>CAKXYN010000058.1:2702500-4053750 GCA_935064755.1 Tragelaphus eurycerus | reverse complement strand
GTGCTCCACAAGACAAACCAACACAATGAGAAACCCAAGCACTGCAACTAGAGAGTAGCCCCGGCTCTTTGCAACTGGAGAAAAGCCTGAGCAGCAACAAAGACCCAATACAGCCAAAAGTAAATAAATAAAATTAGTTTTTTTAAAAAAAAGGAGAAGACGACTGATCAGCTGCATATTCCAGAGATCAGTGACTAAAATAGCTTTCCAGGCTAACAGTGAGTTCAGGTGACGGCCCAAGGGAAGAGACCTTGGAGAATAAGAGAACACGAGGACTCCTACTTGCAGCCACGAAGAAGGTGAAAGTCCTTTGGATTTTACAAATGCCTTAACAACAGTTCCACCAAGTAGTTCAGGTGAAAGTCTGGACCAACCTAAGGATGGGTAGGTATGTGCACACCAGCCCTGACACCCCCGGTGGTGTCCCTATCATCTATAGAGGAGTCCAGGAACCAGCTGGGATCTCTCACAGCCTGTCTGCAAGAAACAAGTAACCTCTGGAGATAGCAAGAGTCAGATGCATATGGTGAAGAAGTAACAGGAGAAACTGACTCTGGCCTTGAGGGCCAATAGGATTGCCAGGGAGGCAGAGAGAGGAACCAAGAAAGAGCCCTGAAAACACAGTGAGACAGGCTACATTGGGCCAAAGAAAAGGAGAGTGGGGTGATCCCTGAGAAAGACAGACTTGACTTTCACCCGCATCTCTTTGCAACATCTATCATGATCTTTCCTTTCCATGGTAAATCTCAATATTTATTTACCATAATCTTTCTTCATTTTATGTTAAAGTCTACAGGACAATTGGGCTCAGGAATTACTTAGTGTTTTGAATTTACATTCTAAATGTCTAATCAGCAGACAAATGGAGGGAGGAATGGGAGGGAGGCTCAAGAGGGAGGGGATATATGTGTGCTTATGGCTGTTGTATGGCATGCTGTTGTATGGCAGAAACCAACACAACATTGTAAAGCAATTATACTCCAATTAAAAATCTAAAAATATTTTTTAAATAGATGAATGGATAAAGAGGATGTGGTATGTACATAAAATGGAGTATTACTCAGCAGCAAAAAAAAAAAAGAAATCTTGCCATTTGTAACAATACGGATGAATCAGGACAGTTTTATGCTAAGAGAAATAAGTCCGACAGACAAAGACAAATACTGTATAATCTGACTAATATGTGGAATCTAAAAACAAACAGAACAGATACAGGGCAAACTGGCGGTTGCCAGAGGGAGGGGGTTGGGGGCTGGGTAAACTAGGTGAAGGGGATTAAGAAAGACAAACTTCTCTTGATAAAATAAATAGGTCACGGGGACCTATACAGCACAAGAGATACAGTCAATAACACTAATAATTTTGGAGAGAGAGAACTTACTGAACTTCTCACAGTGATCATTTTGCAGTGTATTTGATTGTTGGATCACTATATTGTACACCGAAAACTAACATACTATTATACATGATCTATAGTTCAATATTAACAGTATGCATATATATGAAATCTAGAAAGATGGTATTGCTGAATCCATTTGCAGGGCAGCAATGGATTCACAGACATAGAGAACAGGCTTGTGAACACAGTGGGGGAAGGAGAGGATGGGAAAAATTGAGAGAGGAGCATGGAAACATATGCATTACCATACATAAAATAGGTAGCCAGTGGGAATTTTCTGTGTGCTGCAGGGAGTTCAACCCAGTGCCCTGTGACTACCTACAGGGGTGGGGTGGGGTAGGAGATGGGAGGGACCTTCCAGAGGGAGAAGACTTGTTTAAACCCGACCGATTCGTGTTGATGTAGGGCAGAAACCAGTACAATATTGTAAAGCAATTATCCTCCAATTGAAAGTAATTTTTAAAAAAATACATTAATGGACTTCCCTGGCAGTCCAGTGGTTAAGACTTTGCTTTCCAATGCAGGGGCTCAGATTCGATCCCTGGTTGGGAAGCTAAGATCCCACATGCCTCATGGCCTAAAAAAGCAAAACATAAAACAGAAGCAGTCTTGTAACAAATTCAATTAAGACTTTAAAGATGGTCCACATCAAACAAATAAATAAAGCATATTAAAACAAGAAACCAGTTTTCACCAACAAGTCTTTTAATGCTTCTTAAACACTCTGAAAAAATTGGCCCCCCAAATACATAGAATTATTATATTGAAATCACTGGAAAATACATACAATACATGTATGAATGTATTGTATTGAATGAATACATAATACATTCAATTCAGTTCAGTCGCTCAGTCGGGTCTGACTCTTTGCGACCTCATGAATCAGCACGTCAGGCCTCCCTGTCCATCACCAACTCCCGGAGTTCACTCAGACTCACGTCCATCGAGTCAGTGATGCCATCCAGCCATCTCATCCTCTGTCGTCCCCTTCTCCCCCTGCCCCCAATCCCTCCCAGCATCAGAGTCTGTTCCAATGAGTCAACTCTTCGCATGAGGTGGCCAAAGTACTGGAGTTTCAGTTTCAGCACCAGTCCTTCCAAAGAACACCCAGGACTGATCCCCTTTAGAATGGACTGGTTGGATCTGCTTGCACTCCAAGGGACTCTCAAGAGTCTTCTCCAACACCACAGTTCAAAAGCATCAATTCTTCAGCTTTCTTCACAGTCCAATTCTCACATCCATACACAACCACTGGAAAAACCATAGCCTTGACTAGATGGACCTTTGTTGGCAAAGTAATATCTCTGCTTTTCAATATGCTATCTTGGTTGGTCATAACTTTCCTTCCAAGGAATAAGCGTCTTTTAATTTCATGGCTTCAATCACCATCTGCAGTGATTTTGGAGCCCAAAAAATAAATTCTGACACTGTTTCCACTGTTTCCCCATCTATTTCCTATGAAGTGATGGGACCAGATGCCATGATCTTCGTTTTCTGAATGTTGAGCTTTAAGTCAACTTTTCCACTCTCCTCTTTCACTTTCATCAAGAGGCTTTTTAGTTCCTCTTCACTTTCTGCCATAAGAGTGGTGTCATCTGTGTATCTGAGGTTATTGATATTTCTCCCAACAATCTTGATTCCAGCTTGTGCTTCATCCAGCCCAGCATTTCTCATGATGTACTCTGCATAGAAGTTAAATAAGCAGGGTGACAATATACAGCCTTGACGTACTCCTTTTCCTATTTGGAACCAATCTGTTGTTCCATGTCCAGTTCTAACTGTTGCTTCCTGACCTGCATATAGGTTTCTCAAGAGACAGGTCATTGAGAAGAAATATTTCACCGAAAACATTTTTTAACTCATGCAAAGTATTTAACTTAATTTTAAAAATGAAGAATCTTTTTAAAAGAACAAAAGAATATCAAGGAAAGCAGGAAGAAATAAAGAGAAAAGCAAATATTATTTCTTTAGGAAATATATAAATTTATTTTTAAAAATCAAACACTTATTTTAGTTATCTAACCAAGGACAAAATAAAGTTTGGATGTCTAATGAACATGAAGCAGACTAGTGATTTATGTTCAGTATATACACTTTGGCTTTTTTTGTTTCAGTTGCTCTTGTTTACAACTTTTTCAAGGCTGAGCTTAAGAGCAAAGATGGAGTTTCTTTTTAGGGTTCCAAATGAAACACTCCATATTTCATTTTTTAAGGAGATGTGCATGGTTTTCCATCTTTATACAAACACACACACACCTGTGGCAGGTAACACATCACTGCTTAGCAGTCAAATAGCACAATAGTTTGGCATCAGAACATCATGGGTTCAAGCCCCAGCTGTGCCACTTTCTGGAATTGTGACCACTGATGACTTATTTTCCCTTTTTGAGTCTTTTTTCTTACACATAACACATCATAGTCACTACATATCAAAAGCTGTCATGAGGACAAAATAACATTTACTCAGTAGGTCAATTGGTCAAAAACGTTAATTATTACTAGTATAATTATCAATTCAATAACAAGGAAATCTCAAGTTTACAAAGTAGGGTCTTCCATTCATGCACGTGTGTTAGTCACTCAGTCGTGTCAGACTCTTTGTTACTCCATGAACTGTAGCCTGCCAGGCTTCTCATGGAAGTCTGCAAGTAAGAATATTAGAGTGTGCAACCATTCTCTTCTCCAGGGGGTCTTCCCGACCCAGGGATGGAAACTGAGTCTCCTGCATTGCAGGCAATTTCTTTACTGTCTGAGCCACCAGGGAAGTCCCCCTTCCATTCATGTAAATAGTGCTAAAAATAGAGCAAGAATACACTAAAAGTATATCTCTTTTTAATACAGGACTGCTACCATTGCTTTCCACAAGTCCATGTGAGAAAACATGAACCCAACTCCTCAAGGGATGGGAAGAAGCTGGGCAGACACTTAGCCTTGGATCTAAGGCCTTAGCAGCTGCACCATAAATTGGTACTTCGGTGAGATGGGTGGAATGGAAGACCACTAACATCACACCCGCAGCTCCCTCTGTGATTATCACTTTGCCCTGCACCCAGCTCTGCGGAGAACTTTGACCAAAGCCATCCACACTTCCCGGTTCCTCAGGCTGTATATGACGGGGTTGAGTGTGGGAGTGATAAGGCTGTAGAACAGGGAGACCATTTTGTCCTGGTGTGGGCTGTGATAGGCACCCGGGACCATGTACATAAACACAGCTGCGCCATAGAAGAGTCCCACTGCTGCGATGTGTGAAGAGCAGGTGGTGAATGCCTTGTGGTGGGCCTCCTCTGAGTGCATACGTAGAACGGCCCTCAACACGTGGCCATAGGAGGTGGCAACGAGGGAAAGGGGAAGCACCAGGATCAGCACTCCCGAGGTGGACAGCGCCAGTTCATAGGCGGAGGTGTCCGCACAGGAGAGCTTCAGCAGCGCGGGCACCTCACAAAAGAAGTGGTCCACGGTGTGCAAGGCACAGTAGGGGAAGTGCAGAGTGATGGAGGTCTGGATGCAGGCATTGAGCACACCCGCCAGCCAGGAGGAGATCACCATGAGCAGGCACACCTGGTGCCTCATGAGCAGAGAATACTGCAGCGGGTGGCACACAGCCACATAACGGTCATAGGACATGAGGGCCAACAGGATGCCCTCAGCCACACCCACCAGCGTGAGGAAGAATATCTGAGCTGCACAACCCCCAAAGGAGATGGAACCTTCTCCTTGCAGAAAGTCTGAGGCCATCTTGGGTATGGTGACCAGGGGGAAGCCAACATCAAACAGGGAGAGCTGACCGAGCAGAAAATACATTGGTGTGTGGAGCCGGGAGTCCATGCAAATCAGAAAGAGCAGAGTGGTGTTGCCCAGAAGCCCCATGATAAACATGACAGCCACCAGGAAGAACAGTAGCTGAGATGACCCTGAGCGGCTGAAGAGGCCCACCAGAATGAAGTCAGAGGCCACTGACTGATTCATATCTGTCATATTTTACACAACATACCTTTGCTGCAAGAAGAACTGGAGACCCATGGCAAGAAGCCCAAGTAGGGGCTGGTATGTACGTCTCATCTCATGTGTCAATGGCTATTGATTGGTAAAGGCTGCCTGGAGTGCCATCTTGAGAAGAGCTATGAGGTCACAGCTAAGATTAATAGGTAGAAAAAGCCATGATTGATTAGTAATGTCTGTCACAGGCATGGGATAGGAAAACTGTAACTGGAATCTCTGAATGAGATACTTGGCCACACACTGATCAAGAGCTACCCACCTACTCTTTTTTTTCTTTTTAATAATAGCAATATTTAGTTTTTCCCCTTTTTAAAATGGGCTTCCCTGGTGTCAGACAGTAAAGCGTCTGCCTGCAATGTGGGAGACCTGGGTTCAATTCCTGGGTCGGGAAGACCCCCCTTGAGAAGGAAATGACAATCCACTCCAGCACTCTTGCCTGGAAAATCCCATGGATGGAGGAGCCTGATAGGCTACAGTCCATGGGGTCACAAAGAGTCGGAAACGACTGAGGGACTTCACGTTCATTTTTTTTAAACTTTAATTTTTATTGGAGTATAGTTGTTTTCAGCAGTAAAATAATCTGCCTGCCTCTCAGGAGACATGTAGAAGACATAGGTTCAACTCCTGGGTTGGGAAGATGCCCTAGAGAAGGAATGGCAACCCTCTCCAGTAATCTAGCCTGGAGCATTCATGGACTGAGGAGCCTGCTGGGCTACGGTCCATGGGATCAAAAAGAGTTGGACATGACTGAGTGACTAACACACACACACGCATGTAGTTGCTTCACAAAGTTGTGTTCCCACTGACTATTGCAGTCCCAGTTTCACGGCCCAAGTCAAAGAGGGGAACACAACCCCAGTAGAACGTTTCAATACCCCTCATCCCAGTGGTGCTGGGGCCAAAGCAGAAGTGATATTCCAAAAGGACTAGTAAATAGATGGAGTTGAATAAACAAACCAAGAAAGAAAACAGAGAAAGATCTGGGTCCAGTGACCTGGATGACAATCTGGATCAAAGAGAAATCTGATGAGCAAGCACTGGGATCAATTGATGGTCTGGGGACTTCCCTGGTAGTCCAGTCTAAAACTGTATTAAATAAATCCTGGGAATACCTATTTCCACAGCTTCATAAAGAAAAACTTAAAAACTAATACTTAACAATTTTCCGCCAATGTGGAACCAATCGATTACCTTAGTCACCAAGTTTCCTAGCTGGTAAAATAGCTTTTACTGCACACTCGTGTCAAGGGTTATTTAAGAGTCAAAATGAACCTAGTCTTGATCTGTTCACTCACTATGCTCATCTTGAGAGGAGCTGACACCAACTGAGCACTGACCATATAGTGGGTATCTGGCTATTTATTTCACAGTTAACACTTCAATACTCTAATACTTTGGCCAGCTGATTCGAAGAACCGACTCATTGGAAAAGACTCTGATGCTGGGAAACATCAAAGACAAAAGGAGAAGAGGGAGGCAGAGGATGAGATGAGATGGTTAGATAGCATTACTGACTCAATGGATGTGAATCTGATCAAACTCTGGGAGACGGTGAAGGACAGGGGAGCCTGGAGTGCTGCAGTCCATGGGGTCACAGAGAGTCAGACACGGTTTCAGTTCAGTTCATTTCAATCGCTCAGTCGTGTACGACTCTTTGCAAACCCGTGAACCACAACACGCCGGCCTCCCTGTCCATCACCAACTCCCGGAGTCCGCCCAAACCCATGTCCATTGAGTGGGTGATGCCATCCAGCCACCTAATCCCTCTGTCATTCCCTTCTCCTCCTGCCCTCAATCCTTACCAGCATCAGGGTCTTTTCAAATGAGTCAACTCTTCGCATGAAGTGGCCAAAGTATTGGAGTTTCGGCTGCAGCATCAGTCCTTCCAGTGAACACCCAGAACTGACTCCTTTAGGATGGACTGGTTGGATCTCCTTGCAGTCCAAAGGACTCACAAGAGTCTTCTCCAACACCCCAGTTCAAAAGCATCAATTCTTCAGTGCTCAGCTTTCTTCATAGTCCAACTCTCACATCCATATACGACCATTGGAAAAATCATAGCCTTGACTAGATGGACCTTTGTTGGCAAAGTAATGTCTCTGCTTTTGAATATGCTATCTAAGTTGGTCATAACCTTCCTTCCAAGGAGTAAGCATCTTTTAATTTCATGGCTGCAGTCACCATCTGCAGTGATTTTGGAGCCCAGAAAAATAAAGTCTGACACTGTTTCCACTGTTTCCCCATCTATTTGCCAAAAGTGATGGGACCAGATGCCATGATCTTAGTTTTCTGAATGTTGAGCTTTAAGCCAACTTTTCACTCTCCTCTTTCACTTTCACCAAGAGGCTCTTTAGTTCTTCTTCACTTTCTGCCATAAGAGTGGTGTCATCTACATATCTGAGGTTATTGATATTTATCCCAAAAATCTTGATTCCAGCTTGTACTTGTTCCAGCCCAGCATTTCTCATGATGTACTCTGCATAGAAGTTAAATAAGCAGGCTGACAATATACAGCCTTGATGTACTCCTTTTCCTATTTGGAACCAGTCTGTTGTTCCATGTCCAGTTCTAACTGTTGCTTCCTGACCTGCATACAGCTTTCTGAAGAGGCAGGTCAGGTGGTCTGGTATTCTCATCTCTTGAAGAATTTTCCACAGTTGATTGTGATCCACACAGCCAAAGGCTTTGGCATAGTGAATAAAGCAGAAATAGATGTTTTTCTGGACCACTCTTGCTCTTTCAATGATCCAGCAGATGTTGGTAATTTGATCTCTGGTTCCTCTGCCTTTTCTAAAACCAGCTTGAACATCTGGAAGTTCACAGTTCACGTATTGCTTAAGCCTGGCTTGGAGAATTTTGAGCATTACTTTACTGGCATGTGAGAGGAGTGCAATTGTGCGGTAGTTTGAGCATTCTTTGGCATTGCCTTTCTTTGGGATTGCAATGAAAACTGACTTTTTCCAGTCCTGTGGCCACTGCTGAGTTTTCCATATTTGCTGACATATTGAGTGCACCACTTTCATTGCATTATCTTTCAGGATTTGAAATAGCTCAACAGGAATTCCATCACCTCCACTAGCTTTTTTCATAGTGATGCCTCCTAAGGCCCACTTGACTTCACATTCCAGGATGTCTGGCTCTAGGTGAGTGATCACACCATGTTGATTATCTGGGTCGTTAACATCTTTTTTGTACAGTTCTTCTGTGTATTATTGTCACCTCTTCTTAATATCTTATACTTCTGTTAGGTCCATATCATTTCTGTCCTTTATTGAGCCCATCTTTGCATGAAATGTTCCCTTGGTATCTCTAATTTTCTTGTGCTTTGCTGGAGCAGCCGTGAAGAGATACCCCACGTTCAAGGTTAGAGAAACCCAGGTAAGATGGTAGGCACTGAGAGGGCATCAAAGGGCAGACAGACTGAAACCACAGTCACAGACAACTAGCCAATCTGATCACATGGACCACAGCCTTGTCTAACTCAATGAAACTAAGCCATGCCATGTGAGGCCACCCAAGATGGTCGGGTCATGGCGGAGAGGTCTGACAGAATGTGGTCCACTGGAAAAGGGAATGGCAAACCACTTCAGTATTCTTGCCTTGAGAACCTCATGAACAGTATGAAAAGGCAAAAAAAAAAAAAAAAAAAATAAGACACTGAAAGATGAATTCCCCAGGTCGGTATGTGTCCAATATGCTACTGGAGATCAGTGGAGAAATAACTCCAGAAAGAATGAAGGGATGGGGAGCCAAAGCAAAAACAACACCCAGTTGTGGATGGGACTGGTGATAGAAGCAAGGTTTGATGCTGTAAAGATCAATATTGCATAGGAACCTGGAATGTTAGGTCCATAAATCAAGGTAAATTGAAAATGGTCAAACAGGAGATGGCAAGAGTGAACATTGATATTCTAGGAATCAGCTAACTAAGATGGACTGGAATGGGTGAATTTAACTCAGATGGCCATTATATCTACTACTGTAAGCAGGAATCCCTTAGAAGAAAGAGAGTAGCCATCATAGTCAACAAAAGAGTCCGAAATGCAGTACTTGGACGTGATCTCAAAAACGACAGAATGATCTCTGTTAGTTTACAAGGCAAACCATTCAATATCACAGTAATCCAAGTCTATGCCTCAACCAGTAATGCTGAAGAAGCTGAAGCTGAATGGTTCTATGAAGACCTACAAGAACTTATAGAACTAACACCCAAAAAAGATGTCCTTTTCATTATAGGGGACTGGAATGCAAAAGTAGGAAGTCAAGAAACACCTGGAGTAACAGGCAAATTTGGCCTTGGAATACAGAATGAAGCAGCGCAAAGACTAATAGAGTTTTGCCAAGAGAACACACTGGTCATAGCAAACACCCTCTTCCAACAAGAGAAGAATCTACACATGGACATCACCAGATGGTCAACACTGAAATCAGATTGAGGTGAGGGGTATCTCCTCACCACCACCTGATCTGCCTCTTGAGAAACTTATATGCAGGTCAGGAAGCAACAGTTAGAACTGGACATGGAACAACAGACTGGTTCCAAATAGGAAAAGGAGTACATCAAGGCTGTATATTGTCCGCCTGCTTATTTAACTTCTATGCAGAGTATATCATGAGAAACGCTGGGCTGGAAGAAGCACAAGCTGGAATCAAGATTGCCAGGAGAAATATCAATAACCTCAGATATGCAGATGATACCACCCTTATGGCAGAAAGTGAAGAGGAACTAAAAAGCCTCTTGATGAAAGTGAAAGAGGAGAGTGAAAAAGTTGGCTTAAAGCTCAACATTCAGAAAACGAAGATCATGACATCTGGTCCCATCACTTCATAGGAAATAGATGGGGAAACAGTGGAAACAGTGTCAGACTTTATTTTTCTGGGCTCCAAAATCACTGCAGATGGTGACTGCAGCCACGAAATTAAAAGACGCTTACTCCTTAGAAGGAAAGTTATGACCAACCTAGATAGCATATTCAAAAGCAGAGACATTACTTTGCCAACAAAGGTCCATCTAGTCAAGGCTATGGTTTTTCCAGTGGTCATGTACGGATGTGAGAGGTGGACTGTGAAGAAAGCTGAGTGCCTAATAATTGATGCTTTTGAACTGTGGTGTTGGAGAAGACTCTTGAAGGTCCCTTGGACTGCAAGGAGATCCAACCAGTCCATTCTGAAGGAGATCAGCCCTGGGATTTCTTTGGAAGGAATGATGCTAAAGCTGAAACTCCAATATTTTGGCCACCTCATGAGAAGAGTTGACTCATTGGAACAGACTCTGGTGCTGGGAGGGATTGGGGCAGGAGGAGAAGGGGACAACAGAGGATGAGATGGCTGGATGGCATCACTGACTCAATGGCCGTGAGTCTGAGTGAACTCCGGGAGTTGGTAACGGACAGAGAGGCCTGGCCTGCTGCGATTCATGGGTTCGCAAAGAGTCGGACACAACTGAGCGACTGAACTGAACTGACAGTGGTCTAAATGGTAATTTTTATGTATTAAAATTATGTATTGGAAAAATCCTGATGCTGGGAAAGATTAAAGGCAGGAGGAGGAAGGGACAACAGAGGATGAGATGGTTAGATAGCATCACAGACTCAATGGGTATAAATTGGAGCTAACTCCAGAAGATTGTGAAAGACAGGGAAGGAAGCCTGGTGTGCTGCAGTCCATAGGGCCTCAAAGAATCGGACACAATTGAGCAACTGAACAACAACAATATATATTTTATAACAATAAAAAAAGAAACACTGACTATAGGTCTTGCTGTTTTTCTGTATTTTGGGGATGAGAAGCAGATATTCAGAGAAGTCTGGTGACTTGTCCAGCCACAAGTAACAGAATCAAGATTTGAACAAAATAGGGATCTGATTCAGAGAAGGCAATAGCAACCCACTCCAGTACTCTTGCCTGGAAAATCCCATGGATGGAGGAGCCTGGTAGGCTACAGTCCATGGGGTCACTAAGAGTCGGACACAACTGAGCAACTTCACTTTCACTTTTCACTTTCATGTATTGGTGAAGGAAATGGCAACCCGCTCCAGTGTTCTTGCCTGGAGAATCCCAGGGATAGGGGAGCCTGGTGGGCTGCCATCTATGGGGTCGCACAGAGTCAGACACGACTGAAGTGACTTAGCATAGCATAGCATAGCATAGGGATCCGATTCCAAAGTTCCCATTTTTCCCTTTGCATTCTACACACTCCTCCCAAGCACTGTAGTTACACATTTCGAATTTGTTATACACACGCACACACTCAGTCCTGTGTGCCTACAAACTTACCTTTCCTTCCAGGATTCCCAGGTGGTCCCACTGTTGATGCATCTTTCTAAAGCATGTTGATGATGTTTCTAAACCTCTGGGTTTTTGGAATCTCTAGCATAAAGTTCTTCGGTGGCTAGAGACTCTGATTGTGATTCCCTTGCGTCCTAAGCTTTTGATAAACTCATTCTCCTACAAAATTTCTCTTAGAAAAAAAAATTTCCAATACTCCTCCAAGAGCTGGGCACAGCTAGCCAGGATTCACTCAAATCTGGGCTGGATTATCTTACTGTGACTCACAACAATGCTTCTCATTTGGGTCCAAGAGGATCCCCTTTGGCAAGTTTCCAAACTGTATATTACTCTTCCTTTCCCCATTTTCCTGCATGATGCCAAAATTTTGATCTGGGGGGCCCTCTGCTGATGCTGAGTGACCTGGGGAAAGGCGCTGGCTTTATTCACTTTCTGGTTGCCCTTAAAGCTCTCACATCTCTCCACCATGATCAGATAAGATTTGGACTCTTCATCCTCTTAATAATCAGAACCCTGTCACTGACATTGTTGATTTAATCCTCACATTCAATTACCCCTGCTCAATGATCCACAGCAGATCTTGTTCAATAAACAGTAGGTGAATGAACACATTCTGTGAAGGAAACACTATTGTGTTAGAACTAATGTTATTGACAAATGGGTTGAGAGAGGGTGAGTGACTTAACTAATGCCACACAGCCATTAAGCCTGATACCGGATGCCTGGGGCTGGTGCATTGGGACGACCCAGAGGGATGGTATGGGGAGGGAGGAGGGAGGAGGGTTCAGGATGGGGAACACGTGTATACCTGCAGCGGATTCATTTTGATGTATGGTAAAACCAATACAATATTGTAAAGTTAAATAAAATAAAATTTAAAAAAAAAAAAAAAGAAAGCAGGCTAGGATTTGGAATCTGTCTAAAGGAATCCAAATCCTGAGCACTCTCGACTCTGCATGCTGCCTCTTTCTTAGAGAAAAGGCTCCACTCTTCTTCCCAGGAGCTCAGAATTGAGAATTCCTCAGAGGAAGCACCCTTGTGGATGGCCAGTCCTCATAAAGTGAGCTAAAGGTGCCCCCAACCCATGCCAGACAAGTTGTTCTGGCACTGGCTCTGAGATCATGGTCAGGTACCAGTGCTTGGCAGCTTCCAAGAGCTTCTCTAGAAGGTCAGCATGCGTTGGCATTCAACATGGACTACACATCAATAGAGATGACTTTCTGCTGTCTGGAGGACTGACCTTCTTGGGTTCATAACAACAAAGACAGACAAGGAATTAATAAGTATTCAATATAATAAGATAGCTGCCTGCCAGTTGGCGAGTATCAAAGAAATAGACAAGAACCCATCTTTCCATTCAAATACCTGTATTGACTCAAGCCAGTATATCCATGGAAAACTTCGTCGGTTCTTTGGCTCCATCCCACCACTAATGCCTAACTTCTAAATCAAGCCTACATCCCCAAGACCCCCAGAAGGCTGGCTGAGTTCCAAGTCCTCTGCCCCACTTACCAAGGTCTGTGTGTAGACTGAAGAACCTTTCTCAACACCCCATTTGCATGTCAACACCCTTCTTCCAGGATTGTCCCTGATAAAACCCTGATTTCACCAGGGTTTCCTCTGTCTCTGCAGACTTAGATGTCATCATCTAGGAGCTGAGGCTCCAGAGAGCACTGTTGCATCAGCAATCCCTCTGGGTCTTTCTGCTAGAGGGAGAATGAGTTGCAGCAGAAGACAAGAATCCTGGCTATTTGGATTGTCCCTGGAGGATAATAGAAAAACATTCACTCATTTCAACCAAAGGCAGGATGGGCATCACTGATATGGATCTTTACATGTGACAGATATCCAATCCCTTCTTTGGGCATCTAAGTAGGAGGAAGGGGTGTGGCAATGCATTACTGCCAATGGGCCCCATGCTCAAAAGAAAAAAGAAATTCTGAAGTCCAGGATATTTCCTCTGCATTAAATAATGAGACAATGATGGTAGGAGAACAGTCAGGAGACAATTTTCCTGGGTCAGGAAATTCCTTCCTCTAAACTCCATTCTTGAGGGACCTTTAAGACTCAGGAGATACAATGGTCTAGACACAGATGGTTCTAGTGTTTAGAGTTTATTGTGTGCCCATGGCCAGAGCTTAGGGTAAGGACAGAGATCAGAGAGCCAGGCTACCCGGATCACGGATGCTCACTGCAAGAATTCACAGGAGCGGCCAAGACAGAGTGAGTCACTGTTAGGGGACGCACATTGACTGAAATCGCCCTCCCTGGCCAGGCACCATAGTAACCATTTGCATGAGTTGGTTTACGACAGGAGGTCCTGGTAAGGAACACGGAACTAATAAGCCAACCGGAAGAGTTCAGGAAATGTCAAAAGGAGACACCACATGTCTGACCACCTCCCAGAATCTTTCTCATTGGCATCCATCTTGGCTGAACAAGGCATGCACCACCAGAAAGGGCTCTGAGACAGAATGATTGGTTGAAGACAACCCGAAAACTAATCCCATCACCATAAAAGGGTTCCCTTACCCTACTGTTTTCCGCCCGGTGCCCTTTCCCAATAAAATCTCTTGCTTTGTCAGCACATGTGTATCCTAGGACAATTCATTTCCAAGTGTTAGACAAGAGTCCAGTTTCGGGCCCTGGAAGGGGTCCCCCTTCCTACAACATTACCAAGAGTGCTGCTTGAAACAAAGCTGAAACGGATCAAAAGGTTCATTCTTCCAGTAATAAAATAAACAAGTCAGGGGGGTGCAATGTACAGAGTGGTGACTATGCTTAATAATATTGTATTACATGTTTGAAAGTTGCTTAGAGAGTATATCTTTTAATTTTTTTTTTTATTTGGCGGTGCTGGATCTTATTGTGACATGTGGGATCTAGCTCCCTGACCAGGGATCTACCTGCCCTGCATTGGGACCACAGTCTTAGCCACTGGACCACCAGGGAAGTCCCTAAGAGAGTGTATCTTAAAAGTTCTCATCATGAAGGGAAAAAAAAATGTGTAACTATGTATGGGGACAGATGTGAATTAGATTCATTGTGGTGAGCATTTTACAATATATACAAATAATGAATCATATTGAACACTTGAAGCAATGTTTTGCCAAAAGTTTTCACTTTGTCTCAGGTTCAAAGGATTTGTTAACAAAATAAGCCTCTTATTATATACCAATAAATAGTACAGGTATTTATTAGAGAATTATCTAGCTTACTTTCAACATCAGATCAGATCAGATCAGTCACTCAGTCGTGTCCGACTCTTTGCGACCCCATGAACTGCAGCACGCCAGGCCTCCCTGTCCATCACCAGCTCTCGGAGGTCACTCAGACTCACATCCATCGAGTCAGTGATGCCATCCAGCCATCTCATCCTCTGTCGTCCCCTTCTCCTCCTGCCCCCAATCCCTCCCAGCATCAGAGTCTTCTCCAATGAGTCAACTCTTCGCATGAGGTGGCCAAAATACTGGAGTTTCAGCTTTAGCATCATTCCTTCCAAAGAACACCCAGGGCTGATCTCCTTCAGAATGGACCGGTTGGATCTCCTTGCAGTCCAAGGGACTCTCAAGAGTCTTCTCCAACACCACAGTTCAAAAGCATCAATTCTTCGGCACTCAGCCTTCTTCACAGTCCAGCTCTCACATCCATACATGACCACAGGAAGGACCATAGCCTTGACTAGGCGAACCTTTGTTGGCAAAGTGATGTCTCTGCTTTTGAATATGCTATCTAGGTTGGTCCTAACTTTCCTTCCAAGGAGTAAGCGTCTTTTAATTTCATGGCTGCAGTCACCATCTGCAGTGATTTTGGAGCCCAGAAAAATAAAGTCTGACACTGTTTCCACTGTTTCTCCATCTATTTCCCATGTAGTGGTGGGACCAGATGCCATGATCTTCATTTTCTGAATGTTGAGCTTTAAGCCAACCTTTTCACTCTCCACTTTCACTTTCATCAAGAGGCTTTTGAGTTCCTCTTCACTTTCTGCCATAAGGGTGGTATCATCTGCGTATCTGAGGTTATTGATATTTCTCCTGGCAATCTTGATTCCAGCTTGTGTTTCTTCCAGTCCAGCATTTCTCATGATGCACTCTGCATATAAGTTAAATAAACATGGTGACAATATACAGCCTTGACATACTCCTTTTCCTATTTGGAACCAGTCTGTTGTTCCATGACCAGTTCTAACTGTTGCTTCCTGACCTGCATACAGATTTCTCAAGAGGCAGATCAGGTGGTCTGGTATTCCCATCTCTTTCAGAATTTTCCACAGTTTATTGTGATCTACACAGTCAAAGGCTTTGGCATAGTCAATAAAGCAGAAATAGATGTTTTTCTGGGACTCTCTTGCTTTTTCGATGATCCAGCAGATGTTGGCAATTTGATCTCTGGTTCCTCTGCCTTTTCAACATACTAACATTAAAAGAAAAGAGAAGTAGAAAGAGCAGAGAATACATCACCAAATTGGGTTTTGACCAACATCCAGACTTCAACAATGCTGGGAAGTTTTGTGTCACAGCACATCTGGAGTCCCAGTTGGGAAAGGATCCCAGGCAGCATGTCACACCACCTTACTCCATGGCATACTTTAGCATTGATCTCATTGCTTTCTGCCTAAGTCTGGATAAAGCTTCACGATTCAGCACAAGGTACAACCAAATTTTACAAACTGGATTTGACATTCATCATGAAATGATCTTTTCAAACTCTAGACCAGTACTCAAAGCAGTGGTGACAGTCCGCATGGAGACAAAGAGCTTGCATCAGAAAGTTATATAGTACACTGCTTCCTTCACTGAGAAATGCTTGCTGTGTAAGAAATATCGGTTGAATGAAAGTTTAGTGATATTGATTTATAGTTTCTTCCAAAGTTCCTTTCTCTTCAAGAAACGGTAACAGTTCATGGACCACAATTTGAGTAACACTGTCATAGACCATAGACACATGCTGGTAAGGTACCTGCTATTAGCCATTTCTGTGTAGCTGGTACCCAAGGCACATGGACACATCAATATTTATTGATGGAGACAGGAGGTTGGAAAGTGAAAATGAGATATGGAGAACTGGCTGGTGGGTCTCGGATTCTCAACACCTACCGCACTGATTTGCATCAAAGATGGATGGATGGGGGAGTAACCAAGATGACAGAGTAGGAGGACCTGAGTTTGCCTCTTCCCAAAGGCACACTAAAATTGCAACTATTTACAGAGCAGCTAAAGATGAGGAAGGCCTGAAGACTAACAGACAAGATCTTCTACATCTAAAGATATAAAGAAGGAACCGCAGGGGAATTCCCTGGTGGTACAGTGACTCGATGGATGTGAGTCTGAGTGACCTCCAGGAGTTGGTGATGGACAGGGAGGCCTGGCGTGCTGCGATTCATGGGGTCGCAAAGAGTTGGACACGACTGAGCGACTGATCTGATCTGATCTGATCTGACAGTGGTTAAGATTCCACACTTTTGACACAGGGGATGCACACTCTGTCCCTGGTCAGGGATCTAAGATCCCATGTGCTGCGTGGCCAAAAAAAAAATGAAAAAAGAAAAGTATGCCAATATCATCATAATATTTTTTTAAAAAAAAAAAGAAGGAACCGCAATGAAATAGGTAGGAAGGGCAAAGATGT
The DNA here is from genome assembly GCA_935064755.1 of Tragelaphus eurycerus. Taxonomy (NCBI): domain Eukaryota; kingdom Metazoa; phylum Chordata; class Mammalia; order Artiodactyla; family Bovidae; genus Tragelaphus; species Tragelaphus eurycerus. The sequence goes on along the minus strand of CAKXYN010000058.1, from coordinate 4,036,436 downwards.
GGTATAGTCAAGACCCATAACTCTGGATAGATGACCCACAAATGGGAGAATAATTACAATTGCAGAGGTTCTCCCCCAAGAAGCAATGGGTTTGAGATCCACATTGGAGGTGGGGGGTGGGGGTGGGAGGGGGAGGTGCTTTTTTTCCCCAGCTTTACTGAGATATAATTGACATATAACACTGTCAGTTTAAGTGTATGTATTGATTTGATACATATTGCAAAATGCTTACCACCATCTACTATCTTGCATAATTATCATTTTTTTGAGGTGAAACACCAGCATGAGTGCTAAGTCACTTCAGTCATGTTCGACTCTATGCAACCCTATGGACTGTAGCCAACCAGGCTCCTCTGTCCATGGGGTTCTCCAGGCAAGGATACAGGAGTGGGTTGCCACGCCCTCCTCTAGGGAATCTTCTCAACCCAGAGGTTGAATGTATGTCTCCTGCATTGATAGGCAAACTCTTTACCATTGAGCCATCTGGATCTATTTTACTGTTCATGTTTTTCACTCGTTTAGTTGTGTCTAACTCTTTGTGACCCCATGGATGGTAGCCTGCCAGGCTCCTCTGTCCATAGGATTATCCAGGGAAGAACAGTAAAGCGGGTTGCCATTTCCTACTTCAGGGGATCTTGCCTTCCCAGGGATAGAACTCACAGTCCTGCATTGGCAGGTGGATTCTTTACTACTGTGCCACCTGGGAAGCCCTATCTATCCTGAAAGCTCCCCTCTGTATCTGCCAGACACTCCCTTCCACCAAGAGAAAGCAGATAAAGTCCCTGCAGTGAAGGCAGACAGCTCCTACCATCACCAGACAGTAGAGGGAGGGAGAGGGAATCAAGGAAGACTTACAGGAGGAGGTGTTTTCCTGCTGTGATTTGAAGAGCAATTCCTGCCCTGCAGGAGTGGAAAGGGAGGCTGTTTCAGGCAGCAGGAAGAGCAGAAATGTCAAAGAATCTAATATAGGGCGTGTCTGTGTCTCTCTTTGCCTCCCAGCCCATGCTGGTTTATGTTTCCCCAGGGAAAACAAAAAGCTGGGACTTCCCTGGTGGTCCAATGGCTAGGGCTCTACGTTCCCAGGGCCCAGGTTTAATCCCTGGTCAGGGAACTAGATCCCACATGCTGCAATGAAAGACCCCACACAGCTAAATAAATAGCTATGTACTTTAAAGTACTTAAAGAAATCAAAAAGTCACCCTAACGCCAACCACTTTCTGATTAATATTCTAAGGATCGATATTTTAATATTCTAAGGAGAACTGTGAGCAGCTCTTAGAGACCTCACTATAAATAACTTCAAGACAAGGCACCAAGAGAAGGATTCCTGGGTCTTACTGAATCAAGGCGCTGGGTCAGAGGTTCCTCTTTGGACGCCTTCTAGCTTATTCCTTCCCCAAATTTGGCATTGGGGTGGGTGGGTGAGGGTATGGAGAATTCAGAATAGGTGAATACTCTGGGGGTTTTCCACAGAAAGGAAGGGTCCACCCCTACCCCCACTCCACATTCTGCATTGTGAGCAACAGATGATGTCACAGACCCCCGGCCCAGCCCCTTCTCCCTCTCTCTGCCTGTGCTTGCCCCAGGCCCAGCCTCTCCACTCCCACCCCACCCCCACCTGCACCCCAGAGGAAAGTAGTCAGCTTTGCCAAGCAGCCCAGGCAACTACTCACAGCCATGGATCCAAATCAGGGCAACCCCTCGGAACCCCAAACCTTTCCGGAGATCCCCAAGCCTAGCCTGAACCTCAGCTCAGTCCTGGCAAACAGCACCCTCCCTCAGGAACCCCCCAGCATGGTGGGCGACAGATTGCCCCCAAAGACCGGGGCGGTGGTCATCGACATGGGCACAGGCACGTGTGGCAGGGCTTCGCCGGGCAAGCCCGGCCCACCTATACCGTGGCCACCATCGTCGGCTGCCAGCCCCAGAAACTGGCCACCTCAGGGCAGCCGGTGATGGAAACCTTCATTGGCGAAGCAGCCCGCAAACGCCCGGAGCTGACGCTGGTGCAACCCGTGCACAGTGGCATCGTGGTGGACTGGGATGCGGCTGAGCTCATCTGGCGCCACATGCTGGAGCACGACCTCCGCGTGGCCACCCGAGACCACCCGCTGCTGTTCTCCGACCCGCCCTTCAGCCCCTCAACCAACCGCGAGAAGCTGGTGGAGGTGGCTTTTGAGTCGCTGAGCTCCCCGGCCATGTACGTGGCTTCTCAGTCAGTGCTGTCGGTCTATGCACATGGGCGGGTCAGCGGGTTGGTGGTGGACACGGGCCACGGAGTCACCTACACGGTGCCCGTCTTCCAAGGCTACAACCTGCCACACGCCACACAGCGCCTGGACCTGGCGGGCACCCACCTGACCGCCTTCCTGGCGGAGATGCTGCTCGGCTCTGGGCTACCCCTGGGGCAGCAGGACCTGGACACGGTGGAGAACATCAAGCACAGATACTGCTACGTGGCCCCGGACTTCCTGAAGGAACAGGCACGGCCAGAGCTGGAATGCCGCCAGACCCTGAAGCTGCCAGATGGACGGACAGTCACGCTGGGCAAAGAGCTGTTCCAGTGCCCCGAGTTGCTATTCAGTCCCCCCGGAGATCCCAGGGCTGTCCCCTGTGGGCGTCCCCACCATGGCCCAACAGAGCCTCTCCAAGGTAGCTGCGGAGCTGCGGACTGACTTGGCCCAGAACGTGCTCCTGTGCGGGGGCTCTTCGCTCTTCACCGGGTTCAAGGCGCGCTTCCAAACAGAACTGCTCCGCAATCTGCCACCAGAGGCACACGTAGTTGTGATGGCCCAGCCAACCAGGAATTTGTCCGTGTGGATCGGGGGCTCCATCCTGGCCTCGCTGCGCACCTTCCAGTCCTGCTGGGTCCTGAGGGAGCAATACGAGGAACAGGGGCCCTACATCGTGTACCGCAAATGCTACTGACCGGGGGCGGGGGTGGGTGTGGGCGAGGTGGGGTGGCGGGGAGGCAGTCCTGAGCAGTAAAGTTTCTGCTACCCTAGCTGGTTCTGTCCTGCCTTCGCCCAGGTTCACTGCTGGACCCATCCCAAGGCACCTGGTTCCCACGCCACAGATTCACCTTCCCCTACCCAAGGTGGTCTGCCTCTCAATACATCTCTGGTTCTTCCCTGCCTGCATTCACCTCCCATGAAAGTGAAAGTTTTTAATCACTCAGTCGTGTCCGATTCTTTGCGACCCTATGGACTGTATCCTTCCAGGCTCTTCTCTGTCCATGGGATTCTCCAGGCAAGAATACTGGAGTGAATAACCATTCCCTTCTCCAGGGGATCTTCCTGACCCAGGGATCGAACCCATGTCTCCCTCATTGCAGGCTGAGATTCTGGTCTGAGCCACCAGGGAAGCCTCATGAGACACCCAAATTCTGACTCCCAGAACCCTCTTCCCCCACAATCAGTCCACACTGCACACACACGTACCATCACATCTTAACTCTGTCAGACTCAGCTTCCATGATCCTAGTCTACAAACTCAGGTTGGGGTCTACTTCCCAGGCCCATCCACAAAGACAAAGCTGGTTCTGGGCACCTCAAATCTACCCTCTCATTGGCTTTTCAGTTCTAATTATCCAAAATTTTCTGACACCCTGATGTCCTGAACATCCCCCCAAGTGCTGAACCCCCACACCCATTACAAAGATCCCAATTCTGACCCTCAGGGTCTCTCCCTACAGTGACTCACTAAAGGATCCCACCTTCAAAGCTCATCCCCTAAATTCCACCTCTGCCCACCCTGCATGATCTGTTTTCCCAAACTTCTTCCATCCAGATGCTCCCACAACCCCACCCCATCTGTACTCCCAGAGGACACCATGCTCTGAGACCATCCCATCCCCACCCGCCCTGAGGATGGTGCCCTCTGCTCTCAGCCCTCCCCCTTGCTCTGCAACTCCCGCAGAAACCCTCCCACATGGTTTCTCAGTGTACTTCTGGATCCCATTCTTCAGCCACTGGAATGATCCCAGGAAAGCTCCGGTCTCCAGGATCATCCTGTGATGATCCCACTAACACCCTAGGCTGACCCCTGTGTTCTGATTCTCCAACTGCCTCCCCAAAGACACTTTCCCAGGGCTTCCCTATAGTGAGCCCCAGAACACCCACCCTGGGGTTCTCAGACTCCCCAGATCTCACCCCCAGGACCACCCCGCCCCCAGGTCCCATCCCTTTAATTGAGACACCAATGACCAGTGACATTCACAGCTGCCCAGGACAATTTTAACCCTGAGGCAGATGCTCGGGGTGGAGGTGGGCTCCTGGACCCTGGCTCCCTCCTGCCACCCCCATACAAGTCTGCAGGGGCCTATCATCCTGGGCTGTCCATTCCCCATTCCTTCCATTCCAATAGTAATTCATTCCAAGTTAACTCCATCTCCCCAAACCTCTTTCAACCTATTACTACTATGCCACCCCAGGGACTTTCTCAGGGACCTGCCTGAGGACACCCTAGGTGGTCTCTCATACCCCACCTGCAGGGGAGGGGCCAGACATTCTCCCCACAGGGTGCCCTCAGTCCCCTCCACTCCACCCTGCCACCCTCATCCTCAGACACCTGGGCCCCTGCTGGAAACAAGACCCTTTGCCTTTATGCCATCCAGCCTGGTGAATATCAGGACCCCTGGACACATCCTCCCAGTGTAGCAACAGAATTAAGCCTGAGCTGCCAGAGCTATATCCATGTTTACGCTGGTTCCAAGAGATCCTTCATTCATTCCTTCGACCAATCATTGCTTACTGAGCATCACTGCCTGTCTTTGTCTCTCCCTGAGTCTTTCTGTAAGTCTCTTTGTTTTGGATTTTTATTTGCAAACTGGATGTGTCCCTCTGACTCACCGCCTAGCACTACTTCTTTTTTTTTTTTTTTAACAGTTTAAAAACAATTTTTTTTTTAATTTATTTGGCTGCACTGGGTCTTAGTTGCAGCATGTGGGACTTAATTCCCTGACCAGGGATCGAACCTGTGGCCCACCGCTTTGGGACTACAGGCAGAGTCTTAGCCACCTGACCACGGCGGAACTCCCAAGAGGTTAGGAAGTGGTGAGGGGAACTGCTCATTCTTCCCACCAGGGGGCAGCCCCTCCAAACACAAGGCTACTGGGGAGCGCAGCATGGAATTTAGAACCACAATGACTGCAGCAAACCTGGCACCCTAGGCCCACTCACACCACAATATCAGGGCACTGCCAGGCACACACACACACACACACACACAGAGAGAGAGAGAGGGATGTGGGACAGGCTGAGTCTCAGAAACCACAGAAAGTGATGATGCAGAAATCCCCATGACCCTTGGGCTGCTGGGAAACCCAAAGGACTCTCATTTAGACCAGACTAAGCTTCTCCCAGCTCCAAACCTTCCCTGGGACAGAGATTTGCTCTACAAACCTCTGGAAATGTGCCTCTCCCACTTGCATACTCCTGGGAACGGGGAGCTCACTACTTCAAATCTGTCAGAAATAGCAGTTCCTCCCAGCAGACTTAGGTAAACCTCTGCACTCTGCTTGCCACCCTCAATCCAGAGCACTGAGGGCTACAGAGACTCTGAGTTCCCCCCACCTCCAGGCGCACGAGCACCCATGGAGTCTACTCTCTCCCAAACCCAACATCACCAAATTTTTCCACTTCTGGTTTTAAGTCATTCACGCATCCAGTCCAGAAACATTCACTGGCCACCCATTACATGTCTGGCATTCTACTCAAATCTACGGAAACCACAGTGAACAAGAAATGCAGTCTCAGCCTATCAAACCCTCCTTGGAAGGTCCTACCAGAGAAAGTGGGTTGATCACTTTCCCACTGGCTGATATCTGATCCACACACTGACCCACAAGGTCCTTCCCTTGTTTTTTTCTTTTTAAGTAATGTATGTATTGATGGGTCTTTGTTGCTCCACGTGGGCTTTCTCCAGCTGCAGCGAGCTGGGGCTACTCTCGAGTCACAGTGCATGTGCTTCTCACTGCAGTGACTTCTCTTGTTGTGGCGCACAGGCTTTAGAGCGTGGGCTCAGTAGCTGCAGCGCACGGGCTCTGTTGCTGGATCTTCCCCAATCAGGGATCAAACCCATGTCCCCTGCATTAGTAGGTGGATTCCTGACCCCTGGGCCACAGGAAAGATCCAGTCCTTTCCTTCTTGTGGCTTCAAAACCACCCACTTCCTTCCTTCGCACCCCAGCCCAGGTCCCTTCATTGCTCACTTGGAAGATCAGGGGAGCCTCCTCACTGGCACTTCGGTCATCCCTCTCACCTTCCAGAAGAGCTTGCAGAGGATTTTTGCAAAATGCAACTTAAAACACTCTGGTGGAAAACAAAAAAAAACAAGTTCTCATGACAGCTCTGAACCCCCTTCCAACCTCTCCAAACTTTTCTTTGGCTTTCCTTCCCACCACCTTCTTCTGGGCTTCCCAGTTGGCACTAGTGGTAAAGAACCCTCCTGCCAATGCAAGAGACATGGGTTCTATCCCTGGATCAGGATGCTCCCCTGGAGGAGGCAACCCGCTCTAGTACTCTTGCCTGGAGAATCCCATGGACAGAGGAGCCTGGGGGCTACAATCCATGGGGTTGCAAAGGGTCAGACATGACTGAGCACACCTTCATCGTTACCACACCAGTCACATCTTTGTTCCTCAAAGGTGGTACTGTCGTGGCCTGTACTGTGACACCACCACCACCCCCAACCCCAGCAAATACATATGTTGGAACCCTAACCCCAGCACCCCAGAATATGACTGTGTTTGGAGATATGACCTTTAAAGATATAATTAAGATAAAGCCATTAGGGTTGGCCTTAGTCCAATATGGCTAGAGTCCTTATAAAGAGGGAGAAATTATTATACCACTTGGAGAAAAGAGCCTCTGAGGACACAACGAGAAGACAACCATCTATAAAGCAAGGAGAGAGGCCTCAGAAGAAACCAGCCCTGCCAACGTCTCCGTCTTGAATTCCTAGCCTCCAGAATTGTGAGAAAATAAATATCTGAGGTTTAGGCCACATAATCTGTTAAGTGTTTTCTTATGATGACCCCAGGAGACTAAGAGAAATTTGGTACCAAGGGTGGTCAGAAGGTAGTTATAAATATCGGCTACAACCACGTGATGAGTTACACAAGAAATGACTATAATTGTCATGAGAATTTCTCCCCTGTTTTGTTATGAATATGTGTGGATAGTACAAATTTACACATGTAATTGCTTCCCAGGTGGCTCAGATGACAAAGAATCCACCTGCAACACAGGAGCTGCAGGAGACGCGGGTATGCAAATTAAGCAAATACCTTTGTTTTCCTCCCTTTTTATTTCCGTATCATGTAACGGAAGATGTGTTGACTTTATAACATAGTGTTTAAGTATCATTAACTTCACACCGTAGTATTTTTTTAATTCTTTATTTGTTTTTGGCTGTGCTGTGTCTTCGTCGCTATGCACCAACTTTTCTCTAGTGGTGCAGAGCAGGGGCTGCTCTCTAGTGGTGGCACACAGGCTTCTCACTGCGGTGGCTTCTCCTGCTGTGGAGGGGCTCCAGGGCATGCGGGTTTCAGCAGTTGCAGTTCCCAGGCTCTAGAGCACAGGCTCAGTAGTAGTGGTCCATGGGCTTAGCTTCCACACGCCATGTGGGATATTTCCAGACCAGGGATTGAACCTATGTCTTCTGTCTTGGCAGGCGAATTTTTTACCACTGAGCTGCCAGGGAAGCCCCTACATCACAGTATTTAAATTAGGATATCAAAGAGAAGGGTAAACATCACTCAAGGACTTTATCTCCTCTTCTAAGGCAAAGGTTAGCGTGTTTTCAGTCATTTGCAGGACAGTTTTATCATATTAGGTGGAAGTATCATCTTGTTATTGTCTTTCTTTGCAGATTAAGTATGGGGTCTTTCCTGTGGTCATGTATGGATGTGAGAGCTGGACTGTGAAGAAGGCTGAGCGCCGAAAAATTGATGCTTTTGAACTGTGGTGCTGGAGAAGACTCTTGAGAGTCCCTTGGACTGCAAGGAGATCCAACCAGTCCATTCTGAAGGAGATCAATCCTGGGATTTCTTTGGAAGGAATGATGCTAAAGCTGAAACTCCAGTATTTTGGCCACCTCATGCAAAGAGTTGACTCATTGGAGAAGACTCTGATGCTGGGAGGGATTGGGGGCAAAAGGAGAAGGGGACGACAGAGGATGAGATGGCTGGATGGCAACACTGACTCGATGAATGTGAGTCTGAGTGACCTCCGAGAGCTGGTGATGGACAGGGAGGCCTGGTGTGCTGCAGTTCATGGGGTCGCAAAGAGTCGGACACGACTGAGCGACTGATCTGATCTGATCTGATCTGAAGGAGTTTGTGTGCATGTCAGCTTGACAATGGGTAGATTTGTGATGGCTTATTTTATGTGTCAACTTGGTGAGGCTATGGTGCCCAGCAGTTTTCAAAGACCAGTCTAGATGTTGCTGGGAAGGTTTGTGTTTTTTTACATAAGATTATCATTTAAATCATTTAAATTATCATTTAAATTATCATTAAAACAGAATGAAGCAGGGCAAAGACTAACAGAGTTTTGCCAAGAAAATGCACTGGTCATAGCAAATACCCTCTTCCAACAACACAAGAGAAGACTCTGTACATGGACATCACCAGATGGTCAACACCGAAATCAGATCGATTATATTCTTTGCAGCCAAAGATGGAGAAGCTCTATACAATCAGCAAAAACAAGACCAGGAGCTAACTGTGGCTCAGACCATGAACTCCTTATTGCCAAATTCAGACTGAAATTGAAGAAAGTAGGGAAAACTACTAGACCATTCAGGTATGACCTAAATCAAATCCCTTATGATTATACAGTGGAAGTGAGAAATAGATTTAAGGGCCTAGATCTGATAGATAGAGTGCCTGATGAACTATGGAATGAGGTTCGTGACATTGTACAGGAGACAGGGATCAAGACCATCCCCATGGAAAAGAAATGCAAAAAAGCAAAATGGCTGTCTGGGGAGGCCTTACAAATAGCTGTGAAAAGAAGAAAAGCGAAAAGCAAAGGAGAAAAGGAAAGATATAAACATCTAAATGCAGAGTTCCAAAGAATAGCAAAAAGAGATAAGAAAGCATTCTTCAGTGATCAATCCAAAGAAATAGAGGAAAACAACAGAATGGGAAAGACTAGGGATCTCTTCAAGAAAATCAGAGATCCCAAAGGAATATTTCATGCAAAGATGGGCACGATAAAGGACAGAAATGGTATGGACCTAACAGAAGCAGAAGATATTAAGAGGAGGTGGCAAGAATACACAGAAGAACTGTACAAAAAAGAGCTTTACGACCCAGATAATCATGATGGTGTGATCACTGACCTAGAGCCAGACATCCTGGAATGTGAAGTCAAGTGGGCCTTAGAGAGTATCACTACGAACAAAGCTAGTGGAGGTGATGGAATTCCAGTGGAGCTATTCCAAATCCTGAAAGATGATGCTGTGAAAGTGCTGCACTCAATATGCCAGCAAATTTGAAAAACTCAGCAGTGGCCACAAGATTGGAAAAGGTCAGTTTTCATCCCAATCCCAAAGAAAGGCAATGCCAAAGAATGCTCAAACTACCGCACAATTGCACTCATCTCACACGCTAGTAAAGTAATGCTCAAAATTCTCCAAGCCAGGCTTCAGCAATATGTGAACCGTGAACTTCCTGATGTTCAAGCTGGTTTTAGAAAAGGCAGAGGAACCAGAGATCAAATTGCCAACATCCGCTGGATCATGGAAAAAGCAAGAGAGTTCCAGAAAAACATCTATTTCTGCTTTATTGACTATGCCAAAGCCTTTGACTGTGTAGATCACAATAAACTATGGAAAATTCTGAAAGAGATGGGAATACCAGACCACCTGATCTGCCTCTTGAGAAATCTGTATGCAGGTCAGGAAGCAACAGTTAGAACTGGTCATGGAACAACAGACTGGTTCCAAATAGGAAAAGGAGTACGTCAAGGCTGCATATTGTCACCATGTTTATTTAACTTATATGCAGAGTGCATCATGAGAAATGCTGGACTGGAAGAAACACAAGTTGGAATCAAGATTGCTGGGAGAAATATCAATAACCTCAGATATGCAGATGACACCACCCTTATGGCAGAAAGTGAAGAGGAACTCAAAAGCCTCTTGATGAAAGTGAAAGTGGAGAGTGAAAAGGTTGGCTTAAAGCTCAACATTCAGAAAACAAAGATCATGGCATCTGGTCCCATCACTACATGGGAAATAGATGGAGAAACAGTGGAAACAGTGTCAGACTTTATTTTTCTGGGCTCCAAAATCACTGCAGATGGTGACTGCAGCCATGAAATTAAAAGGCGCTTACTCCTTGGAAGAAAAGTTATGACCAACCTAGATAGCATATTCAAAAGCAGAGACATTACTTTGCCAACAAAGGTTCGCCTAGTCAAGGCTATGGTCTTTCCTGTGGTCATGTATGGATGTGAGAGCTGGACTGTGAAGAAGGCTGAGCGCCGAAGAATTGATGCTTTTGAACTGTGGTGTTGGAGAAGACTCTTGAGAGTCCCTTGGACTGCAAGAAGATCCAACCAGTCCATTCTGAAGGAGATCAATCCTGGAATTTCTTTGGAGGGAATGATGCTAAAGCTGAAACTCCAGTATTTTGGCCACCTCATGCGAAGAGTTGACTCATTGGAGAAGACTCTGATGCTGGGAGGGATTGAGGGCAGGAGGAGAAGGGGATGACAGAGGATGAGATGGCTGGATGGCATCACTGAGTTGATGGGTGTGAGTCTGAGTGACCTCCGGGAGCTGGTGATGGACAGGGAGGCCTGGCGTGCTGCGGTTCATGGGGTCGCAAAGAGTCAGATACGACTGAGCGACTGATCTCATCTGATCATTTAAATCAGTAGACTTTGAATAAAACAGATTACCCCCTGCCCAGTACTGTGGGTGAGTCTCAGATAATCAGTTGAAGGTCTAAGGAAACAAAGACTGACTGCCCCCAAGAAAGGAGGAATTCTTCAGCAGACTGCCTTCAGATCAAATTGCAACGCTTCCAGGGTCATTAGTCTGCTGGCCCATCATGCAGATTTTGGACTTGTCAGCCTCCACAACCACATGGGTCAAGTCCTTAGCATGATATTCCCTCTCTATGCACACATCCTATTGGCTCTGTTTCTCAGGAGAACCCTGACTTACATACCTCAGGATCTTTGCACTTGCTATTCCCTCTACTCAGAATGCTCCCTTCCACCTCCTATCTTATCAAAGGAAGGCCCCCCCTTGTCAGTATAACACAAAGCTCTGATGCCATAAAAGGAATAACTAAAATAGTTACCTCACGTAAACATCAAAAAAAAAATCTGGTAAAAATCACCCTGAACAATGTTAAGACAAATGACAGTTCAAAAATAATAAAATCTTAAAGGGCAAATGACAAACAATAAACAAAGGGATATAACACAAAGGGACAATGTCCTTAATATATAAAGAACTCTTAGGAACAATAAGAAAAATATTACAACAGTCCATAAAAATGTTAACAAAGGATATGAACTTTGAGCTCACAGAGGAAGAGAAACGAATGGTTCTTAGTCACAAGAGAAGATTCTCAACTTCATAAGGGAAGTGAACATTAAAACTACACCACAATACGATGTTTAACCCATCAGATTGGCAAAGATCAAAAGGTTTGATAACACCTCCTCTTGGTGAGGCTCTGAGGAAACTGGCACTCTCTTATTCTGATGATGAAAAAGGAAACTGGTACAAACGCCATGCAGAACAAGTGGTGATATCTACCTAAATGACAGATGCACACAGCTTCCAAGCCAGTTATCACATTTCTAGGAATTTCTCCTTCAGATACAATCACTTGTATGTGAAATGACGCAAATGCACTTGTCCATTATACACTGCAGCACTTTATTGTGGCAAAATGTTGGAAACAACATCATGTGTTGCCAACAGTATGTGAGCATCCATGAGAACATAAATTTTATTCAAACATAGAGGAATACTGTTGCTGCTGCTGCTGCTAAGTCGCTTCAGTGTCCGACTCTGCAACTCCATAGACGGCAGCCCACCAGGCTCCCCGGTGCCTGGGACTCTCCAGGCGAGAACACTGGAGTGGGTTACCATTTCCTCCTCCAATGCAGGAAAGTGAAAAGTGAAAGTGAAGTCGCTCGGTCGTGTCCGACTCTTTGCGACTCCATGGACTGCAGCCTACCAGGCTCCTCCACCCATGGGATTTTCCAGGCATAACTCTAAAAAAGGGACCAGCAAGCTCTGTTCACTGACATGGAGTGTTCACCAAGATATACTCTAAGTGGAAAAAAAGAAGGCCGCAGGATGGTTTGTGACCGTTTATGCTAGAAAAATAAATAAATAAAGGAGAGGCTTTCCTTGTGGTCCAGTAGATAAGAATCCACCTGCCAATGCAGGGGTCACAGGATCAATCCCGGGTCCAGGAAGATTCCCATATGCCTCAGAACAACTGAGCTAGCACTCTAGAGTCCATGAGCCTCAACTACCGAGCCCGTGTACCACAACTACTGAAGCCCGAGTGCCGAGAGCCTGTGCTGTGCAACAAGAGAAGCCATTGCCACGAGAAGCCTGTGCACCCCAATGAAGAGTAGCCCCCACTCGCCACAACTAGAGAAAGACCATGTGCAGAACAAAGACCCAGTGTAGCCATAAATCAATCTTTTTTTTAAAAAATGAATAAATGGAAGTGTAGGTATTTGCTTGAAAATGCCTAGAATATCTCTGGAAGTTCTCAGAAAAAAATCTGAGTAGTGGCTGCTACTAGATCAGAGGTTCTCAAACTTTATTTCATTATTACACGTTAAGGAGCAGATTTTAAAACATTTTTTAATTGCCCTGTATATAAGTTTAATGCCACAGAACCAGTATGTATCTACCATATCTAAACATATGCAGTCTATGTATGTCTGTGCACATATCCCCAAACCGCTTTTCACTCCTTTGAGGATAATATCAGGCTGCTCAAGTGGCTCAGTGGTAAAGAACCCGTCTGCCAATGCAGGAGACATAAGAGATGCAGGTTTGATCCCTGGGTCAGGAAGATCCCCTAGAGGAGGGTATGGCAACCAACTAGAGTACTCTTGTCTGGAGAATCCCATGAACAGAGGAGACTGGCGGGCTACAGCCCACGAGTTCCAAAGAGTCAGACACGACTGAAGTGACTTAGCATTTCACGTGCCAGAGAAGCAGCCACAGGAGACCTGGATTTGATCTCCAGGTCTGGAAGATCCACTAGAGGAGGAAATGGCAACCCACTTCAATCTTCTTGCCAGGATAATCCCACGGACAGAAGCGCCTGGCAGGCTAAAGTTCATGGGGTTGCAAAGAGTCAGACACAACTTACTGACTGAACAAGTCTGAACAACTGAAAGATTGCATCTTAAAATTTGACACTTTGTTTATCATGGAATTTTTTGCATTAATGTTGATTTTTTTACACGCATTGATGGCAGGAGCTGAGAGTAGAGAGAGATACAGAGTGATGTCTATGGGTATGGGGTTTCTTTCTGGGATGATGAAACAATTCTGGAGGAGACAGGGGTGATGGCCCTACAACCTCGTGAATATACTAACTGCCTCCGAACTATACACTTCCAAACGGTGAATTGTATGGCACAGAAAACACTCTCAATTAACATCATTGCATTGGGACTTCCCTGACAGTTAGGACTCTGCTTCCACTGTAGGGGGTGTGGGTTCAATCCCTGGTCAAAGAACTAAGATCCCACCTGCCACATGGAATGACCAAAAAAAAACCCCAAAACAAACAACAAAAAACATTGCACTGAAATATTATTTACTTGATAAGCCCTAGAGATTTAATGCACAGTCTAGAGCATATAGACAACAATACTGTAATCATCAAATTTGCTGAGACTGGAATTTTATTATTCTAACCACTAAAGAGAAATGATAATAATGGAACAGAGGTGATAATGATAATGATGTGCGTACATGCTAAGTCACTTGAGTTGTGTCCAACTCTTTGGACCCCATGGATTGTAGCCCACCAGGCTCCTCTGTCCATGGGATTCTCCAGGCAAGAATATTGGAATGGGTTGCCATGCCCTCCTCCAGGGGGTCTTCTCGACCCAGGGATCGAACCTGCATCTCTTAAGTCTCCTGCATTGGCAGACAGGCTCTTTACCACGAGCACTACCTGGGAAGCCCCAGTAATAGTGACAGAGGTATAAATATTACCACAATGGCAATCATGTTACAATGCAGCAATATATCCAATTAGCATTTCAGATCAGATCAGTCGCTCAGTCGTGTTCGACTCTTTGCGACCCCATGAACTGCAGCACACCAGGCCTCCCTGTCCATCACCAGCTCTTGGAGGTCACTCAGACTCACATCCATCGAGTCAGTGATGCCATCCAGCCATCTCATCCTCTGTCGTCCCCTTCTCCTCCTGCCCCCAATCCCTCCCAGCATCAGAGTCTTCTCCAATGAGTCAACTCTTCGCATGAGGTGGCCAAAATACCGGAGTTTCAGCTTCAGCATCATTCCTTCCAAAGAAATCCCAGGGTTGATCTCCTTCAGAATGGACCGGTTGGATCTCCTTGCAGTCCAAGGGACTCTCAAGAGTCTTCTCCAACACCACAGTTCAAAAGCATCAATTCTTCTGCGCTCAGCCTTCTTCACAGTCCAGCTCTCACATCCATACATGACCACAGGAAAGACCATAGCCTTGACTAGATGAACCTTTGTTGGCAAAGTAATGTCTGTGCTTTTGAATATGCTATCTAGGTTGGTCATAACTTTCCTTCCAAGGAGTAAGCGTCTTTTAATTTCATGGCTGCAGTCACCATCTGCAGTGATTTTGGAGCCCAGAAAAATAAAGTCTGACACTGTTTCCACTGTTTATCCATCTATTTCCCATGTACACCTTAAATTTACACAATGTCATATGTGAAGCATATTTCAAGATTTACTCACTTCGATTACTGAGCTGTCAGGCAGAATGCCTCACTCGCCTCACCCTAATCTCAGCTGTGTGGATGAAGACAGGGGAGGTGGTGAGGCACTGAGACAGGGTGCATGAGACTGGCCCAAGAAGGAGAGACTGGAAGGTCAGGCTCCTGGAGACCCTGGCCATAGGGCTTCCCATGGAAACCAGGAAGTCATCGGCACCACTGCCCCTACCCACAGTGGGACACCCGCAGCTGCTTCTTGGCCCCCATCCAGCTCACTGCCCCAGAAGAGGGACAGCCAACATCCACCCCACCCAAGCACAGTGTAATTAAATTCTGGTTTTAGCAGGACTGTTCACACAGTCACACATGTATTCCCACCCCTATTACCTGGGGTCTCTTGAAACTTTGCATGGACAGACATGGCTGCCAGACGGGGATGGGGAGGTGGAGGGGTACTGGGCCTGGTGACAGGGTTCGAGGTCAGGGGGACTTTCCCTCCACCTCAGGACCTTTGCACAAGCTGTTCCCTCCACTCAGAGCACTTTATTTTCTCTTGTCTTTCCTGAGTTAATGCTATGCCCCTGCTTCAGATCTCAGCTCTGGGAAGCCCTTTGTGACCACCCAGGCAGGTCAGGTCCACCAAGCACTAGGCTTCAGCCTAACATGTATCAGGATTATACATTATGTCTGTCTGCACAGGTGACACAACTCACTTCAGCCTCCCCAGTGAACTGTGACTTCTGGGAGGTCTGGACACTGATACATAGTAGGTCCTCAGCCAACACTTACTTGACAGTTTGAGAGCTTTCTGCCCAGTGGAAGGAACAGATAATAAACATGGAAAGAAATAAGACACACGGTAGAAAATGCCCTGAATAAAATTAAACAAGGTGATGTAGGACCTCCCTGGTGGGCCAGCAGTTAAGACTCCTCATTATCAATGCAGGGGGCCCAGCTTCAATCCCTGGTCAGGAAACTAGATCCCACATGCCGCAACTAAGACGCGCCACAACCAACTAAATATATATAAATAAATAAGAAAAAAAGAAAATTAAACAGGGTGACGGGATGGGTGATAGGAGAGGAACCAAGAAGATGAGGGAAGAGCATTCCAGACTGAGGGACCCACAAGGACCAGCCTGATGGGTTTGGAGATCACAGTGGATTAGGTGGGAGGGAGCAAGTGAGGGGTGATGGCAGGTCTTGCAGGCCCTTATGAAGCACAACAATATTAAACTTGCCTGAGACTTCAATATTAACAATATTAAACTGCACTGATGGTACAGTGGTTGTTAGTCTTCCTTCCAATGCAGGGGACACGGGTTCGATCCCTGATCAAGGAGCTAAGATCCCTCACGCTGCAGGGCAACTAAGCCCACACACTGTGAGGGAACTAGAGAGAAGCCTGGACCCCACAACAAAAACTCAGCACAGTCAAAATTAAATTAAAAACATGTTTAAAAACAATATTCACACATTATGAATCAACACCACTTCAATTAAAATAATTAATCTTAAGAAACATACTTGGCTGTATGTGGAATAGAACATACTCCAAAACATGTAAAATGTTTTTTTTTAAATAAACTTTACCAAAGCTCTGTGATTTTGGAAAATGCTGAAGATTGAGCCGCGGCTGCGCGGGCACAGGAGGGCCTAAAGGAGCTATCCCACGTTGAAGGTCAGGAAGGGCGGCAGTGAGGAGAGACCCCTCGTCCAAGGTAAGGAGCAATGGCTGCACTTTGCTGGCGCAGCCGTGAAGAGATACCCCACGCCCAAGGTAAGAGAAACCCAAGTAAGAGGGTAGGTGTTACAAGAGGGCATCAGAGGGCAAACACACTGAAACCATACTCACAGAAAACCTGTCAATCTAATCACACTAGGACCACAGCCTTGTCTAGCTCAATGAAATCAAGCCATGCCCGTGGGGCAACCCAAGATGGGGGGGTCTTGGTGGAGAGATCTGACAGGGTGTGGTCCACTGGAGAAGGGAATGGCAAACCACTTCAGTATTCTTGCCTTGAGAACCCCATGAATAGTATGAAAAGGCAAAATGATAGGATACTGAAAGAGAAACTCCCCAGGACAGTAGGTGCCCAATATGCTACTGGGGATCAGTGGAGAAATAACTCCAGAAAGAATGAAGGGATGGAGCCAAAGCAAAAGGAATATCCAGCTGTGGATGGGACTGGTGATAGAAGCAAGGTCCGATGCTGTAAAGAGCAATAGGAACCTGGAATGTCAGGTCCATGAATCAAGGCAAATAGGAAGTGGTCAAACAAGAGATGGCCAGAGTGAATGTCGATGTCGACATTCTAGGAATCAGCGAACTAAAATGGACTGGAATGGGTGAATTTAACTCAGATGACCATTATATCTACTACTGCGGGCAGGAATCCCTCAGAAGAAATGGAGTGGCCATCATGGTCAACAAAAGAATCTGATATGCAGTACTTGGATGCAATCTCAAAAACAAGAGAATGACCTCTGTTCGTTTCCAAGGCAAACCATTCAATATCACAGTAATCCAAGTCTATGCCCCAACCAGTAACACTGAAGAAGCTGAAGTTGAACAGTTCTATGAAGACCTACAAGACCTTTTAGAACAAACACCCAAAAAAGATGTCCTTTTCATTATAGGGGACTGGAATGCAAAAGTAGGAAGTCAGGAAACACCTGGAGTAACAGGCAAATTTGGCCTTGGAATACAGAATGAAGCAGGGCAAAGACTAACAGAGTTTTGCCAAGAAAATGTACTAGTCATAACAAACACCCTCTTCCAACAACACAAGAGAAGACTCTATACTTGGACATCATCAGATGGTCAACACCGAAATCAGATCGATTATATTATTTGCAGCCACAGATGGAGAAGCTCTATACAATGAACAGAAACAAGACCAGGAGCTGACTGTGGCTCAGACCATGAACTCCTTATTGCCAAATTCAGACTGAAATTGAAGAAAGTAGGGAAAACCACTAGACCATTCAGGTATGACCTAAATCAAATCCCTTATGATTATACAGTGGAAGTGAGAAATAGATTTAAGGGCCTAGATCTGATAGATAGAGTGCCTGATGAACTATGGAATGAGGTTCGTGACACTGTACAGGAGACAGGGATCAAGACCATCCCCATGGAAAAGAAATGCAAAAAAGCAAAATGGCTGTCTGGGGAGGCCTTACAAATAGCTGTGAAAAGAAGAGAAGTGAAAAGCAAAGGAGAAAAGGAAAGATATAAACATCTGAATGCAGAGTTCCAAAGAATAGCAAGAAGAGATAAGAAAGCCTTCTTCAGCGATCAATGCAAAGAAATAGAGGAAAACAACAGAATGGGAAAGACTAGGGATCTCTTCAAGAAAATCAGAGATACCAAACGAACATTTCATGCAAAGATGGGCTCGATAAAGGACAGAAATGGTATGGACCTAACAGAAGCAGAAGATATTAAGAAGAGGTGGCAAGAATACACAGAAGAACTGTACAAAAAAGAGCTTTACGACCCAGATAATCATGATGGTGTGATCACTGACCTAGAGCCAGACATCCTGGAATGTGAAGTCAAGTGGGCCTTAGAAAGCATCACTACAAACAAAGCTAATGGAGGTGATGGAATTCCAGTGGAGCTATTCCAAATCCTGAAAGATGATGCTGTGAAAGTGCTGCACTCAATATGCCAGCAAATTTGGAAAACTCAGCAGTGGCCACAAGATTGGAAAAGGTCAGTTTTCATCCCAATCCCAAAGAAAGGCAATGCCAAAGAATGCTCAAACTACCGCACAATTGCACTCATCTCACACGCTAGTAAAGTAATGCTCAAAATTCTCCAAGCCAGGCTTCAGCAATATGTGAACCGTGAACTTCCTGATGTTCAAGCTGGTTTTAGAAAAGGCAGAGGAACCAGAGATCAAATTGCCAACATCCGCTGGATCATGGAAAAAGCAAGAGAGTTCCAGAAAAACATCTATTTCTGCTTTATTGACTATGCCAAAGCCTTTGACTGTGTAGATCACAATAAACTATGGAAAATTCTGAAAGAGATGGGAATACCAGACCACCTGATCTGCCTCTTGAGAAATCTGTATGCAGGTCAGGAAGCAACAGTTAGAACTGGTCATGGAACAACAGACTGGTTCCAAATAGGAAAAGGAGTACATCAAGGCTGTATATTGTCACCATGTTTATTTAACTTATATGAAGAGTACATCATGAGAAATGCTGGACTGGAAGAAACACAAGTTGGAATCAAGATTGCTGGGAGAAATATCAATAACCTCAGATATGCGGATGACACCACCCTTATGACAGAAAGTGAAGAGGAATTAAAAAGCCTCTTGATGAAAGTGAAAGTGGAGAGTGAAAAGGCTGGCTTAAAGCTCAACATTCAGAAAACGAAGATCATGGCATCTGGTCCCATCACTACATGGGAAATAGATGGAGAAACAGTGGAAACAGTGTCAGACTTTATTTTTCTGGGCTCCAAAATCACTGCAGATGATGACTGCAGCCATGAAATTAAAAGACACTTACTCCTTGGAAGGAAAGTTATGACCAACCTAGATAGCATATTCAAAAGCAGAGACATCACTTTGCCAACAAAGGTTCGCCTAGTCAAGGCTATGGTCTTTCCTGTGGTCATGTATGGATGTGAGAGTTGGACTGTGAAGAAGGCTGAGTGCCGAAGAATTGATGCTTTTGAACTGTGGTGTTGGAGAAAACTCTTGAGAGTCCCTTGGACTGCAAGGAGATCCAACCAGTCCATTCTGAAGGAGATCAGCCCTGGGATTTCTTTGGAAGGAATGATGCTGAAGCTGAAACTCCAGTACTTTGGCCACCTCATGCAAAGAGTTGACTCATTGGAGAAGACTCTGATGCTGGGAGGGATTGGGGGCAAGAGGAGAAGGGGACAACAGAGGATGAGATGGCTGGATGGCATCACTGACTCGATGAATGTGAGTCTGAGTGACCTCCGGGAGTTGGTGATGGACAGGGAGGCCTGGCGTGCTGCAGTTCATGGGGTCGCAAAGAGTCGGACACTACTGAGCGACTGATCTGATATTATATAGATATTATCTATATATTTATAGCTATATGAAAAGTGAAGTGAAAATGTTAGTCACTCAGTCATGTCCAACTCTCTGTGGCCCCATGGACTATAGCCTGCCAGGCTCCTCTGTTCATGGAATTCTCCAAGCAAGAATACTGGAGTGGGTTACCATTCCCTTCTCCAGGGGATCTTCCCAACCCAAAAGTCAAACATGGGTCTCCCACATTGCAGGCAGATTCTTCACCCTCTGAGCCACTAGAGAAGCTCTTAAGCTGTGTAGGGATAGAGAGATAAATAGATAAGAGGTATATATAGCGGATAAAGAGAGACAGATGAAACTGTAGATTGATAGAAAGATGACAGACAGATAAATCGATAGATTATTGAAGATTGATAGATGATAGACTGATCCACTCTATCTGTTCTATGAAGAATCCCAATACAATTTTCTTGTGTGCCTGTAACAAGACCAGATGCCAACTCTCCAAATTCCCATTCTTTGCCTCCTAAATGAGTAGCTGGACTGGGTGTCCCCACTGACCAACTAGAACAAAATGCTTGCCAACCAAACTTTGATTAACTCCTCTCCTTCCTTCAGGTCCCTGAACTTAAGCACCAGCAAACAGCCCACTGAAAACAGGCTGGCCCCAGCGCAAAGCATCCTTTCATCTGGTATTTCATCCTGCCCCTCTCTCATCCCCTCCCTACACCTGGTCCTCTTCTGCCTTGTTCACTGTCTTCATGAAAAGAGCACCCTCTGGCCTCACTCTTGGGAGGATTGCAGACTCCACAGTCAGAGCCTTCTCCCCAGGGCATCATCTTTCTCCTCTCCCCTTGTCATAATCCTTTTGAATAAAGGCTCTACTTACTAAGTCTGGGCTTCCCTGGCGGCTCAGACAGTAAAGAATCTGTCCGTAGTGCAGGAGATCCAAGTTCTATCCCTGGTTCAAAAAGATCCCCAGGAGAAGGAAATGGCAATCCCCAACAGTATTCTTGCCTGAAGAATCCCATGGACAGAGGAAAACGGCGGGCTATGGTCCATGGGGTCGCAAAGAATCAGACACAACTGAGCGACTAACACTAACTAACTTACTGAGTCCAGATTTGTTTTTTTAACTGACAGCTGCAGGGAAGACTTCAGATTTTTTTCTTCTAGGAGCAACAGGGCCCCATGGAAGGCTTGAGAGCAGGGGCATGGCACCCTTGGGACAACCAAGTGGATTCAGGGAAACCATGAAAATGCTCAAGCTGTAGGTCTAGCTGGAGAGTGGACGGATTTAAGCTGCATTTTGGAGGGCGAGTGGGCAGAACTATGAGAATTAGAGGCAAGTCTCTGGAGGTCTCCAAACCTCCAGCAAGTTAAATTCCAGGAGTTTCAGTGTTTGTGGCAAGAACAGCCCAGGAAGGTGGCTTAGCATCGGAAGATAAGAGTAACCTTGAGGCAGGAGAGTACCAGGTACGAGTGCCCACCAAGGTTGTTCATCAAGGAGGCTTAGAACCACAGAGCATCAGCGCGCACAAGGAAAACTGGCTGCCCAGTGCGCCCTTGGCACAGCCGGATTCGAACCCAGGTTCCCTGTCACCCGGATCCGGCTGGTCCCACTGCTCTTCCTTATTTCCGGAGAATCTGAAATTTGAATGATTCCTAGGTTTCACCAGGGAGACAGGAGAGAGACATTCTGGGTAGCAGACCACTAAGCTTCCTTGTGGAAGCTGGAGGTGGCGGGGAAGGGGGCGGAGCTAGGGGCAGGAAGTGGATAATAATAGCCTCTAGCCCTTCCTACCTGCCAGACTCTGCTGCGCTCACCACCCAGTGCGAGTCACCACCTGCACTTATCTCTCTGAGGTTGGGACTAATTGATATTATCTCCGTTCTACAGAAGAGAAGACTAGGGCCCCGGGAGGGGATGCTAAGATCCCTGAAGCCGCCTCCTCTCGGTCTGGGACCCCGGGGCTAAGAGGGCGTGGCTCCCAGCCATTCCCCCTGACCCCCCTTTAGAGCCCCCCACCCAGGCCCCAAGACAGGAAGACAGTGGCCAGGACAGCCCTGCTCGAGGGCGGGGGAGGGGACGCGCCAAACCGCGGACAGGGTTTCTCAGAATTTACAGTAGGATGGGGGGAGGGGACGCTTGGGCTGCCCCCCAGGGCCTGCGCAACCACAGGGAGAGTGGGTGCCGGAGAGGCGGGTGATGGGGGTGGGGAGGCCCAGCTCAGGCCTTATGAAAAGGGCCTCCTCTCTCTTCCATCCCTCCACCTCACCCCCCACATAATGAGGAGACTTGTGGGGCCCCCTTTACACTAGGCGTTAGCCTGTGTGTGCGTGTGTGGTTCATGTCTCCACGGAGGCACCGGTACACAGGTATATATGCATGTCATGTCACACATGCAAACCCAGGCCAGAGTTGGGAGGGGAGGGCGGGTGCGCGCGCACATACGCACGCGCACACATGCTGAGTGAGTCAACTCAGGTAGACCCAGGCGTTTCACCCCCAGTCACCCAGGCACATCACAAAACCCAAGATAGATAAGCCCCCAAGCTGAGCAGCTGGAGTTCGTCCCCTATGAACAGAAACTCCAAAACAGCAGAAGCTAGAGCAGAGTTGAGCCTTGCCCAGATAAGACCACAGATTTCTCATTCTGGAAGTCAAGGAGACCTTCCTGATTACACAAGTGCAGAAAGGCTCCTTGGAGGTCAGAAATGGAGTGATGTCAGCCTACTGATAGGCCTCTTTGCTGGAATCCATCTTGGCTAAGAGATGCGCACGCACACAGGAGGACGCTGCGATACACCGGATACGGGCTCAGGAAAGGCAAGATGAGAGGCCAGAGGAAACCCGGAAGACATGCCCCATAACAGTGATTCAAACTACCAGGAGGGTGCGACTCTCTCTCCGAGCCCACCCATGTGTCTATCCACACGTACCCCCTTCTTCCTCCTAATAAGCACTTTACTTGTTTCACTACTTTCTGTCTCTGTGTGGAAATTCATTTCTGCACAGCTGACGGGCCAGGGGCTTGGTCACTGGCCACTGGTCCCCGGTGGTCTGGTGGCTAGGATTCAGTGCTCTCACTGCTGCAGCCGGACTTCAGTTTCCAGCCAGAACCCAAACCTTGCTTCGAGTGGCTGCAGGCTGAGGCCACCGGAGATCACCGCCGCCCCCATCTCCCTGAGGGCAGTGTGTACAGGCTGGGACCAGACCCGGGGCCATGTCCTTCCTTCCACATTCCCCCTGTAGGTTGAACCCAGTTCTCTGGCCAATTTCTTCCTTTCCATCCCTCAACTGACCATCAGTTCTCTGTGCAGGGCAGACTCGATGGCATTTTTTTTTTTTTTTTAACTTGAGGTGAAATTCACAAAACAAGAAAAATTAACATTTTAAAGTGAACACTTCTGAGGAATTTAATGCATTCAGCACCACCTCTGTCTCAGTGCAAAACATTCTCATCACCTCCAAAGGAAACCCCCTGCTCAAGAACTCATCACTCCTGACTCCCCCCTCCCCACCCCCTAGCCTCAGACAACCAACCATCAACCACTATCTGCCTGTGTGGATTGGTCTATTTTGAATATTTCATATAATGGAATCATACAACACGTGGCCTTCAGGGACTGGCTTCTTACACTTATGCTTTCTAGATCTCAGATCAAATGTCACCTCTTCCATGGGACCTTCCCTGACCTCCCCCATCCCCAGAAACCTCGGCCCACAATCCTCAGCAGCATCTGACATAATCTTGACCTTCTGGTTCTCTCGGTGGTCCTTCTCCCCAAAGGCACAGGCTCTAAAGGACAAGAATGGGTTTCATCCTCTCTGGAAAGTTGTCAGTGACTGAATGAATGACACGTATGACTCTGTCCTTTCCTGTCTCTTTCTGCCCGGTAACGTAGACTCAACGTCCTCTTCAATCCTCAGATTCAGTACCACAGTATTTAATCATGCACCTACTGCTTGAGAGGCCCTGTCCCAGATACTGGGCTCCCCAGGGGAAACAACAGATGGCCCCCTTCCCCACAGCACCTTCATCGTCCAGCTGGAAGCAGTCTACCTGGTGTCAACTTAAAAACTATTTACAACCTAAAAGTTGAGAGTTATGTTTTATTCAGTGGAAATTTTTAAGACTTTAAACCCGGGAGACAGCATCTCAAATGATCCTGAGAGAACTGCTCCTCCGAGGAGGCAGGGGAGGAGACAGGTTATTTAAAAGCTTTGCAATAAAAGATAAGTAGCCTGAACATCAAAAGATGATTGTTAATTAAGGAAAACCAGATATCCCAAGTTAAGCAATTTAGCACTTTTCTATGTATGGGAAGATGCAAGAGCCTGGAGTCACTGAAATTATTCCTTTCTTATGCAGCTCAGCTCTCCAGGGCCAGTATCCTTTGTTTTCACATCTTGAGCTCTCTTGGTGCTCACTGTAGGGAGTGGCTGCAGTCACTGATGAGTACTGAACAAGTTAGTTGCTCAGTCATGTCCAACTGTCTACGACCCCATGGACTGAGGACTGACCCCATGGACTGAGCCCACCACGCTCCTCTGTCCATGGAATTCTCCAGGCAAGAATACTGGAGTGGGTAGCCATGTGCTTCTCCTGGGGACCTTCCTAACCCAGGGATGGCTGCTAGATTGTAGGTATTCTTCTCCTTCCTGAGTGCTCCTAGGGCTCACTGGCTCACCTTGGAGGGCTGCAATCGCTGATAAACTGTGACATCCCTGTTTACTGATATGGCATAAAATATTCAATTTCTACTGCCGACACAGGATTTAACTGCAATCAAAGTTGTTACCAGAAGGATCAACTGTTCCTATCCAACTTGCTTATTCATTCAACAGATATTTATGGAAAACTTACTGTGTATAGGATTGACATAAATATTAATATCTGGTATTTTACAGTGGGTGTTGAGGGATAGTCTTTCCTAAGAGAGCAGTGTTTGGGACTTCCCTGGTGGTCTAGTGGCTGAGATGCTGCACTCCCAATGCAGGGGGTGGAGGTTCAATCCCTAGTCAGGGAACTAGATCTCCCATGCCACAGCTCAGAGTTTGCATGCTCCAACTAAAGATCCCACATGCTGCAATCAAGAAGACCTGGACAAGCCTAAATAAATAGATAGATTTTTTTTTTTTTTTCAAAAAAGTAATGTTTGAGCCAAGAGAGAGTCATTTAAAGACTGCAGGTAAATAAAGCATTATAGGGAGAAGGAATAGAAAGGACAGAGACCTGAGGATTTCAAGGAGAAAGTTGGCCATGACACCAGTGCAGTGATTAGGGGCATGAGATGGCCCATTCGCTGCTGACTGTTTGAGGTTAGGCAGCATACATTTAACTGCCCCAAGCCTCAGTTTCTCTGTCTGTTCATGAGGATATAATAATGAAGCCTTCTGTAGAAGACGAAACAAAATCCAGTGCACAGGGACCAGCTCAAAACCGGCAGCCGAAAGATGAGCCCACCTGTCCTGGGTGACGGACTCCAGAGGGTCACAGCCATTGTCGGGTAGGTGTAAACCTCTGCCTTCTCCACCCTTTGGTCTTGAAGAGCCAGCCTCCCACTGTTGCCAGCTGGAGCCAATTACCTCCAGCTTATCTCCAGCCCCTCCAATTTACCTGAGCCCCCTCCGCCTCAACTATTCCTGCTCACTACCTTGCTCACCTTTCCCCCCAGCCTCAGCAAGTCCTTCATCTTTCTGGCATTCCACCCCTCCCCCCATGCCAACACACACACACACCTGAAAGCCCACCCTCTCACACTTTGCCCTAAATGGGTTTTTGTGGAAGGCAGTTCTACAAAGCAGGAAGGAAAAACCACATGAATTTTCCTCCCATGAATCCTCCTCATGGAGCAGCTTTACCTGCTTCATCCCCTCACAGGTCAGAGAGGGTCGGAAACAGGGATAGATGAGCAATTTGGCAGGGGGGCTGAGGGGGATGGCCTGTGGCCACCCGTGGGAAGATGAGGCACAGCAAGGCTGTGGTCAGTCACCCCTTTTCTCAAGATGATGAGCCAGCCAGCTCTCCTGTGCTTGTGTGGTGGCTTTATTTATTTTCACTCAGTCTCACACACCACAGGATAGAGTG
Organism: Tragelaphus eurycerus; assembly: GCA_935064755.1. NCBI lineage: Eukaryota > Metazoa > Chordata > Mammalia > Artiodactyla > Bovidae > Tragelaphus > Tragelaphus eurycerus. The sequence continues at coordinate 4,010,367 of CAKXYN010000058.1, read as the reverse complement.
GGGTGGGAAAGAAGGACAGTTATAGCAGAAATATACTCAGAAACTCCCCGGCACCCCCATCTCACTCAGAGAGGAAACCAGAGTCCTCACCTCGACCCACAGGCCCTGCGTGACCTGCCCCCCATCACCTCCCTGTCCCCACCTCCTCCCACTCTCCCCCTCCATCACAGCCTCAGCCACATGAGCTTCCTCTGTGTTTCACCAACTCACCCGGCATGGTCCCATCTCCAGACCTTGGCACAGACAGTCCTTTTCCCGGAAGGAGGGGGTCTTCCCCAAGTACATATATAGCTCCCTCAACTCTCTGTTCAAATGTCACCTTCTCAGCAGGGCCTTTCCTGATCTCTCAATTTCAATTTTTATGACTCACCCAACGCTACCTCTCCCAATCCCCTTACCTCTTTGTTCTCCATGACATTTATCGCCACTGACCCTGCTATACATTTTTTCTTATTTATTTCTTTTATATGTCTCCCTCACTAGGCTGCTGGCACTACAGAGTCAAGATTGTTCATTGCTCTTTCCTCAGTACCTGGAACATGATATCCAATCAATAAATATCTCCTAAATGAGTAAAGGCATTTTCTAAGTGAATGAATGAATGAACGGTTATGATGACTGAGCTGTAAGTTTAGCCCCAAGCCCCCTGGTGGCCAAAGCAGAAAGGGAAACAAGATTAGTTACATTCTCTGTGAGGACGAAGGGCTTCCCTGGTGGCTCAGATGGTGAAGAAAGGCAGGAGACCCGCGGTTGGATCCCTGGGTCGGGAAGATCTCCTGGAGAAGGGGATGGCAAGCCACTCCAGTATTCTTGTCTAGGAAATCCCATAGACAGAGGAGCCTGACAGGCTACAGTCCATGAGGTTCCATGACTTAGGGACTAAACCACAACCCACCACAAAATGATACACACACATACACAAAGAGATGGGTTAAGCAAAACTTGTAAACATTTATGGGAACATTTAGGAGACTATCTTCATGACCTTGAGGCATGGAAGGATTCTTAAACAAGACAGAAATGTACAACTGTAATAGAAAAGAAGGATACATTTGGCAACATATGATTTTAGAACTTGTCTTCAACAAAATCTGCCAGAAAAAAAGATAAAAAGACAAGTCAGGCAAGAATGCTGTGATGTTCACATGTGACAGAGGATGTATATCTGGAATATATAAAGAGTTCTGAGAAATCAACAAGAAAAAGGTAAATATCCCAGCAGAACAGGCAATTCACAGAAGAGGAAACCGAAGTGGCCAATAGATTTTGGCAAAGATGTTCAGGAGATGAATGCAGGTTAAATTCATTTTACACTCACTAGATTGGCAAAAACCAAACAGTTCATAAAAATCATCATATGTCAGCACAACACGGACATCCTCTGCATGCAAAGGAGTGTGGATTGGTAATACCACTCAGTGGAACACTTTGACAGTGTCAAGGTTGAAGACAAACACCATGCAAGTCTGCAATTTCTCTCCTGGGTATATACCAACAGTAAACTATGGCCCTTGGGCCAATTCTGGCTATACCTGTTTAGAGAAATAAAAGTTTTATTGGAACACAGCTATGTCCAGTTATTTACATACTGTCTATGGCTGCTTTTGTGCTACAATGAAAACGTGGAGTAGATGCAACAGTGGCCATCCCACAAAGTCAAAAATATTCATTCTGTGGCTGCTCCGTACAGGAAGAGTTTGCCAACCTCTGCTCTGGGTCACTGCTTCTCAAACTTCAGTGTGCATACGGATCTCCTGGGAACCTTGTTAAAACACAGCAGTTCAGGGAGGAGCCTGGGACTCTGCATTTCTAACAAGCTCCCAGTGATCCTGATGATGCTAGCTCATAGATCATGACTTGAGTGTCAAGGATCCAGGTAGCACAGGGTTCCACCAAGATGTGTCTGTGAACCCTTGCAGACAAAGCCAAGAAACACGGCCTCGTCAACATTTTCAACTCATTTTATCTCTGCCCCCAGCAGTCATCATTCAGGTGGGCAGAAACTTTCATTCAACATCTGTTGCACATTCAATATGAGCCAGGCACACCCAAATCAGGAAGAGAATTTCATGCATTGATAGCCAAAGAAATCTCCCCAGCCTACAAGGATGGGTGGAAGAGGAAATATAACATGTGGTTGCACAATGTCCTAAAATCTGGTCCCCGATTCAATCATGTTGTTGTACACATGACCCAAGGGGCCCATGGATGCCCCAGGGTGGAACATGGCGCTGGATAGTTCTTACAGCAGCAACTCCCAAGCAGCCACATGGAAGGCTGCAGTTGCCTACTGGCTGTCAGAGGGCAGAGGCCACACCTATGGCCCCAGAGCCCATCAAATGAGTAATCGACAACAGTTTAGACATTTGTGCAAGTTTCCACTTGCAAACACTTCAGTGTGGAATACTTCTTCCCTCATCCAGTTCCTGTTTGACACACAGTAGGAGATCAAAAAAAACATTTATTGAAAAATATATATGTATTTGATGAATGAAGAAATGATTCATATTCAGTCCCAAGAACCATCATATATCAATGACATTGACAAAAAAAATAGTAAAGATCCAGGTCAGGGTGAAGGGAAACAATTTTGAAGAATGAGAGGACATTTCCCCTGAAGACAGCACTACTCTGGGGTTGGGAGCGTGAGTGCTTTCTAAAAAGGAAAAGAAGAGAGAGGAGTTAACATCTGTTGAACACTTGCATATGAAGTGCTACACAGTAGTAAATGAGATTTAATCTTCTCAAACCATCTGAGGTAGGTGTGGTGGTCTCTACTTTGGAGAAGAGGAACCAGAGGCTCCACAGGCCACCTCCAAGTAGAGGGAGGGGTGGGGCAGGGGGTCTGAGTGGTCCCCTGTGGTAAGAATAGGATCAGAGGTAGAAGTTTTCAAGCAATGGGTTCTGGCTCTAGAGAGGGAACAGTAATGGGGTTTTGAAGGCAGTGAGTTCTCCGTCCCTAGAGGAATTCAGGTAGAGACTAGATAACCACTCATCACTAGATTCTCGGAGCCCCTCGTGATGTTGAAATTCTATGACCTGTTTTAGGCAGATCCTTCTCTGGGCTTTTCCAACTGGAGCTGGAAGGTTAAAAGGGACTTGAATGATCCAAGGGCTACCAACCCCCATTCCCCTGAGTACATGGGGTATGAGTGAGCTGGGCTCAGACACTTCAGACATACCAGGTGAGTGGACGCACCAAGAGGAAGCACCAAGCTACCCATATCTCCCAGAGGTGGTATGCTACTCTCTGACTTCCTTCTTCTGTCTGCTTGTCAGCATTTTTTAACATTTCTAGGGCCAAGCCTGCATTTAAGGCCTCTATTCATGATCACCCACAACTATGTGGCATCTTTATGTTGAGAGCCAACTTCTCTGCACCCCCAGTCTACCCCTTTCCAACAGTGGGCTCTGGCTAAGAAGGGAACAGGCTAGGGCTGCCACCTCCAGGCAGCCCTCCTTCCTGTCTCCTCAGGATCTTCTTGGGAGATGAAAGTCTTCAAGCCCAGGATGTGTTCTGGGGCTGAGAGGTCTTCTAGGATACAAGTAGACAAAGAGAGAGAGAGAAGACTAACAAACACACCCTTAGATACTGAGGATCTGTTCCAGAGGCTTGGGCTGTGACTCAGCACACAGAGGAAGCCACCTGAACTGGGTAAGTCTGACCTCCACACCAGGTGGTAAGTACACACACCCACCCCTGCAAGAAGTGAGGGGTCAGACATCCTAAAATTTTACCTCCTCCTTCAGTATGGCCCTCAGTGTGTCTGTTCCCAGTCCCCACCATCCCCCTAGAATAGAACCCCAAAGCCAGGAAGCTGTTCTCATGCTCGTTACTAAGCTGGGCACTATGAATTGTAAATAAATGAGTGAGAGAATGAATGAATGATCAACTGAGCACATGAATGAGTGATTAAATGTATAAGAGAACTGATGAATGGACAGACATATGGGTAGGTAGATGAATGGATGAATGGATAGATGTGTAGATTCAGAGTAAAGTGGTTGGGTGGATGGATCAATAGATCTAAGGATGGATAGATGGAAGGAAAAGTGGAAGTGGAATCGCTCAGTCGTGTCCGACTCTTTGCGGCCCCATGGACTGTAGCCTACCAGGCTCCTCCCTCCATGGGATTCTCTAGGCAAGAGTACTGGAGTGGGTTGCCATTTCCTTCTCCGGGGGATCTTCCCGGCCCAGGGATCGAACCCACGTCTCCCGCATTCCAGGCAGACGCTTTAACCTCTGAGCCACCAGGGAAGCCCTAGATGGAAGGGTGGGAGAAAGGGAGAATGGGTGGGTGAGTTGATGTGATTAGATGGCTGAGTGTTTAGATGAATGAATAGACAGATAGAGGATGGAAGGAAGGTAGGATGGATGAATAGATGGATGGACAAATGCATAGATGGGTGGATGGATGAGTGGACAGATGGACACATGCAAGGATCAGTGAATAGATGAATGGATGGGAGGGCAGACAGAAGGATAGATGGATGGATGGATGGATAAATGGAAAGAGGAAGAAAAAGTGACTACCCAAAACATATTTCAGGCAGAATAGGAATCATGGTATGACCCAAGGTCCCACAGACTCTCCTCTTAAAAAAATCTGGTCTGGACACTAAAAAGTGGATTCTACCCCCAGCCTTGCCCAGTTTTTGGAGCTGGGTCAAAGCCAAGCCACTCATACACCCAGACAAACCCATGATCAGTTCCCACTACAGCCTTGCAGGCCTGGCCTTGCCCAGGGGAAGCTTTCAGATGGGGCTCCCGCCACTCTCCCAGCCCCAAGGTACACTGCTGGAAGCTCGGGACTTGATTCGCAATTTGTGGGGCAGGGAGGCCTGAGCCAGATCCTCCTGGGAATGGTTCTCAGGGACCGGGCAGGTCACTCTGGGAGGCAACCCCATGGGATCCACACCGGCTGTCAGCAACACGTCAGAGGACCCTGAGGCCCGGCATGCAGTGGGTATGGGTGACCACAGCCCCCAGCAGGGCCTGAGCTCTGGTCTGGGGCCCCCATGCCTATCCAGGAGGTGACAGCTGAAGAAGGCAGCAGGCAGGGCAGCCTGCAAGGCCATGTCCACTCTTTTGAGGCAGGGTCCTGGAGGGACCTGGGGGAGTGGCCAGGCTAGTCCACCTGTGAGCCACTAGGCAGCGCCAGCATCCTGGAACTCCAGCGTCCAAGGAACACGGTCTCAAGAGGCAACCGTGGGAGCCAGGTAGAGTCAGGGTCTGATCAGCCCTAGGACTGGAGTCCCCAGGCCAGGGGGAATCCCATAGCAGAGTAGGCAGGGTCCGGGTCCCACCCGTGGCGGGCAGGAGGCCAAAGCGATGCTTGAGCGCCCGTAGCTCAGCCCTGAGCAAAGCATTCTCCTCGAGCAGGGCGGCCAGCCGGCCCTCCAGGGCCGCGTCATTGAGACGGCGCTTCTCGCGGGATCTCTTGGCCGCCTCGTTGTTCTTCCTGCGCTTCTCCCAGTAAACCGTGTCCTTCTTCTCTTCCGGCATGAACTCCCGCTGCCGGCGCACGGCCGGACCGCGGACCCGCGCTCCCGGCAGAGTTTTGCGGTGACCCTGGGGTACATCCGGGAGGACCAAGAGACCCACATCCATGGTCGCCTGGGAGCCCTGGGGGAGGAAAGACGAATTCCTGGACTGGAAGCAGGAAACTGCCCTGAATGAGTCCCTCTAATTTATCCTGTATCTCCACCATCCCCAGGGGAGGGACCCAGGAAAGAGTGGAAATTGGGCTGGAGAGCTGGGTGGGGGCAGAAAGGAGCGTAGCAGAAAGAGTGGGGAGCTGATGGGATGGTTTGATGTCTGAGGGAGAAGTGGGTGAGGCTGCCAGAGAGAGGATGGATTTCGGGCTTAAAAGGAAGCCACTGGAGTCAGGGAGAGTAGGTTGGGTACCATATCCTCAGGAAGACGGAGGCTCTTTCCCAGGAGTTCTTAACTACTGAGGAGGTCAGCACACAAGCCAAGGGCTCAGTTCAATCTGAGCTTCAGGGTAGGATTCTTGGAGACCCAGAGAGACACAGGAGGAAAGCCAAACCTAGAAAAAGAGAATATGTGTCCATGGAGTTAAACTGAGCCAAGGTGGGGTCAGAAGATAAGCCACTACTCACCTGAAAAGTGCCAAGGTTGTACACCAAGATCTCCATCTGCAGCCAGAGGCTTCCACCTGCCCATCCACCCTACTTATATATATTCATAAGGTCTTCTATTCGCCCACACACTCAGTCATACGCCCTTCACTGACCTACCTAGCCAACTCCCATTCCATCCATTCATCCCTTCATCTACCAACCACCATCTATTTATCCATCCATCCTGGTCCCATCACTTCCTGGCAAATAGAAGGGGGGGAAGTGGAAACAGTGACAGATTTTATTTTCTTGGGCTCCAAAATCACTGCGGATGGTGACTGCAGTATGAAATTTAAAAACTCTTGCTCCTTGTAAGGAAAGCTATGACAAAACTTCATCAGATCAGATCAGTCGCTCAGTCGTGTCCGACTCTTTGCGACCCCATGAACTGCAGCACGCCAGGCCTCCCTGTCCATCACCAGCTCCCGGAGGTCACTCAGACTCGCATCCATCGAGTCAGTGATGCCATCCAGCCATCTCATCCTCTGTCATCCCCTTCTCCTCCTGCCCTCAATCCCTCCCAGCATCAGAGTCTTCTCCAATGAGTCAACTCTTTGCATGAGGTGGCCAAAATACTGGAGTTTCAGCTTTAGCATCATTCCTTCCAAAGAAATTCCAGGATTGATCTCCTTCAGAATGGACTGGTTGGATCTTCTTGCAGTCCAAGGGACTCTCAAGAGTCTTCTCCAACACCACAGTTCAAAAGCGTCAGTTCTTCGGCGCTCAGCCTTCTTCACAGTCCAGCTCTCACATCCATACATGACCACAGGAAAGACCATAGCCTTGACTAGGCGAACCTTTGTTGGTAAAGTAATGTCTCTGCTTTTGAATATGCTATCTAGGTTGGTCATAACTTTCCTTCCAAGGAGCAAGCATCTTTTAATTTCATGGCTGCAGTCACCAAAGCGGAGACATCACTTTGCCAGCAAAAGTCTGTATAGTCAGAGCTATGGTTTTCCCAGTAGTCATGTACAGATGTGAGAGTTGGACCATAAAGAAGACTGAGTGCCAAAGAATTGATGCTTTCGAATTGTGGTGGTGGAGAAGATGAGAGTCCCTTGGGCTGCAGAGAGATCAATCCTGAAGGAAAGGAAATCAGTCCTGAATATTCATTGGAAGGACTGATACTGAGGCTGGAGCTCCAATACTTTGGCCACCTGATGAGAAGAGCCGATTCACTGGAAAAGACCCTAATGCTAGGAAAGATCGAACGAAAAGAAGAAGGAAGTGGTAGAGGGTGAGATGGTTAGATAGCATCACTGACTCCATGGACATGAATTCCATCTCCATGGATATGAATTTGAGCAAACTCCAGGAGATGGTGAAGGACACCCATCCATCCCCCATTTGACTGTACAATCCTCTGTCTATTCCCTGCCCACTCATTCATCCACCTGTCAATTCATTCACTGTTAGCTTTATTTTTAAAATAATATTGTGCCTACAGGAAAAATAAAAAATAGACAAATTGGACCTCACAAAAATGTTTAAATTTTGCACAACAAAGGACACTATGCACAGAAGAAAAAGGCAACCCACATATTGGAGAAAATATTTGCAAATCATAAAGCTGATATAATTTGCAGATTACATAGGTATTTGTATCCAGAATATATAGGAAACTCCTAAAACTCAACAACAACAAACAACTTAATTCAAAAATGAACAAAGGACTTGAGTAGACATTTCTCCAAAGAAGCTATATAAATGACCAAAAAGTACATGAAAAGATACTCAGTATCACTAATCATTAGGGAAATAAAAATCAAAACCACAATGAGATACCACCTCACACCTCCTCAGATGACTTCTATCAAAACAGCAGAAAGTAGCAAGGGTTGGCCAGGATGTAGAGAAACAGGAACTTTTATGAACTGCTTGTGGGAATGTAAAATGGTGTAGCCATTGTGGAAAACAGTATAATGGTTCCTCAAAAAAAAATTAAAAATAGAATTACCACATGATCCAGCAATTCCACTTCTGGCTGTACCTGCTAAATCACTCCAGTCGTGTCTGACTCCCTGTGACCCCATGGACTGTAGCCCACCGGGCTCCTCAGTCCATGGGATTCTCCAGGCAAGAATACTGAAGTCAGTTGCCCTACCTTTCTCCAGAGGATCTTCCCAACCCCAGATATCGAAGCACCCTCGTCTCTTACATCTCCTACATTGGCAGGTGGGTTCTTTACCACTAGCACCACCTGGGAAGCCCACTGGATATATACCGAAAAGAATTGAAAGCAGAGTCTCAAAGAAACATTTGTACACCCATGTTCATAGCAGCATCATTCATAATAGCCAGACGGTGGAAGTAACCCAAGTGTCCATCAACAGATGAACAGATAAGTTGTCTATCCATATAGCAGAATATTGTCCAGCCCTTAAAAGGAGGAAATTCTTAAAAGGAGACCGTGCTTTCAATTCTTTTGGGTATATATCCAGTGTATAAGGCTTCCCAGGTGATGCCAGTGGTAAAGAACCTGCCTGCCAACCCAGGAGACATAAGAGATGTATTATCCATCCCTAGGAGTGGCTTGGCAACCCACTCCAGTATTCTTGCCTGGAGAATCCCATAGACAGAGGAGCCTGGAGGGCTACAGTCCATAAGGTCACAAAGAGTAGGACACAACTGCAGTGACTTAGCACACACACTCACATGTGTAACCAGTGTACTTAGTTGTACACCTGAAACTGACACACTACCATAAAAAGAATTTTTGTAAAAAAAAAAGGAAGAAAATTCTGACACATGCTTCAATGTGGATGCAATTTAAAGGTATTATGCTCACTGAAATAACCCAATGACTAAAGAATAAATTCTCCTTTTGTATGGTTCCACTTATTGGAGGGACTTAAGGTAGCCAGGAACAGTAGCCCACCAGGCTCCTCTGTCCATGGGATTCTCCAGGCAAGAACACTGCTGTGGGGCTCCATGCCCTCCTCCAGGGAATCTTCCCAACATAGGGACTGAACTTGGGTCTCTCTCACAGCAGGCAGATTCTTTACCATCTGAGCCACCAGGGAAGCCCTGAGTAGTCAAAGCCACAAAAACGGAAAGTATTGATAAAACGTGGTGGTTGCTGGGGCTGAGGGAAAGAAGTGAGTTAGTGTTTAACGGATATAGAATTTCAGTTTTAGAAGATGAGAAGAGTTATGAAGATGGATGGTGGTGATGGCTGCACAATCTATGTCATGTGAACATATTTAATACCACTGAAATGTATGCTTAAAAATGGTTAAGGTGATAAATTTTATCACGTGTATTTTACCACACTAAGAATATTTTAATAATAATAATTTTGTGCCTTTGCTAAGGGACAGGTGTCTTTCCGTCCATATATTCATTTACTGGTCCCACTCACCCGCCTTCTGTTCCTCCATTTTCTCATCCATCTAACACATCCTTCCTATGTGCCAGTCATCCTTCCACAAATTCATTCATTCATCTCTATATCCCTCCATAAGTCCATCCATCCATCCAACTAATAAGAAAGCAGTTGATAAGAACTTCCCACATGACTAGTGTTGAAGAACCAGGATGTTAAGAATAGGAGCAAGGGACTTCCCTAGTGGTCCAGTGGTTTAGAATCCACCTTGAAATGCAGGGGATGTGGGTTGGATCCCTGGTCAGGGAACTAAGATCCCCACATCCCCCGGAGCAACTACTGAGCCCACACGCTCTGGAGCCCAAGTGCCACAACTCGAGAGCCTCTGTGCTCTGGAGCCCCACACCACAGCTGGAGATCCCGCGTGACTCAACAAAGGTCCTACATGTCACCATAGAGACCAGATGCAATCAAATTTAAAAAATTAAAGAAGAGGAGTAGATGGGGACTTCCCCGGTAGCTCAGCTGTAAAGAATCCACTTACAGTGCAGGAGACACGAGTTCGATATCTGGGCCAGGAAGATCCCCTGGAGGAGGAAATGGCAACCCTGTCCAGTATTCTTGCCTGGAGAATCCCATGGACTGAGGAGCCTGGCGGGCCACAGTCCATGGAGTGTCAGACACAACTACAGGACTGAGGACAAGGAGCAGACACAAGAAGCAAAGTCATTAGATTCCCAACCCCTAGAGTGCAGCTCAGAAAAGACGCCCCAGGACACCCCAAGGATGGGGACCCACCTCTTTTACCATAGCCCATTTTCCCATGTTGGTTTTCCTGAACATTCTGATACAAAGATCTGGTCTCTACTGAACCCCTGGGTTCCAGGCACCTAGGATGTCATCACTTTCTGTGATTCTGATGCAAAACAGGATGAGAGGGAAACCAGAGCAAGGTATGAGCATTCTGACTCAGGATGGGCTCAAGGGAAAAGTGGACATTGAGGGCTGACAATTTTGTTTCAAAAAACCACTGAATAACCTCCATGAGGACAGCATGTGCCTTTTTTTTTTTTTTTTTTTTCTGGTGTACCATTGTATTCCTGTGCCTGACATTGGGCTCACAGATAGTCGTGGGTAAATAAATAATTGTTGAATGAGTGACTAGACACATAAATGAATAAAAACAGAATCTTGTTCACACATAGAGAATGTTTGGCCCTCCTGCTGAACCGCCAGTCTAAAACTGTGAAACCCACTTCATCAGCCTCCTTGCTTTGGCCGCCAGGAAACTCAGCACCAGGTTTTGAGATGAACTCTAGTGTTCTTGAGTTGGGAATGCAGTTTTTCTCCTCTAGCGTTATTGTTTAAAGTCAGTCTTTTATTCTGTGCTCTTGGCCGTGTTTGAAAAAGCATGGAGGCATAAACAGTCAAATAACAACACTCCTAGAAATTCTGACCATAATCCTAGACCCACATTTTGAAAAATTTTATTCTCAAGAATCCCAGTGGCCCAGCTTCCCTGATGGCTCAGTGGTAAAGAATCAGGCTGCCGATGCAGGAGACAACAGGTTCAATCCCTGGTCCAAGAAGATCCCACATGTCGCAGAGTAACTGAGCCCATGCACCACAACTACTGAGCCTGTGCTATAGAGTCTGGGAGCTGAGACACAGCTACTAAGCCCACTTGCCCTAGAGCCCGTACTCTGCAACAAGAGAAGCCACTGAAATGAGAAGACCAAGCACTGCAGCAAGACGGTGGACTCCACTCACCACAGCTAGAGCAAACCCCGTGAAGCAACCAAGATCCAGCACAGCCAAAAATAAAGAAAATAATTTTTTTAAAAAAAAGAATCCCAGGGGCAACAGTGTTCTGCCAAAAACAAGAGATACAAATATATTTGAAAAATATTGCATTCCTTGTTCTTATATGAAAATCACAAACACATGGGAATCATTAAAGGCTCTGATGAGTCCTGCAAAAAGGTTTAACTTGTGTTTGGAAGTTCTCAAATGTATTTGGCCATGAAATATTAACTTCACAGAACACCTTGGGATATATATTTATTCAATCACTCATACAACACTGTGCCAGGTTCTAAGGTGGTTACTGGGCCAGCAGAGGAATACTGAATGGTCTCCCTGCCCTCACAAAGCCAGGAGATGACGGGTGTCAAAGGCATATCCCAGGACCCTGGGACCAGTGTCTGGAGGGCACTATTCTGGCTCAGGGAGAGAGGATGGGGGCCAGCTGGGCTGGACATGGAGGAGGACAGCCTAAGGGTCACCTAAGCCCAAGTCGAAGCCAGCAGATGCCTAGGGAAGGAGGCAGTGCGTGGGCTGGTGGTCAGTTACAGTAGGAACCAGAGGCTCTCACGCTAAGCCCATGAGGCCGACAGGGTTCAGCCTCTGTGCGGCTCCCTGCCCGAGTCCCCTCCTCTCTGTGGCTTGGCCAGAGGCCCCCCTAACCACCACCCCGACACCTCCACAGGAACCCAGAGGGAGATGGGGCAGTAGATAGCTCAGCTGCCTGAGTTTATTTAGAGAATACGCAGCGAGCGCTGGGCTGGGCCTTCCTGTGGTCGTGGAGGAGGCGCTGGTGGGGGCGGGCAAGTCAGGGGACACTTCCCATGAATTGGCCAGTGAGGGGAAGAGGAAACCGGAAAATCTCCCTCAGAGATGGCCCAGCACAACTCCACCCCAGCCCCCTCACCCTCCACTGACTGACTGGAGGCAGTCAAGGCTCTTCTCAGTTCCCCCAAGTGACGGGGAACTCATTCACTAAAGTCAGCCGCTGCGAGGCAGGGTGACTTCTCATAGTCAAGATCTTTCTGACAAACACCATATGGTATCACTTATATGTGGAATCTAAGATAGGACCCAAATGAACTTCTCTACAAAATGGAAACAGACTCAGACGCAGAGAGCAGACTTGTGGTTACCAAGGCAGAGGGGGTGGGGGAGGGAAAGGATTGAGAATTTGGGATTACCAGTTGCAAATTATTATATATGGGGTGGATAAACAACAAGATCCTACTCTAGGGGCTTCCCTGGTGGTTCAGTGGTAAATATGGGTTCAATTCCAGGTACAGGAAGATGCCACATGCTCCAAAGCACCCATGCTCCACAACTATTGAGCCTATGCTCTATAGTCTGGGAGTCACAGCTACTGAGCCCATGCACCATAGAGCCTGTGCTCTGCAACAAGAGAAGCCACAGCAAATGAGAAGCCTTTACACCAGAACTAGAGAGTAGCCCCTGGAGAAGGCAGTGGCACCCCACTCCAGTACTCTTGCCTGGAAAATCCCATGGACAGAGGAGCCTGGTAGGCTACAGTCCATGGGGTCACTAACAGTCAGACACGACTGAGCGACTTCACTTTTACTTTTCACTTTCATTCATTGGAGAAGGAAATGGCAACCCACTCCAGTGTTCTTGCCTGGAGGATCCCAGGGACGGGGGAGCCTGGTGGGCTGCCGTCTATGGGGTCGCATAGAGTCGGACACGACTGAAGCGACTTAGCAGCAGCAGAGAGTAGCCCCTGCTTGCCTCAACTAGATAAAAGCCCATGCAGCAACAAAGACTCAGCACAGCCAAAAATAAAAATAGATAAATTTTTAAAAAAATTTTTTTAAGATCCTACTGTGTTTGCCTGGTGGCTCAGATGGCAAAGAGTCTCCCTGCAATCCAGGAAACCTGGGTTCAATTCCTGAGTCAGGAAGGTCCCTTGGAGGAAGGCAAGGCAATCCACTCCAGTATTCTCGCCTGGAGAATTCCATGGACTGGTGTGCTACAGTCCATGGGGGTTGCATGGAGTCAGACATGACTGAGTGACAATCACTTTCACGTTTCACTGTATACCACAGGGAACTATATTCAGTATCCTGTAAAAAAAAATCATAATGGAAAAGAATATGAAAAAAATATACGTGTATAACTGAGTTGTTTTGCTGTAGAGCATAAATTAAACACTGGAGAAGGAAATGGCAACATACTCCAGTATTCTAGCCTGGAGAATCTCAGGGACAAAAGAGTCTGGCAGGCTACAGTCCATGGGTTCGCAAGAGTCAGACATGACTGAGCAACTAAACCAGCACCATAAATTAAACACAACACAGTAAATCAATTATACTTCAATAAATTTTGTTTAATAAAAAGAAGGAGAAGGGGAAGAAGAAAGAGGAGGAAGGGGAGGGGAAGGGGAGAATGAGGAGGAGGAGGAGGTCTTCCTGGTACAGAGAAAAATCCACCTTCACCAGACTTTTTTCCCATTAGAACGTGTTCTCTGTGTGAGTGTTCGAGAAACTCCTCTCTCTGGCCCCTAAGGATTTGATGAACTGACATTCACATTCCTCTATTCCTATTCCAGTCTCTAAGGAAAGTGGTAATGTTTACTGAGCACCTACTGGTATATGCATGCCAGGCATATGCAATGTCTTACTCTGCACTCACCACCACTCAAAGAGAAACGCTCAAGTATTGTCCTCATTTGACAGATGAAGAAACAGCTGAGAGAGCCCGTGACTTACCTGAGTCAGTCACCTGCCTCCAGGTGCAACAGACACCAGAGCCCACACTTTAACACATCCTCTGAATCCTCCCGGCTGTTCCCCTACTTCTTCCATTGAGGACAGAGTTTTGCATTTGTTTAGCACCTCTGAGCCCCTTCTGCTTCCACTAGGCCCCTAGTGAATAAGTGAAATCGCTCAGTCGTGTCCGACTCTTTGCGACCCGTGGACTGTAGCCCATCAGGCTCTTCTGTCCATGGGATTCTCTGGGCAAGAATACTGGAGTGGGTTGCCATTTCCTTCTCCAGGGGATCTTCCCGACCCAGGGATCGAACCCAGGTCTCCCACATTGCAGGCAGACGCTTTAACCTCTGCGCCACCAGGACTCCTAGGCACCCCACCCCAGTACTTTTGCCTGGAAAATCCCATGGACGGAGGAGCCTGGTAGGCTCCAGTCCATGGGGTCGCTGAGCGGCTTCACTTTCACTTTTCGCTTTCATGCATTGGAGAAGGAAATGGCAACCCACTCCAGTGTTCTTGCCTGGAGAATCCCAGGGATGGGGAGCCTGGTGAGCTTCCGTCTATGGGGTCGCACAGAGTCGGACACGACTGAAGCGACTTAGCAGCAGCAGCAGCACCTCTGAAGAATAGAGGTCGGTGTCCACAGAGGAAAAAGGGGTCCAGCGACTGAACAGCTGGCAATGGGCAGGGCTGAGATGAACATCTAGGCTGTCAGAATGATGCACAGATGGACAGAGGAAAGAGCTTCAGCCAGTTCTGCCTGGGTTCAGATTTTCCCTCCCAGCTGAGTGTGTGGGGGCAAGTCCTGACACCCCTCTGAGCTTCCAATGCCTCATTTAAAATGAAGGTAATCGTGGTACCTACGTCATTGGTTCTATAAAGAATGAGATCATAGGTGTGAAGAGACAGTACGTAACAGTACAAAATGAGCCACAGGGTTATTTTTTATTTGATGGTGGTGGTAGAATCCTCTCCCACTAAGCTTCTGCTGCCAGACCCTAATGGTTATCTGTGTTGAAAACACCCACACAAAATGGAAACAGACTCACCGACCTAGAGGACGGACTCTGAGGTTGCCAAGGAGGAGGAGGTGGGGGAAGAAAGGACTGAGAGTTTGGGATTAGCAGACGCAAACTATTATATATGGAATGGATAAACTTACAGTCCATCCAACACAATGGTATCAGTTTATAGATGATGAAATTGGACTTCCATCCAAGATGGCAGACCAAGTACCCACAGAGACCTCCCTTGTTTATCCTCCAAACACTTGGACAGAGAAGCACCAATGTGAACCAGAGATCAAAGCAGAGATGCCCAGTGACAAGGATGCCCCCACCCACAGAAATGTAGGGCCCCCTAATATATGATGTCAAAAACACATATTCTCAAAAGACTCAGAGGATGGGGGAAGAGATCCTGAAGAGATGAGGAATTCACAACCACTTCATGAAGTTGCCACAAACTCCCCAGCTGGAAGAATTTACATCTGCAGAAATAGAGATAATCAGTGCAATCTTCAGAGAGTTTTACAATGAATAGATAAAGTGATTCAAAAAGGTAAAGGAGGGAATACAAACCATAAGACCAGAACAGGAGGTTATAAAACAAAAGGAAGTAGATATTTTAAAAGAATGAGTTGCTCAGCTATGAAAAATACAGTTACTAAGAAAAAAAAAAAAAACTCAAGACATGGGTTGCCTAGTAGAAGCAGAAACCGAGATCCAGATTTGGGAACAGACTTACCAAGGTCAGATGGAATTTTAGTGGCCAAAATGGAAATAGTACTCAGAGCTCAGCTTTGAAAAGCCCAGAACTGAAGTCTAGCTCAGGACCTGAGCCCTGAGGCCATCTATGACTATCCAAGAGTGTTCTATGGCTCCCCCCTCTCTCTTGTCTGTTTTTCTTTCCTTTCCCTGTATTATAAGGTTGCTGCTGAGCTGAACTTCAAAGTTCCTTCCTGATGAGAAGCAGGGCTTCCATTCTCTGACTGGACAGGGTGGGAATGAGGGGTATGGAGCAAAGCACAGCACTCTCCTCCAAAATTATAATTTAATTAAACAGAATTTTAATGTCAGAAGAGGAACAGTCAGTATTGGCCATGGGATACTGGTTTCTAAGCCTCTGATTCCTCATCCATAAAATGGGTTCACTTCACCGACAAATATTCATCTAGTCAAAGCTATGATTTTTCCAGTAGTCACGTACAGATGTGGAAGTTGGACCATAAAGAAGGCTGATCACCAAAGCATTGATTTTTTCAAATTGTGCTGAGGAAGACTCTTGAGAGTCCTGTGGACTGCAGGGAGATCAAACCAATCAATCCTAAAGGAAATCAACCCTGAACATTCATTGGAAGGACTGATGCTGAACCTGAAGCTCCAGTACTTTGGCTACCTTATGTGACAAGCTGATTCATTGGAAAAGACCCTGATGCTGGGAAAAATTGAGCACAGGAGAAGAGGGCGACAGAGAATGAGATGGTTGGATGGCATCATCGACTCAATGGACACGAATTTGAGGAAACTCCAGGAGATGGTGTAGGACAGGGAAGGCTGGCATCCTGCAGTCCTTGGGGTCTCGAAAAGTTGAACAGGACTTAGCAACTGAACAATAAAAATAAAAATCGGTTCGAAGGACCCTATCACATGGAGATGTTTTGAGAATTAAATAGTAAGTTGTGTGTACAAGGCACCTGGCGTGTCCAGATGGTCTCACACAGAACACCTTCCTGGAGCTGAGCAAACTCCTTCCTTGAGCCCAAAGACATCCCAGATAAGAACAAACTACAGTCACTTGGGGTCTCAACCACCAAAACAGGAGAGAGAAAAAAGTTTGAAAGGAAAATTTTAAAGGTGAGGGGAAAAAAAGATGAATCAAAGAAGAGACAGTAAGCCCATAAATTCCCCACTCATGTGGCCAAAAGGAGCCCACAAGCTTTCCCCTTGTTCCGTGCTAAGTGGGGAGCTACAAATGACCACAAACTCTCCAGTGGGTGTAAGACTTCTTAACACTTAACAGCAAGAAGTGGCATTCATGTGGGTGATGCACCTCTGGAAAAATGGTTTGCCCCCATCACTTATAAGAGGAATACTCATTTGTTTTCATTTACACAATGAGATACTGTTTTTTTCCAACTGAAATTGGCAAAGATTTTAAAAAATGATAAAACCCAATGCTAGCAAGGATGCGGTGAGATGGGCACTTCTATATCTAGAAGGCGGAGGTGTCAATTGCTTCCTGGCAAAACAATTAGGCAATATGAAACAGAGGCTTAAACCCTGTCTGAGGAGTAAAAGTGCCCCTTTCTTCCCACCTGGATCACTGCTTCAAGCATCTCCCTATTTTGCCCTCAGTAGCAGGGAGGCCTGACGTGCTGCAGTTCACGGGGTCGCAAAGAGTCAGACACGACTGAGCGACTGATCTGATCTGATCTGAGCCCCAATATCCCTCAAATACACCATTCCAGCCAGTTAGAACCTCTTTCATTTACTGAAAAGATGTTCTCTCATCTCTACATGCTGTTTCTTCTGCCTGAAACATTCTTTCTCTTCCCTCACCAATTCTCAGGCCAAATCTTATTCATCCTTCAGAACTGAGCCTAGATTTTGTCTCACACAGGAAGCCCACCAGACTGATCCCTCTTATCTAGACCAGGAGCATCTTCTGGCTCCCTGAACCAAGGGACTTTCACCATCACATCCACAGGGATCACTCTTGAGTCTGCCTCCCCATGTCCACCGATCTCCAGAATTTGTCGTCCTTCAGTTGCTAAGTCATGTCTGACTCTTGTGTGAACCCATGGACTGTAGCCCACCAGGCTCCTCTGTTCATGGGATTTCCCAGGCAAGAATACTGGAGTGGGTTGCCATTTCCTTCTCCAGGGAGCTTCCCTACCCAGGGATTAAACCTGTATCTCCTGCATTAGCAGGCGGATTCTTTACCATTAACCCACCAGGGAAAACTCAATCTCCAGTACAGATGTTCAGTAAATGCAGGAGGAGTGATATATTTGGAGAAGGGATGTGCTCTGTGTAGTCCCAGAAGGCAGAGAAAGAACCACAGAGAGGGAGAAATTTTTCTTAAAATTCCAGCAGAGGCTGTCTCGAGTGGTAATGAGCTGCCTGTCACAAGAGCTATGCAACTAGGGGGTCAGAAACTGCTTCTCTCAGTCCCTGTCTCTGACGTATCCACCCTTTCCTGCACAGATTCAGGGCCCGGGGGTGCCTTCCTCCCCAATCTGTTCATGTGGCTCTCCTCTGACTCAGAAGGTGACCCAGGGAAGAGAGAGGACTCACAGGAGCTGTTCCCACGGCCCTAGCGCAGCCCAACCCATGCCACCGAAGAGTCGCAAGAGGCTACATCCTCACAGGGTTCAAGGCACCGAATAGTGCCTCTGGGCCGCGCACTCTCACTCTGAGAGAACCCTACTTCACAGAAGCTCCAGCGAAACCTACCTCTAAAACCGAGAACCCTGTGTGGGAACTCAGATTTCAAGGCAAAAAATGCAAGGCACTCTGGTCTGCGGCCAGCCCTCCCCTCTGCCCTCCCGGGGGTGCAGGGAGTGGCCGGAAGCCGTTGGTACCTCTGTGCCCAGCCCACAAGCCCAGCTGGAGTCCCCGGAGCCAGGAACTGGCAAGAAAGGGGCGGGGAGGATGGGGGAGGGGGTGTCAGGAGTCAGGCCATGGGTTCGATCCTTGAGGTGGCAAGGCACATATCCTGACTTGACACAAATTCCTGGTCTTTGTCAAGCCTGTTTTTTCACCTCTCAAATGAGTACAAGGTTGGTGCCTGGGTTGGCAAGTAACCCAGGTACACACTTAGTCCCAAAAGGTAGTGGGTGTTGCTTGTCAATGCCAAGAGCTTCACGGAGGCACCCAGGGCCCACGGGGAGAGGGGCCAGGGTCTGATCCAAGGGCAGGTTGGCTGCCGGTGAGTGACAGCCCAATGGAAATTCACCTCCTGCAAGTCACATGGAAAAGAATCCATCTCTGGTACCTAAAGCCTTCCGCCCCTGACCAGACAAATCGCTCAGGCTCTGCGTCCCCATCTCTCCAGCCCAAATCAGAATAACCCCCAAAACAAGAGGAACCCCAGCTTCTTAGTGCCTGGCAGGCTGGAGTCTGGCTGCTGGGTAGAAGCTCGAGGCGCCCTCCCCAGCCCGGAGCTGGTGTCACTGGGAGGGGCTGAGGGCACCTGACCACAGTCACCACTCACACCACGTCCAACCAATGCCAGGACCCAGCCAGCCCCTGGTCCCACTCAGTCTCCTGCCGGGAGGGTCTCTCTTCCAGGCAGCCAAGTCTGCAAATGACTCTGCAGGTAGCCAGACCCCATCCAGGCCCACCGGGGCCTACACACACCTACACTGAGCCTAGTAGCTCTGGCTCCCCTGGCTCACCCTGCTCTAGCCGCACAGGCCTCCTCACTTGTTCCCCCAACACACCAGGCCCGGTCCTGCCTCAGGGCCTTTGCACAGGCTGTTCCCTCTGCCTGAAATGCTGTTCCTCCAGATACACACGGGGCCCCTCCTAATAGGTCTCAGTTCCTCAGCAAGATCTGCCCTGACCCCCGCCCCCAGGCTAAACTGCCACCCACACCCCCAGTCATTTTCTCTCTTGCTTTGCATTTATTGGATGAACATATCTCTCCTTTGGTTGTTGTTCACTCAGTCGTGTGCAACTCTTTGCGGCCCCATAGACTGCAGCACACCAGGCTTCCCTGTCCTTCATCTCTGGGAGATGCTCAAACTCATGTCCACTGAGTCAGTGATGCCTTCCAACCGTCTCGTCCTCTGTCACCCCCTTCTACTGCCTTCAGTCTCTTTCAGCATCAGGGCCTTTTATCACTCCCTTATTATTACATTTTTTTTTTGGCCATGCCATGCAGCATGTGGGATCTTAGTTCCCCAACCAGGGATCAAATCTGTGCCCCCTGCATCTTGCTTTGGAAGCATGGAGTCTCGGCCACTGGATCACCCAGGAAGTATCTCCCTTACTTTTTCATTACTGACTTATTTGCTTAGTGTCTTTCGGTTTCTAGAACGCCAGCCCCTGGGCACCCTTCTCTGTCCCCAGCACCTACAACAGCACCTGGCATGCAGTACATGCCGAGTAACTATCCGTATAGCTATTTATTGAGTGAATGAACCAACGTGAACAATCGTGTTTCATTCTCATAGCTTCCCTGGAAGTCAGGTTCTCCCCTTTTTTTCCGCAGAGGCTCAGAGAGGTACAGCATCTTGCCCAGAGTCACACAGCAGGTCATGAGTGATCTGGACCCTGGAGCCCACTCTCTGGAGCCTAAGATACAGCCAGGGGTGGGGCATGGGAGGTCTTGAGACACCTTGAGGCTGTTAACACGGCTCCTGGCTCAGGATTCAGTGTCTGTGGAGCCCCAGGGCCTCGGTCTTTCTACTGAGCCAAGCCCAGGAGCATAATGAGAGTAGCAGCTTCCAGCCCTGGGAGGCCTACCCTCCAGGCCAGGGGTACTGCTCCTCTGCCATCTCTGCAACTGCCTTCAAAGCAGAGACATCTCACTTTCCCAGCCCCCACCCAGAGCTGGATACTCTGTGGTTCCCAGGGACAGGCTGGAGCTGTCCCTGGGGACCTCAACACAAGCAGTGACTGGACCCTGGGGCTTCTCTGGGTTCCCCAAACCCTCACTGTCATCATCGGGGGCCCTATTTGGTTGCCCAACCCTGCCTGTGCTAAGCACTTTACAGTCACTATCTGTTGGAGCAATCTCTTTCACCACACAAATCAGATTATGCCACTTTCCAGTGAAAAACCCTCAACAGATCAAGACCGAAGCTCCCACGCCCCACCCAGGGGACCCTGCGCAGTCCAGATGGAGCTGGTCCCCTCTAAGCTCCCACCACACTGGCATTCTGACCTCTCCAACCAACCACAGGGTCTTTGCACATGTGGCCCTTCTGCCCGGACCACCCTTCCTTGGTTCCCCTGGTTGCCTTGTTCTCATCCTAGGATTGCAGCCTCTCTGAGAAGCCCTTGCTGACCTCCCAGGATAGTTCATGCGCCCCTGCTCTGCACCTACTAAGACAAGGTGTTTCCGCTGCTCAGCATTCATTACACTCACTCGTATAATTCATGGACTCACATCTCTCTTTCTCCTTTGAGACCAGGGCCTGGGTTTCTTCTCCCTAGTGTTTTCCCACCCCTGGGCCAGGCACATAGTAGGCGCTTGATAAATAACTTGTCGAATGCATGAGTGCATATACTGAATCCTGGCATCTCTCCTAGGCTCCCATTCTACAGGTGAGGAGACCAAGGCTTGATCACCTGAGGCAGTACCAGGGCTCCTGACTTCTCTTCTGCAAAGCCTGCCCCACCCCCAACCCCACAGCATCCTCTAGCCTCCCACTCCTGCTTGAGGACAGTGGTCTAAACCCAGGGGATGTTTGTCAATGTCTGGAGATGTTTGTGGTTGTCATCACAAGGGGAGGGTGTCTCTGGCATCTAACGGTAGAATCCAGAGATGCTAAACATAATCCACAGGACAGAAGACTCTCCAGCACCAATGTCAATAGTGTGTGTGGAGAAACCCTGCTTTAAGGGCGGTGCCCACATCCAAGCCTGATTTATTAAGACCAGGTAGGTCTGGGACTTCCCTGGTGGTCCACTGGTTGAGAATCCACCTGCCAACTCAGGGGATGCAGGTTCGATTCCTGGTGTGAGAAGATCCCACATGCATTAGAAGCCACAACAACTGAAGCCCACGCATCTGGAGCCCGTGCTGTACAACAAGAGAAGCCACCACAATGAGAAGTCTGTGCACCACAGTGAAGAGCAGCCCTTGCTCGCCACAACTAGAGAAAGCCCACACACAGCTGCGAAGGCCCAATGCAACCAAAAGTTAATTAATTAATTTTTTAAAAAGACCAGGTCTGGTCCCAGGGGCTATTTTATTGGATCAGAAGCGGCACTGGTCTGGTTGGAACCCTGTGCTGTGCTATGCTAAGTCGCTTCAGTTGTATTCAACTCTGCAACCCTATGGACTGTAGCCCACCAGGCTCCTCTGTCCATGGGATTCTGCAAGCAAGAACACTGGAGTGCGTTGCTGCGCCCTCTTCCAGGGCATCTTCCCAACCCGGGGATCAAACCCATGGTTCTTACTGTCTCCAGCATTAGCAGGTGGGTTCTTTTCCACTAGTGCCACCTGGGAAGCCTAGGTCCCCAAGACAGAGCTCACTTGGACCCAGCTTCCCGGATGGCTCAAGTGATAAAGAATCTACCTGCCAATGCAAGAGACACGAGTTCAATCCCTGGGTCAGGAAGATCCTGAGGCGGAGGAAATGGCAACCCACTCCAGTATTCTTGCCTGAAAAATCCCATGAACAGAGGAGCCTTGCAGGCTACAGTCCATGGGGTCGCAAACAGTTGGCTACAATTGAGCACATAACAGTGGTGCTAGTGATAAAGAACCCACCTGCTAATGCAGTTTAGACATAAAACACACAGGTTCAATCCCTGGGTGGGGAAGACCCCCTGGAGGAGGAAATGGCAACCCACTCCAATATTCTTGCCTGGAGAATCCCATGGACAGAGGAACCTGGCAGGCTGCAGTCCATAGGGTCACACAGAGTCAGACACAACTAAAGTGACTGAGCATGAGTATATGACAGCACTCACGTGCACCCAGCTTTTGTGTATCAAAAGACACTATCCACAGAGTAAAAAAAGTGACTCACAAATGGGAAAAAACATTTGCAAATCATATATCTGATGAAGGATTAATATCCAGAATATAGAGAACTATGATTCAACAACAACACTCAATTTTAAAAATGAACAAAGAGCTTGAAAAGACATTTCTCCCAAGAAGATACATGAATGGTCAATAAGCACAGGAAAAGATGCCCAACATCAATCGTCATTAGGGACAGTAAAACCACAATGAAGTCCTGAAACTAACACAACTCTGGAAATCACCTATACACCAATAAAATTTAAAACAGGAAAAACCACAATGAGATACCACTTCATACCCATTCGACTTCTATCGAAAGACAGAAAATAATAAGTTGGCTAGGGTGTGGAGAAACTGGAACCCTTGTACCTTGTTGGTGGGAATGCAAAATGGTGCAGCCATTGTGGAAAACAGTCTGGCAGTTCCTCAAAAAATTAAACGTAGAATTACCATATGATCCAGCATTTCCACCTGCGGGTATATATCAAACAGAATTGAAAGCAGAGTCTGGAAGAGATAGTTGCAGACCATGTCCATAGCAGCATTATTCACAATATATAAAAGGTAGGAACTACCCAGTGTCTATTGATAAATGAATGAAAGTGTGAAATGGGATCCATACATACAGTGGAATGTTATTCAGCCTTGAAAAAGGAAGGAGATTCTGACACTTGCAAAACGTGGATAAACCTTGAGGACATGATGCTCAGTGAAAGAAGACAGACGCAGAAGGACAAATAGCCTGATTCCATTTACAGGAGGTGCATAAAAGAGTCAGATTCATAGAGACAGAAAGTAGACTGGAGATAGGGGCTGGGGGAGGAGACCTTTTATAAGGCGAAAAGAGTTACGAAGATGGATGAAGTTTATAGGACAAAGCTTGCCCCGGGGTGGGAGAAGGTCTCTGAGACACAAACCTCCAGCCTATTTGCTCCAAATGAACATGCAACTCCACACTCCGTGCCCACCATTAGCCCCCAGGCACCCACTGTGGCCGGATGGTAGCCACATCATCAAGCATGTGGATCAATGTGGACTGCTGTGGGACAGAGAAAGAAGAGGAGAAAGATGGACAGAGGAAGCCGAGAGGGAAGGAGACAGGGCAAGTGAGAGAGCTGATGGCCACCAACCCACACTCCACACACCCACACTCCACTGCTGCTGCTGCTGCTAAGTCGCTTCAGTCGTGTCCGACTCTGTGAGACCCCATAGGTGGCGGCCCACCAGGCTCCCCCGTCCCTGGGATTCTCCAGGCAAAAACACTGGAGTGGGGTGCCATTTCCTTCTCCAATGCATGAAGGTGAAAAGTGAAAGTGAAGTTGCTCAGTCGTGTCCGACTCAGTGACCCCATGGACTGCAGCCTACCAGGCTCCTCCGTCCATGGGATTTTCCAGGCAAGAGTACTGGAGTGGGGTGCCATTGCCTTCTCCGCCCACACTCCACAGACCCCAGCAAACAGCCACCCATATCTGCAAACCACCCATATCCATCCTCCACGGCCGCTGAAACCTCATCACCAACATGCCAGAGCCCAGGACCCTCAAATCCTTACAATAACTGGCTCCCCACAGTTATTACCTAGCCAGACCCCACAGCACACCAACTCTGAGCACAAATACCCACAGGTCTTCACTGCAGCTGGAGCCGCTTCACCACCAGATCCCAGAACACAGTCGGACTCCTGAGAAACAAACCTGACCCTCCCCTACAGCCAGACCCCTTACAAGACCACCCAGCAGCAGACCATCCCTGGTCCCTGAAGCAGCCTCTTCTGAGACCTCAACCCCCCACTCAGTCTCCCACCCACTCACCCCATCCCCAGGGGGCTGCAGTCTCCCTTAGGGACCCACATTCTTGGGTCCTTTATGGATATGCACGGAGCCTGTGTTTTTTCATCCCATTAGAGCTGACCAGGCTACGGCTGCCCACTGAAGGAGACAAACACACGACAGGAGGTCAGGAGCCCTGTGATGAGATAAGTGGCAAGAAGCGAGGAGAAAGGTGGGCTTCGGGGAGAAGACGGCTGCAAAGTGGGCCCCAAACTGAATGTCAGCCTCATTCAGGGTCTGAAGCCTGATGCCCCCATACCCGGCTCCATGGGGCCTGGGCCTGGCGCCACGTGCACCAGGCAGCCCTCCGGACCCCTTCACCAGGACAACACCCACCACCTTTGCTTCCATCATGGGCGACATGGGGAGAGGAGGCAGAAACTAAGAAGGGAGAGGAAGGGGACCCTCGGATGGGGGGAAGCCTGTTCTTCTCCCCCCGCCCGCCACGCCACTGGCTGGAGAGTGGGGGTTGGATGGGACAGAAGGGGCAGTGGCAGAGAGAGAGAGATAACCAGGGCAGGGTCACTCAGAGAGAAACCCGAAGAGCCACAGACCTCAGATCCAGAGACCCAAAGAGAGAGCGAGCGTGCTAGGACGGGGAGAGAGACACATTAAGTGCCGGCGCCAGGTAGGAAAGCTGTCCGAGGGAGAAATCTCATCGAGAAAGGACCTTGTCGAGAGAGGGGCTGAGATGCCAGGGGGAGATGGTCACGGTGTGGGTTCCCGAGCCCACCCCCGAGCCCCCCGCCCCGCCCCCGCCAGCAACCCGGTCCCGGGACGTTCACCAGCCTGGCTGGGCCGCTACCTGCCTGCAAGGATCACCTCCGGGTTGCAGCATCCGTGGCGAGTCCCCCGTGAGCCACATCGGCCTCGTGGGGCCTCAGACTCCTCCGCGGAGGAGTCAACCAGGGCTTCCGTAGAGGCAACACCCGGCCCCCGCCTGTAGTTCGTGGCTTTCCCTTCAGGGCTGTGCTCCCCCGCACACCTGGTGTCTGCCCAGAAAGCAGGTGCTGTGGGCTGGCTCAGGCTGGGGTGGGGGGCAGGGGTATCACCAGGGAGCAACAGCCCCACCAGGAGGGCACATGGGAAAGGGGCACCCACTGATCTAGCCACTGGGCACCAAGGTTGGAGAGAGTATCAGGCTGAGCAAAGTTATGGTCTCTCACTTTCAGCCCCTGAAGACTTCTAAGTTAGATCAAGGGGCACTTGATCTACCCGCGGGGACACTCCTGCTCAAACACCTTCTGTGGCTCCCCAGTGCCCTGCAGATCTTCTGATTCCTCCCTTTGGATGTAATTTCTCTACCCAGGCTTCCCATTAGAAGAAACTGAGGCACGGAACACCAGGAGAAAGTGGGTCTAGGGACTTCCCAGGCAGTCCAATGGGTAACACGTTGCTTCAAATGAAGGGGAGGCAGGTTGAATCCCTGGATGGGGAGCTAAGATCCCACATGACTCACAGCCACAAAAAGAGAGAGAGAGAGAATATAAACAACGGAAGCAGTATTGTTTTGCATTGAAAATTGTCCACATTTAAAAAAAAAAAAAAATTGTTTAAGGGAGTGGGAGGGGCCTTCCCAGGTGGTAGTCCAGTGGTTAAGAATCCACCCTGAAGTGCAGGGGATGCGGGTTCAATCCGTGGTCGGGGAACTAAGATCCCACATGCCACAGAGCAACTAAGCCTGGGTGCCACAACTGGGACCTGATGTAACCCAATTCATTAATTGTGTGCTTAGTCGCTCAGTCATGCCCAACTCTTTGCGACCCCATGGACTGTAGCCCACCAGACTCCTCTCTCTATGGATTTCTCCAGGCAAAAATACTGGATCCCTTCTTCAGGGGATCTTCCAGACCCAAGGATGGAACCTGGGTCTCCTGCATTGCAGGCAGATTCTTTACCATCTGAACCACCCAGGAAGCTCCCAATTAATTAATTTTTAAAAAGAAAGAAAGTAGGTCTAAATCTTTCCAGTATGAGTTTTCTGAGTGAGCATCAATAAACAAGAATAAAGAAGATTCCAGGAAGGGGAAATAGCTGGGCAAAGGCTCAGAGGTAAGGATCAGCAACTATACATTCAGAGAGTCCTGCAAGGTGAAGGGAGATGGGCAGAACTGCCTGTGGGAAAGATCTCGCACGTGGCCTCTGGAGGGGAAAGAACAGACTGAAGAGGCAGGATGGGAACCTGGAGGGGGCGAAGAATCTGAGGCTCCCTTTGCATTCTGTGTATGTGTGTGTGTGTGTGTGTGTGTGTGTGTGTGTGTGTGTGTTAGTCGCTCAGTCACGTCCAACTCTGACACCCCAAGGACTGTATGTAGCCCGCCAGGTTTCTCTGTCCTTGGGATTCTCCAGGCAAGAATACGGGAGTGGGTTGCCATGCCCTACTCCAGGGAATCTTCCCTCTCCAGGGATGGAACCCGGGTCTCTTATATTGCAGACAGCTTATTTACCGTCTGAGCTACCAGTGAAGCCCCTCTCCACCCTCTGTAGGAGCCCAACCCTGGCCTGATTGAGGCAGAATCATTCCGCGGTGGAATTGAGCAAGCCTTGATTTGGAAACAGCGGCACCTGGTGGGACGAGTTTGAAACTGCACCCTTATTCATGGGTTCCTTCACAGACGTTTACTGCAAGCCCAGCGGCCTTGGAATGAAAACTGACATTTTCCAGTCCTGTGGTCACTGCTGATTTTCCCAAATTTGCTGGCATATTGAGTATAGAGAAGCTCTATACAGTCAGCAAAAACAAGACCGGGTGCTTACTGTGGCTCAGATCATGAGCTCCTTATTGCCAAATTCACTTAAATTGAAGAAAGTAGGGAAAACCACTAGACCATTCAGGTATGACCTAAATCATATCCCTTATGATTATACAGTGGAAGTGAGAAATAGATTTAAGGGACTAGATCTGATAGATAGAGTGCCTGATGAACTATGGACGGAGATTCGTGACATTGTACAGGAAACAGGGATCAAGACCATCCCCATGGAAAAGAAATGCAAAAAAGCAAAATGGCTGTCTGGGGAGGGCTTACAAATAGCTGTGAAAAGAAGAGAAGTGAAAAGCAAAGGAGAAAAGGAAAGATATAAGCATCTGAATGCAGAGTTCCAAAGAATAGCAAGAAGAGATAAGAAAGCCTTCCTCAGTGATCAATGCAAAGAAATAGAGGAAAACAACAGAATGGGAAAGACTAGGGATCTCTTCAAGAAAATTAGAGATATCAAGGGAACATTTCATGCAAATATGGGCACAATAAGGGACAGAAATGGTATAGACCTAACAGAAGCAGAAGATATTAAGAAGAGGTGGCAAGAATACACAGAAGAACTGTACAAAAAAGAGCTTCATGACCCAGATAATCCCGATGGTGTGATCACTGATCTAGAGCCAGACATCCTGGAATGTGAAGTCAAGTGGGCCTTAGAAAGCATCACTACAAACAAAGCTAATGGAGGTGATGGAATTCCAGTTGAGCTATTTCAAATCCTGAAAGATGATGCTGTGAAAGTGCTGCACTCAATATGCCAGCAAATTTGGAAAACTCAGCAGTGGCCACAGGACTGGAAAAGGTCAGTGTTCATTCCAATCCCAAAGAAAGGCAATGCCAAAGAATGCTCACACTACCGCACATTTGTACTCATCTCACACGCTAGTCAAGTAATGCTCAAAATTCTCCAAGCCAGGCTTCAGCAATACATGAACCGTGAACTTCCAGATGTTCAAGCTGGTTTTAGAAAAGGCAGAGGAACCAGAGATCAAATTGCCAACATCAGCTGGATCATGGAAAAAGCAAGAGAGTTCCAGAAAAACATCTATTTCTACTTCATTGACTATGCCAAGGCCTTGGACTGTATGGATCACAATAAACTGTGGAAAATCTGAAAGAGATGGGAATACCAGACCACCTGATCTGCCTCTTGAGAAACCTATATGCAGGTCAAGAAGCAACAGTTAGAACTGGACATGGAACAACAGACTGGTTCCAAATAGGAAAAGGAGTACGTCAAGGCTGTATATTGTCACCCTGCTTATTTAACTTCTATGCAGAGTACATCATGAGAAACGCTGGGCTGGAAGAAGCACAAGTTGGAATCAAGATTGCCAGGAGAAATATCAATAACCTCAGACATGCAGATGACACCACCCTTATGGCAGAAAGTGAAGAGGAACTAAAAAGCCTCTTGATGAAAGTGAAAGAGGAGAGTGAAAAAGTTGACTTAAAGCTCAACATTCAGAAAACGAAGATCATGGCATCTGGTCCCATCACTTCATGGGAAATAGATGGGGAAACAGTGGAAACAGTGTCAGACTTTATTTTTCTGGGCTCCAAAATCACTGCAGATGGTGACTGCAGCCATGAAATTAAAAGATGCTTACTCCTTGGAAGGAAAGTTGTGACCAACCTAGATAGCATATTCAAAAGCAGAGACATTACTTTGCCAACAAAGGTCTGTCTAGTCAAGGCTATGGTTTTTCCAGTGGTCATGTATGGATGTGAGAGTTGGACTATGAAGAAAGCTGAGTGCTGAAGAATTGATGCTTTTGAACTGTGGTGTTGGAGAAGACTCTTGAGAGTCCCTTGGACTGCAAGGAGATCCAACCAGTCCATTCTGAAGGAGATCAGCCCTGGTTCTTTGGAAGGAATGATGCTAAAGCTGAAACTCCAGTACTTTGGCCACCTCATGCGAAGAGTTGACTCATTGGAAAAGACTCTGATGCTGGGAGGGATTGGGGGCAGGAGGAGAAGGGGACGACAGAGGATGAGATGGCTGGATGGCATCATCGACTCGATGGATGTGAGTTTGAGTGAACTCCGGGAGCTGGTGATGGACAGGGAGACCTGGCGTGCTGCAATTCATGGGGTCGCAAAGAGTCGGACATGACTGAGCTACTGAACTGAACTGAACTTTGGCAACAGCATCTTTTAGGATTTGAGAAAGCTCAGCTGAAATTCCACTAGCTTTGTTCATAGTAATGCTTCCTGAGACCCACTTGGCTTTGGACTCCAGGATGTCTGGCTCTAGGTGAGTAACCACACCTTCGTGGTTATCCAAGTCATTAAGATCTTTTCTGTACAGTTCTTCTGTGTATTCTTGCCACCTCTTCTTAATCTCTTCTGCTTCTCTTAGGTCTTTTCTGTCCTTTATTGTGCCCATCTTTGCCCTTGGTAACCTCCAATTTTATTGAAGAGATCTCTAGTCTTTCCCATTCTATTGTTTTCCTCTTTTTCTTTGCATTGGTCACTTAAGAAAGCTTTTTTATGTCTCCTTGCTATTCTCTGGAAATCTGCATTCAAATGGATATATCTTTTTCCTTCTCCTTTGCCTTTCACTTCTCTTCTTTTCTCAGCTATTTGTAAGGCCTCCTCAGACAACCACTTTGCCTTTTTGCATTTCTTTTTCTTGGGGATAGTTTTGGTCACCACCTTCTGTAAATGTTACGAACCTCCATCCATAGTTCTTCAGGCACACCGTCTACCAGATCTAGTCCCTTGAATCTATTAGTCACTTCCAGTGTATAATCATAAGGGATTTGGTTTAGGTCATACCTGAATGGCCTAGTAGTTTTCCCTATTTTCTTCAATTTAAGCCTGAATTTTGCAAAAACAAGGTAATGATCTGAGCAACAGTCAGCTTTAGGTCTTATTTTTGCTGACTGTATAGAGCTTCTCCATCTTTGGCTGCAAAGAATAGAATCAGTCTTAATTCAGTGTTGACCACCTGGTGATGTCCATGTGTAGAGTCATTTCTTGTATTGTTGGAAGAGGGTGTTTTCTATGAGCACTGTGTTCTCTGTTAACCTTTGCCCTGCTTCATTGTGTACTTTAAGGCCAAACTTGCCTGTTTCTCCAAGTAGCTCTTCACTTCCTACTTTTGAATTCCAGTCCCCTATGATGAAAGCAAAAGAAAGTGAAGTCACTCAGTCATGTCTGACTCTTTGCAACAGAGTCAGTCTCCTACCAGGCTCCTCCGTGGGATTCTCCAGGCAAGAATAGTGGAGTGGGTTGTCATTTCCTATGATGAAAAGGACATCTTTTATTTGGGGTATTAGTTCTAGGAGGTCTTGTAGGTCTTCACAGAATTGTTTAAGCTTCTTCAGCATTAGAGGTTGGGGCATAGACTAGGATTACTGTGATGTTGAATGGTTTGCCTTGGAAACGAACAGAGATCATTCTGTTGTTTTTCAGATTGCACCCAAGTACTGCATTTCAGACTCTTGTTGACTATGAGGGCTGTTCCATTTCTTCTAAGAGATTCTTGCCCACAGTAGTAGATATAATGGCTATCTGTACTAAATTTGCCTCCTCTCATCCATTTTAGTTCACTGAATCCTAAAATGTTGATGTTCACTCTTGCCATCTCTTGTTTGACCACATCCAATTTACCTTGATTCATGGACCTAACATTCCAGGTTCCTATGCAATATTCTTCTTTACAGCATCGGACTTTACTTTCACCACCACATATATACACGCAGGTCAGGAAGCAACAGTTAGAACCGGACATGGAACAACAGACTGGTTCCAAATAGGAAAAGGAGTACATCAAGGCTGTATATTGTCACCATGTTTGTTTAACTTATGTGCAGAGTACATCATGAGAAATGCTGGACTGGAAGAAACACAAGTTGGAATCAAGATTGCCAGGAGAAATATCAATAACCTCAGATATGCAGATGACACCACCCTTATGGCAGAAAGTGAAGAGGAACTAAAAAGCCTCTTGAT
Organism: Tragelaphus eurycerus; assembly: GCA_935064755.1. Taxonomy (NCBI): domain Eukaryota; kingdom Metazoa; phylum Chordata; class Mammalia; order Artiodactyla; family Bovidae; genus Tragelaphus; species Tragelaphus eurycerus. The sequence goes on along the minus strand of CAKXYN010000058.1, from coordinate 3,979,112 downwards.
GAAAGTGAAAGTGGAGAGTGAAAAGGTTGGCTTAAAGCTCAACATTCAGAATATGAAGATCATGGCATCTGGTCCCATCACTACATGGGAAATAGATGGAGAAACAGTGGAAACAGTGTCAGACTTTATTTTTCTGGGCTCCAAAATCACTGCAGATGGTGACTGCAGCCATGAAATTAAAAGATGCTTACTCCTTGGAAGGAAAGTTATGACCAACCTAGATAGCATATTCAAAAGCAGAGACATCACTTTGCCAACAAAGGTTCGTCTAGTCAAGGCTATGGTCTTTCCTGTGGTCATGTATGGATGTGAGTGCTGGACTGTAAAGAAGGCTGAGCGCCGAAGAATTGATGCTTTTGAACTGTGGTGTTGGAGAAGACTCTTGAGAGTCCCTTGGACTGCAAGGAGATCCAACCAGTCCATTCTGAAGGAGATCAACCCTGGGATTACTTTGGAAGGAATGATGCTAAAGCTGAAACTCCGGTATTTTGGCCACCTCATGCGAAGAGTTGACTCATTGGAGAAGACTCTGATGCTGGGAGGGATTGGGGGCAGGAGGAGAAGGGGACGACAGAGGATGAGATGGCTGGATGGCATCACTGACTCGATGAATATGAGTCTGAGTGACCTCCGGGAGTTGGTAATGGACAGGGAGGCCTGGCGTGCTGCGATTCATGGGGTCGCAAAGAGTTGGACACGACTGAGCGACTGATCTGATCTGATATCCACGTCTGGGAATCATTTCCACTTTGGCTCAGGCTCTTCATTCCTTCTGGAGCTATTTCTTTGCTCTTCCCCAGTAGTATATTGCACACCTACCAACCTAGGGGGGTTTATCTTTCAGTGTCATATCTTTTTTGCCTTTTCATACTGAAAAGAGATGGAAATACCAGACCACCTTACCTGTCTCCTGAGAAACCTATACAGAGCAAGAAGCAACATTTACAGCTGGAGATGAAACAAAAGACTGGTTCAAAACTGGGACAGGAGTATATCAAGGGTGTATATTGTCACCTTGCTTATTTAACTTCTATGCAGAGTACATCATGCGAAATACCAAGCTGGATGAAGCACAAGCTGAAATCAAGATTGCCCGGGAGAAATATCAACAACCTCAGATATGCAGATGAAGTGAAAGTGAAGTCGCTCAATCGTGTCCGACTCTGTGACCCTAGGGACTATAGCCCACCAGGCTCCTCCATCTATGGGATTTTCCAGGCAAGAATACTGGAGTGGATTGCCATTTCCTTCTGCAGGGGATCTTCCCAACCCAGGGATCAAACTCAGGTCTCCCACATTGTGGACAGACTCTTAACTATCCGAGTCACCAGGGAATCCCTCAGATATGCAGATGATAGCACTTTAATGGCAAAAATTAAAGAAACTAAAGAGCCTCCTGATAAGGGTGAAAAAGGAGAGTGAAAAACCTGGCTTAAAACTCAACATTCAAAAAACAAAGATCATGGCACCTCGTCCCATCACTTCATGGCAAATAGATTGGGAGAAAAAGTGACAGATTTTATTTTCTTGGGCTCTAAAATTACTGTGGATGGTGACTGCAACCATGAAATTAAAAGCTGCTTGATCATTGAAAGAAAAACTGTGACAAACCTAGATAGCACAGTTTTATCTAATAAAAAGTAGAGACATCACTTTGCTGACAAAGGTCTGTATAGTCAAGCTAGGGTTTTTCCAGTAGTCGTGTACAGATGTGAGAATTCAACCATAAAGAAGGCTGAGCATCAAAAAATTCATGCTTTCCAACTGTGGTGCTGGAGAAGACTCTTGAGAGTCCCTTGAACAGCAAGGACCAAACCAGTCAATCCCAAAGGAAATCAACCCCGGATAGTCATTGGAATGACTTGCTGAAGCTGAGGCTCCAATACTTTGGCCACCTGATGCGAAGAACTGACTCATTGGAAAAGACCCTGATGCTGGGGAAGACTGAAGGCAGAAGAAGGGGACGACAGAGGATGAGATGGTTGGATGGCATCATTGACTCGATGGACATGAGTTTGAGCAAACTCAGGGAGATAGAGAAGGACAGGCAAGTCTGACGTGTTGCAGTCCATGGGGTCCAAAAGGGTCAGACACAACTTAGCGACTAAAAAACAAAGCAGTCTTCCTTGTGTATTAAATTTTTTTTTCAAAGTTATGAATTGTTATAAATATTGCTTACTAAGTGAAGGCTAAATGATATAATGTTCAAACAGACTCTCTTTGGAAGGAAATACACAAGGTCCTAAAAGTGCAGCCACTAACTGTCTTACAATAACCACACGAAGACATCAGTGTTGTCAACAGGTTAAGTTTCAGTGCCAGAAATCTACTTCTTTCATCACATAATCACTCAGTTCAGTTCAGTTCAGTCGCTTAGTCGTGTCTGACTCTGCGACCCCATGGACTGCAGCACGCCAGGCCTCCCTGTCCATCACCAAATCTTGGAGTTTACTCAAACCCATGTCCATTGAGTCAATGATGCCATCCAACCATCTCATCCTCTGTCGTCCCCTTCTCCTCCCACCTTCAATCTTTCCCAGTGCCAGGGTCTTTTCAAATGAATCAATTCTTAGCATCAAGTGGCCAAAGTATTAGAGTTTCAGCTTCAACATCAGTCCTTCAGTGAATATTCAGGACTGATTTCCTTTAGGATGGACTGGTTGGATCTCCTTGCAGTCCAAGGGACTCTCAAGAGTCTTCTCCAACACCACAGTTCAGAAGCATCAATTCTTCAGCACTCAGCATTCTTCACAGTCCAACTCTCACATCCAAATATGACCACTGGAAAAACCATAGCCTTGACTAGACAGACCTTTGTTGGCAAAGTAATGTCTCTGCTTTTCAATATGCTATCTACATTGGTCATAACTTTCCTTCCAAGGAGTAAGCATCTTTTAATTTCATGGCTGCAGTCACCATCTGCAGTGATTTTGGAGCCCCCTCCCCCCAAAAAATAAAGTCTAACACTGTTTCCACTGTTTCCCCATCTATTTCCCATGAAGTGATGGGACCAGATGCCATGATCTTCGTTTTCTGAATGTTGAGCTTTAAGCCAACTTTTTCACTCTCCTCTTTCACTTTCATCAAGAGGCTTTTTAGTTCCTCTTCACTTTCTGCCATAAGGGTGGTGTCATCTGCATGTCTGAGGTTATTGATATTTCTCCTGGCAATTTTGATTCCAGCTTGTGCTTCTTCCAGCCCAGCGTTTCTCATGATGTACTCTGCATAGAAGTTAAATAAGCAGGGTGACAATATACAGCCTTGACGTACTCCCTTTCCTATTTGGAACCAGTCTGTTGTTCCATGTCCGGTTCTAACTGTTGATTCCTGACCTGCATATAGGTTTCTCAAGAGGCAGGTCAGGTGATCTGGTATTCCCATCTCTTTCAGATTTTCCACAGTTTATTGTGATCCACATAGTCAAAGGCTTTGGCATAGTCAATAAAGCAGAAATCGATGTTTTTCTCAACTCTCTTGCTTTCTCCATGACCCAGCAGATGTTGGCAATTTGATCTCTGGTTCCTCTGCCTTTTCTAAAACGAGCTTGAACATCTGGAAGTTCTCAGTTCACGTATTGCTGAAGCTTGGCTTGGAGAATTTTGAGCATTACTTGACTAGCATGTGAGAAGAGTGCAATTGTGTGGTAGTGTGAGCATTCTTTGGCATTGCCTTTCTTTGGGATTGGAATGAAAACTGACCTTTTCCAGTCTTATGTCCACTGCTGAATTTTCCAAATTTGCTGGCATATTGAGTGCAGCACTTTCACAGCATCATCTTTTCAGGTTTGAAATAGCTCAGCTGGAATTCCATCACCTCCACTAGCTTTAAAAGGTTCAGAGTGATGCTTCCTAAGGCCCACTCAACTTCGCATTCCAGAATGTCTGGCTCTAGGTGAGTGATCATACCATCGTGATTGTCTTGGTCGTGAAGATCTTTTTTATACAGTTCTTCTGTGTATTCTTGCCACCTCTTCTTAATATTTTCTGCTTCTGTTAGGTCTATACCATTTCTGTCCCTTATTGTATCCATCTTTGCATGAAATGTTCCCTTGATATCTCTAACTTTCTTGAAGAGATCCCTAGACTTTCCCATTCTATTGCTTTCCTCTATTTCTTTGCACTGATCACTGAGAAAGGCTTTCTTATCTATCCTTGCTGTTCTTGGGAACTCTGCATTCAAATGCATATACCTTTCCTTTTCTCCTTTGCTTTTCACTTCTCCTCTATTCACAGCTATTTGTAAGGCCTCCTCAGACAACCATCTTGCCTTTTTGCATTTTTTTTCTTGGCGATGGTCTTGATCCCTGTCTCCTGAACAATGTTACGTACCTCCATCCGGCACTCCGTCTATCAGATCTAATCCCTTGAATCTATTTCTCACTTCCACTGTATAATCATAAGGAATTTGATTTAGGTCATACCTGAGGTCAGGAGTGATGGCCAAGAGGAGCTATTCCACATTCAAAGTCAGGAGGGGCAGCGGTGAGGAGATACCCCTTGTCCAAGGTAAGGAGCAGCAGCTGCGCTTTGCTGGAGCAGCCGTGAAGAGATACCCCACGCCCAAGGTAAGAGAAACCCAAATAAGATGGTAGGTGTTGCAAGAGGGCATCAGAGGGCAGACACACTGAAACCATACTCACAGAAAACTAGTCAATCTGATCACACGGACCACAGCCTTGTCAAACTCAATGAAACTAAGCCATCCATGTGGGGCCACCCAAGATGGACGGGTCATGGTGGAGAAGTCTGACAGAATGTGGTCCACTGGAGAAGGGAATGGCAAACCACTTCAGTATTCTTGCCTTGAGAACCCCATGAACAGTATGAAAAGGCAAAATGATAGGCTACTGAAAGAGGAACTCCCCAGGTCGGTAGGTGCCCAATATGCTACTGGAGATCAGTGGAGAAATAACACCAGAAAGAATGAAGGGATGGAGCCAAAGCAAAAACAATACCCAGTTGCGGATGTGACTGGTGACAGAAGCAAGATCTGATGCTGTAAAGATCAATATTGCATAGGCACCTGGAATGTTAGGTCCATGAATCAAGGCAAATTGGAAGTGGTCAAACAGGAGATGGCAAGAGTGAACATTGATATTCTAGGAATCAGCGAACTAAAACGAACTGGAATGGGTGAATTTAACTCAGATGACCATTATCTCTACTACTGCGGGCAGGAATCCCTTAGAAGAAATGGAGTAGCCATCATGATCAACAAAAGAGTCCGAAATGCAGTACTTGGATGCAATCTCAAAAACAACAGAATGACCTCTGTTCGTTTCCAAGGCAAACCATTCAATATCACAGTAATCCAAGTCTATGCCCCAACCAGTAACACTGAAGAAGCTGAAGTTGAACGGTTCTATGAAGACCTACAAGACCTTTTAGAACTAACACCCAAAAAAGATGCCCTTTTCATTCTAGGGGACTGGAATGCAAAAGTAGGAAGTCAAGAAACACCTGGAGTAACAGGCAAATTTGATCTTGGAATATGGAATGAAGCAGGGCAAAGGCTAATAGAGTTTTGCCAAGAGAACACACTGGTCATAGCAAACACCCTCTTCCAACAACACAAGAGAAGACTCTACACATGGACATCACCAGATGGTCAACACTGAAATCAGATTGATTATATTCTTTGCAGCCAAAGATGGAGAAGCTCTATACAGTCAGCAAAAACAAGACTGGGAGCTGACTGTGGCTCAGATCATGAACTCCTTATTGCCAAATTAAATTGAAGAAAGTAGGGAAAACCACTAGATCATTCAGGTATGACCTAAATCAAATCCCTTATGATTATACAGTGGAAGTGAGAAATAGATTTAAGGGACTAGGTCTGATAGATAGAGTGCCTGAAGAACCATGGACGGAGGTTTGTAATATTGTACAGGATCAAGACCATCCCCATAAAAAAGAAATGCAAAAAAGCAAAATGGCTGTCTGGGGAGGCCTTACAAATGGCTGTGAAAAGAAGAGAAGTGAAAAGCAAAGGAGAAAAGGAAAGATATAAACATCTCAATGCAGAGTTCCAAAGAATAGCAAGAAGAGATAAGAAAGCCTTTCTCAGTGATCAGTGCAAAGAAATAGAGGAAAGCAACAGAATGGGAAAAACTAGGGATCTCTTCAAGAAAATTAGAGATACCAAGGGAACATTTTATGCAAGGATGGGCTCGATAAAGGACAGAAATGGTATGGACCTAACAGAAGCATAAGGTATTAAGAAGAGGTGGCAAGAATACACAGAAGAACTGTACAAAAAAGAGCTTCACGACCCAGATAATCCAGATTGTGTGATCACTTACCTGGAGCCAGACATCCTGGAATGTGAAGTCCAGTGGGCCTTGGAAAGCATCACTACGAACAAAGAGAGTGGAAGTGATGGAATTCGAGTTGAGCTATTTCAAATCCTGAAAGATGATGCTGTGAAAGTGCTGCACTCAATATGCCAGCAAATGTGGAAAACTCAGCAGTGGCCACAGGACTGGAAAAGGTCAGTTTTCATTCCAATCCCAAAGAAAGGCAATGCCAAAGAATGCTCACACTACCGCACAATTGCACTCATCTCACACGCTAGCAAAGCAATGCTCAAAATTCTCTAAGCAGGCTTCAGCAGTATGTGAACCGTGAACTTCCAGATGTTCAAGCTGGTTTTAGAAAAGACAGAGGAACCAGAGATCAAATTGCCAACATCTGCTGGGTCATGGAGAAAGCAAGAGAGTTGAGAAAAACATCGATTTCTACTTTATTGACTATGCCAAAGCCTTTGACTATGTGGATCACAATAAACTGTGGAAAATTCTGAAAGAGATGGGAATACCAGACCACCTGACCTGCCTCTTGAGAAACCTATATGCAGGTCAGGAAGCAACAGTTAGAACCAGACATGGAACAACAGACTGGTTCCAAATAGGAAAGGGAGTACGTCAAGGCTGTATATTGTCACCCTGCTTATTTAACTTCTATGCAGAGTACATCATGAAAAACGCTGGGCTGGAAGAAGCACAAGTTGGAATCAAGATTGCCAGGAGAAATATCAATAACCTCAGACATGTAGATGACACCACCCTTATGGCAGAAAGTGAAGAGGAACTAAAAAGCCTCTTGATGAAAGTGAAAGAGGAGAGTGAAAAAGTTGGCTTAAAGCTCAACATTCAGAAAACGAAGATCATGGCATCTGGTCCCATCACTTCATGGGAAATAGATGGGGAAACAGTGAAAACAGTGTTAGACTTTTTTTTTTTGGGGGGGGGGCTCCAAAATCACTGCAGATGGTGACTGCAGCCATGAAATTAAAAGATGCTTACTCCTTGAAAGGAAAGTTATGACCAATGTAGATAGCATATTGAAAAGCAGAGACATTACTTTGCCAACAAAGGTCTGTCTAGTCAAGGCTATGGTTTTTCCTGTGGTCATGTATGGATGTGAGAGTTGGACTGTGAAGAAAGCTGAGCGCCGAAGAATTGATGCTTTTGAGCTGTGGTGTTGGAGAAGACTCTTGAGAGTCCCTTGGACCGCAAGGAGGTCCAACCAGTCCATTCTGAAGGAGATCAGCCCTGGGATTTCTTTGGAAGGAATGATGCTGAAGCTGAAACTCCAGTACTTTGGCCACCTCATGCGAAGAATTGACTCATTTGAAAAGACTCTGATGCTGGGAGGGATTGGGGGCAGGAGGAGAAGGGGACGACAGAGGATGAGATGGCTGGATGGCATCACCAACTCCATGGATGTGCGTTTGAGTGAACTCCAGGAGTTGATGATGGACATGGAGGCCTGACATGCTGCAATTCATGGGGTCTCGAAGAGTCGGACATGACTGTGCTACTGAACTGAACTGAACTTAATGGTTTACTGGTTTTTCCTACTTTCTTCAATTTTACCACTAGGTGGCAGAAATTCTTTATCTGACCCAAACTTCACTTAAGCTAGAAGTACAGGCTAAGGAATCAATTTGTACATTTACTTCAAAAAAAAAAAAACCACTACTATCTTTATCTTGGAAATCATTATCTCAGTTTTACAGATGACGAAACCAAGGCATAAGGAGATTACATCTCTTGCTGATTAGGGATGGAGCCAGGGCTTGCATCCCGGCAGACTCTGCAATTAATAATTACATTGGACTGACACCCAGCTCTATCAGATTTTCTGTGTAACCCTGAGTAAGGTTGCTATGCTCTTGTGCCTCTGTTTCATTTCATGTAAAATGAGAGAACCAAACTAAAATCAAAAGCTCCCAACCTGGAATGAATAATCATGATGACATAAAACTGTCCAAGAGACACAGATGTAGATGCCAAGGGGGAGCGAAGGGGGTGGGATAAATTGGGAGACTGGGCTTGACATATATACATTATTGATACTATGTATAAAATAGATAACTAATAAGAACCTACTGCAGAGCTCAGGCAATTCTACCCAGTGCTCTGAGTAACCAAAATGGGAAGAGAATCCAAAAACAAGGGGATACATGTATGCATAGAGCTGATTCACTTTGTTATACAGTGGGAACTAATACGGGCTTCACAGGGGCACTATCGGTGAAGTACCTGCCTGCCTGTGCAGGAGACATAAGAGATGTGGGTTGTCCTTCTGGGAGTAGCATGGCGACCCACTCCAATACTCTTGCCTGGAAAATCCCATGGACAAAGGATCGTGAAGGGCTACAGACCATAGAGTCGCAAAGAGTTGGACATGACCGAAGCGACTGAGGACACACACACAGAAAGTAACACAACGTTGAAAAGCAACTATACTCCATATATGTATGGCCAAGTCTCTTCGTTATTTACCTGAAATTATCTCAATATTGTTAATCAGTTATGCCCCAATACAAAATGTTTTTGGTGTTTAAAAAAATATTTTAAAAACTAAAAAAATAAAGCAACTATACTCCAATTAAATTTTTTTTAAATTTTGGATAGAGGTGGGGGGAGTTGGGGTCAATTGATTGGAGGTGGTCTTTCAATTCAATTAGATTTCCAAATATGTCTGTGATCCAGAGAAGGTTCAGAAACATTGCACGATATCCTCTTCAATTCTTATTCCAGGTGTCAGCTTCCTATTCGAATTGATACCAAATGCTACAATTACCGGAGAAGGCAATGGCACCCCACTCCAGTACTCTTGCCTGGAAAATCCCATGGACAGAGGAGCCTGGTAGGCTGCAGTCCATGGGGTCTCAAAGAGTCGGACACGACTGAGTGACTTCACTTTCACTTTTCACTTTCATGCATTGGAGAAGAAAATGGCAACCCACTCCAGTGTTCTTGCCTGGAGAATCCCAGGGACAGGGGAGCCTGGTAGGCTGCCGTTTATGATGTCGCACAGAGTCGAACACGACTGAAGTGACTTAGCAGCAGCAGCTACAATTACAATTGTGCAGGAACCAAGCAAACCTTACAGAAAACAGTCTCGGTGACAATGTGGTCTGGTCCGTGACACAGCAGTACTGGACTACGTTCAAGGCCAAGCATGACCCTGGTCTTAATCTCAGGCTCGAGTAGAACACTTCTTTCTAACACACCCTCTATTCTTATCTTGGAACTTAACCAGTTCTGGGCTGGTCCCCTGTGTCATGGTGGGGGCGGGGGTTCAGCGAGGGGGGTTGTTCTCACCCTGCCCCATGCAAGGTTCTGTTGCTACAACTTTAACCTCTGAGCCCTACATCCGTATCCACACCCAGAACAAGCAGCTAGTGATGATCACGTGCTGCATGCGGGGTCGCTGCAGCCCACCAGGCTCTTTTGTCCATAGTATTTTCCAGGCAAGAATACTGGAGTGGGGTGCCAGGTCCTCCCCCAGGGGATCTTCCTGACCCAGGGATGGAATCCACGGCTCTTACATCTCCTGCATTGGCAGGCCGGTTCTTCACCACTAGCGCCATCCAACAAGCCCCAGTGATGATCACAGGAACTACTAAAAAAAAGTCTACAGCAGATTCTGTCTGAAGCAACTCTTGCCTAATTTTCCAGGTGTCTGAAGTGAAGTAAAGTGAAAGTCATTCAGTCACATCCAACTCTTTGCAACCCCATGGACTATGCTGCTGCTGCTACTAAGTCACTTCAGTCGTGTCCGACTCTGTGCGACCCCATAGATGGCAGCCCACCAGGCTCCACCATCCCTGGGATTCTCCAGGCAAAAACACTGGACTGGGTTGCCATTTTCTTCTCCAATGCATGAAGTGAAAAGTGGAAGTGAAGTCGCTCAGTCGTGTCCAACTTCACGCGACCCCACGGACTGCAACCTACCAGGCTTCTTCATCCATGGGATTTTCCAGGCAAGAGTACTGGAATGGGTTGCCGTTGCCTTCTCCCCCATGGACTATACCATCCATGGAATTCTCCAGTCCAGAATACCGGAGTGGGTAGCCTTTCCTTTCTCCAGGGGATCTTCCCAACCCAGGGATCAAACCCAGGTCTCCCACCTTGCAGGCAGATTCTTTACCAGCTGAGCCACAAGAATACTGGAGTGGGTAGCCTATCCCTTCTCCAGCAGATCTTCCTGATCCAGGAACCAAACCAGGAACTCCTGCATTACAGGTGGATTCTTTACCAACTGAGCTAGCAGTCCTGGAGTCTGACTCATTGTAAATGTTTCTGGTGGCTTGATGTTTCCCCAGAATAAGCTGCTATCTCTCACAGCTGCTCACTGCCCACCCTCACCCCGACCCCCACCCCCACCAGCCTCCTCTCTGTCCTGTGCCTGCTCCTGTCTGCCCCTGCCTTGACTTTCGACAGCCAACTTTGGTCTTCCTACCTGCCTCAGGATCTCCACACCAACCTGACATCAAAAGCACCTACAGCTGTTCACAGCCACTGGCCTTGGGTGTCCCCTGCGAGACCCCCCTCTGCCATGACAGCCAGTTCACCGTAAGTTGCTCATGAACTCTGCTGTGTGGTGCGAGAGGCGTGCAGACTTTTCCTCTGGGTGGTGGAATTTTTGCCAAGCAGTGTCTTACCCGAAACTCAAACCCTGTGAAAGTCTTTGGGATGGCAGGATCCCAGGGAGAGCATCCCATCGTGCAGGGGAAGGGGTGGGGCACCCACAGGCAATCAGGTAAGTATGCAGAGATCCCACGTGGGTGGTCTGTGAGAAATCAAGAAAACATAACTGGTTCCCCTAAAGAGTTGGGCCCCAGGGAAGGTGGGTTCTGTGGGGCAGAAACTTAGGTCAAGAAGCAAGCAAGAGAACACAGGCCCTGGAAGTTAGCAGAAATCTACGGGGCGGGCTTGGGCTCCCCGCAGGTTGTGGGACTGAGGCAGGCACCAAATCTCTGAGGCCTGAGTAACCCTGGCTGACATCTGGGTAACAGCTGTTATACAAAAGAGCTGGTCCCAGCCAGAGAGCAATAACCACAGCACAGCTTTCAAACATCCAGTGCGGTGTGTGTTTTTTTTGTTTGTTTTTTGGTTTTTTTTTATAGGTTTAGAGAGATCCTTTCACAACAACAAACTCACTAGGAGCCACTCGGCTCAGCTGCAGGGCAGACACACCCCGAGACACACATGTCCACCACATATAACGACAACCTCATGTTTCACATGTGGGCAGCGTGCATCGGATTCTGCACTATCTCTTTACACATAGTAATTTATGCAATTCTTTTTTTTTTTAAGGAACCATTTTTTAAAATATTTATTTCTTTATTTGACTGAGCCGTTGCCGCACATGGGGTCTTCAGTCTTCACTGGGGCATGCAAAATCTTAGTGACAGCACGCGAGATCCAGTTCCCTGACCAGCAATCAAACTCAGAATCCCCTACATTGGGAGCAAGGAGTCTTAGCCACCACTGGCTCATCAGGGCAGTCCTTCAATCGTACAATTCTTTTTTTAATATTTTAGTTTTTTCTTAATTTTATTATTTTGGGCTGTGCTGGATCTGCATTGCTGGACACAGACTTTCTCTAGTTGGGGTGAGGGGTGGGGGGCTACTCTTCCTTGCAGTGTGCAGGCTTCACATTGCAGTGGATTTTCTTGCTGCGGAGCATGGGCTCTGGGCTTCCCAGGTGGCTCAGCGGGTAAAGAATCTGCCTGTAATGCAGAAGACACGGGTTCAGTCCCTGTGTTGGGAAGATTCTGTGGAGAAGGGCATGGCAACCCACTTCAGTATTCTTGCATGGAGAATCCCATAGACAGAGGAGCCTGGTGGGCTATAGTCCATGTGGTTACAAAAGTCGAACACAACGGACCATACACATGTGGGCTCCATGTACACAGGCTTCCGTAGTTGCAGCACACAGGCCCATGGCTTGCTGGCTTGGTTGTTCCACGGCATGTGGAACCCTCCCAGACCAGGGTTCAAACCCATGTCCCCTGCAATGGCAGGAGATTCTTAACCACTGAACACCAGGGAAGATCCTAATTCATATAATTCTTATAACAACTCCTTAGAGTCAATGCTGTCATTATCCCCATAGCAGGCAGGGGACTTGCTTCTACACCCTCTCAGGGTGAAAGCCAAGCCCCTCTTCCTTACCCACAGAGACCTGCATGATCTGCCATGTCCCCTCCCTGTCCTCACTTCCTCCCACTTTCGTCCTCGCTCATTCTGTTTCACCCACGTGAACTCACGGAGCTAACTCCTGCCTCAGGGCCTTTACACATGCTTCAGCCTCTGCCGGAGGGCTTCCCAGTGGGTAAAGAATTCATCTGCCAATGCTGGAGACATGAATTTGATCCCTGGTGGGGAAGATCCCCTGGAGGAGGGAGGAGGGGGATGCCTAGATGCCTCCACTGGTCCCCACACCCCAGTCCCTGGAGCCATTCATTCCTTGGATGAATGCACATTGAATTCTTTTTTTATTTTCACTTTTTTAAAAAAAATCTTAATTGGTAATTACTTTACAATATTGTGATGCTTTTTGCATACATCAACATGAATCGGCCGTAGGCATACAAGTGTCCCCTCACCTCTGAACTCCCCTTCCACCCCCATTCCCCGCCCCATCCCTCCAGGTGTCACAGAGCACCAGCTTTGGGTGCCCTGGTCATACATCAAACTGTTGAGTTCTTACTGTGTTTTATACCAGGTGTCGAGGATAGGGGATGAAGAAGCAATCATAGTCTCTGCCCTCTTGAAGATAACACTCCAGGCGAGAGACAGGAGTGCAGTGAACATGGAAGAGACAAAAATCATAATGACAGACTGAGGTAGGTACCACCAAAGAAACAAACACGGATCAGTGCAAGGGAAGGTAGGTGGCTGTAGCCCAGGGTCATCTTCTCTGAGGATGGTAGGGCTCACTGTTTACAAAGCCAGAGGTGGGGCTTCCCTGGTGGTCCGGTGGCTAAGAATCCGCCTGCCAATGCAGAGGACACAGGTTCAATCCCTGGTTGGGGAACTAAGATCCCACATGAAGCGGGCAGGAGGTTGAGAGGGGCTGAGGGGGAGTGGGAGGGCGGGGGCCTCTAGGACCACGCCCCACAACTACAACTACTGTGCACACATGCCCTAGAGCTGGTACTCCGCAACAAGAGAAGCCACCACAGTGAGAAGCCAGACCACCACAATCAGAGGAAGCCAGCATGCAGCAACGAAGACCCAGTGCAAAATAAAAATAATAGAAGACCCAGTGCAAAAATAGATAATAGAAAAATAAACAAATGAAGGAACTTCCTTTAAAATGAAATAAAAAGGAATGAAACGATGATACACCAAGACCAGCAGTGACTCTCCAGTGCATTCTGCTAAGGAAACTAAGCCAGAGTCAAAAGACTATGTATTGTATGATTCTGTGTGTGCAATATTCTGGAAAAAGGCAAACTGTAGTAACAGAGCTCAGACCAGTGGTTGCCAGAGGCTGTGTATGGGGCCATATTCTGTATCTTGACTGAGGTGGTGTTTTTGCAACTGTTGTTGTTATAAGTCATGTCCAACTCTTTGCTACCGCATGGACTTCAGCACGCCAGGCTCCCCTGTCCTTCACTATCTTCCAGAGTTTGCTCAAACTCATGTCCATTGAGTCAAGGCTGCTATCCAGCCACCTCATCCTCTGCCACTCCCTTCTCCTCCTGCCCTCAGTCTTTCCCAGAATCAGAGTCTTTTCCAATGAGTCAGCTCTTCACATCAGGTGGCCAAAGTATTGGAGCTTCAGCTTCAGCAACAGTCCTTCCAGTGAATATTCGGGGTTAATTTCTTTGGGGATTGACCGATTTAATTTTGTTGGTGTCTAAGGGACTCTCAAGAGTCTTTTTCCAGCAGCACAATTTGAAAGTATAAATTCTTCAGTGCTCAGCCTTCTTTTATGGTCCAACTCTCACATCTGTACATGACTACAGGGAAAATCATAATTTTGACTATATGGACTTTTGTCAGCAAAGTGATGTCTCTGCTTTTCTAATACACTATCTAGCTTTGTCATAGCTTTTCTTCCAAGGAGCAAGTGCCTTTTAATTTCATGGCTGCAGTCACCGTCCGTAGTGATTTTGGAGCCCAAGAATATAAAATCTGCCACTGTTTCCACTTTTTCCCCATCTATTTGCCGTGGTACAACTATATGTATTTGCCAAATATCAGAACTGTATACTAAAATGGATGGATTTTACTGTGTGTGCAAGGAGATCCAACCAGTCCATTCTGAAGGAGATCAGCCCTGGGATTTCTTTGGAAGGAATGATGCTAAAGCTGAAACTCCAGTATTTTGGCCACCTCATGCGAAGAGTTGACTCATTGGAGAAGACTCTGATGCTGGGAGGGATTGGGGGCAGGAGGAGAAGGGGACGACAGAGGATGAGATGGCTGGATGGCATCACTGACTCGATGGATGTGAGTCTGAGTGACCTCCGGGAGTTGGTGATGGACAGGGAGGCCTGGCGTGCTGCAGTTTATGGGGTCGCAAAGAGTCAGACACGACTGAGCGACTGATCTGATCTGATCTGATCTGATCTGAAGTTATTCTTTACTTTTTTTTCATGAAAGAGGGGGAAAGGGCCAGTAGGAAAGACATATTATCCAGTGAAAATAATGGCTGAGTAGGAAAGGAAAGGCTATCTGTATTCCACAGACCCACTTCCTCTCCCCTACCCCTTGTCCGGGCTCACAGTCTATTCCTGATCAGACCCTGTCACCTTGACTGGTTGTGTTTATGCTTAGTCACTCAGTCATGTCTGACTCTTTGCGACCCCATGGACTGTAACCCACCAAGATCCTCTGTCCATGGGATTTTTCAAGCAGGAATACAGGAGTGGGTTGCCATTTTCCTCCTCTAGGGGATCTTCCCAACCCAGGGATCGAACCTGTGTCTCCTGTGTCTCCTGCATTGCAGGTGGAATCTTTACCCACTGAGCCATCGGAAAAGCCCTCCAGCTAAATGGCTAGGGCCATCCTCTCACCCTGCTCATCCTCCTTGCCCTTCTTGTTGCTAAGTCCCATGGATGCTGGTGGATACTCTCTCCTGCTTGAGACTCAAAGCTCTCTAGAGTCCTTATGCAACTTTTCCCGCTTGCCTCCTCCATCATTGACAGCTCCTGTTCTGTCTCCTCTCTCAACTCCTCAACATACACACCACCCACCGACCTGGGCCATCCTGTTTGTGGCTTCACAAATTACCAACATACCAACCATATCCAGGTCCTCCACACCCCATCCTGGTGTCCCTTGAATTTAATTTGTATCAACATCACCTCCTTAGTTGTCCACGACATATTTCTATTAATATGACCTGGGATCCAGATTTGACTCACATTGTGCCTTGTGATTGGCTGAAATCCAAGTCTGTTTCGCACCTAATCTGTGCTTTGAAGTTTCAAGATAATGTTTACCAAGGCTTCCCTGAACTTTCCTTGCTCAAAAACCTCTCATGGATTAAAGACCTAGAGTTAAGAGTTAAAACTATAAAACTCTTAGAAGAAAATACAGGGGGGATTCTTAGTAACATTGTGAGAAATCATGATGTTGAATTTGGCAACTGTTTCACCCATCAATGTGCCTGCTCAGTTGCTGAGTCCTGTCCAACTCTTTGTGATCCCCATCAGGTTCCTCTGCCTATGTGATTTTCCAGGCAAGAATACTGGCGTGGGTTGCCATACCCTTCTCCAGAGGATATTCCCAACCCAGGGATCGAACCCTGGTCTCCTGCATCTCCTGCATTGGCAGGTGAATTCTATACCACTGAGCCACCTGTCTCAAAATATGACATTAAAAGCACAGGTAACAAAAGGCAAAATTAGATAACTTGAACTTCATCAAAACTGAGAACTTTTGTGCACAAGAAAGCAAAAAGACAACCTACAAAATGTGAAAAAATATTTCCAAATCATATACCTGATAAGAAATTAACATCCAGGATATATAATGAACTCTCACAACTTGACAACAGTAACAAAAACTCAAAACTGGTCAAAGAACTTGAGGAGACATTTCTCCAAAGATGGCCAATAAGCACATGAAGAGATGTGTAACAGCATTAGTCATTGCTCCTGCTGCTGCTGCTGCTTAGCCGCTTCAGTCCTGTCCAACTCTTACCCACCCCATGGACTGCAGCCTACCAGGCTCCTCTGTCCATGGGATTTTCCAGTCAAGAGTACTGGAGTGGGGTGCCATTGCCTTCTCCGGCATTAGTCATTCAGTTCAGTTCAGTTCAGTCACTCAGTCGTATCTGACTCTTTGCAACCCCATGAATCGCAGCACGCCAGGCCTCCCTGTCCATCACCAGCTCCCGGAGTTCACTCAAACTCACATCCATCGAGTCGGTGATGCCATCCAGCCATCTCATCCTCTGTCGTCCCCTTTTCCTCCTGCCCCCAATCCCTCCCAGCATCAGAGTCTTTTCCAATGAGTCAACTCTTGGCATGAGGTGGCCAAAGTACTGGAGTTTCAGCTTTAGCATCATTCCTTCCAAAGAACACCAAGGACTGATCTCCTTCAGAATGGACTGGTTGGACCTCCTTGCGGTCCAAGGGACTCTCAAGAGTCTTCTCCAACATCAATTCTTCGGTGCTCAGCTTTCTTCACAGTTCAACTCTCACATCCATACATGACCAATGGAAAAACCATAGCCTTGACTAGACAGACCTTTGTTGGCAAAGTAATGTCTCTGCTTTTCAATATGCTATCTACATTGGTCATAACTTTCCTTCCAAGGAGTAAGCATCTTTTAATTTCATGGCTGCAGTCACCATCTGCAGTGATTTTGGAGCCGCACCGCCCCCCACAAAAAAATAAAGTCTAACACTGTTTCCCCATCTATTTCCCATGAAGTGATGAGACCAGATGCCATGATCTTCATTTTCTGAATGTTGAGCTTTAAGCCAACTTTTTCACTCTGCTCTTTCACTTTCATCAATAGGCTTTTTAGTTCCTCTTCACTTTCTGCCATAAGGGTGGTGTCATCTGCATATCTGAGGTTATTGATATTTCTCCTGGCAATCTTGATTCCAGCTTGTGCTTCTTCCAGCCCAGTATTTCTCATGATGTACTCTGTATAGAAGTTAAATAAGCAGGGTGACAATATACAGCCTTGATGAACTCCTTTTCCTATTTGGAACCAGTCTGTTGTTCCATGTCCAGTTCTAACTCTTGCTTCCTGACCTGCATATAGGTTTCTCAAGAGGCAGGTCAGGTGGTCTGGTATTCCCATCTCTTTCAGAATTTTCCACAGTTTATTGTGATCCACACAGTCAAAGGCTTTGGCATAGTCAATAAAGTAGAAATCGATGTTTTTCTGGAACCCTCTTGCTTTCTCCATGACCCAGCAGATGTTGGCAATTTGATCTCTGGTTCCTCTGCCTTTTCTAAAACCAGCTTGAACATCAGGAAGTTCACAGTTCACGTATTGCTGAAGCCTGGCTTGGAGAATTTTGAGCAATACTTTACTAGTGTGTGAGATGAGTGCAATTGTGTGGTAATGTGAGCATTCTTTGGCATTGCCTTTCTTTGGGATTGGAATGAAAACTGACCTTTTCCAGTCCTGTGGCCACTGCTGAGTTTTCCACATTTGCTGGCATATTGAGTGCAGCACTTTCACAGCATCATCTTTCAGGATTTGAAATAGCTCAACTGGAATTCCATCACTTCCACTCTCTTTGTTCGTAGTGATGCTTTCTAAGGCCCACTTGACTTCACACTCCAGGATGTCGGGCTCTAGGTAAGTGATCATACCATCGTGATTATCTTGGTCGTGAAGCTCTTTTTTGTACAGTTCTTCTGTGTATTCTTGCCACCTCTTCTTAATACCTTATGCTTCTGTTAGGTCCATACCATTTCTGTCCTTTATCAAGCCCATCTTTGCATGAAAGTTTCCCTTGGTATCTCTGATTTTCTTGATGAGATCTCTAGTCTTTCCCATTCTGTTGTTTTCCTCTATTTCTTTGCATTGATTGCTGAGGAAGGCTTTCTTATCTCTTCTTGCTATTCTTTGGAACTCTGCACTTAGATGCTTGTATCTTTCCTTTTCTCCTTTGCTTTTCGCTTCTCTTCTTTTCACAGCTATTTATAAGGCCTCCCAGACAGCATTTTGCTTTTTTGCATTTCTTTTCTATGGGGATGGTCTTGAACCTCCATCCATAGTTCATCAGGCACTCTATCTATCAGATCTAGTCCCTTAAATCTATTTCTCGCTTCCACTGTATAATCATAAGGGATTTGACTTTGGTCATACCTGAATGGTCTAGTGGTTTTCCCTACTTTCTTCAATTTCAGTCTGAATTTGGCAATAAGGAGCTCATGATCTGAGCCACAGTCAGCTCCCAGTCTTGTTTTTGCTGACTATATAGAGCTTCTCCATCTTTGGGTGCAAAGAATATAATCAATCTGATTTCGGTGTTGACCATCTGGTGATGTCCATGTGTAGAGTCTTTTCTTGTGTTGTTGGAAGAGGGTGTTTTCTATGACCAGTGTGTTCTCTTGGCAAAATTATATTAGTCTTTGCCCTGCTTCATTCTGTATTCTAAGGCCAAATTTGCCTGTTACTCCAGGTGTTTCTTGACTTCCTACTTTTGCATTCCAGTCCCCTATAATGAAAAGGACATCTTTTTTGGGTGTTAGTTCTAAAAGGTCTTGTAGGTCTTCATAGAATCATTCAACTTCAGCTTCTTTGGTGTTACTGGTTGGGGCATAGACTTGGATTACTGTGATATTGAATGGTTTGCCTTGGAAACGAACAGAGATCATTCTGTCGTTTTGAGATTGCATCCAAGTACTGCATAATGCAAATCAAAACCACAATAGGATACAACCTCACATCTACTGCTTGCTGCTTAGTCACTTCATTCGTGTCCGACTCTGTGTGACCCCACAGATGGCAGCCCACCAGGCTCCCCGTCCCTGGGATTCTCCAGGCAAGAACACTGGAGTGGGTTGCCATTTTCTTCTCCAATGCAGGAAAGTGAAAAGAGAAAGTGAAGTCGCTCAGTCGTGTCTGACCCTCAGCGACCCCATGGACTGCGGCCCACCAGGCTCCTCCGTCCATGGGATTCTCCAGGCAAGAGTACTGGAGTGGGGTGCCATTGCCTTTTTCATCACATCTACTAGGATGGCAATTAAAAAAAGAGAGAGAGAGAAAGCAAGTATTGATGATAATGTGAAAGAGGAGAGTGAAAAAGCTACCTTAAAACTCAACTACTGGTACTGCTACTGCTAAGTCACTTCAGTCATGTCCAACTCTGAGTGACCCATAGAAAACTCAACTAAGATCATGGCAAATAGATGGGGAAACAATGGAAACAGTAACAGACTTTATTTTGGGGGGCTCCAAAATCACTGAAGATGGTGACTGCAGCCATGAAATCAAAAGACGCTTGCTCCTTGGAAGAAAAACTATGACCAACCTAGACAGCATATTAAAAAACAGACATTACTTTGGCAACAAAGGTCTGTCTAGTTAAAACTATGGTTTTTCCAGTAGTCATGTATGGATGTGAGAGTTGTACCATAAAGAAAGCTGAGTGCCAAAGAATTGATGCTTTTGAAATATGATGTTAGAGAAGACTCTTGAGAGTCCCTTGGACTGCAAGGAGATCAAACTAGTCAATCCGAAAGGAAATCAGTCCTGAATATTCATTGGAAGGACGGATGCTGTAGCTGAAGCTCCAATACTTTGGCCACCTGGTGCAAAGAACTGACTTCTTAGAAAAGACCGTGATGCTGGGAAATATTGAAGGCAGGAGAAGGGGACGACAGAGGATGAGATGGTTGGACGGCATCACCGACTCTATGGACATGAGTTTGAGCAAGCTCTGGGAGTTGGTGATGGACAGGGAAGCCTGCTGTGCTGCAGTCCAACAAGGAGTCGGACACGACTGAGCGACTTAACTGACAGACTGATGCGAATGTGGAGAAACTAAAACCCTCACACATTACTGCTGAGAATGGAAAACAGTTTGGTGGTTCTTCAAAGAACTGAGAGTTACCCTATGACCCAGTAATGCTCTCAAATACATATGTAAAGGAATAGAAAGCAGGAACTCCAAAACGGAAAATCTGGGGGCTTGCCTGGTGTTCCAATGGTTAAGAAGTTATCACTGCAGGAGGTACAGGTTTGATCCCTGGTCAGGGAACTAAGATCCCTCATGCTGTACATGACTCTGCATAGCAGCATAACTCACAGAAATCAAAAGGTGAAACAACCCAAGTGTCCTTCAACAGATGACTGGGTAAATAAAGTGTGGTCCGTCCATACAATGGAATAGTATTCAGCTTCCAGAAAGAATGAAATTCTGACACATACTACATCACGGTTAAACGATGTAAACACATAAAGTGGAAGAAGCCAGACATAACGAACAAATATTATATGATTCCTGGTGCTAGTGGTAAAGAATCTGCCAGTGTAGGAGATGTAAGAGATGAAGATTTGATCCCTGGGCCAGGAAGATCTCTTGGAGTATTCTGCACTTTCCTAGTGTCTCAGATGGTAAAGAATCTGCCTGCAGTGCAGGAGACCTGGGGTCCATCCCTGGAGAAGGGAAGACACTTCTTCTCCAAGGGAAGACACAAACTTCTCCAAGATCCCCTGGAGAAGGGAATGACAACCCACTCCAGTATTCTTGCCTGAGAAATCCCATGGACAGAGGAGTCTGACAGGCTACAGTCCATGGGGTTGCAAAGAGGCAGACACAACTGAGTGGCTAACACACACACACACACCACTTACATGAGGTCCCTAGAAGTGTCAGATTCACAAAGATAGAAAGTAGGATGGGGGGACCAGGGGGTGGGGGAAGGGATGAGGAATTAGTGTTTAATGGAGACAGTTTGAGTTTGGGAAGATGAGAAAGTCCTGGAACCGTAAGGTGGAGATGGTTGCTTGGCACTGAGAATGTGCATAACATCAGTGAATTGCGCACTTAAAATAGTTACGATGGTAAATGTTAAGTTAAAATTGTTCAATGCAATTTTACCACAATTTTAAATCTTTTTGATTCCCTGGAGGTCCAGTGATTGAGACTCTGCCTTCTAAGACAAGGGGCACTGGTTCAACCCCTGGTTGAGGAAAGAAGGTCCTACCTGCCTCAGTGTGCAGCCAAAAAAAAAAAAAAAAACAACCTTTTTTTAAGAGCCTGCCGTGACTCCTTCTTATCACTCCATTGACTCTTAAACGCCTCAACCCTCTGCTCCAGCCAGCTCCTCGCCTTCCCTCTAACACCCGCTCCCCACACCGTTGTGCATGCAGTGCCCCCCACCCTGTCTTCCCAGATCAACCAGCCCTGCCTTGCAAACTCACAGACCTGCTCCCTCCTGGAGAATGAGGGCAAGGCAGCGAGGTCGGGGCTTGTCCTAGGATCTGAGAGGGGGTAGTAGGCACACTGGTGGTGGGGCAGCAAGTTGAAGCAGGAAACCATCCTTGGTGTGTAGTTAGAAAGGCTGCTCCCCAAGACAGCTGCAGATGCAACTTGAGAAGCCAGAGGTGGAGAAAGCAGAGACAGGGGCAGGGGCAGAAACCCTAGCAAGGGCCCCCAGGTCAAGGCATCCAGGACACCAAGCATTCTCTCTGCATCCTGAATTGTGTCGCAGCATCTCTGTCTCACTGGCAATAACAGCGACGACAGTAATCATAATAACAGCCCCGGGGCAGCCAGCTCTGCATCTGCCTCCACTTCCCTGTGCCTTCCTGGACGGCGCGCCTCGGGGCCACCCAGGGGCGAGACCTGGAGTGGCTGAGTCCCCGGGGTCCCCACAGCCAGAGATGGTGGGAGAGGACAGAGTGGGTGGGCAGAAGGAGGTGGAAGGTGAAAGGCGGGGAGGGGGGTGGAGGTTGACCTGCCAGAAGGGCCGCAGAAGGGGGCCAGGCACAGGTCTAGCAGCTGGACCGAGGTGGGAACCAGGCCAGCGGGGCGTGTTTACTTTCCGTGGCCTCCCGTTGCGACCCGGGATTGGGGGCCCGCGGGGGACCAGATGTTTCTCTCCTGAGCTAATCTCTGGGCTTCATCCCAGGGGACTCTGCCGGTTTCCCAGAAGACACGCCCACCTGGAGAACCCTCCGACACCCAGAGCCATGAGCCGGTTCGCAATCTTGCCTCTCCGCCCCGCCCCTCCAGGAGTCCCACAAGTCCAGCCCCCAGTCCCGCCTGGGCTGACCCCGTCCAGCCTCGTCCTGAGCTCCTAATTTGGCTGCCCAGAGTTTGCAACCCCGCCGGGCCACCCCAGAGAGAGCCGCGGGATGCCAGCCCTGTTCTCAGGTCCTGGGAAGAAGAGAGGGAGGAAAACTCTGATGCTCGGCCAGAGCCTGTGTCTGAAATTTCGCCATTCAAGTTTCCCCTTTGGGTTAAAGCAGTTGTTTCCTTTACCTATTTCAGAAAAAAACCCTCCAGTCCCTCCCAAAAATGCTTCCGAGGGGGAAAAAAATGCCAAGGGGGCACATAGGTTGTGGAAAGTTGTGAGTGAATGAAAGGCTCTGAGAAGACCTGTGTGGAATGGCCCCATTTAGCTCTGCTAATCACCACTCTTGGCTCCAGTTCCACAAAACATGCTCTGGACGTCCACAGCCCCAATTAAATGCCCATTGTGACAGCCCGGAGGGGCGGAGAGCCATCAAACTGCAGAGAGAGGAGGTCAGTTTGGCTGGACTTGGAGGGAGGGAATGTGGGGAACAAAATCCCCGAGAGCCACCCTCAGTGAGAGACCAGAAACGACCCCAGAGCGCAGGAGAGGGGGCTCAGCCCTCCTGCCCCCACCTTGGTCCTCGCTCCAGCCCCTGGCTCTCTGATCAAACCCTCAGTCCTGCGCCTGAAATCTCAGATTCCCCCAGTGCCTCCTGCTGTCCCTACACCCACGTGGCCATAGCAGGGGCCACGCTGGTATCCAAGGCATGGCAGGCGTTGTCAGTGACCCAGATGCCATGAGGGCACATTATAAAGACCTATGACAGCAGTTAGACTTTAACGAACACCCTCATCTCTTATTCCTGACACCAGGACAGACAGGTATGGATTTGAATTGTGAATGGAACATGATCCATCAGGAAAGAGCAGCTGTGTGATCCTGGCGCCACAGATTAAATCAGTTGTCAGACCTCATCTGGAAAGTGGGGCCAGCAAATGAATCCATCACTGGATGAGGACGAGGGCTCTGTGAGATACAGAATCGTGCTATTTCACCCTTTTATGGAGTCTCCTGTCCCTTCTCTATCCACAGCCCTCCAGGGCCCCCACCTCCCTTGGGGTAAAAGCCCAAGTCTTTTCCCTCCTTCCTCTCTCCACCTCACTCACTCATGCCCCAGACACCTGTGTTAGTTGTTCAGTCATGTCCAACTCTTGTGACCCATGGACTCTAGCCCACCAGGCTCTTCTGCCCATAGATTTCCCAGGCAAGAGTACTGGAGTGGGTGGCCATTCCCTTTTCCAGGGGATCTTCCCAACCCAGAGATCAAACCCCAGTCTCCTGCATTGCAGACAGATTCTTTACCGTCTAAGCCACACATTGACCTCTTAATGATCCCAGAACAAGTCAGGCACATAGTCCAACCTCAGGGCATTTGCACCAGTTGTTACCTCTGCCTGGAACACTCTTGCCCCAGATCTCCCGCACTTCCATCAGGTCCTGTTCAAATGTCACCTCCTCCAGGAAGCCATCCATGATGTCCCACACTGAAATAGCCCCTGTACTAGGTTGGATAGTTGTTGTTGTTGTTCTTACTTTATTGCTCAGTTGTGTCTGACTCTTTGCTACTCCGTGGACTGCAGCATACCAGGCTTCCCTGTCCTTCACTGTCTCTGGGAGTTTGCTCAAATTCATGTCCATTGAGTCGATGATGCCATCCAACCATCTCATCCTCTGTCTCTCCCTTCTCTTAAACATGTGGCTTCTAATTGAGGCCTGGAGGAGGCCAGACTCCCTCTGATGGCCAAGACAGGAGGTTTGCCAAGAGAAAGAGGTAGTAGATGGCCAGCCTGGCTGGATGGGGGACAGACAGGCCAGAGGGTGGTCAGGCACAGGGTTCTAGGAGTCTAGACAGACTCCTAGATGAGCAGGAAGGTCATCCCAGCCATTCAAGAGACTCACACTGTCACACACTAGCCTTTCTGAGACTCCGGGTCCCTCTCTGATAATGGTTGTTGGAAGTGCCAGTGGGGCAGGATATTAAATGTTCACTAGACTGTCTGATGCTAGGGGTTTTCCAGTTATCAAGGCTCTTCCTTCGTTTCAGTAACAGCTAGGAAGATACCTTGGAGAAGGAAATGGCAAGCCATTCCAGTATTCTTTCCTGGGAAACTCCATGGACAGAGGAGCCTGGTGGGCTACAGTCCGTGGGGTCGCAGAGTCAGACACGACTGAGTGATTAAATCACCACCATCCCTACTGGGTTCTGTTCTAAGTGGTACGAGGATGGCCGCTCACCTGGACGAGCCAGGGGGCAGGATGGAAGTCCAGGACCAGAAAGGAGGCTGCATTTGAAGTTTACATTGAAGTGATAAAATGCTTGAGTAGGATCGCCCCCCACCAGCTCTGAGGGTGGCAGAGGAGGACAGCTGAGACATCTGTGTCCCAGGAGCAGTGGGGAAACTGAGGCCAGCCCGCAAATCAACACTCTAGGATCAAGAGTGATGTCCCTCATATGCACGCACACTAAGTTGCTTCAGTTGTGTCCAGCTCTTTGCGACCCCATCGCCTGTAGCCCTCCAGGCTCCTCTGTCCATGAGATTTTCCAGGCAAGAATACTGCAGTGGGTTGCCATTTCCTTCTCCAGGGCATCTTCCCAATCCAGGGATCGGACGGACGATTCTTAGATCTCCTGCATTGGCAGGTGGATTCTTTGCTACTAGCAGAGGGGCAAGGGACCTGTGTTGGGGGTGACTGGGGAGGAGGGCATGCTGGGGAGGCAGTGGGAGGGAAAACCTCCAGGGCTCATTGGAAACTGAGGGGGAAGGTGGGAGGGGTGTGTCACTTTACAGGGCAGACTTTGGGGGTTTGGAGTTATTGTTTTTCCTGCAGCTTTTTAAAAGTATGACAGTGCTTTTTTAAAAATAACTTTATTTATTTATCTATTTTTGGCTATGCTAGGTCTTCATTGCTGTGCAGGCTTTTCTCCAGCTGTAGAGAGCAGGGGCTACTCTCCAGCTGTGCTAATTGTGGTCCTCAGGCTTCTCACTGAGGTGGCTTCACTTGTTTCGGAGCACAGGCTCTAGGGTGCACGGACTTCAGTAGTTGTGACTCTGGGGATCTAGAGCACAGGCTCAACAGTGAGGCCACACGGGCTTAGCTGCTGTGTGGCACGTGGGATCTTCCCACCAGGGATTGAACCTATATCCCCTGCATTGGCAGGCAGATTCTTTACCACTGAGCCCCCAGGGAATCCCTCCTCCAGCTTTATTGAGATATAACTGACATGCAACATTATGTAAGTTTAAGGTGTACAACTGCAATAATGTGATACAATTCTATGACATTAGCTAACACTTCCACCACAACACATGATGACCATTTCTTTCTTGCAGTGAGAACACTGATGGTCTACTCTCTTAGCAACTTTCAAGTACAGAGTCACCTGCAGTCATCATGCTGTCCATTACACCTCCAGGGCTTATTCATCTTCTAATCAGAAGTTACCCCCTCTGACCGATATCTCCCCCTTTCCCCAAGCCCCAGCCCCTGGCAACCACTATTTTACTTCAAATCTACACAGAAGTGAGACTGTACAGTATTAGTCTTTCTCGATCTGACTTTCGGGGAGGAGTTTGAGTAAATATTCACTCCCGACACAGGAGGGATCCAACATTCCCTTCCCTCTCCCACCCCAAGCCCTGCGCTTGCTGTGTTCTCAACCTAAACTCTCTTACCTCCTCAACTGCCTAGTCATTCTACAGATCTCTTATGGAATGATGTCTCCAGAACTTCCCAGTGGTCAAGAATCAGCCTTCCAATGCAGGGGACATGGGTTCAACCCCCAGTCAGGGAACTAAGATCCCACATGCCATGGAGCAATTAGAAAGAAGCCCGCATGCTGCAGAGAAGATCCTGCATGCCATAATTAAGACCTGAAACAGCCAAATAGATACTTTAAAAAAGAAGAAGAAAAAAATCAACTTTCAATTAAAAATACATATGAATATGAATGGCTGAGTCCATTTGCTGTTCACCTGAAACTATCACAACGTTGTTTGTTAATTGGCTATACCTCAATACAAAATAAAAAGGTTAAAAAAGTAAATCTGTATAAAAAAAAAGTTGTGGTTTCCTCTGGAAAGCCTTTCCTGACCCTCCAACTTAGGAGCTGCTACTGCTGCTGCTAAGTCGCTTCAGTCATGTCCGACTCTGTGCGACCCCATAGACAGCAGCCCACCAGGCTCCACTGTCCCTGGGATTCTCCAGGCAAGAACACTGGAGTGGGTTGCCATTTCCTTCTCCAATGCATGAAAGTGAAAAGTGAAAGTGAAGTCACTCAGTCGTGTCCAACTCCTAGCGACCCTGTGGACTGCAGCCCACCAGGCTCCTCCGTCCATGGGATTTTCCAGGCAAGAGCACTGGAGTGGGGTGCCATTGCCTTCTCCGAACTTAGGAGCAGATGGTCCTTTTGTCACTTTCAACTGACCTTGAGCAGGTGCTATTTGTCTCAACATTTAAGGGGATACCAACCATGTGGCTGGGAAAAACATCTTGCAGGCGAGCTACAGATGGGGGCTCCAGACCCCATGATCCTGTTAGGGGAAGCACACTGATTGAAACCATCCACCCTGGCCAGGCACCATAGTAACTATTTGCATAAGTTCACAGGGGGTCCCGGTAAGGAACACGGAACTAATAAGCCTCCACCAACCGGAAGGGTTCAGCAAAGGTCAAAAAGAGACACCACATGTCCGACCACCTCCCAGAATCCTTCTCTCTGGCATCCATCTTGGCTGAACAAAGCCTGCACCACCAGGAAGGACTCTGAGGCAGAATGATTGGCCAAAGACAACCCCGAAACTAATCCCATCACCATAAAACCCGAGACTGTGAGCCACGTGGCAGAGCAGTTCTCCTGGTTTCCCTTACCCTGCTGCTCTCCACCCGGGTGCCCTTTCCCAATAAAATCTCTTGCTCTGTCAGCACATGTGTCTCCTTGGACAATTCATTTCTGAGTGTTAGACAAGAGCCCAGTTTCAGGCCCTGGAAGGGGTTCCCCTTCCTGCAACAATCCCACTCTTCTCCCTTGAAGCTTACCTGCCTTCCCTCTAGATGCTGCTACTGCTAAGTCACTTCAGTTGTGTCCAACTCTGTCTGACCGCATAGACGGGTGCCCACCAGGCACCCCCATCCCTGGAATTCTCCAGGCAAGAATACTGGAGTGGATTGCCATTTCCTTCTCCAATGCATGAAAGTGAAAAGTGAAAAGTGAAAGTGAAGTCGCTCAGTCGTGTCCGACTGCTAGCAACCCCATGGACTGCAGCCTACCAGGTTCCTCCATCCATGGGATTTTCCAGGCAAGAGGACTGGAGTGGGGTGCCATTGCCTTCTCCACCTTCCCTCTAGGTTGTCAGGTAACCAGTGATTTGTCAGATCAGATCAGATCAGTCGCTCAGTCATGTCCGACTCTTTGCGACCCCATGAATCGCAGCACGCCAGGCCTCCCTGTCCATCACCAACTCCCAGAGGTCACTCAGACTCACACCCATCAAGTCAGTGATGCCATCCAGCCATCTCATCCGCTATCATCCCCTTCTCCTCCTGCCCCCAATCCCTCCCAGCATCAGAGTCTTCTCCAATGAGTCAACTCTTCGCATGAGGTGGCCAAAGTACTGGAGTTTCAGCTTCAGCATCATTCCTTCCAAAGAAATCCCAGGGCTGATCTCCTTCAGAATGGACTGGTTGGATCTCCTTGCAGTCCAAGGGACTCTCAAGAGTCTTCTCCAACACCACAGTTCAAAAGCATCAATTCTTCGGTGCTCAGCCTTCTTCACAGTCCAACTCTCACATCCATACATGACCACAGGAAAAACCATAGCCTTGACTAGACGAACCTTTGTTGGCAAAGTAATGTCTCTGCTTTTGAATATGCTATCTAGGTTGGACATAACTTCCCTTCCAAGGAGTAAGCGTCTTTTAATCTCATGGCTGATTTGTACCTTGGTTCTATTCTGCTTCTGCCACTCCTTAATGAGCAACCTTGAGCAAGATACTCAGCCTCTCCGTGGCTCAGTTTTCTCAGTTGGAAAATGGCTAGGATAATAGTGCCCACTCCCCTGGGCTGATGTGAAGTCAAAACGATGCTTGAGCATCGCGGGCATTGTCCTTATTTTCCTCTTTTCCCTTTTCCTATAGTCCAACGGCAACAATGAGGATCCACTGCGCCCTCCTGTGGCAGCACTGGAGTACTGCATCCCTCCAGGCCCAACTCATTACATCACTCCGGATTCTAAAGGTTGCAAGTAACCAAAAAAAAAAAAAAAATCTTTTAAATCAGTCCAAGCTGGTTTAAATCAAAAGATGATGTACTGGCCATAACAACCTCTGCACTTGCTGTGCCCTCTTCCAAGAATGCCCTCACTCCCCGCCCCCACTTCCTCCTCTTTATCATTCAAACCACAGTGTCTATGCCACCTCCACAGGGAGCCGTTTGCCAGCTCCCGGTTTAGTCAGTACTAAGCACCCACTCTGGGCCAGATCCTGCTCCAGGCACGAGGGATACTGCTGTGGACCACACAGATGAAGATTCCGTCGTCTGAGCTGACATTCTGATGGGAAAGATTGAGAATCAACAAGTACAAGTATTCCATAGAGTATGTCAGGCGGTGACTCACGTCACCCAGAGTAAAAGGTCAGGAAATGGGAGAGGAGGAGTGGGGGGAGGCTGTAATCTTGAAGTGAGAGGGGGCACAGTGCCGTCTCACTGAGAGGGCTACACTTGAGATTAGACTTGAAGAATAAGATGCAGTGGGCATCCCAAGCATGTGGTGGTTGTCCAGTCACAAAGTCCTGCCTGACTCTGCAGCTCCATGAACTGCAGCACGCCAAGGCTTCTCTGTCCTTCACTGTCTTCCAGAGTTTGTTCCAAGCACAGAGAACAAAGAGAACAATAAATGCAAAGGCCCTGAGACAGGTCAGTTACCTCTGGGGGATGGAGATTGTCATTGCTCCTGGCTGTGTCCCCAGCACCTAGAACAGCACCTAGCACAAAACAGGGCTTAATAAAGATTCCCTGAATGGAAGCCCAGCTATGGGTTTCAGGAACAGCTAGTTCAGGGCTGAAATGAGGGCCCTGAGGCTATTACCTGCCTCTAGCTGGTGGCCCAGTGACCTGGTGGGCATTGTTTGTGTTTAGTTGAAGCATAGTTGACTTGGGCTTCCCTGGTGGTCCAGGGGTAATGAGTCTGCCTGCCAATGCAGGAGATGCGGGTTCAATTCCAGGGTCTGGAAGATCCCCTGAGAAGGAAATGGCAACCCACTCCAGTATACTTGCCTGGGAAATGCCATGGTTAGAGGAGACTGGTGGGCTCCATGCGGTTGCAAAGAGTTAGACATAACTCAGTGACTCAGTAACAACATAGTCGATTTACAGTGTTGTGTTAATTTCTGCTATTCAGCAAAGCAATTCAGTTATACATACATACATTCTTTTTCATATTCTTTTCCATTATGGTTTATCACTGGATATTGAATATAGTTTCCTGTGCTGTACAGTAGGACCTTGTCATTTATCCATCCTATACATAACAGTGTGAATCTACTAATCCCAAACCCCAATCCTTCCCTCCCCCATCCCCTTCTCCCTTGGCAGCCACAAGTCTGTTGGTTTCAGTCTTCGAAGATGTCTCTCCCATTGTCTAAGATGGGGTTGTTGTTCAGTCGCCAAGTCATGTCCGACTCTTTTCAAGCCCATGGACTGCAATACGCCAGGCCTCCCCGTCCCTCACAGTCTCTCGGAGTTTGACCAAGTTCATGTCCACTGACTTCATGTTCCCTAAGATGGGGACTCAGTTTCAAATGCTACAAAAGTCTGTTTCCCAGGATTCCACGCAAAAGCCCTGACACAGCTTATTAAGGGTGGTTTGCATGCCCATCCTCCCATCAGTCCAGGAACCTAGGAGATGGGATGTGGGTGTGGCTTACAGCCAAGTTACAGGCTCTACCCAGACTACACCTAGTGGGGAGAAAGAGCACCCAGAGGACATGTGGGCCTGTGGCATGGATGCAAAGAGCCAGTTTCCCAGATAATTATGAGGTTTTACAGCTAGTAAGTGGCTGGGAGCTCTCCCGGCTGAAAGCAGCTCAGAAATTCTCGGTGCTGTCTGGTGGCCACCCATCAGCAGACTAAGGGCCTGTGGCTGGACCAGACTGGGCTGAAAGGAGGAGCTTCTAGCATCAGGGCAAACAGAGAAGACAAAGGCAGCCACCCCCTACCTCGGATGGAGAAAGAGGTAAACAGAAGGCACCTCAGGGCGGGCTCCCAACAGGCCCACGAGGGGAACAGAGGATCAGGCTGGCAGAGGCAGAGAGGGCTCATTTAGACTTGCTCCTCCCTCCCTGCCTCCAGTGGGTAGCAAACAGGAGGATGGGCTGCCCCTCCCCACTGGCGGGGGAGCGCGGGGTAGGGGGCGGGGGGACGACAAGATGGGATGGAGATGGAGGGTCAACTTGGTAGGAGCTCCAGGAGGACTGTGGTATTTGGTATTTACAGAGCACCTACTGTATGCAGGAGCCCTGATATGTAATTCCAAGTTCAAGGCAAAAACAAGTTTGCTACGGGGAGACCCCTCCCCCAGCGGCCCTGTAAAGGCTACTACCGGCCCCCTCAGCCACCCAGGGATGAGGAAGCCGAGGAGGCCAAGGGCAAGGCCAGCCCAGCCTCTGCATAGCTTCCTAGGGGCCAGGCCTGGAAAATACCTGGAATGGTGAGGTCTAGGGGTCACCGCCTCGTCCTGTCCGGGAGCTTCAGCCTCCTGGACGGATGCCCAGAGGCCTGAGGGGGAGCCGGCCACGTAGGGTTTGAATCTCAACATTGCTCTGACCTTCCAGGTCACCCCTGTTCATGCATTAGCTCATCTATGGCACACTGACGCAAGGGTGTCCAAAACCCACAGGACCCCTGCTCTCAGAGAGAGTACACTCTCCCCCCACTGTCTGGCCTCAGTTTCCTCTTCTGTGAAATGGGCCCAGTCAGGCCACGCCCAGGCCCAAGGCTGGTCAAACTCCCAGAGGGGAGAGCTGGGAGGGAGCAGGTTGAGATGGATCCAGCCTCCCTGGGCACTGTGCCTGGCACACGGGAGGCGCCCAATAAATGCTTGCTTGAACGAGGAGGAGCCTTCAATAAATAACAGCTGTTGTGGACGCTGTGGATGCTAGCGAGGGAGTGGGCCCTCCCCCTCCCCCTCCCTGTTCCCCCTTCCCTGCCTCTGATCCCCCCACCCGATTTTGCCGCCTCCCCCTTGCCCCGCCTCTTTCCCTTTCATCTCCCCCTCCCCCGACCAGCCCCCTGCTCCCCTTTCCCCATTTCCCTTACCCCTGCCCAATTCTCCCTCCCTCTCGATACCCTGACCCTCCCCTCCCCCCACTCCTCCGCCCCCTCCGCTCCCCCAGCCCCCGCCCACTGTCCCCGCCCCCACCGTGTCAGCACCCCCCTTCCCCCACCCCTCCCCCGCCCCCACGGCGGGACGCCGGTCCGGGCGGGGCCGCCCGAGCTCCCGGGGCCCTGGCTCGGGTCCAGCCCGCGGCCCAGGCCGGGCGGCGGCGGGCGGGGTCCTGGCGGCGCGCGGTTTGGGGGTTTTTTATAACCCTGGCAAGCGGCTCAGGAAGTGCCGTCCCCGCGCCCCCTCCCCCGGCCACGCCGCCGCGCTCGCTCCCTCCCTTCCTGCGCGCGGGCCGGCGAGACCGCGGCGGGACAGCAGGCGGAGGCCCGGGCGGGCGGCCGGCCGCGGGTAACGGAGCGGGCGGGGCGCGGCGGGCCGGGGGGCTGCGGGCGACCCTGTGCGTCCGCGTCGCAGCCCGGGGGTGGCCCTGGGCCGCGGGACGGGGGACGTCGGGCCGTGGGGGCCGCAGCGGTGTGTGATGTTCCTGAGCGTGTGCGACACGCAGCGCGTCCCTGAGGTCCTGGGAGCTCCTGTCTGGGTTTGTTTGCTCCGTGTGTGCGTGTGCGTGTGTGTGTGTGTGCGTGTGTGTGGATGTGAATATCCACGTCTGTATAAATGCCATGTGTCGGCGCCTGTGTGCCTACGTGAAAATCTGAGTGTCTGGCTGTGTTTGAACTTGTGTGTGATGTGTGATGTGGGTGTTGTGTGTCTGCGGAAGTGTGAGTGTAAGCCAATGTGTGCACGGAGTTCAGTGTCTCCTGGATAAGTGTCCGGATGAGTGTGTATTTGCACACATCTGCTGGCGTGTCTCCCTATGTCTGTCAGTGTGTAAGGAGTGTGTAAATGCCTGTGGGTACATACATCTGGTGGGTCTCAAGGTTTGCAGGACTGTGTGAGTGTGTTCCTGGTCTGTTCTGAGTGTGTACGTGTCTGTGCACGTAGGCCCGGGTGTGTGTGTCTGTCTGTGGGGTGTGTGTGTGTGAATGAGTGTGTATGCACATAGATCTGGGGAGTGTGTGGTTGTGTCTCAGGTGTTGGGATGTGTGAGTGTGTACTGAGGGGAGAGTGTCTTGTGGGTCTGGGGTGTCTGATTGTTGGTCCCCCTGCTGCACAGGTGTGGTCACCCTCAAGTCTCTATATGTGTGTGTGTGTGTGTATGTGTCTGGGTGTGGGAGGGGCGCCGCCCACTTCCCCTGAGTTGGTGACTGGGGCCTCGGAGGTCTGTCTCCGGTGTCTCCAGCCAGGGGCTCAGGGCCTTTAATTAGCAGCTGGCTGCGTACCCACCGGGTGCCTGGGTGCCGGCCTCCTCTGGGCTGGGCCTTTGTCTGCTCTTCTCTCCAGGCAGGGACTCCTGCCTGGCCTTTGCCCCAGGGCAGCCTCCATCTCGGCCTTGGCCTCCACAGGGAGGCTCTGTGGCCCTGGCCCCCAGCTCAGCCCTGGAGTCTGGATGTAGAGCAGCAGGGGTCCCCCCAGGATCCCCAGGATGGGATGGAGTCTCCGTAGAGGCGGTTTCCGTCCGGCATTTCCTCCCCCAGCCTCCAGCGAGCTGGCACCCTCCCCCACGCCCGCCACCTCCCTCCTGCCTTCCAGGAGGAGGAGCTGGGGGGAAGGCCAGGCCTGGGTACACACACACACACACACACACACACACACACACACACACACACTCCTTCAGCCACACACAGGGTCACATGGGCAGACACCACACACAAAGTCACCCAGTTGCAGACATGTGATCACCCCCTACATGCAGCCTGGGGGGACCCCCTGCTGACATCCTGTTGTCCCCACCCCTAGAGGCTCAAGCCCAGGAATCCTCTACCTGTCCCAGGCCTCCTCTCTTCCCTGCCCCAGAGCCACCAATCTGTTCATGCCCCCGCCTGCCACCCCCCCAGCACAGGCTGTCCCCCTATTACAGATGCTGGCCTCCCCCGGTAGATACCTCGTACCTGTACCCCCCCAGGCTCCTCCCACCCCACACCCCACCCCACCCATCACCTGTGCTGGGTCCTCCACCCTCTCCACTACACCCCCTTGAGCTGGAAGCACCAGAGGCCGATGAGGTTGTTGGGGAGAGGGGCCCAGCTTCAGAGGAACGAGGTGAGGACTGTACCAGGCCTGGCAGTGCGAGGAGGAGGAGGAAGAAGAGAGAGAGAAACAGGACTCGAGGGGAGGCCAAGGGAACCTCATTTGCAATGAGAATGCTGCCACCTGGACATGGGGAGGTGGTTAAGGCAGGAAGGGGCTCAAG
Source organism: Tragelaphus eurycerus (assembly GCA_935064755.1). Lineage (NCBI taxonomy): Eukaryota > Metazoa > Chordata > Mammalia > Artiodactyla > Bovidae > Tragelaphus > Tragelaphus eurycerus. Next base: position 3,944,944 of record CAKXYN010000058.1, on the reverse strand, counting down.
GGACCCCCACACAGGGAGGGCTTGAATCCCAGAGCTAATCAGGGATGGAATAGGAGAGGAGATGGGGGTGGGGTGGGAGAGGGGGACAGAAGTGGGGGAGGAGGGAACTTTGGGGAACGGGGGGGGGGGGGCTAGGAACCAGGGGAGGATGAAAGCCAAAGGGAGGTTGACCAGGGCTGGGGAGAAGGTGTCCTCAGTGACCCCTGAACTGCAGCCCCAGCTCCGCTCTCCTCACTGCTCCTTCCCACCCTGTCCAGGCTCCCAGAAGAGGCGCTGAGGCCCAGAGGGACCCGCACACAAGGGTTCAACACCGCGCCACCAGCTGAAGCCCCCATAAGGTAAACAAGAGGGAGAAAAAGAAACCCCTGGGGTAATATCAGCCTGTCTGAAAAGAGCAACACCAAGAGTGAGAGTGAGCTCCTCATCACTGGGTTGGGGCGGGGGGCTCCAATCAGAAGAGGGGGAGAGGTCAGCTTCTAAGTCAGCATCTATCTGGCTTCATCCCTCAGGAGCTGAACTGCCCTGTTTGGGGATCAACTCTCAGACTTGGCCAGGCTGCAAAGAAAACAAGACAGTGTGTGATTAAGGGGGGAAATTGCACAGAGGAGGAGGAGGAGGGCGGAGACAGGAGGGGGTGGAGGGCTTGGCACGGGGCGGTGGCCCGGAGGGAGCGGTGTCTGTGGCAGGCTGGCCCAGGGTAGATGCTGGAGAAACAGACCTGCCCTGCAGGCCTGAAGCTTCGAGGAAGAATCGGAAATGAGAGGAAGCGGGACTAAGGGCCAGGCTGGAAGGGTAGGGTGGAGGAGAGGTCACGGAACAGAGACCAGGATGCAGGGTGGGGTGCATGGTGCTACCTGTGGCAGAGACTCCCAAGGCAGGACCCCTCACCCAAGGTGGGAGGGGCACCAAGCTCTGGCTTTGGGTCTCCTCTGGGTTGAAAATGCGCACTGACCAACCTTCACGTGTCCCAGGCCAGTCTCCCTCTCCCCTTGTGGCCCTCCTGCACTGGCTCTCGGGGTCGTGGGTCGGCACCAAGCTCCTCCCTGCCCCTGGGACCTTGCCCCTTGCTGCTTCTCCACCTGGCACACCCTCTCCTCTCTTCATCCTCCCACCTCCACTTCCAAGCCTCTCGGTTATTTCTCATAAAGAGCATGCCCTGATCTGAATCATGTGTCTCTTCATTTACTGGTCTGTCATCTTGCTCCAGTGTTCTTGCCTGGAAAATCCCATGGATGGAGGAGCCTGGTAGGCTGCAGTCCATGGGGTCGCTAGGAGTCGGACACGACTGAGCAACTTCCCTTTCACTTTTCACTTTCATGCATTGGAGAAGGAAATGGCAACCCAGTCCAGTGTTCTTGCCTGGAGAATCCCAGGGATGGGGGAGCCTGGTGGGCTTCCGTCTACGACTGAAGTGACTTAGCAGCATCTTGCTCCTGGGAGACTGAGTCCCATGGGTTGAGGGGGAGTAGGGCAGAGACTGTATTCATTTTATCCATGGACTGTACCCTGCCAGGCTCCTCTGTCCATGAGACTCCCCAGGCAAGAGTACTGGAGTGGGCTACCATGCCCTTCTCCAGGGGATCTTCCCGACCCAGGATTGAAGCTGTGTCTCCTGCATTGCAGGCAGATTCTTTAGCGCCTGAGCCACCAGGGAAGCCTATATTATGTACAGTCACCACCTGATGAATGAATCCTAAGGGTTATTGTGGAGATGAATGTGCTTGGCCAGTAGCCAGCACATAGTAGGTACTCGTGGAGTCAAGATCCTTGGCTGTCCTAAGAGGATAAGGGGGATGCTAGGGGCATGGGGGGACGGGGAGGGAGTTTACTGAGCTAGAGATGTGTTCAGAGTCTTCAAACCTGGAGTGGGAAGAGGGTTGGCTGTAGGTGCCCTTGTCCACCTGGCAAGGGACCTTGGCACTGCTCCAGCCGGCGGTAGGGCCAGGCCCCCCCGACCCAGCTCCCCACCCTTTCGCCTCCCAGGAGCCCGATGATGCTGCCCAGGCTGTGAACAGGGAAGGCAGCGCTGCGTGGGCTGCCAGCAGCCGGGGCTGGGGAGAGACATGTGGACACGTGGCCTCTATGGCTCCCGCCTGCCAGATCCTCCACTGGGCCCTCGCCCTGGGGCTGGGCCTCGCATTCGAGGTCACACACGCCTTCCGGTCTCAAGGTAGGCCCAACCCAGGGTGGGGGGTGGCGGTGGGAACTGAACGGGGATCGTGGTGGTTGAGGAGGCCCTGGGGTCGGTGAGGCCAGAGTCTTGCAGCCAGTGACCCAGATTCAGGGGCCACTGAAGCCAGCCTCACTCACCCTGCAGCCAAGCAGGCAGGACACAGGGCTCCTTCCCGGGGCCCACCCCAGGCCTCTGACCCTCACCCATAGATGAGTTCCTGTCCAGTCTAGACAGCTATGAGATCGCCTTCCCCACCCGAGTGGACCACAACGGGGCACTGCTGGCCTTCTCGCCCCCGGCCCCCGGAGGCAGCGTCGGGGCACGGGACCTCAAGCAGAGTCCCGTCTCTTCTACAAGGTGGCCGCACCCAGCACCCACTTCCTGCTAAACCTGACCCACAGCCCTCGCCTCCTGGCGGGGCACGTGTCTGTGGAGTACTGGACTCGAGAAGGCCTGGCCTGGCAGAGGGCCGCCCGGCCCCACTGCCTCTACGCGGGCCACCTGCAGGGCCAGGCCAGCAGCTCCCACGTGGCCATCAGCACCTGCGGGGGCCTGGTGAGTGGAGGGTTCTGGGAGATAGGGCGGAACGCCTACAAGCTTGGGAGTTAAGAAAAACACTTATATAGGTCACAGAAGGAATCACAGTTGCAGGGGTTTTTTAATTCCGATTTTTTTTTCCCTCTCTTTCTTCCTTTCTGTTTTTATTCAGCTGTGCCAGGTCTTAGCTGCAGCACACGGGATCTTTAGTCTTCATCGTGCATGCCGGATCATAGTGGCAGCATGCAAACTCCTAGTTGTTCCATGTGGGATCTAGTTTCCTGACCAGGGATCAAACCCGGGTCCCCTACCTTGGAAGTGCAGAGTCTTAGCTCCTGGACCACCAGGGAAGTCCCCCTCAGTGGGAGGTGTTGAAACATTTTGAGCTAACCAAGAGGATTAGCTATTTTAAGAAGCAGCTAAAGCAGTACTTAGAAGAAAATGTGTAGCCTTAGGTCAGGCTGAAAATTAAAGAGCTGAACACCCATCTGAAGAAACTGAGAAGGCAGTAGGAACGTAAACCAAGTAAAATGGAATGAAATCATAACAACAGAGATAGGGTCCCAGGGGTCCTGGGAACCAGAACCTGATCGAACCTTCTGTCCCACTTTCCCAACCCCAGCACGGCCTGATTGTGGCAGATGAAGAAGAATACTTAATCGAGCCCCTGCAAGGGGGGCCCAAGGGGCACCGGGGACCGGAGGAGAGTGGCCCCCATGTGATATATAAGCGATCCTCTCTGCGTCACCCTCACCTGGACACAGCCTGTGGAGTGAGAGGTACAGCTGTCTGTCTGGGGCTAGGCAGAGGTACAATACCTGTACCTCAAGATAGAGGTGCATGCCGTCGTCCCTCCACCTGGAAGGTCAGCTGCATGCAGGGAGCAGTGCAGACGGTCAGCAGGGCAGTAGGCAGTGGACAAGCCCATATGTCACTTCCAGAGTCCGATGGCCCAACAGTGAGTGAGAAAGGCAGCTGGATAGCCAGCCAGGTGCTGCAAAACCATCCATCTGAGGGATTATCATCTGATCAGACAGTTAAGCAGCGGGATAGTGGTAGCAGATACACAATGGAAAATGTCAGGAGAACTTAACCATTTGGAAGATCAGATTTACCAGCAGATGTGCAGGGGGACAGTTATAACATCAGGTATTTAGGGGATGGGAAAGGAAGTAAAGTGTTAGTTGCTCAGTCGTGTCCAGCTCATTGCAACCCCATGGACTATAGCCTATCAAGCTGTTCAGTCCATGGAATTCTCCAGGCAAGAATACTGGAGTGGGTAGCCTTTCCCGTCTCCAGGGGAATCTTCCCGACCCAGGGATCGAACCCAGGTCTTCCACATTGCAGACAGATTCTTTACCATCTGTGTTACCAGGGAAGCCACAAAAATATTGGAGTATGTAGCCATTCCCTTCTCCAGGGCATCTTCCCAAACCAGAGATTGAACCCAAGTCTCCCACATTGTGGGCAGATTCTTTACTGTCTTGAGCCATCGGGGGAGCCAGCTGGACAACAGTGATTCACCAGGATAGTCATAGAGCTAAAAACAATAATCTCTGTCCGTGAAAATACCGACCACTGGAATGTTGGGTTGGTTGCATATCTGACAGTCTCAGAGTAGCATATGGTGGCGGACACACAACCACAGTGGGTTGTACTAACAGAAAAGTGGTGTCACAGTTGGATAACCAGTGAGACAGCTGGTCAGACAAGACTGTCAGGCAGGGGGATTATTCTATAGCCAGATAGTTGGGCTGCAGGGTGAGTAAAAAGTTGCCCAGTCAGAAGGCCAGGGAGCCATACCAGCACACAGTTCTGGCAGTAGAACAGCCTGCTGCACACCTCTGTCTGCGCAGTAGAATTGTCGGGAAGCTGCAAGGTCATGTTGATTGTCATGGGATGCTAGGTGGCTGTTTGACCAATGAGTTTGGCAGTGGGGCAGCCTCACCACTGTAGAACCAAGAGCAAAAGAATGAGGTGTTGGACAGCCAAATGAACCATCAGACAGGGACTCAGACAGCTAGAGAAAGCAGCAGAATGACCAGAAATTGCCCATCCAGATGAGAAACCGTGGAAGGGGCGGCCGTGGTGGCTGCGCACCCTGAAACCGCCACCTGCTCGGCCCCTCGGGAATGAAACAGAGCGTGGCCAACCAGGCCTGAAGCGCTCCGTCAGCCGAGAGCGCTACGTGGAGACCTTGGTGGTGGCTGACAAGATGATGGTGGCCTACCACGGGCGCCGGGACGTGGAGCAGTACGTGCTGGCCATCATGAACATTGTAAGTGCCTCCCCCTCCCTGGACATGGACCCCCAAAGATGTGGAGCCCACCTCCAGAGTCAGGAAAAGGGCTGTCACCATCCCCCCGTCACTGATCAAATGCCAGTGAAACAGAATGGGAAGGAGACAGGATGAGTCAGAAAGCAAGCCTGTTAGTGACAAGTAGCCTAGCACGGTGGTTAGGAGCATGAACTCAGGAGCTAGCCAGCCTGGCCTTAAATCTCAGCTTTGCCAATCTTTGACTGTGTGCCCTTGGGCAAGCTACTTTGCCTCTCTGCCTTGGATTACCCACCTGTAAAATGGGTTTAATAATAGTACCAACTTCATAAGGCTACATGGATGCAGTGAATTGCTAAAGTGCTCACAGATGCACCTAACTCATAGTACTTACCCTATAATTGTTTACTATATAAAATTAAACAGGCAGCTTGCAGGTACTTGTTGAGGTTAGCAGTACACTTAAGGGCATGCATCTCTCTGCATGCAGGGCTCACCTGAGCACCTCCCTATAAATGCATACAAGGTGAGCTGGCTGACTCAGAGTTGGCGCCCGTCTTGGATCTTGATCAAGACTCTGGACCTTTCTGAGCCTCAGTTCCCGCCTCTGTAAAATGGCATTCTAATAGTACCTGTCACAAAACTGTGGTGGGAGGGAAGACAGCTAGACAACTTGGCATGTAGTCAGGGTTTGATGAGTGATGCTGTTGTTCCGCTGAAGCAAAAAGGGAAGAGAGAAAGTTTAGCACAGACAGATGACCTATTATGTAGACGTAATATCATGCCTAACCCCACTGGTTTCTGCCCAGGCTCTGCCTCCCTTCCTTGGGCTTCCAAGTTTCCTCAAACCTGCCAGGGTTTCTGGGGAGTTTCCACATGGGATGGCGATGGCTCAGGGCTTCAAGGTCATTGTAGAGTGGCCTCTGTCATCCGCCTCCCCTCTGACCACTGGCTCCAGAGCTTCCAGCCTCCACACATCCACTTTCCAGTGGTGATGCTCAAATTGGTGCCTTCAGACAGTATGGAATGAGGCCAGATGTGCACATCTTTCAGGCCGCCTCTGGGCAGAGGCAGTTGTTGGGTGGGCCTCAAGGATGGAGGACAAGTAGACAGGCTGAGCTGGGGGCTGGAGTCGGAAAGACAAACGCTAGCAGGAAGGCTTAGCCGGACTGGAGTTCCACTTTCGGCACCTACCAGCTGTGCGTCCTGACCTCTCTGAGCATCGGGTGGCTTATCTGTAAAGTGGGAATACTAATATCTACTCCTGTGAAGATCTAGGCGGCAGGCATAGCCTGAGCCCCAGCACACAGTAGGCGCTTGATTGATACACGCTGTTGTCCTCATTTCTATTTTTGTTTCCTATTCTGGGCCCCTCTTAAGACTCGGTCTCTCTTGTTTCTTGGAGGTCAGGTTGCCAAACTTTTCCAGGACTCGAGTCTGGGAAACATCGTTAATATCCTGGTAACACGCCTCATCCTGCTCACGGAGGACCAGGTGCGGGGGAGGAGGGAGTTTCCCCACCTTCCACCACCACAGAATTCAGCCCTGCCTGCGTTGCCCCCTGGGTGGCTGGTACCCGTGTACCTCACTCTGTCCATCCTCAGCCCACCCTGGAGATTACCCACCACGCCGGGAAGTCCCTGGACAGCTTTTGTAAGTGGCAGAAGTCCATCGTGAACCGCAGCGGCCATGGCAATGCCATTCCGGAGAACGGCGTGGCCAACCATGACACGGCAGTGCTCATCACACGGTGAGGGGCAAGGAAGGCTCCGGGGAGGGGGGCCTTCTGTGGGCGAGGGGGCCAAGGGAAGGAGCGAATGGTCTAGGGGATTGCCCAGGTCCAAGCAGAGGTCACTTCTGCTGGGAGATGGGAGAGACCAGGACTGTCTAGTCGCTCTGTTGGGGAGCCAGGCTGCTGCGAGCCTGAGAATGTGGGGAGGCAGGTGGGGATCTATTTGGGCACTTGATGCATCCTTCACTCTGTCCTTGGTTCAGTCGGCCACTCGTGTACCCCAGCATCTCCATGAGGTTTCAGTTCAGGGGCAGGACTCAACGTGAGAGGGGCGGGGTGGGGGAGGACAGCCCTTAGAGAGGCAGCCTAGCCTCCTGACTCCCCCGTCTCCTCCCACAGCTATGACATCTGCATCTACAAGAACAAACCCTGCGGCACACTAGGTACCCGGGTCCCCTGGGTTTCAGGCACCTCTGAAGGCAGTGGGCTGGGTGACACTGGCCCCAGTGGGGGTGGGGACCTGGCAGAGTGGACAGAGCCGACAGACACAGCCCTGAGCCCCCAGCCCCGCCCCACCCCCACGCCCATTCCCCAGGCCTGGCCCCTGTGGGCGGCATGTGCGAGCGAGAGAGAAGCTGTAGCATTAATGAAGATATCGGCCTGGCCACGGCGTTCACCATCGCCCACGAGATCGGACACACGTGAGGCTGGAGACACGGGAGGCAGCGGGCAGGAGGAGCGGGGAGTGTCGCCCGACACCTGGTGGAGCTGCTCGCTGGCCCTGTCCCCAGGTTTGGCATGAACCACGACGGCGTGGGCAACAGCTGCGGGGCCCGTGGCCAGGACCCAGCGAAGCTCATGGCGGCTCACATCACCATGAAGACCAACCCGTTCGTGTGGTCATCCTGTAGCCGTGACTACATCACCAGCTTTCTGGAGTGAGGATCTGCCCGCCCGCCTGCCCGTCCAGCCCAGGGTCTCACACTCATGGTGGGGGGAGAGGGGGCTGCCTCCAAGGAGGGTGATATGCTCAGGGCTGCTCCCCAGGGGCCCCTGTGCGCTTGGCCTGCAGCCCTCCAGTGTAACAGCCACGCTCTTCTCTCCACAGCTCGGGCCTGGGGCTCTGCCTGAACAACCGGCCCCCCAGACAGGACTTCGTGTACCCAACCGTGGCCCCTGGCCAGGCCTACGACGCAGATGAGCAGTGCCGCTTCCAGCATGGAGTCAAATCGCGTCAGTGTAAATACGGGGTAGAGAGAGCCTTCCTGCTTTCCTTCCTGGGAGGGGAGGGGGCCCGCCACCACCAGGATCAGGGGTGGGGTGGGGACGGGGTTGGGATGGGAGAGCTGGGAAGGGATGTGAGCCTCAGTGGCGGGTTCAGGGACAGAGATGAATGGGAGGGTTATACAAATGTCACACGCAGTCTCAGTGCTCAAGGACAAGAATGGGATCCCCTTGCTTCTCCAGACCCCTGTTTTGGGGGCTGAGCTGGGGAGAACCTGGGGAGTACCCCTTCTGTTGCAGCAGGACCAAAGTCCCAAGATCCCTAACGGGGCCATTTTTAACCAAACATCCAGACTTGATGGAAATAGTTTCCCAGGGGATGAACCATCTTCCCCACTTGGCAAAAAAATGGGACAAAGGCTTCCAGGGACGCCCTGTCTTCATTCCCTGCATCCCCCGCTGACTGGTTCAAAAGATCTCTTGGCCCCAGTCCTTAGCTGGACAAGCTCTGAGCCTCCTGATCACGGCCTACTCTTTCTTGAGGCTTAGGCTCAGCTCCCGAAGCCCCATCCACCCAAAGAGAAGCGAGCTGGGGGTGCCCTCCCAGCTCCTCCCGGGAAACTGGTGCCCCACTGTCTTCCCTCTTCAGCCACCAGGGACCCCCGGCTCATCTAGGGCCTGTCCCTCCCCTGCCCATCTTCCCCAATTCCCTGAACATGCTCCCCAACTCGTTACAGCCTCACCCCAAATAGCCCAGCCTCAGCCCTTCACATCTTCAAGACTCAAAAAGATCAGTTTGAATGTCCAAGCTGAGGCTGTGTCAACTCAAAACAGGGAGCAGGGAAGTGTTAAAAGCCCTCACTTTATTCCAGTGCAAGACAGGGAAAGAAACCCTCAATCCATTAAATCTTTTTAAAGATTTATTTTATTTACTTATTTAGCTATTTTTGGCCGTGCCAGATCTTTGTTGCTGCTGTGTGCAAGCTTTCTCTAGTTGCAGAAAGTGGGGGCTACTCTTCGTTGCATTGTGTGAGCTTTTCATTCCAGTGGCTTCTCTTGTTGCAGATCACAGGCTCTAGGCACATGGGCTTCAGTAGCTGTGGTTCCCAGGCTCTAAAATGGTGGCTCAGTAGTTGTTGCACACGGGCTTAGCTGCCACATAGGATCTTCCCGGACCAGAGATCAAACCCATGTCTCCCGCATTGGCAGGCAGATTCTCAATCACTGTACCACCAGGGAAGCCCCCTGATCCATTTATATTTAACCCACTGTTGCCACCCCACTCCACCCAACTTGGCTCCCTCTAGTGAATTCCTAAAGAATTCAGAAGCCCCTTGAGCCTCTGCTGTGTCCCAGGTGTCCTAACTGTGACGGTGATGGCAGACACTTACTGAACGCCCACTACATGTGCAGCATGCCATACCTACCATCTCAGTTAAACTCCTGACAATCCTAACAGCCACACATTGCAGGGGGAGAGACCGAGGAATAGGAAGAATGCCTTACCCAAAGTCACAGTTAGACAACATGGTGGAGCTGGGATTTGAGTTGAGCTTTTTTTCTGAATCCAAATTTTGTAATGAGGTAGGGAGTAGGCAATGGCACCCCACTCCAGTACTCTTGCCTGGAAAATCCCATGGACGGAGGAGCCTGGTGGGCTGCAGTCCATGGGGTTGCTAGGAGTCGGACACGACCAAGTGACTTCACTTTCACTTTTCACTTTCATGCATTGGAGAAGGAAATGGCAACCCACTCCAGTGTTCTTGCCTGGAGAATCCCAGGGACAGGGGAGCCTGGTGGGCCGGAGTCTGTGGGGTCGCACAGAGTCGGACACGACTGAAGCGATTTAGCAGCAGCAGCAGCAGCAGCAGGGAGGTGGAGGAAGTGCCAGATTATCAAGCACGGACCATTGCTGGTTGTATGTTAAATAGACTTTTCCTTTTATTTTTCCAAGAAACATCTTCTTGGCCCTCCTGGCAAAGGGATAAATAATTGACTACATGTAGCTCAGTTAATACGTGTAAAGAGCTGGGCCTGGGGCATGGTCCGGAGGTAGTTGTGGCCTTTATCACTCCGCAACAAGGTGTTTGTGCAAGCCCTTTCATATTGACTCTGTCGTCACATGCCTCTCAGCCATAGGTAGGCAAGGCTCATCTCACAGACAAGGCCCAGAGAGGGGGAATGTGCTGCAAATCAGTGGTGGAGTTAAAGCCTCCCAGAGTTAAATGAGACCCAGGACTGGTTTCTTACAGACTATGGCACGTCCTTGTGGAAAGGAGAATGAGCAGAGCTGCACTAGGCAGTTCTCTTTAAGAGGTGTCAGAAGTGGGATCTGTCATATTTTAACAAATGGCCAGGAGAATATAACCCAAGTGAAGCCAGAAAACCAGGCTGAGGTTGGTTTTTTAAAAAATAATTTTATTTATTTAGTTTTTGGCTGTGCTGGGTCTTCATTGCTGTGCGGGGTTTTCTGTAGTTGCAGTGAGTGGGAGCTACTCTTTGTTGCAGTGCCCAGGATTCTCACTGAAGGAGCTTCTCTTGTTGCAGAGCACAGGCTCTAGGGTGAATGGGCTACAGTGATTGCTGCACATGGGCTCAGAAGTTGCGGCTCCCGGGAACAATAGTTGTGGCACACTGGCTTAGTTGTCCCGAGGCATGTTGGATCTTCCCAGACTAGGGACCGAACCCATGACTTCTGCATTGGCAGGCAGATTCTTTACCACTGAGCCACCAGAGAAGCCCCAGGCTGAGTCTTTAAGATGAGAAGTATCCTCTGAGGGAGCAAATTTGAGGACCATCTTGTAAGCTTCTCATATGTGTGCAATTGTCTCAGAGGCTGACACAGGAAACGTCCCTTCCTACAGCCATTGACGGGTCCAATCCCAAATTTTCAAAGCTTGTGAGGGTCAGGTTCAAAGAGAAGATTACATGTGACTGTAAAATGAGGCAAGAAGGATTTCCACGTTTCAGAGGCAAGACTCTGGGAAATGAACAGGATGTAGGCTAGAAGGTCAGATTTGGCCACACCTGAACCCAGTAAGGCTTGTCCAGGGATATTAATTAACCTGGACCTAAAGGTCAGAATGGCTCCCTGGGACTGATCCAGCTTCCTGCCATGGACAGGACCTGCTGCCAGAGTCTTTGTGTTGTGTGTTTAGTCGCTCAGTCGTGTCCAATTCTTTGTGACCCTTTGGACTATAGCCCACCAGGCTCCTCTGTCCATTGGATTTTTCAGGCAAGAGTACCGGAGTGGGTTGCCAGGGTCTGGGCCAGCCCAAGTAAGACTCAGGAAGAAGATGGGCTGATTTTTCACTGGGAGAACTAGAGCAGCTTTCCACACAGACCTAACCCGGCCTTATCCCCTCTCAACCTTTCATAGATTAAAACTTTGGGGAGCTTCCCCAGTTTAGGTTGGGGAGACAATAAGAACCACCTGCTGGGGGAATAAAAAGTTAGAGGTGGGGCCCTTGACCTGAGCCATCAGCAAGCCTGGATTTTTCAGAACCACAGCTCTTGAGGTGGACTGCTTTGCCCACTCAAAAAGAAATCCAGCATCCTTCTTCCTTATTCCTCAGCCGGTCCCAAGTTTCCTTCTAGAAACTTGGGAAGTGCCAGGGGTTGAACTCCCGAGAAGATCCCCTGGGGAAGGAAATGGCAACCCACTCCAGTATTCTTGCCCAGAAATCCCATGGATAGAAGGGCCTGCGTGCTAAGTCACTTCGGTTGTGTCCGACTATTTGTGAACCCGTGGACTGCAGCCTGCCAGGCTCCTCTGCCCATGGGATTCTCCAGGCAAGAATACTGGAGTAGATTGCCATGCCCTCCTCCAGGGGATCTTACCAACCCAGGGATCGAACCTGTGTTTCTCACATCTAACCTGCATTGGCAGGCAGGGTTTTTACCACTAGTGCCATCTGGGAAGCCCAATCCACGGGGTCACAAGGGTGGGACAGGACTTAGCTTCTAAAGAAGGGGCTGAACTACAGAGGGATTAGATCGTAGACCCAGCAATCGATTAAAGTTCTGGGATAGAATCCAGATTGCCTCCTTAGTAGCTGTGTGACCTCTAGCAAGTGACCCTACCTCTCTGATCCTTGGTTTTCCCACAGTAAAATGGAGAGTATAGTGCCCAAGGAAGTTTGAGGCTCTCCTAGGTGTTTGATAAGACTTCCCTTGTAGCTCAGCTGGTAAATAATCTGCCTGCAATGAGGGAGACCTGGGTTTGATCCCTGGGTTGAGAAGAGCCTCTGGAGAAGGGAAAGGCTACCCACTCCAATATTGTGGCCTGGAGAATTCCATGGACTGTAGGTATAGTCCATGGGGTCGTGAAAAGTCGGACCCGACTGAGCAACTTTCACTTTCACTAGGTGTTTGATAAGTGCTGCTTATAGCCCGAGAAGAGGTCCCTTCCTATACCCTGCCAGTGGTTGCAAAAAGAAACCCAGGAAAGGAAGGCTGGAGCCCCACTGAGTGGGTCGCCTGGGTTCTCCCAAGGAAGGTGGGAGGGAGGGTCCGAGCCTGAGCGGGCACCTTGGCCCGCAGGAGGTCTGCAGCGAGTTGTGGTGTCTGAGCAAGAGCAACCGGTGCATAACCAACAGCATCCCGGCCGCCGAGGGCACGTTGTGCCAAACACACACCATCGACAAGGGGGTGAGCCTCGACCGGCCTGGGCCACCGCCGGGGCCCGCCATCGGCTTTGGCCACGCCCACTGCCTGCAGGTCCCGCCCCCTGCCCGAGGCCATACCCCTCCCAGGCTACGCCCTGCATGCTTGGCCCAATACTAGCTCCGCCCACTGCTGGGGACTGTGCTTAGGCCACACCCCCACATTACCTTGTACTATCCCGGTCTACGGACCCCACCTCCATCTTCCCCCTTTCGCCCCACCCACGGAGGGCTTAGAGCTCCAGCTGTGGGCCTGGGGAGCGGGTGGGAATGATCGCCAAGGCCTCGTAACTGCAGAGTCCGACTCACACTTGCCTTATCATCCCACCCGCAGTGGTGCTACAAGCGGGTCTGCGTCCCCTTCGGGTCGCGGCCGGAGGGCGTGGACGGCGCCTGGGGCCCGTGGACCCCGTGGGGTGACTGCAGCCGGACGTGCGGCGGCGGCGTGTCCTCCTCCAGCCGACACTGCGACAGCCCCAGGTCAGCCCTCAGGCCCTTCTGCCAGGAGAGGCGGGCTGCCCCTGCCCCCTATCCTCCCTGCCCCATTTCTCTGCTGTTGGCCCCCGCTTCCAGGCCGACCATCGGGGGCAAGTACTGCCTGGGAGAGAGAAGGAGGCACCGCTCCTGCAACACCGAGGCGAGTTCCCCCAGGACCTCAAGCCGGGTCCCTCTGACACGAGGAGAGAAAGGCATAAGTCAGTTTCCAGTGAGCTCTGACCTGGTGGCCACCATCTCCTTTGGAACCTGCAGCGGCCACCCGCTCCTTTCCGGGCCCTCCCCACACCTGTCCTAGGTCCCAGCTCCTTCCAGCTCACACATATGCAGTAGATGCGTCTCCCACCTGGAAATAATTGCTTGGCCCTGACAACCCTCTCCAGCCACAACAGGCCCCTTCCTTTACTGCACAATTCTACTCCCCACCAAAGTCCCACCCCTGTCCCAAAGCTGACCCTGTGCTCCTTGCCAATCCAGTGGCCAAGTTTTCATTGCATTCCTTTCTGACCAGGGACCACCATCTCCTGTCCAAAACTCCTAGCCACAAGTCCCACACCCTCATGAAGAGTGTGCTTGACTCCTTTCTAGGCCCGCTCTCTCAAGAAAGGCCCCAAGGTCTGAAACCAGAAACCCAGGTGTCATTCTTAGCTTGCCCACAAACTCGAATGAGTCACCTACTCCCATTGCAGAGGCACCTGTCCCTCGGGCCTCCTCCCTGGCTTCCCTGCCTTCCGTCTCAGAGCATGAGTTCTCCAGCCCCAGGGCCTCTGCCCTAACTACATCCGCCCATACTCCGTACCTGGCCTCCTGACTTCTCCCTTCTGGTGCCCCCCAGGACTGTCCCCCAGGCTCCCAGGACTTCAGGGAAATGCAGTGCTCTGAGTTTGACAGCATCCCCTTTCGTGGAAAATTCTACACATGGAAGACGTACCGGGGAGGTGAGCGGGGAACTGAGAAGGTCATGGGGTGGAGGGGGACAGCTGCAGTTGGAGGCAGGATCATGGGCTTTGTCTTGAGCAGCCCCTCTCCCAAGGAACCAGAGTGCCCATGAGTGCCTGGACTAAACAGCGGGGACCCCCACTTCCTCTGCTCAACCTGCCCATCCTCGGGTCTGGAGTCTGGCCTTTGGTCTAATGGGGCTGTGCCCCCCAGGGGGCGTGAAGGCCTGCTCTCTCACATGCCTAGCAGAAGGCTTCAACTTCTACACGGAGAGGGCAGCAGCTGTGGTGGACGGGACTCCCTGCCGCCCGGACACAGTGGACATTTGTGTCAGCGGCGAATGCAAGGTGGAGGGGCCTCCCAGACAGAGGGCAGGGGAGGCGGGTGGCTAGAGGTGGGAGGTGGCTCCCTGACACCCTCTCCCCCACCACTGCCCTCCCCAGCACGTAGGTTGCGACCGCGTCCTGGGCTCCGACCTACGGGAGGACAAGTGCCGAGTGTGCGGGGGTGACGGAAGTGCCTGCGAGACCATCGAGGGGGTCTTCAGCCCAGCCTTGCTTGGGACTGGTGAGAGACCCCAGCTTCCCTCCCACACTCCCACATTTGGCAGCTGGGGGCACAGCTCACCCCAAAAGATTCAGGAGTAGTGCCCCAGGTCACAGTCAGGAACTGGCTTGGGCGCTGGTGCCTAAACCTTCGCATTGAAAGCATCCCAGGGTGTGGGTACCTAAATCTCTCCCATGCCCCATCCTGAGGGTCTCATGCTGTCTTGAGGAGCCAGGAGCATGACTCTCCAAGGGGACTGAAGGGCTGTCTGTGCTAGACCACAAAGCTTACTAGGGGCAAGGCTAGCTGCAGGGTGTGGTGAACTCGAGGGCTTCCCAGCCTTGGGCTGAAGGAAGGAGACCCCAGGGAGTGTTTGGGGGGCGGTGAGAGTGGGAAAGTGTTAAGGGCCCAAACAGGCACTGAAGCCCAAGTGTGGCTTCCAGGGGACAATGTGGGGGTCCAGGCAGGTAAACCAGTATGCATGGGGGATGCAGGTGGGCAAGGATAGAGGGTCCACAGGGGCCCAAGATCATCCAGGTCATAAGTGATGGAACCCACTGCAACCATCAAGTCAACGTATGTGGCTCAGGAACCCCATAGTACCCCCTTCCCTCTGCTCAAAGCTCAGTCCTGCTGCTTGTCTTAGGGTGGGGGTGGGTTGGACCATTTTAGTGGTTTGAGAGGCAAGAAAGTTAAGAGTTCAAATCCTAGCTGAACCACTTCCTAGCTATAAAACCTGGGCAAGCTGCTTCATCTCTTTGGGCCTCAGTTTTGTCATCTGTAAAGTGGGTATGATGACATGTCTACTTCACAGAGCTAGAGACACAGTGGGAGTCTCTGTAAGCACTTAGCATAGTAATGGTTAACTGCTGTCATCAGGGACCAGGAGTTGGGGGTGGGGTGGGCAGGCAGGTACAGGGACAGACCAAGCCAGTGATACCTGAACTCCCCTGTCCAGGGTATGAGGAAGTCGTCTGGATCCCCAAAGGCTCTGTCCACATTTTCATCCAGGACTTGAACCTCTCCCTCAGTCACCTGGGTGAGCCAGAGGTGGGGGAGTGAGGACTGGGGGTTAGCGGGGGTATCAGTGTGGCTGGGATTCTGACCTCTCTGCTGTCCCCCAGCCCTGAAGGGAGACCAGGAGTCCCTGCTGCTGGAGGGGCTGCCTGGGACCCCCCAGCCCCACCGCCTGCCCCTGGCCGGAACCACCTTTCAGCTCCGACAAGGGCCGGATCAGACCCAGAGCCTAGAAGCCCTGGGACCCATTAATGCATCTCTCATTGTCATGGTAACAGCAGGGCTGGGAGCACGGGTCAGGAGGATGTTAGCATCCTTTTGGGACCTCAGACTTGGCTTCTATTTGATTCTCTCCCGCCCCCCATCCCCCACCGCTGCAACCCCAGGTACTGACCCAAACTGAACTGCCTGCCCTCCGCTACCGCTTCAATGCACCCATTGCCCGTGATGCACTGCCTCCCTATTCCTGGCACTACGCACCCTGGACCAAGTGCTCAGCCCAGTGTGCAGGCGGTGAGACCCAGGAGTGGGACGGGATGGGGCAGGTTCTGGTCACCAGGCTGACCTTCTGGGCCAGGCAGGGCTGAGTGGGCCTGTCACCTGCCCCCAGGCAGCCAGGTGCAGGCTGTAGAGTGCCGGAATCAGCTGGACAGCTCCGCCGTGGCCCCCCACCACTGCAGCGCCCACAGCAAGCTGCCCAAGAGGCAGCGTGCCTGCAACACGGAGCCCTGCCCACCTGAGTGAGTGCCGGCGGGGTTGCAGGGCCAGGGCGACAAGCTCCTGGGATCAGAGGAGTCAAGGCTCCCTAAGGTGCAGATAGGGGTGTCCCAGAGTCAGACTCAGAGCAGTGGTGCTCCCTGATGTGCCTCCCTGCCCCCAGTGAGGGTCCAGAGTAAAGATGTTCTGAGTTTGGGGTGTGGGGTGGCGGGAGCAGCAGGCATTCGGGTGCCAGTTTCCATAAGGATGCTGGTTGTTAGGCGGGAGGACCTGCCAGTGCCCCGAGGTCAGGGTGCTGCCCTGCCTACTGTCTCAGACCGCCCCTCCCCCCACAGCTGGGTGGTAGGGAACTGGTCGCGCTGCAGCCGCAGTTGTGATGCAGGCGTGCGCAGCCGCTCCGTCGTATGCCAGCGCCGCGTGTCGGCGGCTGAGGAGAAGGCGCTGGACGACAGCGCTTGCCCGCAGCCGCGCCCCCCAGTACTGGAAGCCTGCCACGGCCCTGCCTGCCCTCCAGAGTGGGCCGCCCTCGACTGGTCGGAGGTCAGCCGCCCCTTCCCGCCAGCAGCCCACCCACTACTCCCTAGGCAGAACAGGGAGGGGCCGGGGTGGCCCCATGTCGGGTGCCGCCCCCTCAGGCGCCTCCCCACTCCCGCTGGCCCTAGTGGGCCCCCCGTGATTGGTCCAAAGTTAGCTATACAGTCCTCCATTCCCACTGAATCAGCATCCTCCTCACTCCTTGTTCAAGCGGGGAGAAGGGTGCCCACTGAGCATGAAACGCCTACTCCCAACTGCAGTGCACCCCCAGCTGCGGGCCGGGCCTCCGCCACCGCGTGGTCCTCTGTAAGAGCGCAGATCACCGCGCCACGCTGCCCCCCGCGCATTGCCAGCCCGCGGCCAAGCCACCAGCCACCATGCGCTGCAACCTGCGCCGCTGCCCTCCGGCCCGCTGGGTGGCGGGGGAGTGGGGCGAGGTAGGCACATGCACCCTGCCGAGCGGGGACCCAGGGCAGGCCTGGCAGGGTGGGCGGCGCCGGGCTTCCGCTCATCGGTGACTCCCCACAGTGCTCCGCGCAGTGCGGCTTCGGGCAGCAGCAGCGCCCCGTGCGCTGTTCCAGCCACACCGGGCAGCCCTCGCGCGAGTGCGCCGAGGCCCTTCGGCCACCCGCCACACAGCAGTGCGAGGCCAAGTGTGACACCACGCCCCCGGGGGACGGCTTGGAAGGTTTGTGGGGCTGGGGGGCCGAGGGGCACTGGGAGGGCCCTGTCCAGAGGATGCCATAGATAAGAGAGCTGAGGGTCCTGACCCTTGTCCCTAGGGTGCCTCCAAACACTGACATCCCTTTCTCTGTCATCTCCAGACCATCTTTCATCATCTCCTGCCTGCCAACATGTATTGGGTACCATTGTGTGCCAGGTGTTGTAGGAACCTGATTTTTCTGGGGGCCCAAAGTCGGGTCATTCCTTCAACCACCTCCTTGACTCTAACCCTCCCTGTTCATTTCCATCTATGACATTTGCTGTTGTTCACTCACTAAGTTGTGTCTGACTCTCTGTGACCCCATGGAAAAATTGCCCTCCACTCTTCCCCAGTGTGAGCTTCTCTTGTGGTTCAGACTAGCAGAGAATCCGCCTGCAATGCAGCAGACCCAGGTTCGATCCCTGGGTGGAGAAGATCCCCTGGAGAAGGCAATGGCAACCTACTCCAGTATTCTTGCCTAGAAAACTCCATGGACAGAGGAGCCTGGCAGGCTACAGTCCACAGGGTCACAAAGAGTTGGACAAGACAGCAACTAACACTTTCACTTCCCCAGTAGCATATTGAATACCTTCTGATCTGGGGGGCTCATTTCCCGTGTCCTCTTTTTGCCTTTTCAAACTGTTCATGGGGTTCTCACAGCAAGAATACTGGAGTGGGTTGCCATTTTCTCCTCTCATGGACCACGTTTTGTCAGAACTCTTTACTATGACCTGTCTGTCTTGGGTGGCTCTGCACAGCATAGCTCATAACTTCATTGTTATGCAAATCCCTTCACCATGACAAGGCTGTGATCCATGAAAGGGATCTGCTACATTATCTGCCTGATGTTTTTCTTTCAATCAGTTTCTCAGCCTCAGGCACTATTGATGTTTGGGGCCAGAAGGTTCCTTGTCTTGGGGGCTGCCCTGTGCATTGTCAACGGTTCAGTATCCCTGACCCTGCTAGATGCCAATGGTACCCCTCCTCCCAGTGGTGAAAACCGAAAAATGCTTCCAAACATCTCTAAATATCCCCTGGGAGGCAAAACCGCCTCCCTTGGAAACCACTGCTCTAAATATACCCATCTCTTTCTACCTAAGTAAATATATATTTCATAGAGAGCTATAGGTTACTTACTTCAGGCACTGCGACCAAACTGCCTGGATTCATCTTCCATCTCTGTGTCTTGGTTTTCTTATCTGTCAAGAGGCAGAGGAGTGGTTGTATGTGTTAATATATTCACTGGAGGTAATACCACCTTTGGAGAAGGCAATAGCACCCCACTCCAGTGCTCTTGCCTGGAGAATCCCACAGACGAAGGAGCCTGGTAGGCTGCAGTCCATGGGGTCGCTAAGAGTCGGACATGACTGAGCGACTTCACTTTCTCTTTTCACTTTCATGCATTGGAGAAGGAAATGGCAACCCACTCCAGTGTTCTTGCCTGGAGAATCCCAGGGACAGGGAAGCCTGGTGGGCTGCCGTCTATGTGGTCGCACAGAGTCAGACACGACTAAAGTGACTTAGCTATACCACCTTAAGCTGCTGCTGCTGCTAAGTCGCCTCAGTATCCGACTCTCTGTATCCGACTCTTAGCGACCCCATGGACTGCAGCCTACCAGGCTCCTCGGTCCATGGGATTTTCCAGGCAAAAGTACCGGAGTGGGTCGCCAGTGCCTTCTCCATACCACCTTAAGGAGAGAGACTAAATCCACGTGAAGCCCTTTATTAGCCCAGGCTCTGTCATACATCAGTGACTGCTAAGTGGGAACCCTGGTCCATTGTCAGGAACAGTCAGTTACCCTTGAACACAGAATACACATATACCCTAAGAGGAAGGACCACACTGGAGTTCAAGGTCCCCAGTGTGTGACAAAGGGAAACGAGCAAGGGTTATATACGCCAAACGATAATTGGAAAAGGAACACTTTTCTCGTGATTTTAACACGGTGTCCAAGCCCCAGACCTGCACTCTCTTTCAAAATTCTCCAGAGAGCCTAGTGACATGGTTACTGTTAGAAGCCCCACTTTGAGAGCCGAGAAGCCAAGGCACAGAGAAGCTAGGAAGCGGTGTTCCGCCATTGGTCGCACTACGGGGGGAGGCGGGAGGCGCTGAGACCAGGTTCCCCTCCCCTTCCTCTTCTCCCGCCCCTTTCAGAGTGCAAGGATGTGAACAAGGTCGCCTACTGCCCCCTGGTGCTGAAATTTCAGTTCTGCAGCAGAGCCTACTTCCGCCAGATGTGCTGCAAAACCTGCCAGGGCCGCTAGAGGGCGCTCGGCCTTCGGAGCGAGCCCTGGATGTGCGCGGGCTGGGGGTGGGGGGAACCAGGCCTGCAGCTGACCAGCCTGAAGGAGCCCGAGGGGGCAGGAACTGGGAGTGAATGGTGAGATGGAGCTGGAAGTTATTTATTGGGAACTCCTGCAGGGCTCCTGACTGGGGACGGGGGGCGGGGGGCGGGGGGAGGGGGGAGGGGAATGGAGAGGGGCTGGCCACGCCCACGGCCCCTCCTCTGCGCACCTCCCAGTTCAGAGAGACCACCCCCTCCAGGGTGAGCTTGAGTTGGGAACAGTTGCTCTCCCTAGAACTCTTGCCACCCACCTTTAGGGAGCCCCCCTACACAACACCCGCCTTTGATCGGAATATGTACTGTGAAGAGTGGGGGTGGGGAGGGGGTCAGCCGGTGCCCTGCCCCCCCCCAGCACTGCCCTGCCCCTCCACTCTGAGCTGGGGGCGAAATCTATGTCCGCTATGGGGGAGGGGGTTAGCATCACCTCCCTGACACCCTGCCCCCGACCAGACCACCTAGAGGGGGAGGCAGAGCTGGGAAGACCCACCCCCATTCTCTGCCTTGCCTGCCCCAGGGGGACCCCGTCATCCAGGCTACCCCCATGATGGTGCTACAGGCCCTGCCCTGGGGCCCACACACCCCCCTCACCAGGAAGCCCTACATCAATAAAGTTCTGTCTTGTGTAGATTTCTGTGCCCGACTGTGTGTGTGCGCGTGTGTGTGTGTGTGTGTGTGTGTGTGTGTGTGTGCGCGCGCGCGCGCGGAATGGGTCCCATTCAGCTATCCCCCCACCCTGGAAGCTGCCACACCCCCTCACAGGCCGGCCGCAACAGCCCAAAGGGGACTTGTACCAACACAGACTAGAGCCCAGTAACCTTAGGTCAAAAATACAGTTGCTTCTTGGACTTCCTTGGTGGTCCAGTAGTTGAGCATCCGCCTGCCAATGCAGGGGACACGGGTTAGATTCCCGGTCCGGGAAGATTACACATGCCCATGGGCCAGCTAACCCCGTGCCCCACAATTCCTGAGCCCGGGCTAGAGTCTTCGTGCTGCAACTACAGAAGCGGACCAGCCCCATACTCTGCAAGAGAAGCTACCGCAATGACAAGCCCACACACAGTAAGGAAGAGTAGCCCCCACTCGCCACAACTAGAGGAAGCAGGGTGCAGCAAGGAAGACCCAACAGAACCTAAAATAATCTTTTTTTTTTAAATACAGCTTCTCATAGAGACTCCCAAAGCAACGCAATCTGGCACCTGTTACCCCAGCCACCACACTTCCTGGAAGTGTGCCATCTCCAGCCGCCCTGGACTCCTGAAATTTCCTCAAAGTCCCCACCATCTTCCCATCTTAAGGCCTTTGCTAGAGCTATTTTCCTCTGCCAGGTGTACCCTCCCGTTCCCCCTTCACCTGGTTAACTCCAGCTCACTTCGTGGTCTCAGCAAAAAAAGTCGCCTCTTCCCAGAAGCCTCCCCTGACGTCCTCAACAAGGTGGGGGGCGGGGGTGTCGACCTGGCTGTTCACTTCTAGTGCCCTGAAGTCATTGCTGAGGTTTGCAGGCACCAAGCCCGTCGGTTGAGAAACGGGCTGCTCCCCAGTTGTGGCCACTAGGGGGCGCCGCGGCACTCCAGTCTTCGCGCAGGATGCGGTGTGTCGCCTGGAGCGCGGGGATACCCGGGTGTGCAGGCCTTCCTGCCAGGCTCTCCCAGGGTCGGTTTCTGCCTCCGCCACTTCCCCACTGTGTGGCAGACGACAGCCTGTCGGAACTGCCATTTCCTCAAACGTCAAGAGGAGACCAGCATATGGTCTCCCAAACATCAGGAGATGGGCCAACATTTGATGGATGTCATGTACTTCCTTGGTGGCTCAGACGGTCAAGAACCTGACGGCAATGCTGGAGACCCGGGTTCGATCCCTGCGTTGGGAAGATACCCTGAAGGAGGGCATGGCAACCCACTCCAGTATTCTTGCCTGGGAAATCCCATAGAGAGGCCTGGCGGGCTACAGTCCGTGGGATCACAAAGAGTCAGACACGACTGAGCGACTAATACTGATGTGCGTGCCAGGCGCCCCCGGCAGGATCCCCAGCCCCACCGCCGCCGTTTTAGGATGAGAAAATGAAGAGAGCTGGGGCGGCGGGGAGGGGGGGCAATCATTAATTCTAGACGTAACATCCAAAGTCTGGGACCTTCCAAATGCTCCTGGCTCTCGGGACCCTCCACTCCCACTGCTCTCTCCCTGGCAGAAACGCACCTGATTCCCAAGGTCCCTCCTGGAAGAAGGACCAGAGGAAGCAGCTTCGGAAGTGAGAGTTTGCCCAGGGATGCCCAGAGCAGATACACATCTCAAGTGGGTCTGGAAGACTCCTGAGCAGCCCAGGCCAGAGCAATCAGTCTGCAGCCAGCTGATCCTTGTCCCGCCTGCTGCAGTCGCGTCCCGGCGGGGGGACTGGGGCGACGCGAGGGGGTTGGAAACGTGGTTTCCTGGGGTCTGACAGCTGCTGCCTTCCATCCTTAACCTCTCCCTTCAGGCTCTGGGCCCCAGACCAGCAGCTCCCTCGGGCCCGTCTGGGCGCTCTCCCCGCCCCCAGGCTCAGCTTCCCTCCCCGGTAGCCGCGGGCCCCTCCCGCCAAAGGAAGTGAGAAGGGGGCTGTTGTAAGAGGAACTAGGGCCGGGAGTCTGCCGGAGTAGCAGGAGCAGGGCCATGCCCGAGCCGCCCCCAGGAGCTTCCTGAGCCTGCACCCCTCCCACAACCCCTCCAGGCACCTCCCCAGGGACCCAGACACCAGCCTGCACCATGGTAAGTCATTCAGGGTGGGCCCTGAAGTGCAGCAGTCCAGAGCACCAGTCAGATGGAAGTGCCTAGAGGCCACCACCAGAAAGTGGGACCGTGGGAATGGGCACAGCAGACCCTTTGGGATTCTGCAGTACAACTCAGGTGCTCCAAGCATCCCACACCGGGCACCAAGCTCCCATTGGATGGTGGACAAGATGCCAGAGTGGGAATGGGGCACCAAGGATGGAGCAGTAACCGGAGGACAGAATGTGGTTTTGAAGGCTCACACAGTGCCTGCAGGTGCAGGGACAAACCCCTTTCCTGGGGCGTGGGGAACCCAGTTCCTAGTTGAGTTTGGTGCCTCAACTCCCTGTGTGGCCTTGGGCCAGTCACTTCCCCTCTGCAGGCCTCAGTTCCCACTGAGGCATGTCATATTTGGAAGTCTCTCAGGATGTGGAAGGTGTTTGGGGGATCGTCTCCACTGGAACCTTCAGAGGGTCTTGGGATCCAGCCTCTCTGAGTCCACCAGAGTTGGGAGAGAAAGCTGGGTCAAATGGGTGGTGGGTTGCCATGACGGTGGCATGCCGGCATCCCAGTGTGGGTCACAGGGTGGTTTGGCAGTAGTCATCACAGAAGCAGGAGTGGGTAAGATGGAACCTTGCACACCACCACAGGTTCCTTCTGCTGGAGGGTGGCAGGGAAATAACACTGCACCCAGCAGCCTCACCACCTGCTGAGACTGAGGTCTGATGATGACTGTGGTGATGAGGCTGTGGAGATGGTCATGGTCCTCGATCTAGATCCAGTAGCATCATGTCACACGCATGAAGAGGAGACTTGGCTGGCTATAAATGTCACACCTCCGTCCCCCGCGGCCAAAGTTCCATGGCTCTGCAAGCCACTTCAGCTTTCATTTTTTGTCAGCCTGTCCATGAGGGCGTGTGGCTGGGGTCAGTCACAGAGCTAAGAGTGACAACTGCAGGGTTGCTGGCAGTTGCCGCAATGTGGAGACAGAGGTTGCGAGATCACCCTATTTCAGAAAGGCAGTAATAAATGGGGCACCACGGGCCACGGACCCCTCTGGTTAACCTGCACACAAACCATCGACTAGAGCTCCGGGCTTGAGACGGAAGCCCTTCCAAGACGGAGCCGGGCCAGGAAGACTCTTTGATCAAAGAAACACAGGAAATAATTTGCTACTTCAGAGAAAAGCAACCCCTCCCAAGGAAACCATGTGAAATGCTGAGTCAATGATTTGCTTGGCCAACTGGGTCTGGGAAGGGAGAAACTCACCCAAGAGGATCATGAATTGAAAAAAAAAAAAAAAAAGAGTGGAATTTATCCATGAGGTTAATACCTCTGTCTAGAGGTGCTGACATCTTTCTGGAGGAGTGCTGGATGCCAGAAAGAGGTGTTGAAAGATTCAATGAAATGATGTTCGTCAAGTGCTTCACAGAGCACATAATGTGCTCCATACACCATAGAAGCCATATTCACGGTGGGAGTTAGCCATGGTGACAGATGGATGTGGCTTCATTCTTGGTTCCCATAGAAGAACTGGGTTGTTGATGTCATTGTGCATGATGGTGGTCATTGCTGTCCATTGTCCCATGTTGGTGGTGTGGTGGTGGCAGTGATGGCTGCTTTGAGTGCCAGCTAGTGTTGAACATCGGTGGCTGGTGGTTGTTTGTTTTCCGTGGGAGGGTTGATCTCTAGAGTAACGGCAGTTGGTCATCGTTTGAAGTTGGGTGGTGACCGTGGTCATTCATTGATGATTTGGGTGACTGTCTTGGACTGGTGGTGATGCACTGTTGGTTTGGAAAGGGGTACAACTGAATGCTGAACTTCCTAGGTGACTCAGTGGTAAAGAATCTGCCAACACAGAACACTGCAATCGATCCCTGGGTCTGGGAGATCCCCTAGAGAAGGAAATAACAACCCACTCCAGTATTCTTGCCTGGAAAATCCCGTTTACAGAGGAGCCTGGTGGGCTACAGTCCATAGGGTCGCAGAAGAGTCTGTGACTACTAGTTACAATTTAGTGACCTGACAACCACAACCGCTTCAATGGTGGTAGGTTACCTGTGTTTGTTGACGGCTACTATTGTGATCGTGGTTGTTACTGTCCATGGTGATTGGTTATTATGGGTTGTTGATGCCCGTGGTAATGCGTGCTGATGGTGATAAGTGATGGTAAGGAAATGGGTGGTGGAATCTTTCGTTCTTTTGTTTGGTATTAGCTGGCATTAAGGTTATCAGCAGTTTCTGTTCGACTTCAGCTCAGGGGCAGGTAAAGGCAGCAATTGGTTGTCCTCAGTTGATAATGGTGGTGACATGAGAGTAATAGTGGTTGTTTTGAAAGTACAGATATGAAGCTGAGAGGCCAGTAATGTGGCTGCTTGATCCAGGGGAAGCAGTCACAGGGATGGCTGGAGGCCAAGAGAGGGTGAAGGCAAAAAATTCTAGAAGGACAAGGATCCCCAGATGTTGGAGAATGGCCTCTGGTTAGGGCCAAAGAGCCTGAGAAACCCCTCCCAAGGGAGGGGGAGACCTGAGAGCCGTTGGAGGTGAAAATGTTGTTTGCGTGGGGTAGAGACACAGGGTGTGTCCCCAGAGCCCCACAGAGCAAGACCCAGGCTCCAAGGGCACATCAGGGGGCCAGGGTGGGGCCAGGGGCTGAGGGCGGCTCCAGCAGCCACTGCCACAGCAGCTTCACCTCACCACTGGCTGGCAACCACAGCACGCAGGACCCCAGCGAGGAAGGAAGTGGCTGTTTCGTTGTTCTCTCCAGTCTGGTGCTCTGCTCATCACCACCCAGGAGCAGGGAGGCCAGAGCAGTTGGTGCAGATTGCAAAAGCTCGCTCCTCCCGCCCTTCCTCCTTGCCCTCTGTCCCTAGCCTGTGGGATTGGCCAGCTTAAGGCTGCTACTGCCACTGGCGATGGGCAGAGAGGCTAGTGTTTCCTCTTGACAAGCTTCGTCTCAATGAATCTGCACAGCTGCCCATGAGGCCCATAGTCCTCAATATTCCCATTTGCCCAATGAGAAAACAAAAGCAGGGAGGTTCAACTAGCGGCCAGACAACCCAAGATAGTAGAGAATTTTAACCAGTGATCCCCAAGGTCACACTTTGAACAGCCACCTTGATCGACAACCTCTTCCTTCTCCTTCCAGCTGTGAGGCCACCTGGGGGTGTGGGCTGACTCCCAATAGTCTAGTTTTAATTCAAGCAACTAGAATGCTGGTGTGTCACACACACCCAAGGCCTTCTGGCCCATTGCTCCTGCTGCCACCACTGACAACATTCTGAAACATTCATGTTTCAAGGTCTATCTCCTACAGGAAGCCTGCTCTGATTGCCTCAGCCTCCTACAGGAAGCCCTCTCTGATTGCCTCAGTTCTTCTTCGTGCAGTCTGATTGGGATCACTGTCTCCCCTGGACAACTCGCTTCTGAGCTACTCAAGAGCAGAGTCTAGGCCTGGTCCCCACAGACCTCCATGCACAGTAGGAGTTCAGAAAGTGTTTTCACTACAGGGCTCCAATGTCCCAGCCCTTGGTTCTCCCTTCTTTGGCACCAGGGAAGCTGCAACCCCATGCCTCTACTGTAAATAGTGTGTTGGGGGGAAGCCTCTCTGAAGAGCTGAAGTTAGAGACTATGTTCTCTTCTTCCGTCCCAGTCACCTCGCGCCCCTGACTATCTTTCACAAGAACTCCAGCCTCTTGAGTCATATCTGACTTGTGGTCAACTGTGACCACAAGCTCTCTGTTACACCCTCACCCCCAAGGGAGGAACAAACAGTTTCAACTTGACCCTTGGAGACTTGGGGGACACAGTGAGATGGATACCAATGACACAGGATAGGAGGCAGTCTTATCACAATGACACTTCATTCATTTATTCATTCAACAAGTGTACGTTGACCAGTTCCTCTATATTATCAAACACTGACCACTTTCACTAAATGCTCTTGGGGACACTGGCTGCCATTTCCTGAGGCAACCCAGTGGATGTTTTCTCAGCACCGGCTTGTTTATTTTCCCCAGCAAGCCCACGGAGGAGATTTATTATGGCACCCGTTCTACAGATGGGGCAACTGAGGCTTGGAGAAGTGAAGTGGCCTCCCTAGGGTCCCATAGCCAAGTATCAAGCCAGGCCTCACACCCAGTTCATCCCTTGCCAAAATTCTCGACTCTCCTCACACTATACCCTCTTGAGCAAAACCTCTCTCTCCACCATAAACAACCCATGGGTTTTTTTGTGTGATCACGTAGAACTCAGCTGGATCCGGGAGTCCCGGCTTCCTGGGGCTGGACACAGAAGGAGGGACTGCTAGAGGCAGAGGCCCATTCCACTGGGTGGGGAAAGAAGGGAGGGACAAGAAGAGGAACCAAGTTTTCAGGGCCAGGAGAGCCAGCCAGACACAGCCGGCCTCAGGGCCTCTGACCTCAGAGAAAGGAAGTGGCCTGGAGTCTCAGCTGAGCCCGAGGGGGTCTCAAGAGCATGGAGATCAGGATGACCCCAAAGAGGAAACCCTGGACAGGACCATGTGTGTCTCCCTCCCCATCCTTATCTGACCTATAGCACCAACCCTGGCCATTCCCCACGCAGACCCGGCTTCCCTTTCTGCTGTGTGACCTCAGGGAGGACACCTAACCTCTCTCTCTGGGCCATAGTTTTCTCTTTCGCAAAATGGATCTAATCAGAGCAATGACCCAGGTGCATGCCCAGAGGATGTGATGAGGTAATTCAAGGAAAAAGCTTAGACCAGAGTCTGGCACAAAATAAGTGCAGTGGGGCGAGAACTTTTGTTACCTATTGTTGTTCCCAGTTACCATAGTTACCACCCACGCCCCACCCTTTGAGGTCTTCAGAGAGAGAATCCACTTCAGTTTGCCCACCCAACCTCCCCATCCCGACTCAGGGACAGGGCAGCCCCAGCAGGTCCCTGAATGACACCACTTCATCCCCTGTATTTAAAATTTCATCGGCTCTTCTCACCAACACACCAGCTGGTCTCCTTACTTTAAAAACAGAAAATACACTTCCCTGACCCCTCCTTCCCCACAAAGCCTCTTTCCCTCTTCCCCTTCTTGGCCAGACTGTCCAAAAGCAGTCCTCTCTCCCTGTCTATAGCTCCTGACCTCCCAAGTTGACTCCTGACCGTGAGGTGTCCATGGGGGACCCTCTGAGCCTCCAGTGAGCGTAAAGTTCTTTAGCAGCTGGGGGTCCAGTCGACAGCTCCCTGCTTCTCCAAACCGGCCACCCCAGGTCCTGGCTGTCTCCAAACTCAGCCTCTGCCGTGGGCATAACCCTTCCACGCTGCTATTTCCAAAACCTTGTCCTCCCCCACCTACCCTTCCTGCTGTATCCCAGGGCTCTCAGAGCATCACATCCAGTTTTTGTTGTTGCTCAGTCGCTGTCTTGTCCGTCTCTTTGTGTCCCCATGGACTGTAACCTGCCAGGCTCCTCTGTTGATGGAGTTTTCCAGGCAAGAATACTGGAGTGAGTTGCCATCTCCTTCTCCAGGGGATCTTCCCAACCCAGGGAGAGAACCCACGTCTCCTGTATCGGCAGGCGGATTCATTACCACTGAGCCACCTGGGAAGCCCATCACACCCCCTTCTTGTACCAAACATCTTAGCAGGCCCCCTTGAAACACTGAAATGAAATTCACATGCAGCAAAACACACTAACTTCCATCTAGAAACATTGAGTGTGGTCCCCCGCAAGGCTGGGAGAGAGTCGTTTAGAATAAAATGTGCACGGAAAGATGAAAGTGCTCAGGCCAGTGACCCAAGAACTCTCACTGGAGTGGCCAGGTGCTCACACCTCAACACAGGTGTGTCTCAGCCAGCGAGACAGCCCCAGTCCCTGCCCCAAGTAGGACACATTAACCTCACAAGCAACGTAAGCTTCGAAACACTGGATGCTTCTTTCTTTTTCTTACATTGATTAATTTACTATTTTATGGCTGCGCTGGGTGTTTGTTGTTGCTTGTGGGCTTTCTCCAGTCGCAGTGAGCAGGGGCTAATCTTTGCCGAGGTGCACAGGCTTCCCATTGTGGTGGCTTCTCTTGTTGCAGAGCGTGGGCCCTAGGGTGTGCAGACTTTACTAGCTGTAGAGGGAGCTTAGTTGCCCCACCACCAAGTGGGATCTTAGTTCCCAGCTCAGGGATCAAACCTATGTCCCCTGCATTGGCAAATGGATTCTTAACCACTGGACAACTGGGGAAGTCCTCCCACAATTCTTAAAGCAGCCCCAAGAGCAGTATACCCCCAGATAGCACTCAGAACATCCAGATCGGGGATGGGGTTATGGAGAGGGATGCCCAGAGAGTTGGCAGATACAGAGGGAGCACTTGACCTGGCCTGGAATCAGGGAGGTCTTCTCGGAGGAGGTGTCACCTGAGCCATGTCTTAAGGCAAAGGTTGGCTTTTTTATTTTTGGCTGCACTGAGTCTTTCCTGTTGCATGTACGCTTTCTGTAGTTGCCACGAGCAGGGGCTCCTCACGAGTTGAGGTACAAGGCCTCACTGTGGTGGCTTCTCTTGTTGCAGAGCACAGGCTCTAGGCACACAGGCTTCAGTAGCTGCAGCAAGCAGACTCAGGAGTTGTGGCGCATAGGCTGAGTCGCTCCGCAGCATGTGGGGTCTTCCCAGACCAGGGATTGAATCCGTGTCCCCCACATTAGTTGGTGGGTTATTAACCACTGGACTGGTAGGAAAGTCCCTAGATTGGCATTATTAACCAGGCAGGAAGGATGTTCTGGGCAGAGGGCTCAACATCTGCAAAGACTTAGAGGCAAGGTAGTGAGCAACTGAATTCTTCCTGAAGTCCTAGGTTACTGGCGCAGACTAGGTGCTCAAGAAATCTCTGTAGAGTGGCTGCATGAGGATGGCGGTGATGGGAAGCCACCGACAGAGAGATGGGGTCATAATTGCCATTGGAAAAATCCATACTTGGGACTTCCCTGACGGTCCAGTGGTTAAGACTGCACTTTCAATGCAGGGGACATGGGTTAAATCCCTAGTCAGGGAACCAAGGTCGCAAATCTGCATGGCACAGCCAATAAATAAATAACAGTAAGAATAATAAAATTGTGTTCTTTTTTAAAACAGAAAGAAAATCTCACTCTCAATAATCAGGCTAGAAGCAGTCTCAGGGGTTCCAGCCCTGCCCCTTCCTCCCCGCTACCCTCCCCAAAACACTCCCTCCTCTGCTTTCTCTTCCTGCTTCAGTCACACCTCTGCATTTGCCCTGGCAGTTCACTCTGTCTGGTGAACCTTTTCTCCCTGTACTTGATCAAAACCCTTCTCAGCTTTCACATACCATCCCCCAAACCCCCTGGAGCCCAGCCACTCACGACTGCAGATGCAAAAACCTGGCCTTTGCTGTCAGATGACCTCAGATTTGAACCCCACATCCTTGGAACCAGGTTAGCTGCATCCTTAGCCAAGGGTCAAATCCCTCTCAGGCCCCAATCTCCTTCCCGGACTTTACCACACTGAGCTATGATGATTGTCAATAATACGGGTGACACTTTGCATGGCTGAGTCCCTTCACTGTCCACCTGAAACTATCACAACATTGTTTGTTAATCAGCTATACCCCAATGCAAAATAAGTATTTAAAAAAGTTGGCAACACCTGCCTCCAGCATCGGGCATGTCATAGATGCTTGGTGAATGTTAATTCCATCAAGTGTCCCTCTTCTGGGAACCCTCCCCTTCCCCACTTTGTTCCCCCAAAGCAGTTAATCTCTCTTATCAACCCTGGGAAGTAAGGCTGCTTCTCCCATTTTACAGATGAAGTCACTGAGGCTCAGAGCAATGTTAGGTCACACAGCCAGGATCAGAACCCAGATCTACCCAACACCCAAAACTAGGCTTATTTCATGTCTCTGGATATACTTCCATGAATCCCACCATCCCCACCCCAACCTCAGGGACTGTCAGCATGACCAGAATCTGAGCTAGCACCTCCCCTGATCAGGAACCTTCTATGGCTCTCCAATGCCCTCTGGGGAGCACTGGGTGGAGACTGGCTTCTCATCTATCTCTGTCCTAGAGTTGCCCACGCTGACCCTCCCCGCTTGATCTCTCCCTGAATCCCCTCCCAGATGGGCCCAGCACACCATCTCCATTCCCCTGGCAAGTCCTGGTCATCTTTGAAGACCTGACTTTGGTTCCCAGTATCTTTGCTCTTGAGCTTCCCAAGTGGTGCTAATGTTAAAGAACCTGCCTGCCAATACTGGGGACATAAGGACTGCGGGTTCGATCTCTGGGTTGGTAAGATCCCCTAGAGGAGGGCATGGGAACCCACTCCAATATTCTTGTCTGGAGAATCCCATGGACAGAAGACCTGGTGAGCTACAGTCCATAGAGTTGCAAAGAATCGGACATGACTGAAGGGTCTTATCACATATGCATTTTTGCTCTTGGGGGCTTCCTCTGAAGCTGAGTTTCTTTCTTTGCCCTTGTCCCTTGCCAGGCCCTCCCTGCGAGGGCTGAGAAAAGACTCAGTCCAAATCCCTGTCCTCCAGGAGCTTCAGGTCTGGGGCGGGTGTGGGGATTTCTGCAGGAGGGACACTTTGTCCGAGCATGAGTTACTAGCCAGGAGAGCTACAGGTCGCCACCACTCTGTGCACCAATCTCTCCGTGACAGGGTGTATTGAACGGAAGCACAGAGGGCCTGCAAGAGCCAGTGTGCCGAAGTGTTTAAGGTGCCGGATGAGCTCAGCTGGGCTGAAAGGAGAGAGCATTCCTGGCAGGCTTCCTGGAGGAGGAGTTTTAGTGGGGAACCTGTGTCTGAGTCTCCTCCTTGGAGCCTATGGAAGGTGTCAGCTAATGAAAAGCTGAGGGAGAGAATTAAAAGTGAAAGTGGGAGCGTGGAATGTGCCAGAACTGGCTCTCTAAGGATGGAGACCACGGCAGAGGTGGTGGGAAGGCTGGGGGAGCTGAGGACCAAGGTCATAGCAGGGTATGGTGACTGAGAGAATCTCAGGGGGATGGACTAGGAGGACCCCAAGGTAGGAGGAAGCAAATGGGGGGAAGAAGGTCATCTTGAGGTGAAAACGTTGTTCAGTCACTCAGTCATGTCCGATTTCTTTGCGACCCCATGGACTGCAGCTTGCCAGGCTTTCCTGTCCTTCACTATCCCCAGAGTTTGTTCAAACTCGTATCTGTTGAGTTGGTGATGCCATCCAACCATCTCAGCCTCTGCTGCCCCCTTCTCCTTTTGCTTTCAATCTTTCTTAGATCAGAGTCTTTCCCAATGAGTCAGCTCTTCACATCAGGTGGCCGAAATGTTGAAGCTTCAGCTTCAGCACCAGTCCTTCCAATGAATATTCAGGGTTGATATCCTTAAGGATTGACCAGTTTGATCTCCTTGCTGTCCAAAGGATTCTCAAGAGTCTTCTCCAGCACCACAGTTTGAAAGCATCATCAGGACTCACCCTTCTTTATCGTCCAACTCTCACATCCATACATGACTATTGGAAAAACCATAGCGTTGACTATATGGAACTTTGCCAGCAAAGTGATGTCTCTGCTTTTTAATACACTGTTTGTCATAGCTTTTCTTTCAAAGAGCAAGCGTCTTGGGTCAAATGCCAGGGAGAAATCAGGAACTCAGCCTGGGTCAAGGGAGGGAGAGATGGGCTGGGGATGTGAGAGAGAGGGTGGGTGAGCTCCCCCATCAAGCCTTCCCTGATCCCCCCTCCCCT
Organism: Tragelaphus eurycerus; assembly: GCA_935064755.1. NCBI lineage: Eukaryota > Metazoa > Chordata > Mammalia > Artiodactyla > Bovidae > Tragelaphus > Tragelaphus eurycerus. The sequence goes on along the minus strand of CAKXYN010000058.1, from coordinate 3,912,606 downwards.
CCTACAGTCGCCAGATCCCCAAGCACACTCTACCCCATTGGACCAGGCATCACCCTCTGCTCCATGGCAACGGGATACAAAGTGGAGGGATGCTGGTACCAAAAGAGAGAGGGCTGAGGGACACATCCAAGCTGTCATTCTGTCTGTCCTCCTCTTTTGGGAGTAGACCTTGTCTCCCTCTCCTGTCATCCCTGAGATGGGGAAGGAGGGAGGGAGGTGGCAGGTGGGCAAGGGGACAGCATCAGAAGCTGATGATGTAGGTGAGCCAGGTGGGAAGGGGAGGAGTGCTCAGGCACCAGCCCCCACCACGCCCCCTGCAGGGGCTCACCGTCACCCCACCGCCCCCACCCACAGGGCAGCAAGGAGCGCTTCCACTGGCAGAGCCACAATGTGAAGCAGAGCGGCGTGGACGACATGGTGCTTCTACCCCAGATCACTGAGGACGGCATCGTGGGCAACCTCCGCAAGCGCTTCATGGATGACTACATCTTTGTACCCTGGGCTGTGGGCGGGGTGGGCAGATGCAGGACTCAGGGACAGGAGGACGACTGACCAGTGGATGGAGGGATGGTGGGTGGATGAGGGCAGGGGAGGATGAAAGAGAGGCTGTAGCACAGAAGGGACACGCATACCTGAGCACAGGAACAGAGTGGGGATGGGCAGCAGGAGCAGGGGGTGTTAGGACACAGGGGACAGGGGAGTAACAGTGGGGCTCCATCTGGGGGTGGCTGTAGCTCTCACTGCTCCCTCTGCTTGGGGGTGACTCAGGCACAGCACCCTCTGTTCCCCTCAATCTGGATCCAGCTCAGTTTTTTCCTAAGACACCTGGAGTATCTCCATCTCTTCCTCCAAGCCACGGGGCTCTAGGAGGCCCCAAGGGAGCAAGAGGAGGGGAGAGAGCCCCTTGAGGAACATAGCTTGCCAGGACACTGCATGGCCCTTAACCACCTCCACCCCAGACCTACATTGGCTCCGTGCTCATCTCCGTAAACCCCTTCAAGCAGATGCCCTACTTCACAGACCGCGAGATTGACCTCTACCAGGGCGCGGTAAGGCGGGGGCCGGGTGGGAGCCACAGCCCCAAGGCCTCCCCCTGACCTTAGACCTAGGCTGAGCCCTGATCTCTCCCACCAGGCCCAGTATGAGAATCCCCCGCACATCTATGCCCTCACCGACAATATGTACCGGAACATGCTTATAGACTGTGAGAACCAGTGTGTCATCATCAGGTACAGAGTGGGAACCCCAGACCCTCCTCCCCAAGGCCCCCTCAAACAGCATCACCACCCCAGGGAGGTTTAATTGGAATTCCTGATCCAAACATGACCACAATCCTTGCTGTCCCTCTCCACCCCCAGCCCCACTCTACTCAGCCTCTTGCCATCTGATCCATGACGTATTTTGTGCATTCATTCTGTTATTGCCCACCTGTTTCATCTAAGTGTCAGGAGATTTAGACCCATCTTGTTCACTATGGTATCCCCAATAGCCTGGGCTATTGCTTGGCACCCAATAGGCGTCAATGAATGAACGATCAGAGCCCCAACCGGAAAGGGCACTTCCTCCACCCCGGTCACTCATCATCCTTTTCCCTCACCCATCCTCAGTGGAGAGAGTGGAGCTGGGAAGACAGTGGCAGCCAAATATATCATGGGCTACATCTCCAAGGTGTCAGGCGGAGGCGAGAAGGTCCAGGTAAGGCAAAACAGGAAGAGGGGCTGGGTCTCCCCACACGGAATTTCATCCCCTCAACCTCCAAACTCCCACACCCCATCTCAGTCTGACATCTTCCCGCCCCCACCTGCCTCTTTCCCCAGCATGTGAAAGATATCATCCTCCAATCAAACCCACTGCTGGAAGCCTTTGGCAATGCCAAGACAGTGCGCAACAATAATTCCAGTCGCTTTGTGAGTCTCTGTGGCCTCTATACTGTTTGTCTCTGTCTCTTTCCTTTACCTATTTGCTCAAGAGTACAGGAAATACCTGCTCCTCAATGGGAGACTGGCTTCCTGTTCATGATCCCTCTGGAAAAAAAAAAAGTCCCCCATCAGCAGCTGTGTGGAGGCCAGGACATGTTCGTGTACCATTCTTGAATACTCCTCCCCTGGCTGCAACTAGGCTATTCTGTTCCCATTTGCATTTCAGGTCCCATTTATTCCCTTGTTCATTCTTTCTTTCATCAAATGCTTCTTGGAGTCCTTCCCTGTGTCAGGTGCTATGCTGAGCCTAATGAAAGACAGGATAGGTAAACGGACTTGGGCTTGTCATCATTCTCTGTCACTGTTTGGACAAAAAACAAACCAATGTAACCTTGTGGGTCTCCTCTGTTGGAATGGGATGGTGTGGTGGCTCAGATGGTAAAGACACTCCCTGCACTTCGGGAAATCCACGTTTGGTCCCTGAATCGGAAAGATTCCCTGGAGGAAGGCATGGCAACCCACTCCAGTGTTCTTGCCTGGAGAATCCCATGGACAGAGGAGCCTGGCAGGCTACAGTTTGTGCGGTGGCAGAGAGTTGGACACGACTGAGTGACTGACACTTTTACTTTCATAGACTTCAATAATTTCAGTAAATGCTTGAACATGGAAATGGCTTAATGAATTCTGACACTAATGAGATTTTTTTCCCTGGATATTATTATGTATAATATTAATTATATTTTATTTTCTAATATATTTTAATATAATTATATTTGAAGTATTTTCTCCAACATTTTATTTAAAAAATTTTCATACACATGGAAAAACTAAACACTACAGTAGACATCTGTATGCTCATCTCCTAGATTCCACCATTAATATTTTACTATTCTTGCTTAATCATACGTACATTGATCCACTTTTTTTATGCACTGTAAACTAAAACATCATACCTTTCCCTCAAACACTTAAGCATGCAGATGATTAATCAGAGTCCAATATAAATTTGCAGCTCTCTTTCATTTAAAGTTAAATTTGCATACAGCAAAATATGTAAATCTAAGGGGGACTATTCATTAATTTAGACGAGTACAGACACCCATGCAACCAACACTCCTATCAGTACACAGAATATCACCATCTCTGCAGAAAGTTTCCTCTTGTCTCTTTCTAATCAACCTCTACTTCTACCTCACCCAAGAAGTCACTCTAATTTTTTTTTGCACCATAGATTAGTTTCAGCAGTTTCAGAATTTCATATAAATAGACTCACACAGTCTGTGTTTTCAGACTACTAATATACAGCAAAACATGGATGAACCACAAGAACATGTAATTCTATTTTATTTTATTTTATTCTATTGCTGCTGTTGTGCTCAGTGGTGTCCAACTCTTTTGCGACCCCATGGACTGTAGCCCGCCAGGCTCCTCTGTCCGTGGGATTTCCAAGGCAAGAATACTGGAGTGGGTTGCCACTTCCTTCTCCAGGGGATCTTTCCAATCCCCTGGATTGGACCAGAGGTCGAACCCAAGGTACTTATGTCTCCTGCATTGGCAGGCAGATTCTTTACCACTGGTGCTACCTGGGAAGCCCCTTATTTTATATAGTTTTGGCTCAGATGGTAAAGAATCCACCTGCAATGCAGGAGACTGGGGTTCAATTCTTGGGCTGGCAAGATTCCCTGTAGAAGGGAATGGCAACAGGGCTAGAGGCCCCAGATTAGGGCTTGAATCATCAGGGAGGGAGGAAAAGGTATTCCTGGCCCAGGACCCATTTTAATCAAAGGCTGGAGGGAAAGAGCTGGTGAGAAGAACAGTAAGTGGAAGTTGGGGAGAGAAGAGCTACTTGAGGTCACTTGCGGAAGAAGGCTTGTAAGACCCATCCCCCATCCTTCCTCACCGGCAGCCCTGGGACCCTGGGAGGGGACTGATGTGGCTTTCTTGGGTTCAGGGCAAGTACTTTGAGATCCAGTTCAGCCGAGGTGGGGAGCCGGATGGGGGCAAGATCTCCAACTTCCTATTGGAGAAATCCCGCGTGGTCATGCAGAATGAAAACGAGAGGAATTTCCACATCTACTATCAGGTGCAAGGAAGGTGGCCATGGGGCTGGGGCAGAGGGAGCCTCACTGGAGCCCAGAGGGTATACCGCGGGAGGGTCGGTGTTTGGGAGCCTGTGATGGTGAGGACTGGAGGGTTACGAGGGCTGCAGCTGTCCACCACCATATAAATGAGCTTCACTCACCCTCCAGCTGCTGGAAGGGGCCTCTCAGGAGCAGCGGCAGAACCTAGGGCTCATGACTCCTGACTACTATTACTACCTCAACCAGTCAGACACCTACAAGGTGGACGGCACCGATGACCGGAGCGACTTCAGTGAGACTGTGGTGAGCACCGTTGCCACTTCAGCCCTGGGAAACCTTCTTGTGTTACAAATTGGGGAAACCAAGGCCCCGAGAGGGACAGGGACTTGCCCAAGGTCACACAGCAAAAAAAATAAAATAAAGCCAGGAGAGGGGTCCAGGTGTCCTGACCATTCCCCCCACCCCCGCCCCCCTGCCCCACATGTGTGTGCTGTGGCCACTGAAGCCTAACCCACGGGTCGGCTGGAGGTCAGCCTTTGCACCACAGGCTCTGTGTCCCATGTTCCTACAGAGCGCCATGCAAGTCATCGGGATCCCGGCCAACGTCCAAGAGCTGGTCCTGCAGCTCGTGGCAGGCATCTTGCATTTGGGAAACATCAGCTTCTGCGAAGACGGGAATTACGCCCGGGTGGAGAGCGCAGACCGTGAGTGTGGGAGCTGCAGAGGGTGTGGTGGAGGCGTGTGTGTATGTGTGTGTGTGTGTGTATGTGTGTGAACTGCTTCCTCCCAGTTGTGGCCCCCAGAAGGTGAGGACCGGAGCGGACAAGATCAATGTCACAGGGCAAAAATGGGGAGAGATGGGAGCCCCTGTGTGAGGCCCAAGAACCCGACCGGCTGCTCCCTTTCTCCCCACCCTACCACCCTGGCAGTCCTGGCCTTCCCCGCCTACCTCCTGGGCATTGACAGCGGGCGACTGCAGGAGAAACTGACCAGCCGCAAGATGGACAGCCGCTGGGGTGGACGCAGCGAGTCCATTGACGTGACCCTGAACGTGGAGCAGGCAGCCTACACGCGGGATGCTCTGGCCAAGGGGCTCTACTCCCGTCTCTTTGACTTCCTCGTGGAGGCAAGTGGGGCTCTGAGGACAGGGGTAGGGGAAGACGGGCTCTGGGGCAGCACCAGGCCCAGGGCTTGGACCAGCCAAGAGGGGGAGGGGGAGCGTCTTGAGTGTCATGACCTCACTAATACCCAGCTTTGGGAGGTACCACATAGGGCAGGAGGTGATTTGATGGGAGATTTAAGGTCTTCCTTAAAAACTAATCTGTGGGCTTCCCTGGTGGCTCAGACAGTAAAGAATCTGCCTACAAAGGAGTGAGATTTGGGTTCAATCCCTGGATAGGAAAGATCCCCTGGAGAAGGGAATGTCAAGGCACTCCAGTATTCTTGCCTAGAGAATCCCATGGACAGAGGAGCCTGATGGGCTACAGTCTATGGGGTCACAAAAGAGTTGGACACAACTGAGTGACTAATACTTTCACTTTCACCTTGGCTATTTGCATGGAGCCCAAGCAGGAGGGGGCTATCGGAAATGTCCAGGCCTGGATCAAGAGGGGGGCTGCTGGAATGGAGAGGGGTGGGGGCCTTAGAGAGAGCCACAAGGGTGGCTGTCAGAAGGACAAAGTGATGGACCAGGTGATGGTGGATGAGGACAGGATGTGTCAAGGTCAAGAACAGTGACTAAACATGCAATGATTGCAAACATCAGCCTCCTTGGTAGTGTAGGTGGCCTGTTGCCTAAGGGATCTTGGAGACAGTCCTTTCCAGGGGACATTCATGATGGACATGCTGCCCCCCACCTCCCCAGTCTAGGCTCTAGACAGGTGTGCGAGGTGCCTTTGGAAAGCCCCAGGGCCCAGTGGCCAGGGTCCACCCTGGCCAAGTCGTGATGTCCATCTGCACCAAGCTGCAGAATAAGGAGCATATGTTTGAGGTCCTCCATAGGGCCAAGTTCAAGTTCCCTGGCTGCCAGATCCATATCTCCTAGAAATGAGGATTTACTAAGTTTAATGCTGATGAATTTAGAAACATGGTGGCAGAAAAGCAGCTCGTTCCAGATGGCTGTGGGGTCAAATACAGTCCTAATCACTGCCCCCTGGACAAATGGTGGGCCCTGTGCTCTCGAGAGCCTGGGCACTGTCCCCTCCTGATTCAGGCGTGCTAAGTCACCTCAGTCATGCCTGACTCTTTGTGACCCTATGGCCTGTAGCCCACCAGGCTCCTCTGTCCATGGGATTCTCCAGGCAAGAATACTGGAGTGAGTTGCCAGATCTTCCTCCAGGAGGTCTTCCCAACACAGGGATCAAACCTGTCTCTTGCACTGATAGGCAGATTAAAGCGCCACCTGGGAAGCCTGCTCTTTACTCATGCCCACCAATAAATCCCACTTTCCTGTCAAAAAAAGAAAAAAGGATTGTGACTGTAGTAGCCAACACTCCATAGCAATTAATGCATGCCAACTATGGTTCTGTTCTCCATGCACTGATTTATTTAATTCTTAAGAAAAAGCCCTCTAAGAGAGATGCTACTGTGAACCCATTTTAAAGCTGAGCAAATAGCCTTTTCATGAAGATGGCGCCGAAGGCGAAGAAGGAAGCCCCTGCTCCTCCTAAAGCTGAAGCCAAAGCAAAAGCTTTGAAGGCCAAGAAAGCAGTGTTGAAAGGTGTCCACAGCCACAAAAAAAAGAAGATCCGGACGTCGCCCACCTTCCGGCGGCCCAAAACACTGAGGCTCAGGAGGTAGCCCAAATATCCTTGGAAGAGCGCCCCTAGGAGAAACAAACTTGACCACTATGCCATCATCAAATTCCCCCTCACCACCGAGTCAGCCATGAAGAAAATAGAAGACAACAACACACTGGTATTCATTGTGGATGTCAAAGCCAACAAGCACCAAATTAAACAGGCTGTGAAGAAGCTCTATGACATTGACGTGGCTAAGGTCAATACTCTGATCAGGCCTGATGGAGAGAAGAAGGCATATGTTCGACTGGCTCCTGACTATGATGCTTTGGATGTTGCCAACAAAATTGGGATCATCTAAACTGAGTCCAGCTGGCTAATTCCAAATATAAAAGTTTTCACTATGTAAAATAAATAAATATATATATATATAAAGATGAGCAAATAGAAGTGCAAAGTGGTTAAGGGGCAGAGCCAGCTCCCAAGGCAGGAACCCTAATGTCCTAACACCTGGTTTCTTGTAGGAATGATGGACAGGGGTGAGGGTAGGTACAGAGATGGGGAAAGCGGGAGAGACACTGGTGGGAGGGGACAAGGGTAGTTCAAGAGAGTGGCAGGCCTGTGTAGCCTCTCACCTAGTGTCCCTGTGCATCACAGGCCATCAACCGTGCCATGCAGAAGCCCCAGGAGGAGTACAGTATCGGTGTGCTTGACATCTACGGCTTTGAGATATTCCAGGTATAACCCTGTGGCCAAGCCACACCCACCCTGAGGGAGGGGGCCTCCAGCATCAGCCCATTGAGAGAGGCACGCTTTTCCTCCCTTGGCAGAAAAACGGCTTTGAGCAGTTCTGCATCAACTTTGTCAATGAGAAACTGCAGCAGATCTTTATTGAACTCACTCTGAAGGCTGAACAGGTGGGCAGGGGAAGACAACTGGCCAGGGACAGGGGTCACTGGGGAGGAGGCGTGGAACCATGAAGGTTGCCAAGCAACCAGGGACATCTCAGCCCCACATGGGCACTTCTCTCTGCTGACATGTCCAAGCTCCTTCACAGGAGGTTTTCTACCTCTAAAGCTCTGATGAGGGCTGGAGCATTGCCTCTTTGTTCAAACCTTCAATGGGCTTCCTGGTGGCTCAGACAGTAAAGAATCTGCCTGCCAGTACAGGAGACATGGCTTTGATACCTGGGTCAGACCCACTCCAGTATTCTTGCCTGGAGAATCCCATGGACAGAGGAGCCTGGCGGGCTACAGTCCATGGGGTTGCAAAGAGTCGGACATGACTGAGCAGCACCTGCTACGTAGCAGGCACTGTTTGCAGTGCTGAGAAGACCCCCATGAATGGGATGGACAAAATCCTGCCATTTTCATTCTACCCAGAGCCTGAGACTAGGATTCAGGGCAAATACCAGGAGATAATTGAAGAAGTGAGAAAGGGATTTTTTTAAAAAAAATTATTTATTTTTGGCTACACCACACTGCAAGTGAGATCTTAGACTCCCACTGGGATTGAACCCATACCCCCTGCTGTGGAAGAGCAGAGTCTTAACCACTGGCCTTTCAGGCTCTGAAAGGAATTTTTTTTTTAAGAGCCAAATGGGATGTATTCACAAAAAGATCACACTTCAGGCAAATGGGGCTGAATTCTGGGACCCCCAGAGGGAAGTTCTGACCTCCAGAGAAATGAGATTTGTTATCGGAGACAGTCCTAAGTGATGAGACTGGAGGGACAAGTTATGGGAGGGACATCTGTCACACTTCCTCCGCCCATGCCTGTGAAACTAACATTCTAGAAACACTCACATCTTTGCCCAGATGCCCGGTCCCATCCCTGCCCCCTCTGCCACCCCCAGGAGGAGTACGTACAGGAGGGTATCCGCTGGACCCCCATCCAGTACTTCAACAACAAAATCGTCTGTGACCTCATCGAAAACAAGCTGGTGAGGGCTGAGCCAGATTTGGGGGTTCTCGCTGGGCCCCAGTCAGAACTGGGCTTGGGAAATCACTGTGCCCCTGAGCTGGGCTTGGAAGAGCTGGGAGAACCCTGGAGGTTCTGGGCCTCTATAGATCCTTCTAACCCACGCTCCCCCTTAGGCAGATGGAGGACCACGGACATACCCATCAGCCACCACGTCCATTCACTCTGCTCACCTGTCACTTATTCACTCCACAAACATCGCCTCCAAGGCAGGCTGCGGGGGAGAGAGGGGTCAAAGTTGACAGGTCCCCCTTCATCTCCATCTGGGGAAAGGATAGAGGCACGGATCCCTTATAGGGTTCCCCACCCCACCCTGTACCATAGAGCTTCCACAGCAGCTCCACACATCGGAGCTTCCCATCACTTCCGCTCCCTCCCAGGAGTGGCAAGGGGTTGGGGCCAGGCCGGGCTGAGCCCTTCCCCACCTCCTCACCCCACAGAACCCCCCGGGCATCATGAGCGTCCTGGATGACGTATGCGCCACCATGCACGCCACGGGCGGCGGCGCCGACCAGACGCTGCTGCAAAAGCTGCAGGCAGCCGTGGGCAACCACGAACACTTCAACAGCTGGAGCGCGGGCTTCGTCATCCACCACTACGCGGGCAAGGTGCGTCCCGCCCCCCGCCCCTCGGACCCCGCCCCTCGGACCCCGCCCCTCGGGTCCTCAGACTCCGCCCCTCAGACCCGACCCCACCCATCAGACCTAGCCCTTCGGACACGCCCCCTCAGACCTAACCTGACTCTTCCCCTCGGTCTCCGCCCGCTAAGACCCAACCCCGCCCATCAGATCCCACTCCTTCGGGCCCCGCCCCCACTCCTCAGACCCTGTCCCTCGGACCCCACCCGTCAGGCCCCGCCCCTCAGACACCGCCACACACACCTCCAGAGGCTTCATTCCGCTGTAGCCTCCCAATCTTCCAACAGGAGTCTACCCAGACACCAGCCAGTGCTAAAGAACGCTGATCCCCTTCTCAAGCCTTCCCCCTACTGACCAGAAATACGATCCCCCCCTTCCACTGACCCCCAGGAATTGGCCTAGTCCCCCGCCCCCCATCATGGCCTTTCAGCAGGGCTGGTAAACCCACTGTCCACTCCCCCATCAAGGCCACAGCGCTCCCGTCTAACAGGACGGCGACACTTGACCCTTACAGACTTCTCGGGTGGCTCAGTGGTAAAGAATCTGCCTGCCATTGCGAGAGATGCGGGTTTTATCCCCGGGTCAGGAAGATACCCCGGAGAAGGGGATGGCAACCCACTCTAGTATTGCCTGGAGATTCCCACGGACAGAGGAGCCTAGTGGGCTACAGTCCAAAATGACTGAGCTCCCCCCACACACACACCCTACAGGATACAAACTCCCTCCCATCAACTCCAAATTAGGCAGCAGAGCCCCCTAAACCCTAATCTGAGTTATAAGCCCCAGTGTCCCCCTGACCCAGAACATGACGACCCTTCTTCTGATCCCAAGTTGAAGACCCCTGGATCATGCTGCAACGCCTCAGACAGAGCCCCTACAGACAGACCCCTACCCAAAGTTTCAGAAACCCACTGTCCTCCCACCCTGGCCAAGGTCCCCCTCCCCAGTTTACAAGACTGCACACTTTCTCTTTGACCTTATCATGGGCAGTAAACAGTCCCAGTGGTTCCCTGACTGTGCTGCAGCCCACCATTCCTAAAGTGGGCTGGGGCTCCATGCTCCTCATCCTGAGAGTAGCCCGACCAGAACTATAGGGAGCCTGCACCTTGGATGTAGACACAGTCTACACGCCAGGCTGAAACCCCTCCACCCACCCACCCACCAAACTCCAGCCAGTGCTATAACTCTCCTGACACAATCCCCCAGGCTCCCAATCGACCAGAACACAGAGGCTCACTGTGACCTTTTGATTCCAAATTAATTAGCAGACACCCAGGGACTGCTCCCCGCTACCCTCACTCCCCAAGCTGGGCTATAACTGTCACCTCCTCCTTCCTCTGATCCAGCCTGCAGCTGCCTCCCCCAATCTGGACTGTAACCCTCCATCTTCTCTCCCCTCTGACTCAGACTGCAGTCCTAACCCTCCAATCTCACCTTGAACATGAGACCTCCAGGCTGCCCCCCAACCAGGACCATGCTGCTCCCGACTGCCTAATGTGAACCATAGATACTGCCCAGTCTTCTCACCCCAGAGTGGGCCCCCATGGAACCCCCATCCCTCACTTCAGATTCTCACTCCTCCGCATGCCATCTTCCTCCAGGTCTCCTATGACGTCAGCGGCTTCTGCGAGAGGAACCGTGATGTCCTCTTCTCTGACCTCATAGAGTTGATGCAGACCAGTGAGCAGTGAGTGGTCTCAGGCGTGGAGGTCTCTGGGCAACTCCCCGTGGGGATGGGAGAGGCCCAGGGACCATCTCACCTTCCCCAGAGCTCCCATCACTCCATAGAGTTTGTGGGGGCAGCTGTTTCTAGTGAATTTTGTTGTTCAGTGGTTCAGTCACTTCTGATTCTTCATGACCCCATTAACTGCAGCATGCCAGGCTCCCCTGTCATTCACTGTCTCCCAGAGTTTGTTCAAATCCATGTTCATTGAGTTGGTGCTATCCACCCACCTCATCCTCTCCCACCCCCATCTCCTGCCTTCAATCTTTCCCAGCATCAGGGTGTCTTCCAATGAGTCAGGTCTTTGCATCAAGTGGCCAAAGTATTAGAGCTTCAGCTTCAGCATCAGTCCTTCTAGTGAATGCTTAGGGTTGATTTTCTTTAGGATTGACTGGTTTATCTCCTTGCAGTCCAAGGAACTCTCAGGAGACTTCAACAGCACCACAATTTGAAAGCAAATGGAATATAGCACAGGGTGAAAGTTCTAAGACAGTGGTTTGTAAAGTGCTGATAGCGTGGTTTCTAGAATGGTAACATGAGCATCTTCTGATACAAAGAGAATCTCAGGTTCCACAATAAACTGAATGACTCAGAGTCTGCATTTTAACAAGATCCCAGGAGTCATGTGTACATTCGAGTTTGGGAACCACTGATTTAGAGCAACACTGTCCAATATTACTCCACATCCAGTAAAACTGAGTCTACACATATACTTATTTTTAAATGGCCCGATTCAGATATAAATTGCATACCATTAGAGTGTCTGATGAACTATGGAATGAGGTTCGTGACATTGTACAGGAGACAGGGATCAAGACTATCCCCATGGAAAAGAAATGCAAAAAAGCAAAATGGCTGTCTGGGGAGGCCTTACAAATAGCTGTGAAAAGAAGAGAAGCGAAAAGCAAAGGAGAAAAGGAAAGATATAAACATCTGAATGCAGAGTTCCAAAGAATAGCAAGAAGAGATAAGAAAGCCTTCTTCAGTGATCAATGCAAAGAAATAGAGGAAAACAACAGAATGGGAAAGACTAGGAATCTCTTCAAGAAAATCAGAGATACCAAAAGAACATTTCATGCATAGATGGGCTCGATAAAGGACAGAAATGGTATGGACCTAACAGAAGCAGAAGATATTAAGAAGAGGTGGCAAGAATACACAGAAGAACTGTACAAAAAAGATCTTCATGACTCAGATAATCATGATGGTGTGATCACTGACCTAGAGCCAGACATCCTGGAATGTGAAGTCAAGTGGGCCTTAGAAAGCATCACTATGAACAAAGCTAGTGGAGGTGATGGAATTCCAGTGGAGCTATTCCAAATCCTGAAAGATGATGCTGTGAAAGTGCTGCACTCAATATGCCAGCAAATTTGGAAAACTCAGCAGTGGCCACAAGATTGGAAAAGGTCAGTTTTCATCCCAATCCCAAAGAAAGGCAGTGCCAAAGAATGCTCAAACTACCGCACAATTGCACTCATCTCACATGCTAGTAAAGTAATGCTCAAAATTCTCCAAGCCAGGCTTCAGCAATACGTGAACCGTGAACTTCCTGATGTTCAAGCTGGTTTTAGAAAAGGCAGAGGAACCAGAGATCAAATTGCCAACATCTGCTGGATCATGGAAAAAGCAAGAGAGTTCCAGAAAAACATCGATTTCTGCTTTATTGACTATGCCAAAGCCTTTGACTGTGTGGATCACAGTAAACTGTGGAAAATTCTGAAAGAGATGGGAATACCAGACCACCTGATCTGCCTCTTGAGAAATGTGTATGCAGGTCAGGAAGCAACAGTTAGAACTGGTCATGGAACAACAGACTGGTTCCAAATAGGAAAAGGAGTACATCAAGGCTGTATATTGTCACCATGTTTATTTAACTTATATGCAGAGTACATCATGAGAAATGCTGGACTGGAAGAAACACAAGTTGGAATCAAGATTGCTGGGAGAAATATCAATAACCTCAGATATGTAGATGACACCACCCTTATGGCAGAAAGTGAAGAGGAACTAAAAAGCCTCTTTATGAAAGTGAAAGTGGAGAGTGAAAAGGTTGGCTTAAAGCTCAACATTCAGAAAACGAAGATCATGGCATCTGGTCCCATCACTACATGGGAAATAGATGGAGAAACAGTGTAAACAGTGTCAGACTTTATTTTTCTGGGCTCCAAAATCACTGCAGATGGTGGCTGCAGCCATGAAATTAAAAGACGCTTACTCCTTGGAAGGAAAGTTATGACCAACCTAGATAGCATATTCAAAAGCAGAGACATCACTTTGCCAACAAAGGTTCGCCTAGTCAAGGCTATGGTCTTTCCTGTGGTCGTGTATGGATGTGAGAGCTGGACTGTGAAGAAGGCTGAGCGCCGAAGAATTGATGCTTTTGAACTGTGGTGTTGGAGAAGACTCTTGAGAGTCCCTTGGACTGCAAGGAGATCCAACCGGTCCATTCTCAAGGAGATCAGCCCTGGGATTTCTTTAGAAGGAATGATGCTAAAGCTGAAACTCCAGTATTTTGGCCACCTCATGTGAAGAGTTGACTCATTGGAGAAGACTCTGATGCTGGGAAGGATTGGGGGCAGGAGGAGAAGGGGACGACAGAGGATGAGATGGCTGGATGGCATCACTGACTCGATGGATATGAGTCTGAGTGACCTCCGGGAGTTGGTGATGGACAAGGAGGCCTGGCATGCTGCAGTTCATGGGATCGCAAAGAGTCGGACACGACTGAGTGACTGATCTGATCTGATCTGAAATGCATCCATTTTTAGAAGTGATTTTTAATAAATGTACAGAATTGTACAGCCATCACCACAATCCAATTTGAAACATGTGCATTACCCACAAAGATCTCTCATGCAAAACTACAGTCAAACCCCCATTCCTATCACTTGCGTGGGCTTCCCTGGTAGCTCCAGCAGTAAAGGAACCAGCCTGCAATGCAGGAGACGCAGGGGTTCGATCCCTGGGTGGGGGAAAGAAGATCCCCTGAAGGAGGAAATGGCAACCCACTCCAGTATTCTTGCCTGGAGAATCCCATGGACAGAGGAGCCTGGTCCATAGGGTCGCAAAGAGCTGGACATGACTGAGCACGCATGTGTGCAAACACATAGTCTGCATCTATGAAGGGGTCCACTCGTTCTGGATTATAGTCCTCAGAGAAGATCTCATCAAAGAGGAATGTAAGAATGAACATAACAATGTTGCCAAACAAAACTCAGGCCTGCCCACCTGACTCACTGCAAAGTCAGCCTCCCAACACTAGGAGGCCATGAAGGAAAGTATAGCATTAATTGCAGGTCCAAGCTAGAACAGGTAGCTCTACTCAAAAGACCCCAAACTCCCCGAGGGCTTTCAGGGAAGGATCTTTACAGTGTGAGAGAAAGGGTCACAGGGTGTGATCCTTTCACAATTTTCTGATCAGTTGATGGTGAGGTAACAGGGTAATGTTTCAGAAATCTTAATCATCAACCTGGTTCCAGCTGGTCTGGGGTCTACATGCTGGTGGTCAAAATTTATTTAACTTCTTCTACCTGGCAGGGGTTTTAGTATCTGCAAAACAGCTTAAGGATATGGCTCAGGATATTATCTATAGCCTTTTGTTGTTAGTCGCCAAGTTGTGTCCAGCTCTTTGCGACCCCATGGAACTGTAACCCCTCAGCCTCCTCTGTCCATGGGATTTCCCAGGCAAGAATATTGAAGTGGGTTGTCATTTTTTTCTCTCCAGGGAATCTTCCCAATCCAGAGATTGAACCCTTGAACCCTCATCTCCTGCATTGGCAGGAGGATTCTTTACCGATGAGCCACCAAGGAAGCCCTCTACACCCATTGAGGAAGAATTGAAAGTCTTTAACTTTCTTTTACAGCTAAACTATCATTATTTTGTCCTGCTTGACTGCTTTCCTTTGTTTCTGTATTTTCTCACTTTTCTGATTAAATTTGCCCTTTGGATTTCAGAGAAGGCCTAGGAGGCTAAAGCTTTCAAACAGAAAATAGGCGGGGGACATGGGAAAGAGGAGGAATTGTCTGTCTTTGGGAAGTTCCCCTCAAGGGTCCTGCTCAGGTTCATCAAAGTGAATTTAACCAATTCCCTGTTGATGGACACTGAGGTTGTGCCCATCTTTGGGTATCACCCACGGGGCTGGAGCAGCAAGGTCCTTGTCTTTATTTCCCTGCACACATGTGCAAGCCCCTGCCTGTAAGACGCTTCCTCCAAGGGGACCTACCTGTGATGCCAGAGATGCTACATCACTTAGTCAAACTGTTTTCTCTTACTTGCTACCCAAGTCATGCACAGTCATGGAGGAAAAAGTAACAGTACAAATAAATCAAGGAACCAAAAGGATGAAACCCACCCTCTGGTTCTCATCATCACATCCACCAACCTTCAGGGAGAACTGCACGCGTACAGCATGATCTCTGGGTCCCAGACACCTCAACAATCCCACCTCCAGGAAAGCACCCAAGGTTCGCCTGCACCTCCAAACTCCTTCTCTTCCCCCACCCAGGGCCTTCCTCCGGATGCTCTTTCCTGAGAAGCTGGATGTAGAAAAGAAGGGCCGCCCCAGCACCGCCGGTTCCAAGATCAAGGTGGGCACAGGGAGGGATAAGCCCAGTTCTGCCATTCCTGTATCCATCTCTCCCCATCACAGAGCCTCTGCTCCCCACCCCACCCCCACCCCCAGCATCTCCTATTCAACAAGGGCTTCTTCCAGTGCTGGGGTTGGGGAGCTTGGACCAGCTTCCTTAATGTCCTCCTAACCCCATAAATCCAGACATGAGCCATCATCATAATGATTTTTTTTTTGGGGGGGTCTTTTGGTCATTTGTCACTTTCTTCTTCATTATGGTAAAATATACATAAAGTCAAAGTGTTAGTTGCTCAGTTGTGATCAATTCTTTGGGATCCCATGGACTGTCACCAGCCAGGCTCCCCTGTTCATGGGATTCTTCTCCAGGCAAGAATACTGGAGTGGGTCACCATTCCCTTTTCCAGGCGATCTTCCTGACCCAGGGATTGAACTCACACCTCCTACATTGTCAGGAGGATTCTTTACCGTCTGAGCCGTAACCATTTTTAAGTGTACATCTCAGCGGCATGAAGGTCATTCACATTGCTGTGCAACCATACCCACCATCGATCTCCAGAACTTTCTCACCTTCCCAAACTGAAACTTTGTCCCCATTAATCACTAATTCTCCATCCTCTTCCCCAGACCCTGGCACCTGCCATCCTGCTTTCTGTCTCTATGGGTGTAACTCTTCTGGGGACTTCCTGTAAGTGGAATTGGACACTTACGTGGCTGGTGTATTTCACTGAGCATAATATCTTCAAGGTTCACGCATGTGTCAGAATTTCCTCCCTTTTTAAGACTGAATAATATACCATGGGTATAATGGATATTTTCTCATCCATTCCTCCACTGATGGACACTTGGGCTGTTTTCACCTTTTGGCTATTGTGAAGAGTGCTTTTATGAACATGGGTGTACCATCATAATAATACTTTAATAACAGTATATTGGGCACTTCTCAGTGCTGGCAGCAAACACGAGACACTTTACAGACAGGAGATTAGTCCCACCAGGCAGATGGGAGGCCAAAGCTCAGAGAGGTGCAGTCACTGGCCTGGATCGCACAGCAGAACTGTGATCCATGCCAGGCTCTCCTCTACCACTCCTCCAGTCTTCCCCCTTGGAATGATTTCCTTTCTAGTCTCCTCTGCAGGACTACCTCTCAGGCACATATGTGTGATTCTCTGCTTTTAAAACACTCGTACCCCAAAGGTCAGGCAGAAATAACCAGGGAGTGTGTGCTCCCACCGTGCTCAGCTATGCCATCAACAAACCTTCGCTGAGGCCTTAGTCTGCGCCTGGCTAAGCAGTGAGTGCGGCAGACATGAGAGCTCCTGGTTTGGGGTTCAAGGGGCAGGTACACACACAGGATATCAACCCCATGTAGTACGTGCTAACAGAGCCACAGAGGGACCAGGGATACCTGAGTCGATCAGGTGCCACCCCCCACGTTCCCGTGCAGCATGTCTCAGTCTCTTGGGGCTGTATTCAGAATGGGAAGAGAGAGGGGCCAGAGGGTCGCATCTGTGCCCCTCCATCCTCATCTTCTCTCCCCACCTTAGAAACAAGCCAATGACCTGGTGTCCACGCTGAAGAGATGCACACCCCACTACATCCGATGCATCAAGCCCAACGAGACCAAGAGGCCCCGAGACTGGGAGGAGAACAGGTGACCCCGCCCCATCTAAACCAGTCTACACTGCCTGTCCCCAGACTGACCCTCCCTCGCAAACCTCTCTCCCCACCCAGGGTCATGGAATCCATCACAGGTCTCACCCAGGCTAACCCCTAGGACCAGCGCAAATTTACACCTAGCACTGACTGAGGTCCCCAGGGAGGATCCCAGACTGTCTGTGGAACTAATAATACAGTCCCCCTCATTCCCCAGACCCCAGGACCCACCCCTAGAATTGATCCTAAAACTGACCACCCAGCATGAATCCAGACAGCCCCAGAGCGGTGAGGCCACCACCAGGGGACTCAGGCTGCCCTCTCCCCAGGGTCAAGCACCAGGTGGAGTACCTGGGCCTGAAGGAGAACATCAGGGTGCGCCGCGCGGGGTTCGCCTACCGCCGCCAGTTCGCCAAGTTCCTGCAGAGGTGAGATATCCCTGCCACACTCACCCACAGCCCGCCCCCTCCCCTCCAGTCGCCCCACCCACCACCCGACGCTCCGCCCACCCTGCCCGCAGCCCCACCAGCCGCTCAGACCCTCCCCTGCCCCGGCCTTAGGTACGCCATTCTGACCCCCGAGACGTGGCCGTATTGGCACGGGGACGAGCGTCAGGGGGTCCAGCACCTGCTGCGGTCAGTCAACATGGAGCCGGACCAGTACCAGATGGGGAGCACCAAGGTCTTCGTTAAGAACCCTGAGTCCGTAAGTGTGTGGGAGAGACAGACAGACACCAGCATCACTTGCATGGTCCTGTTCTTCAGGCGCCTGGGTGGCCGTGGGCACGTTTCCTCCCCGCCACCCTCAAGCCTCGGTTTCTTCATTTGGAAATTGCGGAGAGTCCTAGTCACCCTGCAGGATCAAATTGTGAGAATTAAACAAACTGGGAAGTCCAAGGCTCAGTGCTCAGGAAAACTAAACTAGTGGGATTTCCCTGGTGGTTCAGTGGTTAAGACGCTGAGCTTCCAATGCAGGGGGTGTAGGTTTGATCCCCAGTGGAGGAACTAGGATCCTTCATGTCATTGGGCATGGCAAAAAAAAAAAAAAAATTAGCTAGACGGTCCTTGGGGCCAGGAAGCTGCTGGAGAAACACATATCCACCTGCGGTGATAGCCCCTTAGAAGGGACCAGAATGTCTTTTTGTCCCTTCCTTTCTTTGTTCTTTCCTCCATCTCCTTCTATCTTCATTCCTTCCTTTGCCTTCCTTCCTCTTGTCCTGTTTTCTCTCTCTCTTCTTATTTCATTCCTTCATTCATGAGTACCTGGACCAGAGATTCAGGTCAAAGTGGCAATTTTCTTAGTTTATTTTTATGTGTTCTCTGGCTATGCCACACAGCATGCAGAATCTTAGTGCCCTGATCAGGGATTGAACCCAGGCACCCTGCAGTGGAAGTGCGGAGTCTTAACCACTGGCCTGCCAGCCAAGTCCCAAAGTGGCAATTTTCTTGTTATAAGACAAACCTCATTTCACTTCCTCCAATATATAAATAATCCTTCCAGCACACTGTCATCAGTTTCTAGCCTTTTATCAAAAGGCTTGAAGCACCCCAAACTTTATGCTGCCTCTACTTTCAGGAGCAAAAGCAACAATAAGTTCTAGGGATCTAACGTACAGGGTGGTGTGGTGATTAAGGCTGGCAGTACTGTATTATATCGGAGAAGGCAATGGCACCCCACTCCAGTACTTCTGCCTGGAAAATTCCATGGGTGGAGGAGCCTGGAAGGCTGCAGTCCATGGGGTCGCTGAGGGTCGGACACGACTGAGCGACTTCACTTTCACTTTTCACTTTCATGCATTGGAGAAGGAAATGGCAACCCACTCCAGTGTTCTTGCCTGGAGAATCCCAGGGACGGGTGAGCCTGGTGGGCTGCCGTCTATGGGGTCACACAGAGTTGGACTGAAGTGACTTAGCAGCAGCAGCACTGTATTATATACTGGGGGCTTCCCTGGTGGTTCAGACGGTAAAGAATCTGCCTGCAGTGTGAGACCTGGGTTTGATCCCTGGGTTGGGAAGATCCCCTGGAAGAGGTCATAGCAACCCACTCCAGTATTCTTGCCTGGAGTATCCCCAGGGACAGAGGAGCCTGGCAAGCTATAGTCCATGGCATCGCAAAGAGATGGACATGACTGAGTGACTAAGCACAGCACATTAAATGCTGGAAATTTGCTTAGGGAGTAGATCTTCAATGGTCTTACCACAAGAAAGGCATGGTAATTATGTGACAGGACAGAAGGATTAGCTAACCTATAGTGGTAATCATTTTGCAACATAATAGGTGTATCAGATCAACATATATGGGTACACTTTAAACAGTGCTGTATGTCAGTTATAGCTCAATAAAGCTGGGAGGGGGCAAATTTTTAAAAAAGCAACAGTGAAAAGAATAACAAAAAGAAACCAATGTGACGAAGCCCCTAAGGGCCTGTCTGGCCACCTGCTTTGGTGTGAGGACTGGAAAATACACAGAGAGATGACCATCTCAGTGAACTGGGCTGGTTCACCCGACTTCCAAAGGAATCTTAGGTTCCAGAGAAGCTGGAGCACGGGGGCAAGGTGTGCTGGGGTGTGGGCCAGGCCCAGCTGGGTGCCCATCACGTGCATAATCACGTCACCTGCTCCATAGCCTCTCAAGGACTTTATGAATATAACCAGGGGATTGTCTGCATGATTCCCTTAATGTTACTGTAACTTACAAGTAACTGTTCTCTCAGCAAAGCAAAAACATAACAGTGGGGTGGAGGCTCTAGAGAGATTCCATAGCTAGCTACAAAAACAGTCTCTTTCTTGGAAGGTCCAGATTTCTCCATCCCCCAGACATGTTGGCCTCTACCTCCTAGAGCTTTTCACTATGGATGTACTTTGCTCCAAAGAATAAAAACAATGTAGAATCACATTCAAAATAGATATTGTTAGTGATACAAACTTGGGCTGCTCTGGTGTTTCAGATGGTAAGGAATCTGCCTGCAAAGCAGTGAGACCTGGCTTTGATCCCTGGGTCGAAGGGAATGGCTACCCACTCCAATAAACAGAACAAACCAAAACCGTCTGGGGCTAAAACAGCACCTGGAAGAATTTAAGTGTTAACACATAAGAGAGAGAAGAGAGAGGGAGGGGGTAGGAAAACAGAGGAAAATGGGAGGGTGAGAGAGAGAAAAGAGAATCCATCTTGGTGGTTACGGGCAAGTTGGAATATATGACTCTGAAAGAAAAAGATAAAAATTGACACACACACACACACAAAGACAAGAGAAGGCGCAGTTCAGTTCAGCTGCGTCCGATTCTTTGTGACCCCATGAACTGCAGCATACCAGGCCTCCTTGTCCATCACCAACTCCCAGAGTTTGCTCAAACTCATGCCCATAGAACCAGTGATGCCATCCAACTATCTCATCCTCTGTCGTCCCCTTCTCCTCCTGCCTCCAATCTTTCCCAGCATCAGGGTCTTTTCCAATGAGTCAGGTCTTCCCATCAGGTGGCCAAAGTATTGGGGTTTCAGCTTCAACATCAGTCCCTCCAATGAACACCCAGGACTGATTTCCTTTAGGATGGACTGGTTGGATCTCCTTGCAGTCCAAGGGACTCTCAAGAGTCTTCTCCAACACCACAATTCAAAAGCATCAATTGTTCGGTGCTCAGCCTTCTTTATGGTCCAACTCTCACATCTGTACATGACTACTGGAAGAAGCATAGCCTTGACTATATGGACCTTTGCACCAAAGTAAGGTCTCTGATTTTTAATATGCTGTCTAGGTTTGTCATAGCTTTTCTTCCAAGGAGCAAGTGTCTTTTAACTTCATGGCTGCAGTATGAAAAGAATGCTAGCACTGGCTAAGACAATAGAAGGTAAAATCAAATTTTGACCAAAATTGCGCTCTGCACATTTTGAGGGGGGAAAGGTGAACTAGCTGGAAACAATGAAGCTCATAAAGGTAAAAGCTTGGTGGGAAAGTTTTTAAACTATAGTTTATTTAATTTTTGGACCCACGCTGCAGCATGTCGGACTCTAGTTCTCCAACCAGGGATCAAACCCACACCCCCTGCATTGGCAGGTAGACTCTTAAGCACTGGACCACTGGGGAGGTCCCTGGTGGGAAAGTCTCATAAGGAAAAAAAACAGAGACTAAAAATTTGCACAAGAAAAAAAAAAAAAAAAAAAAAAGAAAACTAATCCTAATGAAAATAATTTTAGTAAAATGGAAACAGTTAAACTGTGGTTTCTCAAAAATTGATCAAAGAATTAAGTTAATTAATGGAGTTGGAGCTTTTAATGGAGTGCAACTACAGATGCACTGATTTAGAGTTGGGTCTTGTTTCTTGTAATCATGAATTCAAAATGCTCAAATGTTTTATACACCTATTGGCGACCCATTATCCCAAGCTTCCCAGGGCTGTTGTAAGAGAGTACCACAAACTGGCTGGCTTAACCTAGTAAAAATTTATTTCCCACGTTTCTAGAGGCTTGTGCACAAGTCATGTCCAACTCTTTGCGACCCCATGGACTGTAGCCTACCAGGCTCCTCTGTCCATGGGATTCTCCAGGCAAGAATACTGGAGTGGGTTGCCATTTCCTCCTCCAGGGGATCTTCCCAACCCAGGGATCAAAGCCGAGTCTCCTGCATTGCAGGCAGATTCTTTACCTTTGAGCCACCTGGGAAGCCCATTTCTGGAAGCTAGAAATCCAAAATCAAGGGCTATGAGCCCTCTGAAAGTGCCAGGGAAGAATCTTTCTTTGCTTCTCCCCTAAATTCTGGTGGTTGTCAGCAATCCTTGCCATTCTTTGGTATACAGATATATCATACCTATATTGTTGGTGTATAGTCTCTGCCTCTGGCATCACATGGCCTTCTTTGTGTCAGATCAGATCAGATCAGTCGCTCAGTCATGTCCGACTCTTTGCGACCCCATGAACTGCAGCACGCCAGGCCTCCCTATCCATCACCAGCTCTCGGAGGTCACCCAGACTCACATTCATCGAGTCAGTGATGCCATCCAGCCATCTCATCCTCTGTCGTCCCCTTCTCCTCCTGCCCTCAATCCCTCCCAGCATCAGAGTCTTCTCCAATGAGTCAACTCTTCGCATGAGGTGGCCAAAATACTGGAATTTCAGCTTGAGCATCATTCCTTCCAAAGAAATCCCAGGTCTGATCTCCTTCAGAATGGACCGGTTGGATCTCCTTGCAGTCCAAGGGACTCTCAAGAGTCTTCTCCAACACCACAGTTCAAAAGCATCAATTCTTCGGCGCTCAGCCTTCTTCACAGTCCAGCTCTCACATCCATACACGACCACAGGAAAGACCATAGCCTTGACTAGGCGAACCTTTGTTGGCAAAGTGATGTCTCTGCTTTTGAATATGCTATCTAGGTTGGCCATAACCTTCCTTCCAAGGAGTAAGCGTCTTTTAATTTCATGGCTGCAGTCACCATCTGCAGTGATTTTGGAGCCCAGAAAAATAAAGTCTGACACTGTTTACACTGTTTCTCCATCTATTTCCCATGTAGTGATGGGAGCAGATGCCATGATCTTCGTTTTCTGAATGTTGAGCTTTAAGCCAACCTTTTCACTCTCCACTTTCACTTTCATCAAGAGGCTTTTTAGTTCCTCTTCACTTTCTGCCATAAGGGTGGTGTCATCTGCATATCTGAGGTTATTGATATTTCTCCCAGCAATCTTGATTCCAGCTTGTGTTTCTTCCAGTCCAGCATTTCTCATGATGTACTCTGCATTTAAGTTAAATAAACATGGTGACAATATACAGCCTTGATGTACTCCTTTTCCTATTTGGAACCAGTCTGTTGTTCCATGACCAGTTCTAACTGTTGCTTCCTGACCTGCATACAGATTTCTCAAGAGGCAGATCAGGTGGTCTGGTATTCCCATCTGTCTCAGAATTTTCCACAGTTTATTGTGATCTACACAGTCAAAGGCTTTGGCATAGTCAATAAAGCAGAAATAGATGTTTTTCTGGAACTCTCTTGCTTTTTCCATGATCCAGCGGATGTTGGCAATTTGATCTCTGGTTCCTCTGCCTTTTCTAAATCCAGCTTGAACATCAGGAAGTTCACGGTTCACATATTGCTGAAGCCTGGCTTGGAGAATTTTGAGCATTACTTTACTAGCGTGTGAGATGAGTGCAATTGTGCGGTAGTTTGAGCACTCTTTGGCATTGCCTTTCTTTGGGATTGGGATGAAAACTGACCTTTTCCAATCTTGTGGCCACTGCTGAGTTTTCCAAATTTGCTGGCATATTGAGTGCAGCACTTTCACAGCATCATCTTTCAGGATTTGGAACAGCTCCACTGGAATTCCGTCACCTCCACTAGCTTTGTTCGTAGTGATGCTTTCTAAGGCCCACTTGACTTCACATTCCAGGATGTCTGGCTCTAGGTCAGTGATCACACCATCATGATTATCTGGGTCGTGAAGCTCTTTTTTGTACAGTTCTTCTGTGTATTCTTGCCACCTCTTCTTAATATCTTCTGCTTCTGTTAGGTCCACACCATTTCTGTCCTTTATCGAGCCCATCTTTGCATGAAATGTTCCTTGGTATCTCTGACTTTCTTGAAGAGATCCTTAGTCTTTCCCATTCTGTTGTTTTCCTCTATTTCTTTGCATTGATCGCTGAAGAAGGCTTTCTTATCTCTTCTTGCTATTCTTTGGAACTCTGCATTCAGATGTTTATATCTTTCCATTTCTCCTTTGCTTTTTGCTTCTCTTCTTTTTGCAGCTATTTGCAAGGCCTCCCCAGACAGCCATTTTGCTTTTTTGCATTTCTTTTCCATGGGGATGGTCTTGATCCCTGTCTCCTGTACAATGTCACGAACCTCATTCCATAGTTCATCAGGCACTCTATCTATCAGATCTAGGCCCTTAAATCTATTTCTCACTTCCACTGTATAATCATAAGGGATTTGATTTAGGTCTTTGTGTATCTGGGTCCAAATTTCCCTCTTTTTTATTTTTTGACACACCATGGAGCATGTGGGATCATAGTTCCCTGGCCAGGGATCAAACCCACACCCCTTGCACTGGAAGCGTGGATTCTTAACCACTGGACCACCAGGGAAGTCCCTCCTTCTTATAAGAACACCAGTTAGATTAGATTTTAGATTTACCCTACTCCAGTCTGCTGCTGCTGCTGTTAAGTCTAACCTCATGTTAACTTGATTACCTCTGCAAAGACCCTCTTTCCACATAAAGTCATTCACAAGTTCCCACCAAGTGCACCTAAGTTTGGGGAGAACGCTATTCAGTGCAGTACACCAGGTCAAGCTCAGATCTAGGGTGTGTGTGTCATCCACCTTGAGCACACCCACCCCTGCCCTTAGCAGCATGGAAAGAGATGCCTTTAATACTGTGGAGAAAGAAAGATTTATTTCCCAAGCTGAAACCAAACCCTTTCCCCTGGGCAGAAATAACAAGGTTGGAAGACACCTGTCCTGGGTGACTGGTCTGCCCCTAGTTCTGCATGGCTGGTCTCCCTTTACTCAGACCTGCCATTCCCTCAGCAAACCACAGAATGCATATACATGCCCTCCAGACACCCTATATGGGCATTACTTGCACAAACTCCTGGATCCACAGAGTACTGGTCTGAGAAACAAAAGAATATGTAAATACCACTCATTGGAAAAGACCCTGATGTTGGAAAAGATTGAGGGCAGGAGGAAGAGGGGATGACAGAGGATGAGATGCTTAGATAGGCATGAATTTGACCTCTCTCTGGGAGATATTAGAGGACAGAGGAGCCTGGTGTGCTGCAGTCCATGGGGTCACAAAGCGTCAGACAAGACTTGGTGACTGAACAACAACAAAATACCCCTCAATTGCTTGCAACCTGTCAGCCTGAGATGTTTTTTCTCTCTGGTGAGAAAGAAAACCCACTTTTTATGATCAGTTATAAACCCTGTTGACTTAATAGACACAACCGAAAAGTTGAGTTACGTTTTATTCAGTGGGAATTTTTAGGACTTAAGCCCGGGAGACAGAATCTCAAGTGACCCTGAAAGAACTGCTCCAAGGAGTTAGGGGGAGGGGTCAGGTTACGTAGAAGTTTGCAACAAAGAGCAGGTGGTCTGAACATCAAAAGTATTTTGTGAATTAAAGAAAAGCAGACACCCCAAGTGGAGAAGGCGATGGCACCCCACTCCAGTACTCCTGCCTGGAAAATCCCATGGACGGAGGAGCCTGGTAGGCTGCAGTCCATGGGGTCGCTAAGAGTCGGACACGACTGAGCGGCTTCACTTTGACTTTTCACTTTCATGCATTAGAGAAGGAAATGGCAACCCACTCCAGTGTTCTTGCCTGGAGGATTCCAGGGACAGGGGAGCCTGTTGGGCTTCTGTCTCTGGGGTCGCACAGAATCGGACACAACTGAAGTGACAGCATCAGCCGCAGCAGCACACACCCCAAGTGAGGGAATTTAGCGATTTTCTATGTATGGGAAGATGCCAGAGTCTGGGCTCACTGAAATCACTCCTTTCATATGCATCTCCACTATCTGGGGCCAATATCCAGTGTTTTCATATCTAGAGTCCCTCAGTGCCCACTGTAGGGAATGGCTACAGCCCGATGACTCTCAGGTCACACAGGTATTCTCCTTCCTGAATGCCCTCGGGGCTCAGGTATTCACATTTGGACGGCCAGAATCGCTGATGACTGAAATTCTTGTTTACTGACAAGGCAGGAGATACTCTAGTTCTCAATACTCACAGATCTAGAAGCCCTCCAAGATATTATGTATTTTTAAAGTGAGCTTGAACCAAGTACCGGCGGAATTCTTTTAGTCCTGCCAGGGAAGTCTGGGGTTTCTAGGAGACATTAGCCATCATTGTCATCAAAATGGCAGGCTTTCAGCAGTGATGTGATGTTTGTGTATTTGAGAAAACCCTCTGGCTGAACTGCTAATTATTTTTTTCTAAATTAAGCCCAACTTTATTTTCAGTTATTTTCCCATTGTCACTGATTGACCATGCTGTCCTTTTTGTCAGTAAATTTACATGTGAACTACAGTGTTTTCCAACCATCTGTCGTGGTCCAGGGTTGTTCTGTTCTTTGATCAACACTCTTTTTTTCTTACTACTGTTGTTATTGTTGTTCAGTGTCTTACTCTTTGTAACCCCATGGACTACAGCATGCCAGGCTCCCCTGTCCTCCACTATCTCCCAGAGTTTGCTCAAATTCATGTGCATTGAGGCAGTGATGCTATCTAACCATCTCATCCTCTGCAGCCACCTTCTCCTTTTGCCTTCAATCTTTCCCAGCATCAGGGTCTTTTCCAATGACACTTCGCAGCAAGTGGCCAGAGTACTGAAGCTTCAGCTTCAGCATCAGTCCTTCCAATGAATATTCAGGACTGATTTGCTTTAGGATGGACTGGTTGGATCTTCTTGCAGTTCAAGGGACTCTCAAGAGTCTTCTCCAACACCACAGTTCAAAAGCATCAATTCTTGGGCACTCAACTTTCTTTATGGTCCAACTCTCTCATCCATACATGACCACTGGAAAAACCATAGCCTTGACTATGCAGACCTTTGTCAGCAAAGTGACATCTTTGCTTTTTAATATGCTGTCTAGGTTTGTCATAGCTCATGAACCCTAAATATTCGTTGAAAGGATTGATGCTGAAGCTGCAATACATTGGCCACCTGATGCAAATAGGGTTCATTTCCTTTAGGATTGACTGGCTTGATCTCTTTGCTGTCTAAGGGATCCTCAAGAATCTTCTCCAGCACCACAATTTGAAAGCATCAATTCTCCAGTACTCAGCCTTCTTTATGGTCCAACTCTTCACATCCATACATGACTATGGGAAAAACCATAGCTGGGACTATACGGGCCTTTGTCGGCAAAGGGATGTCTCTGCTTTTTAATATGCTGTCTAGATTTGTCACAGCTTTCCTTCAAGGAGCAAACATCTTTTAATTTTATTACTGTAGATTTATAATATTTTATCCCATAGGTTCCTTCCCTGATATAGTTGCTGGTTATTATTCCAGGTGACTTGCTCTAATAATTTATTCTCTATATCCCCTCTGGGTGGACACTCTTAAAATTCAAATTTTCTCTGCTTTTCTATCAAAGCTTCCTTTCAGGGGCTGCCATGGATGGGTGTGCAGGTTGTATACTGTACAACCACATGGTCACTAGTCACTTCAACAGGCCTGTCTGTCCAATTTTCATATTTACGGTACTTTTATTGGTTTTCCAAGATGCACATTGGTTCACATTTCTAACATCTCTGAAATGGATATGGACTTCCCACAGATGGTAGGCCATAGCTTAATAAGGGTGAAAGTCATGATGTTATAACATTTCTAGCAAGACCACATAGGTGGTAAGTGGCAGAGCTGGGATTTAAACCCAGCAAAACAAATCTACAGTTGTAATTTAATGCAGAAGTTATGCTACATATTGGGAGCGATTCCTGGGTCTGGTCATTTGGAAGTAGACAAAATTTTTTGTCCATAACATAAAAGCATGTGTGCAGGTGCCTGTCAGCAAAAGCACATGGGTGGGGTGGAAACTCAGAGGAAACTGGAAACTGTGCCCCCTGGGGAGATGCCAGGACCCACCAGCCCTCCTTCTTGTCCAGCTCTTCCTTCTAGAGGAGATGCGAGAGCGCAAGTTCGATGGCTTTGCCCGCACCATCCAGAAGGCCTGGCGGCGCCATGTGGCAGTCCGGAAGTATGAGGAGATGCGGGAGGAAGGTGAGAGGCTGCAGGTGGGAAGCTGGGGCTGAGGATGGATTGGCTTAGGGGAGCCAAACCATGACCTCTGCACCCCCCTCGACCCTGTGCCCCCACAGCTTCCAACATCCTGCTGAACAAGAAGGAGCGGAGACGCAACAGCATCAATAGGAACTTTGTTGGGGACTACCTGGGGCTGGAGGAGCGGCCGGAGCTGCGTCAGTTCCTAGGCAAGAGAGAGCGCGTGGACTTTGCTGACTCAGTCAACAAGTATGACCGACGCTTTAAGGTGAGGCACTGGCAGGCGGCCATATCCGGGACCCTGCCCATGCCCCTCCAGAGGTACTCCTACACCTTGCCCAAACACATCTGTCCATGGACACAGGCTCAACTAATGTAGATATGGCTGTTATCAGCTATATCCTTGTATATAGCCCAGACACACTTGTCCATCAGATATATTCTCACCAGGTCAGACACATCTGTCCAGAACTGCAAGCTTACCTTGTTCAGCTCTGACCACAGGACCACCTTCACTTATCCAAGACACACCTATCCATTAAGTATCCTCTCATGCAGTCTAGACAGGCCTGTCAGTTAAACACACCTTCACCTAGCACGGATATACCTGTGTACAGGTAAACTCTCATCAGGCCTGGACACCCATGTCCAGCAAACATACCTTCACCTATCCTGTACCTGTTCATTCCCCACACTCCTTTCTAGCCAGCATAACCTTATTTAACCTGTTTCTTATAAAAAGTAGCCACTCATATACCTTCATGTATAGGGACCCTCCCCTGACCTGTCCTTCATCTGACCTGCCGACACTACCCCTCTGCCTGGGCTGATGCCCTGAGGCCTGGCTTCCCATGCCCAGGGCTCCTGGCACCAGCCTCTCTGGTCTTGTATCCTCATAGCCCATCAAGAGGGACTTGATCCTGACACCCAAGTGTGTGTATGTGATCGGGCGGGAGAAGGTGAAGAAGGGGCCTGAGAAGGGCCAGGTGCGTGAAGTCCTGAAGAAGAAGCTGGAGATCCAGGCGCTCCGGGGAGTTTCTCTCAGGTCAGGCCCCCTACTAGCACCCTTCATCATCAGCTGCCCTCCTTTCACCCCATCTGTCACCCTGAACATGTTACCTTCTATACCTGCAACTTTCTCTTGGTCCTATCTGTCACCTCCACTTGCCCTCGCATTCATGGTCATTGCCAACAGCACCAGTCCCCTCCCCTGACTCTTCTCTATTACCACCTTTTCTAGCTCCTTGCCACGTCTCCCGTTTGCCCCCATCTGTGTCACCCCTCATTTGCCCCTCTCCTGTTGCATCTCAAATATCAGCCCTTCTGCCAGCCTCACCTGTCACTCTCACCTGCTTTTCCTTCCTCCCCTCCCCCAGCACACGGCAGGATGACTTCTTCATCCTCCAAGAAGACGCGGCCGACAGTTTCCTGGAAAGCATCTTCAAGACTGAGTTCGTCAGCCTCCTGTGCAAGCGCTTCGAGGAGGTGGTGCGGAGGCCCCTGGCCCTCACCTTCAGCGACACGTACGATCCCCACCTCCGTACCATCCTCTGGCTTGGCTTGGCACAGCGCCTCCTCCCCTGCTTCACAGACTGACCGAAATGCGCCCTTGCCTTGTCCCCTCCCATCTCAGCCCGGGGTCCGCAAGGATGGGATGAGGTGACCCCTGCTTGGCGGGTGGGGACAACCACAGCTTCCTCCTCTCCTCACAGACTACAGTTCCGGGTGAAGAAGGAGGGCTGGGGCGGGGGTGGCACCCGAAGCGTCACTTTCTCGCGTGGTTCCGGCGACGTGGCGGTGCTCAAGGCTAGCGGCAAGGCCCTCACAGTCAGCGTGGGTGATGGACTGCCCAAAAGCTCCAGTGAGTCTGCGCAGAACCAGGAGATTGGTGCACAAGAGGCTGGCTCTGTTGGGGGTGGGATCAGAGACAGGGGCCAATCAAAACCGTGGGGCGGAGCCAGTGAGGGAGGTCAAGAGTGGGTAATGGACGAGGCCACAAAGAGCGCAGGGCTAGAGAGGTGACCAATAAATGAGCGAGAAACATAGAGGGGCGTGGCCATATAGTAGACACGTGTGTCAGTTGCTGAATGGGAAGATCTTTGAAGAGGGTGGGCCCAAAAGCCAACGAGGGGTGCGTCCTGGAGAGGAGGGGCCAATTATTGGGGCTTCCCTGATAGCTCAGCTGGTAAAGAATCCGCCTGCAATGAGGGAGACCTGGGTTCGATCCCTGGGTTGGGAAGATCCCCTGGAGAAGGGAAAGGCTACCCACTCCAGTATTCTGGCCTGGAGAATTCCATGGACTGTATAGTCTACGGAGTCGCAAAGAGTCGGCGACAACTTAGCGACTTTCACTCCCTCAATCAGTATTCCAGTAATTAAGGGGCTCTGTCCTGATGAGAAAGCCAGTGAGTTAGGGGGCGGGGCCCGGAGTAAACAGGACTTGGGGGTGGGGCCAAGAATCTAGTGTGGCCACTACTCAAATCCCTATCTTTTCCCCTTTCCCTTTCAGAGCCTACACGGAAGGGGATGGCCCAGGGAAAATCTAGAAGGCCAGGCCAGACCGCTACCCGGGCAGCTCCTGGGCCCCCCAGAGGTGAAGAGACACCTGCCACTAAATGTCTTCCTTGCCTCTTGTGGGCTTTAAGGCCTAAGACAGACCTTCTGTCAACGGGCTCTTACAAACAGTGGACTACTCTCTTCGTTTTTGTCCAGGACTCTCTATAGTTCCCATCTCCCATAGAATAAAGGCTAAGCTTAGTTTGGTATTCAAAAACCCTTCAGATTCTGACCCCAGCTAACCACTGACCTCTTCTCTCCTGCCATCTTAAACTCCTGTCATGCAAGCTACATCTTATTTTGCCAATTTACCAAATTTTGTCTTCCCTCCAGGCCTTTGCTTGAGCTGTTTGCTCTGGCTGTCTCCCAAACTCCTATTCCATATGAACTCCTATTCATCCTCTAAGACCCACCCACAAAAGCCCTCCTACAGAAGTAGGTGGGGGAAAATCTTACCTTTGGCAGAGTCTCAATCTATACCTTCCTAACCCCAGGGTCTCTTTCTCCAGGCCAGTCCTTATCATACAGGGTTGAGAGTAGCTGCCTCTTCCCTCAGGGAACTTGGAGCTAAGTCTTCCTCAAATCCTGCTAGCATCACCCTGACAAATGCTCCCATCTTTACTCTTGCTGCAGGCCTGGACCGCAATGGGGTGCCTCCCTCTGCCAGAAGGGGCCCCTTGCCCATGGAGATCACATCTGGAGGGGGCTCCCAGCGGCCACCACGGGGCCCTCCATCCTCAGCCTTGGGGGCCAGCAGACGCCCACGGGCACGGCCCCCCTCGGAGCACAACACAGAATTCCTCAATGTGCCTGACCAGGGCGTGGCTGGGTAGGTGGTGTGGGAGGACAGCCCCAGGAATGGGATGGGGAGTGTCTGGGGCTGTGATGAGTGCCCTCATGTGCCCACAGCATGCAGAGGAAGCGCAGTGTGGGACAGCGACCTGTGCCTGGTGTAGGCCGACCTAAGCCGCAGCCACGGGTGCATGGCCCCAGGTGCCGGGCACTGTACCAGTATGTCGGCCAAGATGTGGATGAGCTGAGCTTCAATGTGAACGAGGTCATCGAGATCCTTATGGAAGGTGTGTGTGCCAAGGCAGAAACAGAAGGACATCTCCAAGGTCTGGAGGTCACCTCCTAAGCAACCATGGGAGCCTGGCCTCACTGTATCACACCCAATACCCCAGCCTCATTTTTCCCACCTGTCAAGCACTAGGGCCACTAACAGACCTGCCTTGTGAGTTGGAAATGGGCCTTGTCTGGATGGCCCAGGCCACCTCCTGCTTTGCCCCTAGGTTGCACCTAGAGGAGCTTCAGCAGCACCCTCTGCAGGTGGGTGGGGGAACATCTTAGGAGTTACTCCTGGGTCCCCCGTGGGGATCATGAGGAGGGACCTATAGAAGAAGGATGAGGGAGTAGCACCAGTGGATGGTCTAGAAAAATGAAAGTGTGAGCCAGGGGCAAGGCAAACGCATGTGCAGCTCCATCCCTTCTTTCTGTCTTAGAGAAGACAGTCTCTGCCCTATGCCGGGCCAGTGGAGACAAGACAGACACAGAGCCAGCATGAAGGCTTTCTCTGGGGCGAGCTGGGCATGGGATCATATCTTCTCCTCTCCCACAGACTCGTCAGGTTGGTGGAAAGGCCGGCTGCATGGCCAGGAGGGCCTCTTCCCCGGAAACTATGTGGAGAAGATCTGAGTGGGGCAGGGGCCTGGGATCCTGCCCTCCCACCTGCCTACCTGGATCCTGCAACATGGGTCTCGTTTCCCTCAGCTGCATGGGCCAGAAGGTACAGTTCTGTGACGTCCAGCCAGGCCTAACCCAGGCCCTGGGTCTAGGGGTCACCTCTGGAGCCCCTGTCCCCCTGTCCTGGACCCTGGCCTCCCGCAAGTCACACCTGTTTCCTCCTATGTGAAA
This sequence comes from Tragelaphus eurycerus, assembly GCA_935064755.1. NCBI lineage: Eukaryota > Metazoa > Chordata > Mammalia > Artiodactyla > Bovidae > Tragelaphus > Tragelaphus eurycerus. The sequence continues at coordinate 3,880,103 of CAKXYN010000058.1, read as the reverse complement.
CAGGGCTAACACAACCTACCTCACAGCTGCCTTGTGAGTAGGATATGAGCTGTATCCCAGGGGCAAAGAGCCAAGCACATTTGGGAGGACCTTGACAAGCTTGACTTCCCTCCTCTCATAAACGAGGCAATAAATGCCGAGTGAAAATATGAATTAACTTACTGAGCACCAACAAGGACTGCCTTCTCATAACTCTGTTAGGTAGGTTCAGCAAACAACCCCATTTTACAGATGGAAAAATGGAGGCTCAAGGAGGTTTAGTCACTCACCTAAGATTCCACAGAGCCAAGTCTTGAACTCTGATACACTCCCGTCCCTCACAAAGTTTGAGTTTATCTCACTTGCTGGCTTCCAGAACCTTCATGCCAGCTCTCCTGCAGAAAATGTTCTGGTGGGCCCTGTCAGCTTTTGAATCTACACACCTCCCCAATACCAAACCCAGCTGGGACCCTGAGGAAGGAGGCAGGTCTCACATGTCCCCCCATAATCCACTCAGAGTCATCCCTGGACCCTGCCCCCACCCCATGTCTCCTTCCTTAGCTCTCACTCACCTGGAGTATGGACCGGTTCTGACATTTGAGGGCTTTCTGCACTTATGTCATGGTGAAGGAGGGGTCAGCCTGGCTACCTGTCCATCCCTTCTAGCTGTCCCAAAACCAGTGCTGGAGTCTGAGCCTTTCAAACCTCCCCATATATACAGGTGAATCCTTGGATCTGAGCCTAAGGATGAACATCCCCTCTGTGCTCAGCCCCACAAAGAGCAGTCCGTCTGGGAGAGATGGAACCAGATAAGTGAAGTCAGGACTGAGCCAGAGAAGGGACTGGGGCTAGAGCAGGGGACAGGGGTGCAGAGAGAGAGTGTAGGCATTGCTGGAGGAGCCAAGAAGGATGAAAGGGTCAGCAGATCTTGATGGCAGATACTACACAGAGTGATCTACGCTGTGATGGAAGGACTCCAGATGGAAGACACCTACCCACCTGGAGGATGGGAGATAGGTATTGAATAAAAACTGGTCAGAAGAGCCTTCTTCAGGATGCAGACCTACCTGGAAAGCTGAGCATGGCTGGAGAAAAAAAAAATCCCAGTTGTGCAACTGTGCCTCAACAGCCCTATTATTTGTCAATCATCACACAAACATGTAACCTGTCTCTTGAATTGGGGGCTTCCCTGATGGCTCAGACAGTAAAGAATCTGCTTGCAATGCAGGAGACCCAGGTTTGATCCCAGGGTCAGGAAGAACCCCTGTAGAAGGGAATGGCAACCCATTCCAGTATTCTTACCTGGAGAATCCCATGGACAGAGGAGGCTGATGGGCTATAGTCCATGGGGTCGCAAAGAGTCAGACATGACTGAGTGACTTTCACTTTCACACTTCACAATCTCTTGAATGTCCCTGGTTCCCTCCATCTATGATTTTTCCCTTTCACTGCCGGGCTACCACTGTACATGTCTCTCAGCAACAGTTAGATTGGGGGACAGACTGTGGGAGGACTGTGTGAGCCACAACATCATCAGCTGGGCATTTCCTGGTGTTGAAGGGGAATGAAGGCTTCTGTCTCCTTTCTCTGCCTTAGAACTCACCATGCAGGCTGCCCCTCTTCCCAGTAAGGGGTATAGCCCTGAGGCCCCACTGCAATAGATCACCACGTTTGCAGGAAGTAGGGCTAGTCACTGGGGATGAAAAGGAGAGGAGGTTTGACATCTTCTAGCAGACAGCATCTCATATCTAGGTTATAGCATCTTCAGACTGCAAACCTCAGTCACCTTAGCCCTGCCCATTCAGCAACATCCTGTTGACTCTGTTACAAAGTTTCTTAAACTGGGCCCCTCCTCTCCCTTTCTTGGTTCTCTGTCCTTTCTGAGACCTCACTCCACCCTTCCCCAGATTGCACCAACCTCCCCTGCACACACACCTCCACCCTTCCTAAAAAGGATGTTTTAATGAATTTTTAACCATATTAATGATAATCAAAAGAAAATTGTTTTTTAAAATTCAGACAGCCCAAAAGTGTGAAAAATCTGTCTTCCCTCTCCCTGCAAAGTTCCTGTCTGTTCCCCTTCCACCCCAGTTTGTTGATATCTCCTCCCAATGATATTCTTGGCATATAAAAGCAGATAGGTACATATTAATGGAGTAGAAAATGGCAACCCCCTCCAGCATCCTTGCCTGCAAAATTCCATGGTCAGAGGAGTCTGGCAGGCTACAGTCCATGGGGTCGCAAAGAGTTGGACATGACTGAGCCACTAAGCACTCACACGCACATCTTATGTACATAGACGGAAATACATTGTATATAAAGCCAACACTTGCCTAGAACTCTCATATGCTTAAATAATGTATTCCAGAGATCTTAGAGCAAAGATCCACTTTACTGTCCCAACAATGATGCATCCTCCAAAGGACACCCAGCAATCAGATGGTGTACCTCCCCCTGCTAAAAATTCATCAGCGAGAATAGAGACCACACACCTCTCTTTCCACTGTTCACTAGGTCCCTGAATGACCTTTCTTGAACCATGTCTATGTTCTGATCTTCACTCCCTGCCTCCACCTGGCTCCAGCAGTGAGCTGATCACTTCAATGTTTCTTAAAAAAGATAAGCTTGTCCCTCCCCAACTCAGGCCACTTGCACCAGCTATTCTTCCCACAGCGATGTGGCCTCCTGAACTTCCATTGCTTAACTCCCTCCTGACAATCAGGCAACAGCTCAGAAGTCATCTCACAGAGAAACTTCCCTGGCCTGTGACCATCACATCCTTCTGGGCTTTCCACCCCCCTCCCCCTTTATTGTGCTCAGCCACTCAGTCACCACTGACTCTTTGGAACCCCATGGACTGTAACCTGCTAGGCTCCTCTGTCCATGGGATTCTCCCCAGTGAGACTACTAGAGCGGGTTGCCATTACCTCCTCCAGGGGATCTTCCTGGCCCGGGGATCGAACCAGCGTCTCTTACATCTCCAGCATTGACAGGCGGGTTCTTTACCACTAGCGCCACTTGGGAAGCCCTTTTTCCTTTATGGCACTTAATATAACCATAAGATCATTTCCCGCATTTGTTGATTCAGAGCAGGAATGTTCGCCTGTCCTGTTCATCTCTGGATCCCCAGAGCCTAGCACAAAGTAGGCACTCAAGGAACCTAAGTTGGATAGGTGACTCATTTCACGCCAGGGCTCTACACCTATCCTCCTGAAGACACACACCGCTCCATCTTTAGGCTACACACGTTCCGGGTGTCCTGAGGACAGACAGGGAACTTGTTTCCCACCCTTGGCTATCTCAACAGATCCATTCCAACTTCTGGACTAAGTGCATTGAAAATGTTGACGTCCGTGGCAATTTCCCTCCAAAGAGGCAGTCCTCTAAACATGACCTTCTCAAAACTGAGAACTGCTGTTTATCCCCCTTCCAGATATGGTGACGGGATGGGAGGAAATGAAGATGCTCATTTTGCACAGGAGAACACAAAGGCCCGGGAAATTTTTAATCCTAGATCTCTGCACACATTTTCTGGGCATAGCTGCTGCTGCTAAGTCGCTTCAGTCGTGTCCGACTCTGTGCGACCCCATAGACGGCCGCCCACCAGGCTCTGCTGTTCCTGGGATTCTCCAGGCAAGAACACTGGAGTGGGTTGCCGTTTCCTCCTCCAATGCATAAAAGTGAAAAGTCAAAGTGAAGTCGCTCAGTCGTGTCCGACTCTTAGCGACTTGCCTTCTCCTTCTGGGCATAGCAGTTCGGGAGAATCCTTGATCTCAGGCCCCGCCTCCTCGCCGAGCACTGTGCACGTACCCCGCCCCCCCGTTCTCGCGAGACCTAGGAGCCGAAAAATGGCGCCGACGTGAACGCGAGCCCGCGGCCACCGAAGGAGTCGCTGCAGCCTTAGTTGGAGCCGCCGGAGTCGCGGGAACAAGAGGCTAAACCAGGCTGAGGATGGTGAGCGCGGCACCGGGGATGCGGACGCGGCGAACAAGCAGGGACTGGCGGGGGGCGGCCTTCTAAACCTCCTGCCGACCCCGCCTCCACATCCGGGCAGTCGCCCGCCGCTGTCACTCAGGGAGCACCCTACCCCCTACTTCCGGTCCTGGCTTCGACTGGGCCACGCCTACAGGGCTCAGGCACCGCCCCCTGATCTTTATATGTTTGGGGTCCCAGCACCTCCAGTTCGCCTGCACAGCTCGAACCCCTCTGGTAGATATATCTCCGTCCTCAAACACCCACTTGGCCAGTTCTGGCCCTCCAGAATCTTCCTAGCCGCGCCCTGTTCAGAGCCCCGCCTTTGCACCGCCCACTGCCTCTAGGCCACGCCCCTGCCTTGTAGTTGGGGGGCCTCCCAGCTTTCCAAGTTAGGATCAGAGCATGCTTCTTTCATATAGGGGCTTCCTGGAAAGGTACCCCCTTGTACATTTGGCACACCTCCCAACTCTTCCGAAGGACGGGGACACTGGAGGCAGACGTTCAACCCCCTCACCCACTGCCTCTCCTTAGTATGCGGGCCGACTGGGTGACGTCTCGGGGGCATTCGCTGTTTCAGAAACACCCAATGGTTATGGCGGGGTAAAGGGGTTCCCCTAGCTGGCGCAGGCAGACCCTGGGCCCAGGGGGTTCTCCCCACCTCTTCCTTCCATCAGGATGAGGAACCCTCGGGGCCCAGCCCGGACATGCCGGCTACTGCAGAGCCCAGCTCCAGTGAGACCGACAAGGGGGTGTCCCCAGTTGTGGCTGCTATACCCAAGTCCACTTACATGGAGGAGGAGCCGGGCCCTGACGGGGCAACCACACCCCCAGTGTGGGAACGTGGAGGGCCCACCGGAGGGACCCAGCAGGGTGCCTCCCCAGCCCCAGACAGTGGCCATCCTGGACCTGGACACAGCCTTGGCCCAACCAGCACTGTCTCCGGGACCAGTGAGGACCTTCGGCCTCCCAGACGACGCCCACCACCAGGTGACACGTGATGGGACCTTCTGGGGGATCACAGGCCTGGAACAATAGAAGTGCAGACTGCTGAGTATCTCCAGACTGGGGGCCCACCTAGAGGGAATCACTACTTACTGAGCCCCATTGCGTGCCAGGCTGTGGCTCCAACGAGGAGGCAGGGAAACTCAGCCGCTACTTTCTGGTGGGGGAGGCAGAGGGTAAAGGCCCCAGTAAGAAACCATAGTTAGTAGTTGCAGGGTAGTTGCAGCCCCATAAATGCCCCTCTGAGGCAGAGCCCTGGACAACGTTGATGACGAAGGGATGGTGACCCTCCCCCTGCTTCTGTGCATCCTTCAGGGAAGCAGATACCATGCTCCAGCCCAGGCTGCTGCCTCAGTTTCCCCAGCGTTCGAGACCTGGCACAGCATCTGCGTACCCACTGCCCACCCACACAGTCCCTGGAAGGTAGGGCCAGGGTAGATGGTGGGGAGGCAGGTTAGGGTGGGAGGCGGGCCGAGCCTCCGGGCCAGTCCTGGCCACCCCACTCCACTCCTGTCATTCATCCCTGCGCCGCCAGGCAAGCTCTTCCGCTGTTCCGCCCTGAGCTGCACCGAGACCTTCCCCAACATGCAGGAACTGGTGGCCCACGGCAAGCTGCACTACAAACCCAACCGCTACTTCAAGTGAGACCTGGTCCACCGTGACCTCAGCTGGTGTGGGGGACCAGGCAGCTACCCCTGACCACCGATTTTGACAGCTACTACCTGGGGTCCTGGCTTTTCTCCCTTCCTTTTCCGAGGGGGTTGAGTCAGGAAGAGGACGTGATCAAGGGCCAGCCTTGCCCTTACCTGCCCAGAAGAGACTGGTCCCTAGAGCCAATTCCAGGGACCCCCGAGGGCGGGGCTTGGTAGGGAGTATGTGTGTAGGGCGGGGGGGACATTACATGGCCCGACTCCGCCCAGTCCTCTACCTCCCAAGAGGAAAACTGATCACCTAAGTAAAAATTGAGACTTCCTTCCTCATCTTCCCAGGGTTCCGACCTGGAGAAGTCCGGAAGGGTCGCGACCACTGTGGGCGGCCGCTTAGGGCAAACTTCTCCCCCGCAGATGGGGGAGTCAGGTTATTTGGGCCCAGGGTCCTTGACCACCCTGGAGCGGCGGCTCTCCAGGTTACCGCGGATAGGCCCCTCCCTGGGTCCCCTGGGAGACCCAGCCCAGCCCTGTGCTGCCCCCCAGGTGTGAGAACTGCCTGCTGCGCTTCCGCACGCACCGCTCGCTCTTCAAACATCTGCATGTTTGCGCCGAGCATGCGCAGAGCCCAGCCCCGCCGCCGCCACCCCCGGCCCTGGACAGGGAGTCGCCGGCGTCCGAGCGCCCCCCGGAGTCCGACCCTGTGCCGGCGCCTGGCCTGCCGTACCCGCTGCTCGAGCCGTTCACGACCCCTGCCCCTGCCCCCGCCGGGCCCTTTCTGCCCTACCTGAACCCCGCGCCTTTTGGCCTAAGTCCCCCACGCCTGCGCCCCTTTCTGGCCGCCGCTCCCGGGCCTCCTGCTTCCAGCGCCGCAGTCTGGAAAAAGAGCCAAGGTGAGTGTGGGCTATTGGGGCCGCCTTCAGGGTGGGCTGGGCTCACTCTGACTTCTGACCTTGACCCGCCCATTGACCGCAGGTGCAGGCGGCAGCCCGCGAAGACCCCAGGGCGGCTCCGACGCGCCCTCAGGTGCGTGCAGGTGACCACCAGGGAGGGTGGAGGGGATTTCTTTCCTGCGCCCGGAGGGACCTGGGGGATACCCACCCCCTTTCCAGGTGCCCAGAAATGTCTCCCCCGAAATACAGGATTTTGCCTTAAAAATTGCGGCCCCTGCTCCTTCATCTGCGCCAGCGTTTCCGTGTAAAACTCGTGCCCGGATCCGGAGCCCTTCCCCGCCACATGGGTTCAGAGGATGGGAGGAGGGGACGCGGATAAGTCAAGTTTAGTGTCCCCAGACACTTGGGGAAACGATCGAGAGAAACAGATCGGGCAGGCCAGCGCCCCCCGCCCCACGCCCCCACTCCCAGGAGCTGATGGGGAGGCTGGGAAAGGTCCGACCCGCCCTCGCCCCAGGGCCAGGGCTGACCGGGTCCTGCCTGCCCGCAGGGCATGCGGCTCCCAGCCGCATCGTGTGGGAGCACACGCGCGGCCGCTACTCGTGCATGCAGTGCGCCTTCTCCACGGCCTCGCGGCCCGCCATGACCCTACACCTGGAGGACCACCGCCCCGGCGGCCCCGCGGCCCCGGCGCCCGGGCAGCCGCGCCCCGACGCGCCGGCGGGTAAGGCCGGGGGGAGCGCGCGTGTGGGAAGGGTGGGGGGCCCTGAGGCGAGGAGCGGGGCTGAGGCTCAGGCGCCCCCTCCTCTCCCCCACCCAGACCCGGCCCCGCTGGCACCCAAGGTATCGCCGCTGCTGTCTGAGGGGGAGTGTCCGGTTTTCTCGCCGCTCTGAACGACGCCGCGTAGGGAACGGGCTGTGGGTAATGGTGTCGTTTTAGGGAAAGCCTGAGATGGCAGGGGTGGGACCAATAAAGGAGGCAGATGACCCAGCTGTAGATGTGCCATGTGTCTGGGTCCCTTGCTTCTCCACTACAGTCCTGAGGCACCGCCACCTTGGGAGGAGGCAGGTCCCCCCTCACTGCCCACCTGTGTCCCGCCTCCCCTGTCAACTCAACCCTGGGACAGCTGTTGGTGACCTTCCCTTCTGTCCTACCAATTCCAGAAACCAGATGAGATGGCACTTGCCAGTTTTATTTGAAAAGTCCCAGGAGCACCCAGCGGGAACCCCCCAGATCCTGAGGCCTGTGCCAACCCTCAGGGAGGTGACAGAGCAGTCCTGGCAGAAGTAGGGTGGTGCCAGGTCACCTGGGGCTGGGCGCTGTGTGGCAGGCTGGGGCTTAAGCCTCATAGCCACTCCCTCCCTGTCCTCTGGACTGTCATTGTGGGCTGCCCATGTCCCCTTTTCTCTCCAACCCTGAGGATGAGGCTGGGAGTGGGCCAGTCCTGCAGAGCCTGGCTCCCTCCCTCCTCTTTTCCCCCATATAGGTTCTCTCCTTTCTTTTCTATTTTTTTTTTCTCCTTCCTTTTCTTCCTGGGAGTCAGGTGGGGGCCAGGGTTCAAAATCTGGTCCCACAGCTGCTGTCACCAGAACCCTGAGGGTCAAACCTCCAGGGTATGGAAGCCCCATCCCTCTGGGCCTGGCTTTACCTGCTGCCTCTTTGTCCCTTCCAGCCCTGTGGCCCCCTAGCCCAGACCTCATCTTGCCTGGTCCTGGGCACCAGAAGCAATCCTCCACCCCCCACCCCACTTTCCATCCAGCCTGAAGACCCCTGGAAACAAGTCTCTTCCAATCGTGCCCCTTCCCCTGCCTAGTACCCCTTTCACTCCTCTCAGCTCTCTGGATGAAGATCCTGTCCTCCTAGTAGCCCCATCTTGCACATCTTCCACTCTTCCTATCAGGGCCACACTCACCATCCCTTCTCCTTTTCCTCCTGAGGAACCTAGACATCCTGTGAGCAAGAACCCAGCGACTCCTAGCTCCACCCCACCCCGTTTCATCCCTTACCTCCTCCATCTTCCAAGTCATCAAGGTTGTTCTCTGCCACCAATAAGACACTGGTCACCCCCTGGGGTGTAGTCCCCAGGCCCCACCCCTCGCCCAGCAGCAGCCTCCTGTTTTCCTCTTGTCTCCTTTCCCGTCCTCCCCCAGTCCTCCTCAGAATCTTTATCTCTCAGTCTCAGAGCCAAGCAAGGTCCTCGGCATGGAAGCCATCCAGGTAAAGCCTAGCTGGGGTATCGGCTCAAACACCTGTTCCCATTAGTGTGGCCACTGTGTCTCCTTGAAGTTGAACACTTCCAGGTTCCGAAGGCCCTTCTGCTTCTCCCGGGAAGGGCAGTAGGGAGATCTGGTGCCCTTAGGACCTATCCCACCTGGACACCCAGGAGCCGGACCACCTGTCCCTCCATCCTCGGCCTCTCAAGGGTCTTCAGGGCTCCAGTGTTCTTGATGGGGTTGCAGCTGAGGCTCAGGTAACTCCGGCCAGGTGACCACGCTGCCACCATCTCCAGGCCCCCAGGCCCCTACTGAGACAGCTGACACTGAACACGAGCTGTGGGACCATTAGGGAACCCTGGGGGCTCCAGACTCCCATAAACTCCCCCCCACACACACTTCTCAGCCAGAAGCCTTGGAACCACAGCTGGGTGACCCTGGGGAAGATTCAACCTTTTGGGGGAGTCTTTTGGGTATGACATGCAACATGTGGGACTTTAGTTCCCTCACCAGGGATCAAATCCATGCCCCCTGCACTGGGAGCACAGTCCTAACCACAGGACTGCCAAGGAAGCCCCAAGACCGACCCTCTAAATATCTCACTTTTCTAGTCCTTAAAGTGGGTATCATGACAGTCTACCTTTGGAGTTCTTGTGAGGATTCACAGAGGGATGGGAGAGGGAGGGGGCTTGAGAAACGTTGGCCAGCAGTTGACATCCTTCCAGCCACCAAGCCTGTGGCTGGCTGCCTGGGGTCCTCTCAAGAACCTGGGGAGGAGGTGGGTCAAGGGCCCACTGTACAGATAGAGAAGCTGAGGCTAGGTTGGTAAGCTGACTGAGCCCTACTCTAGCCAGGCTTGGTTCCAAAGTCAAACTGATTTCTACACGACCCCAGAAGTGGGACACAGTTACCACTGATGAGAAAACCCAGGCACTCTCAGCTTTTACTGCACCTCCAAGGCCCTACTTAGACACCTTTGGGAATATGGCCCTAGGCTCACCCTTTCCTGCATCTCCAGGGGACCATGGTCCCCCAGCACCCAGGAGTCTTCCCCCTAAGGCCCTCATTCAGCCACCCCAGAATCCAGGCCGTGACGTGTGTCACTTCCCAGTGTGTCAGGACCTTTCCAGAGAGACTCAGAGCCAATATGTTGGCCCAGGTACCTGCCTCCCAACTCCATCACCCACATAGATGCAACAGCCCCTCCCGTGGGTACAGTGGGTCCACAGTCCCCATGCTCCCCGGGCCCCTCGCTGGTCTCTGGAGCAAGCTGAAAGTGCTCTGAGGCCTGGGGAGTTGGGTCACTGGAAACCGCCTGCTACCCTCGTGCATATGTGTTCAGTTGCTCAGTGGTGTCCGACTTTGTAACCAGTAGCCTGTCAGACTCCCCTGTCCATGGAATTCTCGGGGCAAGAATACTGGCATGGGTTACCATTTCCTCCTCCAGGGGATCATCCCAACCTAGGGGTCGAACCCACGTCTCTTGTGTCTCCCACATCATCAGGCAGATTCTTTACTATTCCACCACCTCCTACCCTCATCCCCTCCCAACTCATGTCCAATCTTTGTCTGCTCGCTTGGGAAGTCTTATTCTCCCAATGTCCGCAATGTGCCTTATGGGCCTCTGCAGCCCCTGGCCTCTCTCTGGCCAACCAAGCTGTGACCTCAAAGAGGGTTCCTCCACACCCCCACCACCTCAACTCCAAGATGCCCGAAAGCAGTCCCTCTGAGGGCCCCAGCTCCGCCCAGCAGAGGGCGCCCAGGAGTGTCCATCTGAAGGGAGGATAAATGAGGGGCCTACGTGTCCAGGCAGGCACCCACTTTGTGCAGCTACCCCAGAGGGTGCAGGTTGGCCAGAGACTGCAGGTTCCCAGGCTGAGCAACTCTGGGACACAGACCTCTTCATCCTCATCCTCCTACTCGGAGGGGGACCCACACCAGGAATGTGACCCAGAGTGCATGTTGGTCTGTGCAGGGACACGGGGGCCCCAGAATCCCCGGGCTCTGCTCTTAGAGCAGACACACAGGCGGAGTCACTGCCAACTGCTGTCTGTAGCCTTCTGGAAACTTGAAACATCCCTGCTAGTCTAGGTGTGATCCTTGGACCACAGTATGGGCATCACCTGGGATGCTTCAGACTGACAGACCTGAGGCACAGCTCACACTTTATCGGGCTCCCAGGGTGACTAGTGGACACCAGTTCTTGTCCAGCTTCACATTAGAATCACCCTGAGGGTATGTAAGAAATCCCCAGGCTCAGGCCACAACCCAGACCAATTAAGTCAGAATCTCCAGGAACAGGCTTCCCTGATGGCTCAGTGATAAAGAATCTACCTGCCAGTGCAGGGGGCACGGGTTTGATCCCTGGTCCAGGAGGATCCCTCATGTTGAGGAGCAGCTAAGCCCCTACACCTGTGCTCTAGAGCCTGGGCCCTGCAACTACTGAAGCCCCGCCCTGGCTCCTTACTCTGCAACAAGAGAAGTCACCACAATGAGAGAAGCCTGCACGCTGCAACTAGAGTATCCCTGCTCTCTGCAACTTGAGAAAGCCTGCTAGCAGCAGCAAAGACCCAGTGTAGCCAAAAAGTTTTAAATTAAAAAAAAAAAAAATCTCCAGGAGTTTCTGTTCACCTCTGTGAACTCTTCAAGGGACCCCGATGGTGTGGCCAAGCTGAGAATCAGGGCTCTGCTCTCCCCCACTGGGTGTTTTCTCCTTTCTCTATGAGCCCCAAGGTCACTGACCTCTTGGAGACCAAGCCAAGCCATCAGGGTTTCCCTCCAGACAGTGCTGGTCTTGTGCCCCACCATTACCCCCTCTTCGCTGGCCTCCCAGCCACCCCCATTTTCCTCCTTCCCTAGTCCTCTGGGAACCTGGACACTGCCCACCCATCCTCCCATCACCAAATCTGCCACCCAACCTGGGCCGTCAGCAGCTGTGTGGCAGCTGTCCCCCCAACAGGAAGTCCTGAGTCCTGCTCAGAGCTGGAAATTGGGACTGCAGGGAAGTGTTGAAATGAGGAAGGCATCTTGAGGCAACAAGGGCCGGCAGGAGGGCCTCACCCACCCGGCTCACTCTGACTCCCGGGTAAGCGTGAAGCTTACCATGCCCCTTCCCTACTGAGAACTACCCCTCCCCTTGCACAGAGGCCCTGGCTGGAGGTGGCCTTGGCCTGCCTCTGTTGGCAGGAGGCCCTCCTGGCCTGGCACAAGTCCTCCCTGGGGTTCGGAGGCCAACACACGGCACGACTGGGGTGGCGGTGAGGGGGCAGCAGAATCTAGAAATGAGTGACTGTTGGGAGGGATTCTGCTAACAGGATGCCCAAAGCTTGCAGGGCAGGACAGGAATTCAAGAAGCACTGACAGGATCTGAGACCAGGCTGGGGCTGTCCCCGCCTCTGCCCCTTCCTCCCCTCCCCTCCCCGCCTGGCCAGCAGACCCCACCCCGTGGAGCAGAAGCCACAGTCACTTCCTGAAGGCAGCGGTCCTGGCCTGGGTCCCACTTGCCTTGTGGTCCATCGCCCTCCTACAGCCATGGTGAGTGAGTCTCCAGGGCCTGGGAGAGCCCCACACTGGCTGGAGGTGAGGGATGCCACGGGTGGAAACCAGAGGGGCATATTCCAAAAGTGGGGTGGCAGAGGGGCAGGAAAGCTGTTGGGGACATGAGAAAGACCGCCACAAATGCTCAGAGGTAAGAAGCAGCCGGGATCCACTTCTGGGACAGCTCAGGCTCCGAGGGGCAGCAATGGGCCGAGGCTGTGACTAGAAGGGGAACAGGTGGGCCTGCTGGGGTGACTCCCCTCCCCCAAGGCCAGCATGAACAGCCACCGGGTAACAGGCAGCCAGGGTGAGTGGCAGGGACTTCCTGTGGGTGACAAAGTAGGTCATGTAGCTGCTTCCCACCCTGCCCACCCCAGCAGTCCTCCAGGGCCTGACCTGCTGACCTGACTTCCCTGGCCCCCTGGGTCACCTAGGAGCCTATCCCAGCCCAGCTGGTGGGGGGTGCTTTCACAGAGGTATCTCAGGCCCCAGGCAGGAACTGCCACCCTTCCTTGTTCTCTGGGTCAGGGGAGAGTGAAGCTCAGACAGGGCAGATGAGTGAGGTCCTGCCCTTCCCCTCCCCAATCTCCTAGACCCCAGGTGAAGCCAGGCCCAGGGACCTGTGGCAGGGCCACTTCTGGGGCCATTTGTCGGTCAGAGCAGGCCTGGCCTACTCGTGTGTCTCCTGTGTCTGTGACCGAGGGTGTGGGTCCTGTCGAGACGGGATCTGGGATGGACTTCATGTGCCAGGGCTGGTGCACCACATCAGACTGGATGTGGCAGAGTATATGCTGTTTGTCTCAGTGTCCAGTGTATATGTATATATATATATATTTTTTTTTTTTTTTTTTTGCCGTGCCACACGGCATCATGTGGGATCTTAGTTCCCCAACCAGGGATCAACGCACCTCCTGCATTGGAAGCACAAAGTCTCAACCACTGAGCCACCAGGGAAGTCCCTAGTAGATTCTGTATTTCAACAAATAGGTACTGAGCATCTTACTGAGTGCGAGGCACTGGGAAGACAGCAGCGCTGCTGCCCTCGTGTCACGGTCAGGGGCAGGGGGGAGGAAGTTCACACACACACACACACACACACACAAACCCTAAATAGTCAAGACATTTAAAAAACAGTACTGGGTGGCAGTGTAGTGGTTATGACTCCTTGCTTCCAATGCCAAGAGGCACTGGTTCAATTCCTAGTTGGGGAACTAGGAATATACAGTAGCACATGGTAATGTGCTATGTGGCATACCAATAAGTAGTAAAAAAAAAATAAGTATTAAGCAAAAATAAATAGGATGATATAGAGTGGTAGGCACTAAGAGAAAAATCAGACCAGTTGGGGTGATCAGAGAATCCTAGGGGGATCCTTTTTATTTTAAAATCAGGGTGTTCTGGGAAAAAAGGCCTCTACCACATGGAAGAAAGGAGTAGAAACCCGGAAGAGGAGAGAACGTGCAGTGGGAAGTGTGGCCCAGGCAGGCCGGGCGGCAGGAGCCACGCAGGAGAGGGAGGCCAGGGAGGCGGCAACGGGGAGGTCAGGCGTGCCGTTCAGGGGGTTCGTGAGCTCTGGAGCTTTTACCCTGGGGAAGTGACAGAACACACCCAGATTCGGAGCAGAGGAGCACAGACAGACTCAGGCCTCCTCTGGCTGCTGCGGTGCACTGACCGGGAATGGGGGCATGGGGCGTCGGGGGCAGGAGAAACAAGGAGGAGGCTCTTTCTGTAATGCTGTTGCAGGGGAGGCCACCTCCCCTGAGAGGATTCCAGGACAGGGGTGCAGGTGGTCCAAAGTTGTTCAGTTCCAGATAGACTAATATACATTTCTTGCTTTTGGCTGCACCGGGTCTTAGTGGTGGCACGCGGGATCTTTAGTTGAGGCATGTAAACTTCTCGTGGCATGTGGGATCTACTTCCCCAAACAGGAGCTAGGAGACTTAGCCACCTGACTGCCAGGCAAGTCCCTCCAGAAAGGCCTAGGGACATGCAGGAGGGGAGGAGGAGCTTGAGGATGCTCCACAGAGCTGGGGTGGGGGCGGGTATGGGAGCAGAAGGCCACAGGGGGCCCCAGGAGCGCAGGTCCAGAGAGGGGTGAGGTGGGGTGCACATTCCAGGCTTAAGTGACGAGGTCAGAGGATGTGTGGTAGTTCAGGAAGAGAGCCTGGCACTCTCACGGGGAGGCTGGAGACAAAAACACGGGCGTGTGGTCAAGAGAAGAGAGTCAACGGCAGAAGGCCGGCAAGAGGACGACAGGGGTGTGTGTCTGTGGTCGGTCCACTTGTCCCCACGTCTGTCTCTCCATGGCCCCCATGTGTATGAGTCCCTTGCCTGCCTGTGTCCCCTAGGGGAGTCATCAGGACTTCCGGAGCCTTCAAGCAAAGTTCCAGGCCTCTCAGCCGGAGACTGGCGACCTCCCCAAAAAGCCCCCGAAGCCTGAGTTCCAGAAACTCCTCAAAAAGTTCCCACAGCCAGAGCTAGGCGAGCACCCCAAGAAGCCCCCACAGCCTGAGTTCACTGACCTGCCCAAAAAGCCCCCAAACTTGAGTTCAGTGAACTCTCCAAGAAGTTCCTGCAGCCGGAGGCCACGCCGCTCCCCAGAAAGCCCGAGGTCCCTGAAGGCCCCTCTCAGAAGCCCCCACAGCAGCCTGAGCTCAGCAACGCCCTCAGGCCCCCCGTGGAGCCCAAGTTCAGTACTCTTCCTAAGAAGCCCCCGCAGCCTGAGTTCTGTGGGCTCCCCAGAAAGCCCCCACAGCCTCAGGTCGGTGGCCTCCCTAAGAAGCCCCTGCCGCAGCCCGAGTCCAGCGAGATCCCTCCAGTGCCCCTCTTAAAGCCTGAATTCGGTGAGCCCCACCCCCACTCCTCAGAGCCTAACTTCAGTACTCTTCCCAAGAAGGCCCCACAGCCTGAGTTCTGTGAGCTCCCCAGAAAGCCCCTGCAGCCTCAGGTCGGTGGCCTCCCTAAGAAGCCCCTGCTGCAGCCTGAGTCCAGTGAGGTCCCTCCAGTGCCCCTCTTAAAGCCTGAATTTGGTGAGCCCCACCCCCACTCCTCAGAACCTAACTTCAGTACTCTTCCCAAGAAGGCCCCGCAGCCTGAGTTCTGTGATCTCCCCAGAAAGCCCCCACAGCCTCAGGTCAGTGGCCTCCCTAAGAAGCCCCTGCTGCAGCCTGAGTTCAGTGAGGTCCCTCCAGCGCCCCTTTCAAAGCCTGAATCTGGTGAGCCCCACCCCCACTCCTCACAGCCCGACTTCAGTACATTTCCCAGAAAGTTCGCCCGGCCTCAGCTGAATGACCTCCCCAAGAAGCCCCTGCCACCTGAGTTTGGTGACCTCACCAGGACATCCTCGGAGCCAGAGGTCAGTGTGGTTCCCAAGAAGCCACGCCAGTGTGAGTTCAAGGCGCTCTCCAAGAAGCCCCCGCAGCCCGAGCCCGCCAGCCTCTCGAGGACGGCCTCGGAGCCCGACTCGGCGTGCTCCCCTCGAAGTTTCTGCAGCCCGAGTGTCGGGGGCCACCCCGCAAGCTCTCGCAGCCGGAGCCCAGTTCTCTGCCCAGGAACCTCTCAAGAAAACCCCTGCTCCCTGGCTCCTTTTCAGAGAGCTCGCTGCCCTCTGCCGTGGCAGGCTCCAACCCCCGGGTCCCGCTCAGCCCAGGGTTTGGGGCACGGCAGCAGAGATCAGGAGCCCTCGCTCGGAGTGCTGGCTCCAGGCTGTGTCTCAGACCTGGTCACCTGCCCCGGCGGAGGCCTCTACCCCCAGCCAGCAGCCTGGGCCCTCCCCCAGCCAAGCCCCCACTGCCCCCAGGCCCCAGGGACATCCAGAGCTTCCGGAGAGCTGCGGCAGCAGACACAGGTGGGTGTGGATGGCCCAGGTAGAAAGCAGGGGCGGGCAGGTCGACACTCCCTGGCCTACCTGCGTCCCCACCTCCCATCTCATCTCTCCGCAGCTCTGCCCAGGACCTCCTCTTCTGCTGGCCTCTACTTAATCCCACAGTGAGCATGGGGAGTCAGGGAGCACAGGCATGGGTCACAGGGCTGAAACAGGCCCTCACTCACATCAGGTATCCCTGCAGGGACCCAGACGAGGTGTACGATGATGTTGAGCCCACAGACCACTCTGGACCCGGCCCCAGGAGCAGAGGTGACAGAGTGGGACACTCAGCCAGACCAGTCTGCTGAAGCATCCGAGGAGGGGGAAGTCATCACAGGGGCCTTTTCTGTCCGTGTTGCTAGTACCAGGCCCCATGACAACCCATATGCCTGAGGGATTGAAAGCAGAGCTGCTGTTGCTGCTAAGTCACTTCAGTCGTGTCCGACTCTATGCAATCCCATAGACAGCAGCCTATCAGGCTCCCCCATCCGTGGGATTCTCCAGGCAAGAACACTGGAGTGTAGCTAGGGGAGAAAAAAAGAGAGAAAGGGGTCAGAGAGGTCATGGCAGCTCCTGGTGGAGGAACAGGAAGGACAGCCAGAGGCCAGCAGCCTGACCACGGTGCGGCCAAGCCAGGGTTGTGTCCCAGGGTGGTGGCCGTAGACATGAAGAACAGGGGAAGAATCCGATAGAGGGGCATTTCCCTGGTCTAGTGCTTAAGACCCTGAACTCCCAACACAGTGGGCACGGGTTTCATCCCTGTTCCAGGAATAAGATCCTGCAAGCAGTGTGACCAAAAAAAAAAAAAAAACCCACAAAAGCGGCGAGGACGTAATGGTGTATCACCAGGGACGATAGCAAGCAAGCTCAGGATAGGGATGAGGCTTAAATGTTGAGCCTGCACCAGGGTGTCAAGTGGAGGTGACCTGAGTAAGGAAGAGGTGTCAGATCCACAGCACTGGAGGTCCCTGAGGGGAAGGGCTTGGGCCTGAACTCAAGAGAGAGAGGGCTGGAGCCAGGGTATGGCCGACCCTCCAGATCCATGTGCTCTGGGTGTCCAAGGCCCCTTTTGTCTCATTTTCCATGCCTCCGCTCCTGGAGAGCAGGAGGAAGGCCAGGCAGGCCTAGCTCAGGGAAGAGGCATTCACCGACCTCACATGAGACATGCACCCCATCTCCCCACCAGCACTTAATGGAATGTGCACTGTGTCCCCCCCGCCCCCATTTTACACAAGTGGAAGCTTGAGACATGACTTGCCCCAGCTCACAGCCAGGACATGGGAGCCTCTGCCCCAAGGCTGCTTCCTGCCCTTATCTCTGGAGGGTCTCCTGCCAGGGAACCTCTTGTCAGAGGTACCTGAGGGGTCCCCAGCTGCTGCCCCCTCCTCACCAGCCCAGCCCCCAAAGCCTGCTGCCTCTATGGCTGTGACCCCTTCCTGGGCCCTACTTCTCCTGGGCTTGCTTTCCCCAGGGGCTGCTTGCAACACCCCTGTGAGCACAGAGCTTCCTGACAGGGCCCCTCTTGCTTCCGCTCTAGTGAGGCTCTGTGGCTCGGGTCTGGAGGGGGCCGCCGCTCCTGGGGATGTGGACGCAGGGAGCGAGCACCTCTGAATGCTCCACCTCCAGCAACTCTGCAGGCATGAGCCCACCCTTTTCTGCTTCCCCAACCCCAAATAGACCAGACGCATCCTTAGCTTAGCTTTGTCCCCCATCCTATGCCGGTCATTCTCCAAGACTCTGACCCAGTACCACATGCTTGCCCAGATCTCTCCCTCTTGAGGGGTGGGGGTGGGTGCTCACAGCACTGCAGACTGTCCCAAAGGCTGCTCTGCCCCTTTCCAGTCTGTCCCCGACCTGAGGGACTGTGGGTGCCTCCCTCCCACTCTCTGCCTCACTCGGAGCAGTGACAGCTCCCTGCACAGACAAAGGAGCTCCTCGAGGGTCAGGAGCTGAGGGCAGCCTGCTCAGGATCTCACTGCCCAGGGTGCCGGGGCTACAGGGCACCAGGGTCTGCCCTGCTCGGCTGCACCCAGACCCAGGGCTGTGTGCTTAGGCTGCGAGAGGTGTATAGGAGCCCTGGGATGAAGTCAGTACTGCTTCCAGCTGGGTGACCATCTCCAGCCCGGGTGGCCTCTGAGTGTGACTGTCACTTCAGCACCAGGCTGAGGCTGGAGACAAAAAGTGTCTGGGAAGGGAAGAGTGCACCATGCAGATATGCAGCCCCCTCCCCACCCCAGCAGCTTGATGGTATGGGGGGCCTGGTGGTCTAGACTGCCCAGGGCGGCACTTCAAGTCAATCAGAGAGGACTGCAAAAAAAGCTGGGAGCAGCAGGTTCTAGATCCTTCACTCACATGCCCGGTGTTCATGAGGCTCTCACTGTAAGCAGACCCTTGGCGAGGAGTGTCCTCACCTAAAAAGCTGTTCATCTGCCAGGTAGTGAGTGGTTGCCACCTGGGAGACTCCTTCCAGTCCAGTCTCCTCATCAGCCAGACCAGGCAAGAACCCCAGCCCGACACAGCCCCTTCTCAGAGGCAGGCTTTGTTTGCTTTGAGGAACACTTTTCTTGGCCTTTTTTTTTTTGACCCATACCTCATTAGAATTCCCCAAACCTAAGTGCTATAGGAGGGAGGGGTGAAACTGCCTCAAAAGCTGACAGAGGAGCCCTGCCTCTACCATTTAATGGCTTGGTGGCCTTGGGCAGGCTGCCTTACCTCTCTGGCCCTTGCTACCTCCTCAGCAGGTAGCTTGGGACGACAGCCATCAAGAAAGTTGAAAGAAGGGACTTTCCTGTTGGTTCAGCGGCTAAGACTTCACATTCCCAATGCAGGGGGCATGGGTTCGATCCCTGGTCAGGCAATTAGATCCCACATACTGCAACTAAGACCCAGAGCAGCCAAATACATTTTTTAAAGAAAAGAAAGTTGAAAGAAATGGCTAATGGTTTCTGCCGTGCCTGGCCTGTGGCAGGAGTTAGGAAAATGGAAGGCAATCTACTATGAGAGGCCTGGGCAGCAGAGGGTGAGGAGGAGACCCAAGTCCTGAAAACTGACCAGGGAACATCAGGCCACCAGAGCCAGAGGCCCACACTCAATGGCCCTGCCCTAACTTGGCACTCTGACTGTCCTAGATGAAGTGCTGTCGGCTCAGCAGTACCCGTGGAGGCCACCTCAAAACCCAGAGCTCAGGTACCAGAGGGAGGTGGGCAAG
Organism: Tragelaphus eurycerus; assembly: GCA_935064755.1. Lineage (NCBI taxonomy): Eukaryota > Metazoa > Chordata > Mammalia > Artiodactyla > Bovidae > Tragelaphus > Tragelaphus eurycerus. The sequence goes on along the minus strand of CAKXYN010000058.1, from coordinate 3,860,783 downwards.
GCGGGACCAAGCTGTGGAGAAGAGTAGAAGGGGGTCCCTGAGAAGCATGAGCACCTAATTCCTTGGGGGTGGGGGCTCAGGAAGGAGAAGGCGCTCTTCCAGCCACCGCAGGTGCCGCCCACGGACCTCAAGTCCCTGAAGCAGCTCCGGAAGGCAGAGAAAGCCGAGCGGGAGTTTCGGAAGAAGTTCAAGGTGTGAATGAAGAGTCCTGGGAGGGCTGGGCTCGGCCCCAGGTGGCCACCGCCCCACACGGGGTTCTGAGGGCGGCAGGGCAAGCGGCAGCTCTTGTGTCCCCCTCCCCAGTTCGAGGGGGAGATTGTGGTTCAGACGAGGATGATGATCGACCCCAATGCCAAGACCCGCCGTGGGGGCGGCAAGCACCTGGGGATCCGGCGTGGGGAGATCCTGGAGGTGATTGAGTTCACCAGCAAGGAGGAGATGCTGTGCCGGGACACCAAGGGCAAGTGTGAGTCACCAGTGGAGGGCAGCCTGGGAAGGCAGGCCGCCCCCAGGAGGGAGGGAGACCTCACCCACCCACCCCTGCTCTCTTCACAGATGGCTATGTGCCTAGAACAGCTCTACTGCCCCTGTGAGTGCCAGCACTGATTGGGAGCAGGGGGTGGGAGGGTGTGTGACAATGGGGCAGGGGTGACCCTGGCCGACTCAACTGTGCTCTCCACCAGGGAAACAGAGGTGTACGACGACGTCGCTGCCTGGGGTATGTAGATGCTCTGGGTGGATGGGATGGGTGGGGCGAGGTCCTCTGCCACTCCTCCAGGGGCTGCTGGCTACCTGCTCATGGGGAAAGGGTCACTGAAAGTCACCTTTCTTGGCAGATCCTTTGGACAGCCAACCATTGCCTTAGCGACAGTAAGGCCGCAGGTGTAGGGATGAATGGACAGCCCACCAGTCCAGTCACCTGCTAATAAGGAGCCCTGGACCCCAGAGGTTGCCTGGCCTCCCGTCTGGCCACAGACCACATAAAGTCCCTCTTTTAAAGTGATTCCTGTGTCTTGTCTTTTCTTTCCCTGCTAATGATGACACATACACAGTGGAGCCATGATCAAATACTTGGGGGAAATCTGTGAGGACCAGGTCTCCTCACCCCTCAAGGATAAAGGCCAGAAGGGAAAAAGGGGGGCAGGGGAAGGTGGCAAGGGAGGGAGCCACTTGCTAGAAGCTGAGTTGAGGGACCCTCTGATGGCAGCAGGCCAGCTGCGGTCAGCGAGCAGAGGGAGACGCTTGGGGGCCCTCCACGTCCAGCACGACAAGCAGCTGCTGCAGCTCATGGGCAATAGCCCAAGTGGCAGTCACACTGTGGAGAGAATGTGACCCAGTTCTGACCAAGTACAGTATCAAGTTCAGCCTAAACCTCTGACAGGGCAGAATATCCTCAGAAACCTACACTCTCCTTGGTCTGTTTTAGCCAAGAAAAGCTGCTATGGACTGAAGTTTGTGTTCTGGCTGTCAAAAACAAATTCCTAAATTTAACACCTACCCCACTAGGTGACAGCACAAGAAAGCATGAGGTCCAGAGGCAGAGCCCTCATGGATGGGACTCGTGCCTATGAAAGAGGTTTGGGGACTTCCCTGGTTGTCCAGTGGTTAGGACAATGCACTTCCAAGGCCAAGGGCCTGGGTTCAGTCCCCATCCTGTTCGGAGAACTTAAGACCCACAAGCTGCATGGCACAGCCAAATAAAATATTGTTTTAAATATCTGAGAAAGTTCCCTCAATGACTTCTGCCATGTGAGGTTACAGCTAGAAAGTGTCATCCATGAACTAGGACCAGGCCCTGGATCTGCCAGCACCTTGACAGGACCGCCCACCCTCCAGGACTGAGAGAAACAAACGCTCCTTTCAGCAACTGGGGCAGACTGGGACCAAGTCTGGAAATGGGCCCCTTGCAGTATCTGTGCCCCACAGAATCACTGTACTGGGGAGACAGGATGGTTCTGACAGCCAGGTACACACCACCACTGGCACTGGGGGACTCAGGCCCACTCAGGACTCGGTTTCCATAGAGAATTTTCTCAAGAGGCTGGGGTCCGTGGCCTCTCACCTCAAGGGTCCACACAGCTCCAAGGGCAGAAAGGAGACTGAGTGGCTTTGGTCCCTCAACCTCGGGTGGTTACCCCACAACACACACACAAAAGCAAGCAGCTTTCAGGAATTGGTATTTATTATCAAAGTCATATTCGATGTCAACAAGATGCCACAACTACAAAAAAAATTGCGCACATTGCAATCTCAATGCAAACAGTCAAATGGAACCCCAGTCATTAAAAAAGTAATTCAAATTACCCCAAAAAGCAACTGAATTTTTTAAACATCTTTATACATCCAGCCAACAAAGTAAAATGGTTAACAAGAAAAAATACAAATTCAGAGGTCTGGTATCGATGTTTAAAAAAGGCAACTGCTTAAGCATTTCTATCGATTCGAACATCAATCTCTCGGCCACTCAGCTTCATCCCATTCATCATCCGGCAGGCTCTCTCAGCCACCTCTGGCGACTCAAACTTAACCACACCGCACCCCTTGGACTTCCCATTCTCCATCTTGATGTCGGCATACAGCACGTGGCCTGGGCACAGGGAGGGAAGAAGAGACCACAACTCATCAGGCAAACCCAGAGCTCAGTCTGGGCTCCACTCAGTCCAGATCACCTGTTGGATTTCGGTTGACAGAGTCAAAAGGGGAGAGCGGCCCTTGCGCCTGACGCAAGAATGCTCAGAACACAGCGGCTGGAAGCCGGCTACCATGGCCCTCCACCACACTGCCATTCTTCTGCCCATGGGACAACAATCTGACTCATAATAAGCAGTCCTGAAAGTACACCTTCATTCTCAAGAGTTATTAAAAAAAAAATATGCTGTGTGAAGCCAACTCTATAGGCAAATTTTACAGAGGCTTCACTTTTAATACACTGCTCCTCTGTGTTTACAAGGCCATCGCCAATACCATGGACACTTCTGTACTGTCCAAATACAAACTTTGTAATCATTAACAAACAGGTTATACATATTCCTTCAAGCTCTGGTTAAGCATCCTGGTTATGTGTCAAGCACTGTGGAAAACAATACAAGGGAAGAGCTACAGAAACGCAGGGCCAAGAACACAAGCGTAGCGGGGCTGGCCCGCACAACACTAGGGCCATGAACTCTGCTTAAGAGAAGGTCAAGCCCTGGAGGGCTTCTCACAGGCAAGTTCTCAAACAGCTTGGGCAGATACTAAGTGGTACAGGGCTTGTAGTTTGGGATTTCTCTTGCCAACAGAGGGATAGACACCTCCAGGCCTGGGAGGGGAAGTGGCATGATCCACTTGACTTTTCCACTAAAATCTGTGAACTAAGGAGTAGGGAGAGAGGGCAAGAACAGGGCAAGAAGGCAGGCTATGGCTCAATAACTGACCCAAGAGGAGAACCAGGAGAGGCTGCAACATTGGTGAAATCTGAGTTACGGCGACAAAAGGAAATGAGAAAGCACTGAGGAAGCATTGGTCCAGAGAGTCAGCCAGGCCTCTGGCTTACGGCTGGGGCTCCCAACTTGCCATGGTTCAAAGAACAGAAGTGGTAGGGGTGAGCGGCAGTGCCTCATCCAGAGACAACCGAACTTCCTTTTGGCCACAAAGCAAGCCGACCAGAGTGGCTGCCCGGTTTGCCAGGAAACCACACTGCACACAAACTAACACCTGCCCTGAGCCCGTGAATTCTCATCCGTGCCTGTTGGGCGAGCGCTCTTTGAGACACAAACCCCTGGTGTGGTTGTGGAAGGCAACCTTGTCTCAGATGTACTTATTTTATTGAGCTTTGTCACTTAGAAGCCATGTGATCTTGGCAATGTGACTTTGCCTAACTCTGTAAAACGAGGACAATGCCCACCTCTTTTCAAATACAGGAAAAGGCAAACAGCAAAGATGAAATGAGAACAGGGGTGAAGAAGTGTCTGACACATAACAGGAAACTTAACATTCGGCTTGAGCATTTGCACAGGCAGAAAAATGGCAAGTCCCATCTGTCCTCTATAGAGTCATGGAAGGTGTCTACAAGACAAGGATGGGAGCCTTGACACAAGCCACAACACAAGAAAGCATTTAGGAAGCCTCTCTCAAACACTTACCGCATTCGTTGAACTTGTCTTTTAGCATCTTCCATGTAAAATCAAATGGGAGCTGAGGGTGGAGAAAAGGGGAACTGGTGAGTGATGCAACCAAATCCTAATGCAGAAACCTAAAATGTCTCGGGATGCTTTTAAAACCTCTCATTACACACAAATACTGGCTGACCTTCACACTGCGGTGATCAGCAGAAAACAAGTCTGTCTGGGTGAGGTCCTAAACTAGCACAGCAAGTTCATTCCCTGTTACCTGCGGCAACATCACGCACAGCTGCCCATAGTGAACAGCCCACAAAACCACAGCAGAGTGGCTAAAAGTGGTCCATCTGGTGAAGGTAATTCAGATATAGCCTTCTCCCCACTCTGAATTGTCATGCCAGGTATTTAGCAGCTCATCAAGCTGAGAGTTTATAAAAAAAAACCCTCAAGTTCTCCAGATCACAGTCTTAGCTCTATCTAGTAGTCAGAGAAGCCCAGGATTTCACAAAGCCCACTATATCTGCTGCACAAGTGTCATAAGCTCTCCTGTTCCTACCTCATTCTAACGACACCAAACCTTGGGGACAAAGGCAAGGTGGCTTTGCATGCTAAGCTCTCCTTCTGAGGCCATCCCCTCTCACTGCAACCTACCACCCTCGGTCCTGCTGACCTCTGCCTCCCCCTTCCCCATGTGCACAGGGGCCGAGATGTTCCTGAAGAGCCACTTACATTTCTCACAAATATCTGGCAGGCCTTCCTGGCCACCCCAGGGGCATGGCCTCCAGCTCCACCAAAGGAACCCGCAAAACTTCCTCCAAAGTTGCCACGCTCCATCTCGATGGCACGGTCAAAGCTGGCACCGCCACCGCCACCCATGGCCAGGCCCATGCGCTCAATGCCAGCGCCCAGGGCTGGGCCCATGGCAGGACCCATACGCTCTAGGCTGTTGGCGCCCATGCGCTCCAGGCCCATACGCTCGAGACTGTTGGCGCCCATACGCTCCAGGCCCATGCGCTCCAGGTTGTTGGCGCCCATGCGCTCCAGGCCAGTGGCCATGCGATCCATCACGGGGCCCATGCGCTCCAGGCCTGCCCCCATGCCTGCGGGCACCATGCGCTCCATGCCCAGGCCCATGCGCTCGATGGCAGGGCCCATGCGCTCCACACCAGAGCCCATGCGCTCGATGGTCTGGCCCACACGGTCAATGGGTGCGGCCATTCGCTCGAGGCCAAAGCCCATGCCGGCACCCATGCGCTCCACGCCAGAGCCAATGCGCTCCATGGTCTGGCCCATGCGCTCGATGCTGGAGGCCATGTGGTCGAGGCCCAGGGGGCCCATGCGCTCGATGCCAGAGCCCATGCGCTCGACGGAGCCCATGCGGTCCATGACCAGGCCCATGCGCTCAATCTCGGAGCCCACACGATCCATGCCGTGGCCCAGGCCTGCGCCCATGCGTTCCATGCCGGCCCCCCCGATGCGGTCAATGCCGGGGCCCATCCTCTCAATTCCAGGGACACTGCCTCCGCCTCCACCTAAAACGGAGACACAGAACAGGTGTATATCAGGGGCTTGAGGACCTGTGTGCACATTGTGCCTGGAGGGCTCCCTGGGTGCAGAGGCCTGGGCAGTTTACAAGCTCAACCACAGTTCAGGAATAATTTATCATAGATAACCCTCAAAAGCTGGGTAGTGAGTACATCATTCTTCCTACTTCAGTGCCACAGTTAATTTCCATAGAAAAATTTAAAAGGGGGGAAAACCCACCCGAGGACTTTTATCAACAATGTCCTTCACATCACTTTGAGGGTGCTAATACTTGGGACAAGCTTTGTGAGCAAGACATCAATTCCTGAGAACTCTGCAGTCCCCCCACCACCAGACATTATAGGGGTGGGGGACAGAAGCACCACACTCGGCTGGTCACCCAATCAGCTTACATGGAGTATAAATAGTGACAATTAAGATTGCTCACAAGCTCTATCATCCCCCAAACTCTCCTCTACAATCCCCTGCTGGTAACCAGTTTGGCTGCATGTCTTTAGCACCTCCACAGCATACAAAAGTTATTACACAGCCATGTGATCAGGAAGAGACAAAGAAAACAAAAATCAACACTAATACAGACCCTTGTGTATAAATGAACACAGCCAGCCACTTCCAATGAACCTCACTCTGTCAGGGAAACCGTCACCTGACTGTGCCATGTGCAACTCTGCCAGCTTTGAAGGAAAAAGCCGATGGCACTGCAGAGAAGATTCTAGAAGTGGCCTGGGATCAGTCCCTCACTGCCATGGTTCATGGTTCAGCTGGACACTGAACCACGGCAGGTCAGCGGGGCACAGGGACCCTGTGATACCTGCAGTTTTAGAGAGGAGGGTCTGCTCCATCACCAAGGCACCGCCCACCAAGTTTTTCCACATGCAAAGCTCAAGGGCTCCTCTCATTCAAGTTTCACTACCACCACCACCACCACCGGCCTCTGAAAAATGAGCAGCTGAGCACCCAGCCTGCCACTACTGAATCAAGTAGCCAAGGCCAGGAAAGATTCTTTGATTCTCTAACTGACCAAGGCCATGACCTTGCACAAGTCATGCCACTTCTCGGTGACTCTTTTCTTCGCTGAGTAACAACATACCAAGTGGCAAAACATAAACATAATTTTAAGTATATTAAACTTTCAGAGCCAAAATATCTCAGAAACTATAAAAATGTAACAAGTCTAGAGAGGGTGGATAGCATACCCAAACGATTCTCAAAAATGAGTGTGACACTTTAGATGCCAAGAGTAGCAGAGAACTAGGAAGAAACAGTACCCACATGGAATTCTAGAATCGGCCCATCACAGAGTAACTCCAGCAAGTGGCGTTAGCAAGGACATGCCAAGATGCTCAGAGCCATAAGAAAAAAACGAAACAAAACTTTTTTTTCCCCTCTTTTCTGAAATAACTACGTTTAGTTTTAGGTACCCGTCAAAAAAAGTGTACTAATGGAAGAATGTATTTCAAAGTATTTACAGCATTCATCACTGGGCAGTGAGATTTCAGGTATTTACGTTCTTCATAATTTTCTGAATTTGAGTACATGTATACAGTCCATTTGTTATGATTAGGTAGTGTACACTTTTATAATCAGGTTAAGATATTTACTTTTAGCAATTGCAATTTTACACCACTAGAAACAAGAAAGTCCCCAAATCACATGGACATTCAGACAATGGCAAAAGTGTACACATTAACTCATTTACTTTACAGACCAACCCTATGAGGTAGGTACCATGATAGCCCCATTTTACAGCATGAAAAACAGAGAAGTTCAGTAACTTGCCAAGTGTCACACAGCTAAGAGAAGGCAGAGCTGGTTCCCCACCCCAGGCAGTCTATTTTTGAGCCCATGCTTTCAGCACTACACTCTACTACCCCCAGTAACACAAGCCTATTCTAAACATCAAAACATCAAAACTAAGCGTTTCCTACCTCCTCCCTGCTTTGCAATGATCTCTCCTCTCTTCAGGGCATTACTTAGGATTTCTAAGGAAATCAGGAAGAAAAAAAAATTAGCCAAATTCCTCTATGGAAATAGAAATTTATCACAGATTCCAGAGCAGGACTACTACTAATTAAAAAAGGAAAGGGGGAGGGGTTGAGAAACACACACACAGACAAGGTCATTTTACTGGGAAGCTGCAAGAGTCCTGACGACGGGTCAGATGGCAGGGCCCATGGAGCTCCAGGCCCAGGCTCGCTCACTCGGGCCTCTGGAAAGGCATCCGTGAGCTGAACTCGGTAAGTCACAGCAGGAACGCGGGGCCAGCAGCCCAGTTTTCTAAAGCCGATTCAGACCCTCAGGACTGCAGACTGAAGAGCACACTCACCCGCGCATTTCCAGTCAACCCCTCACAGGTACCCTTCAACAAACTGCTGTAGCTACACTGAGAGCCCAAACCATAAAAACCAGTAGTAACCGTGTGCAGTGCTGGAAGTTCGTCCCAGTCCACAAGCCAGGCAAGGCAGTAGCCAACTGAGCCCACCAGCCCTGCGTGGAGGGAGCTACATGTGATGGCGACCAAGTGACGGACGCCACCGCAGGCAAACAAACCCCAATATGCTCAGCTGTCTAGAACAGCAATACTGCTGCTTGCTTGCTGGCGGTTCAGAAAAACCTATTTTAAGCTAGTGTTAGCGTTTCAGTTTCTTCTGGGTCTTTCATTATGTAAGAGAGACCTGTCCCCACCCTCTCGCTGGTCTTGAAGAGTGCTAAGCAACATGGACAACAGCCACAGAGCACATCTCATACTGTGACCATGACAAGGAGACTAAATCTTAGCCCGGCAGCTGTTTCAAGTGTTACAATTACCTGCTAAAGGAAGGGGGTGGGAAGGTACACCAAGAAACAGACCTCCCACCAGGGCTTACTCTTGCATGATGCCTGGGAGCCTGCTCTGCATGCCCAGGCCTGTGATATAGTTCCTATAATATCACATGGATCAAACCATTCCCTGCAAAAGACTTCGCAATCGGCCCACTGCTGATTTGAAGAGAATGACCAAATTATTTTCACAAAGGGCATTCACAGGCCTCTCTGCTCTGACTCTCAATTTTAATCTGTTCTTCCCATCCAAGGTAGACCAACACCTCCAAGCCTCTGCAATTGACTCTGTCAGCCCTCTCTGTGGGCATGGACCCTTCCACCATGCTGAAACCCAGCCCTCCAGCACACCCTGCAGTTACTGCATCATCTTCCTGTAGCCCCACCACTTCTACCAGTCAACTAGAGTGGTGCTTTTATAAATCGTAACACAGAGAAAATAAGAGCCTTTGTGTGGTGCTCACATGGTTGCCAAGAGCCCAGGAGCCAGCATCTCCACAGCTCCCTCAATTAGGTCACTTCTCCGAGTTGACCTGTGGCGGTGCCCTGAGCCACTCTCAGCATTACTCCTAAGTGACACCCTTCAAGGTCAAGGATCCATCTACGTCCCTGCAGTACCAAGTACAGCGGTCTGCACAGAGAGGTAGAGATTTACTGCCTTGATAGGAAGGAAGGGACACCAAATGGCGCACCAAAATGACCTGTTGAGTAAGCCACAGAGAAATAAAAGGCCAGAAACTGAATCTGAAAAACCACCCAGGCAACTCCTCTGAAAACCTGACTTCAAAATTTGCTTTGTTACAAAGACCGTTTTGCTAACTTGGGTCTGATCCTAAGAAGCAAGAGAACAAAGGCTCTTTACTGTTGCCATGGCCACTGTGGGAAGGCTCAGGACAAACAGGACGCGGTCTCAATCAGATAGAAGGCCCAGAGGAGCAGGAGAGACCGAGGCCGGCAGTGGCCATTCTGTATTCAGGTCGGGAGAGGACAAGTTTCCTGGAACCACACAAGACCACCTCAGCAGGCCATCTCCTTCGTGGGCCACCACAGGACCTGAGGCAAAGCTGACAGCCTCATCAGAGCTGAGAGGTACCCAGAGCAGCAAAGGATCAAGGCTCAAGAGGAGGAGAAAGTGCCTGAGGGAGCAAAGTCATGTGCCATTTTGTTATCATCTGCAAATTAGTATTTGCAGTCAAACGACAGTAACTTATTTTTTTAATATCCCACCATTCCAAGACACAAAAAGAAAGACAGTTATGGCAACAAGAAACTTGTAACTGACCTAATCACATACCCCCAAATTCTAAAGCTCAATCTAGAATAAAGCAACAGTCATAACAAGCAAGCCAGGAAAAAATCTTGACTACCAGTCAATGTCAATGCAAGAAAAGTCACTCAACTTTCCTAACCACGGTCAGAGGGATAAATGAACCAAAGTTCAACCGGCTACTCTGAAAGAAACAGTTCTTAATAATTCCTGATTTTCATGATGTAAACACAGAAGACTGGGTTCCTGGAGATAAGCTGCAGAATATTGAACCCTGTGTCACTGATGACAAATTTTCTAGGGCCTTCATAAATTCTAAGAATACAGCTCAGCTCACACAAACTAGACATAAAGAGCTTACAATTCTCACACCTAGCCCAAGGTGTCCCACAGAGACAGAGGCTGAGCACTCCTTGAGGCCAGCACCTAGCAGCTGCCTATCTGCTCAGGATGATGTGCCAGTGAAGATGGGGAAAGGGGGCATGTGTGTGGCGGGGAGGAGTTATCCATGCTCTAAATCTCCTCTGAAAGAAACAAACTCTAGAGCCCATGAATAGCCAATCTCCTTGTTCCACACTAATTAACAGGAGAATTAGGCTAACAAATTCTCAGAAACATCTAAACTCAAAACAGGGGAGGCCAACTACGGAAAAGTAAAGAATATACTGCTCTGCAAACTAACCAAAACTACATTTAAATGGACCCAGTACTCAAAGTCTTCCAACATTAGGAAACTTCCCTGGTTCACCAAGAGCTCTTTCACATGCAAGAGCAAGCACACCCTCATTCAACTGGAACCTACAGGCCACTGGACTAAGGAGACTCACACCCCCGCTGAGCCTTGACAATCTTCCCTATGATTAGAGAGCCACAACCTCACATAAACACAGCAGTCTTAACTCTGCAGCAAGAAAACACCTTATACCAATGTGAAAAAAGCAGCCATTTGAAAAGACTAAAAGAATAATAGTGCTGCTGCTGATATCAATAAAAAATTAAAGGACCAAAAGTTTGTATCAGGTCTAGAAAACATACAATTTTTTAAAAGCCTTCAGAAAAATAGCTGACTTGCCTAAGAACCTCCCAACATCAGGGTGAGCCTGCACCCATGGAGGGTGGACCCTGCCCACATGGGGTCCATGGGGCCTTCTTACCCATTCCTCTGCCAAGGGGCTCTCCAAAGCTTCGAGACATTCCCATCTGCTTTCTGGCAAAGTCTCTCTCAAATCCTCCACCCATGCCACACTCCATCTCTGTGGAAAAAAACATTACCCTCGGCCTTTCCAGGAATGCCATTATGTTTTAGACATTAAATCCCAAAACTATAGATACACAACTACCAGCAAGTCAGCACGTTTAGTTTTCTACAGGAAACCAGTATTCATCCTCTATTCCTTAAAAAAGCAAGTCACCACAAATGAATCCTGAAAATACCCTACCTTTAGTCCACTGAGATGTAACTTCCACTTACATCACAATCACACAAGAGGGTGGACTGAGCACCTGCTCCCGCAGGAGCTGGCATGGGAAGGCTGCAGGAGAGCCTGCCCAGGTTACACACAGCAACAACAGAAGCAGCAGCAGCAGCTACCCGCTCTGGGGCACCCCCCCATGCCTGCCTGGCCCAGGGCCTTTACATGTGCTATGATTTCATGGACTCCTCACAACCAGCCTGCACACCTGCATCACCCTCCACCACTACTGGCCACAAAGTGAGGCTCAATGACTGAGAAACTGACTGATATCACATGCTCCATAAAGAGGGAGGCAAAGGCTGGAACCTAAATCCAACACAGAAGTCCACGGTCCAGTCACCAGCAGCACAAGAACAGAAAGACACCTGTGGACAGACAACACAACTGCTCTTCCGATAACTGGAGCAGTTTGATCTATATAATGGGGTTTGGGAACTTCATTCTTCTACACTGACTGCAGGAATACTTATTATTTTTTCGCAACGTCTTCTAGAAACAAAGGTCTTAGCCCCTGTGCGGGAAAAGCCCTGCCACAGCTGTCACTTGTTTGAGAAACCCTTTCAGGATTCCTGTCACTCACTACTTCTTCCCTTGCATATTCCTCTAAAGCAAGACAGAGTGTGCATCACACTGTCTCCTTTCCATATTGAAAGGTCCTTGGAAAATCTGGTTTATTAATTTGCTCCTGAGAAACATCAGGTGTACAGGTGCTATATAATGGATGCTTTTTATTGCACAATTATCAAAAATGCAGCTGGAGCCCCTATACTTTCAATGAAGCAAATGAATGCATTACATATTTATAAACATGGAAGCAGGCCAGCATCATGAATTAATAAGATACAGCAGATAACAGCAGTGGACCTCAGTCACAATTTGAATCCACCCCACTGAGCATCACAGGTTGGTGGCTCGCTATCTGCTAGAAATACATCTAACTCAAGCAAGCCTGTGTATGGTAGGCAGAACAGAAATCCCAGAGTGGTAACGGATGGGAGCTCTGCCGTACACCTTTAATCCTTATCATAAGCCCATGAAGTAGGCAACATCCCCCAACAAAGAAGTCATATGCAGGCATTAACATGTTGGCAAAGGCCTCAGAACTTATCTTCCCAACTGTCAACAGACTGCAGAGCACAGGGAGCACTATACAAACTCCAAGGTACTCTCCCTCCCCAACACAAAAAGGAGAGCAAGAGTCAGAGAAAGAAGTTTCACGGTCAAATACTGCATCAAACCAATCACTACTTGATACGTGATGACCTTTCCATTTAAAAATGTTTGTATGTATCGTAAGATTTGACTTTCACTGGTTGGTTGACTGGGCCCTGAGAATCTGATCTCTAACAGTCTAATGTCAGCATCCATGACCATAATGGGATGGCATCATGATCATCAACTAAACATTAAGAATTAAATCTGACACATCTTTATCAACTTCTCCAGTGACTGAAACCTTTCTTGGACCCCGTGCCCAAGGGCTCTGAAGCCAATTCAACCCAAATCTCAAAACAGCAGCAATGCAGGAAACCTCCAACTCTCTACTGCAGAGGATGGAGGATGACGACTCCGGGTCTGGATCTGGGAACATCCAAGAACACAAAAGCAACAACACATCCTCCACTATGGCTCTTCAAGACACTCAGCACTTGGAACCTTGAATCACCAGGCTCACAAGCATAACTACTGAATTCCATCAGCCAGGTTTCCCAAGACTTAGTCCCCATGGCTCAGCATAGGCCCACCCTCATTTCCAACAACTTCTAAATCATATCACTCCACTCCTCAGAGCAACCCAAATCTCCTTTTTAATGGTTCATCTGTTCTGAGCAAATACTTCATCAAGCCAGACTTCTCCAATTGTTACTTTTTATTTAAAATCTCATGCACACATGAGCTAAAGACAAGCCTGAAAGTACACTGGAAACACAAACCTCTGTTCCTTCATTTCTTATTATTCTTCCTAAATCTTTTTATCATCATCTAGAACAAGGTACTCCATGAAGAAGAAGGGCAGCTTATTCAACAGGAATCTGTCTTTCCAGTTTGATAGTTACTATCTATCCTAATAAGGTTCTCATTTGCTCTATACAGTCTTCACATGGTATGTTACACAGACCAGCAAAGAAACATTTAAACCCAAATCCTTACATGTATAATAACTGAGTTACTTTGCTGTATAGCAGAAATTAACAAAACATTATAAATCAACTATACTTCAATTTTAAAACTTAAAAAAAAAAAAAAACACACAAAAAACCTCCAGCCCCAAATTCTTAATAACTTCCCATTCCACAAAAGTTTGTAAAACAGCAGCACTCCCACAGGTGTGGGTCAGAGGATTTTGCAAAGACTCTCAAAAGCAGCAAGATCTTCATGGCCCTCTATAGGCCTATTTGGGCGAGGGATAGGGTGGGAGGGAGTGGTGTCTATGTTGGAGACAATTCTAAAAGGCAGGATTTCAGATTAAGAGCCAAGCTCTGGAGTCAAGACAGCCTGGGTCCACATTCCATCATTACTAGCCATGTGACCTTAGGCAAGTCACTCTGGGCCTCAATTTCCAATGAAATGGGGATAACAGTACCTACACATCATATGGTTCTTACAAGAACTAAATGAAATAACAGTGTTATCATTATACTTGGCATAACTATGTCTCAGTTATTAAGATGGGAGGCCTGTAAGATTTAAACAGTAGTACACCAAATTTCACATGATATAAATACAAAATTAAACAAATGCTGCATCCACCCCCAATTTGCAGACATTAGAGCAGATGATCAAGCCTCACCCAGTCCAGCACTCCAGGGGAGACAAGTGCTGGAGGCCACAGGAATGCTTTAAAGTTTTTAAAGTTTTATTGGACAATTACCGGGAAGATCTGAAACAGAAAACCTCAAGAGTTTAGTAACTAAGAGAATGAACACTTGCCTACCATTAAATCTAGCTTCTGGAATACGAACTATTTAAGGCAATTCAAAGTTATCAGATTCAGCACAAAAGTGGGAGGGTGAAATCACTTATTAAAAATCGGTCTGCTGCCTAAAGGTCACCTAGAGCCAACAGCCAGCAAAGGGTGGGTAGGTACACAGAGCTTACCGTTTATTCTGCCCATGTTCATCCCAGATCCAAATCGACCCATGTTTTCCATACCACCACCAAAGGGTCCTTCCATGCCTGAAAGAGACATATTTACATTTTAGCAGAGCAGCCTAACAGACTCAAAGTGAACAGGAATAGAAAATATTTGCACAAGTTTCACCTAGGGCATGTGCTGCCAGAAACTTACCAAGTCTTAAGGGCTTTTGGAGAAAAAAGGCTAGAGCCCTTACTTAAAAATCACTATCTTCAAAAGGCTGATCTGATCCAATCCAGTCAATGAACAGACAAGCAAAGAGAGACCCAGAGAGATGGAGTGACTTGCCCAAGGTCACAAAGCTAGTCAGTGAGAAAGCCAGAACCAAAAGCCAAGTCGCCCAACAGAAGGATCAATGGGTAAAAGTAATCTCTAGACTTAAACTGTTTGGAAACCCAAGTGAAAATTTCATGCAGGGCTTAAGAGAAAAGGAAAAGGGAAGAAAAGAGGGGAAACCATACCTAAAAGTAGTTACATTCATACTTCATTTGAGTTGTCTTACCTCCTATTTTATTTATTCCAAATCCTATGCCTTCCATTCCCATTCCTTAAAAAGAAAAAGTCAATGCAAACTAAAATTATGTCAAAGCCGTAATGTTTGAACTTAAAAAGCACAAGAAATTCCAAACAGCAAAAAATATCCCTGACTCCAAATATAGTTTAATTGTCAAGGGGGAAAAAAACTGGGGTAGGGGCTCTTCCATTTCAACTGACAAACTAGTACATCCCAAGAAAGCAACTTAGGCCTTTAACTAAATCATCAATCATCATGTGACTCAAAATTTGATAGTGTTCACAGTTTCACTAAATGACCAAGTTAGACATGAAATGTTAAGTATCAGGAAGAGACTAGGGCACATTCACTTTTTAGAAGCTTACTTCAGGGAACAGTAGATTTTAAAATCTCCTTTAAAGGTAAAATTCTCTAAATAAAGAGCAGTTCCTAAAAACACTGAGGCTTCCCTCTCCTCAACCCCAGACTCTCCTCTGAGGTGTCAGGTCAGGGATGTGGTGTTCAGATCAGTAAAGCCACCTGAAACACTTTCTTCAGCCCCAGGGCTTAAACTGGGAGGGAGACAAAGGAAAAGCAGAACTGACGGTAGCAGGGTTGAGGGTATCCATCTTGCAATTTAAAGAACTGCAAGCAAGACGTTAAGTCTGAGGCCATATAAACACAATATGTTTCAATGATACGAATGCTTCATTGCACGTAAACACCAAAAAGTGAAGTTTAAAGTTCATTCTACATGTCAAAGCTTTAATTGTTAGCTATTGCTTTTCTTCTTAGGCCTAGGAGAGCTACGTAGTCATGCGACAAGGCCCTCCATGTCTTTCTGCATCCGACAATGCCCCTGCCTCAAGAAGCCCTGTAAACACCAGGGGACAGCCCACAGGCGTCTGGGTGATAGACGGTGGCAGTGAGGTGGTCCCAAGATCAGAAATTTCTGTCACTAACTGATAGTGTGACCTTGAGCAAGACCATCTCTCTGGCTTGCCTCCTCTTATCCAAAGGCTTAACTGAGAATCTCAGCTCAGAAGGACTCATGAGGATAAAATGCAAAGCACAATAGCTTTAGAAAGAAGTATTCACTTGGTAAAAATCCAAAAAACTGCCTTAGTCAAAACATTAGTTGGTCACTCAGTCATGTCTGACTTCTTGTGACCCTCCAGGCTCCTCTGTCCATGGAATTCTTTAGGCAAGAATACTGGAGTGGGTTGCCATTTCCTTCTCCAGGAATCTTCCCGACCCAGGGATTGAACCCATGTCTCCTGCGCTGCAGGCGGATTCTTTACCGTCTGAGTCACCAGGGAAGCCCAATTATAATGAATCAAAGATAAATAAGGAAGGAATTAATTTTGTCCCAATATGAGCCTCATTCCACTTGAACTACTCAATGTCCAATTATCACAAAAATTATTATTAAGATAACTTTAAGTTCCCCAAAAATCCCCAGTCAAGAGGCACACTGTACTTCTCACCTGCAGGTCCCAGGTTGCCCATTCCAATGCCTTTATTCAAATGGTTGGCATCAATAGGCTGCCCTCCTGGTCCTAACCCCATGCCAATACCACCAAGTCCATCTGAAAGGAAATGAGAAAGTCAGAGTATTGATTCTACTTCCTTAGGAAGCCCTGATCCTAAAAGTTAAAAAGACCCTTTGTTTACTGTGTAGTAGCTGTCACACTCGCCCCACCGCCCATCTGAACCACCAAATCCAGGGCCTAATCCATGATTCAACGTTGACGCATATGGGAGCTCTCCCTTTAAAGGCGTAAGCTCTCCTAAAACAACAGGGACTAGAATGTGGGATCTATACAAAATGAGCACAACTAAAAATCAGTTCACATGAGAACTACACAGAAGATCTGTGAACAACAACCCACACAGTGACAAATTGTGAGCACCTACTTGTTTCCCTGAACAGTGAAATAAGAAATGTTTAATCAGAAAAGGCAACTGGAGACCTCACAAAGAAAGCAGCACAAATACGCCTAACCCTCATCTCTCAACCTGGTGACCCAAAGGACTTTTCTCCGGAAAAACAATGTGATAAACCAGCCAATTAACACATTGAGCTTAGGCTATTCTCTGACTCTGCTGCAGGTGGTTTGAGTAATGAAGCTAGTGTATCCAAGGAACCCATCTACTATCCAGAAAGCTTCCTAAGCCAAGGATTGTACCCTACCCACAGAACACAGGCCGATCTCAAAACAGCCAACAAGGCCTAAGAGTGTATGATACTTGCAAGGCTCTGGGTGATCATGGCTTGGAGGCTAAGACCAGGTGAGATTTTTTAAAACAGGAACAAAGTTCACTTAAAAAAAAAAAAAAAAACTGACAAAACAAAAAAACAGTTCTCCAATTTTTAATCTGATAAAAACTGTGTTCTGAAACTGCACATAAACAGCAGCAAGAGCTCACCAAGGTTACTAACTCCCCAAAGCACTGAAGTCAACCCTGAGATTTTCTGGGGAAACCAAAAGCCACAGATAATGGGCTCCCTGGAGCCCAGGGTGCCAGTCTGGCTGCCAAGTAGCGCTCACCTCCTCCTCTAGGCACAAAAGCAACAAGAGCCAGCACCCTGTTCCTGGTAATTACCATAAGAGACCACAGATTATGACAAGGAAATGGGGTCCATCTCTAAATAATGCTAACTTTCAACAGATAACCCATCTTTTATTTGTGAAACCATGGACTTCCCCTCAAAAATCTGTCTCTACTATGCTTCTATAATCCTAAACTGCAAACAACAATTAGTATGCTAGTCTAGGCTCCCATTCAATTCAACCTCTGATGGCTAAGCATTAGGCATGAGCCACTGCTCCAGACAGGAGGCAGCCCTGGCTGGCCCTCCAAACACCTCAACCTCACAGCTGCGCGTGAGGAAAAGTCCTCTCTCACAGACACCAGCTGGTCTGGTCCTATCCCAACCCCCAGTCTGCCTCCCACAGGCCAGCCCTGCCTACACTGCTGACAACACAGCCCCTCATGCCACCACAGTCCCTCCCCTTCACTGCTCCCTGTGCTCAGGCTCCCTGCCCTTCTGTAGGCCCGCCTGGGATGACTTCACTATTAGGCACTCTTCCCACCTATGCCTTCCCTGCCCCAGGATGGACTTTCACCTGGATGTCACAAATAACCCTATATAAAAATTCTGACTGTTATACTTCACACACCATAAACTTCACCATTTCTCCAGGCCCTGGCAATCACAATCCACCTGTCTTATGAACTTGCCTATTCTAGACATTTCCAATAGACAGAAACAAAGTTCATCCATACTGTAGCATGTTACCAGTACTTCGTTTCTTTTTTACAGCTGACTAATAGTCCACTGTAGAGATTTACCATGTTTTATTTACCCATTCATCAGCTGAAACCATGCAGTCGTGAACATTTGTGTACAGGTTTCTGTGTGGGTATAAGGTTTCAGCTCTCTTGTAGTGTATACCTACTAAGAGTGGGACTGCTGGGTCATATTGTAATAACCAATCTCTTCTGAACCCAAGCGCAAGCTGGCTTTCATTTTTTTTTTTTTTGCAGTTTGTTTCTTCCTAGCGACACCTCCTGTGTCCTGGGCAGCCTGCCTCACCGCAATGTAATCCTAACAACCCTTCCTATATTCTCTCTCTGCTCGTTTTTCACCCCAAAAAAATTTATAAGGAAAACAATCTTTTTGAATGTTTTGCTCAAGAACAGTCTAGATAACTGCAGAGTGACAGCTCAAGTTCAAAGGTAACTGAAGTTTTCTGGTTAGAATATATTAAATTCAAAATCGTAGCCATAATAATTGAGACACTTACGGGGAAGTTGTTGTGGACGCTCAGGAGGAAAAAAATCTCCCTTTGGTAAGGCCCTCTCATCCTGAAAGAGAAAGTGAATAAATCTCAGTATTCCCTGCAGCACTGCCAGCAACAGCAAAAGCTGGAAATAATTCCTATCAACAGGACAGATCAGAGACATAATGATACACCCATGCCACAGAAGAACATGCCAAGTATAAATAAAAGAATATGGGGGGAAAAAAAGAATATGGGAGAGTTGCAACCTTTCATGTAAAGGGGGAAAGATAAAAAATAAATGTTCCCATCACTGTGGGGGAAGAATGGGTCCTAGACACAAAGACAAAGACTCACACACTCAACTTTTCATGTCTTCTGACTTTTGAATCACGTGAAAGTGAAAGTCGCTCAGTTGTGTTCGACTCTTGGTGACCCCATGGACTGTCCATGGAATTCTCTAGGCCAGAATACTGGAGTGGGTAGCCTTTCCCTTCTCCAGGGAGTCTTCCCAAGCCAGGGATGGAACCCAGGTCTCCTGCATTGCAGGCGGACTCTTTACCAGCTGAGCCACAAGAGAAGCCCAACAACACTGGGGTGGGTAGCCTATCCCCTCTTCAACAGATCTTCCCAACCCAGGAATTAAACCGGGGTCTCCTGCATTGCAGGTGGATTCTTTACCAACTGAGTTAATTGCTGAATCATGATGCACCTGATATCTATTCAAAAAGCTAAACTGAACGCTTAAAGGAACAAAACAAATCCTTAATAGTTTCTTCTATTTTCTTCCTGACCTTCAGTCCTAACTAGATGACCCTCAGCATGTTCCAGTCATGCCTGTATTAATCATTAATGCTGTTATCTTTGGCATCTTTGGCATAGCCACAGCTGGGCTAATGTTTACACTAAAATGCTCCAAAAGAACTTTAAAGACTTTCTGAATCAGACCTCATTATGTTTACAACAGACAGGATGCCAACCAAACATACTTCCAATACTCTGAAAACTGGAAACCTATGTATATAACCACTCTCTGAAACCAACCACTTATTCAAGCAGAATATTCAAGTGACTCCTGATCATGCAAAGGAAAAAATATCTGAAGAGTTGCATGAGCAAAAGTTAATTGTTATTTCTGTCATAAATTTGCTCAACATACTGCAGACTCTGACTCAGACTGATCCATAAATAGAGCACAATTGCTATGTGCATGTACACTCTTAAATAATCCCATGTTTTTGCTAACCTTATTTGAGTATATTAAAGAGATCCTTGGAATTCCCTGGTGGTCCAATAGTTAAGAATCCACCTTCCAATGCAGGGGACACGGATTCAATCCCTGGTCCAGGAAGATTCCACATGCCACAGAGCAACTCAGCCCATGAACCACAACTACTGAAACCCATGTGCCCTTGAGCCTGTGCTACACAATAAGAGAAGCCACTGCAATGAGAAGGCCTGTCGCCCACAACTAGAGAGTAGCCCTCACTCCCAGCCACTAGAGAAAGTCAGTGTGCAGCAACAAAGATCCAGCACAGCCAATAAATAAATAAAAGATCCTATTAACTTACCATTTTCACGTGCATTGGTCTGTCAAACAGCAGCTGGCCATTAAACATAGCTGATATTACAATTAAGGCTATTTCTTGCAATTCTAAAAACACGCATAGCAGGAGAGAAATACCCAAGAGAAAAATATTTCAACTGCTGCCACCAGTCCCTCTAAGTAGTGAATTTATGAGTAATTTTGATTCCTGCTTATACTTTCAAGTATTTGTTCCTACAGTAAGCATAAAAGCAACAATAAACAAGGCTCAAGGGAGATAAAATGAAACCTCTGCTTACTCCTTAGGTGTGGATCTTCATTCAAAAAACTTTATACTTCTCACTAAACCATTCTCCTCTTAAAAAGCACTCACATTAGGGACTCCCTCCATGGTCCAATGGTTCATCTTCATGCTTCCAATGCAAAGAAAGCAGATTCGATTCCTGCTTAGCGAACTAAGATTCCATGTGCTACATGAACTCCCCCTTTCCCTGCCACCGCCCCGCAAAAAAAAAGAACAGCACTGACATGAGTTTTCCTAGTGTGTCGAATAAGCCCGGTGTTCTAGCATGTTTTGAAGTACTGTGTTTTCTGGGTAATATACTCAGTGACAATCTCACCGAAGTTTAAGATCAGTGTTCCTATGTGGTATCCTCTCTTTGGTCACTCTAGAGTGAGCAGCCTAGATTCAGAGATGTGCTTCTTCCAGAATGTCAATCCACTGGAGAAGACAGGCCCTGTAAGGATTTACCTTTCCCTTCAAATCAGACCCTCTAAAAAAAAAAACCCTGGAGAAGACCACCCATTGACATGTGTCCATTTACGAACCATTGCTTCTATCTACACAGTATTGGACCCCCGTAATAATATCCACAGTGGCGTATTCTCAATCCCAAAGAAACGCAATGCCCAAGAATGCTCAAACTACCGCACAATTGCATTCATCTCACACATTAGTAAAGTAATGCTCAAAATTCTCCAAGCCAGGCTTCAGCAATATATGAACCGTCAACTTCCTGATGTTCAAGCTGGTTTTAGAAAAGGCAGAGGAACCAGAGATCAAACTGCCAACATTCGCTGGATCATGGAAAAAGAGAATTCCAGAAAAACATCTATTTCTGCTTTATTGACTATGCCAAAGCCTTTGACTGTGTGGATCACAATGAACTGTGGGAAATTCTGAAAGAGATGGGAATACAAGACCACCTGTCCTGCCTCTTGAGAAATCTGTATGCAGGTCAGGAAGCAACAGTTAGAACTGGACATGGAACAAGAGACTGGTTCCAAATAGGAAAAGGAGTATGTCAAGGCTGTATATTGTCACCCTGCTTATTTAACTTCTATGCAGAGTACATCATGAGAAACGCTGGTCTGGAAGAAGCACAAGCTGGAATCCAGATTGCTGGGAGAAATATCAATAACCTCAGATATGCAGATGACACCACCCTTATGCAGGGAAGGCAATAGCACCCCACCCCAGTACTCTTGCCTGGAAAATCTCATGGATGGAGGACCCTGGTGGGCCGCAGTCCATGGGGTCCCTAAGAGTCAGACACGACTGAGTGACTTCACTTTCACTTTTCACTTTTATGCATTGGAGAAGGAAATGGCAACCCACTCCAGTGTTCTCGCCTGGAGAATCCCAGGGACGGGGGAGCCTGGTGGGTTGCCGTCTCTGGGGTCGCACAGAGTCAGACACGATTGAAACGACTTAGCAGCAGCCACCCTTATGGCAGAAAGTGAAGAGGAACTAAAAGCCTCTTGATGAAAGTGAAAGTAGAGAGTGAAAAAGTGGGCTTAAGGCTCAACATTCAGAAAATGAAGATCATGGCATCCGGTCCCATCACTTCATGGGAAATAGAAGGGGAAACAGTGGATACAGTGTCAGACTTTATTTTGGGGGGCTCCAAAATCACTGCAGATGGTGATTGCAGCCATGAAATTAAGACACTTACTCCTTGGAAGGAAAGTTGTGACCAACGTAGATAGCATATTGAAAAGCAGAGACATTACTTTGCCAACAAAGGTCCGTCTAGTCAAGGCTATGGTTTTTACAGTGGTCATGTATGGATGTGAGAGTTAGACTGTGAAGAAAGCTGAGTGCTAAAGAATTGATGCTTTTGAACTGTGGTGTTGGAGAAGACTCTTGAGAGTCCCTTGGACTGCAAGGAGATCCAACCAGTCCATTCTAAAGGAGATCAGTCCTGGGATTTCTTTGGAAGGAATGATGCTACAGCTGAAACTCCAGTACTTTGGCCACCTCATGCGAAGAGTTGACTCACTGGAGAAGACTCTGATGCTGGGAGGGATCGGGGGCAGGAGGAGAAGGGGACAACAGAGGATGAGATGGCTGGATGGCATCACTGACTCGATGGATGTGAGTCTGAGTGAACTCCGGGAGTTGGTGATGGACAAGGAGGCCTGGCGTGCTGCAATTCATGGGGTCACAAAGAGTCGGACATGACTGAGCGACTGAACTGAACGTATTTTCTCTAGTCATGTGTGCATACACGTTCACTTGTGTCTGACTCTTTGAGATGCCAAGGACTGTAGCCCATCAATCTCCCCTGTCCATGGGATTTTCCAGGCAAGAATACTGGAGTGGGTTGCTATCGCCTCCTCCAGGGGGTCTTCCTTACCCAAGAATCATACCCATATCTCTTGCTTATCCTGTACTGGCAGGTTATTCTTTACCACTAGTGCCACCTGAGGATCCTCCAGTAACACAGGAAATGCTAATACACAAAATTACCACTTCCCCACACAAACCTGCATTACTAATACAACATTTAAGCCAAACTAAATTCACCAAGTTGAATTCCAAAAAAAGGATACATATAGCTTGCACGGCTTCAATGGACTGTTCAAAAGTAACAGTGCCTATTCCACGACTTTTTCCATCTTTATCCTCAAGAATGTCTGCTCGGACCACCACACCAGCCATACTAAAAACTTCCTTCAGTTTCTTCCAGCCAACTTTATAATCCAGCTAATCAAAAGAAGAGAGAGGCAAATCTCACTGTAAACATTTTTACTACATGAATGTGACATGCTTTGGGTAGAAAACAAGCATTAGAAAACGTTACAAAAATAACGTCATAAGTCTATTTTAACTACTATTTACTGAATAGTAAAGTCTTTTCTACGAAGTAACGATTTAAGTCACCTCATCCCTTTCAAAGTATTGCTTATTTTGTGAATACTAAAAAACTTTGCTCCCCATTTAAGGTTTACCATCGTCCTCCCCAATCCACTTTTTTTTCCCTTTGCAAATGACAAAGGTTTATTACCATACCCCCAGACATAACAAGGGAACATCAATATACAACCTCTGTTCATATACTTTACCCCGAACGTACTCTTAAAAACACCAGCAAAACTCAGTAAACATGCCCCAAAAGGACCATGGGGTCAAGCCTGTGTGACTTATCACTACTGTGGTCATTAGGGGACAAAGCCCATAACCCTCCTTTAGCTTATTCCCCCACCTCAAATGTCAGAGCTACTGTTTTAACTCATTGACAAGACCATCTAAAACAGTAACTCAAACTTAACGAAACAATGTGTCCATTTACTTACATTTGCTACAAATACTGTGCTTCCAAGTCTTCCAGCCTGTAATGCATGGATAATCTCATTTGGGATGTTAGGATTATTTAGGATACTGGGTGGGATATTAATCATTCCTGGGCCACCTGGTCCCATACCCATCCCACCAGTCGTAGCCATCACCTTTTGCATTGCTCTCCTGGCATGTTCACCATCAGGATCCTAAAATAAGCACAAAAGGTTACATTTAACTGACCCAGTGACAATTAAAACCACTCTCCAACAGTTAAGTGATGTTCCTAAAATTTCAGATATTGAAAGGCTGTTTACAAACCATTTCTCAAAATCTGTAACAAGAAATTCAAATGAACTAAAATCAAACCGCCAGGCCAGGAACAATTCTAGCCAAAAGAATGAAGAAGGAAGGAAGGGTATAAAATTTAGCTCTCAATATGAACTAAGAAAAAAACAAAAGGTAAAGGGGTGGATGAAATGATTAGGCAGAACTTCCAGGTTGAAATAAGATCTTCAAGGGCTTGGTATAATTGAATTCTCACTAATTCAATGAGGTTTTATCATTTGTGCAAACCCCATTGGTGATTTCCCAAAAGTTTGAAAACACAGCTCTAAATCACCAAGGTTATGTACTTCATCCTTCAAGAATTCAGGCATTCAACTCATGAGTAATGTGTGGAAAGGTTCATGAATCGCTGGTGTTTATTCTTGAACTCTGCCGTTTTGTGTGCCACCTTCACATTAGAGAGCACTCAAGTCCTACCATGCTTCCTCTCTGGCCTCTGTGCACTTACTGACCTTCCTTCAAGAGTAGGAGGTAAAAATAAGTCAAGGAAGGATTGAATTAGCCAAAAACCTCCCATTTTCATTCAGGGACAGAAGACACCTGATTTGGATTAGCTACGATAAAAGACTCAAACTCATTTAACAAAAAAAAAAAAGATGAGGATTCAGACTGAGTAAAACTGCAGATGTAGAATACCTTAAAAACAAACACACACACAGTAGAAAACCATGGGCTCAGTTTGAATGGCCAAACCAAGGCAGGCTGGCCTAAGACAAACCACAGGTGTAGGGAAGGCAGCAGGCAGTGGCTCAAGACATGTTCAGCCACTATCCCAAAGTTCTTATGGGAAAGACTGCTGAAGCCTGCGACTGACCCTCCTCTTTAACAACAACAGACGTTCTGCTCTGTAAAATGTCACCAAGGACTATGTCTGTCTTTTCCTATCTCCAAACAGGGACAACTCGACAACCACAGACGGTATCCACAGTGTTTCATGAGCTTACTTCTTTGACTTTCAGTGGTCTTCCACTCAGACTATGCTTGTTTAGAACTTCAGCAGCTTTTTTCATGCTCTCTTCCATCTTGAATTCAACAACACTATGAAGAGTCAAAAGGAAATGAGTGAAACCAGTCCTACAGCTGAGAAGGTTCAATTGCCAGTAAGTAATGAGACAATACTTACGCACATCCCTTTGGAAGAAGCCACAGACCAGTCAGAAGAGCAAGGGGGGAAAAAAAAGAAAAAAAAAGTAAATTTCAGTGACAGTTATAAATTAAAAGTATGATTTTTGTAACAGTTTTTAAATTAACCCTTCTAAGGGGAAGCTGACAGAGTGTCTTGCCTGGCCTTCCTTATTAAGAGCTCCGCTCCTAGCGTCTCCTGTCTTCACATTACCAGCTTTTGCACTAGTGCTGCTGAAGTTATAATGAGCAGACCTAAATTCAGGTTCTCCAAGAAATCACACAAACTTTAGATCTGCTTCCCTCGGCACTCAATCAATTCCTTGTCATACTCCTCCTTAAATCCATCCCTTCCATAAATTAAGCTCATCCTTTTGATTATTCTAAGCCATTCAATTGCACGACAGAAAATAGTTAATTTTCTCTTTAAACGAGGCCAATTTTAAACGTTCACATTTTAGTATTTGTTTTACAATTTACTGGCACAAAGGCAACTTTTCAGAATCTTTGGTTCACACAACTTTCAAATTCAGCAAACAACCAAAAGTAACATTTTCTAGACAAGAACACACGTTTTACATTAATATACCACCGCTAAAATTCCATGCATAATTCACACACAGCCAATTCCTCTGTTAACAAAGACAATGCTGCTCTTGGTCCCCAGTTATCCAAATTGGGCATCCAAAAAGAATACCAAGAAGCTCGTTGGCCAGCCATTTGGAAAATCGGGACTCCAGTTGGCAAATCCCCTCCCACCCCACTCGGATGTTTGGCAAACCAAACATAGCTACTGTAACATGAGCACTCACTGCCTTCCTGATTTCATTCGATTCCACGCCACCATACAGTTACATTTTTCATGTAGTAAATCCACAGAAGAAATTCTCTCAGACACTTACCCTTGACTTTCCTTCAGCGTCCATTAAGAGCTCCACGTATGTTACCTCACCAACTACAAATCAGTTTCCAGACGACACATAAACCAAGGGAGAAAAGCCAAGAAAACAATGGGAATTTAGAACAATCATCAGCAACCTTGTATGGAGCCTCTGCCTTATAAGAAAGCCCAGAAACACTCCATGTTCTCTAAACCGCCACACTAGGCATTACAGGTGTGCAGTAAAAGTAGGTGAAACTTGTTAACAATATGTCCTTGATTTTCCTCCCACCTCAAACAAGCTATTTCCCTGTCTGAAATGCTCGTTCATGACTACAGGCAATCCAAATCTACAGGAAAGAAGTCTGCATGATTCACTTTTGGGAAGAAGGAAGGAAAACAGTTTTACACATACACTGACTGCTGAAAGCAGGTAAACAGCACACTAAATGCAATGCCACTGAATGAGCTCAACAGTTCACTACAAAGATGTGTACATGTATATATGCTCAAAAGGCGCACACACAGCATGGCTGGCTACAGGAGTGTGCAACCTGTCCAATCGCATGGGGCTCTGCTGAGGGCCATGCACTTAGTTAACGCTCTGTTGCTGTCTTGAAATGCTCAATAGTTTTTAAATAGGGGGCCCGGTGCTTTCATGTTGCACTGGGCCCCACAAATTCTGTGGCTGATTTCTGCACACAGCACTAGGCTTCATAACTATCACAAGCAGGATGTATAACTTATCCATCACAAAACCAGAGCAGCATCTGGATTCTTTTGAATGAATTAAGCCAGGCTTTATTCTCACTGCTCTCTCAACCTTCTCACTACAGGACACAGATAAATGCAAACTTAGAGCTCAGTTGGCACCTCAAGAGCTACAAAGACTCACTCAGAAGGCTAGTTGACACAAAAGGGAAAAAAAAACAAACACTTTCAAAGAACCCACAGATTTTCCTCCAGGTTTGGATTGCCAATTCATGACCACCACAACCAGATGTTAGAACCCACCAAGACAACCACCAAAATGGCTGCTGAACTTGAAGATGGCACAAATATACCAAAAAAGGCCAGAAATTTTAGTGTTAACTTGGAGGAAATAACAGCTAAGCATACTCTCCGAAGTCAAGAAAGGGCTTTTGTTTCAAGAAATATTTTTTTTCATTTTCAGGATTATTCTTTATGATGATAAAGCCTCCTCTTGCTCAGTTTTCAATTTGGTTTAGCAGTACAAAAATATATCTCTTAATGGCCCCAAGTCTTGGCTAGCCTATTCCTTTGTTCAAAGGATATTAAAATCATAAGGATTTTAAAATTAATATACCACAAAAAGATTGAAGTGCAAAGTAAGATTAATTTTTTTAAATATGAAGAGCATACTTATTAGTAATATATTTGCATGGCAGTGGACAGGAAGAAGGTCAAGTATTCAAAGTTTAAATCTATAGCCTCACCTCCTTTGTCCTTTCCTGAAATATTACAGACTACACCAGCACTTTGCACAAAACAGGAAGGAAAATCGGTGCAAAGAAAAGAAATTAGGATTATTTCTAAAGAAAAAATTAGGAGGAACTGGTTTAGTTTAACTTTTGGAGTATGCACAACTGAAAAATGATCACAGCCAAGGAATAAATAGTCATACAAATTGGCTTTCTGTCATCCTTACAAAAGTAAAGAAAGTCCAAAAATGCTGTGGTCATTCTTGAGGCCATGTTAAAAGCCATTTATTTCAACAGCAGCAGCCATTTGAGGACCAACAGCCCTTCACTCCACGTTGATGAAAATGCCAAGTTGTATCAAGACAGTGAAAAGACCCCATCCCAAGTTAACCTCCTAGAGCTGAGACTACTACCTAATAACCTTAAAAATAAATTTAAAAATCAAAGTATCTAACTCTGACAGCTGTAACCATGCTGTCAGAATTCAAATATTGTTGCATTTTTAGAAGTTTCTAGTTTGTGCCTATAAAGACATTGATTTATCAGAAAGTTATCACTGCAACCCAGAAACCAAGCAAGTCTAAACCAAACCTTTTTCCATGATCATAACCATTTTAACTAAAAGCCAGGTTTAGAAATTAGGACTTTGTCTACTTAACATTCTAGAGACAGCACGAATCCAACTTCAATCCTCTCTACCAATAACTCTGCTTAAAGGGTTCTCTCTTCCCCAAAAGGTACAGTTGCTTATTAAAAATTATATTTAAAAGACCTCCAATCCTCAGTTTAGCTATAGGTTAGGCAAGTCTTGCAGTTCTACCATGAGTAGCACTGTTTCCAAGTATCGTCAATAATAACCACGTTCCTCATAAATTCATAATTTTCTGATCTCTACCCTGAGAGACCACATCAATTCAGAGGTGTAAGCAAACCACTGTTACAGAATCTGCAACAGTTACCAATTCATACTTCTCTACAGGAAGATGGTAACAAAACCTTTAAAAAGGTCACCTCTCCTTTAGTTTTACATTATTAAAGCAAAAGCCTGTTAAGTACAGTCAGTGCAACTATTAACACTTTGAAGGCAAAATGTGTCAACTATTCATAGTCTAGTCACATTCAATGAAATCAAGTTTAAAAGAACAAATCAACCCAAGCACAGAAGTGGCTGTGAGGCAGAGTTAACAAACTGGCAGTTTCAAGACTCCTAGAGATAGAATCTGCAGGTATTAATGGAAAATACTGCTGCTCCTCGTTCCTGATCATGGATGGAATCCATGGAATCCCAAGAGTAGACTGCTAAAACAAATTCTACTGCAGCTTTAAACATCAAAGTTTCTGAATGAAAAACTGAAGTCTTTGAAAAATTGAATGCCAAATGTTTTTACCTACCTTTATTTTAAAATGCTCCAAGAACTCACTGTTAACCAACATTTAGGTGGATTATTCAAAATATTACCTCAAGAATAAAACATGATGAGGATAAGAAAATGAGCAACTCCCAAAGAACTCAGGTAGTCCCTCGGAGGTACTCTGCTCTAACACTCCTGCACATCTTTGTATCAAAGTACAGGGGCTAAAGCTTCACTGAAGAGAACTCCCATGTGAAAGGCCTAAGGGGGTTGGGGGAGGAGCTCAAAACCATGTTATCAGACATTTTCACTCAGCCAATGCTCAGGGAGCCACTCTAATGGAGGGGTGTATGGAAAAAAACGCATATTTTAACTTGGAAAGCATGTTTCTTTGCTATACCGCTAACTTGACACATAGCAAAAAACATTATTCGATACAATGAATATTCAATTCATGGACAAGTTAGAAAAAATGATTAAGCACATTCTTGCTGCTAATTCCACACAGAACACTGCCTAACTTGACCAAAACCCAACAAATAAGACAGGGAGGCTGCACTGTTAAGATTCGATCCAAGTACCCACAGATATGAATGCTGCTGCAGCAACAGACCTTTCCAAAACGCAGGCTGAATATCCAACAGAGGAAATCATAAAGGAGCCAAAGAGACTTGGTAGGGATTTTTACTTAAATTGAAAATAAAGTTCTGCTCTGCGGACTCACAATGTAGATTATCACTGAGAGACAACAGAGACTTACTACTGGACTCTACTTGCCCTCTGGGCCTCAGTTTTCTGTCAGCTGGAATGTGAAATTTACTTAAAGTGACACATTCAATAAAAACAGAAGGATTAAGTGCTTAAGAAATCCTTGCTTACACAAGTTAAACTGACTGCTGCTACCCTTGAGATTGACTGAGAGTAAGCTGTACCGCTGGCCTTCTGTCTTCCTCACACTGCGCTCCAGCTCAGTCCCGCCAGGGTGCAGCTGCCCCACCTTCAGGCTGCTGCTGCCTCACCTTCAGGCTGCTGGAGAACAGCTCAACTATGAGCTTTCCTCGGGCACACAGGACTTCTCCAAAACGGTGTACAACACTCTTCAAGTTTACAGTTCCCAAAATCAATCACCCTTTGCTCACAGA
Organism: Tragelaphus eurycerus; assembly: GCA_935064755.1. NCBI lineage: Eukaryota > Metazoa > Chordata > Mammalia > Artiodactyla > Bovidae > Tragelaphus > Tragelaphus eurycerus. The sequence continues at coordinate 3,830,768 of CAKXYN010000058.1, read as the reverse complement.
AGTCTTAATTTTTCGCCCAGACCTTACGGTCAAACACTCTTGAGACGTTCGTGTCTACCAATATTTGTCAAGTGATGAAAACCAGGCAGTTGTGAGACTGTTCAGTCACTTTCAAGCCTGGTCTGGCAGTCTCCAATTCAAATTCATCTTACACTGGCTCTCAATTTTTGTTTCAATCCACTCTTCACTGTTCATGGAGTCATCTGTTCCACGTAATATCTCCATTAAAAATAAGCATGATCACAGGGACAAAGGAAAACATGAGGAGCCAAACAGGCTGGGTAGGGACTTTTACTTAAATTGAAAATAAAGTTCTGCTCCTAGACACACAATGTAGATCTTCCTGAGCCAACAAAAAACCTCTGCTCTGTGCCTTCAGGACATTCAGAGCAGGAACAGGGAAGCTCAAGGAAAGGGTGAGTTCAGTTCTGTGGGCTGTTTAATCCATCTCTCCCTGAATGGTGTAAGATGCAAGAGGGGGCAGCGGAAGCAGCCTGGCACAGAACAAAACAAAGCTCTCAATACCTCTTCTCTTTAAAACCAGCAATGCTGACTCCATGACACTGCCACCAAACAAGCTTTGTGATCCCATCCAGGGGAAAAGGCACCAGCGACCTGTTCACGTAAGACATGCATTACTAACAGGCGCTCCGAGAATGCTGTGAAAAGCTAACAGAGAAGATATAGCTGGTGTCCGAGGAGCAGGAATTAGGGAGGGGTACATGATGCGTGATCATCCTTCAAAAAAAGCTCCTGTCTTGCCATCTCAAACCTACTACCTTAGTTCTGAGATGCAGCTATTATAGGTAGTGCTGCAATGACAGAGCACTTTTCACATCTCTAAGCCGAGGGCAACTAATTCTAGCCATCTCACTAGTTTTCTGAAAACAATAGGGGTATGATTTCATCAGGAACAGACCTTAAAATATAGACTGATAAAGAGTGCTTGGATCACAACAGCCCACTATTGTCGTTTGTCCACTTCAGAGACTGTCCTGAGAATAATACTTTTAGACTGTAAGAGCCTCTATGCCCAACTTTTTTCTCCTCTGTGCAATAACAAGTCTTCTAAAACCTTAAAACATTGCTACAGATTTTAATATTTCAGATTTCAAATAATCATTGAAACATATTTTTTGTATACCAAGACATGAATTAAAAGTTTTAAAAACCTCAAAATGAAAATAAGAACATTTGTACTTACATAAACAGTAATTTTCTTTTGACTTCACATACTGAATATAAGATTTACAATGAAAAGATTACCTTTCTCTTATGAATCCCTTTATCCACAATCCAATACTGCTAAAACTTAATTAAACAGAAAGGTAATTAATTTAACCTGTACAGGGGAGCGCTAAACAAGAACATTTTAAGGTCTATTAAAAATAACTGATTTACTGCACACCTGTAATTCTAAATTACACCACCAAAAATACACTGAAAGGGCTGAGCCAGGGCATCATAGCAGTATGCCAGGGGAATATGAGAACCAGTTTGGAAGTATCCGAATAAACCACCAGGCTGGCTCCACACTTAATACAGTGCAAAATAGGAAGTTGAGGTGAACTGCTTCTACATCCAGAAACGTCATGGCTGCTGCTGCTGCTACCAGCTTTAAGGCTCCCAAAACTGAATTACTGAATGGTAAAGCAGTAAAAATGTCACCTACTTTATCCATCATGTCCCAAAACTGGTTCACACACTCCTAAAAATGGAAAATAATTTGGCCTGCAATCTCTTACAAAGTTCTAACAATTGCATTTTCAAAGCCACATTCCTGGTTCTTGGAACTACTATACCTTATTATCAATGGAAGTATCCATTCAGCGGTTCAACCAAATCGCGAGAACACAAATTTGGAGGTTATTCCAAAAACTAATTCGAATGAGACCCAACTGTGCTGTACAGAAATTCTAAGCTTTATTGAAGCAGCAGTCCCAAAAACCAAGAACACTGCATCTGGGATGCCTCGTGACACGCCCTTCAGACAAAAAGAAACTTCACTCGTGCCCTAGGAGCACTGGCAGGAATGATTTGGCTGATCAAGGCAGGAAAACAAACCTCACACCAGAACGTTTTTCCATCCATGTTACCTGGAGAAATACTACATGGGAGCAGCCTACATAACTGTACAGAGAGGTTCACAGTGCCTAATGCTTCTGGCATGTTATGGTTGAATTAAATGATGGGACCATGATGGGAGTGGGCCGTTCATAATTTCAAAACCCAATGCTGGGAGCACCAGTACACATACCAAAATGGCCTATCCAAATGGCATCTGTCTGTCACTGAGATGTTAATCATTTGACAAATCAAGCTCAAATCTCTTTACATTATGAATGCTCCAGAAAAACCAGTACCTTTCAGTCCTTCAAAAAGACTCCGGTTCAGAATTATTTGATTCTAGGTTTCCCATGGGGGTAAGAGTGAGGGGAGACCTCCAGGCCTTTAGACAAATGGTTCTCTATCAAGTTTCATCTAAACCGGGACTGAGCAATCTCTTTAGCCCTGTGTGCCACCAGCAGGGCCCAGAATCAGGAAAAGACGACAAACGCAGCAGAACAAGAGTGTGACGAGGAGGAGGACACACACGGTGTGCACAGGAGGCAGAGGCAGAGGACACGGGGGCAGCCAATCGCCCAGGGCCTCCTGGTGGCAGAAGGGCTTCGGTTGCTTCCTCTGCCTCAACCAGACTCTGGACACCAGGGTTGGGACTGGTGGGTGCCTGAAGGCACCAAATTACACAGCGGATGCTTTACTTTGAGCTACCCAACTGCCAATCGAGTCTGTGTTTTCCTCCCCAGGGCATGGATTTATAATTTAGAATCTGAGCAGCACACGTTCCAGCCACCAAATTTTAATCCCAGGAAGACATCCGCAAAATTTAGACAAGTACTACCTTCCCGCCAGAATTTTTAAACAAAAAGGGAAAAGAAAAAAATTTCTCCCACCTAATAGGAAGAATTCAAAAAATTTCCTTAATTCCTTAACAAAGAGGCTCCCCTCAAGTTTAATCGAAGCCCTGTTAACCATACTAAGCCAGTGAAACCATTCATAGGCCAAGGGATCATACAAATGCCCGCATTTGACACACAAGTGTATGACCACAAAAAAGGGGAAAAAAGGTAGGGTGGATGGGGAGGGGGCTTAACTCTCAAGCCTGGAGAGAACACATGCTCTACTCAGAACAGCTTCCACTGACAAAAAATAACCAAGGAATTAGGCACAGAGAAGATGACACACCAACCTTCTGACCCTACTCAACCACCAGTACCATTACCTTTTTCTTTAACCAGGTCTTTAAGTGACTGCCATTTCACATCAAAAGGTATGTTTGTAATGAAGGCTCTGTATCTTTTAGTTGGATTGGCATATGGCTCAAAGCGATTGCCTCCTCTTTTTATGTTTTTCTCCTTCCTCTTCTCATTTTGAGCAGGTCGTTCTCCTTCACTGAATTCAAAAGAGGAGAAAAAAACATTCACAAGTTAGCACAACCCAAAAGACAATATTTGATTTTCAGGCAAATTATACTGATTATCTCAGGCAAAGTTATATATAACACAAGAATATTGATTGATCTGAGTCACTCAAACTAAAGTGGTCCATAGAGCAGAAAACTGCAATAGTCCACTCCTGAAAATCCACCTATCCAAAAAACCATTTCCAAGACAAATGTGCTTTCCTAGGCCTTCACACACTCCTGTGGGCCTCTAACATAGGTGGGGGGTGAGGAGGCCATCTCCCTACCTGAGGCGCTTTAATTCTAAGACAGTAACAGGAAAACAGAAGGGAAGATTTTATAAGACTTCATGGAACCCCAGAGAGGTGGTAGATATAGGCCCAACAAACTTCAGCCCTACAAATAAGTAACTTTCATTGTGGGGGCAAAAAAAAATTTTTAAGTGGGAACGTAAAATGGTGCAGTTACTACAAAACAGTTTGGCAATTACTCAAAAAATTAAAACATAATTACCAGAGGACCAAGCAATTCCACTCCTAAGCAGTATTATTCACAGTAGCAAAAGGTGAACACAACCCAAGCATACACCAAAATATGAACGGAATAAACAAAATGTGGTAGATCCAGGTAATGAAATATTACTCAGTCATTGAAAAAAAAAAAAAGGAATGAAGTGTTGATACATGTTGCAAAAGAGATGAACTTTGAAAACATTATGCTAAGTGAAATAAGTCAGGCATAGAGAAAAAAAGGAGGTGTTACCCAGGACTGGGGAGAGGTGGGAATGGTGAGTTACTGTTTAATGGCTACAGAGTTTGTTTGGGATGATACAAAAAAAAAGTTCTGGAAATGGTGAGTGAATAGGTACAACACTGTACCTAATGCCATTAAATTGTACATGTAATCGTTTTAAGATGGCGAAATTTACATACATCTTAACACATTTTTAAAGTTTTTTTTAAGGGAAAGAAACCTTTCTCTACTCAACTCCATTACTTTGAGGCTAGAGAAACTGAAGTCCAGCAATTCTGGTAGGTTAAACGCAGGCTAACAATTCTTTGGCAGAGAAGGGTGGATTTTTTTTTTTTTTTTTTTTGCGTGGACTTTCCTGCAATACTCTCTACCTTGTGTGTTAGGTGCTTCCACGGAGTAGCATTTCTAAACCCTACAGGTACAAATGTGGCTTAGAGTGAGCAGGAAAAAGGTTCACAAGAAATGCAGGCTCCCAAAGGACAGAACCAGACAGGCTGGAAGCCCGGGCCAAAGCCCAGGAACTGGCCAGAGTGTGTGCACAGCCAGGGCAAGGCTGGGCCGGCTGAGCAAGACTGCTCCCTGTGCCCCCGTGATCACAGGCGGACACCAGTGAGAGCTGACCAGGAACAAATGGGAAGCCAGCACCCACATAAGTCCTCCTGTGCATCAAGTCCAGCACTGTCTGCTTCCCAAGCCCTCTGCTTTTCTACCAGTGAGAACTGAGGGACTCCCACAACTACAGATTCCAGCAGAGACTCCGTGATCCATGACAAAAAGGCAAAGAAAACAAAAATCAAGACTATGGTATTGATGATTTATAAGACCACCTATTTTAAAGTAAGGGTTGATCTGTATTCTACGATACGTCTTCCCTGAAGTGGGGAATGGCAGCTGGAGGACTTTCTTTCAGTGTACCTGGAAAAATTAAAGTTAGCAACTTATTTTAGTCCCCAAGGTATTTTTTTAAAAACTGGTCCCTCACAGCCAAATACAAGTGTGCCAAATGTTAAGGAAAGCAACTTCCTCCATGATCTGATTGATACCAATATCAACATGCAATCAACAGATCTCCTTCACAGAGGCTGGCAGATGGCAGAAAGGGATAGGGTCACACAATCCCTGGATTCCTAGAATTCTTTACTCTGTCTACCCAGGCTCATGACAGGCTCTCCTTAGGCTGACTGCACACCATAAACACAGTCCACCTGTCTACTCCACAGGAAAGCCCAGCACCAGGGCTGCCAAACAGCATGTGTCCATGCGTCTTACCCTAAGCAGATGAGAAGGACAAGTGTTACAATTAATAAAATGGAGATCAATTTTCATTTCATGGGCCTAACTACAGAGGGTCTATGGGTAGAAATACATGGTAACAGAATTGGCTTCAGTCTATCAGCAACATTAAAAAACATTATTCTGACACAGGGTCCATGACACGGTTACAGTTTCAGCCTGTGTTTTAACAGACTGCTCAACTCACCTTATAAATTACAAAATGTATATATAACTCATTACAAGACAAAGGTAACAAAGTGTCTAGGCCAAATTCTGCCATGCAGAATTACTGCCAAGAATAAACTGCCCAATCTAACCACAGAAGATGGGGATTTGGTTTGGGGTTAATCCACACCACAGGGCTCGCCATCCAGAAGGCAGCTCATGGGGGTTATGCCCAAGGTATGCCCAGAGCACCACTATACCCAAATCCTTCTCCAGCTAACCATTTCCTCTCTCTGAGAAGTTTCCTCCCAAGTAAAACAGTTGAACTATCTCATCACTTGCAGTTTCTTAAAAAATTGACCTTTTCATAAATCTAATAATCACTATCAACTCTATTCTTTATAGAATAGTAGAAAACCATCCTGAAAAAAACCTTACATGACACATATTCAAGTACAGATGATATAACTGAACAAAATCCCATTTTTAAAAAATGTTCAATTTTCTCATTTATCTTCTAGACAGAATTAAGGGAATATTCTTCTAGCCCTAAAATTCATGTAACACAACTGTAAAAAACCTTTTAGAAGTACATTTTTAGAGGTAGATTATCATTTAGCTACACTGATGAAAAACTGTTTTATCCTAAATACCCCAAATTTACGAGATTATAAATTCAAAACGTTAAAATACACCTACCATGTTATGCACAACTAGATACTTACCCAGAAGAAAATGAATATATCCATGCAAAAACTTATACCTGAATGCTCAGAGCAACATTATTTATTCCAGTTTCCCAAAAACTAGAAATCTAAATGTCTATCTACTAACAGGCAGAGATCAAGCTTCCCTGGTGGCTCACTAGATAAAAAAATCTGCCTGCAAAGTAGGAGATCCGGGTCAAACCCTGGGTTGGGAGGATCCCCCAAAGGGAAATGCTATCCACTCCAGTATTATCTGGGAAATCCGGCAGGCTGTAAAGTCCATGGGGTCACAAGAGTTAGACACCACTTAGCAACTAAATTCACGACTAACAGGTGAATGAATCAACAAACTGTATTCATACACTGAAATACTATTCAACAGTAAGTAATGAATTACACACAACATGGATGAACCTCAAAATAATTACACTCAAAGACACCAGACAGAAGCGTACATATAGTATGACTTCACCATGTAAAACTGTGTGTGAGAAAATGTAATCCGGCAAACTAATTTACAGCAGGTTCCAGCCTCAACAGTATGAACACTTTAGGCCAGAAAATTCTTTTGTTGTTTGAGCCTGCCCTATGTGCTGCAGGATCCCTGATCTCTCCCCAAGGGAGGCCAGAAGCAACCCCATTCCACAGATCTGAAGATGAAGAGGAAAAAAAAAAAATCCCCAAGACACTTTCAAATGTCCCCTGAAGGGAAAGAAATCTCCCAATGAGAAGCACTGATACATACTGATGTGAAGAACAAACTAACAGTTGCCTGGAGACGGGGGAAAGGAGGACTCAGGATTACCAAGGGGCAGCAAAAACTTCCACAGGTTATAATTGTATTATTTTCATTCACTGATGATATCAAATCGCACACTTCCAACCTGTGCAGTTTGTTGTGCCAATTACACATTTCTTAAAGTTTCTGCTGGTTTCTCAAATTCCAAATGTTACTCCAACATAACTTGACTTGTAACTGCTATATAAAGTTAACAAATTTGCAATCTTTCAAAGAAACTGAAGCTACCTAAACCAGCTAAATAAATGCCTTACCAATAGTCTCCTTGCTAACTTGCTTCCAATTGTCAATAAACACCCTACTTGATTCTGGCACCCAATTATCTATCTGAAGTTCTAAATAGACCCAGTACGTTAAAAACTTTTCCTGACAGTCTACAACCTAATTCCTAATACATCGATAAAGATAAGTCCAAAATACCTTAAGAAGCTTCTGAGTCAGTCAAGTAAGATTAATTATGATTAATATGGTTTTGGAATTGTTTTCCTGACTGTACTCTTTGAAGATTGATAACTTACCATGTCACTGCTCCATCGTACTAGAATTATACTTTACATAAAGATCACAACTAAAAAAACAAAATACTGAGTGCCTAGTCCACAAAGAGCTGCTACATTCACTAGGTAAAACAGTAAATCCCTACCCTCTCTTACACTTCCACAGCATTCCCATGTATAATGCTCTCATAACTCCTGGAGTTTGTCAATCAGGAGTGTAGTCTAAAACAGCAACTACAATATCTTGAAATCCTGACCACATCTCTTGAGGGAAAAGACCCCCCTCAACCTCCATATTCCCTTCAGAACTATCCCTTATGTAGAATGAGTCTTTACAAAAATCCTTTCAATCCTGAACTCCACTAATGTACTGAACATGTAGAGAGCACTATTCTATCTCCAGGTCTACCACTTAACCACCCACGTGGTCCAGTTCTTTACCCATGGTTCTTTACAAAAACCAGCATAACCTGTATCCATGCAGCTCACAGAGGTGTTGTGAGAAGCAACAAGCAATCTAACAAAAAGCAGCGTGGTAAATGTTCAGTGCAGTTATCTAAGAGGGTAGTACCACAGGTGACTAAGAGGTAGGGTCATCTAAGTCTGAACCCCAATGTTACCAGGTCTTTGCCAGGCCTCAGTTTCTTCATCTGCGAAAGCAGGTTACTATCCACACTCACAAGTTTAAAGGAGTAGCTGGCACACTAACTGTGACAATGATGTATTTCTGTACCAAAAACTTTCTGGAGAACGATTCACTCCTTGTATTCTACCACTGCACATACTGATTAGACTTTAAGCCCACTGGGGCTGTGGCTAAGGAAACCTAAACACTGTACTTGCTGTTTAGGGCCGTGTTTGATTCTGTGTAGTCTCTGACTCTTTGTGACCCCAAGGACTGTAGCCCACCAGTCTCCTCTGTCCAGGGGATTTCCCAGGCAAGAATACTGGAGTGGGTTGCTGTTTCCTTCCCGAGGGGATCTTCTCGACCCAGAGATCGAACTCCTGTCTCCTGTATTGCAGGCAGATTCTTTACCACTGAACCACCAGAGAAACCTCCACTGTACTCATCACAGACTACCAAAACAGTAATTCAAATTTCACCTCACTGCAAAACACGGTAATGGGAGAGTCTATCTGAGAAATCCCAAATGAAACAAGCAACCTAATCTTTGCAGACTAGTATCCCCCAGCCTAGCCTTGAATAAAATCAAAAAGCAAAGCAAAGAGCTAGCTAGCAGCATTCATTCCAACAATCCAGAGCCCCATTCTAATTCTGAGCTCACCATCAAATGTGTCTCAAGATTATCAAGCATACAAGCACTTCTTAAAGCACAGCAAACACTCAAGTTACCACAAAGCACAAAGAATCTGGTTAAAAATCAAAAAAGAAAAAAGAAACCCACTTAAAATGTCTGTTTACTGAGAGGTTTGCTGTGGAAACAGCAAAAGCCTTGAAGTCAAGATGGCCTCCCTCAGATTCTTAGTGTCAATTTCTTTAACCTGAATTTTCTCAGTTGAAAAAAAAAACAAACAAACACCTTTTGACTGTAAAATAGTGTTAACACTAACCTTGCATCCCAAGAAATTTACACTAAATACAAATTTTTATTTTTAAAATAGCCCATCTCACCTTTCAGATTCGGCCACAGGTTAATCTGGAAGTGGAGTAGGTTAAGTCACTGATTTTACATGTATGGTGTAACCTCTATTTTTAAACAATAAAAAAAAAAAACCCTAAGCCTAAGTGTCCCTCTAAAATGAACATTTTTACCCCCAATACACTCTAACTCTGAATCAGTGCAGTTATCTTGACTGTCCTTAGATGGAATGCATTTCTCATCAATAAAAAAAAAAAAAAAAGTCAGCTTACAGCTGGGAGAAAAGGAATTGCAAAACGGGCTGTGCCTTCCATGGTCCTCATGAAGCTTGCTGTCTCGGTGCCTTTTCAGCTTTCACGCATACTCCACTCCTGGTGGAGACAAAGGTGAGAAGAATCCAGTCTCACTCATTTCCCATCCCACAAAAGTGGCTCAGCTGGTAAAGAAACCACTTGCAATGCGGGAAACCTGGGTTCGAAAGATCCCCTGGAGAAGGGAAAGGCTCCCCACTCCAGTATTCTGGCCTAGAGAATTTCATGGACTGTATGGGGTGGCAAAGAGTCGGACACGACTGAGCAACTCTCACAGAATCACAAAAAAAGCTCTCAAGATAAAAATCTGAACTCCCTAGTCTAGAATTCACTGCCCACAAGCTGCCCCCCCCCCCCGTGCTCCCGCAGTTTCAGTTCTTTATAAAGAAAGTGAAAGGAAAATGAAGTTCTTTATAAATATATATCAAACATGTCAAAATCTTTGAAAACTCCTCTCTGCTTCTCTTCAATGATCACCTTTCATCCTCCTCCTCCTCCTCCTAGGAGAACACCTGGTCGCCCCCAACAGCTTAGGGTTGGGGGAGGGGAGTTCCTCCAAGCTCCCCACCCCTGTAACTCTTTTTACTTATATCACTTTACTACAAAAATATCCATTGGTCCCTCCCTATGAGCAGGAAGACTGTTTTCTAAAGAGCTCTGCTTTAAAGGCTTTCTGAGGCAAAACACACACAACACACAAGAACACCCAAAATACAAACTTTTCCAATGGCCCTACAAAATAGATCTAAGTGTTCCTAACTGCCTAAAATATACTCTAAAGAGTCTCAGACTGAGGTTCTCCCAACAAAGACTTTTTCAAATTTCTGAAACCTTCAGATTCTTTCTGAAGGCCATGTTTTATGTTTGTCAAATGAATCAGTTACAAAATGACTATTTGGAAATGGACTGTGGAAAATGGGAAATCTGGAAAATGTACCCCAGATGCTATAATCTGTAACTAGTAACTTCTCACCTAGCACGATTCTAGCAGCACTCCATCCTGTGATAACTGCTATGAAAGGAAAAAAAAAAAAAAAAACATAAATGTATATCTTAAAGGCCTCCAAACATGGTCCTCAAATATCCTACCAGTCTCCCTTAAACAAGTTATTTTAAAAAGTCTAAATGAACACATCCCTTTCCAGAGTTCTCAATAACAAAAGAGTTGGGAATACTTCTAGGATGCCTTTCTCTCGACTTCCAAGGACCAGTAACCACGGTATTCGGCTCCTCCCCACCTCAGGAGAGAGAGTTTTTAACAATATAGCTAGTATTTAGTGAGTGTTCATAAGCAAACTACTCTTAACTACATTCACTTTAATCCCCATGAACTCTAATTATACACATTAAAATTGGTGGGAAGGCAAATCCACAGGAGACAGAACGCAGAGCACAGGTATCCAGGAGAGGTGAATGGTTAACTGTTTAATGGCTACAGTTTCTATTTAGGGTGAGGAAAAAGTTTTCAGCGGGGATATTGGTGATGTTGCACAAAACCGCGAATGCACTCGATGCCACGGAATCGTCCACCTAAAAATGGCTGAAACTGTAAATTTCACCAGATTTTAAAAAAAAATGTATGTGGGAAATCAGAAGTGTGCCCAAGCCTTCCCCTCACCTCCTGCTGCAGTTGGCGGGCGAAGGCAAAACGTCTTTACGCACCTCTCAGACGACTGTAATCAGAATGAGTGGGGTTCACCAGAGACACAAGACGATGCTTTCTTTAAAAAGGAAACTTTCAAAACCGAGGACCTGAGACAGAGCCCCCAACAGGACTCGAAAAGGTGGCCGAGTTTGGAAATGGGTGAACCCGCCTAATGATGCAAAATCTTCCCCTAGAACACGGAAAATGTTTCCCTTTTTCTTTCTTTCCTCTTACACTTTGTTTCTACGGATGAACACTGAGCCGCAGATCCGATCCTCTCCCCTCTTTCCCTGCCCTCCACAAATACCTACTGCGCACCTGGGGAGGAGCAGAGGGACTAACTCTCGGTCGGAGCTTGGGGCAAGGGGCGGTTCCGACAGAGGCACTTCCCCCGCGGGGCCGGGAGGGGGGAGGGGGAACCGCGCGCACCGGGGCGGAAGGGGGAGGGGGAGTCCGGAGCCGTCCTCGCGGTCCTTCCCGATACCTACCCGCCTCCGCTACCGTTTACCGGGACCGACCGCGCGCACGGTCCTGAGTGCGCACTCCCTCCCCTATCCCCCACTTTACGGATCGGGAAACTGAGACCCCGGACGACGGCAAAGAGACGTGAAGCCACGCGCCCAACCAAGGTCACCCGACAGGCCAGCAGGTCGCGGACTCCGGGTCTCGTCGCCTCTGGGCCCGCGCGCCATTATCCCTGCGCGCAGAGGCCCGGCCTAAGGCCTCAGCGTCGGACCGGGTCTGGAGAGACCAGAGGAGATGAGGCCGGATGCCTGGGAGAGAGTGGTCCTACAGGCGCTCACGGGGCCGCCCGGCTTCACCCCTCAGGGCCTGGGCCGCCTTGACCCTCGGCAGACCCCGAAGGAAAAGAAAGCCCAGCTGAGGCCGCGCCGGGAGGAGGCCCCAACACATCTAACGGAGCCGCCGCCAGTCACCGCGAAAGCGCCCAGCCTGGGACAAGGAGCCGTAAAATACTCACCCTTTCGGGCCCGGAGCCCCGTTGCCGCTTGGCACGCCAGGCGCACTGCTCTCCTCCTCCATTTTGGGCTCCGTCGCCGCCACCTCGGCCGCCGCTTCGACCCCTGCCGCCATTTTCTCCGCGTCTGGGCTTTGTGTGAGCGAGAGGGCTGCGCGGCGCTGCGCCTGCGTACTCACGTGACTCGGCGCGACCAGTAACGCCTGCGCGCGCCGCGGCGGCCTCCGGTCTCCTTCCCTCTCGACCCGGGCCACGCCCCCGCTCCGGGCCACGCCCCCGCCGCGCGCACGCACGCACCGTCAGCTGTTATTAATTCATTCATACAACAAACTTGTTTGGCGCCTACTGGATACAGTATCCTCTTTCCAGGTGTAATTGTTGTTATTATGGCTCAGTCGTGTCCGATTCTTTGCGACTCCATGAACTGCAGCATGCCAGACTTCCCTGTCCTTCATTATATCCCAGACTCTGCTCAAACTCACGTGAGTGGGTGATCCCATCCAACCATCTCATCCTCTGCCAGATCTAATGAGGGAGGCATCTCTCCACCCGCCACACCTGGACCTCGTCACTCCCAGCTTTCTGTAATCCGAGCTGGGGTAGAATGACAGCTAAGGTTCTGTTTCCTAGGCTATAAAGGAGTTAGCCAGGGTAGGACACTGAAGGGCCAAGCAGTAGGACAAATGTGCAAAATGTTAACAATGTCTCGTTAAGAAAGTATCTCATCCTACACCAGGAATACCTGGGCTCAATCCGGCCTGAGAACTCTGAGTGCAGAGCCCATGGCCCAAATCTCTCTCACTAAACTGCCATCAACTAATAACAAGATGTCTAGCTGGATACTTCCTTTGTGCTTGTGAATGTTTGTTAAGTGAGTGCGCAAGCAAGAAGTCAAACCTGTTAATAGAAATCACATGATGAAAGAAACGATTGGACTCCTTCCTGCCTGACCCTGGGTCCTTCTGCTCTGAGAGCTTGGCCCTGTCCTCAGATGGGTTTTCAGGGTTGATACAGGGCTGTGTCCTGGGGCAGCCACAGTGGCCTGGGAAGAGTCCAGAGCCCCCAGCATTGACACCTCAGGCTCCCTTCCCCAGCAGCCACCTCTCTCTCTGGTGTCTCTGGTACATTGAAATGTTTCACTGGAACTTGCAGACATTCCCATATAACCCCCAAACTCTCTCTAAACTCACAAAGGGAAAGAGTTTGGTTGGTTTGTTCTTGTTCTTGTTGTCGTTTTACCCTCTCTCACTGAATAACTACATTTCATCAGCCTCTGGGAAACTTTCTCACTTGCTGCACCTTCCACCAAATTAAATACTTAATCCAGCCTGGTGATTCTGACCCTGGCTGAGAACTGCAGGCCCAGAGAATAAATTCAGTAAACCCAGCGTGAGGCAGAGGCTAAGCCCCTCTCTCTCTCTTTCTGCTATGGGGGTTTTGGGGCTTCCCAGGTGGAGCTAGGGCTTCCCAGATAGCTCAATTGGTAAAGAATCTGTCTGCAATGCAGGAGGCCCTGGTTCGATTCCTGGGTCGGGAACATCCGCTGGAGAAGGCATAGGCTACCCACTCCAGTATTCTGGCCTGGAGAATTCCATTAACTGTATAGTCCATGGGGTTGCAAAGCTAGTGGTAAAGAATCCACCTGCCAATGCAGGTAGACGTAAGAGACCCAGGTTCGATTCCTACATCGGGAAGATACCCTGGAGAAGGAAATGGTAACGCACTCCAGTATTCTTGCCTGGAGAATCCCTTGGACAGAGGCAGGCTACAGTCCTTGCACTTGAAAACAGGCGGACACAACTGAAGTGACTTAGCACACGCTGTCGAGGTGGAGGCTAGGCCCCACCCTCTCCTGCTCCCAATCCCAGTTCAGTTCAGTTCAGTCATTCAGTCGTGTCTGACTCTTTGTGATCCCATGGACTGCAGCACACCAGGCTTCCCTGTCCATCACCAACACCCAGAGCTTGCTCAAACTCATGTCCATTGAGTCGGTGATACCATCCAACCATCTCATCTTCCGTCATCCGCTTCTCTTCCTGCCTTCAATCTTTCCCAACATCAGGGTCTTTTCTAAGGAGTCATTTCTTCACATCAGGTGGCCAAAGTATTGGAGTTTCAGCTTCAACATCAGTCCTTCCAGTGAATATTCAGGACTGATTTCCTTTTGGATTGACTGGTTGGATCTCCTTGCAGTCCAAGGGACTCTCAAGAGTCTTCTCCAACACCACAGTTCAAAAGCATCAATTCTACAGTGCTCAGCTTTCTTTATAGTTCATCTCTCACATTCATACATGACTTCTAGAAAAACCATAGCTTTGACTAGACAGACCTCTGTCAGCAAAGTAATGTCTCTGTTTTTTAATATGCTATCTAGGTTGGTCATAGCTTTTCTTCCAAGGAGCAAGTGTCTTTTAATTTTACGGCTGCAGTCACCATCTGCAATGATTTTGGAGCCCAAGAAAATAAAGTCTGTCATTGATTCCATTGTTTCCCCATGTATTTGCATGAAGTGATGGGCCCAGATGCTGTGATTTTAGTTTTTAAGCTAAGTTTTAAGCCAACTTTTTCACTCTCCTCTTTCACTTTCATCAAGAGGCTCTTTAGTTCTCCTTTGCTTTCTGCCATAAGGGTAGTGTCATCTGTGTATCTGAGGTTATTGATATTTCTCCTGGCAATCTTAATTCTAGCTTCTGCTTCATCCAGCCCAGCTTTTCACATGATGTACTCTGCATGTAAGTTAAATAAGCAGGGTGACAATATACAACTTTGACATACTCCTTTCCTGATTTGGAACCAGTCTGTTGTTCCATGTCCAGTTCTAACTGTTGCTTCTTGACCTGCATACAGATTTCTCAGGAGGCAGGTAAGGTGGTCTGGTATTCCCATCTCTTTAAGAATTTTCCAGTTTGTTGTGATCCACACAGTCAAAGGCTTTGGCATAGTCAATAAAGCATAAGTAGATGTTTTTCTGGAATTCTCTTGCTTTTTCTATGATCCAGCAGATGTTGGCAATTTGATCTCTGGTTCCTCTGCCTTTACTAAATCCAGCTTGAACATCTGGAAGTTCTCAGTTCACGTACTGTTGAAGTCTGGCTTGGAGAATTTTGAGCATTACTTTGCTAGTGTGTATGAGATGAGTGCAATTGTCCCAGTCCCAAGCACTTCTCAAACTTCTTGTCTCAGAACTCCTTTCTCTCCCCCATCTGCAAGCCCCTTCTCCTTTCATCTTGGCCCCTCACCCCCTTACCCTTGCCCCTCCCACTCAGAAATCTCTGATCTACTAAAATCTACCCTGCATACCAACCCTTCTGTGCTGGCCCCACTGGAATCTATCTCAGTTTAACATCTTCTCCCTTCCACCTCCCTAGACCAGAGTGGCCCTTGGACCAGAGGAAGCCTCACAAATCTCTGAATTCCCTTGTCCAGCAGGGCTCAGAGATGGCAGAGGCGGTGACAGCAATCTGTCAGAATCATGGAGAGGAGTTTGAACACAAAGCACTGGGGACAAGAAGCCACTTCTCTGATCCCTTCTCCCAAAGTGGGTGTGACTGGAGATCAGCCACAAGCCAGACCCAGGGAGAAGACAAACTCTCCACTAGGCTGTGCTCCGATAGGTTGGTGGATGTAACCCCACCCTGACCAAGTTCCTGGGTTTTGTCATCGCCTGGCCTATTAATTTTTCACACTTTGCTGTAACTGATGCTTTACTGCCTTTAAAAGAAGGATGTTTGAGGAATTCCCTGGCAGTCTGGTGGTTAGGACTCGGCGCTTTCACTGTCAGGGCCTGGGTTCAATCCCTGATCAAGGGACTAAGATCCTACAAGCCTCACAGCGTGGCCAAAAAAAAAAAACAAAACCGAGAATGATAAAAGGATGTTTTAAAATGTTGCTTAAAAAAAAAAAAAAAGATGTTGCTTTACCTCACAGCCCCTGTGAGGGAGACCTGAATTTGATCTCTGGGTTGGGAAGATCCCCTGGAGGAGGGCATAGTAACCCACTCCAGTATTCTCACCTGGAGAATCCCCATGGACAGAGGCGCTTGGTGGGTTACAGTCCATGGGGTCACAAAGAATTGGGCACAATTGAGCAACTAAGCACAGCACAGCACACAGCCCATATTGAAAGCTTGCTATAAATAGCTTATTGTAAAGAATAAGAGATGATTCTATTAAAGTACACATGCAGTCATAGGCTCTGGCAAAGGCTCTAAGACTTGCTTTCTCTTTGCTAGGGTTAAGAATCACGAAAGACATCCTAGCACCAAACTACAATTTTCTCTTTGATGTCATGGAAAGTATTGGAAGAGGTTTGCAAGGGAAACAGCTTTCTCTCTTCACGATAGCATACCCTGGGGCCTCTTTACATCATCCAAAGGGCACCACACTCTAAAGCTGGCCTGAGGGGGTGGGTGCCAGTCCTATGTAGAGGGAGATGCTACAGAAGCAAGAAAGGCCCCAAATGACGACAGTTAATGCCTGAGGGTGAGCCTGTTTCTGCAGATGCCTCCATGTGATGCTCATCTTTCTAACCGCCTCTCTCCTACCCCTCTGCCCCTCAGTCACAGGGCTCCATGCATAACCCATCTGCCATGCTGCTCCTCCTACATGCCTCTCAGGTGCCAGCTTCCAAGCCTCCACCCCTGCATCCCAGCTGGCCTCCCCTGAGGCAGAGAGAACTTTACTTTTTGTATAGGTGACCCACATACCAGACAGGGCATGCGTGCTCAGTCACAGTCATGTCCAACTCTTTGTGACCCCATAAACAGCACCATGCCAGGCTTCCCTGTCCTTCATTATCTCCCAGAGTTTGCTCAAACGCATGTCCATCGAGTTGGTGATGGCAACCATCTCATCCTCTGTTACCTCCTTCTCCTTTTCCAATATTCATGCCCAAAACAACAGAACAGCCAGATGCTGTGCTAGGCCCACCGGGGATGTGCAACTTCAGGTGAAGGACCCTATTGTGGTTCTGAGCCTCAGTTTGCCCATCTGCAAAATGGGACTCATAAGGGATTTCCCCCCCCCCCGCATCCTGCCTCAGAACCCACTTTCAGGGGGTGCTCTGAAATGTGGCCTGAAGCAAAGAACTTTCAAGTGTAAAAAGCTCAGAAGTTTCCTCAGGAAGCAGGTGCTGTAGTTAGCATGACCATGTTTGGCTTCTTTACCTGGGTCCTCCTCAAGGAGAAACACAGAGGCCAGCACTGGGGCCATGCAGACCCCAGGGTCAACCCGCAATTCCACTTCCTGGAGTTGTTATAGTGGAATTCTAAGGAAGTCCACTTCCTTAGACAAAGGCTGCCTTGCTCTAGGCCTCAGTCTTCTTGTCTGTAAAATGGGGTTAATAGCCATTCCTCCTGCTGATAATGGTAGAGGGGGTTAAAGGACAGATGTCTGTTGAAGTTTAGAACTGGGCCACATTCGAGGTGACCCTCCATAAGTGTGGATGTTACATTAGTGAGTGCAAAGGGCCTAGCATGGTATCTAACCCACAGGAAATACACAGGAAGTGAAACCTATTCTTCTCATGTATATTTATTTTAAATCATTTAATATGTAGCCCTGCTACCTCCTTGTCCCTGGAAAACTCAGACACTGCTTCTAGCCCTGCATTTCACAATGGATCCCTTAAACCAGTTGGGAGCATCTGCTGTTGCCACTGTTACCTCTGGGTAGTCCCTGACCCCCCTCGGTTCCAGGCCCCTCCCTTTGAGGCCTCAGAAATGTGACTGACAAGTCCGTTTTGTCCAGCAAGGGGCTCCTTTTATTCATTCGGGGGTGGGGAGGGTGTTCTGAAATGTGGTGCAACATTATAAAGTCAAGGGTGCCTGGAAAGCGAGCCTGCCAGGTGCAGGAAAGTGCAAGAAGCCTGCAGAGCATCCCGGCCCAATGGGCACTCAAGACTTGCCTCTGGCCGTGACTGGTGGCCCAGGAGGAGCCAGGGAGACTTCAGAATGAGATCAGGGTGCCCGCTCCATCTGAAGCGTGGGACCACGTCTGTCCGTTCATCATCCTCGCGTATGAGAGTGTGCAAAATCAATCTGAAAACAGCTTCACTCAGGAATCATAGAATCAGCTCCTCCGCTTGGCATCTCTTGGCCTGAGAAGCTCTCCGGCTGTGCGGGAAGGGTCAGGCAGTTTCTGTCCTTCTGAACACCAGGGCATTGCCAGCTGCCTCCAGCCCAGACAACAAGGCTGGCCCGGCCTTCACACGGGCGTCTCCTCAGCCACCTTCTTCAGGAGTCCGGCCGCCAGCGGGGAGTGCTGGCTGCCCTCGGAGCCATCAGCCTGCATCTTCAGGCGCACTTTCTGGTTGGTCCTTCTCCACTCGGAGTACAACTGGCAATGGTAGCGGAATGAGACCTGCAGGGCAGGGTGGACATGAGCAGGAGGGCCAGTGGCTGGAAAACTAGCGCCCCTCGGGCCTCTGCCCTGACCCACATCAGCACCAGGCCCCTGCTTTCAGAGGGAGCAGCAGCATCAAAGCGGTTCTCACATGGACAGAGCACACACACCCACTCACTCGCCCAGGGACCCTCCCCAGCAGCACTGAAGGCCCTGCCAAGGGTCTGTGTGTATGTGTGTGTAGCGGGGATGGTCCCTTTCTGTTTCTTAGAAGGTAGCAGTGAAGTGATACAGCCTCTTGCGTGCGTGCATGCTAAGTCATTTCAGCCATGTCTGACTCTGTGACCCTATGGATGGTAGCCTGGAAGGCTCTTCTGTCCATGGGATTCTCCAGGCAATAATACTGGAGTGGGTTGTCGTGCCCTCCTCCAGGGGTTCTTTCCGACTCAGGGATCGAACCTGTGTCTCTTGAGTCTCTTGCATTTGCAGGTGGATTCTTTACCACTAAGCACCACCTGGGAAGCCCATTAGAATATTAGTCAGCTCTAAAAAAAAATGAGCTATCAAGCTGTGAAAAGACATGGAGGAATCTTAAATGCATACAGCTGAATGAAAGAAGCCAATCTGAAGAGGCTACAGGGAATTCCCTGGTGGTCCAGTGGTTAGTTAGGACTCGGCACTCACTAAAAAGACCTCTTACTGCGAGATTCCATCTCTATGACATTTTTAAGGAAAGGCAAAACTATGGAGACTAATAAGATCAGCGGTTTTCCAGAGATCAGAGTGGGAGGAGGGATGAATAAATAGAGCATAGCATTTTTAGGGTGGTGAAAACACTCTGTATGATACCATAGTGGGAGATACATGTCTTTATACGGTGGTCTAAACCCACAAATTGTTCCACACAAAGACTGAACCCTTGATGTAAACTGTGGCCTTGGGTGATGATGCGTCAGTGTTGGTTCATCGACTAATGAACTCGCCGCTCTGGTGCCACGTTGACCGTAGGGGAGGCTGGGCAGGTGTCGGGGAGGATTTTGGAGAACTCTGTACTTCCTGCTCCATTTTGCTGTTAAGCCTTGAACTGCTCTAATGAATCAAATCTGTTAAAAAAAAATTTTTTTTTCCCCAGTAAATGTCAGTGGTTCCTACTCTTTGACCAAGGAAGTTCCAAGAAACATTTGCACGGGTGACACCCAAAGCACTGTTTATAACAGCAAATAAAGGAGAAGGAAAAAAAAAATTGGAATAATCCCTGTGTCCATCAAAAGAGATTAGTTAAATAAATATAGCACACCCACACAATGAAGGACTGTTGGGTGACTGCCTTTTTTTTTTTTAAGGATATTATTAAAGTGAAATATTTAAGGATATTATTAAAGTGAAAACAAGCAGACTGCAAAGCAGGACCTATGATGCATCCTACTTGTATTAAGAAATCTGTGTGGTGGGTGCACTGGCAAATAAATCTTGAGGAGGGAGCACCTCCATAGCTGTGGTTCCATCTGCGGGACCTTCCCCCCGAGTGAGGGTTCTCATGCCTGCCAGAACCCAGGGACAACACCCCCACCACACTCACTCTCTCCCAACCTCAGTCACCTTTTCTCTCAGTCTCTTTATTTTTTATTTTTTGGCTGCACCACATGGCCTGTGGGACCTTAGTTCCCTGACCAGAGATCAAACCAAGTCCCCTGCACTGGCAGCCTTAACCACTGGACTGCCAGGAAGTCTCTCTCAGTCTCTTGATTGTTCTCTCTGTCTCTCTCATTCTCCTGCCTTTTCTCCCACAGTCCTTCCAATGGCTCTCTGTCTCTCTCCCTTCCCCTTGCCCCCAAAACCCAGACAGTCCAGTCTTAATGGGACTCGTGGCTAGCGCGGCCTGCACTTGGCTGAAGTGATCCCGTGATCTTGCATTCCTCCGGCAGAAGCCTCATGCTTGGCTCCTGGGACCTCAAACTGGCCTGGAATCTGGAGCTCCATGAGATGCTGGGAGTTGCTTCCACCCCACGGGCCAGCCACAAGCCCAGGCAGGCAGAGTGCCGCCCCGTCCCCCACTCCAGCTCCATCCAAGTCACTGCCCAAGCCCCTGACCTGTCTGCTCCCAGATGCTTACTGTATGGCTGGCAGACACTTACCAGCGTCCAGAGGACATAGATGGTGAAGAGAGCGATGGTGAGGGCAATCAGCCCCAAGGCCTCCAGATGGCTGTGGAGCCGGAGGTGGTCCTGGGCCCCCCGAAGGCACAGCCAGCCTGAGATAGCGGCCAGTGGCGTGATGAACAGGAAGCACACCACGTCACAGCACAGCGTCCGCTTCTCTGTCCGAGGCCCGGGGTCCTTCAGCCACTGCGGGGAAGGAGGGCAGGGGAGCCGGTCAGAGGGACCACCACACACCACCCTGCTACGAGCCTGTGCCAGGGGATGGGGCATCAGGGCCCTCTCTGCAGACACCCATCGCTGTTCCTGCAGGACCCTACTCCTGCCTTGCCTCCTGCAATCCTTTCTATCTTTTAGATACTTACTGAGATGATGACAGAACAGGCCTGGGTAGGTGCAGGGCATTTCTGCCCCTGGTTTTGTTTTGTTTGCCACATCACGACACTTGTAGGATCTTAGTTCCCCGACCAGGGATAGAACCTGCACCTCCTGCAGTGGAAGCTCAGTCGTGTCTGACTCTCTGTGATCCCATGGACTGTAGCCCACCAGGCTCCTCTGTCCATGGGATTCACCAGGCAGGAATACTGGAGCCAGTTGCTGTTTACTCCTCCAGGGAATTTTCCCGACCCAGGGATTGAACCTGCATCTCTTACATTTCCTGCACTGGCAGGCAGATTTATTTATTTATTTATTTTCTTTTTACCACTAAGCCACCTGGGAGGCCCTAGTTGAAGTGTGGAATTTAACCACTGGACTGCCAAGGAAGTCCCATGCCTATTTTACAGATGGGGCAAACACAGGGCATAGAGGGGCTGACTCCTTTGTGCAAACTCACATGGCTAGGGGTCTACAAAGCCAGAACTGGAGCCCAGGAAGTCTTGCCTCAGGTCTGTGTGTCCTTGGGTGCTATGCTACACTGCCGGCCACAGATAATGGGTGGCAGGAACCCCTGCCTGCGGCTTCCCTGCTGGTTGGGGGAGAGATGGAACAACTGAATGATCAGGGTGGGGACTGCTATGCTGAAGAGGTAAGGCTGCTGCTGCTGCTGCTAAGTCGCTTCAGTCGTGTCCGACTCTGTGCGATCCCAGAGACGGCAGCCCACCAGGCTCCCCCGTCTCTGGGATTCTCCAGGTAAGAACATTGGAGTGGGTTGCCATTTCCTTCTCCAATGCAGGAAAGTGAAAAGTGAAAGTGAAGTTGCTCAGTTGTGTCCAGCTCTTAGTGACCCCATGGACTGCAGCCTATCAGGCTCCTCCATCCATTGGATTTTCCAGGCAAGGGTACTGGAGTGGGGTGCCATGGCTGCAGAGACACAGTTGAGCAGAAGGAACCTCATGAGGAATGGGGGAGATGTGCTCCAGGCTGCAGAAACAGCATGTGCAAAGGCCCTGGGGTGGGAGCATGTGTTCCACACAATGGGTAGTGGGGAGAGGGTGAGCTGTGTGGACAGGCCGGCTTGCCCTCCCACTGTTCTCTTAAGAGTAGGTCCTAGGCGGGCCAGGGGCTCTTCCAGGAGCCCCCACCTCAGCCCAGTGACATCACCCCTTGTAGTTCTCAGATGCCTCATGCCAAACCAGGCTGGGCAGGGAGGAGTCTGGAGGGCACCTTAGTGAGCAGCAACTGCTCTGGGAAGCCATGTGGCTCCCACCACACTTGGAAATACCTTGTCTTGACCCCGACCCACTGCACTCAAGCTGAGCTCTCAGGATTGGCCCACAAAGTCCCCCGGCCAGGTCACCACCTCTCCTTCAGGGCCACTGTCCTCCTCCTTTAACTCCCTTCTCTCCAACCACGTGGGCTTGACCAAGGACACCAAGATCCTCCTCAAAGGAGGCCTCAGGGCCTTTGCACCTGCTGTGCCCCCTGCCAGGACTGTCCTTCCCCAGGTTGGGGCTCCTCATTCCTCAGATCTCAGCTCTAGGGTCATCTGAAGTGACCAAAGCAGGGAAGGGGCACAGGACCTGTCAGATCTGGAACCTCAGGCCCAGTTCCCACCCCCATCAGCAGAAGTGGCCCCGGGGAGAGGAGAGAGGGTCCTCCCTCTAGAGAAGCCACTTCCACAGCCCACTAGGATCCTCCAAGGCCATTTCCTCCTTCGGCCCCATGTCTGCCTTCCTCCCTTCTCCCAACTCCGGCCTCTGGCTCCCAAGCGTACCTCTGTGAGAGATCGGGACCGCTTCTCCACTGCAAACTCTGTATGGCACAGCTCACAGTAGCTGGTGTTGGATGAGGAAAGCCACCTCTCCAGACAGCTCTTGTGCACAGCGCCCAGCGTGCCAGTGCACCCACATGGAGACAGTAGACTCTCCCCATTTGCCCCCTCATGGCAGATCCGGCAGAAGGGACCATCGCTAGACAAAGAGATGGGACACATGAGTAATGGCTGAGCCTCCTGCCTGCTCCTGCTTCACTCTGCCCTGGATCGTAAGCTCAGTGCTGCCCCTATATACTGCTATTTGGCAAACCC
Organism: Tragelaphus eurycerus; assembly: GCA_935064755.1. Lineage (NCBI taxonomy): Eukaryota > Metazoa > Chordata > Mammalia > Artiodactyla > Bovidae > Tragelaphus > Tragelaphus eurycerus. Next base: position 3,807,612 of record CAKXYN010000058.1, on the reverse strand, counting down.
CTATTCATCCCTCAATGCCCAGCTCCAAATGTCCTTTTCTCTTGGAAAGCCTTCCCAGACCCCCACAGGTGGAGTGATGTGCTCCCTCCCCAGGGTTCCTACAGCATCATTTTAGTCCCAGGGTGGGCATCACTTGTTCCTGCCTGCCCAGTGTCTGCTCCTCCTTCTATACCACCACTCTGACTGTGCTAGGCAACTGCCCCAATCTCAAGAGGACACCCCTGATGACCCCAGGCTTGACCAATCAAAACACCACACATCTCTGGTCACAGAGGCTGACTCAGGGAAGGGCACGTGTGATGCAGAGCCACTGGAATTGATTTCTGAAATTCTTTTTTTCTTCTAAACTCCAGAACTACAGGCAGCATGGCTGATGTAAGTCTGGAGCTGCTGGCAGCAGCTTGGGCTCCACCTGGAGTCTGCAAATGATGCTAAAACAGAGGATCGTGGAGCCAAAAGGTAGGGAGAGGCAGATTCTCAAGAACATCATCAGAAGCACCGGATCCAGCCACACCTGAAGGCCATGCCACCAGAGAAACCTGAGCGTCCCAGAAGAGCTCCTGGGCTCCTCCACTCTAGTGAGGCTGGGAAAACAGACATAAAAAGGCATCTACAGGAAGCCATTTCCCATTTCAGGGAAGTCTCTGCCCTAGCATGGTCTCAGGGGATTCTGGGTCCTTCCGGGGGCAGTTCAAGAGACCAGGGGCATGGCCTTAGTGGGCCCAGAGGCTGTCCAGCACATGAGTCACTGTTTTCCAGACATTTCTGCCCAGAAAGTGGATTGCAGGAACACATGAAGAAGGTAGAGCGGGAGAGTTGTTTTCCAGACAACACTGCCAGTTTCCCCTAGGAAACTTTCTCTCCTTTTCTCAGTGCCCCTGCTGTGGGGGTGGGGCCCAGCTGCTTTGAAACTCAGGAGCTGAGAGCTGACCCCTCAGGTCTGCTCTCTGGCCCTTGGTCCTATACGTGGGGTGATGCTTTCTCCTCTGACATCAAAAGGGCCTACCCAGCTCCCCTGTGCTCCCACACCCTGATCTTATGTTCCCGACACACACTGAGTGAACAGGAAAGACATCCCTGCTCCAGGATCCAAGCCAGGAAGTGGAAGTAATGAGGACCAGGAGGGAGAGTCACATTGGTTTGGGGGGTCTGTCCCAGGGAACCCTACTTAGGAGGTTCAAGTTCAGAGAAAATGAAATATGGGTAAGCAAAGCACACACTGACTATGATGGAGCGCTGATCAGGTCCCACGCACCATTCAAAGGGCAACATCAGGGTTAATCTGTCTCGTTCTCACAGGGAGCCTGGGAGGAAGGTGCTGTTATTGCCCCCATTTCACAGATGTGGAAACGGAGGTATCAAGAGGTTGACTTGGTTGTGCCAAGTCACACTGGATTTGAACCCAGGAAGTCGCTCCAAGGCCTGTGAACCCGGAACCACTAGGTTGCCTGCCCCCAGAAGTAGGGCAAGAGAAGTGGGCTCTACTGTTTGCAATTCTGGCAGGAAAATCATGCAGAGGAAACAGGTGAGGAGAAAATGGGACGGGAGAGTGGGTGAGACATCCACAGGCCCCCGTTGGGCTGCCCGGTGCAGGCTCCACGGAAGACAAATGTGAACAAGAAAGGAAATGGAAGCCATGCCCAGTGACGCTGGCGGGTATCCAGTTCTCTCCAGGTTTCTGCAGGTGTCAAAAGGGAGGGTGGGGCAAGGTGCCCCATGGGAACCCCATGGAGGGAGAAGTCCTCCCCACCCCCGTGCTGGCAGCTCTGGCTCGGAGCCTCCTAGGCCTGCCAAGGGTCCCCTCACTCCCAGGCTGGGTCACGCGGCACAGACACCTTCCTGACTCAAGGGGTCTGATGGAGCTGCATACAGAAAAACCAAGACCCTGGAGGAAGCCCAGAAGGAGTCCTCCAGTCTCACCTGGGCTCAGGCAAGGCAAAGACCTGTAGGGGGCCCAGCACTGGGCTCCCTCCACAACACAGCAAGGCTTCCGTCTGCTTCTCTGTATGTCTGAATGAAAAGTTTATGAATTAATTCTGACACCTGCTACTCATGTGGATGAACCTTGAGGGCGTGACACTCAGTGAAAGAAGCCGGTCACAAAAGGACAAAGACTGGCAAATTCCACTTCTGTGAGTTTTCTGGGGGGTGGGGGCGTCAGATCCAGAGACAGAAAGTAGGAATGGTGGGGGGCCCCGGGGCTGAGGAAGGGGGAGGGGGAGTGAGTATTTTAGAGAAGACAGAGCACAAGATCAAAAGAGTTATGGGAGGGACTTCCCTGGTGGTCCAATGGTTAAGAATCTGCCTTGCAATGCAGAGTACATGGGTTCGATTCCTGGTCAGGAAACTAAAATTTCACATGCTTCAGGGCAATTAAGCCAGTGTGCCGCAACTACTGAGACCATGTGCTCCAGAGCCCACACACTACAGCTAGAGAGTCTGTGACCCACAGTGAAGATCCCAAGTGCTGCAACGAAGACCTGACAGGGCCAAATAGATAAATATTAAAAAAAAGAAAGTCGTGGGGCTGAATGATGGTGATGGTTACACAACCCCATGAATGCACTTAAAGCCACTGAACAGTACACTTCCAAGTGGCCAAAAAGGTAAATTGTACATTATATCTTAACCATAAAAAAATTGGAAGGAAAAGTTTATGAATTTGATGATCTGAAGGAAACATCATGGTAATATATTAGACTTGAAAAACTGGTGGCTAGCTTAAATCTTAATGAGTTAAGGCAGATTTAAATTGGCGTGGGGTTTCCTTGGGCTTCCCAGGTGGTGCTAGTAGTCAAGAACCCGCCTGCCAACGCAGGAGACGTAAGAGACCAAGGTTCCATCCCTGGGTTGGGAAGAATCCTTGGAGGAGGGCACTCCAACCCACTTCAGTATTCTTGCCTAGAGAATCCCATGGACAGAGGAGCCTGGCGGGCTACAGTCCATGGAGTTGCAAAGAGTCAGACACGACTAAAGCTACTTAGCATGCACACATGGCGTTTCCTTAAATCTCTTTCCCTTGATGACAAGTTAGTGAACCAAGCAGATTCAGCTCACACATGTGTCTGGAAGACTGGCGCTGAGGTTTAAGTACATTAATTGAAAACTGTGCATGCTCAGTCGCTTCAGTTGTGTCCGACCCCATGGACTGTAGCCCGCCAGGCTCCACTGTCCGTGGGATTTTTCAGGCAAGAATACTGGGGTGCCATTTTCTCCTCCAGGGGATCTTCCCAACCCAGAGATCGAACCTGTGGCTCCTGATTCTTTACCACTGAGCCACCAGGGAAGCATTATGAGGTGGCAAAGCCCCTTGTGAGCAATATATGGGGACCATGGCCATGCACTTTCAGAACCACTCAGCAAGAAGGTGCCCCCGGTTAGAGATACAGGGGAGCAGCAACTTTTCCCAGTCCTACACGGAGAGAGGCTCCCATCCCACATGGGCACCAAGCCCAGGTACCTTGAGGCCACAACCAGCACTACCAGCTACTTCCTTGTGCAACCTCCCCAAGATGTGAACTACTCACCAACATCAGATCTCCGAATTTCACCCAGGAATCTGGAGTTTCAGCTTTTCCTGAAGAATCTGACCTGTCTACCCAGTTTCCATGTGGTGATTACTCACTGGGCCCCTTTTGCTGATTTATTTGCCTACCTAGCCCCTCTAAGTGGTGAATTTTTCTTTTCTTTTTTTGGCTGCACCACTCGGCATGTGGGATTTTAGTTCCCCAACCAGGGATGGAACCCACGACCCCTGTGGTGAAAGCATGGAGTCTTAACCACTGGACTGCCAGGGATGTCCCAGGTGGTTGGATTTCTGATTGCGGGAGGGGCTGGGAATAAAGTGTTCGGGTTGGAGAGTGAAGCAAGTGAAAGCATCGATCCCTGCTCGGTCACCACTCACCTTGGTGTGTCCAAGGCCCGGATGACGGTCGAGAGGAGCCGGCCATCCCTTGAAGTCACCTGGGCCACATACTGGGGTGGCCCGAGGCCTGTGGCCTCCACGACCTTGGAGAAGGCAGGGCTGTCGGAGCAGTCACATAGGGAGCCGGGGAGGTGACAACAGTCACCCGTCGTCATGGCCACAGGGAGCCCTGTGTCCTCAGGGCCCAAGGCCCATGGTCCCAGGAGCCTGGGGAGAGGCCAGCAGGAGGATCAAGAGCAAGGTTAGCAAGCCACACACAGCCCAGAGCCAGCTCTCTGAGCTGCGGTTGAACAGTCTCTAAGATGGGCCTTTGGAGGTGGGCTATGAGGATTCAGTCAGGTCACACGTGCAACTCAGGCCAGGCCTGGCGCATCTCAGGGGCCTGGCTACATTCTCTCTGGCTCTAAGAAAGGTCAGCCTGGTCTGGCCCACAAAGCATGCGGGACATCACCTTTCCAGCCTGGATAGCAGTAGCTAACAGAGACTGAATACCATCTGTGTGGTAGGCCCAGTGCACGGTGCTCTCTAGGGCCAGAACCATCCCTGCCAAAACCATGGAGAAACTGTTCCCCGTGGACTGGATTCCCAGGGTTGGACTCAAAGAGGAAAAGCCCGTCATGGAGCGGGCTGGAACTGAGCTACAAACTTGGCCCAAATGACCAGGATGGTGAGTCATTTTGACCCTGCTGGTTCATGGCTTCTTGTAGGCTCTGAGTTTCTTGATAATTCAGGCTATCGAGGAAGTGGTAGTCCAGAATGGGGTAATGTCTGTCCCCACCCAGAAGAGCAACCACTAAGAGCAGTGCCTCTGTCCTCAAGGAGAGGCCATGGGGAGGTAGCCAGAGCCTCAGGCAGCAAGATGAAGTATGCTCTGGTGGCGAGGGTGGGGACTGACTTCAGCAGGATTCCATCCCCCTACCTCCCCACCCCAGGGTCTGACCTGTCAGCAGGAACCCTTGGCAAGCTCCTCTTCCATCCCAGAACCAACCAGGAAGGCTTGTGTGTTTCCCTGTGAGAAATTCATGAAAGGGACTGAGGCCTCTGGAAGCCAATACAGGTACCCCAGAGATTAGGATCTCCATCCCAAACTTATCTCACCCTCCACCATCTGTCCCCAGGAACTGTGGTCCAGAGACCCCAGAAACACTCACCGAGGTACCCCCCCACACACACACACACAAGTGGTTTTTACCCACCCTTGCTAGTCAAACTCTGAGATCCAAAGAGCGGCTGAGGAAAGCAGTGCAAGTCACTGGCTAACTTTTTGTACCAGGACAGTCTGCTGCCAGATCAACAATCTCTGAACAGCTCAGCCAGAAGTGCTCTGAGCCCAACAGGCCCTTCTGAGCCTCCTAAGTGGGGCGACACAGTCAGCCAGATAAGCAAGTGTCAGCCCAGAGGCAGGAGGAGCCTGCGAGGAAGGCTGCATGACCGAGATAACACCGACAGGCCAGTGGCCAGGCTGCCATGTCATGCACACTGCTGTCCCTCCCAAGTGAAGCCAGCAGGGAAGTTGCTGGGCTACCCAAGGGAAAGGTTACAGAGGGGACTCCACGCCTCTTGCCCCTCCAAGGATTGGCCTTCACATTTATGCAAGTAATTGGGCGTCCCAAGACACATCACAGCTCCTGTGCATTACTCCTTGGAAGGAAAGTTATGACCAACCTAGACAGCATATTCAAAAGCAGAGACATTACTTTGCCAACAAAGTTTCATCTAGTCAAGGCTATATGGTTTTTCCTATGGTCATGTATGGATGTGAGAGTTGGAGTGTAAAGAAGGCTGAGTGCCAAAGAATTGATGCTTTTGAACTGTGGTGTTGGAGAAGACTCTTGAGAGTCCCTTGGACTGCAAGGAGATCCAACCAGTCCATCCTGAAGGAGATCAGTCCTGGGTGTTCATTGGAAGGACTGATGCTAAAGCTGAAACTCCAGTACTTTGACCACCTCATGCGAAGACTTGACTCACTGGAAAAGACTCTGATGCTGGGAGGGATTGGGGGCAGGAGGAGAAGGGGACGACAGAGGATGAGATGGCTGGATGGCATCACTGACTCGATGGACGTATGGCTCAGTGACCTCCAGGAGTTGGTGATGGACAGGGAGGCCTGGCATACTGCAATTCATGGGGTCACAAAGAGTCGGACATGACTGAGCGACTGATCTGATCTGATCTCTTTTATTGTCAGAGGAAAAGCAATAACAGAACCAAAACAACACTGGTAAAATCTGCTCATGCAAGGCTTGCAAATCAACCAAATGATGCTAGCAGCTACTGCAAAATAAACTCATGGTTACCAGGGGAAGGGATAGTTAGGGATGTTGGGAAGGTCATGTACACACTGCTATATTTAAAATGGATAACCGACAAGGACATTTTGTAGAGCACAGGCAACTCTGCTCAATGTTATGTGCCTGCTCCGATGAGAGAAACTCTGTTACTTTCATGTAATTCTCAGAGGGAAACACACAAGTCTTATTGGCTGGTTCTGGGATGTGGGGGGTTGTGCTGGAATGGATACATGTATACGTATGGCTGAGTCCCTTCCCTGTTCACCTGAAACTACCACAACATTCTTAATAGGCTATGCTGCTGCTGCTGCTAAGTCGCTTCAGTCGTGTCCGACTCTGTGCGACCCCATAGACGGCAGCCCACCAGGCTCCCCCGTCCCTGGGATTCTCCAGGCAAGAACACTGGAGTGGGTTGCCATTTCCTCCTCCAATGCATGAAAGTGAAAAGTGAAAGTGAAGTCGCTCAGTCGGGTCCGACTCTTAGCGACCCCATGGACAGTGGCCCACCAGGGACCTCTGTCCATGGGATTTTCCAGGCAAGAGTACTGGGGTAGGGTGCCATTGCCTATCCTAGTACAAAATAAAAAGTTTGAAAAAAAAAATAATAGTGGCTACTGTAAGTAACTGCTGGGACTTCCCTGGTGGTCTACTGGTTAAGACTCTGGGCTCCCAATGCTGGCGGACCAGGTTGGATCCCTGGTCAGGGAACTAGATCCCACAAGCCTTGACTAGAGATGCTACATGCTGCAACTAAGACCAGCTCAGCGACAGCATGGACTGTAGCCTGCCAGGCTCCTCTGTCCACAGAATTTTCCAGGCAAGAAAACTAGAGTGGGTTGCCATTCCCTTTCCAGAGGATCCTGCCTACCCAGAGATTAAACCCAGGTCTCCTGCATTGCAGGCGGATTCTCTACCATCTGAGCCACAGGGCAAGCCTAATATATAAATAAAATATATATCAGATCAGATCAGTCGCTCAGTCATGTCCGACTCTTTGCAACCCCATGAACTGCAGCACGCCAGGCCTCCCTGTCCATCATCAACTCCCGGAGGTCACTCAGACTCACATCCATCGAGTCAGTGATGCCATCCAGCCATCTCATCCTCTGTCGTCCCCTTCTCCTCCTGCCCCCGATCCCTCCCAGCATCAGAGTCTTCTCTAGTGAGTCAACTCTTCGCATGAGGTGGCCAAAGTACTGGAGTTTCAGCTTTAGCATCATTCCTTCCAAAGAAATCCCAGGACTGATCTCCTTTAGAATGGACTGGTTGGATCTCCTTTAGAATGGACTGGTTGGATCTCCTTGCAGTCCAAGGGACTCTCAAGAGTCTTCTCCAACACCACAGTTCAAAAGCATCAATTCTTCAGCGCTCAGCCTTTAAAACGTACCTAACCTCAGTGCTATATTTAAAATGGATAACCAACAAAGGCCTATTATATAGCACATAGAACTCTGCTCAGTGTTATGTGCCAGCTTGGATGGGAGGGCGATTTTAGGGGCAAATGGATACATGTGTATGTATGGCTGAGTCCCTTTGCTGTTTACCTGAAACTATCACAATGTTGTTAATTGGCTATACCCCAATACAAAATAGTGTTAAGAAACAATAAAAATTAAAAAAAAAAGAAAAGGTACCTACTATAAGCCAGGCACTGTGCTGAGTTTATTGAACTCCAATAGTTATTATAAATGTTCCTTCAAAGGTCACCTCTCAAGTGAGGGCTTCCCTGATCACTCTGGTTGAAGTGCTACTCATGTCCACATTATTGCTCCCACAGATGTGTCCCTCTCTGAAATGCTCTTATTTCTTTTTCTTTTTGCCCACATAGTAAGGCTTGTAGGATCTTAGTTCTTTGACCAGGGATTGAACCTAGGCCCTCAGCAATGAGAACACAGAGTCCCAACCACTGTACCACCAGGGAGGTCCCATTAATATTCTTATTTCTTCATCTGCTGTTTAAACAACATCTGTCTTCTATCATCGGTCATCTCCAGCGCCTGATCCAACGTCTGGTACACAGTTCCTGCATTAATTCCTCAGCCCCTCTTCTGTGTAAGAGCAGAGTAGGAGAGGCAAGTCCCTTGATCCCCAGACCCTGGTCTGCCAGCACCCAAGATGGGAACCAGAAATCTTCAGAGGCTGGAGATCTGTGCAAAGCGAAGAGGCTTGGGCTCAGGAGAGGCCAGTCTCAAGCCTGGATGCAAGGGTAGGGTGGTTGCAGGCTGGACTCAGCTCTGGGGCTGCTGGGAGGGGTGACTAAGCCAACGCCTCCAGCAAACTTGGCCCAGTGCCCGGGAGATGGATTTCACTGAATCTTCACAACAAACCTATGATGGAAGTCCAATAACTACCCCCATTTGACAGGTGAGGAGGCTCAGAGAGGGGCAGTTACTTGCCCAAGATCACACAGCTAAGTTGGGACAGTGCAGGATTTGAACTTAGTCCAGTGAGTGGGTCTGGGACCCAAGAGATCTGGGTTCTTTTAAGTCCTGACTCTGGTGCTGATGCTGTGTATCCTGGGACAAGTCACTTGGCTTCTCTGGGCCTCATTCTCTTTTGTCAAATAAGTTGATGAAGCTAGTGGACTGTGTCTGCTGAAGGTAAGAAGCAGCCCCCAGGCTCAATTCCTCCAGCGAAGCTCATCCTTGGCTAGGCTTGTCTGGGGCACGGGGGCACCACAACCTTTTGAACAGCTTCTTTTTTCTGAGGGCAGGAAACTGAGGGAAGAAGAGTCAGATGGCCCTAATTCCCCCACAGTGTCGTCTCAGTTCAGTTGCTTCACTCCCTGGGCCTCAGTTTTCTTTTTTGTATAATGAGGGGTTGCAATGAGACCCAGCTCATATATGCATAAGCATGAATAAGTTGATAAATTTTAGCTCTTATGATAATTATTGTCCTCAGCTTACAGACACCTCTTGGGAGGGTCTGATGATACAAGGCACAGTCAGTGCCTAGCACACAGTAAGCACTCAACAAATGCTCAGTTATTATTTTTTTAGGATAAATGTGTAGCCTGTGAAATGCATTCATTTCTCTTCACTGAGCAAAGAGAAGCTCCTGTGTGCCCTTCAGCACTTGCATAGCCCTGCACTGGAGGCCAGACTCTAATCTCAGCTCTGATCCTTACTGACTATGTAGCCCTGGTTGAAAGGCTGGCCCTCTCTGAGCCTTGACTTCCTCAGCTGTATAGAAGAAGGGGCTTCCCTGGTGGCTCAGTGGTAAAGAATCCACTTGCCAATGCAGGAGATGTGGATTTGATTCCTAGGTCAGGAAGATCCCTTGGAGAAGGAAATGGCAACCCACTCCAGTGTTCTTGCCTGGGAAATCCCATGGACAGAGGAACCTGGAGGGCTACATCCCATGGACAGAGGAACCTGGAGGGCTACACTCTATGGGGTGGCAAAAGAGTCAGACACGACTTGGGCACTAAACAACAGCAACACAGCAGGGAACATTTGTAGTACTTCCACCTGATATTGTCACTAAAGGATTAAATGGACTAAACCTATAAATTTTGGCTGTCCTGTTTTGAGCACCCACCAACAGCCAGGCTCTCTGCTAAGCAAATGCCTGGGTCATCATCTTGACTATTTTCCTGGCAGAGCCCCTCTGAGGAGGAGGTTAGGGAAGGTGACTGGTCACTTATTGACTGCCTGTTATACGCAGGGCGCTTTCTTCGTTTGCACCTCCTAAATCTTCACAACAGCCCCGTTAGGTTGGTCCTAGGATGACCTAGTTTCACAGATGGGGAAACTGAGGCTCAGAGAGTTACCTACTGTGCGCCGGCCCCCCGGAGACCTCCTGCCTTCTACAAAGACGGTAATTGAGACCACCTAGTTGCTGGGAAGGCTGAGGCCGACGGTCCGAGCCTGGCCGTCCGTCAGGGGGCCGGGCTCGGGCCTCGAACTCTGGGCCATGCAGCAGAACGGCACCCCCTCCACCCCAACCTCCCGCTCGTGCCCACCTGATCCGCGGCCGGGCCGGGCGGCCGCGCAGGCCCCTCCGCTCGCCTCGGCCCTGGTCCCGGCCCGGCCGGTCCCGTCAGCGCCGCTAGCTCCGCTCTGGCCGGTACCTGCGTCCGGACACCGCCCGCCGAGCCGACGGTGTCACGGGCCAATGGCGACCACCTCTCGCCTACACTGGCCAATCGTCGTGGATGTCCCGCCCTGGAAGGCGGGGCCACAGGCGACGGGGACGCTCTGGGCCGCACAGGCCCGGCGGCGCCGCAGCTGCTGACTCCGCCCCTGCCGCGTCCTGGCTCCGCCCCAACCTCGGTCCCTCTCCCCCATCCCCGACCCCGCCCTATCTCGACTCGGGGCACGAGCGGGGCCGGTGGCGCCACCTGCAGACGACCAGTTAATAAATTAAACCGTTACAGAATTCAACGTGACACCAGCAGAGGGATTTGTGTTCCTCACCTCCCTTAAGCGTCTCATGAATTCTGGCGGCGGGATGAACCATCTGATCACATTTCACAGAGAGGAAACAGAAACCTAGAGAGGTTAGGGGGTCGTGGAAGAGCCTAAAGCCATCATTTATTCATCATTCATTTTCATTCATATATACAACAAATTAATTGATTAGATGTAATAAACATCAATAAGAGGGTCTATTATGAGCCAGGCACTGTGCTAGGCGCTGTGGACACAATGTTTAATATGGCAAATAGTGCTGCCTCATGGATCTCAGTGTAGGGAAGTGAAGTAGAAGTTAAGATGGAGAAACAGTGGAAACAGTGTCAGACTTTATTTTTCTGGGCTCCAAAATCACTGCAGATGGTGACTGCAGCCATGAAATTAAAAGACGCTTACTCCGTGGAAGGAAAGTTATGACCAACCTAGATAGCATATTCAAAAGCAGAGACATCACTTTGCCAACAAAGGTTCGCCTAGTCAAGGCTATGGTCTTTCCTGTGGTCATGTATGGATGTGAGAGCTGGACTGTGAAGAAGGCTGAGCGCCGAAGAATTGATGCTTTTGAACTGTGGTGCTGGAGAAGACTCTTGAGAGTCCCTTGGACTGCAAGGAGATCCAACCGGTCCATTCTGAAGGAGATCAGCCCTGGGATTTCTTTGGAAGGAATGATGCTAAAGCTGAAACTCCAGTATTTTGGCCACCTCCTGCGAAGAGTTGACTCATTGGAGAAGACTCTGATGCTGGGAGGGATTGAGGGCAGGAGGAGAAGGGGACGACAGAGGATGAGATGGCTGGATGGCATCACTGACTCGATGAATGTGAGTCTGAGCGACCTCCGAGAGCTGGTGATGGATAGGGAGGCCTGGTGTGCTGCAGTTCATGGGATCGCAAAGAGTCGGACACGACTGAGCGACTGATCAGATCTGATCTGATCTGAATGTAATTATTAATTGCAAAGGTGATAAATTGTAGCAAGCGAGGGAGGCATATCATGGAATATTTGAAAAGTTCAAAAGTAATTCCCTAAAGAAGCAATTGAACTGACAATGTCACATGCAAAGTGTCTGAGGTGAGATGGAGAATTTCATTAATACTCCTTTCTTCCTCTGCCTTTATTGAGTATGTAGATCAGCTTAGTTACCTTAGTCAAATTCTTTTTGTGTTATACTGGCTTATGTTTTTAAAAAATGGAATTATAAATCATATAGTTTACCTGTATAGGGAAGTAGAATAGAAAGGACAAAATAGAAGCTACACTTTTTTTTTTTTTTTTTTTTTGACTTTTTGGCTGGACTGATTCCTCACCGGGAATCTGAACCTGTGACGTGCATTAGAAGGGTGGAGCCTAACCACTGGAGCACCAGGGAGGTCCCAGAAGCTAGGCTTTTAAAACTGTACTTTGTTTTATACATTCAACTTTACAACCATGTAGATATTTTATATAACTTTAAAACAAAATTTTAAATGTAAGCTATCTAAAAAACAAAACTGAAATAAAATGAATTAACCTGTATATCCAGTTGGTGACAAAATAACCCAGAGATGAACTCCTAATGACTTTAAAACACCAGAATTTGACTGTCCACACTCAATATAGTGATGGTGGTGGTGGTGGTGGTGGTGGTGATAAAATTGTTATTCTGAACTTGTTGCACACTTAGTCTGGGATAAAGCAAAGGAGTGATTATGTCAGTTCAAGAACTGGGTTTTTCATAGGGAGTAAAGGAGGCACAGATGTAAGATTGATCACATTAAAGGAAAAAAACCCTGTGGTCTTGAATTTGAATTGGGAGTATCACGATACATTTCGTCTTTACAAAAAGCAAACATTTGCTGCCTGTGTCCACTGAAAAGCCTGCAACAAGCATCCCACAGTCCCAGTTGTGCTCAGTCGTGTCCGACTCTTTGTGACTCCATGGACTATAGCCCACCAGACTCCTCTGTCCATGGAATTTTCCAGGTAAGAATGCTGGAATGGGTTGCTACTTCCTTCTCCAGGGATCAAACCCATGTCTCCTGCATAGGCAGGTGGATTTTTTTTTCTTTTTACCACTGAACCACTTGGGAAGCCCCCATAAGCCCAGACAGTGGTCTCTAAATACCATTTCCATTTGAAAGAGGCTAGGAGAAGGCATGGGGAAGGCAATGGCACCCCACCCCAGTACTTTTGCCTGGAATATCCCATGGACGGAGGAGCCTGGTAGGCTCAAGTCCATGGGGTCGCTAAGAGTCGGACACGACTGAGCGACTTCACTTTCGCTTTTCACTTTCATACGTTGGAGAAAGAAATGGCAACCCACTCCAGTATTCTTGCCTGGAGAATCCCAGGGACAGGGGAGCCTGGTGGGCTTCTGTCTGTGGGGTTGCACAGAGTCAGACACGACTGAAGTGACTTAGCAGGAGAAGGCAATGGCAAGCCACTCCAGTACTCTTGCCTAGAAAAATCCCATGGATGGAGGAGCCTGGTAGGCTGCAGTCCATGGGGTCGCTACAGAGTTGGACCTGACCGAGCGACTTCACTTTCACTTTTCACTTTCACACAATGGAGAAGGCAATGGCAACCCACTCCAGTGTTCTTGCCTGGAGAATCCCAGGGACGGCGGAGCCTGGTGGGCTGCCGTCTCTGGGGTCGCACAGAGTTGGACATGACTGAAGTGACTTAGCAGCAGCAGCAGCAGGAATATTGAAGAAAAAACAGACTGAGTCAGGGGCAGGAAATGTACAGATGAACATGGGACATCTTGAAATACCAGAAAGGGAGTTATCAAAGATATTACCTACTAACATAATGTCAGTGGGAACCAATTAGAAGCTTCCATTGGCCACAAATAAGACAATTTCACCCTCAAAAAAGATTGCAGATCAAAGCGAAACAAATGTTCAAATTCATGCACTTGGGTTTTTAATTTTTTTGTTCTAAAATAATGTCAAATTGATGAAAAAGTTGCAGAAATAATGCACAAAACTCCCATAAACCTTTTGCCAAGATTCCTCAATTGTTAACGTTTCTGAATCCTTTGAGTATAAAATAGATATATGATGTCTCATTAATCCTTAATGCTTCAGTATTTATTTCTTTTTAAAAATTAATTATTTGGGGCCATGCTCTGTCTCTGTTGCTGTACTCAAGCTTTCTCTGCCTGCGGCAAGCTGGAGCTATTCTCTAGTTGTTGTGTACCAGCTTCTCATGGCGGTGGCTTCTTTTGTTGTGGAGCACAGGCTCTAGACTCACGGGCTTCAATAGTTGCAGCACACAGGCACAGCAGTTGTGGCACACAGGCTTAGCTGTCCCTTCGAGAGTGGGATCTTCCCAGACCAGGGATGGGACTCATGTCTCCTGTATTGGCAGGTGGACTCAACCACTGGACCACCAGGGAAGTCCCAGGGCTTATTTCTTAAGTAAAGTACATTCTTCTACATAATTATAGTATTATAATTCAAAATCAGAAAATTAATATTGATCCAGTATCAACAGATAGTTCCCAAATCCAATTCAAAGTTTCAATAAAGTTCTTTAAAGCTCCAGACTCCATTCTAGGATCACCTGTTATATTTTGCTGTGTAATCAGTCTCCTGCAGTCTGGAACAATTCCTCATCCTTTCCTTGTCTTTCATGACCTTGCTTTTTTTTTTTTTTTTTTTTTTAACGTGTGTCCATTTATTGATTGCTGGGAATACAGCTTATTGAGAATACATTAACATGCATTTAAGGGGAGAAATTAACCAAACCTGAAAGGAAACCATTCAATAAGCCTGAGAGTTAATAAGGAGAGATCTACAGACACAGTGTGTAGGATGACTCCAACAACCACGGAGGCATCCTTAAGATGCCAGCTGCAAATACTTTGGGAATGTCTCTGTTCTGAATTACTTTGGAACTACCAGGAAAGGAGATCAGCTTGCCTCTTTAGTTTAAACTAATACGAGAAAGAAAACTGTTCACTGATGTGCCAAAAAACAAAAAGCTTGCTGTCACTTCGAACTGTTTAAGGCAATTCCATTTTTACAAATTCTTCCACACCAATTTGTATGCTTTAGATTTATAAGCAGCTATGAGACTTAGGAAAGATTCACAACTGATGCAAAAGACTGTAGTCATATCATTCCAGTATCTGCTGATTCATGCTCTGTTTTAATACTAGCAGATTTTTACAGCATACTGTCAATTTTTCCCCAAGGTGTTCAAATCATTGATATGATAAAGTGATATAAATTAACAGAATTCCAGTTACACTTAAAAGGACAGAGAGATTAAATTACTGGAATGTCTCAGATCATAATTTAAAATTAATGATATATGTGGTACATATGACATAAAGATTTTCATCTAAAGGTGGATAAAGCACTGAGACATATTCCTAACTGCAGAGCTACATGCCACAGAGTTTCTCCCAAACTTTTTAATGGATATTTTTTTCTTAAGATGATAACATCAATGTTACTTGATATTCAAAATGGTTTGAACTGCTTTCTGTGGTAGCAGGAATAAAGAGAAAACAGAAACGGACATACCCTAGTCCAGTGGAATCATAAAAAAAAAAAAAGGTGGGGGGAAGATTTTGGCTTTTTTTTTTTTAAGAGGCAGTCTGTTCCTTCCATGAACTGTGTTCTTTTTCCTTAAAGCTCTGGGGGCGGCAAGGGGGAACCGGTCATGGCTTGTAGCACTGAACAAACCGAGGGGACAAGCACACATCTTGGATGTGATATCTGTCCAGAATCCAATGACCTTGATATTTCTGAAGATTACTGGCTAGTTATTTTGTAGAAAGCCTCTCAATTTGCATTTCTGTAATATTTCATTAGGGACAGAAACCACCGAAATGATACTGTGTTCCCAGTGCATGTATCAGGAGACAGAGAATGTTATATACACACATAGACATATATAAATTCTTTTCCATATTCTTTTCCCTTATAGGTTATTACAAAATATTGAGTAGAGCTCCCTGTGCTATACAGTAAATTCTCCTTTATCTATTTTATATATGGTGTGAGTGAAGTGTAAGTCGCTCAGTTGTGTCTGACTCTTTTCAATCCCATGAACTATACAGTCCATGGAATTCTCCAGGCCAGAATACTGGAGTAGATAGCTGTTCCCTTCCCCAGGGCATCTTCCCAATCCAGGGACTGAGCCCAGGTCTCTTGCATTGCAGGCAGATTCTTTGCCAGCTGAGCCACCAGGGAAGCCTAGTAGTGTGTATATGTTAATTGCAACCTCCCAATTTATCCCTCCCCTCAACCCACCGGTCATTTTTGAAGGCTACTTGGGAACCAACTTAAAATCTTAAAAATTATGAACCTTGAAAATTGACAAGCAAATAGAGAATTAATGTCACCCCACTCCAGTTCTCTTGCCTGGAAAATCCCATG
This sequence comes from Tragelaphus eurycerus, assembly GCA_935064755.1. NCBI lineage: Eukaryota > Metazoa > Chordata > Mammalia > Artiodactyla > Bovidae > Tragelaphus > Tragelaphus eurycerus. The sequence goes on along the minus strand of CAKXYN010000058.1, from coordinate 3,791,611 downwards.
GACGGAGGAGCCTGGTGGGCTCCAGTCCATGGGGTCGCTAAGAGTCAGACACGACTGAGCGACTTCACTTTCACTTTTCACTTTCATGCATTGGAGAAGGAAACGGCAACCCACTCCAGTGTTCTTGCCTGGAGAATCCCAGGGACGGGGGAGCCTGGTGGGCTGCCGTCTATGGGGTAAGCAACTTAGCAGCAGCAGCAGCATACCCTCTGTGGGGCTTCCCAAGTGGCACTACTGGTAAAGAACCTGCCTGCCTTTGATCCCTGGGTCGGGAAGATGCCCTGGAGGAGGAAGTGGTAACCCACTCCAGTATCCTTGCTGAAGAATTCCATGGACAGAGGAGCCTGGTGGGTACTACTGTCCATAAGGTCACAAAGAGTCGGACATGACTGAAGCAACTTAGCATGAACACACACATACCATCCGTACCTCCAGGTAACCACATAGATGAAGGGAAATTTCTCTTTACATATGTATTTCAAAAGTCAATGAAGAAGAGGAAGGGGCTATATGTATACTTATAGCTTATTCACATTGTTGAACAGAAGAAACTTTACAAACAGCATTGTAAAGGAATAAGCATAATTTTTCTCCAATAAGAAAAATAAATAAAAATTAAAAAGGAAATAATTTTAGAAAAGAAAAAAGAGTAAATGAAGAAGGATAGGATTTGAAAATAAACAATAGTTATCGTTTTGTAACTCTCAACAGATTATGAATCTAGGTGATGCTTCTCACCAGCTGCTACTACCATGAATGAGAAATGCACTGACATTACCTGCCACTTCGGGTTACGTACACAATATTACCTACCAAGTGTCCACTCCTAAATCCAATCAACCTCTAGATCTAACTATTCATTTACATCGTTGGAAGGACTGATGCTGAAGCTGAAGCTCCAGTACTTTGGCTACCTGATGGGAAGAGTTGACTCATTGGAAAAGACCCTGACACTGGGAAAGACTGAAGGCAGGAGGAGAAGGGGGTGACAGAGGATGAGCTGGTTAGATAGCATCATTGACCCAATGGACATGAGTGTGAGCAAACTCCAGGAGATGGTGGAGGACAGAGAAACCTGGCAAGTTGCAGTCCATGGAGTCACAAAGAGCTGGACACCACTTGCCACTGAACATTCATCTACAGGAAATTTGGGGGACAGTGGGACACATCAATGCCACCCTGTGTCCATAGAGACAGAAAGCAGATTAATGATTGCCCGGGGCTGAGGGATGGAGAGAGGAGGAGGGAGTAGCTGCTTAATGGGTTCTGGATTTCCTCTTGGAGTGGTAGAAAACTTCTGGATTAAATAGTGGTGAAGGTTGCTCAACATTTTGAATATCCTAAAAACGACCAAATGTACTTTTTAAAACAGTTCTTAAATGGCGAATTTTATGTTATAAGAATTTTGTCTAGAATTTTTAAAAAGTAAAAAGACACTCTAGGGATGCCCTAAACAAGAAACTACAATACAAATGACCCATTTATTTAACAGAAAAAAAGGGGGGATATTGGGAAATTGGGATTTACGTACACACAGTACTATACATAAAATAGATAATAAGAACCTACTGTATAGCAGAGGAGGCTCTACTCAATACTCTGTAATGACCTATATGGGAAAAGAATGTAAAACAGGGTGGATATATGTTATATGTGTATAATAACTGGCTCACTTTACTGTACAGCAAAAACTAACACAATATTGTAAATCAGCTGTACTCCAATAAAAATTTTAAAAATAGGGATTTTCCTGGTGGTCCAGTGCAGAGGATACAGGTTTGATCCCTGGTCCAGAAAGATCCCAGGTGCCACGGAGCAACTAAGCCTATGCGCCACAGCTCCTGAGCCTCCCTGCTGCAGCTAGTGAAGCCCACGCACTTAGAGCCTGGGCTCCACAGCAAGAGAAACCCCCAATAACTACAACTAGAGAAAAATCTGTGCACAGTAACAAAGACCCAGTGCAGACCAAAATAAATACATAAAATTTAAAAATAAAAAAAGAAAATAAAAATTTTAAAGGCAAGAAAACAGAGGGATCAGAGGGGGAGAATGTGTACATTAAAAGCGATCAAAGAGAAGTGTCAACCAATTGGAGCCAGTGGACCGTGAGCCAAATAAATCATTAACAAATTATAAGACAATCAGGAAAAGCAAACACTAGCTCTTTGATAATATTAGGGAATTACTGCTCATTTCTTTAGGTGGGATGATAGTATTGAGGTGATGTTTTTAAAGCCTGTATTTTAGATAAACACACAGAAATACTGGTATCGAGAGCATGTTGGGGATTTGCAAACAGGAGATTAGATAGGTTGAAGTTGGGTGGTGGGCTGATGGGGATTCATTAAACTAGTCTGTCCACTTTTAAGTGTTAAATTTTTCCATAAATTAAATAAATTTTTTGGTATGCTTCTTCCCAGCTTTTTATCTGGGTTATCTTCTCCATTTATTAGGGCTTTCTGGCTTACGGTTGCTACTGCTGCTAAGTCACTTCAGCATGTCCGACTCTGTGCGACCCCACAGACGACAGCCCACCAGGCCCCCCATCCCTGGGATTCTCCAGGCAAGAACACTGGAGTAGGTTGCCATTTTCTTCTCCAATGCATGAAAGTGAAAAGTGAAAGGGAAGTCGCTCAATCGTGTCCAACCCTTAGTGACCCCATGGACTGCAGCCTACCAGGCTCCTCTGTCCATGGGATTTTCCAGGCAAGAGTACTGGAGTGGGGTGCCATTGCCTTCTCCTCTGGCTTATGGTAGACACTCACTAAACATTGGGTAAAGCCTCACAGCTTAGTGGCTACAAACCCAGCTCCAAAGTTGAAATCTGCTCACTTCTTACTAATCGTGGGACCCTTGGCGTGTCACTCACTTCTGTTCCCCATCTCTAAATCGGGGCTATTAAGTTATGCCTACCTTCTAGGGCTGCTGTAAATAGTATATAAATGACATGTAAAAGACTTATTTTTTGTGTGTGTTATCATGTTCTTTTACAGATCAGTTTACCTGCCAGGCTCCTCCGAACCTGCGGTTTTCCAGGCAAGAATACTGGAGTAGGTAGCCATTTCCTTCTTCAGGGATCTTCCCAACCCAGGTCTCCCACACTGCAGACAGATTCCTTACCATCTGAGCCACCAGGGAACCTCTCTGGGTATATATTTAAAAGAAATGAAAGCCGGAACTCAGATATCTGTACCTTTGTGTTCCTAGCAGCATGATCCACAAGTGCCAAAAGATGGAAGCAACCCAAGTGCCCATCCACAGATGAACGGATGCACAAAAAATGGAATATCCATACAATGGAATATTATTCAGCCTTAAACAGGAAGGAGAGTCTGACAGCTGCTGCAACATGGGTGATGTGATGGATGTGATGCTCAGTGAAAAGAGCCTGTCACAAATGAGGATTCCACTTATAGGAGGTCCCTGCTGCTGCTAACTCACTTCAGTCGTGTCCAACTCTGTGCGACCCCAGAGAAGGCAGCCCACCAGGCTCCCTCGTCCCTGGGATTCTCCAGCCAAGAACACTTGGAGTGGGTTGCCATTTCCTCTCCAATGCATGAAAGTGAAAAGTGAAAGTAAAGTCATTCAGTCGTGTCCAGCTCTTAGCGATCCCATGGACTGCAGCCCACCAGGCTCCTCCATCCATGGGACTTTCCAGCAAGAATACTGGAGTGGGTTGCCATTTCCTTCTCCACATAGGAGGTCCCTAGAGGAGTTAATTTCACAGAGACAGGAAGTTGAATGGTGACTGACAGGGGCTGGAGGAGGGAGAAAGAGGAGTTAGTGTTTAGTGGAGACGGAGTTTGAGTTTTGTAGGGTGAAGAGTTTTGGAGATGGATGGTGGTGATGGTTGGACAACAATATGATACTTAATGTCGCTGAACCATATACTTAAATGGTTATGATGGTTATTTTAAGATGGCATGCTTTATGATATGTGTATTTTATGGTAATTATGTGTATTTTATCATAAAAAAAATACTTAAAAGCAGTGCCTGGCACAGAGAGAAAACACTGTGCTTATTAAATCACTGAAGAGTAATCAAAACAGCATTGCAGGACTGTGATCCCCCCACCAAGGGCACAGGGACACATATTCTTGTTCTCAGATATGTGCCCCAGGCCTGGGTCATCAGAGGCTCCAGAAAGACTTGATTTTGGGGGCATAGGGGGTGGGGACGCTGCTCGCAATGCAGGATCTTAGTTCCCTGACTAGGGATTGAACCTGTGCCCCCCTGCTGTGGAAGCAAGGAATCCTAATCACTGTACTGCCAGCGAATTCCCAGATTTCATCTTCTGACTGCCTGACATCCTTCCGGTGCCTCATCGCCTTACCTGGCCCTCCTTACACCATCCATCCTCTCCATGCCCTGCCCTGTCCAAACCCAGGGGAGTCAGCATCCCCCAGGGGCTGTGTTCAGCCCTGGAGTGTGCAGTCCCACAGGACCCCCAGTTTTCTCACTGGCCTTGGCCTCCTGGACCACACATCCTACTCCACCTCCCCCGGTCAGAACACCCCTGTGGCTCTGGGAGCTTCCAGGAGACATGTGTCAGGGTCTGTCCATCCCTTCTGGCAGCGCAGCCAGAGCCTGGAGGGCGTGCCATCACCCTCCCGCAACCCCACTCTGGTAGCCCTCCTAGGGCTCAAGGGCACAACTGGCTTCTGCCAGAGGCTGGAGCTTCTAGAACAGCTGCCAGCACTCAGGTGCTGCCAGCACTCAGGTGATGGGTGGGGGAGACACACACACACACACACACACACACACACACACACACACACACACACCACGTCACGTGATCAGGGTGGGGCAGGGCATTGTTCTGCCCCCTCCACAGTGAACAGCTGCCAGCACTCAGGTGCTGCCAGCACTCAGGTGATGGGTGGGGGGAGAGACACACACACACACACACACACACACACACACACACACACACACACCACGTCACGTGATCAGGGTGGGGCAGGGCATTGTTCTGCCCCTCTCCACAGTGAACAGCTGCCAGCACTCAGGTGCCAGCACTCAGGTGATGGGTGGGGGGAGAGACACACACACACACACACACACACACACACACACACACACACACACACACACCAGGGGGGGGCGGGCATTGTTCTGCCCCCTCCACAGTGAGAGTGACCCTCACACACACACACACACACACAAAAAACACCAGTCACGTGATCAGGGTGGGGCAGGGCATTGTTCTGCCCCCTCCACAGTGAGAAGTGACCCTCAGGCCAGTCCCGCCCACACGAGCCAAGGGGAGAAGCTGGGTCCTGAGGAGACCCAGAGGAACCGTCAGCGCCCGCCCCTCCTTTGTCACGGGTGTCATCCCAATGGGCACTCCTCAAAGGTTGGTCTATGATGGAGTGAGCTGGGGTGGAGCTGACATTGAGCAAGGTGACGGCTGAGGAGGCAGCCAGGTGGATGGTAGAATGTCAGCAGTGAACCCCAATCTGGGGGCTGAGAACGGGGAGCAGTGTACACAGCACACCCCTTCACACCCTCAGGTCTTAGGGCTGGCAGTCCTAGTGCCGGGGGCGTCTAACGGCCCACCCCCCAGCCTTTCCTCCCTCCCTCCCTGCCTCTGGGCGGCAGGAAGAGGGTCCACCCAACCACACCCTCACCCACCCCAGGACAACAGTGGGCTCTGCTCTGTCCTGGGCAGGGGCTGAGCCATGGCGATGGGCACCTGCAGTGAGACCCCAGCTCAGGAGCGCCGCCTGGCAGAGAAAAAGAAGACAAAGGTGCAGCGGCAGGTTTCTGTACAGGAAGTTCGAATTATACATTTTAGTAACCGGGCGAGAGAAACGAGGCATCCGGGCAACAATGCAGGGGCCACATGGAGAATAAGAGATCGAGAGCTAGGGTTTGGCGTAAATCTTACAAAGTGTATAAAGAATCTGTGTTTCTCTACAATAACAAAAAACCAAAGGCTACAAGAGCGGTTGTATATACAAAACACGGAGATATTGCTTCACTTGCAAACAGGTTCCTGACCAGACGGGGAGACAAGACAGAAAGGGGGGAACGGGATGGGGTGAAGGCTGGAGAGCGCGCTGCGTGCAAAAAGGAGGGGGAGGTGGGGAGAGGGTCTTCTCCCAGCATAAATCTACAGGCAGGAGCTTAAGTCGCGCACGCGCGGGAGAGGATGAAGGCGTGCGCGGTGCCGGCTGTGCGTGGGCGAGCAGGAGGTTGAGAGCCAAGTGTCCGCCTGCCCAGCCCCCGGCGCCTTGCTCGTCTGGCTGAATCAGCCAGGAGTGGGGTTCGGGGTGGGAACCCGCCAGAGGGGGAGGGCGGCGATTGCTCCTCCGAGGCTGCTGTGGAAAACTGGAAGAGCCTGCTGCTTATCCTCCTGGCCTCTGGCCCGCGCCTTCCTCCTACCAGCCTCCCCGCCCCGCAGAGATGAGAGGCCCACTGGAACCCAAGGAGAGCGGGTGTAGCAGCCAGGGGCTCCTAGCTTTCCTTGGTCTGGTTCTTCGTGCGGAGCTCGAGGGGAGGGCGGGAGCCAGTCATAGAGGGGCGGGAGGGTGGGGGCGGGGCAGTGAGGGGGGCGGAGGGCCAGGACGTGCACGCACGCTCGAACAGGTGCGGGGGCGGTCACAGGTTCTGGCAGCACTGCAGCTTGTTGGGTTTCTGTCCGTCGGTGGTGGGCGGCACGCTGATGTCCACAACGTTGTTTCCGGGGGACTCGTCGTGCGCTGCGCGGTCTGCAATCTGCTTCTGTGACACGATGCGATATATCTCTACGGGGTGGGAGGGAGCGAAGCACGGGGTGAGGCCGCAGTACTCTTCTGGATGTCACCTTCTCCAGGCAGCCCTCCGGATGCTGAGTTGGAATCCCTCCCAAAGGTTCCCACTGTGCCCTAGGCGCCCTTAACGGGCTCCCGGAGGTTCCCCCCAGTCCCCAAGGCTAGCTGTGTACCCGGGAACAGAAGGACCCACAACTGTCTGCAGGTGTACCTCCCAACCAGGGCCACTCGGTTCTGTAAGATCAGAGGCCTTCTTTTCCAAAGGAGAAACTTCCAGAAGCCCAGGGGCTCCGAGTCCCTGAGGCCACACACCTCCCCAACCGACCCTGCAGGCTGTTCTCTAGTGAAGCTACCCAGGGCCCACCTGCAGAAGGAGGGTCCCTGTGTTCTGAGTGACAGTATGGGTGAGACCTTGCCTCATGCTGTGGAGCAGGCCCTGTCTGTCCCCATGTCCAGACTGAACAGTGGTTTCCATGAAGGAAGGTTTGGGGGCTGTGCTCTGGAGCATGTGACCTGGGTGGCTGGGGCCCTGCTCATGCCCACCCTGAGACCCCAGCTGGGCCCTGTGACCACCTGTGAGGATGTTCTTAAATGCTTCCTCCACGTTGGTGGAATCCAGGGCTGAGGTCTCAATGAAGGACAAGTTGTTCTTTTCTGGAAGAGAGGATATGGCCCAGGTGAGTCAGCTGGTGGGGGTGGGGTGGGAGGCACCCGGGTGGGGGGCACCCCTACCCTCTCCTGGGGACCCTGCCTGCCTGCTCTCTCACCTGGTCCAGGAGATGAAGGTCGGGGGCCAAAGGGGGTAGGACTGGATACTTACTCTCGGGGAGAGGAGGCTGGCTCTGTGGCCACAGGCACGGAAGACGCACCTGGTGTAGGCCAGCTGCCTTGCCTGCCTTCCAGATGCTTCTCTGACACCCCAGAGTCCCGCTCTCAGGAGCATGGCCCCTCAAGGCCCCGGCCAGAGCAGATGACCCAGAGTGATCCCCTAGCTGCCCTCTGGCCGCCCTTTCAGGTCTGGCAGGCACTCACCTGCGAAGGCGCGGGCCTCGTCCGTGGGCACAGCCCGCAGGTGGCGCAGGTCGCTCTTGTTGCCCACTAGCATGATGACGATGTTGCTGTCAGCGTGGTCCCGCAGCTCCTTCAGCCAGCGCTCCACGTTCTCATACGTCAGGTGCTTGGCAATGTCATATACCAGCAGGGCACCCACTGCGCCACGGTAGTACCTGTGAGGATGGAGGGGCGGGGCCAGGCATGAGCTGAACCAGTTCCTGAGGGGGCCTCCCAGGCTCCATAGGCAGCAGCTCCTTGGCCTGAGGGGTGACCAACGTGGCCTCCAGAGAGAGGTGCGTGTCCTGAGGCCCCAGCTCCACCCCCCAGATTCAGCTCAGGAATGGGGAGGCCTGAGGAGGGAGTTGGGAGTCTGGGGTCAGAAGACACTCCTTGGGTCAACCACTAAAAGGAGAAGACCACCACACAAGGAAAGGGAAGAAGCTCTAATGCCCGCTGTGGCCTGGCCTGTCCGGGGCAACAAGCAGACGTATGGACAGGCATTCAGTCTGAGATCAAGGAGCAGAGGAGGGGACGTGGCCTCAGTGAAAGGAATCTAGGAGGCTGCAAGTGGCTGATGGAAGTTGGAAGGGTCAGGGAAGAGGCAGCCTGAGAGGGTCATGATGGCCACCGGGAGGCCAGGATGGAGGGGGACATGGTGAGCACTGGTCGAGGGCTGGGCAGGCTGAGCAGACAGACCGGGGCACAGGCAGAGGGAAGTGGCCCAGGCCAAGACCGATGATGACAGCCCTCACCATGCAGCCAGTGCCCAGCGATACGGCAATACCTCAACAGGACCCAGGGGTCAGAGGGGCTGTGGGGCATGCCCACCTGAGGGTCACAGCATGGCCAAGACTGGGCACCAGCCTTCTAGCGGGTCCACAGCTCCCAGGGATCTTGTCCCTCCACCCTGGGCCTCCTGCTCTCGGGGTTGTGTTCACGATCCCCCTCTTCCCTGGCCCCGCTGCTCACGCTGAGGTGATGGCGCGGTAGCGCTCCTGACCAGCAGTGTCCCAGATCTGTGCCTTGATGGTCTTGCCGTCCACCTGGATGCTGCGAGTGGCGAATTCCACGCCGATGGTGCTCTTGCTCTCCAGGTTGAACTCGTTGCGGGTGAAGCGGGACAGCAGGTTGCTCTTCCCCACGCCCGAGTCCCCGATGAGCACCACTGGGGGGAGGGGGTGGGGAGGGGGTATGAGTGAGGCTCCACGGGCCAGAAGCAGGCAGTGCCCCAGAGCTGAGACCCCACATGCTGCCCATGTCCATCCACAGGGCCTTCACAGCAGCGCCCAGGGTGCTGCAGATGCATGACAAGAGTCAGACGGAGCAGAATCAGTGCTGTCCTGGGCCCCTAGTAGGGGTACAGCACAAATAGGGTCCTTCAGAGCAGGGCTGCCCCAGATGGGACCCAAGCACTGGGCAGAAGGCAGCTTGGGAAGTCGCAAACCTCGACAGTCCCAAACTTTCCTGGTGACCTGGGAAGTCAGGGCATGCCTGAGAAAGCCTCAGGACTGGGTGATCTTTGGCAGGTCACTTAACCTCTCTGGGCTGCCTTTTCCACAGGAAGACAGTGACAGGAGCACCTCAGGGAGGGGGTCATGGGAATGCCTGGGATCAGAACTCAGCTAACATCTGGTACACTAGGGCAGGTTTGCAGGGGAGGGTGGGTCAGATCATCCTGCAGGCATGCCAGGGAACAAGAGCCTGCCTGAGCCCTGAACACAGAGCAGGGCAGAAAATGGGCGAGTCTCTCTCCACTCTTCCCTTTATCGTGCTGCCTGTCCCCACCTGTGGAAGCCCTGCCTCTGGGGGCCCAGCCGCTCCAGGCTCTGGGCTGGAGAGGCCAGGAGGGGTTGCGCTCAGGCCCAGAACACAGTCCCGGGGACTCGTGTCGGTGTGTGCATGGTGTGTGAGCAGTGCAGAAGAAACAGCGTCTCTTTCTAGATGCTCCAGCTGGAACCACAGGGACGCCCAAGCGTTGGTCTTAGGCTCTGGCACCCCAGGGGCTGCGGACATGGTCAGTCGCTCAAGGCCTCAGGGAAGTTTTTCCTCGATGAGAAATTCCATGTGTGCGCGCCCAGATTCCTGATGCTTCTTACCGCTTCGCTGTGCCCCGACCCCAGACAGGAGCTTCTACGTTTATTCTCAGCTTCGACAAACAGGCTGTTTTCCTCTAGGCCGCCAGAGGGCGCCTGTGAGCACCCGGAGTGGGTTTCCCCTCACTGCCCACCCCCTCATAGGGCTCCCATCTCCAAAGTCCAGAGCCCACAGGGCCCTGCATGACCTGCCCCGTCCCTTCCCTGCCCTCACCTCCCTTCTTTGTCCCCCTCACTCACTCTGTTCCAGACACGTGGGCCTCCTCGTGATACTACCCTTTACCTGGAAGGTTCTCTCCAAGTACCCACCGGGTTCCTGCTCTCCTCTGTGCGGCCCCTCAGGTGGCACTTGATCAAGGAGGCCAAACCCTGCCATTCTCTTAAAATGTCACTCCCCAGTCCCCTTCCCTGCCTTTCCTCCATAGCTTCCAACCCAGCACACTCGCCAGCTTTCATTTAATGATTTTTTTGTCACTCTGCCTCAAGGGCAGCTATCTTGGACAGTCTGGTTTACTGTTGTATCCCCAGGACCTGGCGGTGCGGCGCACAGGACACACCTGATTAATACCTATTGGATGAACGAATGCCAAAGGGGCTGGCGGACCTTCCCAGGCCCACCTCTCCCCCACTGGGAGATACCCAGGTCACCATCCTCGGGCTCTAAGTAAGGAGGGGTAGGCCAGGCAGCTCCCAGGACTCAGTACGCTCTCTGGACTGGCCGCATTAGAGCCAAGAATAACAAGAACAAGAAAGAAGAATGTTCTGTGCTGAGAAAGCTCTTGATGTGCCATCACCTCACATATACATCACATGACCCATTTTACAGATGAGAAACTGAGGTGCAGACGGGCAGCCACTTGCGTGGGACCATCCAGTTGAAGAGTGGTTCAGCAGGATGTGAACCCAGGATTCCTAAGTACAGGGCTGAGCTCAGGGGTATGGGTTTAGCCTCCTCTCCCACCATCTGGGGTATCCCGACCCCCTACAGTAGCTGGCAAACTCCTATTCATCCTTCAAAACCCCTGAGTTCAGGCACTCCTCTCCTCTCAAACTACCATGTGGCCAAGCCATTGAGGACAATGCCAATGTCCTCTCCTGACACCATGGGCACCGGACACAAGAATGCCAAGTTGACTTCAGAGAATGGTGGAAAGAGGTCAGTGAACATGGGCCTGAGGGCCAAGGACTCCCAGCCAGGCCAGTGGGGCCACAACTGGACTGACTGTGGGCCCACTGTCCACACCCCCAACCCCTGACCTCCTTCCCATGGTGGTGGCATGAATCTGGCCAAAGCCAAGAAGATTTGCACACAGGTTTCACGTCCTCAGGAACAGAACAGGAAATGAGGAGGAAGAGGGTCCCTTTGGGCCCAGCCCTGTATTCCCCCTACCCTCTCACAGTCTTCCCAGCCCTGTCCATCTGTCCAGCCTAGGGGTCCCATTCGCCACATGGGGTCTGCTCTGGCCCAGCCAACAACCTCTTGAGCCCCAGAGGCCAGGCCCAGCCCTAAGGGCTTTGTTATGGAGTTTGCAAGGCCACCCCAGGGACAGATGCTCACATGATCATGTATAGTTGGGCATGCTTAACCCAGAATGATCAAGTCCCCTGGCCCAAGGTCACGCCATGAGAACAGTGGAACCCAGAGCCACACAAGGGCCACCAGCCACAGCCCAGACAAATGGCCCAGAAGGCAGGGCTGCCCTCTAGGTCCCTGGCACGTGGTGCCCAGTGCAGAACTGGCTTGTGAGGCAGTGGCCAGGCCAGTCCTGTGTGCAGGCTGTGGAATGAGGATGGCATTGTCCAAAGTACAAGTCATCTGTTGTCTCAGGGAAAGAAAGAGCCCTTGAGGACATGGCCCCCAGCATTTCCCCAGAAGTTGGTGGCATCACTGGCTGGGACACAGTCCCCCAGGGCACACCACTTGGCTGGCCAACCAGGCAAGCCCCACTGGCAAAAACAAAGAGCTGGCACCTCTTGGAAACCCTTGGTCCCCTGCCCTGCCCCAGGACAGCGCAGCACATCTAGAGTCCAGCCTCTGACACTCAGGCCACTGAGTGGCCATCAGGGGCGCTGCCCACCCCGGCTCCAGGCCGATCAGGGGTCACAGATGCTCCTCCTGGGGTCACAGATGCTCCCACTGTGGACCTCAACGCCTGATCCATCAGAGGAGAGGTCAGGGGAACCCCTGGGGAATTGACGGGCAGGCTGGGGAAATGGCCCTTGGCTGAAAAGGATAAAATGTTAGCAGGATAAAAGTGAGGATCTATAATTAGATACAAATAAACAAACTCACTTCTGGGGGTGCGAGGGATGAGCCCAGAGGAAAAGGAGAAGCATGTGGGAAAACCCCCAGGGGGAATCTGTTGGCCTTGACTGGGAGGACAGGGGAGCCAACCTGTGATATGGCTGCCAGAAAAGCACATTGGTGCCGGGAGGGCTGGGCAGAGGGCAGCCAGTGCCCTGAGTGAGCAGTGTGGCCCCTCCATGCCCAGGGCAGGGCCAGGGAAAGGTAACTGAAGCCTGGGGGAGTCTGGGTACAGGATGAGGGATGGGAGGATCACAAACCCCTCCACTCCAGAAGGGCTCCCCCGACCAGGCGGCAGGGCGGGGGAGCTGTGTGGTGAGAAAGTGGATCCTTGTCAACCCTTCCGGCACAGCTGTGTCTGGACACCTCTCTACTGCCCAGGCCTGACCCTCTGCAGGCCATGGGGTCGCAGGAGGGCCTGTGGGGGGCAGCTTATTCACGTTTCTGTCTATTTGCCATATTTATGGCCAGTGATGCGATAGTGGCAGCTCGCCTGCCTGCTGTCTTCCTTCCTTCTATATTTCCCAGAGTCAGAATTTCCTTTTCCTATTTAACTGAGTGGATTTAGAGACACATATTAAAAGATAATTGGCAGTGGGAGGGAGGGTTCTTCCCTGGTGGCTCAGTGGTAATGAACTGCCTGCCAATGCAGGAGACACAGGTTCGACCCCTGGTCCGGGATGATCCCTCATGCCACAGGGCAGCTAAGCCTGTGTGCCACAATTATTGAGCCCGGGAGCTGAAACTACTGAAGCATGCATGCCCCAGTGTCTATGCTCTGCAAGAAGAGAAGCCATAGCTATAAGAAGCCCACACCACCACACAGAAACTAGCCCCCGCTCGCCACAACGAGAGAAAAGTCCGCACAGCAACAAAGACCTAGTACAGCGAAAAATAAATGATAGAGAGTCAAAAAATAATAGAGAGGTCCTCTGACAAGGCATTAAGTGTGAAGGTGAGGTCTCAGATGACCAGACTGGGAACCGCTGACCTTGTGGGTCAGACTGTCACTTCTGACCCGGCTTGAGGTCAGCAGGGCACCTGCTGGAGCTCAGGGGGAGAGGGCAGTGGGGCAGGCGGGCATAGCCCCCTGGGGCCAGTTGTCCCTGAAGTATTTCCAGAAAGAGGACTCAGCAGATGGGTCCTGGGAAGCACACAACCCAGTTCCAGTGCCCCTGACCCAGTAACTGTTCCTCTGGGAACAGACTTCAAGGAAATAAACCAAAGGACAAAAGATGACTCGTGCAAACACTTGGAGCTGGATTATTTACAACAGCAAACGGTTGTGTTCCGAGTGGGCCTGGAATTAGCTCTCATGGGTGGCTAATGTCAGCTGGGGAGCCCAGCTCAGTGGCATAGGACCTGACCAAAGCCTAGGTTGGCACAGAAGGCTCTGGAAAGTAGTGACCCCTAAACCAGCCCTGCAAATAACAAGTGAGGAAGGACCACAGAAACACTGGGAGGGGGAATTTCCCTGGTGATCCAGTGGCTAAGACTCCATGCTCCCAATGCAAGGGGGCCAGGGTTCAATCCTTGGTCAGGGTACTAGATCCCACATGCCGCAACTAAGTCCTGATGCAGCCAGATAAATATTTATAAAAGAAAAGAAACTCTGGGAGGAACGCCCCCTGCCCAGGCCTGCCCCAGCAGTAACACATGCAGGTGGGGGCCAGTCAGCACCTGGGGAGCAGCCCCCTGGAATAGGCTGGGTAGACATAGGCACCATGTGCTGCAGGACTGGCATCCAGGCCACCTGTCACCCACCCTCAAAGCCCTGACAGAGTGTCCATTCTCACCTCTAAAGTGAGACCCCCCAGGGCTCAGTCAGCACCTGAGCCAGATGCCTGCTGACCACATAGCCTCACCTGCTGGCAACCTATGAGCTTGCAAGCAGCTGCTGGAGCCCACAATGCTGTGTGACAGAGTGGCACAAGAAACCATTCACCACTGGTGATCCCACTTTCTACATCCCCAAGGTCCCTAGAACCCCAGACTCAACCAGGAATGATACCACAGACACATAGTGACGGACACACTACATTTCCAGCCATGGCCAAGCTCCCCCAATGAGGCAAAGATGCCAAAGGCTGGCATGGGAGGTAGCATGGCAAGCGTGTCCTGAGTGGGCCTGGAGTTAGCTCTCAAGGGTGGCCAACGTTGGCTGGGGAACACAGCTCAGTGGCACAGGACCTGGCCAAAGCCTAGGTTGGCACAGAAGGCTCTGGAAAGTCAGTGACCCCTAAGCCAGCCCAGCAATGGCTGCCTGACCTGCCCACGTCTTACTTGAGGCTCCTAGAGCCCTCTGCTCCCTGGCCAAGGAAGATCCTTTGGTAGGTTGGAGGAGGAGGTCTAACAACCCCACTCAGATCTGACAACCCCAGATACACTGCTTAAGTGGTCTGGGTTCAAATCCTGTTCCACCATGTAAACTGTGCCTGTTTTCAGGTTCGTAAAGAGAAAGACTGGATAATACAATACCGACCTCACTGTGGCGAGGGCGTCAATGAATTCACGTGTGTAAAGTGCTTAGAAAAGTGCAGGTACTTGGACAGCGCTCTTAAAAGAGTTCTAAGAGTTAACCATCAGGTCTGGGTTTAGCACTCACAGTCCCTGACTTCCCCCAACTCCAGGTGCCCCTCAACGCATTTCCGACTCCACTTCCCAATCTAGGGTCCACTGCCCCCCTCCTCACCACACTTTGACCCCCATTGTTCGCCCCTACCTTCCCAGGCACCCTACAGATGCACTGCCACTAATCAAAACAGGCCCCTCCCACTCGGTGAGAGCACCGCCCCCATTCGCCCAGCCCATTTCTTGGACACGCCCACTACATCCTAGCACCGCCTCTAACGGCCCCGCCCCCATCACGAAGGGAGCTTTCCTCCGAGCCTGGCCCGCCAAATGCTGGGGCGCCCCGCCCCTCTGAAGGCCCCGCCCCTAACGGCCTCTCCCACTGCCGTGGCCCCACCCCCTCTGGGCCCTGGCCCCGCCTCAGCGCATCCCGGGCCCCCAAGCCTCTCTGGGCAGCCAGCCTCGCGTGGCCGCGCACCCTGGCCCGAACTTGACCAAGACCGGCCTTCACTGGCCTTTCCCGGCTGCCCGGCCTTCTGGGCCTCAAGCTTCGGGCTCCGGCCTAGGCCCAGAGGCCTGAAGCGCAGCCTCGGCTCCTGCCTGCCACCGCCCGCTTGCCCGTCTGTGCCCCACCGACCGCACCTTTGAATAGGTAGTCGTACTCGTCGTCCCGGGTCCCCATTGTCCTGGCGCTTCCGGCGGGATCGGCGACTCCGCAGCCCCACCACAAACACCCGACGGGGGCGGAGCCGGCACCGCGCAGAGCGGCGGCCGAATGGCTAATCAGCGGTGGGTGCTGTAGCGACCGGCACCCAGGGCAGCCAATAAGAGACGGAAGCAGAGCCTCCGGGGTGGGCGCCTCCGGAGACCCACCTTCTTCGCCCTCGGTCTCCTGGAGAAAGGCGGAAGGAATGCGGACCTTTCCGAAGTGACAGCCTCACCAGCCTATCAGAAGCGAGTTCTGGAAGGCGGGGCGGAAGACTGGAAGAATGGAACGGATTGACGGGGCGAGTAGCCAACGAGAGATTTGATTCAGATAGTACCGGGCCACCAGATGACCTGTCCGGGAAGGGAAATAGGGCTACGTTCAGGTAGTGTTACGCTATTTAACGTCCCGATGACGTCATAGGTCAATGCGCGCTGCTCTGCGGTACGCCCACTCCCACTCTAGCTGCTCCAGTAAATGACAGCTCCTGGCGGCCATCTGCGTGTGGACCTTTTCTTCTTAGAGGTCCCCTTCTTTCTGTGTTGCAGTTTCCATCCCTACAATGGCCTCAGTTTCCTCACTCTGTATAACAGGGAAGAAATCTTAGGGAATCTTGGCGTATAACTAGATCATTGATCTAAACAGATACTTAATCTACCACCTACCGTCAGTCATTGGGTCTTTGTTTAACAAATATTTATAAATCCTTACTGGATGTCAGAATCCCTCTGCTAAGCAGGAGACGCAGGTTTGATTCAGGAGAAGGAAATAGCAACCCACTCTAGTGGGTTGAAGAATCCCATGAACAGAGGAGCCTGGTGGGCTACAGTCCATAGTGTCTCAGAGTCGGACACGACTGAGTGACTAAACAACATCTGGGTTGTCAGACACTCTCCCCTTCTCTGTCTCTTTATCTTGCTTTATTCCACATCTCCTCCACCGTAAGGAGGATTTATTTATCTTCCCTTGACATTAAAGTATATTTCCCTCTCAATCCTGTTAATAAACAAAATTCAACTGAGTAAACGTGAAGATCTTATTGCCCTTATTAAAAGATTCATGAATCAAGCAGCATCTCATCTGTCAAGCAGAGATAATTCCCAGTTGTTGTTGTTCAGTAACTCAGTTGTGTCCAACTCTTTGCGGCCCCATGGGCTGCAGCACCCCAGGCTTCCCTGTCCTTCACCATCTCCCAGGGTTTGCTCAAAATCATGTCCATTGAGTCAATGATGCCATCCAATCATCACATCCTCTGTCGCCCCCTTCTCCTGCCTTCAATCTTTCCCTGCATCAGTGTCTTTTTCAATGAGCTGACTCTTTGAATCAGGTGGCCAAAGTATTGGAGCTTCAGCTTCAGCATCAGTCCTTCCAATCAACTTTCCATTGAGGGTTGATTTCCTATCAGTTCAGTTCAGTCGCTCAGTCGTGTCCAACTCTTTGCGACCCCATGAATCACAGCACACCAGGCCTCCCTGTCTATCACCAACTCCCGGAGTTCACCCAGTCTCACGTCCATCAAGTCAGTGATACCATCCAGCCATCTCATCCTCTAGGATTGTACAAAATGGAAGACTTTTATAGAAAAGAGGATGGAACAAAGAAGTCATGCACAACAGAAAAATGAAAGCCTTCAGGTGAGGCCAGCTTTCGATTGGCTGAGTTGTAGTGTTTCCATTGGCTGGGCAGGAAGAAAGTGTTTTCTCCCACTTTAGTAAAGTAGTAGCAGTTTCTGTTTCGGAGCGAAAGGTGCCTCTCTTCTGGTTGGGGTCTGTAACTGATGTCTTCCTGTTTGGGGTAATTGAAGAGTGGCAGGTCATAAGAGCTCCCTCTACAAGCCTTTTTAACTCCTTTTTCTTTTTTGAATTTGCCTGTGCTGGGTCTTAGTTGCCACATGCAGGATCTTTTAGTTGAGTCATGGAGGGTCTTTGTTGCAGCATGTGGAATCTAGTTTGCCTGACCAGGGATCAAATCAGGGCCTCCTGCATTGGGAGTGTGGGGTCTTAACCACTGGGTCACCAGGGAAGTCCCTCTGATGCCAATTTTAGTTGAGGTTTCCTGTTTTTAATTTTCACAAATATATTAACATATTTAGTTCTGTCCCCCACCAACAGAGCATCAACCCTGTGAGGGCAGGGACTGTGTCTGTGGCCATCACTGCTTTGTCACAGCTAGTGCACAATAAATGATTGATTAATGATAGTGTAAGTATAGGGGCTTCCCAGGTGGCACAGTGGTGAAGAATTTGCCTACAATGCAGGATATGCAAGAGACTCAGGTTTGACCCCTGGGTCAGGAAGATGGAGGAGGAAATGGCAACCCAATCCAGTATTCTTGCCTGGAAAATTCTATAGGCAGAGGAGCCTGGTGGGCAGGCTACAGTCCATGGGGTTGCAACAAGTCAGACACAACTGAGCATGCAGGCAGCAGTGTGAGCATAGAGCTCATGTGCTAATTATAGTAATTATTATAATTGCCTCCTGTACCTCCTCCTTGGGATGTTCACCAGGCATCCCAAACACAAATTTGACTTCTTTTCCCATATTATCTCCTCCTCCTGTGACTCCATCCCCCCACTCCCATCATCAAAGCCAGAGGTTGTGGACTCCTCTTTTTCTCATCCTTCATTCCCCTGCCCCTCTCTCCCATCCCCTCCCTCAATTGCCTTTCTCTGCCCCTCCTCCCTCCTAAATTTCTGACCAGTTGGCACCCTCTCCACTGCTGCTGCCCCTGTCCCAGCCCTGTCACCACTCCCTGGACCTGTGTAGTTTCCTGCTCCCCAAATTCCCTGCTCTGTGCTCACCTCACACAGTCTATTCTTCGCATAGGAGTCAGAGTCTTTCTTTCTTCCTTTCTTTTCAAATTGAAGTATAGTTGATTTATAATGGGATTCCCTGGTGGCTCAGATGATAAAGAATCCACCTGCAATGCAGGAGACCCGGGTTTGATCCCTGGAGAAGGAAATGGCAGTCCACTCCAGTATTCTTGCCTGGGAAATCCCCAGAGGACAGAGGAGCCTGATGGGCTACAGTTCATGGTGTTGCAGAGTCAGACATGATCCAACCAACTAACACTTTCACTTGATTTACAGTGTTCTGTTACTTTCAGGTATATAGCAAAGTGATTCATATAAATATATATGAATATATATTCATATAAATATATATCTCATATTATTTCCATTATAGGCTATTGCAAAATATTGAATATAGTTCCCTGTAGTGTACAATAGGCCCTTGTTGGTTACCTATTTTATGTTTAGTAGTGTGTATATTGGAGAAGGAAATGGCAACCCACTCCAGTGTTCTTGCCTGGAGAATCCCAGGGACGGAGGAGCCTGGTGGGCTGCTGTCTATGGGGTCGCACAGAGTCAGACACAACTGACTCGACTTAGCAGAAGTGGCGGCAGCAGCAGTGTGTATATGGGGTGTCCGTGGTGGCACTAGTGGTAAAGAATCTGCCTACCCATGCAGGAGATGCAAGAGACATAGGCTTGATCCCTGGGTTTGGTTTGTGGGTCGGGAAGATACCCTGGAGGTCGAAATGGCAACCCACTCCAGTCTCTTGCTTGGTGAATGGATCCCATGGACAGAAGAGCCTAGTGGGCTACAGTCCATGGGGTCACACAGACTGTAGAGTCAGACACAAACTGAAGCAGCTTAACACGTGCACACATACTGAGAAAGTCGTACCTTTTTTTTTTCAGTTCTTTAAGCTAGTTCTTTATTGAAGTATAGTTGATTTACAATGTTGTGTTAATTTCAGGTGTATAGTAGAGTGATTCATATATATATAATATATATTCAATTATATATGGAGACATATTTTTCAGAAATTTTAAAATATTTATTTTTATTTATTTGGTTGTGCCAGGTCTTAGTTGCGGTAGGAGTGATCTTCAGTCTTCCTTGCAGCATCTTTAGTTGTGGCATGTGGGATCTAGTTCCCCGACCAGGGATTGAACCCAAGCCCAGAACACTCAGAGCTCAGAGTCTATTTATTTAATTTTAGCCGATCCATGTATCTTGCGGGATCTTAGTTCCCCGAAACCAGAAATTTAATCCGCACCCTCGGCAGTGAAAGCACAGACTCCTAACCGCTGGACGGTCAGAGAAGTCCCTCTCACTGGAATTTGCAAGCATCGGCATTGTTTTTTCACCGAGTTTAGTTTTCCTAACCTGTTTATAGCAAGTGATATGGGTTTTCCACATGCTGTAGAGATATGCCTCTACTTTTAAAACAACTGGGTCAGTAAGTCCCTGTATGCCTAGGAGTGTGTTGTCTGGCTTAATTATTAACAACACACCCACCTTTCACTCTCAACAGTGTCTCCGTTTGGACCATCAATTATAATAGTGTCTCTGTTTGGACCCTTATCTGTGATGGGAATACACGCATGGTGCTGAGACAAGTCTTTTAAAAATTTATTTTTATTCATTTGGCCGAGCCAGGTTTTAGTTGCGGCAATGGGGATCTCTGATCTTTGCTGTGGCATATGGGGTCTTTTGTTGCGGCATGTGAGATCTAGCTCCCTGACCTGGGTGGAACCTGTGTCCCCTGCATTGGGAGCATGGAGTCTTAGCCACTGGACTGCCAGGAAAGTCCCCAGATGGGGATCTTTCTGTTGACTAGCGTGTCCCAAGCACTTGGGACAGGGCTTAGCCTTTAGTAGGTGCTTAAGAAATATTAGTTGAATTTATATGTATGTGTGTGTGCGTGCCGCGTGCTAAGTCACTTCAGTCACGTCTGCCTCTTTTGTGACTGCATGGACTGTAGCCCACCAGGCTCCTCTGTCCATGGGGATTCTCCAGGCAAGAATACTGGAGTGGGTTGCCATGCTCTCCTCCAGGGGATCTTCCCGACCCAGGGATCAAAGAACCTGTGTCTCATGTCTCCTGCACTGGCAGGCGTGTTCTTTACCCCTAGTGCCACCTGTGAAGCCGAGAAGGCAATGGCACCCCACTCCAGTACTCTTGCTTGGAAAATCCCATGGACGGAGGAGACTGTTAGGCTGCAGTCCATGGGGTCGCTAAGATTCGGACACGACTGAAGTGACTTAGCATAGCATAACATATATATATATACACTACATACACACACACATATATATTTTTTTTTTTATTCGGCTCTCCTCACCCCCCTATATGTATATATTTTAAAGCTAATTTAAAGGAAAACTTTTGCAGACATAGCCAAAAGTGGGAAGAGTTTACACAGAACTCTGTGTTAATGTAACAGAGTAGAGGGAATTCCCTGGCTGTTCAGTGGTTAGAACTCTGAGCTCTCACTGCCGAGGTCGTGGGTTCAATCCCTGGTAGAAGAACTAAGATCCTGCAAGTTGCAAGGCAAGGCAAGGCAAAAAAAAAAAAAAAGTAACACAGTAGAGCTGGGCTGTCCAAGATGGTGGCCCTTGGCCACTGTGGCTGCTGAGCCCTTAAATATGGTCAGTCCAAACGGAAATGCGCTGTAAATGTGAAATCTATACCGGGTTCAGAAGACTCAGTACGAGAAGCCATGTCAAGTATCTCAGTAACTTTTATATTGACCACATGTTTAAACTGCAATATTTTGAATATATCGGGTTCAATCAAGTACACTCCTAAATAATTATTTCTTTTATATATATATATATATATATATATTTTTTTTTTTTTTTTTGCCCATGCCACAAGGCATGTAGGATCTTATTTCCAGACCATGGATCAAACCTGTATCCCCTGCAGTGGAAGCTCAGAGTCTTAACCACTAGACCACCAGGGGAGTCCCCTACTTTGTTTCTTTTTAAACTTCAGATGTTTTTATTTCCTTTTTCTTTGTTTTGCTTTTTTAAAAATGTGACCACTAAAAAAAAAATAACATTAAATATGCAGTTTACATCCCTTTCTCTCATGTGGCCAGACACTAAAAGGTTATCAAGATTCATGAGCATAAGTATGATCAGGAAGAGCATCTAACTTTCTCTATTACCTGCTTCCAGAAGGATCAAATGAGGGTTTTGCTTTGTACCTCTGAAAATGAACATGAGATCTCCATTATGAAACCATAAGTGAAGGAAGTTGAAAGCAGATGTTGGAGATGGTGGGGATAACTAACATTGTCCTCAAGAGCCCTGGAGTGTTCACCCTCCACCCTCTGAGCCTCTGAAAACTGTCCACTTTGAAAAACAAACCAAAGGACATAAAAGAACGAAATGTTTTGAAGTTGCTTTTATTCCGAGAATTCTGTGGGCTCCACCCAGACGCCACTGGCTCCAGCTGACTCACAGCACCCAGGCACCACAATATGGTGAGGGTGCCCAGGCCTACGGGAAGCCCTGGTCCTCCAGCCAGTCAATGTGACTGAATCCACTGGCCATCGAGGGCCGGCCTGGCTGCCCCACCCCCGCGTGGTCCCCTCTGTATCCCCTGCTCCTTGGGCGGGTAAGGAGGGGCTTCAGTGCCCCTCTGTCCCACGTTTTCAGGGTCTGTGCCCAGCAGCCCTATAGCCCTGCTCTCCTCAGAGGGCATTTCCTGCAGCCTCCCCTACTCATCAAGGGGACCTCTCCAGTCACGGGCATCTTCTCTGTCCTCGAGGCTCCAGACAGCCCTTGCCTGGAGCCCCTGCCCAGGCAGGGAGTGGCCACACGTGGACAAGAGTCACTGTCCTCTGGGGGCCTGAGACCAGGCCCCAGAGAGGAGGCTAAGACGCCACTTGGGCCACTGTGGGCTGTACCAGGATGGTGGTGGCCTGCAGTGGGTAGTAGCGGCCCCGCCAGGTCTTCCAGAAGATGCCCTTCTTACGCTGCTGCCGCTGTCGTGGAATGGAGTGGAAATACTGGCCGTTCAGGTTGGAGTGATTGCAGGTGCCGAACCACCAGCCACCTGCCAAGGTCAGAGAAAAGGGGACACAGTCAAGCCCGTGGGTCCTTGGGTCTCCAGTGGGGCCGAGGTGGGGAGGGGGCTGGGTATTGCCCATCACCCGTTTTAGACCAGAGAACTCTGGCAGTGGTTGTCAGACGGTGTTCTGAGGAACCCCAGCTTGTGACAAAGGCACCTGAGGGGCTCAGGGCACCTCCCCACCCCATCCTGGTAACTGCAGCTTTTACATCTGTGACTCTGGCAAGTTACTTCTCCACACTTGCCACATGGTGAACATTTATTAAAGCCTTTCTATGACTGTCCTGTGTTTCACTAGTTTGTATCACATTGAACCATGTGAAATTAATCACTATTCCATCCTTCTTCCCAAGAAGGAAATGGCAGCCCACTCCAATGTTCCTGTCTGGGAAATCCCACGGACAGAGGAGCCTGGCGGGCTACAGTCCTGGGGTCACAAAGAGTTGGACATGACTCAGTGACTAAACAACAAACAACCGTCCTTCTTCGACCCACCACAAGGCAGTTTCATCTGTTTCACTTCATAGGTCGTGGGCTCTGCCTTCAGTTTGTCTTGGTGGCTAGCCTGTGGCAAAGTCATCTCATTGTATTAATATTTTCATAGCAATCATGTGGTGTGGGCAGGGTGGTTATACCCTTTCTTTTTTTCTGGCCTCACCATGCAGGATTGAACCTAGGATTGAACCCATGTCCCCTACAGTGGAAGCTCAGATCCCCAACCACTGGACCACCAGGGAAGTCTCTATACCCATTTTATTTCTCTTTTTTTTTTTTTTGGATTTTGTAACTTTTATTTTATTTTATTTTTTTATTTAAATTAAATTTTATTTTGCTTAACTTTACAATATTGTATTGTATACCCATTTTAAAGATGGGGAAAATGAAGGGTGGAGGCCTTGTCAGTTGCCTAAGGGTCCACAGCAAGTAAGGAGAAGGGGGCACAGAAAAAAGGACTCCCCTGGTGGTCCAGTGGTTAAGAATCTGCGCTCCCAATGCAAGAGGCACGGGTTTGATTTCTGGTCAGGGAACTAGATCCCACATGCTTCAACTAAGACCCGGAGCAGCCAAAAAAAAAAGAACAATAGCATGGAAACAGATGGGGTTGAAGGCAGGGCAGGGATGCAGAAGAGCTGTGTGGAGAAGGGCAAGATGGGGAGGGACAGGGCTTGCTTACCAGAGAGACTCCTGGCGCAGTTCTTGTCTTTGCGGAGGTCGTGGTCCTGGTCCCAAGTGGAGAAGGGCAGGGAGAGGCCACTAGGCGAGAAGGTGGTGGCGCCCAGTTTGCTGGCCACTGGTGGCGTGAGCTGCAGGCTGTAGGCGGTGTCTTCACCCCCCAGGTGGATGGGGAACTGCAAGGACTCGGCATTGCCCTCCCAGTCCTGCAGCTGCACAGCCAGGCGGCTACCATGGTCCCCGAGGATGCGATGCACCTTCTCCAGGCCCAGCCAGAACTCACCTGCCACGGGAGAGGCCAGTCCATGAAGAGGACCCCCAGATCTGTAGCACCCTCCTCCCCGCTGTGCTTCTGGCCTGCAGGAAACACCTACCTTGGGGGTCTCCGAAGCCATCTTTGTAGGCTTCCCAGGGCTGGTTAAAGTCCACGGAGCCATCCTGACGCCTCTGAATTACGGTCCAGCCTCCATCTGCCCAGGAAAGTGTGAGGTCATCAGGAGGATTCTTCTTATAAGGGATCCTGCCTCCCCTGTTTGGCTCCCTAAACCCCAAAGCACCTCTAAACCCAGGGAGAGCGGTTCCTCTCACCCACCCCAGCAGGATGGGAGGAAGACTGGCAAAGAAAGGTGAGCTGGCCAGTAAGCTGGGGGTTCTGCCTAGATCTTTGTCCCAGGACCCAGCAGAGAAGGAGGAAGTGGAGAATAAGAAGTGGCTGCGCTTGATGGAAAGACAACCAGGCCCGTGATATTTGGGGTACCTGGGGGCCAGCCCAGCCCTACCTGAGGTCATCTTGCAGTTAACCAGGAAAGGCGGAGATCCCTGGGGCTGGATCTGGAACAATCCACTTTCCCTCTCTCCGTCTTCAAACAGCTCCTGGCAGTCCCTGGGCAGTCCTGAAGGACAGACAAAAGACGGGGGGATTGAAACGGAGAGCTGTCCTAGGGGCGTCTCAGGAAACAGGCATGTCTAGGGGCTAGGCAGCGTGTGATGGGCAGGAGGGGGCACTCCTCAGCTCACCATGCCCCCTTCCACTTGCCCATGACTCCCCAGGACCAGCCAGACCCATCGCCCCTCCTCCCACCCTGAACACCCACAGCCACCAGCCTTCCTGGTAGCACACACGCTCTGGCCACAGGGCCTTTGAACATGCTAGTATTCTGCCTAGGATCTCTTCCCTCATGCAGTTCTCTGCCTCATATTAAAAGTCCCAGCTTCTGGAAAGGATGACGTCTCTGACACCCATCCCTCCCCTCTCCCCCCACATCCTGTTGCAATAAAAAGGGAAAAAAAGAGGAATGAGTTTTTTTCTTTCCCTTTCCTGAGAACAAAGAAGATAAAGAGAACAGTGATCAGGCCTGAACATTCCTAGTTGTTTCCTTTTTCTTACTTTAACTGCTCCTAACTCTGCATGTCTGTAACAAAGCTTGCTCTTCGGCCTTTCTGGGGTTTACCCTTACAACACCCTTCCCCTTGTAGTTACACACTGGAAAGACCACAGAGCCACCGAACAGCCAGACTCATCACTGAGTTACCAACACCAGACTATGACTGTCTTAGAAACAATGCAATAGGAAGAAATCAAGATTCTATCACTTTTGTTCCTCATCACCGACCCCTGACTATGAGCCTTTGCCTTATATAAGGCCTGAGACTCATCATGGGGGTGGGGGAGGGGGCACAGTTCTTGAGGCATGAGCCTACCGTGATTCAAAACTCTTTGCTGGCTGAGTATTAAAGCCACCTTTCTAATTCCTCCAAACTCTGTCTCCATATTTTTTTCTTCGGCTCCAGTGGGCAGAGAAGGCCAAGATTGTGGCCATCAGTAGCCGGAGACCAGGCTAAGGGCCACTGAGGACTTCCTACTCCCCAACACTGCGGCCATCTGTGATCTCTCCACAACTTCCCATACTGTATGAGATCCCTGAAGTCAGGGATGACGAATGGCTCTCTGCCCACCATCTGGCACCGGCTGATGCCAGCCCACAGCAGATGTTTAATAAAGATGCCATGAAAGAATGACTGAAGGAGCTGGACCAGAGTGGGGGTGGGGCCGGAACAGAGAGAAACAGGAAGGGGCTCTGCTTCCTCCAGCCGCGGGTGAGCATCAGGCCTGGATAGGGTTTGGAGGGCACCAGAGAGGCCCCACCCGGGGTCACGGGCATCTGAGAGGGAGAAGGAAGGATTGAAGAGTGAAGGAGGGAGGGATGGAGGGATGGCTTGGGCATGTCTGCAGACTGGGGAAGTCCCTGGCCCCCACCCCAGCAGGAAAAGTAGGGGAAAGGTTGAAGGGGGAAGGGCAGATTCAGGTTGTGGGGTGAACATGTTGGCGCTGTGGGGATGGGGGCGGGCCCAGAGTGACTGGTGACATTTCCCGGCCCCTCAGGCAGCTCCCCTTTCGCCTACTTTCCTCTCTTCCAATCACAACAGGCAGCCGGCCAAACCACCAGTGTGGCTTCCATTAGCACCAGCTGTTTGTCTCCTCAGCTCTGACCTTTCTCCGGCTTGGCAGGGCTGGGCCTGGAGTCCCCCAAACTACACATGACCCCCTCCCCCATCACATTCCTGAGATGGGACCTTTGCCTGCCGGCCCCTCCCAGAAGACCCTCATGGCAGGGCTACCAGTTGGGAGGGTGTAGCGGACCCTTCCCCTTCCCGGTGGGGGAGGTGGTGAGACCAAGAGGTGGGAGAGCCCTCAAGACCAGAGGGCTGGAAGCCAGCAACCAGCCTGAGGGCGGGTGTGAAGAGGGGGATTCGAACTTTCACCCAGTTGGCTGTAGACTGCTGCAGATGCCAGTGGGGGGATGGGGTAGGAGGACCACGGGGAAGCCAGCCAGGTCTGGACCTGTGACCTTAGGGTGGGACAGAGACATTGGGGAGCTGGAAGCCAGGGTCAGACACCTAGACATGTTGGTTTGGAGATCTGGGGTGCTCTGGGGCACACACAATAAAGGATCTAGAACTTGTAGGAGTCGGGGCAGGGTGAGAAGGGGCAATCAGCGACTTCCAGGTCAATAGAGCCGTGAGAGCCAGGCAAGGTGTGTGGATCAAGGGCCCCAGACTTGTTAAGAGATGCAAGAGTGAATGGTGTGACTGGCCAGGGAGATGGGGGTTCCCTGCCTTAGTCTCCCTTCCCAGATCTACACTCTAAAATGAGGGGCCAGACTTCCCTGGCTGGCCTGTGGTTAAGACTGCGTGCTTCCAGTGCATGGGGCATGAGTTCAATCCCTAGTCAGGGAACTAGGATCCCACGTGCCAAATGATGCAGCAAAAAACCAAACAAACGACAACAAACACCTGGTGGCTCCAAACGTCAGAACATCCCCCTCCCCGGCAGCCGTTCTTCTTTAACCCAAGGGGGGCTCCAGTCTCCCAAACTGGCACCCTTTTGTCCACCATCCCACCCTCCTGCAAGGGTCCAACCCCCAGGAAGGTGTCCCTGAGCCATACCAGCCCTTTCCCCACATCCTTGCAGCTCAACCCCCTCTTGGACCCGTTTTCCCAACCCCTGCTCCAGTTAGTGGCTCTCGAGGCTTTGGGAAAATCCCACTGACTTTCTGGGAAGAAGGGTTTGAGGGGAGCCCAGAGAGGAAGGGTAAGGGCTGAACAGGGGGATGTCCTGGTCACCCCTTCACCAGAGACCTGTCCTCCCACGAGGATGCACAGCCAGAGCCTCTCTCTTTCTCAGTAAGGTGGACCGGACAAGGAGAGGGGAAAGAATGGTTAAGTCTGGGAGTGAGGGTGGGGGTGGGGGGGAGTTTGCTAGAGACCAGCAAAAGGTTGGACACTCACTGTGCAGGCGGCTGATATTGTGAGCTGGGCCAGCAAGCTGGGCCATCTTGGGCAGCCTCTTCCTCCTGGCGGGCTTGGCCACCTCGGGGCCCAGGTGCCTGGGGGCCAGGTGATCCATCTGGGACAGGACCAGGAGGAGGATGTCAGGTCTGGCTGGTTCAGGTTGCTCAACCTGCCTGGCTCCACAGCCAGACCCACAGGATCCACCTTGAACCTCCCTCCCCATCTGGAGCAAGCACTGGCACCTGGCTCTGTAGATTCTGGATTCGCAGGTGCTGCTTCTCCAAGTGCCGCTGCTGCTGGGCCACCTTCTGGAAGAGTTGCTGGATCCTGCTGTTCTGAGCCTCCAGCTGAGTCTGGGGAGAGTGTAAAAGTCTGGTGAGGATCTGGTCTTCTGCCACCACCTTCTCCATTCATCCGCTGGTCCTACTTCCAACTCTCCATCCTTTGAGGCCGGGGCAAAAGAGCCCAGGCTTCCCTGGTGGCTCAGTGGTAAAGAATTCGACTGTCCATGCAGGAGATGCAGGAGAAGCAGGTTCCATCCCTGGAGATCCCCTGGAGGAGGAAATGGCAACCCACTCCAGTGTTCTTGCCTGGAGAATCCCATGGACAGAGGAGCCTGGAGGGCTACAGTCCTGTGCTGTGCATAGTCGCTCACTCGTGTCTGACTCTTTGTGATCCCATGGACTGTAGCCTGCCAGGCTTCTCTGACCATGGGGATTCTCCAGGCAAGAATAACGGAGAGGGTTGTCATGCCCTCCTCCAAGGTATCTTCCCAACCCAGGGATCGAACCCAGGGTCTCCTGCATTGAGAGGGGTTCTTTACCGTCTGAGCCACCAGAGAAGCTTATTACAGTCCACGGAGTCGCAAAAGAGGCAGATATCACGGAGCGACTGAGCATCCAGGCAAAAGGGAGAGACCAGGGTTTTCGGGATGCACCCCTTCTTGTTCACTCCCTTCCAGGGCAGTAGCGTATATGTACCTTCAAGCTGCGGAGGGTTTCCGGGGAGGCGTCGCCGCCGCCGGGAGTGACCAGATTGGCCTGGGCGCTCGGAGGCGCGGCGGACCCCTCAGGATCCTTGCAGGCCGCCCCACACGCGCCCAGACGCCGTTCCAGCTCGCCCAGCTGCCCACGGGTGCGCTCCACGTGTTCGCGCAGCCCGTGGCCGAGCTGCAAGAGGCCGTGCGCCAGCACGTTCACCTCGTCCCAGGAGGCAAAGCGCGGCGTCTCGGGAGGCTCCGGGCGGCCCTGTGCGCTCAGCAGCCCGGCGGTGGCGGCGCACAGCATCAGGGCTGCTCCGGCTGTCGGCGCACAGCGCATCCTTCCTGGTGGTCCAAGCTTCGGAGATTCGGGGAGGCAGGAGTGAGGGGGCGCCAGAGAGACTCTGGGGTCGAGGTGTGAGGGCTGGAAACCCGAGGGCCCTGGCGGAGGACTCGCTTTGGTGCTGAAGCCGGAGCAAAGACTCGAATGACAGCCCCCGGCCCTCGGCTTGGTGTGTCCGTGCGACGCCCTCTGTTATGAGCGCTGCGCGCGCGAGGAAGGAGGAGCCTGGAAGGCGGGGCGTGTGAAGTTCCGGGGGCGGGGAGTGGGGGCCGGAGTTGGGGTTCAGTACGCTGGAAGCAGGGTAGTTATGCCGGATCTGGGGCGCCGTGGGAAGTGCAAAAGTCTGGCTTCTCTAACCAGGCCCTGATGTGCGTTTTGCGTCGTGCCTTCTCTGCTGACCATGGGAGACGTGACTTCCTCTCCTCGCGGTCCCCTTCCAGGCACCGGAATTCCGAGGCCCCCCCACCCCCCCACCCCAGCCACGTTCAGTGGGGAAACGGCGCCGGCAGGAACGGCATGCCCGGCAGCATTCCTGACTCCCACTCTCCAAGTCAAGAGCTAGAGAAGAGGGTTCTGGTATGTTGAGTCCAGCAGGACCAGGCAGGAAGCCCGGAAGCACGCAAACATCCCCTCCTCCGGGAGAGCATAACAAGATCAGGCTGGACCCCCTGGGGAGGCATCTCCCAGGCTCCAGCTCCTTCCTGCTCAAGGCTTCATCATCGCAGATGTGTTGGTGGGATTTTCATTTTCTTTTTTAAATTTGGGTGTGCTGGGTCTTAGTTGAGGCATGCAGGGTCTTTAGTCTCTGACCAGGGATCAATCCTGGGTCCCCTGCATTGTGAGCTCGGAGTTGCAGCCACTGGACCACCAAGGAAGTCCCCTTGCTTGATTCTTAAACATCCCTCATCCCACTCCTCGCCACTTAGTGCCCTGGTGGCAGGGCCCAGATCTGTTTTGTTCAGTCTCCAGCCTGTCTCCCCACTGCCCACTCACCCTCAGGGTCTTCAGAGTCTTGAGTATTTGCCTGCACTGAAGCAGGAAACTCAGAAGGAAAGAGGGGCTGCATGGAAGAATGTTTTTCCATGTTCAGTCTCCCTCTCCTGCATTCATTAATTCAAAAAAAGGGCCCTCTGCTCTCCTACATGGAGTCCCCAGGGTGGTGGAAGGACCCCAACATCTGAGCCTGGAGTAGGGGCAGAGTTGGGACAGAGGAAGAATTGAATTGAGGCCATGATGCGGACCACGTTCCTGATTTGGGCTGCTACTGTTTAGTTGCTCAGTCTTGTCCGACTCTTTGGGACGCCATGGACTGCAGCCTGGCAGGCTCCTCTGTCCGTGGGATTTCTCAGCAAAAATACTGAAGTGGGTTACCATTTCCTTCTCCAGGCTTAGCACAGCCCCACCAACTTCCCTATACCTTGTACAAAAATTGAGGCTGGCATAGAAAACCTGCCTGCCAGGAAAAACCCAGGGCACATTGGCTCAGACAGAGCCCAGGCAAGAAGAACAGAGTTGACTCAGCGGGGCTCTGGAATCTGAAACTCCCCGCCCCGGGGCTGACGTGCAGGTCACCACTCATACACTTGGCTGAGCCAGACCAGGATGGCAGATTCCGGCAGCTGTGACAGGCAGATGGGAAGGGCGGGGAACAAAACCTTGGCAAGGAGTAGATCTAGACAGCCACCATCTGCCCAGACAGCCAGCTGGTTCAGCTGCCAGGCCTCAGCCTCTTTCTGAGTGAGGGTCACTGGTCTCCCAGAATGGGCTCTTCTCTCTGGCATCTTCTTTTGTCAAAGATGTATTTATTTATTTAATTTTTGGCTGTGCTGGGTCTTCGTGGGCCTTTTGCAGTTGCAGTGCGCAGGCTTCTCATTGCTGTGGTTTCTCTTGTTGGAGAGCACGGGTGGCAGTACTTGTGGCACACGGGCTTAGTTGCTCCTCGGCATGTGGGATCTTCCTGGGCCAGGGATGGAACCCGGGTCCCCTGCATTAGCAGGTGGATTCCATACCACTCAGCCACAAGGGAAGCCCACCTCCCTGGCTTCTTGAACTGAGAAAAATGATCAATTACTTTTTCAACCTGATGGCTGTTTCCTGATCCCCTTCTCAGGGGCTTCGATCTCTGTGCTGTGTTTCAGAGGGCACAGAATACACTCAAGGCTCTTAGAGACACCTGTAGTGAACAAGCTACAAAAGAGTTTCTCTAGGAGCCTGGAATTGACCCTGGACTATATCCTAAAAACTGCTCTGTGGAATATGCCTTTGTTCCAGCAATAATTTATCACCATGATGAATTGTTTCTTTGGCACCTGTTTTGTTCTGGCTGGGGCTTCCCTCATTCAAATGGTAAAGAATGTACCTGCAATGCAAGAGACCAGGTTCTATCCCTGGGTCGGGAAGATCCCCTGGAGAAGGGAATGGCTATCCACTCTAGTATTCTTGCCTGGAGAATCCCACAGACAGAGGAGCCTGGCGGGCTATATAGTCCATGGGATCACAAAGAGTCAGACACCACTGAGCATGTACCATGAGGATCTTTTTAAAAAGGTAATTTCGAGGCTTCCTTGGTGGCCCAGTGGTTAAGATTCCGCCTTGCAATGCAAGAGACAGTGGTCTTATCCCTGGTCTGGGAAGATTCCACATACCATGGGGCAACTGACCCTTGTGCCACAACTACTAAGCCTGTGCACCCTGGAGAGAATGAGAAGCTCTCGCTCGCTACAGCTAGGAAAAGCTCACATGGAGCAACAAAGAACCAGCGTAGCCAAAAATAAAGAAAGAAAGAAACTGAAGCCACTGAGCAGCAGCAGCAAATCAGTTCTGTTCAGTCACTCAGTTGTGTACGACTCTTTGCAACCCCATGGACTGCAGCATGCCGGGCTTCCCTGTCCTTCACCATCTCCCAGAGCTTGTTCAAACTCATGTCCATAGAGTCGGTGATGACATCCAACCATCTCATCCTCTGTTGTCCCCTTCTCCTCCTGCCTTTAATCTTTCCCAGAATCAGGGTCTTTTCAAATAAGTCAGTTCTTCGCATCAGGTGGCCAAAGTATTGGAGCTTCAGCTTCAACATCAGTCCTTCCAATGAATATTCAGGACTGATTTCCTTTTGGATTGACTGGTTTGATCTCCTTGCAGTCCAAGAGACTCTCAAGAGTCTTCTTCAACACCACAGTTCAAAAGCACCAATTCTTCAGTGCTCAGCTTTCATTATGGTCCAACTCTTACATCCATACATGACTACTGGAAAATCATAGCTTTGACTTAACAAAGCTTTGTCAGCAAAGTAATGTCTCTACTTTTTAATATGCTGTCTAGGTTGGTCATAGCTTTTCTTCCAAGGAGCAAGCGTCTTTTAATTTCATTCCTGTAGTCACCATCTGCAGTGATTTTGGAGCCCAAGAAAATAAAGTCTGTCACTGTTTCCATTGTTTCCCAATCTATTTGCCATGAAGTGATGGGACCAGATGCCATGTTCATTTTTTTTTAATGTTGAGTTTTAAACCAGCTTTTTCACTCTCCTCTTTCACTTTTATCAAGAGGCTCTTTAGTTCCTCTTTGCTTTCTGCTGTAAAGGTGGTGTCATCTGTACATCTGAGCTTATTGATATTTCTCCTGGCAATCTTGATTCCAGCTTGTGCTTCATCCCTCCCAGCATTTTTCATGATGTACTCTGCATTTAAGTTAAATACACAGGGTGACAATATACAGCCTCGAAGTACTCCTTTCCCAATTTTCAAACCAGTCTGTTGTTCCATGTCCAGTTCTAACAGTTGGTTCTTG
Organism: Tragelaphus eurycerus; assembly: GCA_935064755.1. NCBI lineage: Eukaryota > Metazoa > Chordata > Mammalia > Artiodactyla > Bovidae > Tragelaphus > Tragelaphus eurycerus. The sequence continues at coordinate 3,759,184 of CAKXYN010000058.1, read as the reverse complement.
ACCTACATATAATTTTCTCAGGAGGCAGGTCAGGTGGTCTGGTATTCCCATCTCTTTAAGACTTTTTCAGTTTGTTGTGATCCACATAGTGTATAAAATATACACAGAGGATAAAAAAAGATAATTATGCAGTTTGTTTTTTTTTCTGAACCACTTCAGGATATGTTGCAGACTTGATTCTGTTGCAGACTCGATTAGCACTTTTACTAAGAATAAGGACATTCATTTATGTAACTGCAGCACAGATAGCAACTTGAGGAATTTTGACCCTGACATAATGCTGTTATCTAATCCATGGTCCAGATTCCAGTTTCATCAACTGTGCCCATCATGTCCTTTACAGCAATGTTTTATCTCTGGAGTTCCATCCAGGATCACATGGTGAATTTCCTTGTTGTGTTTCCTTAAGTATTAGTCACCTCTGTCGTGTCTGACTTTGCGACCCCCCGTGGACTGTAGCCCACTAGGCTCCTCTGTCCATGGGATTCTCCAGGCGAGAATACTGGAGTGGGTAGCCATTCCCTTCTCCAGGAGATCTCCAGAGATTGAACCCGAGTCTCCTGCATTGCAGATGACGTCTTTACCATCTGAGCCACCAGGGAAGCCCCAAGAATACTGGAGTTAGTAGCTATTTCCTTCTCCAAAGGATCTTTGCAACCCAGGGATTGATCCCAGGTCTCTTGCACTGCAGGTGGATTCTTTACCATCTGAGCCACCAAGGAAGCCCAAAGTAGGATCTTGCTATTTATCCATACTATATATATAACAGTTTGTATCTGCCCAGTCCACCCGTCTCCCACATCACTCCCCCTTTGACAAGCACAAGTCTGTTCTCTTTGCTCTATATTTAACCACTTAACTTTTTTTTTTTTTTTTTTTTGTCATGCAGCATGTGGGATCTTAGTTTCCCAACCAGGGATTGAACCCCGGCCACCTGAATGGAAGCTTGGAGTCTTAAGCACTGGCCTGCTAGACAACCCTAACCACTTGACTTTAGTATTGAGTGATTGCTGCTGTAATGGGAAGCACAGAAGGTGGCAGAGAAGGGGCCACCCCCAGCAGGAAAGGCTTTTGGTGGGGGGCAGAGGGCGGCTGAGACTGAGGAGTCATAAGATTATCCAGATGAAAAGTGTCTGGAGTGAGTGACCTAGATTGGGGAAGACAGTGAATAACGCACTGTAGCATGGGACGTGTGTCTGTTTTTTCCCAGACCAGGCCAGAGGGACATTGGGGCTCTGTGTGTAGACATCCTAAAAGAAGCTTCAGAGTCTCTGTCCAGGAACAGCCCCCTCACCACCCTTCCTGTCAGACTCTAGTCACATCCAGGTCACCAGGGAAAGTCAGCTTTAGGGCAGGAGGCTCAGACCAGAAAGAATGACTCAGATTCTTGGCTGAGCCTCCACAAAGAAATGGCGTGGACTCTGCCCAAGTCATTCTTCCCACCTCCTCTCGCCTCCCACCCAGTCCTGTTAGCCAGGGTGCTTGCGTGCGTGTAAACCTACAACCTTTGGACCCCAGGGCAAACAGCCCTGAACTCCCTCAGGAAAGAATAAGTGCAACAGGGCACATTAACTTAGCATTCACCTTGATCCCATGAGGCACATGCATAGTCCAGTCTTTGTCACTCTCAAATCAGCCCTGAAACTGAAAGTGTTCCTTTCCCTTTTGGACTGACCAGAAAGTTGTGAGGTTCTGAAATGCTCACATACTTCACTGAAGACAGTCAGCTTGGAAAGGCCAAGATTTGAAACTCGTTCTCTCAAGTTCCTAACTAATGAATCTTAATTTAAAAAATAATCTTGCCTGTTTTTGTAAGTTATGGGTTTTCCTGGTAGCTCAGCTGGTAAAGAACCCACCTCCAATGCCGGAGGCCCGAGTTCGATTCTTGGGTCAGGAAGATCCGCTGGAGAAGGGATAGGCTACCCTCTCTGGTATTCTTGGGCTTCCATGGTGGCCCAGCTGGTCAAAAATCTGCCTGCAGTGCGGGAGACCTGGGTTTGATCCCTGGGTTGGGAAGATCCCCTGGAAAAGGGAAAGGCTACTCATTCCAGTATTCTGGTCTGGAGAATTCCATGGACTGTATAGTCCATGGGGTCCAAAAGAGTTAGACTTGACTTTCACTTTCACTTTGTAAGTTACAGTTTTGAATGGGTGAGGCATTAGCCTTGTGCCAAGCCCCAAAAGTCTAAAAACCATAGCCAGAAGGACTTCTTTGGTGGCCCAGTGGCTAAGACTTGGTGCTCCCAATGCAGGGGGCCGGGGTTCCAGCCCCGGTCAGAGAACTAGACCCCACATGCTGCAGCTAAGAGGCTGCAGCTAAGAGTCCACATCATGCCTCAGCTAAAAGACCCCACCTGCCACAACCATAATAAAAAGATCCTGAGTGTCACATGCCACAACTGAGACCCAATGCAGCCAAATAAATATTTTTAAAAATAAAAAATCAAAACCCATAGCTGGAAAAGTCTCCCTTCCCTTAATCATGTGTTCACCTAAAACTTTGTTCAAGAGTGTTTATTCAGGTTTATTCATAATCATTTTTGAAGTTCTTTGTGGGTCTAAACATATTCCTTTTCAAAACTTCAAAACTGTTATGGACTGAATGTTTGGATTCTCTTAAAATTCATATGTTGAGTACAATGAGTGACAAAGATTTACTGTATAGCACAGGGAATTATAGTCAATAGTTATCTTGTAACAAACTATAATGAAAGATAATTTCAAAAATAATATGTGTATATGTATAACTGAATCACCTTTCTGTGTACCTGAAACATTGTAAATCAACTATACTTCAATAAAATATAAATATTAAAAAAAATTTAATTCATATATTGAAGCCCTAAAACCCCAATCTAATGGTAATTGGAGGTGGGGACTTTGGGAGGTGATTAGGTCATGACAGGGCTTCCCAGGTGGCTCAGTGGGTATAAGAATTCTGCCTGCAGTGTAGGAGACACAGGCATACACGGGTTCGATTCCTGGATGGGGAAGATCCCCTGGAGAAGGGCATGGCTACCCACTCAAATATTCTTGCCTGGAGAATTCCACAGACAGCGGAACCTGGTGGGCTACAGTCCATGGAATCGCAAAGTGTCAGATATGACTTAGCATAGCACAGCAATCTGTACACACTTCAGGTGCACAATCTAATCAACTTTGACCTATGTAAACACCTGTGACTCTATCAGCATAATGAAGGTAATAGAAATCTCTATCACACCCCAAAGCTTCCTTGTCCCTCTTAGGAAGCTCCCACTGGCTCCTCCCATCTTCCCCAGATAACCACATCCTGCTTTCTGTCACCACAGATAAGTTTGCATTTCCTAGAATTTTATATAAACGGAATCACATAGAATGAACTCTTTTTGTTTTGGTCCACTTTTTTTTTTCACTCAGCATGATTATTTTGAAAGTCATCCATGTTGCAATGTGTATCAATAGTATAGTTATTTTTAATGTCCATATGGATAAACCAACAAATGAAATCCATTCATCTGTTGAAGAACATTGGAGTTGTTTCCAGTCTTCGCTTATTAAAAATAAAAGCTTCTGGGACTCCCCTGGTGGTTCAGTGGTTCAGTGGTCTCACCTTCCAATGCAGATGGTGTGAGTTCAATCCCTGGTTGGGGAGCTAAGATCCCACATGCTTCATGGCCAAAAACCAAAACATAAAATAGAAGTTGTAACAATTTATATTGTAAAATATTGTAACAAATCCAGTAGAGACTTTAAAAATTGCCCACAACAACAACAAAAATATTTTTTTTAAATACAGCTCCTATGGACAATTCACATACAACTTTCAAGAAGTTTTTTCTTAATTGAAGTATATTTTATTTACAATGTGTTAATTTCTGCTGAACAGCAAAGTGATTCAAGAATATATATATATATATATACATCTTTATATTCTTTCCATTATGGTTTATCATAGAACACTGAATATAGTTCCTGTGCTGTGCAGTAAGCCCTTGTTCTTTATCCATGCTATATATCATAGTTTGCATCTGCTAATCCCAAACTCTCAATCCTTTCTGCCCCCTTGGCAACCTCAAGTCTGTTCCCTATGTCTGTGAGTCTGCTTCAGTTTTGTAGATAAGTTCCTTTGGATCTAATTTTAGCTTCCACATATAAATGATATCATCTGGTATTTGCCTCAATTTCTGATCTGCTTCACTTAGTATGTGCATCCAATGTCAGGTACAAGTTTTTGATGGAATAGTGCTTTCATTACTCTTGGGGAAAAAATTTAATTAAAAATTTTAATTTTAATTTCCCTAGTACTCCTGTCCCTTATCCATCCAGTTCCCCTTATACATATTCACAATCACTGTCAATAGTATGTATATATATATTTATATCACTGAGTCACCTTTCTGTAACCTGAAACTAACACTACATTATAAATCAGTTCAGTCGCTCAGTCGTGTCCGACTCTTTGCGACCCCATGAATCGCAGCACACCAGGCCTCCCTGTCCATCACCAACTCCCAGAGTTCACCCAGACTCACGTCCATCAAGTCAGTGATGCCATCCAGCCATCTCATCCTCTGTCGTCCGCTTTTCCTCTTGCCCCCAATCCTTCCCAGCATCAGAGTCTTTTCCAATGAGTCAACTCTTCGCATGAGGTGGCCAAAATACTGGAGTTTCAGCTTTAGCATCATTCCTTCCAAAGAAATCCCAGGGCTGATCTCCTTCAGAATGGACCAGTTGGATCTCCTTGCAGTCCAAGGGACTCTCAAGAGTCTTCTCCAACACCACAGTTCAAAAGCATCAATTCTTCAGCGCTCAGCCTTCTTCACAGTTCAACTCTCACATCCATACATGACCACAGGAAAAACCATAGCCTTGACTAGATGAACCTTTGTTGGAAAAGTAATGTCTCTGCTTTTGAATATACTATAAATCAACTATAATTCAATTTAAATAATAAAGATCAAAAAAAAGTTCTTCTAGGTTTTAAGTCACAGAAAATCTTTATTGCAAGGTAAGATTTTCCTTTTCTACTCCATTGCAGAACGTTTATGGTTTTATTTTCATGCTTAGTTATTTGATGCAAATTACAACATCTTACAGCCCTGAAATTAAAACATGCTTGCTCCTTGAAAGGAAAGCTATGACAAACCTTAACAGCATATTCAAAAGCAGAAACATCACTTTGCCAACAGAGGTCCATATAGCCTAAGCTATGATTTTTCCAGTGGTTATGTATGGATGTGAGAGTTGGACTCTAAAGAAAGCTGAGCGCTGAAGAATTGATGCTTTCGAATTGTGTTGCTGCAGAAGACTCTTGAAAGTCCCTTGGACAGCAAGGAGATCAAACCAATCAATCCTAAAGGAAATCAGTCCTGAATATTCATTAGAAGGACTGATGCTGAAGCTCCAGTAATTTGGCCACCTGAACCAAAGAGCTAACTCACTGGAAAAGACCCTGATGCTGGGAAAGATTGAAGGCAGGAGAAGAAGGGGGCGACAGAGGATGAGACTCTTGGATGGCATCATCAACTCAATGGACATGAGTTTGAGCAAACTCCAGGAGATGGTGAAGAATTGAGGAGCCGGGCATACTGCAGTCCCTGGGGTCACAAACAGCCAGACATGACTTGACAGCAACTGAACAACATTATCTTAATGAATCAGTTACATCACTTCCCTAACCAGTGATTTATTGTAAGTGACTGGCTCACAGTCTGGAAACAACCTAAGTGTTCCAGCACAAGAGTATGGCTATCCAGGGTAACGCGCCAAACACACTTTCAAATTGCAAATTATTTCAAGGAAGTACTTAGTGACCTCTGAGAAATATAGTCTGTGTTAAGTAAGAAATTCAAACAGTGTGTCCAGTAACATTCCAATGTTTCTTTCTTTTTTAAAAAGTTAAACTACAGCTCATTTACAATGTTATGTTACTTTAAAGTGTACAGCAAAGTGATTCAGTTCCAATGTTTCCTTTTAAACATATTTATGAGAAAAGAGGCTGGTGAGAAACACAGAAATGGAATAACAACCTCAGATGGGATGTCTGTGGGCCTGTTCATTTATTCATGAAGATATTTGTTTGTGTTCGAATTACAAAAGGAGGCAGTTGTGCATCTCTGCCTGACAGTGCCCGTTACCACTGATGAAGTAACCTTGCTGAAAAATCAAACTTGAATCTAAAAAAGAAATCTCTAGAATGTCCAAAATCCAAAACAGTAGCAATGAGTCACCTGTGGCTGTCAGACACTTGAAAGGTGGCCATTCCAAGTTATCATGTGATGTGTTCTAAGTATAACCAACACATCACATTAGGAAGACTTGGTAAAAAAAAAAAAGTAAAATATCTAAGTTTTTAATATGTATTACATGTTGAAATCATCAAATTTCGGGTGTGTTAGATTGAAATTAATGATTAAACTAAAGAGAGAAAATAAAGAGAAAGACAAATACCGTACGATTTCATTTATATGTAGAGTCTAAGATATGACAGAAGCATGTGAAACAGAAACAGATTCACATAGAGACAGACTTAGCAGCAGCAGCAGAGACAGACTTGTGGTTGCCGAAGGGGAGGGGTGGGCGAGGGATGGGTTGGGAGTTTGGGATTAGCAGATACAAACTCTTATATACACGTTGGGTAAACAACATGTTACTGTATAGCACTAAGAACTGTATTCAATATCTTATCATAAACCACAATGGAAAAGAATATGAAAAAGAATATATATGTATGCATAACTGAATCACTTTGCTGTAGAGTAGGAATTAGCACATCATAAATCAGTTATATTTCAATACAATTAATTATTAAAAATGAATAAAACTGGGACTTCTCCGGTGGTGCAGCAGATGGGAATCTGCCTGCAGTGCAGGGGACACGGGTTCGATCCCTGGTCCTGGAAGATCCCACATGGAGCTGAGCCACTAAGCCTCCTGGCCACAATTAATGAGCCCATGTGCTACAGCTGCTGAAGTCGGAGTGCCTAGAGCCTGTACTCCAAAACTAGCCACTGCAATGAGAAGCCTGAGCTCTGTGATGGAGAGAGAAACTAGAGAAAGCCCAGGCAAAAGTAAGGAAGACCCAATACAGCCAAAATAAATAAATAAATAGTTCAGTTCAGTTCAGTCGCTCAATCGTGTCCGACTCTTTATGACCCCATGAATTGCAGGCCTCCCTGTCCATCACCAGCTCCCAGAGTTCACTCAGACTCATGTCCATTGAGTCAGTGATGCCATCCAGCCATCTCATCCTCTGTCGTCTCCTTCTCCTCCTGCCCCCAATTCCTTCCAGCATCAGAGTCTTTTCCAGTGAGTCAACTCTTCGCATGAGGTGGCCAAAGTACTGGAGTTTCAGCTTTAGCATCAGTCCTTCCAATGAACACCCGGGACTGATCTCCTTTAGAATGGACCGGTTGGATCTCCTTGCATTCCAAGAGACTCTCAAGAGTCTTCTCCAACACCATAGTTCAAAAGCATCAATTCTTCGGCACTCAGCCTTCTTCACAGTCGAACTCTCACATCCATACATGACCACAGGAAAAACCATAGCGTTGACTAGACGGACCTTTGTTGGCAAAGTAATGTCTCTGCTTTTCAATATGCTATCTAGGCTGGTCATAACTTTTCTTCCAAGGAGTAAGCGTCTTTTAATTTCATGGCTGCAATCACCATCTGTAGTGATTTGAGAGCTCAGAAAAATAAAGTCTGACACTGTTTCCACTGTTTCACCATCTATTTCCCATGAAGTGATGGGACCAGATGCCATGATCTTCGTTTTCTCAATGTTGAGCTTTAAGCCAACTTTTTCACTCTCCTCTTTCACTTTCATCAGAGGCTTTTTAGTTCTTTTTCACTTTCTGCCATAAGGGTGGTGTCATCTGCATATCTGAGGTTATTGATATTTCTCCCGGTAATCTTGATTCCAGCTTGTGCTTCTTCCAGTCCAGCGTTTCTCATGATGTACTCTGCATAGAAGTTAAATAAGCAGGATGACAATATACAGCCTTGACATACTCCTTTTCCTATTTGGAACCAGTCTGTTGTTCCATGTCCAGTTCTAACTGTTGCTTCCTGACCTGCATACAGATTTCTCAAGAGGCAGGTCAGGTGGCAGGTCAGGTGGTCTGGTATTCCCAACTCTTTCAGAATTTTCCACAGTTTAATGTGATCCACAGAGTCAAAAGCTTTGGCATAGTCAATAAAGCAGAAATAGATGTTTTTCTGGAACTCTCTTGCTTTGTCGATGATCCAGTGGATGTTGGCAATTTGATCTCTGGTTCCTCTGCCTTTTCTAAAACCAGCTTGAACATCAGGAAGTTCACGGTTCATGTATTGCTGAAGCCTGGCTTGGAGAATTTTGAGCATTACTTTACTAGCATGTGAGATGAGTGCAATTGTGTGGTAGTTTGAGCATTTTTTGGCATTGCCTTTCTTTGGGATTGGAATGAAAACTGACCTTTTCCAGTCCTGTGGCCACTGCTGAGTTTTCCAAATTTGCTGGTATATCGAGTGCAGCACTTTCACAGCGCCATCTTTCAGGATTTGAAATAGCTCAACTGGTATGATTAAAGCAAATTTTGTCTTCTTTAATTTTTTTAGAGTGGATACTAGAAAAATTTAAATTAAACTTGTGATTCATATTTGTGGCTCACGTTATATTTTTATTACACAGCATTGGTCTACATCTAGACCTAGATCCAGCTGCCAATTTTTACAAAATACAGAAGACAGGGGAATATCTTAATGGACACAACAGGGGTGAGGTCAGCCCAATCCAAACTGTGAGAGATACTAGCGGACAAATCTTTCTTTTCTTTTTATTTTTTTTTAAGCAAAAAACTAAAAACAACAACAAAAAGATGGTGAGAGAATTTTTAGTTTCAGTCAAGGTACACTTCAACAATCTGTGAACCAAGAACTTCTAGATGTTCAAGCTGGATTTAGAAAAGGTAGATGAACCAGAGATCAAATTGCCATTGGATCATAGAAAAAGCAAGAGAGTTCCAGAAAAATATCTACTTCTGCTTTATTGACTACACTAAAGCCATTGACTATGTGAATTACAACAAACTGGAACATTCTTAAAGAGATGGAAATACCAGACCACCTTACCTGCCTCCTGAGAAATCCATATTCAGGTCAAAAAGCAACAGTTAGAAGTGGACATGGACTGTTTAGAATAGCCAGGACATGGAAGCAACGTAGATGTCCATCAGTGGATGAAGGGATAAGAAAGCTGTGGTACATATACACAATGGAGTATTACTCAGCCATTAAAAAGAATACATTTGAATCAGTTTTAATGAGGTGGATGAAACTGGAGCCGATTATACAGAGTGAAGTAAGCCAGAAAGAAAAACACCAGTACAGTATACTAACGCATATATATGGAATTTAGAAAGATGGTAATGATAACCCTGTATGCGAGACAGCAAAAGAGACACAGATGTATAGAACAGTCTTTTGGACTCTGTGGGAGAGGGAGAGGGTGGGATGATTTGGGAGAATGGCATTGAAACATGTATATTATCATATGTGAAATGAATCACCAGTCCAGGTTCAATGCGTGATAGAGGATGTTTGGGGCTGGTGCACTGGGATGACCCAGAGGGATGGTATGAGGAGGGAGGTGGGAGAAGGGTTCAGGATGGGGAACACATGTACACCCATGGCGATTCATGTCGATGTATGGCAAAACCACTACAATATTGTAAAGTAAAAAAAAAAAAGAAGAAGAAGTGGACATGGAACAATGGACTGCCTCCAAACTGGGAAAGGGGTGCGTCAAGGAATTTTTAGTTTAAAAGAGATTTAATGGCAATTTAAAAAAATACTTATTTCTTTGGCTGCACCAAGTCTTGGTTGAGGTATACAGGAGCTTCTGCTGTGGCATGTGGGATCTCGTTCCCTGAAGAGAGATCAAACCCTCACCCCCTGCACTAGAAACACAGAGTCTTAACCACTGAACCACCAGAAAAGTCCCCAAAAGAGATTTAAAAACATTTCAACCAAAGGTAATGTATGGATATTTGAGAAACTTGATTCAAACTATCTCTAAAATAATAAAACAAAGGATAACAACAAATCATAAAATTTATGGACATTAAATTACTGGACATTGGATGATGTTGAAATTTAAAAGTATGATAATGTTATATGGGTATTTTTATTTTTAATTTAATTTAATTAAAAAATTTATTTGTATGCACTGGGTCTTAGTTGTGGCATGTGTGATCTAGCTCCCTGACCAGGGATGAAACCCAGTATTGGGAGCACAGAGTCTTAACCATGGGACCACCAGGGATGTCCCAATATATGGGTTTTTTTTTTTTAAAGAAATGTCCTAAAAAAGTGATTTGTGTCTCCTAGAATGCAAACTCAAATATCTACTGATAATGAAATGGCCGGGATTTGCTTCAGAATAATCCAGCTGGAAGGAAGTGGGAACCCAGGTGGGAGATGAAACAAAATAGACTTGATAACTGGTGTTCAGATTATATAATCTTTTTTTCTCATTTTGGGAAAATATGTTGTTGTTCTTCAGTCGCCCAGTTGTGTCCGACTCTTTGGGACCCCATGGACTGCAGCATGCCAGACTTCCCTGTCCTTCACCGTCTCCCGGAGTTTGCCCAAATTCATGTTTATTGTATCAGTGATGCCATCCAGCCATCCCATCCTCTGATGCCCTCTTCTTCTGCCCTTGATCTTTCCCAGCATCAGGGGCTTTTCCAATGAGTTGTCTGTTCAAGTCAGATGACCAAAATACTGGAGCTTCAGCTTTGGCATCAGTTCTTCCAGTGAATATTCAGGGTTGATTTCCCTAAAGATTGACTGGTTTGATCTCCTTGATGTCCAAGGGACTTTCAGGAGTCTTCTCCAGCACCACAGTTCGAAGACATCAATTCTTTGTTGTTCTGCCTTCTTTATGGTCCAGTTCTCACAAGCATTTGTGACCACTGGGAAGATCAGCAGGAAAAGATACATCATGCAAAATTTACCATCTTTACCACTTTTAGGTGTACAGTTGAGTAGCATCTCTGTACTCAGTTCACAATGCTCCAAGTTAAAAGGTGAAAATAAAATTTTTGAAGACGTAAAACATTCAAGTAAAAATATGTTGGTGGATTCAATATTGGTGGACTGGTGCACCAAGTCTTATTTCTCTCTTTAGCTTCTTAATTTTCTATGATAAACATGCTAATTAAAATTTTTTGCTAACAGTACGAAAAAGCTAGATAGGACTTGAAGAAAAATTTCTTCCCAAATAATACCTGGATCAGCCTTGCATCCTGGGGTTTGGCTAGGGAGAAGCGCCCCTGGTGGCGAATCAGAGAGCAGCTCCAGGGAGGAAAGGACAGTGTTCCCGGCTGCTGAGTCCCCCTGTCCTGTCCGAGACTCTTGAAGTCTGAGAGGTCCCCTGGGGGTGTCCTCAAGGTTTTGTCCTGGAAGAGAAGCGATTCAAAGGAGGAGTCAAAGGGAACTGTGGACGTGATGAGCAGCAACTTTCCTCTTCCTTCCCGCCCCCCACTTCCTCTTCCCGTTAGACCATCTCATTTACTTAACAGCAATTCATCTATTTGTCAATGAATTGAGCACCTACTATGTGCCTGGCCCCGTTCCAAGCACTGGGGACAAGTGTGATTTGCCCTAATGGAGCTGGCATAGTGTCTGTGAGAGAGACACAGTAAACAGAGAAAATGTATAACATGTTACATGGTGATAAGTATTAAGAAGAAAAATAAATTGAAGAAAGGAGATATGGAATGAGGGGATGATGGAAATTTTATTTATTTATTTTAAAAAGCTTTGCCATGCCACGTGGCAGGTGGGATCCTAGTTCCCCAACCAAGGATCAAACAGGATTGCTGTTGTTGTTCAGTCGCTCAGTCGTGTCCGATTTTTTGCGACCCCACGGACTGCAGCGTGCATAGGACAGGCTTCTCTGTCCTTCACTATCTCCTGGAGTTTGCTCAAACTCAAGTCCATTGGGTTGGTCATGCCATCCAACCATCTCATCCTCTGTTGTCCCCTTCTCCTCCTTCCTTCAATCTTTCCCAGCATTAGAGTCTTTTCCAGTCAGTCAGCTCTTCGCATCAGGTGGCCAAAATATTGGAGCTTGAGCTTCAGCATCAGTCCTTCTAATGAATATTCAGGGTTGATTTCTTTTAGGATTGACTTGTTTGATCTCATTGCAGTCGAAGAGACTCTCAAGAGTCTTCTCCAGCACCACAGTTCATAAGCGTCAATTCTGCGGTGCTCAAAATACTGAACAGCTAAAGAAGTCCCCTGCCTATTTGAAATATAGTCAGGACATGACGGCAGCCATGGAATTAAAAGGCACTTGCTCCTTGGAAGAAAAGCTATGACAAACCTAGACAGCATATTAAAAAGCAAAAACATTACTTTTCTGACAAAAGTGCATATAGTCAAAGCTACAGTTTTCCCAGTAGTCTTGTATGGATGTGAGATTTGGACCATAAAGAAGGCTGAGCGCCAAAAATCTGATGTGACTGAACCACCACCACAAGTCTGGACCCGAATAATGGAGAAGAAGCTGTGTGAGTAGTGAGGCAAAGGAGGTGAAGAAGTAAGTCAGGCAGATATCTAGGGGAAGGATATTCTAGGAAGAAGGAATAGCCAGTGCAAAGGGCCTGAGGTTTCTGATGTTTGAGGAACACTAAGAAGTTCCTGCAGGGCGAAACAGGGGTGGGAGGGAGGGGAGAGAGACAGACGGAGAAAAGAACAATACCCAAACATGGCAACAGATTACCATTTGAGGAATCTGGTTAAGGAACACATACACACGGGTGAGTATATGTGTTAGCAAAAGAGTGTGTGTGGGGTCTGACTCCAGGCCAGGTTGGTGGAAAGGAAAGTTTGCTTTATTTCAGATGCTAGCAACTGGGGGTGGGAGACACACAGATGTCTGTCCAAAGGCCCACTCTCCCAACACCAGCAACCAGTGGGGCAAGGGCATTTATAGACAGAAGGAGGAGGTCACATGCAGAAACAGAACAGTCATTCCTGACAGTCATCTTCAAATTGATCATCGGTGGTCTGACTGCTGTCATCTTGGTTGTTTGGGGTACAGTTAATCTTCAGTTCCAGGGTCTGTTTGTCCCCATTTCTTTGAGGCCGGTTAAGGCAATGGCACCCCACCCCAGTACTTTTGCCTGGAAAATCCCATGGACAGAGGAGCCTGGTAGGCTCCAGTCCGTGGGGTCGCTAAGAGTCAGACACGACTGAGCGACTTCACTTTGACTTTTCACTTTCATGCATTGGAGAAGGAAATGGCAACCCACTCCAGTGTTCTTGCCTGGAGAATCCCAGGGACAGGGGAGCCTGGTGAGCTTCCGTCTATGGGGTCGCACAGAGTCGGACACGACTGAAGTGACTTAGCAGTAGCAGCTCAAGATTGTGGCAGCTTCTGTCATGGGTACAGTCTGGTCCTCATGTAGCTAACTTCTCCACCTGGGGCTTTAGCATCTGTAAGACAGCTCCGAGAGCTGGTGATGGATAGGGAGGCCTGGCATGCTGCAGTTCATGGGGTCGCAAAGAGTCGGACACGACTGAGCGACTGATCTGATCTGATCTGAAGACAGCTCAGTGGGTGTGGCTCAGAAGATTTTTTTTTTTTTTCAGAAGATTATCTACAGCCTTCGTGAAAGAACTAAATGTCCTTGACTCTGCTTAACATTATTATTATTTTACCTCCTTTGAGTGTTTTCTTTTGTTTCTGCATTTCGCTGATTAAACTTATTCTTTGACTAAAGTTTTCCACAGACTAAAAAGGCAGGCAGAGGACATGGGGTAGTGGGGCTGTGGAGGCAAGGACCATAGAGTCGTCCTGCTCTGTTTCATATAGACAGGTATAGATATAGATACACATGTTTTTCTGAGCCATTTGAAAACCAGTCGTAGACATGACTCCTCCTCATTCCTAAATACTTCAGTTTATATTTCCTGAGAAAAACGACCTTCTCTTACAGAGGGTTTCTCTACCTTCTTGACCCTGATGGCAGAGAATTCTTTGCTGTGGAGGGCTGTCCTGTGCACGCTACGATTTTTAACATCCCCAGCCTCCACCCACTAGATGTCAGTAGAGCACATGTCCCTGCATTCCTGGTTGAGACAGCCAAAGATGCCTTCACAAGTTTAGTTAATGTCCCCTGGATGACAGAAGAGTGCCCCATCTCCGCCCTCTCCCCTAGTTGAGAACCACTGCTTCTATAACTACAATGCAATGGTCACAAGCAGGGAATTTAATATTGATCAAATATTGCTACCTGAACTACAGACATTCAACATTGTCAGTGATCCAATAATGTCTTCCTTGGTAGTTTTGACTTTCTAGCCTCTGGTCCAATCCGGGATCATGCATTGCAGACAGATGTCATGCCTAGAATGTCCTTTCTCCTTTCCTTGTCTTTCATGACATTGACATTTAAAAAAGAATTATCGAAGAAAGAAAAGAACACACATTTTTAAAAACACTTGTTGAAGTATGGTTGATTTACAATGTTGTAATTTCTGCTGCACAGTAAAGTGATCACGAAAGTGTAACTGAAGTACTTACCTATAACTGAAGAATATATACATTCTTCTTAAATATTATTTTTCATATTCTTTTCCATTGTGGTTTATCTAGGATATTGAATACATTTCTTCGTGCAATACAGTAGCATGTTGTTTATCCAGCCTGTACATAACAGCTTGCATCTGCTAATCCCAGACCCCCAGTCCATCCCTCCCCTGCCTACCTCCCCCTTGGCAACCACAAGTCTGTCCTCTGTGTCTGTGAATTTGTCTCTCTTTCACACATATGTTCACGTATGTTGTGCTGTATTTGTTTTTTTGCCTCACTCCATGGCTTGCAGGATCTTAGTTCCCGGACCAGGGACTGAATCCAGGCCCTTGGCAGTGAAAGCACAGAGTCCTCATCACTGGACCCCAGGGAATTCCCTGTGTTGTACTTTAGATTCCACATATAAGTGATACCATATGTTATTTGTTGTCCTTTTTCTGATTTGCTTCTTTTGGCATGATAAACTCTAGGTCCGTCCATGTTGTTGTAAATGGCACTATTTCATTATTTTTTATGGCTGAGCAGTATTCCATTCAGAAAACTAAGATCATGGCATCTGGTCCCACCACTTCATGGGAAATAGATGGGTAAACAGTGGGAACAGTGTCAGACTTTATTTTTGGGGGGCTCCAAAATCACTGCAGATGGTGATTGCAGCCATGAAATTAAAAGATGCTTACTCCTTGGAAGGAAAGTTATGACCTACCTAGATAGCATATTCAAAAACAGAGACATTACTTTGCCAACAAAGGTTCGTCTAGTCAAGGCTATGGTTTTTCCTGTGGTCATGTATGGATGTGAGAGTTGGACTGTGAAGAAAGCTGAGCACCGAAGAATTGATGCTTTTGAACTGTGGTGTTGGTGAAGACTCTTGAGAGTCCCTTGGACTGCAAGGAGATCCAACCAGTCTATCCTGAAGGAGATCAGTCGTGGGTGTTCATTGGAAGGACTGATGCTGAAGCTGAAACTCCAATACTTTGGCTACCTCATGTGAAGAGTTGACTCATTGGGAAAGACCCTGATGCTGGGAGGGATTGGGGGCAGGAGGAGAAGGGGATGACAGAGGATGAGATGGCTGGATGGCATCACCGACTCGATGGACAAGAGTTTGGGTAAACTCCGGGAGTTGGTGATGGACAGGGAGGCCTGGTGTGCTGCAATTCATGGGCTCGCAAAGAGTCAGACACTTCTGAGCAACTGAACTGAACTGAGTATTCCGCTGTGTTTATGTACCACATATTCTTGATCCATTTCTCTGTCGATGGACATGTAGATTGTTTCCATGTCTTGGCTATTATAAATAGTCCTGCTATGAACATTGATGTGAACGCATCTTTATGAAATGTAGTTTTGTTTGGATATATGCCCAGGAGTGGGATTGCTGGATAATATGGCAACTCTAGTTTTTTGAGGACCCTCCATACTGTTTTCCATAGCGGCTGTACCAGTTTACATTCCCACCAAGAGTATGGAAGAGTTCTCTTTTCTTTACCTGCTGTCCAACATTTGTTATTTGTAGACTTCTTGACATTGCCATTTTTGAAGGTCATAGGCCAGTTGTTTTGTAGAATGTTCTTGTCTGAGACATTGCATTTGTCTGATTTTCCTTGTGATTAGATTCAGGTTAAGCATCCTTGGAAGAAATATCACAGAAGTGATCATGTGTCCCTTTCTATGCAGTGTATCAGGATTCGATTTGTCCATTTGCTCCATTACTGGTCATTTAAACTATGATCCCTTGATTAAGACATTGTTTCTCGTCTGTGAAATGACAATTTTTTCCTTTGTCATAAATGTGTATTTTATGGGCAGATACGAGAAGCTATGCAAATAGCTTGTTTCTCATGAAACTTTAACTCACCAGTTTCAGCATCCATTGATGATTCTTGCCTGAATCAATTGTCCTGATTGGTTGCTTTTAATAATTGTTCTACATAAACACTGAATACACTCAAAAAGCTGCTTTTAACTTATGTGTGAAATGGAAAGAGTAGCAATGAAATAGGACTTACCTGGAAGTCCAGTGATTAAGATGCTGTGCTTCCAAGACAGGGGTGCAGGCTTATTCCTGGTCATCAGGGAAATAAGATCCTTCATGCTGTGTGGCTCAAAAAGAAAAGGAAATACAGGGACTTCCCTTGTAGTCCAGTGATTTAAGACTCTGCACTCCTGATGCAGAGGGCCCGGTTTGATCCCTGGTCAGGGAACTAGATCCCACATGTTGCAAATAAGGCCTGATGCAGCCAAAGAAACAAATACAAAAAGGAAAAACAAACAAAAATCCCCCAAAGGGTTGAAATGCACATCCATGTAACTTTCAATCAGGATCAGAAACAGATTCATCAGGATATGAGTGCCTGCTCAGTAGCTTCAGTCATGTCCAATTCTTTGTGGCCCTATGGACCATAGCCCACCAGGCTCCTCTGTCCATGGGATTCCCCAGGCAAGAATACTGGAGTGGGTTGCCATGCCCTCCTCCAAGGGATCTTCCCAGCCCAGGGATTGAACCCGCATCTCCTGTGTCTCTTGCATTGCACGCAGTTTCTTTACCACTGGACCACTTGGTAAGCCCTGCATCAGGACATGTGAAACCCCAAAACATTCCCCGCTGGAGATAAATACAAATTATTCAAAGTTTCAAATATGTATTGGAAGGTGAGGGCAGGAGGGCAAAAGACAGGCCTGGAATGGTAGGGTCTTTGATTCACTAGATGGCAAAATGGGGGTCAATTCCAGAACTACTCAGGTGGTGAAACTTATAGGATGTGGACCGCTTAGGTTTTGAACCCAGGGAGGATGATGGAGGGCAAGTCCAGGGATACTGCCCTCTGCAACCTTCACCTGGGGCTGATGAGCCCTCAGGGCTAGGGATTTGAGTGTTGAGGGACAGACTGAGCCTATCTGGGGCAGCCAGGCATTCCAGACCTGGGCAGGGACTGCTCTGGTATTTCCCAGGCCCTTGAACTGGCAAAGGGGCTGACGGTGGCTTCCTAGAGGCTCATGTGTGTGCTGGAGTGGCCAGGAGCCTGGCTCTCCTCATCTCCGGTTCCAGCTTCAGCCTGTGGCAGAGAAACATCACATGTTCTACCTTGAATGGTGTCAGGAATCTGATGGGTGGGGGAGTTATTTGAGAAATCTAAGGGAAATTCCCTGGCAGTCTAGTAGTTAGGACTCAGTGGTTTTACTGCCGGGGGGGCCAGGTTCGACTCCTGTTGGGGAAGCTAAGATCCTACAAACCTGCTGTGCAGCCAAAAATCAAAAAACTAATTGCATCTTTCTCCTTCACCCACCCAATCAAAGTGCTTTCTTGCTGTTACATATCTCCATGCTGGCTGGCAAGGCTAGGATGCTTATCCAGCCCCTCGCGGAAATCCTTGGTCCACGTGGTGTTCAAGCTCACCTTCTGTCCCTTTCATTCAGTGAACAAGTATTTATAGAGCACCTCTGTGTGCCAAGCATTGTTTGAGGCTCTGGGGACCAGGCAATGTGGAAGACAGACAAAAAATTTCCTGCTCACGTGGGGTTGACATTCCAGTGAGGAACAGACACGGTATAAGAATGTTATAAGTGCTAGGGGAAAAAAATTAATGCAGGCTAAGGAGGTGTGTTGAGTGGAGAATTCAGGGAAGGCAGCCAAGGGAGCCTTACGGGCACATTTGAGCAAAGATCAGAAGGTGTGAGGCAGAAGCTCTTCTGTGAGGCAGAAGAGCGTTCCCATAGATGGAGCAGCAGGTACAAATGCCTGAGACAGAACTGTGCCTAGTGGAACAGAAGGAGCAAGGGAGAGAGTGAGAGAGAGGGGAGAAGAAGTCAACAGGTGGCAGGAGGGACTTCCCAGGCTGTCCATGATTGGGACTCCACGCTGCCAACACAGGGGGCACGGGTTCGATCCTTGGTCAGGGAACTAGAATCCCACACGCCATGCAGTGTGGCCAAAAGATGAATAATAGTAATAAATAAAAATGCAATTTTAAAAAGAGGTGACAGGAGCAGATCATGAAGGGCATGATGGGCATGATCTAAGGGCATGATCTTGTGGGCTACTCTAAGGATTTTAGTTTATTTATTTGTGGATGCTCTGGGTCTTCACGGCTTTCTCTAGTTGTAGTGAGTGGAGGTTACTCTCTAGTTGCCGTGTGCTGGCTTCTCTTGTTCCAGAGCACAGGTTCTAGGCATGCAGGCTGCAATAGCTGCAGCCCCAGGGCTCACTAGTTGTGACACGGGGCTTAGTTGCTTCATGCCATGTGGGATTTTCCTGGACCAGGGATTGACCAGTCCCCTGCATTGGCAGGCAGATTCTTCACAACTGGACCACCAGGGAAGTTGATTTTAGTTCTTAAATTAAGTGAGATGGGAGCCATGAGAGGAAGGATAATGACTTTGCCCCTAAAGTGGTCCCTCTTTCACCTTTCAACCTGGTTATAGTTCCACCTAGCCTGAAGCCCTGTCTTTATCACCTCGCGAGTCTCACCTCCATCTGCCTCCCCTTTCACCACCAGCTCCATCTCTTTTTCACCTCCCCACCTTTATCTCATTTGGTGTTTCTAAGAAATGTTGTTGTTGTTCAGTTGCTCAGTTGTGTCTGACTCTTGTGATGCCATGGACTGCAGCACACCAGGCTTCCCTGTCCTTCACCATCTCCCAGAGTTTGCTCAAACTCATGTCCATCGAGTCGGTGATGCCCTCCAACCATCTCATCCTCTGTCACCCTCTTCTCCTCCTGCCTTCAGCCTTTCCCAACATCAGGATCTTTTCTAATGAGTGCGCTCTTTGCATCAGGTGGCCAAAGTACTGGAGCTTCAGCTTCAGCATCAGTCCTTCCAATGAATATTCAGGGTTGATTTCCTTTAGGATTGACAGGTTTGTTCTCCTTTCTGTCTAAGGAAAGGCAGGACACAACAAAGGAACACAAATACACAATCCTCATAGCACCCTAACATGTTAAAAGCAGCTAGTTAGGAAAATATATGAAACAGACTCATAGACATAGAAACAAACTTATGGAGGGAGTTTTCTGGAGGTCCAGTGCTTAAGACTCAGTGCTTTTACTGCTGTGCCCCAGATTCAATCCTGGGTTGGGGAAATGAGATTCCACAAGCTATATGGTGCAGCCAAAAAAAGGGGAGGAGAGAAACAAATTTATGGTTACCAAAGGGAAATAGGGGTGAATGAATTAGGAATTTGAGTTTAAAAGACATACATCTCACACACACACACACACACACACACACACACACACACCTACATACAAAATAGATAAATAAGAAGGACTTAGTATATAATACATGGAACTATATTCAATGTCTTGTAATAACCTGTAATGGAAAAGAATCACTTTTCTGTACATCTTAAACTAATGCATCCATGCTCAGTCACTCAGTCATGTCCAACTCTTTGCAACCCCAAGGACTGTAGCCTGCAAGGCTCCTCTGTCCATGGGGTTTTTCAGGCAAGAATACTGGATTGGGTGGCCATTTTTAAATCAACTTCAAAAAAAAAAAAAAAAGACTGTTACTTTCAGAGGTTTATGGGGAATTAATTCACTATTTAGAAAAGTAGTCTCTAAAGGTAAAGAATCAAGCACTTTTACATGAAAAGTGTAACCAAATGGAATTTAAGAGGAAGCATCTGCAAGGGAAGAAGTTTAGCTAATAAAGGAGGACAAAATGCGAAGAGGAACACATCACTACTTTGCAACCTCCAACAAGTTCATCATCAATGGCTGCTAACCTCATGCAAGGAGAGACAAGGAGTGTGAGCCTGATCTGAAGGGACCAACAACACTCACCATTGGGTCAAAGGCATTAAACCCTAGTCTAATCCTGGTTCTGGAAACAACTGCCAATTTGCACGAAAAATGAAGGGCAGAGGACCATGCTGGCATGCACCGTAAGGATGGGATCAGCACCACCCGGACCGTGGGAAACAGCCTGAATTGTGCAACTGATTCATTAGTAACAGAGAAAAGGGATGGAGGGGGAACCCATGAATTAAAAGAGACTTAAAAGACATATCATTTTCTTTTTTTTTCTGCATGGACAAGACTAAACCACAGTATCTAGAGATTCAAACTTGCATGATAAACTACTCAGAAATACCAAGCAGTGATTATTACACAAGTCACAACAGTGGTTGCTTTTCAGAGTGAGGAAGCACTGTGATTGAGACGCAGCCTGTCAGAAGGGCGTCTGGGGTTGCTGGTGATACGCTCCTTGTGGACCTGGGTGGGGGTTAGAATGATGTCTGTCTTCCAGCTGAGTTTCCCAGATTCAGCACTATCAACATTCAGGTCAGATAACATTTAGTTGTGTGGGACTGTCATGTGTATCATGAGATGTTTAGCATCATCCCTGGGCTCCACCCAGTAGAGGTCAAGAACAGCCCTCCCCACTCCATCCTGACAGTCAGCAAGGGCTCCAGTTATTGCTGAATGTTCCCCAGGGAACACAGACTCCTGGTTGAGAACTGTCGCTCAGCAGTGTCTTAAGTTATGCATCTATTTTGTGTGCTTTCTTGGATCTGACTCTGTGTGTGCACGCACTTTATTTACTTTTTAATTTTTATATTGGACTGACTGCAGCCATGAAATTAAAAGACACTTACCCCTTGGAAGGAAAGTTATGTCCAACCTAGAATAGCATATTCAAAAGCAGAGTCATTACTTTGCCAACAAAGGTCTGTCTAGTCAAGGCTATGGTCTTTCCTGCAGTCATGTATGGGTGTGAGAGTTGGACTGTGAAGAAGGCTGAGCGCTGAAGAATTGATGCTTTTGAACTGTGGTGTTGGAGAAGACTCTTGAGAGTCCCTTGGACTGCAAGAAGATCCAACCAGTCCATTCTGAAGGAGATCAGCCCTGGGATTTCTTTGGAAGGAATGATGCTAAAGCTGAAACTCCAGTAGTTTGGCCACCTCATGCGAAGAGTTGACTCATTGGAGAAGAATCTGATGCTGGGAGGGATTGGGGGCAGGAGGAGAAGGGGACGACAGAGGATGAGATGGCTGGATGGCATCACTGACTTGATGGACGTGAGTCTGAGTGAACTCCGGGAGTTGGTGATGGACAGGGAAGCCTGGTGTGCTGTGATTCATGGGGTCGCAAAGAGTCAGACATGACTGAGTGACTGAACTGAGCTGATAGTCGATTTAGGGCTTCCCTGGTGGCTCAGATGGTAAAGACTTCATCTGCAATGCAGGAGACTCAGGTTCAATCCCTGCATTGGGAAGATCCCATGGAGAACAGAATGATTACCCACTCCAGTATTCTTGACAGAAAAACTCCATGGACAGAGGAGCCTGGCAGGTTACAAAGAGTCAGATACCACTGAGTGACTTCCAGAGAGAGCGTACTATAGTTGATTTATAATGTTATGTTAGTTTCAGGTGTACAGCAGAATGATTCAGTTATACATGTATCTATTCTTTTTCAGATTCTTTTCCCATACAGGTCATTAGAGAATACTGAGTTGAGTTCCCTGTGTTATATAGTAGGTCCTTGTTTATCTATTACTGTAGCCCACCAGGCTCCTCTGTCCATGGAATTTTTCCAGGCAAGAATATTAGAGCAGGTTGCCATATCCTACTCCAGAGGCTCTTCCTGTCCCAGGGATTGAACCCAAGTCCCTTGCATCTCCTGCATTGGCAGGTGGATTCTTTACCACTAGCGTCACCTGGGAAGCCCCATTTTATATATAGTAGTATGGGTATGTTAACCCTAAAATCCTAATTTATCCCTGCCCCCTTACACCTCCCCCATAACCTTTCCCATTTGGTAATCATAAATTTGTTTTTGAAGTCTGTCAGTATGTTTCTGTTTTGTAATATCTATCTATTCCAGTATAGTTTTTATGGGGGAAACAACAGTATTCTATGGCTTATCTAGAAGAAGAAAAAAGACAATGGAAACAGCCCAGGAATTTTGCAAAAAGTGGGGTATTAGATGTTAAAATATGTTCTAAAGATACTGTAGTTAAAACAGAGTGGCAGTGGGACAAATGGATGAATCTCTGAACTAAAGTAACCTACCTCCAATGGGCCCCATTTTAGCAGATTAAGTCTGAGCTGCTTCAGACATACCCCTCTACCTGTCCCTCCAGCTTGCCTCCCACCAACATCATGACGTAGTCAAATTACACTGTATCACCCTTTGCATGTGCAATTTCTACTATCTGGAGCACCTTTCCTTAAGTGTCATCCTGGCAGGCTGCCTACCCAGACCCTCTAGGTCAATGATGTGCCCCCCTTTCTGTTCCCATAGATTCCAGCTCCCACCCCTCTCACTCCTTTAGCGTAAACCATAACTTGAAAGTCTATCTCCTCCTCTCAGGTTTGAGGCCCAGGATGGCAAGGACTATGTTCCCCTCAAGGACTTGCACAGTGCCTGGAACACTGTAGGTGCTCAAGAAATGCTAAATTAATTGAGAAAAAGATCTGGAGGGTCACTTTAGATCATACTACATTCCAACTGGGTTACAGAGTACAATGTAATGTCAAATCATTCTCTGAACAAACATTTAAAAACTTTTTTTTGAAGTGTAGTTGATTTACAATTTTGTGTTAATTTCTGCTCTACAGCAAAATGACTCAGTTATACATATATATAAATGTATTCTTTTTCATAGTCTTTTCCATTATGGATGATCACAGGGTATTGAATATAGGGGGGCTTCCAGGTGGCTCTAGAGGTAAAGACCCTGCCTGCTAATGTAGGAGACATGGGTTCAATCCTTGAGTCGGGAAGATCCCCTGGAAAAGGACATGGCAACCCACTACACTATTCTTTCCTGGAGAATCCCGTGGACAGAGAAACCTGGAGGGCTATAGTCCATGGAGTCGCAAAAGAGTCAGACACTCAGTCGGACTGAAGTGACTTAGCATATTGAATATAGTTCCTTGTGCTATACAGTAGGATGTTGTTGTTTATCTTATTCTCTATATAATAGTTTTTCCTATTTCTCCCAACCCCTCCTTAGCAACCAACATCCGTTCTCTATGTCTGTGAGTCTTCAATAAATATTTATTAAGTGCCTACTGTGTGCTCGGGGCACTGGATAAAGCAGTGACCAAAATCTATCAATTCCCTGTCCTTACTGGGATACAGATGGCAAACAAGTATACAAATAAATTATATATATATATATATATATATTTTTTTTTTTTCCAGATAGTGAAAATAGCTATCAGGTTCATAACTGGAGAAGGCCCACGTTAGGTCTGTAGAGGACAGAAACACATAGGTTGAGCCCCCAAAGGTAGGAGAAGGTGGCCAAATGAACAGGTGCAGGGAAGAACACTTCAGGAAGATGGAAGAGCATGCACAAAGACTCTGAGGTCGGAAAGATCCAGGGTCCAGATCCCTCACCCAGACACTGGGAAAGGAGCATCAGTCCTTCCAGCTTCCACCTAAGTGATCTTCCATATATACAAGTCCCACCGGGTAACTTTCCTACTTAGAGTTTTCCCATGGCTCCCTGTCCCCGGTGGATCAGATCCAAGCCCTTTCGCCCTGAGCCGGTCAGCACTCAGCTCCCCACCCTGGACAGAAAGCCCTCAAGGACCGTCACTCCAGGCCCCGCCCCTAGCCCCGCCCCCAAACCCTGGGCGCGGACCAGCGCGGCCCACCCCGCCTCACCATTGGGCAGTTCGGAGAGCATAGGGCTCTGGTTGGTTGACTTGGTTGTCAGTTAGGGTCCAGGCCTTGATAATCCGTCCCCGAACTTCGAGGGGGCGGGCTCGGGTGCGGGCGCGGCTGTGGCTGCGGCTTCAGGTAAAGCACCAGCTTTCTGGGCACCGATGGGGAATCTGGGGGGCGGGGATCAGGGGTACGCACCGGGACAGGGCGCTGCGCTTCCAGCCCCTCTGCGGGCTCAGCGGGCAGCGATGGGGAGGGCGCTGTGTTCTCTTCCTGGGACCGCCCCCCCCACTCCCACACTGGGAGCCCCAGGTGGGGAGCGAGCAGAGTTGGGGCCCTGTGGATTCGTGAGGTCTCATTTCTCCCGCCCTTCAGAAGCGAAGTGTGTGTGGGGGAGGGGTCGTTCGCCCCCTGTGCTCCCACGGCTTCGGGATCCTTTCGCGGAGTCGCTCCGGGACAGCTGGGGGACCCGAGTCCATCCCCTCGCTCTGGACCTGAGTGTGTGTGTGTAGGGTGATTCGGAAACTGCGTTGGGAGGAGGGACGGATGGCCCCCGGGGCCGGCAGACAATGGGCAGCGGATGGAACCGCCCGGCAGCGTTTCCTGCAGGAAATTGCTCTGTCTCTGTGAGGCTGTCCTAAGGGGACATGGGGGTGACGGGGTGCTGACCTCAGTACCTCTCCCCTGGCACCATCATCAGCCTCCACCCCCACTTCAGGGGTCTGAGAGTCCAGCCTCAACATTAGAGGGGGTGCCTCCACCCAGAGCCTCAATCTGGGAAGACGCCCCCCTCCCCAAGACCGGGATCTGAACTGCCTTCCGTATTCCCCTACCCCTCAGGTTTTGTGATCACAGCTCTGAGTCCCAAAATAATCCCTGGGGCGGGAGTGGGGGCGTGTGGCGTCGACTCTGACGGCCTAATAAGGGGTCTCAGGCAGAGGATGTGGATCTAGCCGTGACAGCTCCTCGGGCAGGGAGCGGAGGACTGGAGAGAGCGGTTGCACGCCCCTCGCCCCCGCTCTGGCGAGGGTACAACCCCTGGAGTCATCAGACTTTGGCCCTGCTCTTCCCATCAGGGACACACGCAGGAGACAGGCAGGAGTGCAGGCTGGGAAGGCCGACCCCCTCTGGCTCTTTGCCCCTCGTGGTGAGTGGAGGGCTGTTTATAGAAAGCCATCAAGTGGAGTGAGCAATGCAGTGGGCGTGTGTGTTAAGTGGCTTCAGTTGTGTCCGACTCTTTGCCACCCTATGGACTGTAGCCCGCCAGGCTCCTCTAGCAATGGGATTCTCCAGGCAAGAATGAAATACTGGCAAAGCTGCTGGGTTCAAAAACCTGCTTCTGCCCATGTACGACCTTGGCTGGGTCACTTCATCTCTGAGTCTCAGTTTCTCCATCTGCACAATGGGGAAGGGGGGAAAAGAATAATGCTAAGAAAATCTACTTCAAAGGGCCTAGGAGGTTTTTTTTTTTTTTTTTTTTTTTTTACTAATACCCATAAATTGCTTAGAATCGAGGCTACCCCCATAGCAAATGCAAACGTTTTTGTTATATTGCTATTTACTCTTCCTGGGGCTGCTGCTTAGTCACTTCAGTCGTGTCCAACTCTGTGCAACCCCATGGACTGTAACCTGGCAGGCTCCTCTGTCCATGGGGATTCTCCAGGCAAGAATACTGGAAAGGGTTGCCATGCCCTTCTCCAGGGGATATTCCTTACCCAGGGATCGAACCCAAGTCTTCCGCATTGCAGGTAGATTCTTCACCATCTAGCCACCAGGAAAGCATCTTCTTGGGGGCATCCACCCACTTTTCAGGCCAACTTCTGGGTCTGGCTGCTCCAGCTGGTTTGGGACTTAGGAATGGTCCAGAGCTGTTTTTTGTTTGTTTGTTTGAATTCCCAGGGTCTTGGATTTGGGTGTGGCAAATCCCCTGAAGCAAGGGGCTGATCCCACTGAGGCAGTTGGCCAGCTGTGTGTGAGGCCGGTCCAGACCCCTAAGCCTCAGTCCAGGTTTTCTCCATGACCCAGCTCTTCCCAGAGAGCTTCCTGAAAACAAGTCCTGAGAGGCACTGACTGTCCTCTGTGC
Source organism: Tragelaphus eurycerus (assembly GCA_935064755.1). NCBI lineage: Eukaryota > Metazoa > Chordata > Mammalia > Artiodactyla > Bovidae > Tragelaphus > Tragelaphus eurycerus. The sequence goes on along the minus strand of CAKXYN010000058.1, from coordinate 3,732,907 downwards.
TGCTCCGCTGGCCGGCCCCTTATAGTCAGTGTGAGGGACAGGAAACAGCTGCTTCAGGATGGCAAGTTCCCTGCCACTCCCTCCTCTCTTGGGGAGTGGGGGTGGGGGAGATGTCAGGGACCCAGGCTGGACAGAGGTGGCGAGTGGGCCCGTCTGCCCAGCCATGAGCAAAATGAGTCAGGTGGGCCAACAGGTGGCTGGTGGGTGTTAGGTATGCAGGTGGTCGTCAGGAGTGCAAGAGACCTGAAGAGGTGATGGGGAAATTTGCCAGGTGGTTAGTGCACAAAGCTAGTGGGGGTGATAGAATTCCAGCTGAGCTATCCCAAATCCTGAAAGATGATGCTGTGAAAGTGCTGCACTCAATATGCCAGCAAATTTGGAAAACTCAGCAGTGGCCACAGGACTAGAAAAGGTCAGTTTTCATTCCAAAGAAAGGCAATGCCAAAGAATGCTCAAACTACAGCACAATTGCACTCATCTCACACAGTAGTAAAGTAATGCTCAAAATTCTCCAAGCCAGGCTTCATGAACTGTGAACTTCCTGATGTTCAAACTGGTTTTAGAAAAGGCAGAGGAACCAGAGATCAAATTGCCAACATCCGCTGGATCATCGACAAAGCAAGAGAGTTCCAGAAAAACATCTATTTCTGCTTTATTGACTATGCCAAGGCCTTTGATTCTGTGGATCACAATAAACTGTGGAAAATTCTAAAAGAGATGGGAATACCAGTCCACCTGACCTGCCTCTTGAGAAATCTGTATCCAGGTCAGGAAGCAACAGTTAGAACTGAACATGGAACAACAGACTGGTTCCAAATAGGAAAAGGAGTACGTCAAGGCTGTATATTGTCACCCTGTTTATTTAACTTCTATGCAAAGTACATCATGAGAAACGCTGGACTGGAAGAAGCACAAGCTGGACTCAAGATTGCTGGGAGAAATATCAATAACCTCAGATATTCAGATGCACCACCCTTATGGCAGAAAGTGAAGAGGAACTAAAAAGCCTCTTGATGAAGGTGAAAGTGGAGAGTGAAAAGGTTGGCTTAAAGCTCAACATTCAGAAAACGAAGATCATGGCATCCGGTCCCATCACTTCATGGGAAATAGATGGGGAAATAGTGGAAACAGTGTGAGACTTTATTTTTCTGGGCTCCAAAATCACTGCAGATGGTGACTGCAGCCATGAAATTAAAAGACGCTTACTTTTTGGAAGGAAAGTTATGACCAACCTAGATAGCATATTCAAAAGCAGAGTCATAACTTTGCCAACAAAGGTCCGTCTAGTCAAGGCTATTGTTTTTCCAGTGGTCATGTATGGATGTGAGAGTTGGACTGTGAAGAAAGCTGAGTGCTGAAAAATTGATGCTTTTGAACTGTGGTGTTGGAGAAGACTCTTGAGAGTCCCTTGGACTGCAAGGAGATCCAACCAGTCCATCCTGAAGGAGATCAGTCCCGGGTGTTCATTGGAAGGACTGATGCTGAAGCTGAAACTCCAGTACTTTGGCCACCTCATGCGAAGAGTTGACTCATTGGAAAAGACTCTGATGCTGGGAGGGATTGGGGGCAAGAGGAGAAGGGGATGACAGAGGATGAGATGGATGGATGGCATCACTGACTCAACGGACATGAGTCTGAGTGATGGACAGGGAGGCCTGGTGTGCTGCGATTCATGGGGTCGCAAAGAGTCAGACATGACTGAGCGACTGATCTGATCTGATAGTGCAGATGGGCAGTAGGTCAGGAAGAGCACAGATTGGGACTGGTGGGCACCTGCTGGTGGAGGGCTGGGCAGACAAGAGTTCCCCAGAAGATGAGTGGAACCCAGTCTGAGGACATTTCCTATAGGTAATCGACTTAATTGCTTTATGCCTTAGCTTCCCCATCTGGAAAAGGGGGAACCGTCCTTCCTTGCAGGTTTATACTGGGGGAGGTACATTAAATGAGAGCAGGCACAGAGTAGGCACTCGATACAAGCTGCTTGCAGTTCTCTGAGGGTTTTTCATGTGGGCTCTTCAAAGCCCCATCTTTCCTGCCCTGTGCTTTCTGAAACAAAGCACAGTAACTTTGATTGTGGACTCAGTAACAAAGTTCTGGAAAAATCCCTGTTAAATATCACATTATTAGATATGACCCAATCTTCAGTTTCTTTTTTAGATTTATTTATTTTTATTTGTTTGTTTTTGGCTGCACTGCGTCTTTGTTGTTGCGGCTTTCTCTAGTTGCGGCAAACCCAGGGTACTCTTCATTGCGTTGCAGCAGTGCACGGGCTTCCCATTGTGGTCGCTTTTCTTATTGTGGAGCATGGGGTGTAGGCATTGTGGCAGACGGGGCTTAGTTGCTCCACTGCATGTGAGATCTTTGCGGACCAGGGATTGAACTCATGTCCCCTGCATTGGCAGGTGGATTTTTAACCACTGGATCACCAGGGAAGCCCCTTCCTTGTTTCTTAGAGCCTCCATCACATCACCTGAAGAGTCTCTCTCCCTTTAGCCCCAAACATAGCCACAGCTCTCACAATCTGGGTGCTTGTGGTTCCACTACAATTTCTCACAAACTAAAGGCAGAGCCCTGTGGCACTCCGGTAGAGACATCACAAGGAGACTTTGCATCCTTGGTGCCTCTGTTCAAGAACTCTTCATCATTCCTAAAGGATCTCACAAGTGACACTAATATAAATTTGGATGTACAATTATATTTTGTTTGCACTCTAAGGAAAAAAAAATGTAAGAATTCTGTTTTCTGTTTGTTTCTTTTCAGTATGCAGAATCTGACCAGATGAGTTTTTAATGAGTCCACGAAAGGCTTCCAACTCTCGCCTTCCCCCTCTGAATGATCACATTCCACCCCTTTGAGCGTCAGTTTCTAATTTCCCTCAGGGACTGACAGAACCCTCCGCAGGTCTGGAAAGCACCGTGCCCTGCCCCGCCCCCAGCTGCTCTGGTTCTCTTATCACCATCCCCTCTTCTTTTGATGCCCTTCTTGCCCAGCAGGCTGAGGAGGCCTGGCACAGGAGGGCCCCCACAGTCATTCATTCCAAACTTTCAAGGCCACTTGAGGGAGGAGGGAGGAGGGGACCCTGTGTGTGTGTGGCGTGGGGGTTGGGGGGTGGAGAGGAGCGCTTGGGTCTGTTTACTCATGCGGAGTCCAGATAGACCCCAGAGGCACAGGCAGAGGGGCAGGGTCCAGCCCTACCCACCCTTACCCCTCTGGGGGCCTTTTTCAGGGTGTGAAAAAGGTGGCTGCTACTCCAGGAAACATGGCCAAATTTGCCCTGAATCAGAACCTGCCAGGTAAGTGTGCAAAATGGTATTTGTGTGTGTACAGATTCACACTCAGCGCCCAGGTGCCCACACAGCCCTGCAGTTCCCTCCTCTGCAGAATGGTCAGAGGGCCCTTTATAAAGGTGGATAATGTCCTGGCCCTGCTTAAAATCTGCCTCTGGTGCCCTATTGCAGGTGGAATAAAACTCCAGCTCCTCACAGTGGCCCAGAAGGTTCCTCACAGCCTGACCCAAGTCCACCTCTTCTACTCTTCTCCCTCCTCCCTTCTTTCACTCTGTTCTGCACATTCTCACCTCCATCCCACTTGAACTTAGGTCCACCCTGCTCATTCCACCCCAGAGCCTTTGCAAGGGCTGTTTTCTTTTAGGAACCTTCTGTCCCAGCTGCTTTCTCCTTCTCATTCAGGGCTCAACTTCTAAGTTCCCTCCGCAGAAATCTGCTGGGACAGCCAGAGCCAAAGCCTGTCAGTTATTCTCTGTTTCATCTTGAAATTTTTATTATTGCCCTAAGGACATTTTTTGAACGTTTGTGTTTATCTGTCTCCTACAAGTGGGCAAGGATGCTTGTCTTGTTCATTGCTATGTCCTCAGTGTTTGGTACACAGTAGGTGCTCAACATGTGAATGCACCAACTTTTGGGGTGCAGATAGGTGTATAAACCTCGGTGTGCAACCGCAGGTGTGCAGGGTTTGGAGCAGGTGGCGTCGTGAAAGCATGTCGTGGGGCGGTGGGGAGGCGCTCCTTTTGTTAGTCTCTCTGCGTCTCCCCTGCCTGACGTTCCTCCACGCCCCGTCATGTTCGCAGACCTAGGCGGCCCTCGCCTGTGCCCCAGCGCGACTGGGGGCGCCCGCAGCCCGAGCTCGCCCTATTCGGTGGAGACCCCCTACGGCTTCCACCTGGACTTGGACTTCCTCAAGTATGTGGAGGAGCTGGAGCGCGGCCCCGCTGCCCGCCGCGCTGCGGGGCCCCTGCCCGCGCGCCGTCCCCGCGCGCCCCGGGCCGGCCTCGCAGGTGCGCGCAGCCCAGGCGCCTGGACCTCCAGCGAGTCCCTGGCTAGTGACGACGGCGCAGCGCCGGGCGCACTCTCTCCGGGTGCGCCGTCCGCGCTGATGTTGCCGCCGCTGTCCCCGCGCGCACCCGTGCGCAACCCGCGCGTCGAACGCACGCTCCTGGAGACCAGCCGGCGGTTGGAGCTAGCGCAGGCGCAAGAGGGCGCGCCCAGCCCGGCCCGCGCTGCCCCGCTCAGCCCGCGCGGGTCTGGCCACAGCAGCCCCGCCCCCAACCCGGCCCTGGCCTCGCCGGGCCCCGCGCAGCTGCAGCTGGTGCGCGAACAGATGGCCGCAGCGCTGCGGCGCCTGCGTGAGCTCGAGGAACAAGCGCGCGAGCTGCCCGAGCTGCAGGAGCAGGTGCGCGCGCTGCGCGCCGAGAAGGCGCGGTTGCTGGCTGCGCGCCGGCAGCCGGAGTCCGACGGGGAGGCCGAGGGGCGCCCGGACAAGCTTGCTCAGCTGCGGCGGCTCACCGAGCGCCTGGCCACCTCTGAGCGCGGCGTTCGCGCCAGGGCCAGCCCCGGGGCTGACGGCCCGGACGGGTCGGCTCCTAGCCACAGCGAGGGTGCGCCGCCGGGTCTCGACCGGGCGCCCCAGACACGGGAGGCAGGCATCCAGATCGTGCCGGAGACCCAAAAGGCGGGAGTCCAGGCGGTGCCGGAGACCCAGGAGGCCGGCGTGGGGGCAGCTCCTGAGACTCTCGAGGCGGAGGCGTGGGTGACGGAAGCTCTGCTGGGGCTGCCCGCGGCCGCCGAGCGCGAGCTGGAGCTTCTTCGCGCCAGCCTGGAGCATCAGCGCGGGGTGAGCGAGCTCCTGCGGGGCCGGCTGTGCGAGCTGGAGGAAGCCCGCGAGGCTGCTGAGGAGGCCAAGGCCGAGGCCGCGGCGTCCCGGCCCCAGCCGTGCGTGGCTACCACCCAGACCTCGTGGGATTATGTGGAGAAGACCACGCAGACCGATGCTCCAGTGGAGGCCCCAGCTCCGATGCCGGAGAACCCCCCCGGATCCACGGATGGGGACAGGGCTGTGGCACCCGTGGGTGAGTCCCGGCCCCTCGCTGAGCCCTGGCTTGCTGGCCGCTGAATTCGAACTCAGTGTCTCATCTGATCTCCGCCAGGCACCCTCAAATCCATCATGAAGAGGAAAGACGGTAAACCTGGTGGCCAAACCAGCCCCGGACCAAAGAGCCTGCAGTTTGTTGGGGTCCTCAATGGAGAGTGAGCACTTTTCCCCTCCCCATGGCAGCATCTGCTGGGACATAGACTGGAGTTTTGAATCCCAGCTCTGCCCCTCGCTAGCAGCGTGGTCTTGGCAGGCCTCAGTGTCCACATCTGTAAAATGGGGACAGCCACTTTCCACCTCGCAGGACACCAGACTGAGCCCACGGGGGAGGCTCAGCATATGCCTCCCACCCTGCCCCCAGGTACGAGAGCTCTTCCAGCGAGGGCGACAGCGAGGATGGCGCTGCCGAGCCCCCGAGGAGCAGTTCCTCGGGCTCAGGCGACGACAGCGGCGCGGCATCCGACTCCGAGACCCCTGGCGCTCCCAGCGGCAAGGAGGACCGGGACGCTGAGCCAGAGGCAGAGGAGGAACCTCAGCCGGGTGCGCAGGGGAGGTGAGCCGCGTGGGGGACACGGAATGGGGACGGCTGCTCTTTCCCCGGCCTTCCACTCTCCATTCTGACCTCTCCTGGAGCCTCTCTGTCTCCTAGGTGCGAGCTGAGCCCGCGTTTGAGGGAGGCGTGTGCAGCGCTGCAGCGGCAGCTGAGCCGGCCCCGCGGGGTCCCCCGCGACAGTGTGAGTGCATAGAGAGCCCTTCACAGAAATCAGAGGCCCGCCGGGGACCCCGTCTGATGCCCGCCTAGGGAAGAGCATGGCCTTCTTTAGAGTTAAGGGGGCCCCAAGTTCCGTCACCTCGCGCCAGGGCCCTCCATGGATACCAAGGTCTCCAAAGGGGTCTCCGCCCCAGAACAGGGCTGATCTTTCTCTGATTTCCCCAGAAGAGTCCACCCCACGCCCCAAACCCATCCCGGCCTCCCCAAAGACAAGCGCTCACCGTCTTTCTCCACTCCTGGTTCTCTCCAAGGCTCTTCTCGGGAAGGGGAAGCATCCTTGTCCCCTGGGGCCGTGTACCCACACTGACTACTCCCTACTCCAAACGGGTGCGGCCCACGAGTCCACGCCCCTCTTCAAATACAGAGGGACCAACCTCCCCTGCCTGGGTTCCCAGATCCGCCCCCACACCTGCCCTGGACCCTCGATGATGTCTCTCTCCTGTCCTGGCAGGGCGTGGCGCGCCTGGTGGCCCAGGAGTGGTTTCGGGTGTCGAGCCAGCGGCGCTCTCAAGCGGAGACCGTGACCGGGGTCCTGGGCGGGGTGGCGCGCCTGGGGCGGGAGCTGCTGGAGCACGTGGTGAACCTGGCGGATGGCAATGGAAACACAGCCCTGCACTACAGCGTGTCCCATGGGAACCTGGACATTGCGAGCTTGCTGCTGGATACCGGTCAGCATTGAGGAGGGGTGGAAAGGGCACTAGGGAATAGGGACCCACGGAAGGGGGAATCTGGGTAGTGCTGGGCTGGCACTACCATCCTGCACCTGCCAAGGATGCAGAGGAGGACTGGCATTCTCGCCTAAACTCTCACCTCCCATCATCTCAGGTCACTGTCTCCTGTTGTCCAACTCCCACAGTCCTTGGGGCTCGTGGGACCCGTAGCCATTGCTCCCACCCAGTTACACAGCACTGTCTCCTTGCTCACCCTCTGGTCTGTTATTAACTCCTCCTTTATGTACTCTTCCAAAATCCTCCTGCTGCCCTTCCCTCACTTCATCCTGCTTGCTTATCAGACTTCACTGAGGCACACAGTAGACCCTCTGGTGTTTGTTGAATGAATGAGCTTTCATGAATGGGAGCTCTGGGCAGGTGCGTGTTGGGGGTGGAGAGAAGGATCAGTTTTACTTGATTAAGTATCAAACATAATTTCCAGAGGAGGTAAGGGTCATGACAAGATAAAATCAGGGAAGGGAATCAAGAAACAGGGTAATCCTTTAGCTTAGGATCCTTCCTTAGCAAGGCCTCAGAAGGGAAAAGCAGGCAGGGAAGATAGGTGGGGTGCCTGGCGAGCTGCAGATGCCCCATTGTGGTTACTTTGAGCCCCTTCTGCACCTAACATCCTCCACCAGGGTCACAAAAGCTTGTGGGAGGAATGGACACCTAGACAATAGGCCACACAACTGGGGGATGCCCTTAGTCCTGACTTAACCACCCACCTTTTTAAAAAATTTACTTGGTTGTCTCACGCAGGATCTTTGTTGTGGAATGCGAAATCTTAGTTGTAGCATGTGGGATCTAGCTCCCTGAACAGGGATGGAGCCTTGGGCCCCCTGCATTGGCAGCACAGTCTTAACGACTGTATCACCAAGGAAGCCCTGGGACTTAAAACTGTTTACTTCTCAGCCCACTGTCTCAGATCTCCTCTGACTAGGACATATACTCCAATACCCTAATCCTCTCCTTTCCCCAAGCCTCTCCCACCATTCATCTCCCCAAACTGCACCTAGTCTTGAGCTTTCAGAATGGTGGGGGTACCCAAGCATTAAACACCCTGGGGAATGAGATCCAGAGGTAGGTGTGGGAAGGGGCCAAGATGGCAACAGAACTGACCCTAGAGGAAATGGAGCTGACATTTGTGTTCATCTGTAAAGGACGGGCAGCAACAACCAAGCTGTTTCCCAGGGCTGCTAGAAAAAGTACCACAAAGTGCCACAATTTGTTTAGAACAAATTGTGTTGCAGTTCAGGAGGCCATTAAGTTCACAGGACTGGTTCATTCTTAAGGGTCAGAATGAAACTATTCCATGCCTTTCTCCAAGTTTCCACTGATGGCAGCTCATCTCTGCCTTCAGCATTACATGGCGATCTCTCTGTTTCTTCTGAGGATACCAGTCATATGGAATTGTTCAGTTGCTCAGTCGTGTCTGATTCTTTGTGACCCCATGGACAGCAGCATGCCAGGCTTTTGCCCTGGAGGTTTGCTCAAATTCATGTCTGTAAGTGATGGGGCCAAATTTCTTTTGATCTGTTCTGGCTGCTGCGTGGAAACTGGAGTGGAGTTGGGACACCAGGGGGGCCCAGCTGACAGTTCTCTGGGGGAACCAACAATGGTGGCTTTGTGGACAGTAGTCCTTTTATTGATGCTTTCCAACTGTGGTGTTGAAGACTCGAAGAGTCCCTTGGACTGCAAGATCAAACCAGTCAATCCTATAGGAAATCAACCTTGAATATTAATTGGAAGGACTGATGCTAAAGCTCCAGTATTCTGGCCACTTGATGCGAAGAGCCGGCTCATTGGAAAAGACCTTGATGCTGGGAAAGATTGAAGGTGGAAGAGGGCAACAGAGGATGAGATGGTTGGATGGCATCACCAATTCAATGGACATGAATTTGAGCAAACTCCAGAAAACAGTGCAGGACAGGGAAGCATGGTGTGCTGCAGTCCATGGGGTTGCAGTCAGACACGACTGAGTGACTGAATAATTAGTGGGAGGTATTGCTCTAGGTACTGGGGGATACAGTGGTTTGGACAGAACCAAGTCTCCAAACCAGTTTGTAATAGGGAAGTGAGGAAACCTTTCAGTGAGATGGAAACAGAACTCTAAAGGTGAGAAGGCCCACATGGCTCTTGGAGAGGGAAGAGCCTTGTAAGGCAGAGGAACAAGTAAAATCATGCATAACCCTCAGTGACCAAGCTGGCTAAACTGATGGTGAACTTGATGCTTGGAGGGAAGTGAGTAGACAAATTTAGGTGTCAGCTTTTTGAACCGATGCCTCTTCTCTCTCCTAGGGGTCTGCAAGATTGACCACCAGAATCGAGCTGGCTACTCTGCCCTCATGTTGGCGGCACTTACTTCTGTGGGGCGAGAGGAGGACATGGCTGTGGTCCAGAGACTCTTTCAAATGGGCAACGTTAATGCCAAGGCCAGCCAGGTGCTTAGATGCCTCCTCCCTGGCTGAGTCCAGGGGGCACTTTCACTTCCGGAGCCAAGTCTCTGGGACCCGCCTACCTTTCCTGCAGAGCCCACACCAGCCCTGTCCCCTTCTTTCCCTCTCCCCAGACAGGACAGACAGCCCTCATGCTGGCCATCAGCCACGGCCGCCAGGACATGGTAGCTGCCCTGCTGGCGTGTGGGGCAGACGTGAACGTGCAAGATGCAGATGGGGCCACGGCACTGATGTGCGCCAGCGAATATGGGCGCCTAGACACTGTGCGGTTGCTGCTGGCCCAGCCAGGCTGCGACCCTGCCCTCCTGGACAACGTGAGCCACCATGGGGCTGGTGTGGGGTAGTGGTGCCTTGATTCAGGGACCTGACTGTCTTCCATGATCCCTCAGGAGGGCACCAGCGCCCTGGCCATTGCCCTGGAAGCTGAGCAGGACGAGGTGGCCACTCTGCTGCATGCCCACCTGAGCTCAGGCCAGCCTGGCCCCCAGGTGAGTGCGACCCCATCCTGCAGAAACAGTTTACCAGCTGCACAGCTCAAGGATACCAAGTGTGTTCCCAGAAGAGGGGCTTCTATTTGTGCACCCACTGAGGGAGCACTGGGTGGCGGGAACCTGGGTCTGATGTTCAACCTTCAGAACACCCCAAGGGTTAGACACACTTTCACATGTAAAGTGAAGGTCATGAGCCTGATGCCTCCAGAGGGGCTTGCCCTAAGGTCAGATAAGAGCTGTTAGACCTAGCTCAGACTATCATGTCTGTGGACTCCCGTTACAGGCCCAGAGCAAAGGAATAAAAGCATGCTTTGGAGTTAGTCCTCTTGCCTGGAGATCCTATAGATTAAAAAGCCTGGCAGGCTACAGTCAATGGGGTTGCAGAGAGCTGGAGATAACGGAGCAAGCGAGCCACTAACACTTCCGCTTTAGAGTTAGGGAGCAGGGCAAGAGGATTCAGTCTGTCCCCAAAGGGGAGTCGCTTATAAGCCAAAGTGCCAGCACTTTCCTAATTAATTAAACTTGCCCTACCAGCCTCCCCTTCCTGCACTCTCCTGTACATGTGTGGGAAAAGAACCACAGAGGTCAAGCGCCTCTTCCAGGTCAGATGAGACAGAGGCTGGATTCAGATCCTGGCAGCCTGGCTCTGCTGTGCAAGGTGGGGTTCCACTCAGGGTCAGTGAAGACAAGCGATGTCCAGTAGCTTAAGCAATTCTGAGTGTTAAGGGAGGCTGAAACCCAGTGTCCTGTCTGCAGGAGACTGACAGGAACCTCCCACCCCCACCCCACCTCTCTCACCAGCTGTCCCCCGATTCATCCGCGGCCACGCCTGGTGGAGGAGGCTGCAGTGACAGTGGAGAGGACCCCCTACCCCAGTGACTGGCCTAACACATCTGGGTGGGGGAGGCGGAGGCAGGTCTTGATCTCTGGGCAGAGGTCTGTGGCCAGAGGCTCAGCTTGAACCGCACAGGGTGAGGAGGCAGCTGAGGGAGTGACACAGCCCCTAGTGTACCCATTCCTCCAGCCTTCTTACCTAATAAAACCTTCCTAACTCATCTTGTCCTGTTTTGGAGGTGTACATAGACACATGGTTCTCCCTCCTCACAAAGAAAATGCCTTGTTGGGGAACACCATCTACTTTCACAGCACACTGGGTCAGTGACCACGTAGGGGCTCCACAGAAGGATTCTGGAAATCTAATGACAACCCAGACAAAACCTCAGGTTTACATACGATACAAACACTTTATTAACAGCAGATCATCCTGGTGGGCCAAGGCGTCAACCCAGACATCCAGCACCCTGTAAACAAACCCAAGCGTTGAAATACTGACAAGGTGCCCCCACCCCAAACAGGGAAACTCCCTCCCCCATCTTGCTAACTTCAGCAGACCCCGACCAACAGCCCTTGATCCTTGGCAAAATCTCCCCACCCCCAGGCAAGGGTCGAACAAGGAGCTGTTCGATTTCCCACTCCATTTGTGCACTCACCAGTCACAAGTTCAGCGCAGCCTCCGAGCCTCTCGCTCTGACTCCAATAGGGTGAGCACGTCGCCCTCGCGCACGGGGCCTTTCACGTTTCGGATGATGGAGCGGCTCGTGTCGTCCATGAATTCTACGCGCACCTACGGGGCTCACAGGAGGGACGGAAAGTCAGAGGCGGTTGAGAATAGGATCCGTGGGATAAACGGCTGATGTCGATCCAGGGAACGTTTCTGCTTAGAGACACTTAAAAGGGGCTGAGGCTGGGAAGGCAGGACTGGGATAGGAGACAAGCCAGAGAGGGGCCGAGGTGTGGAGAACAAAGCTCTCGAGCGCCAGAACCAGGGGAGACAACTGGGGGTTGTCGTGAGGGCATGGAGCCACAGTGGTCGTTGGCACAGGCTGAACCAGGACAACGAACTAGGTCAGAACTCGGGGAATGAGATCGCCAGAGCCCAGATCCAGTGGGCAGGGCCTTGGCTAAAGTTCCGACCCTCGACCCTCTGTAAGCTCTGGGAAATAGGGGACGTATCGGTTCCCAGATACCAGGGAACAAAACCTAGGGCACAGAAATTATCCTCCAGATTCAAACTTTAGAAACCACCCCCGCTGCAAACTTCCCCCCGCTCCCCCGCCTCCCCCGCTCACCTGCGTGCACTGTCCCTGAGAACCGGTCCTGCCCAACACCTTGGTGACCTTGGGGGAAGAAACTGGAATCAGATCTAGCCCACCCGGTTCCCTTACTCCCTCCTCCCTCATCTGGGCCCTCAAAACCGGGCCTCCGCCTCACCCTGGCAAGTTTGATGGGTTGCACACGACTCGTGTCCATGATGGCGGCGCGGCGGCAGTCGGGCGGAGAGGAGTCACGTGTTTCGGAGAGCCTATTTATATGACTCCCGAGCTCCGCCCATTCCCGCTCTCGCGAGACCGTACGCCATGTTCCCAGCAGTTCCTGCAGTAGAGACGTCACCGGCGCCCTTCAGCGCCGGTGAAAGATGGCGTCCGCTACCCGTTTTATACAGTGGCTGCGGAACTTTGCATCCGGGGTGCGCGGGGCGGGGCGGGAAGGGGCTGTGGATGCTGCAAGCTCTGCGTACCCTGACCCTCTGCGCGCCCTGACCCGCTCCCACTACTCACCTCCTTTTTGCATCTCTGGGGCTGAGGCCATTAGTGCCGAGATTCCCCTAAGCAGGGAATTCTCCTCATCCTGGAACCCTGAACTCGTGACCCCTTCAACCCAGGACACCCTCCCCAGCCGTTGGCTGTGGTACCACTCAGGCCTGGGGTCTCCCTAGTCCCATACCTTCTTAGCTTTGGGATCTTGTTCCGGCCCCCAGCTCCCCTGTTCACCTCCAGGGCCCGTATCCTGTCCTCAGCGACCCATGTCCCACCTTTCTCTTAATTTGTCCTGTGCGGGAATGCCCGTTAGCTGGTTTTCTCTTCTGGGGTGCTCTGGGGACTGATCTCCATCCTTTCTCCCACAGCGAGACTTGCAGGCGAAACTGCAGCTGCGCTACCAGGAGATCTCCAAACGGTGAGCAAACCCCGCTCGCTGCCCAGACCCCAATCCTGCCCTCCGTCTATCAAAAAAACCTCAAACCCCTGTTCTTTTAGACCCCTGAAACGCTGGGCCGAGATCCTGGCTCCAGTCCCTTAGCTGGCTGTGAAGGCAGAGGTTTGCCTTTCATTTTGCTGCACTGTGTCAGACATTGTGGTGCTTCTGCACAACCAGATGGGCCGTGAATTCTGAGTGGGAATTTTCTGTGATTTGCAGCCTCCAGTGTGGTCCTGACAGTATTATCATCCCCAAGCTACGTATGAAAATATTTGAGACTCAGAGAAACGAGATCATTTGCTTAAAATCACTCAGAAGCCAGAAATTGACAGCCGAGATTTGAACCCAGAAGTGTCTTTGATTTCTAACTAGAGTCGGAAAATTAGTTAACATTTACAAGGCTGGGCTCTGTCCTCAGCTGTTGGGAGTCCTAGGGGAACGAGAAAAGTTCTTCTCATTCCTTTCTTGGAACTTATATCCGAGGGAGAAGGCAGAGACATAACATAGTAGGGAAATAAACACAGCAAGTAAAAAACACCGTTTTAAAATGCTCTGAAGAGGAAACAAAATGGACCAGATGGAGAGTGGCTACCTCAGGTTAAGTGATCAGGAAAGGTCTCAGGGATTGGCTTTGGAGTCAGCTGAAATGCCAAAGGATAATGATTAAAACAACATTCTGGACAGAGGGAGCAGTAAGTGCCAAGGCTGTGCAGCCCGACAGACAGAGCCAGACATAGGAAGAAGACTAGTGTGCGTGGGGAATAGTGGTGTGTGTGTGTGTGTGCCATTTGTGTGTGTGTGTGCCATTTGTGTGTGTGTGCCACTTGTGTGTGCCACTTGTGTGTGTGTGTGTGCCACAGAGCCAGACATAGGAAGAAGACTAGTGTGGCTGAAACACTTTGAAGAGTGGGGAATAGTGGTGTGTGTGTGTGTGTGTGCGCGCGCGCCACAGAGCCAGACATAGGAAGAAGACTAGTGTGGCTGAAACACTTTGAAGAGTGGGGAATAGTGGTGTAGTGGTGTGTGTGTGTGTGTGTGTGTGTGGAATAGTGGGGGGTGTGTGTGTGTGTGCGCGCGCGTGTGTGTGCGCGCGCGTGTGTGCGCAATACAGGCAAAGGTAAGGCAGCCAGGTAGGATTAGCAGGAAAGGAAGAACAATAGCCTTAAAATAACCAAATCTATGTGAATATCTCTGTTGTGACTGATTTCAGATATCAAAAGTTTTAAAGTACTTTTCCATCCTAGGAAAACTGGTGGCCCAGTTGAGGAAAGTTTTGTAAAATTTTCAACTTTTAATTTTTTTTAAAGGATAATGGTGCCCCCTGGTGCTTCCTTTGGGCCTTTTCAGTTGGTCATGGTTCTTTTTACCCTTTCTGTGCTTGTTTTCCGGAGAAGGCAATGGCACCCCACTCCAGTACTCTTGCCTGGATAATCCCACAGACAGAGGAGCCTGGTAGGCTGCAGTCCATGGGATAGCGAAGAGTCGGACACGACTGAGTGACTTCACTTTCATTTTTCACTTTCATGCATTGGAGAAGGAAATGGCAACCCACTCCAGTGTTCTTGCCTGGAGAATCCCAGGGACCGGGGAGCCTGGTGAGCTTCCGTCTATGGGGTCGCACAGAGTCGGACACGACTGAAGCAACTTAGCAGCAGCAGCCAGTGCAGGAGATGTAGGAGACTCGGGTTCGATTCTTGGGTCAGAAGATTCCCGGAGAAGGAAATGGTAACCTGCTCTAATATTCTTATCTGGAAAATTCCGTGGAGAGAGGAACCTGGTGGGCTGCAGTCCATGGGGTCCTGAAGAGTCAGACATGACTGAGCACACTGCTCGTGCTTGTTTTCTATAGATCCATACCCAGCAGAGGGTCTTCTTTGCACTCTAGGGATTAGGCAGACTCTAACTTGAACACAGGATGTTGCTTCTTTTTTTTTTTCTTTTAAATATTTATCATTTGGCTGTACCAGGTCTTTGTTTTGGCATGCAGGATCTTTGGTTGCAGTCTGTGGGACCTAGTTCCTTGATCAGGGATTGAACCCGGGCCCCTGCATTGGGAGCAAGAAGTCTTAGCCACTAGGCCACCAAGGAAGTCCTTTAATATTAAGTTTTTAAACTTTGTTTTTTTCTGTATATTTTTCCCCCTCTCGATACATAACTATCACTTGTTTTAAGAAAAATTTAAATACTGGGGTTATCAGGAAAAAGTTGATAAAACCCCAGTGAATGAAAACCTGATCCTTTTATGATTTTTCTTTCTTTTCTGCCCTCCCTCTCTGCAGCAGTTTCTAGGAAAGCTCATCTTTTGTTAGTGATTTTTGTGTTTTTTTTTTAACATCTTTTGTTAGCGAGATTCAGTTCAGTAGCTCAGTCGTGTCCGACTCTTTGCCACCCCATGAATCGCAG
Source organism: Tragelaphus eurycerus (assembly GCA_935064755.1). Taxonomy (NCBI): domain Eukaryota; kingdom Metazoa; phylum Chordata; class Mammalia; order Artiodactyla; family Bovidae; genus Tragelaphus; species Tragelaphus eurycerus. The sequence goes on along the minus strand of CAKXYN010000058.1, from coordinate 3,717,651 downwards.
CACACCAGGTCTCCCTGTCCATCACAAACTCCCGGAGGTCACTCAAATTCCTGTTTATCCAGTTGGTGATGCCATCCAGCCATCTCATCCTCTGTCGTCCCCTTCTCCTCCTGCCCCCAATCCCTCCCAGCATCAGAGTCTTTTCCAATGAGTCAACTCTTCACATGAGGTGGCCAAAGTACTGGAGTTTCAGCTTTAGCATCATTCCTTCCAAAGAAATCCCAGGGCTGATCTCCTTCAGAATGGACTGGTTGGATCTCCTTGCAGTCCAAGGGACTCTCAAGAGCCTTCTCCAACACCACAGTTCAAAAGCATCAATTCTTCGGCGCTCAGCTTTGTTCACAGTCCAACTCTCACATCCATACATGACCACTGGAAAAACCATAGCCTTGACTAGATGGATCTTTGTTGGCAAAGTAATGTCTGCTTTTTAATATGCTATCTAGGTTGGTCATAACTTTCCTTCCAAGGAGTAAGCATCTTTTAATTTCATGGCTGCAGTCACCATCTGCAGTGATTTTGGAGCCCCCAAAATAAAGTCTGACACTGTTTCCACGGTTTCTCCATCTATTTGCCATGAAGTGATGGGACCAGATGGCATGATCTTAGTTTTCTGAATGTTGAGCTTTAAGTCAACTTTTTCACTCTCCACTTTCACTTTCATCAAGAGGCTTTTGAGTTCCTCTTCACTTTCTGCCATAAGGGTGGTGTCATCTGCATATCTGAGGTTATTGATATTTCTCCCAGCAATCTTGAGTCCAGCTTGTGCTTCTTCCAGTCCAGCGTTTCTCATGATGTACTCTGCATAGAAGTTAAATAAGCAGGGTGACAATATACAGCCTTGCCGAACTCCTTTTCCTATTTGGAACCAGTCTGTTGTTCCATGTCCAGATCTAACTGTTGCTTCCTGACCTGCATACAGATTTCTCAAGAGGCAGGTAAGGTGGCCTGGTATTCCCATCCCTTTCAGAATTTTCCACAGTTTATTGTGATCCACAAAGTCAAAGGCCTTGGCATAGTCAATAAAGCAGAAATAGATGTTTTTTCTGGAACTCTTTTGCTTTGTCGATGATCCAGCAGATGTTGGCAATTTGATCTCTGGTTCCTCTACCTTTTCTAAAACCAGCTTGAATATCTGGAAGTTCACAGTTCACATATTGCTGAAGCCTGGCTTGGAAAATTTTGAGCATTACTTTACTAGCGTGTGAGATGAGTGCAGTTGTGCAGTAGTTTGAGCATTTTTTGGCATTGCCTTTCTTTGAGATTGGAATGAAAACTGACCTTTTCCAGTCCTGTGGCCACTGCTGAGTTTTCCAAATATGCTGGCATATTGAGTGCAGCACTTTCACAGCATCATCTTTCAGGATTTGGAATAGCTCCACTGGAATTCCATCACCTCCACTAGCTTTGTTCGTAGTGATGCTTTCTAAGCTTGACTTCACATTCCAGGATGTCTGGCTAGGTGACTGATCACAACATTGTGATTATCTGGGTCCTGAAGATCTTTTTTGTACAGTTCTTCTGTGTATTCTTGCCACCTCTTCTTAATATCTTCTGCTTTTGTTAGGTCCATACCATTTCTGTCCTTTATCGAGCCTGTATTTGCATGAAATGTTCCTTTGGTATCTCTGATTTTCTTGAAGAGATCTCTAGTCTTTCCCATTCTGTTGTTTTCCTCTATTTCTTTGCATTGATCGCTGAGGAAGACTTTCTTATCTCTCCTTGCTCTTCTTGGGAACTCTGCATTCAGATGCCTATACCTTTCCTTTTCTCCTTTGCTTTTTGCTTCTCTTCTTTTCACAGCTATTTGTAAGGCCTCCTCAGACAGCCATTTTGCTTTTTTGCATTTCTTTTCCATGGGGTTAGTGAGACCAGCGATTCCTTTTCTAGGCCTCAAACTTTGTGTATTTCTTTAACCCAAGTGAGGAATGAGCTCTGTTTACCCTTCCTCTGCAGGGCAGCAGCCACGAGGTGGCAGCAGAAACCTCAGAGGACAAATTAATTGCTCTGAGTAATAAGCCTTGCGGAGAAGGCAATGGCACCCCACTCCAGTACTCTTGCCTGGAAAATCCCATGGATGGAGGAGCCTGATGGGCTGCAGTCCATGGGGTCGCTAAGAGTCGGACACGACTGAGCGACTTCACTTTCACTTTTTCGCTTTCATGCATTGGAGAAGGAAATGGCAACCCACTCCAGTTTTCTTGCCTGGAGAATCCCAGGGGCAGGAGAGCCTAGTGGGCTGATGTCTATGGCGTCACGCAGAGTCGGACACGACTGAAGTGACTTAGCAGCAGCAGCAATAAGCCCTGATCCCCTGGGCTTCCCTGGTGGCTCAGATGTTAAAGAATCTGCCTGCCTTTCAGGAGACCCAGGTTTGGTTCTACCCACGTCAGTATCTTGCCTGGAGAATTCCTTTCACTTCTGTAGAGTTCTTCAGAGAGCTTCTGAAAGAACTGCAAGCCCAGAGGTTCTGTAGGCTGGCCCTTGGGGATAAGGCCCCTCAGAATGAGCTGAGTCTGTGGCTGTTGCCCCAGTGTTGGTTTGCTGACCATGCCTGCTTGACAGGTAGTGGACAGAGCCTTTGCATTTCCTGAGAACCTGCATGTGGAAATGAAGCCTGCTGCCAAGCCCTGGCCAAGCTCAGGGGTGGGAACAGGCCTCCCTCACAAAAGGCTCCTCCATGCCTTCCACTTCTGGGGCAGACCCACGCCTCGCCTCCCAGCACCTTCACATCCAATACCGGGGCTTCTACCAGCTTCTGGGCCCTGGCCCTTCCCCAGGCCTGTGCCACCGGCAGTGTATCAAGGGATACCCCTGGCCGCCAGCACATTCCAGTGGCCGCCCATGCCAGGCCTTGTGACTGAGGTGATGGGCCCATGCTGCAGCCCAGCCGTGCGGAGAGAACAACTGTCACTTTGCTTCAGTGTCCATGTTTTTTCTTCTCAGAACTCAGCCTCCTCCCAAGCTCCCCCGTGGGCCCCAGCCACAAACTCTCCAACAATTACTACTGTACTCGCGATGGCCGCCGGGAAGCCATGCCGCCCTCGATTGTCATGTCTTCACAGAAGGTGCTGGTGGCAGGCAAGCCTGCAGAGAGGTGAGGACGCCTCAGTGCCCCTTCTGAGACCACCCTCTCTCCTGCTTGTGCTTTTCAAGTTCCCAAGTCTGTCTAGCATCAGCTGTGGCAGGAAATGTCCTACCAGGGGCTTTTCATCTGAGGAGCAAATAAATCCCCACCCAGCCTGGGGTGGGTTTCCTGCAAAGCAGAGGAAGCTTCATGGGGCCTTCAAGGACTTTGGAAGAAGCCCAGGCATTGTTGTTTTTGTAATTTTATGTCCTTCTTGAGAGAGAATTGTGTAAACCTCAGGCCTCTCAAAACCCACTTTGGTCCCTGGCCTTAGGTAGTGTCTCTTAGTTAAATAGGAGAAGTAGTGGTGTTTACTTTAGAGTTCTACTAGGACCGGATCCCACAGCCCGGGTGGCTTATAAACAACAGAAAACTGCTTCTCATGGTTCTGGAAGCTAGAAAGTCCAAGTAAAGGCCCTTACAGCTTCAGTGTCTGGTGCGGGTGCTTTCCTGGGTTCTAGGTGGTATCTTTTTGCCATGTCCTCACATGGGGGAAGGGCTCGGGTCTAAGGGTCTCTTATAAGGGCTCCACCTTCATGAGCTAGTCATCTCCCAAAGGCTCCACCTCTTAACGCCGTCACACTGGGGCATAGGATTTTAACGTATGGATTTTGTGTGGAAACAAACATTGTCTATAGCAGAGTCATTATGAGGCTTAATTCACATAATGAACTATTTGTAAGCTCTTAGAATGGAGTCAGTGGCACGTCTACCTCTTAATAATTCCACAAGTTAGGCAGTGATGACCTCTGTTGGAGAAAAAGAAATTGAGGCCAGGTGCTCTGCGTAGGTCACACAGATTGTGGCAGAAGTGCAGTTTCACAGCATTTTGTCCCGTCCCTCCCAGTGGTATCTGGGCTCTGCAGCTGATTGACCTTGTGGTCCTGGACCGGCCTTTTGGCCTTCTTGAGCCTCAGCTGCTGCTTTGTAAGATGGGGTTGGTGGGCTTGCAGTATGATGAGATTGGTAAGGTGATGCGGCCAGGCCTGCCAAGTGGGTTAGAACTCAGTGAATGAATGGCCCGTGTTGCGATCTTCAGATTCACCAGAGCCCAGCCCCAGACTGGCAGGGTGCCCCACTCCCCCTCACCGCTTCACCTGCCCCCAGGGTGTCTGCATTTCCCAGGAAGGCGGCCTTCTACCTCTTCCACTTCCTTTAGGTGGAGGAAGGGAGGAGGGGAGGCCCTGGAACCCCAAGGGCTGGGTGGGTCCCTGCCTTAGATCTGCTGGCACAGTGTCTCCTTAGGCCTTACTCTGGACCAAAAGGTCTTATTTTTGACTACGTATTAACTCAGCCCCATTAGACTGTGGCTGGCCCTCATCTCATTAGCGTTTCCTGCATACAGTGCCTGCCATGTAGCAGGTACTCAGAATCCGAGGGAAGGAGTTGCTGGGGACATGGGTCATCTGATTGCTTGGCCCTTCTGGAGCCAGTGTCCTGCCCTGGGGCAACAGGAGTGGGGGGCGGGCAGTGGGCAGGGGTGCTGGAGGAAGAGTCCAGCATTTCACACTATTTCTGAGACCAGGAGCCAGGACAGGCAGCAAGTGGTCGAAACACCCTGCAGTCTGGCCTCCACGTCTCCGGTTTCAGCAGATATGTTGCTACCTGGGCAGGGGTGCTCCCTCAAGTTCCTCCCCACTGCTGACTCAAGTCTCTCTTCATTTTCCAGCTCAGCTGCAGCAGCCTCTGAGAAGAAGGCTGTGTCGCCGGCTCCTCCCATAAAGAGGTGGGAGCTGTCCCAGGATGAGCCTTACCTGTGACTTTGGCTGGGGGCGCCACGCTGAGCCCTCAGGGCCACCAGAGTGCTTCTTCCTCCTTGGACTCCTTGATTCCCTCTGGGCAGAACGTGACCTCATTTATAAAAATTACATGTTGTGCTCCCAAGAATCGCTTGTATTTACTTTTGAAAGGATATATGGGCTTACTTGGACTTCAGGGTGAAGTTGGTGCCACATCTCTTCTTTTTTCTTTTCTGGCCACACCACACATCCTGTGGAATCTTAGTTTCCCTGACTAGGGGTTGCACCCAGACCCCAGCAGTGAAAATGCCAGGTTCTAACCACTGGACTGCCAGGGCCTTCCTGGTGCTGTATCCTGAATCTCTGAACCCCGTGAGCGTGCCGGAACAGGGCAGGAGAGTGGCTCTGGAGTTCTAGGGTGACGTGCTCTCTCTGGGCACGGAGATGTCACCGTCCCTTCCTTGAGGGCCTGGCTCCACCCCTCAGAGGGGTGGAGCGGGTTCCAGGGTGTTTAGGGGGCATTGACTGTAAAGGATGGTGGTGGGGGAACAAAACCTGCTCGCTTCCCTCTCCTGAGAGATGACTCCCCCACCCCATTCCCCGCCCCAGCCGTGGCACGTGTGGATGTTCGCCAGAGCCCTCCCACCAGGGCCCCCACCTTTTGGCCTGCAGGGGCCCAGAGGATGGTGAGGAGGCTCACAAGGAGGTTTCACCAGGGCTCTTGCGGAAAGGCCTCCCTGAACCAGAAACTACTGCGCGGGCCTGGGGTATGGGGCGGAGTTAGCTTAGGAGAGGAAAGGGCTTCTTTCCCACAGAGGAATGACCAGGGGGTGAAAGCCGAAAAGGCAATGGCCTTCATCTGGTTACAGGGGTGAAGGGGGGCCACACAGTGCCCTCCGGTGTGGCAGGGTTGTGACTGCCCATGGAAGAACACCCAGTGTCAGTGGGTGAAGTCCAGCTGTGTGCCAGGATAGTGTTGAGGGTGCCTCACCCTCTGGAAGCTTGGAGCAAGGAGGGAAAAGGTCACAGTCATAGGAGAAGGTATTAAATGCTCCGAGAGTGGGTGGTACAAATGCTAAATGGTTATCAGGAGGAAAAAACCCCTGGGAAGGCTTCCTGGAAGAGGTGGGATTCTGGTTGGAGCAAAGGATGAAATAGAATTTAGAAAAATCAGGAAGGAGAAGACTGGGCAAAATGTGCAGAGGTAATAAGGAGGTAACACCAAAGAACTTATAATAACCCCGGGTGAGATGTGCCATTGAAGGTTTCTGAATAAAGTTAATGACCCAGTCTGCCAAGTGAGGTTGCAGTGAAAAGACGGTTGTCAATGAGGATGAAGATTCTACTGGCACCATGATCTTGAACTTCTATCAGAATTGTGAGAAAATAAATTGTAAGCCAGTAAGAAAAAAGAAACATGTTATAACCTAGACTTGAAATTTGGCAAGGGAATGCAGTAGGGAAGAGGTCTGATGTCTTGAGCTCATCCTGTGTGCCAGATATGTGCTGTGTATGCAGGTCAGGAAGCAACAGAACTGGACATGGAACAACAGACTGGTTCCAAATAGGAAAAGGAGTACGTCAAGGCTGTATATTGTCACCATGCTTATTTAACTTATATGCAGAGTGTGCCTGGAGAACCCCAGGGACAGGGGAGCCTGGTGGGCTGCCATCTTTGGGGTCGCACAGAGTCAGACATGACTGAAGTGATTTAGTGTGCAGCAGCAGAGTACATCATGAGAAATACTGGGCTGGATGCAGCACAAGCTGGAATCAAGATTGCTGGGAGAAATACCAGTAACCTCAGATATGTAGGTGATACCACCCTTATAAGGTGCAGTGCTAAAGAGCCTCTTGATGAAAGTGAAAGAGGAGAATGAAAACATTGGCTTTAAGCTCAACATTCAGAAAACTAAGATCGTGGCATCTGGTCCCATCACTTCATGGCAAACAGATGGAGAATCAGTGGAAACAGTGGCAGGCTTTATTTTTGGGAGCTCCAAAATCACTGCAGATGCTGATTGCAGCCATGAAATTAAAAGATGCTTACTCCTTGGAAGCAAAGTTATGACGAACCTAGACAGCATTTTAAAAAGCAGAGACATTACTTTGCCAACAAAGGTCCATCTAGTCAAGGCTATGGTTTTTTTTCCAGGCAAGAACACTGGAGTGGGTTGCCGTTCTCATCTCCAGGGGATCTTCCCAACCCAGGGATTGAACTCAACATCTTTAGTTTCCTGAATTGGCAGGTGGGTTCTTTACCACTAGAGCCGCCTGGGGAGTCCCTGTGAGGTCATAGTGAAAGAAGAACAGGTGTGGCGAGACCAAGAACTCTCTCAGGCTCCCTGAGAGCTGACCCTGAACCCATGTGCTGAGGAGTCTGTGTTCAACGACTGCACATTGCCAGCTGGGTAACCCACAGCTGCTTCAACACTTCTCCCTGGATCCCAGATGCCAACCTCACCAAGATGCCAAGCCCCACAGGTGGTGCTGCGGGATACTTCCTTCCTCTCCCCTCCCTCAGGCAGTCGTGCTTGCTGCCCTTTGCATCTGCATTTGCACCACTGCATCTTTGTCTCTTACCCAGTTTCTCCTGGGAATTGGAGATTATTCTGAGCACACACACACACTCACATGGCTATAATCTCCAACTTGTTTTTTAAGTTACCATTTTATATGACACATTATTTTTAATTTTTATTTTTGGCTGTCCTGGGTCTTTGTTGTTAGGAGGGCTTTTCTCCAGTTGGGGGTGCATGGGCTTCTCACTGGGGTAGTTGCTCTTGTTGTGGAGCAAGGGCTCTAGGGCTTCAGTAGTTGCAGCTCTTGGGCTCTAGAGCACAGGCTCAGTAGTTGCGGTGCACAGGCTTAGTTGCCTGAGGGTGCATGGTATCTTCTCAGATCAGGGATGGAATATGTGTCTCCTGAATTGGTAGGTGGATTCTTTACCACTAAGCCACCAGGAAAGCCCATCGCCAACGCTGTCAATAGTAAGCATGTCGTCAACCTGCAGGTAGAGCCCCTGATGTGAAAATCTGGGCACGTTAGTGTTGATTCACAGGAAATATGCACAGCTGAGGATGGCGACTTGCCTGGGGGCCTGCTGTGCAGTAGTGCTGCTTCTGCGGAGGACAAAGCTGCAGGTAAAAGCTTTTATTGTCAAGGGGAAAACAGCAGCTGGGTAGAAAACCTGTAAGTTTGAATTTTGTGTGCCTAAGGGGTGTGCGTGAGAAGAGAAAGCCGAGGCTACTTTTGCTTGTTTTGCTTCCGAAGTAAAGTATAAGTAAAGTAAAGTATAAGACCTGCCCTGTGAAGTCTGTGAGGATTAGGAGGTAGTGAGAACATCCTGGGGCTAGGGACAGAGCACCCAGGATGAAAGCCAGGAACTGACATTTCGTTGATTTATCAGGCTGTGTTCCAGGCGTTGGGGATACAAGGAGCAACACAGCATTCCTGCCCTCCTGGGTCTGAAATTCTAGTGGGGAATAAATAAAGCAAAGTACTATTAGTAAATAAAATATAAGAAGCAGGAGCAGGGAAGGGATGAGGCATTCCTAATATAATTAGGCAGAACATTTGGTGCATGTGGAACGTTAAATATCGTAAGATGACAATATTTGTCAGTAACGAGTTCATTTGCATCTCCAGAGGTTTCTAATTTCAAATAGGCCCCATACCTTTCGATATGTCTGTCACTGGGAAAAGCGGGTAAGACTCTCAAATCGGGGGTCCCCTAGTATTCGGACACTGCTGCTGCTGCTGCTGCTAAGTCGCTTCAGTCGTGTCCGACTCTGTGCGACCCCATAGACGGCAGCCCACCAGGCTCCCCCGTCCCTGGGATTCTCCAGGCAAGAACACTGGAGTGGGTTGCCATTTCCTTCTCCAATGCAGTAAAGTGAAAAGTAAAAGTGAAGTCGCTCAGTCGTGTCCGACTCTTAGCGACCCCATGGACTGCGGCCACCAGGGTCCTCCGTCCATGGGATTTTCCAGGCAAGAGTACTGGGGTGGGGTATGGTACTCAAAGCCCGGGGCTGCAGCGGGATCTGTGGCCTTGGGCCCCGCCCCGGGCGTCGGCCCCGCCCCTGGATATGTGCGCAGGCGTGCGCGAGGATAAGAGAGAGCCCCGAGTGCGTGTGGACCCAGCCGGCGCTGAGCTGGGGTGGTACGATGAACGGTTGGGTGGCTCGGGGTCTAGCGCGGCGTGCTGCGGCCCTAGGCCTGGGGCTCCGGGTACTTCTCTGCTTCGGGCTGTGCCTGGGGACCCCCCCGACTCCGATCCAGACCTGGTCCCCGACCCAGGCCCCAGGTGAGTGAACTTGCAGCCCGCGAGTCCTCTACCCCTGCAGTCTAGCTCCGCCCTCTCCTGCCAGCAGCGCCTCACCATTGGCTACGCCGCAAGTCTGTCCAGGACACTCCCTCCGCACATGGTTCTAGGGGAGCCTAGCCCTTGAAAGAGCCTTCTCCAGTGGTGGACCCTTCGCCCGGGTTGCTGTGCCTGCCTTTAACTGCCCTGCTTCGGCCCTCTCACACCCGGCACCTGCTCTGCTTTGTCGTGCCCCCTTGTCACCTCCAAGCTGTCCTTCACCCTAGCACAAACAGGAAAGTTCTTTACAGACTCTGGTTGTCCCACCTCCAACCTTAACGCGGCTGGTTAGATGGCGCCTGCTACCCGGGGCCATTTACCTGAGTTTCCTCGGCGACCATCTCCCGCCCTCTCAACCTCTGCACCTTCCTTCTCTGGACTTATGAGAGAAAGAAAGATCTTCCCTGGCACCCGGCCCTAGGACACGTTTGCCCTGGCCTCAGTGATGGTGGCTCTCTCAGAGGTTCCCAGAGGCAGTGGGACAGATTAGAATGACCTCCCTGTGCACACTGGTGCCCCCGACTTTCAGCTGTAGACTCAGATTCACACACCCGCGGGTCCTGTCTTATCTGGTTCCCCTTCTTAGTCCACTTGAAAAGCTAAGTGTTCTTCCTTCAAGGAAGCAGTCTCTTCCCTTCAGCACCCTGAGGTAGGGACTCCTAGCATGGCCCCTTTCCCAGATGGGGAAACTGAGGTTGGGAGGGGCAGTCACTAATCTCGCCAAATCACGGCCCTGTAAGGCCCGGTTGGCTCTGCTCTGCTGCCCACTTTATAGGACACACACACACACACACTCCCTGATTCCAGGGAGGGAGGTCAGAGGTTGCTACGGAGAGGGGCAAGACTTGGGGAGGGAGCTGTAGGCTTTCGGATCCCCATGGAAGGGAAGGAAGTCGGCTCCAGGCCATTCCACAGAGCTCAGGGACGGTGGGGCCCACAGGTATATTTGGGCCTGGAGGCCGGCTTGCAGACCGGCTGGCTGTGGAGGGTGGGGGCTTGGAGTGGGGCTTTACTCAACCTTGCCCCTGTGAGCAGAGGTGAAAGGGGCAAGAGGACCAGAATCAAATGGAACAGAGCTAGGCTGGGGCCAAGCCAGATATTTGCCACCCACCCTGCTGCACCCAGGAGGAAGCTATAAAGGCCACTCCCTTCCTCGGTCCCTCAGGCTCCAGTCTGCTGGCCCAGCTTCCAGGCCCTTCTGTGTCCCTCCTGCTCAGGGTCCCGGAAGGCTCATATCTCAGCTGGATACGGCCCAGATCGTTGTGTGAGCTGTGTCCATTTATCATCAGGCACTACCCTGGGTTTACAGTCAAAAGGTCATGGTCCTGACCATCGCTAAGTGTCCACTTTACACAGGTACCAGTTAAAGGGCCATTGTTCTAAGACGCTGGGCTTCAGGGGTCTCTGAGAGGGACCTGAGACCCCTCCCAGGAAATAAGCTGGAGACGTGAAGTCTGAGGAGGAAATTATGGAAGTACAGAGAGGAGGGAGGAGAGCGAGTACTGGGCCTGGGAACGGCAAGGGCAAAAGGTGGAAATGGGCCAGGCCTCTTGCCACAGCAGCATGGTGGCTAGGCCGGAGGGAGTTTGATGAAGAGGAGGAATGTAGGAGGAAGCAAGGTCCAGGAAGGGTTCAGGGCTGGTCAGGACTTGCCGGCCACGTACAGGATGTAGGCTGTGAGAGGGTCAAGGGACCAAGGGATGGTTTTGAGCAAAGGGGAGGCAAGGGTGGGTGGCCTAATGGTGTGACTCTGAGAGAGAGTGACTCTGGTGTCTGAGGGAGATGGGGATGGGGAACCTGGGGAAGAGGTGGCACAGTCAGGATGGGGAAAGTGGTCAGAAGTTCTGGGAGGAATTCAGTGGGTGGGTCAACAGGACGTGGTGACCAAGCAGGTCCTTTTTGCAAGGCCTCGCTTTCCCCTTTGCTAAGTTGCTGTTGTTCAGTCGCTCAGTCGTGTCTGACTCTTTGCAGCCCCATGGACTGCAGCACTCCAGGCTTCCCCATCCTTCATCATCTCCTGGAGTTTGCTCAAACTCGTGTCCATTGAGTCGATGATGCCATTCAACCATCTCACCCTCTGTCATCTCCTTCTCCTGCCCTCAATCTTTCCCAGTATCAGGGTCTTTTCCAATGAGTTGGCTCTTCACATCAGGTGGTCAAAGTATTGAAGCTTCAGCTTCAGCATCAGTCCTTCCAATGAATATTCAGGGTTGGGATAATCAGATAATCCTTTCGGATTGACTGGTTTGATCTCCTTGCTGTCCAGGGGACTCTCAAGAGTCTTCTCCTTTGCTAAGGATAGCTGGGACATAACAGGCCCTGTTGACCCTGACGGTGGGCCTGAGCCAGGCCAGGTTCAGAGATGCCCCCTCCCCTAGTCTGTTTAACCACAAGCTTGGAGACACCCCTGGGGAGACCATCTGGCCATTTGGAGCCTGGTAAAGACCCCAGGATCAGTGAGACCTGCGTTTAAACCCTGACTCTGCCACTAGCTTGTAGCCTCGGGCCTTTCCTCTCCTGTGTGTCTTCTGTAGAATGGGCATGGCTGTAGAATCTGACCAGTAGGGCTCTTGGTGAGGCTGTGAACTGCTGGGCTCCAGGCCCCCACACAGTGCATCCTTAGCAAAGGTGGTGACCACCAGTGTAGTTCCTGGGACCTGGCTTTCTCCTGGTGGTCGCAGCTTGTGACACTGTCCTCCTAGCTGAGGGTCCAGACCTCCCACTCGTGTGCGTCCCTCAGGCCCCAGCACAGGCTCTTGCCCGCCCACCAACTTCCAGTGCCGGAGCGATGGCCGCTGCGTGCCCCTCATCTGGCGTTGCGACGTTGACTGGGACTGCCTTGATGGCAGTGATGAAGAAGAGTGTGGTGAGTGGCCATGCCCTGGGGTGGGGCTTTTCAGGGCCATCGGAGGAGGTGCTTGTGGAAGGGGTGTGGGTTTCAGGCAAGGAACTCTGGAGTGGGCGGGGCCTCAAGGAGGGCAAGCTGCATCTTTGGGTTAAAAGATGGGTTTGCAGGGCAGCAAGTTAGTGGGGTCTTGGTTGGAAGGTGGTGCTAATAGAAGGGCAGAGCCCTTGGGATGGGCAGACCTTATAGGGTCAGTCGTTCTCTAGAAGGTGGGGCTCTCAGGGGGGTGGGGGGTGGGGAGTACCCGTGCTCTCTTGGGTAGGTGTTTGGCCTGACTCACCATGCATCCCCAGGTACTGAGGTACCCAATGGCACCCCCTCCCCTTGTGACGTCATGGATGACTGCCCTGACCGCAACAAGAATCTTCTCAACTGCGGGCCCCAGCCCTGCCCAGAAGGCGAGCTGTGCTGCCTGCTGGACGGTCTGTGTATCCCAAGCACGTGGCTCTGCGATGGCCACCGGGACTGTTCGGACTACAGCGACGAGCTTGACTGTGGTGTGTGCCTATGGGGGCAGGGAGGCTTGGTCAGTAGAGCAGGACGCCTGACACATTCCAGTGTGTGACGAGGCAGGGAGCATGTCACATGTGTGTCTGCCTGAGCCCGCATATCCATGTGAATGCAGGAGGGCACTCGGGCAGCAAGTGCTTACCAGCCTTGCTCACTCAGTCTGGGGCCAGAGGGTGAGTCCCAAGTTCCCTCACCCCGGGGCACCAGGACACCCATTCATCCTTCCAGCCCCAGGGCTCCCTCCCCAGCTGCTGAATGCCTGGACTTATTGCAGAAACCAGGACCCATGAGGAGGGGGAGGACCATGTCCACGGGGACTCCTGTGACCCTGGAGAATGTCACTTATCTCAGTAATGTCACAGTCACCGCCATCGAGGACCGGGACTCCGTTCAGTCTGGAAACCGAAGTGTTTATGGGATTATTGCAGCTGTAGGTAATATGAACAGCTCCTGCCCCCATGCCCACACCTGGAAGCTGCCCTGGAGAATGGACAAGCTACATGCTCCCCTTTCTGGTGTGTTAGGAGCTTGGTGGATGTGGGGGGCTCCTGCTATCCCCTCACCCACTCCCCTCTCTCTTTCCCCACAGCGGTGCTCAGCGTCAGTCTGGCTGTTGGCATCCTGTTCGCGTTGTCCCGGCTCTGTGCCCAGGGATGCCTGGCCCCGCTGGGGCTGCTGGTATCCATGAAGGGGTCACTGCAGCCAGAGAAGAAGACCTCGGTGCTCTGAGTATGTGCTCTCACCCCCACATCATACGTGCCCCGAGTATGGCAGGTAGAGGAGACTCACACGTGGCTGCTCCCACATCAGCCCCCAGACCTGGCTTCTTCTGTCCTCACAGTGCCAAGCACCTGCACTCCTGGATAGGTGACCGTGGAGGCTGGGGTTGCCCGGACCCTCCCCTGGACATGAGGAGCCTGGATGGGGAACATGCCATAGCCGGAGCTGAGGGGCTGGCCCCGGATCACTCTTGGGGCGGCCCCCTTACTCAGATACTATTGCTACCTCTGTTTGAGAGTAGTGATTAAAGCTAGTTCACATCCTTTGCCTGCCTTTGGGCCTCTGTCTCCTTCTGCCTAGGTGGCCTGGGGGCTCTGTGCAGCCCCTTCTCTGTGGGGGAGTGCCTGCCCATAGAGAGTGGGAATCAGGGACCCAGCCCTGGGCACCTCTTGGCCACTCTGCCTCCTGGAATCAGGACAGGGGACGGTGGGGCTGGGAACAGTTTGCATTCCCAGAGAGGAGCAGATCTTGGGCGGTGCCTCCTGGAGTGCTGGCTGGGGGGCCTCCATCCGTTTCGGCTTCCTGTCTTTGAGACAGAAGCTGGATGTCCCCCGGATGGTCTCCACCTTGTTTCAAAATGTAGGTTTTATTATTATTCAGGCATGCTGAGGCCTGAAAAGACTGATACTGAAGCTAAAGCTTCAATCTTTTGGCCACCTGATGCAAAGAGCTGACTCATTGGGAAAGACTGATGCTGGGAAAGGTTGAGGGCAAAAGGAGAAGGAGGCAGCAGAGGATGAGATGGTTAGATAACATCACCGACTCTGGACATGAATCTGAGCAAGCTCTGGGAGATAGTGGAGGACAGGGAAGCCTGCTGTGCTGTACTCCATGGGGTCACAAAGAGCCAGACATGACTGAGCAACTGAACAGCAGCAGCAGCTGGGGTGTCGGCACGGACTGTTATAAACATCTCAGCCTGTCGACAGCGAGGCTGTCGGAGAGCACCACCTAGGACACCCGCTGGGACCCTATTACAGCAGGACCCCGGCAGATGCTCCCCAACCAGAGCCAGTGTGGAGACTGGACCGGTGCAGGATGTACTTCAATTCTGAACTTCCCCGATGAGGAATTGAACGCATGACCCCTGGACTGGAAGCGCAGAATCTTAACTACTGGACCGCTGGGGAAGTCCTGGCCATCAAGGAACTTTGAGGGACAAGATTTGTCCTGAAGGTCCTGGAGGGTACATGGCAGGCCCCCCACTGAGAGAGATCAAGGTGGGGAGGACTTCCCTGGTGGTCCAGAATCTGCCTGCCAGTATAGGGGACAGGGGTTCAGTCCAGGCTCTGGGAAGATGCCACATGCTTTGGTACAACTAAGCCCGTGCACTACAACTACTGAGCCCGTGTCCCAGAGCCTGTGCTCTGCAACAAGATAAGCCTCCACAATGAGAAGCCCTCACATAGCGACTAGAGAATGGCTCCCACTTGCTGTAACTAGAGAAAGCTGGTGCACAGCAGTGAAGACCCAAAGCAGCCAAGTTAAATAAAATTAATGGAAGGACTGACGCTGAAGTTTGGCCACCTGATGTGAAGAGCTGACTCACTGGAAAAGACCCCAATGCTAGGAAAGATTGAGGGCAGGAGGAGAAGCGGATGACAGAGGGCAAGATGGTTGGATGGCATCACCGACTCAATGGACACAAGTTTGAGCCAACTCTGGGAGATGATGAAGGACAGGGAAGCCTGGTGTGCTGCAGTCCATGGGATTGCAAAGAGTTGGACATAACTGAGCAACTGAACAACAACAAATAAAAAAATTTTTTTCTTAAGATGCTTGGAGGGGAGAGAGGGAAAGCAGACCTATAGGCTCTGCCTATATTAGGGTCTGAGGGTCAGGAGTCTCAAGTTCACTCTTGATTACAGCACAAGAGCTGGAATTAGGGTCCCAGAAGGAAATCAGGTGGTAACTGATCACCTAAGTTATCAGTTATCCAGGTTCCCCAGGGTTTCTAAAAGGGGCACCTTCATGGGTGCATCACGTAATAACCAGGTAGGTTGTATGGCTAGTAGCTGTGTTGTGCAGCTGGTGATGCGTCTGTTCACAACGTTCACGATGGACGTCAGCAATCGAAAGCTTAGTGTCAGGGACCTCAGTGGTTAAGGCCCCAGGCTTCCAATGCAGGAGCATGGGTTCGATCCCTGATCGGGGAACTAAGATCCTGCATGCTGAGTGGCGTGGCCAAAAAAGGAGAAAAGGTTAGGGATGAGCAGCGCAGGGGGATGGTGGCTCTGGGTTGGTTGGTATGCACACGAGAGGCACAAGTCCCTGGTGACTTGTTAGTTATCTCCAGTAACTCACTTACTCCTTGAGAGACAGTCCATTCCTGGGCAGTGAGGCCCCAGCTGCCAGGGTGTTGAGACTATAGAAAGGGAGAATTCCCTGACAGTCCAGTGGTTACAACTCTGAGCTTTCATCACCCGGGCTGTGGGTTCAAGCACTAGTCAGGGAACTAATCCCTCAGGCTGTGCGGTGCAGCCAAAAAAACAAATACAGAAAGTGTGGTTAATATACCCTAGCTGCAGGGTGATGAGGACAGACTTCTCCTCTGACTCTCATTTCTTTCATGTCCTAATGGGTCGGCAAGGGCCCTGGTAGCCTGGGGAAGCACCCAGGTACCCACACAGTGTCTTGGGGCTCAGACGTCCAGCAGGCGGAGAGCTGGCCCCTGATGACAAAATGCTGGGAGAGGACAGAGTTTCCTGGGGGTGTGAAAGTTCAGCTTTGGGACCCGGCTCCCATAGGAGATGGGTGGTTTTTGTTTTGTCTGTGCAGCGAGGGTTGAGGGATCTTAGTTCCCTGACCAGGGATTGAACCTGCGCCCTTGGCAGTGAAAGTGGAGTCTTAACCACTAGACCACTGGGTAGTTGCCCATGGGATTTGAAGTCTGGGCCTCAGGCAGCATGTTGGGGGCTCGAGTTCTCTGTCAGGCAGCTGTGGGGGCTTGGTAGGTGGGCTGCAGCCAGGATAGGGGACCTTGATCAACAGTGGAGCAGAGGGTGCCCAGCCTCCTGGGGTACAAGGCCTTCCCTTGGTGCCTGCTGGGCACCCCCAGCCCCTAAGCTGGGCCCAAGTTTCATGCTGCAGAACTGGAACACTGATGGGCTTCTGCTTGTCAGGAAGGAGTTATGCCAGAGGGTAGAATTTTCTTTTAAGATTTTTTTTCCACCTTCATTTTTGTTCAGGTGTGGCCAGCCAGAGTGGGCCATGGAGGCAGGTCACAGGGTGTGAGGCTGGTGTCACCTGAGCTGATGAGGTCTAAGGTCTGGGTCTTCCTGGGGTGTCAGCTGGGTGTTCAGTGATCAGTGGCACAAACTACTCTGTACCCACCGGCTCCAAACTCCCACGGGTATATTCTCTCACCTGGCTGGTGTCTCTTTATTTTCCCATGAGTGGTGGCTGCTGGCATCTCGGGGCTGGACTGGCTGGATGTCACTGTGTCACTGGACGGCACCAGGGTCATGTCTGGTGCACAGGTGGGTGGGGGTGCCTGGGACAGCTGGGCCTCTTCCTCTGCATGGCTTCTCCAGTTGGCCCTTCTATGTGATCACCCGAGGGGGATGACCGAAGTCCTTTTCTGACAACACAGGTTTCCCCCAAAGTAGAGAGCCGAAGCCCCCAGACCTTCTAACGTTCAGACCTAGAACTGGGCCACCAGTTTCTTCGTGTTCTGCTGATTCAGTGGAGTTTCAGGTCAGCCCAGATGTGTGTCAGGGGCAGAGGTGGTGACCCCACAAGGGCATGAGTGCCAGGGAGGCCTGGTTCATCAGGGCCACCAAGGGGACAGAGGGCCGGGAACGGGCAGGCTGCGGCGGGTGACTCCTGGCCACCAGAGCCTGCTGAGTGACCGTGGGCAAGTGGCTTTGCTGTCCGAGGACCAGCTTTGTCATTGGCATACTGGGGTAGCCGTGGTTACAAACACCTGTCTCGCATGAGCAGGCCTGGATTTTAGCAGCCTGTGTTCTCTTGAGCAGGGTCACTGTGTGCTGCCAGTTACCCATCCTGTCCTGTGGGCAACAAGCCCAGTGAGTCACTTTCAGGATACTCCAGGGAGGGTCCAGGTTGAAAAGGGAGTGGGGCCCACAAGGAGGGGAACATGGTCAGTGGGCCTGGGTCCTGGCACTTGGGGAATTCTGATGGGCCTGAGAAGCGAAGGGATGGAGTGGGGTGGGGGCTGCAGTGGTGAAGATAGAGAAGGGGTCCAGATTGTGTGTGTGTGCATCTGTATATATCTCTCCAACTTTCCCCCTTTTCCTTTTTTTTCATTGAGGGAAACTCACATAGCGTTAAATTAGCCATTAGCTATTTTAAAATCTGGGCTTCTCTGGTGGCTCAGCGATAAAAGAATCCATCTGTCAATTCAGGAGACCCAGGTTTGACCCCTGGATCGGGAAGATCCCTTGGAGAAGGAAATGGCAACCCACTCCACTGTTATTGCCTGGGAAATTCCATGGACAGAGGAACCTGGCGGGCTACAGTCCATAGGGTCACAAAAAGTCAGACACAGCTTAGTGACTAAACAACAATTTTAAAGTCCACCATGCATTTAGTACACTTGCAGTGTTGTGTGATCCTCAACTCTATCTAGCTGCAAAGCATTTTTGTCTCCCAAAAGAGAAACTCCCTCCCCATTTGGGGTCATTCCGTCCCCCATCCCCTAAGCCTAGGCGCTCTAGAGCCCCTGCTCCAGAATTAAGAGCCTTCTTGCTGCAACTAAGACTGATGCAATTAAAAAAAGAGAGAGAGATTTCTGGGGACTTCCCTGGTGGTCCACTGGTGAGGACTCCATGCTTCCACTGCAGGGGGCTGGGGTAGGATCCTTGGTTGGGGAACTAAGATCCCAAAAGCCAAGTCCAAAAAAAAAAAAAAAAAAGATAGCTGAATGGTGGTATACTAGGTATTAGGCACTGTTCTGGGTGCACAGGATACAGCAATAAAAGAAAAAGACCCCCTAAAAGTGGAGAGGGGTTTCTGATGATAGTAGAGGGGGGACACTTACGATGGATGGGCACTAAAGTGGGAGCCTGGAGACGATCTTGTTGGTCCAGGAAGGGCATCATGGCGCTGGTGCAGGGTGGGGCCGTACAGGTGGTGAAAAGTGGTCGGATTCTCTATTTGTTTCTGGGGGAAAGTCAATCTCCTGTGGCTGTGAGAAAGAGGGAGCAAGAGCGCCTCCGAGGTACCTGGGGTGAACTGCGGAAGGATGGAGCCCGCCATGCTGGGGAGGAAGAGCGGGAAGGCGGGGAGGAGGGAGGGGGCACCACTGGGAGTAGAGCTCTGGACCTGCGGGGGCCACCACGTGGAGAGATCAGGAAGGTGCTCGGACTGTGGGCTGGAGAGAGAAGTTTAGTTGTCTCAGTGGGTGTCCCTGGATTGGAGAGGAGGAAGGAGTGTCCCCATAACTAGCGGTTTCTGGGGGTGAGGAAGAATCAGGAAGGAAGGAGCGGCCATAGGGATGAGAAGGAAACCCGGAGAGTTCAGGAAGGAGTGAATTAAATAAAAGAGCACCATCGGGACCCAGGCTGCCACGCTTCCCGTAAAACCCGAGAGAGGGAGACCTGCGGTTTAACACCGGGGCTGATGAAGGCAAAAGCAGTGCCATGGGTTGAAGATAAAGTAGGAAGGAGAAAGGGTGTGTGGGTGTCTTTTTCTACAGTTTTTTTTGGGGTGGGGCAGAGTGGAGGCTGAGACTAGGGCAGAGGCTAGACAGGGAGGGCACTTAGTCTTCTTTTTTTTTTTTTTTTTGCCTTAAAGTGGAAGATGCCCAGGAGACCGGCTCTAATTGGGGGAGGGGAGCAAAAACAGAAGATAAGCGAAGGTGGGGGTTACCACAAAATTGGAACCCCAGTAAGTTGCTGGTGGCAGTGTAAAGGGATGCAGCTGCTGGGGAAGAGAGTTGGCGCTTTCTCAAAAGTTAAACATAGAATTACCACATCACCAGAAATTCCACTCCTAGGAATGTATCCCAAGTAACTGAAAACAGGTATTCAGGCAAATACGTGTACCTGCTTGTTCCTAGCAACGTTATTCACAGTACTTAAAAGACAGTCCATGTATCCCACCATGGATGAATGGACATTTAGAATGTGGTCTGACCAGAATGGAGTGCTATCCAGTCATGACAACAAAGGGAGTTCTGATACACGCTACAATGTGCCTGAACCTTGAGTACGTACACAGAGCAAAAGAAACTAGAGGCAAAAAGTCAGTGTGTATGAGTTCATTTAGCCTGTGGAATGTCCAGACTAGATAAATCCACAGAGACTGAAAGGAGAACAGTGGTTGCCAGGGGCTGGTGGGGAGCAGGTAAGGGGAAACAACTGCTTACTAAATAGGTGGTGGGATTCCCTGGTGGTTCAGTGGGTTAAGAATCTGCTTCACAATGCAGAGGACACGGGTTCAATCACTGGACTGGGAAGATCCCACGTGCGATGTGGCAACTAAGCCTGTGTGCCGCAGCTCCTGAGCCCGGTTGCTGCAACTACTGAAGCCGGCGAGCCTGCAGCCTGTGCTTCACAGCAGCAGCCACCTCAATGAGAAGCCCTTGCACCACAGCGAAGAGTAGCCCCTGCTTGAGGCAACTAGAGAAAACCCTTGTGCAGCGAAGAAGACCCGCCACAGCCAGAAAATAAATCAATAATACTGTAAAATAAATAAGTGGTGATAAAAACTATTTGAAAAACTTTGTATTTAGATCAGTTTTAGGTTCACAGGAAAATGAGGAAGGTAGCTACAGATACTTCCCCTATATTCCATGCCCCCACACATGCATGACCTCCCCCATTATGAGTACCAGAGTGGTACCTTTCTTACAATCTTACATAAACCTACAGTGACATGTCATTATCACCCCAAATCTGTAGTCTGCCTTCTAGTTCATTCTTGGTTCTGTACATTCTATAGGTTTGGACAAATGTATAATGACATATAGATCCATATAGTCAAAGCTATGGTATTTCCAGTAGTCATGTATGGGTGTAAGAGTTGAACCATAAAGAAGGCTGAGCACCAAAGGATTGACACTTTCGAACTGTGGTGCTGGAGAAGACTCTTGTGAGTCCCTGGGACTGCAAGGAGATCAAAGCAATCAATCCTAAAGGAAATCAACCCTGAATATTCACTGGAAGGTCTGATGCTGAAGCTGAAGCTCCAATACTTTGGCCATCTGATGTGAAGAGCCGACTCATTGGAAAAGACACTGATACTGGGAGAGACTGAGGGCAGGAGGAGAAGGGGGTCACAGAGGAAGAGATGGTTGGATGGCATCACCAACTCAATGGACATGATTTTGAGCAAACTCTGGGAAATGGTGAAGGACAGGGAAGCCTGGCGTGCTGCAGTCCATGGGTGGCAAAGACACAACTTAGTGACTAAACAACAACAATAATGATGTGTATCCACCGTTACAGCGTCATACAGAGTATTTTCACTGCCCTAAAAATCCTCTGTGCTCCACCTATTCATCTCTCCCTGCCCTCTGATTCCTGGAAACCACTGATCTTGTTACTGTCTCCATAGTTTTGCCTTTCCTCAAAATGCCATAGAGGTCGAATCATGCAGTATGTAGCCTTTTCAGCGGAGAAGGCAATGGCACCTCACTCCAGTGCTCTTGCCTGGAAAATCCCATGGACAGAGGAGCCTGGTGGGCTACAGTCCATGGGTTCGGTAAGAGTTGGGCACGACTGAGCGACTTCACTTTCACTTTCCACTTTCATGCATTGGAGAAGGAAATGGCAACCTACTCCAGTGTTCTTGCCTGGAGGATCCCAGGGACGGGGGAGCCTGGTGGGCTGCCATCTATGGGGTCACACAGAATCGGACATGACTGAAGTGACTTAGCAGCAGCAGCAGCCTTTTCAGGTTGGCTTCTTTCACTTAGTCATATGCATTTAAGTCTCCTCCATGTCTTTTCATGGCCTCATAGCTCATTTCTTTTTAGCTCTGAATAACATTTTATTGTTTGGATGTGCTACAGTTTATCCACTCACCTGCTGAAAGATGTCTTGGTTGTGTCCAACTCTTGGTAATTATGAATTAGGCATCTGTAAACAGCTGTGTGCAGGTTTTTGTGTGCCTATACGTTTTCAGCTGCTCTGGGTAAGTACCAAGGAGTGCTATTGCTGGATCATATGGTAAGAATATGTTTAGTTTTATAAGAAATTGCCAAATTGCCTTCCAGAGTGACTGGACCATTTTGCATTCCACCAGCAATGAGCCAGAGTTCCTGTTGCTCCAATCCCTCACCAGCAGTTGGTGTTGTCTGTTTTCTGGATTTTGGCCATTCTCATAGGTGTGTACTGATTTCGTGTTGTCTGAACTTGCAATTCCCTGATGATGTATGTGGAGCATCTTTTCACGCGCTCATTTGCACTATGAACATGTTTGGAACTCTATGTTGGTGACAGTTGCACAGTTTTATGAACATACTAAATGCACTGAAGTTTATCTTATTTTTAATAATTATATTTTTTGGACGTGCTGGGTCTTCGTGGCTGCGTGGCTTTTCTCAAGTTGTGGTGCGCAGGGGCTACTTTCTATTTGTGGTGCACTGACTTCTCATTCTTATCGTCTCTCTTGTTGCAGAGCACCGGCTCTAGGGCGTGTGGGTTTCAGTAGTTGCAGCATGTGAGCTAGATAGTTGTGGCTCCTGGGCTCTAGGGCACAGGCTCAGTAGTTGTGGTGCACGGGCTTAGCTGCTCTGAGGCATATGGGATCTTCCCAGACCAGGGATCGAACCTGTGTCTCCTGCATTGGCAGGTGAATTCTTTACCACTGAGCCACAAAGGAAGCCCCTGACGTTATTTTAAATGGTTAATTTTATGTTATGTCAATTTCATCTCGATAATAAAACAGGTGAAAAATGAACCAGCATTCTTGTTTGCTGGTGGGAATAATCTAATGGAGAAGGAGGACTGTTGGGGTGACTCGTTAAACAGTCCGGTGGGAGCTGGTGGAGGTGGCCTGGATTTGTTGGATCAGGGCAAATTGTTTCCTCATAGAAGCTGGAAGGGGGGATGGGCTGGTGCATGGTTCTGGATGCAGGTCGGCAGGTTGGTGGGGCGGGAGGTGGCGGCGATAGAAGTTTTTTTTCCTACTGGTTTTTGTTTTCTCAGTGATGCTGTCTGTTCTGCCACAATGGTTGGTAAACCGGGGGGAATGAGGTTGGTATAAGGAGAAAATGGCAGTGCATTCTAAGCTTGCTTTTTCAGCCTCTTGTCGCAAAGACTCAGACACGACTGAGCGGCTGAACTGAACTGACGAACACAGGACGGCACCAGTAGGTGGCGCTCTCTGCGTGCGATTGACGTCCATCCAGCCATGGGTTTCCTTTTGCCCACGTGCTTATTTTCCGCTTCTGCCCCGCGGGGCGTTTATTCACTCCCCTTTGCCTGCATCCTTCCTCACTCTGTTTTCCATCAAGCGACCTTCACCTTTGGGTTTTTATTTTATCTTTATTAAAAATTGTTTTTCTTTGTTGTTTTGGTTTTCCACCTTTGTATTTTTTCATGGTGAATTATACATAACACGAAATTTACCGTTTTAACCAGTTTAAGGGCACAGTTCAGTGGCATTGAGTACATTCATCTGCTGCAAGCATCACCACCATCCAGCTCCAGAATTCCTTTCATCTTGCAAAACTGAAACTCTGCGCTCTGCTGCTGCTGCTGCTGCTAAGTCGCTTCAGTCGTGTCCGACTCTGTGCGACCCCATAGACGGCAGCCCACTAGGCTCCGTCCCTGGGATTCTCCAGGCAAGAATACTGGAGTGGGTTGCCATTTCCTTCTCCAATGCATGAAAGTGAAAAGTGAAAGTGAAGTCGCTCAGTCGTGTCCGACTCTTAGCGACCCCATGGACTCTGCGCTCATTAAACACTAACTCCCCATTCCCCTTTCCCCAGCCCCTGGTAACCATTGTTCTAACTTTCTATGAATTTGACTACTCAGGGGACATCACATGAATGGACTCATACTGTGTTTCCTTTTGTGACTGGTTCTTTCATTCAGCATAATGTCCTCAGGGTTCATCCATGTTGTAGCATATGTCAGAATTTCTGAATCACTTTCTTTTATTTATAATTTATTTAATTTTTATTCATATTTATTTATTTTATCTGCCCCCTACAGTGGAAGCACAGAGTCTTAACCACAGGACCGCCAGAGAAGCCCTCTGAATTTTTTAAAAAGACGAGTTCCTATATTTCTTGATGCCTATTTGAAATGTAGCAGTTAAAAATTCAACGTTTAAACTCTACTGGTGTTCTTCTTAAGCTCCTTTCTGCTCTTGTTAAGGCTCTGTCTTCAGGCTTGCCAGGATGCTGACCTGGCACCGCCCCCACCCCGCCCCCACCCCCGCTTCCTGCACCAGTCCTAACCCTCTCAGGTCCCCAGATCCTGGAACACACACACGGTGCTGGGGCAAAAATAAGCCTCTATGTTAGAAGCAAGTCCATTTGCTGAGAGAGATCAATCAGCCTTGGATTTCTGAGACTGACTCCTCCATGTTCTTCTGGCCCAGTTGTCCTTGGCCATGATGTAATTTTCCTCCCCACACTGTGAAATTTGAGTAGCAGTATTTTAAAAACGTTTTTATTGAAGTATAGTTGCTTTACAGTTTTGTGTTGGTTTCAGGGGTAGCAAAGTGATTCTTTTTGCCTTTTTTTTTTTTTTTCAGATTCTTTTGGCTTAGTGGTAAAAAACTTTCCTGCCAACCAGCAGCTGCAGGAAATGCTGGTTTAATCCCTGGGTAGGGAAGATACCCCTGGAGGAGGAAATGGCAACTCACTCCAGTATTCTTGCCTAGGGAATCGCAGGGACAGAGGAGCCTGGTGGGCTACAGTTGCAAAGAGTTGGACAAGACTGAGTCACTGAGCATGCATGCACGCAATTACAAGATATTGAGTATATTTCCCTTTGCTATACAGTAGGTCCTTGTTGGTTACCTATTTTACATATGTGTATATGTTAATCCCAAATTCCTAATTTATCCTTTCTCCCTCCCTTTCTTCTTTGGTAACCATAAATTTGTTTTCTGTGTCTGTGAAGTCTATTTCTGTTTTGTAAATAAGTTCATTTGTATCATTTTTTTTTTAGATTCCACATATAAATGATATTATGTGATATTTGGCTTTCTCTTTCTGATTTACTTTGCTTAGTGTGATAATCCGTAGGTCTGTCCACATTGCTGCAAATGGCATTATTTCATTCTTTTTAAAAAATAACTCAGTAATATTCCATTGTATTTATAATTTATATGTATCACATCTTTTTTACCGATTTATCTGTCGATGGACATTTAGGTTGCTTCTATATCTGTGCGTAGTATTTTATCTAAGATTTATGCTTCTGTGGACATCATTGAAAACTGGTGTGAATTTTCCTACCTTGCTCCCTATTCTTATCTCTCTTCATTGAGGTGAAATTCACATGAACAAAATCAATCTTTTGAAAGCAAACAATTCAGGGACTAATTTAGGCCACTCTCAATGTTGAGCAACCATCACCTCTGTCTAGTTCCAAAACATTTCCGTTGTCCCAAAAGGAAACCCTGTACTCATTAAACAGATGTCCCATTCCTTCTCTCCCCCTCCCCCTGCTGCTGCTGCTAAGTCGCTTCAGTCGTGTCCGGCTCTGTGCGACCTCATAGACGGCAGCCCACCAGGCCCTGCCATCCCTGGGATTCTCCAGGCAAGAACACTGGAGTGGGTTGCCATTTCCTCCTCCAATGCATGAAAGTGAAAAGTGAAGTCATTCAGTTGTATCCGACTCTTAGCGACCCCATGGACTGTAGCCTACCAGGCTCCTCCATCCATGGGATTTTCCAGGCCACCAATTTGCTTTCTGTCTCTGTAGATTTACCTGTTCGGGATATCTCATATAAACAGAATTATACAATATGTAACCTTTTAAGTCTGGCTTCTTTCACTGGGCATACTGGGTTTCCGAGGTTTGGCCGTGTTGTAGCCCTATTTGGTTATGGTTTGTAGTCTTTATCATCCTCTTAAAAGAAGCTGGGTGTTCTACTCTACCTCTACTTTAAAATATTTATTTATTTATTTAGGCCGGGCTGGGTCTTTGTTGCCGCACACGCCTTCCCTAGTTGTGTCGAGCGAGGGGTACTCTCTAGTTGCGGTTCACGGGCTTCGGTTTGCGGTGTCTTCTCTTGTTGCAGAACACTGACTCTGGAGCACTGGCTCAGTGGTTGCGGCGCCTGGGCTTTGTTGCTCCATGGCATGTGGGAACTTCCTGGACCAGGGATCGAACCCATCTCCCCTGAATTGCCAGGTAGATTCTTATCCACTGGACCACCAGGGAAGTCCTGCACCCTACTTTTTTTTTTTTTTAAATCTTGGTATCAATTTGAATAAGATGGGAATTATGTGCTACTTGTAATGGCGATAAAACTTGACTGTAAAATCCTCTAGGTTTTGTGCTTTAAGGAGAGGTGGGTTTCTGTTTTCTACCATTATTCCAAGTTCATTGACATTTATGGGTCTAGTCAAGTGTTCTGATTGTTCATGATACAATTTTTGCATTTTATATTTCCCCATAAATAAATTCATTTCATCTTGATTTTCAAATTTATTAGCATATAGTTTATATAGTTTTTAAAAATTGCCTTCAACCATTTTGCCTGTCCCATTCGCTCCCCTGCTTCTGGTACCTACCAATCTGTTCTTTGTATCTATGAGCTTGGTTTTCGTTTTCTTTTTAAGATTCCACATGCAAGTGAGATCATATAATATTTGTCTTTCTCTCTCTGACTTATTTCATTTAGCATAATGCCTTTAAGATCCATCCATGTGGTTGCAAATGGCAGGATTTCCTTTTTGTGCCTGAATAATATTCCATTGTATATACATCACATCTTCTGTATCTATTCATCTGTCAGTGGACACTTAAGATTGTTTCCGTATCTTGGCTATTGTAAATACTGTTGCTGTGGAAATGGAGGGCAGTGCATTTATCTTTTTAAGACAGTGATTTTGTTTCCTTCAGATAAAAACCCATAAGTGGAGTTGCTAGATCAGATGGTAATTGTATTTTGGTCACCTGATATGAACAACCGATTCATCCGAAAAGTCCCTAATGCTGGAAAAGATTGAGGGAAGAAGAAGAAGAGGGTGTCAGAGGATGAGATGGCTGGATGTCCATTGCATCACCAGTGCAGTGGACATGAACTTGGGCAAACTTTGGGGGGTGGTGATGGACAGGGAGGCCTGGGGTGCTGTGGTCCATGAGGTCACAAAGAGTCAGACACAACTGAGCGACTGAACCCCAACAACAAATTGTATTGTATTTTTAATTTGGGGGAGATCTCTGTAGTGTTTTCCACTGTGGTTGCATCGATTACATTCCCTCCACCAGTGCACTATGGCTCCCTTTTTCTCCACATCCTCACCAACATTTGTTATCTCTTGTCTTTTTGATACATAATTATTCTTAGTCGTCCCGTATGTATTTTAACAACTTTCCTCATTTCCTTCTTGTTCATTCTCTTCAGGGGCTTCTCTTATTAATGTTCCCAAAGAGTCAGAATTTTTATCCTTGCCATGTTTTGTTCCTTTGCCCTCTGTTTTGTTGATTTCTTTAATCTGTGTTAGTTCCTTATTTTCCTGTGTCATTGGGTTTTCTCTATTGTGCGTGTCCTAATCTGGTGCCAGGTCACCTCTCTGGCTGAGTGCAGCCTCCTTCCCTGGCAAGGTGCTTGT
Source organism: Tragelaphus eurycerus (assembly GCA_935064755.1). Lineage (NCBI taxonomy): Eukaryota > Metazoa > Chordata > Mammalia > Artiodactyla > Bovidae > Tragelaphus > Tragelaphus eurycerus. Next base: position 3,690,516 of record CAKXYN010000058.1, on the reverse strand, counting down.
TGTCCTGTCAGGAGGTCCTGGTTAAGCTGATGGGCTCTCAGTCCTGACTTGTGAATCTAGGGTCTGCACAGGTGATGCCAGGCTTTGCAGGGCCAAGTGCAGGGGAGGGAGGCTGGGGGGCTTGAAGGCATAGGCAGTGGATGTCGCATCCCCCCTAGTTGAAGAGGAGGTGGGGGCAATCCGAGAAGTCTTTTTGGAGGTATAACTCAGTTGGGAAGTTGAGTGGATGTGGGTCTTGAATGGTGAACTTTCAGCACCTTGGAGAAGACTTGTGGTCCCTCCATATAGGCCCCCTATAAGGATGCACACAAACATTCTCTGTAGAATAAAACATCCTCTGTGGGGAAAGCACACAACACACACATGATAATATGCACAAGCCCACAGGACCCATGAGAATACACACAGAGGAACAAACATGAGCAGCTGCAGGATGTAAGCAGCAGTGAATGAAAATCACCAGAATTCCTAATTCATCCTGAGGGGCTAGTGGGCCAAGGGCATGGGGCACTAGATGGACAGGACACCTTCAGGTCAGGCAAGATCCAGGAGTGCTATATCATATCAGAGGTCGGTGAACGGAGAAAAGGCCTGATGCCCTAATCTTGTTTCTCTCTGGGAGGGAAGCTGGAGTTCTACCATCCCCTTTCGGGAAACAGAGGTTCTCACTGCCTGGGTTGAGGTGGGTCAGGCTGAAGGCACTGATGGTATCTGCATGTCCAAGAGAAAGGGGAAGCCTACAGGCACAGGAAGGAGGACTGGCTGGAGGCAGGGGCCAGCACTAGAAGCAAGATTCCTTGTTAGGGGACAGGGGGTGTCTGGGTCTGTGAGAAGCCCTGGATCCCTGTTTGCCAGCTGGCCATGGGGGAGTCCAGGCTGGTCCTTCCCCTTTGTTCCTGCAGCTGCAACTCTGCTCCCATTCCTCAGTTTCCCCTTGGATGTCCCCGAATTCCTCTTAGTGGTCTAAGGGCTCTGAGGTTTCATCAGAGGCTCTCAGAGACCTCAGGTCCACCCAGCAGGCTCCACACAGCTTTGTCTTCCACTGATGAGCCACAACCTCTCCTGGGACACAGGAGGCCTGATCGAGTCCCCTGTTTGGGACATCATGTATTCACCTAGGACATGATAAGAGTGTGTATCCAAAGACAGCAGACTTCTGCTGATCAGGAGGCAAAGTTACTCAAGACATAGAGCCTGAGGAATTCTTCCAGGTTAGATGAAATTGACAAAGATAATTGATGAAACAAAGGATAACTAAATGCATCATGTGACCCTGGCTTGCATCCTATATAGCATATGACGAGGACAATTGGAAAACTCTGATGGTCTGTAGTTTGGATAATACCGTTGTATCAGTTGGACTTTCCTGGTGGCTCAGCAGTAAAGAATCCTCCTGCCAATAACAGAAGATGCAGGAGAGGCGGGTTTGGTCCCTGGGTTGGGAAGATCCCCTGGAGCAGGAAATGGCAATCAACTCCAAGAGGAAAGTCAATTGAAGTCCTTTGCTCATCTCTAAAATGTTTTCTTGTTGTTGAGTTGTAAGTGTTCCTTACGTATGCTATTTACTAGACTCTGTAGCAAGAATATACAGAAGAACTGTACAAAAAAGATCTTCACAACCCAGATTATCACAATGGTGATCACTCACCTAGAGGCAGACATCCTGGAATGTGAAGTCAAGTGGGCCTTAGGAAGCATCACTACAAACAAAGCTAGTGGAGGTGATGGAATTCCAGTGGAGCTATTTCAAATCCTGAAAGATGATGATGTGAAAGTGCTGCAGTCAATATGCCAACAAATTTGGAAAACTCAGCAGTGGCCACAGGACTGGAAAAGGTCAGTTTTCATTCCAATCCCAAAGAAAGGCAATGCCAAAGAATGCTCAAACTACTGCACAATTGCACTCATCTCACAAGCTAGTAATGCTCAAAATTCTCCAATCTAGGCTTCAGCAATACGTGAACCGTGAACTTCCAGATGTTCAAGCTGGTTTTAGGAAAGGCAGAGGAACCAGAGATCAAATTGCCAACATCCACTGGATCATGGAAAAAGCAAGAGAGTTGCAGAAAAACATCTATTTTTGCTTTATTGACTATGCCAAAGCCTTTGACTGTATGGATCACAATAAACTGTGGAAAATTCTTCAAGAGATGGGAATACCAGACCACCTGATCTGCCTCTTGAGAAATCTGTATGCAGGTCAGGAAGCAACAGTTAGAACTGGACATGGAACAACAGACTGGTTCCAAATTGGGAAAGGAGTATGTCAAGGCTGTATGTTGTCACCCAGCTTATTTAACTTCTATGCAGAGTACATCATGAGAAATGCTGGACTGGAAGAAGCACAAGCTAGAATCAAGATTGCTGGGAGAAATATCAATAACCTCAGATATGCAGATGACACAACCCTGATGGCAGAAAGTGAAAAAGAACTAAAAAGCCTCTTGATAAAGGTGAAAGTGGAGAGTGAAAAAGTTGGCTTAAAGCTCAACATTCAGAAAACTAAGATCATGCCATCTGGTCCCATCACTTCATGGGAAATAGATGGGGAAACAGTGGATACAGTGTCAGACTTTATTTTGGGGGGCTCCAAAATCACTGCAGATGGTGATTGCAGCCATGAAATTAAAAGACGCTTACTGCTTGGAAGGAAAGTTATGACCAACCTAGATAGCATATTGAAAAGCAGAGACATTACTTTGCCAACAAAGGTCTGTCTAGTCAAGGCTATGGTTTTTCCTGTGGTCATGTATGGATGTGAGAGTTGGACTATAAAGAAAGCTGAGTGCAGAAGAACTGATGTTTTGAACTGTGGTGTTGGAGAAGACTCTTGAGAGTCCCTTAGACTGTAGGAGATCCAACCAGTCCATCCTAAAGGAGCTCAGTCCTGGGTATTCATTATGAGGACTGATGTTGAAGCTGAAACTCCAATACTTTGGCCACCTGATGCAAAGAGCTGACTCATTGGAAAAGACCCTGATGCTGGGAAAGATTGAAGGCAGGAGGAGAAGGGGACGACAGAGGATGAGATGGTTGGATGGCATCACCGACTCAATGGACATGCGTTTGGGTAGACTCCAGGAGTTGGTGATGGACAGGGAGGCCTGGTGTGCTGTGGTTCACGGGGTCACAAAGAGTCAGACACAACTGAGCAACTGAACTGAACTGAACTGAGACTCTTTTCAGATATAAGATTTGTGAATATTTTCTCCCACCCTGCTGGTTGTCTTTTTGCATGTCCCGTTTAAGTTGTATTTATTAATAATAGAATGGGTGTCTGTACACCCCACAACTTCAAAAGCTACAACAGTGCTAGTAATTTAAATCTACCTGAATCCCATCCCCCTGTCTCCCAAGATCAAAAGTGACATGAATTTTCTGAATTTTGTGTTTGTTTTCTGTTTATTACAGAAATAATTCTACTAATAGATGTTCACGCCTAAACCACACATTGTTTTGTTTGAAGTTGTTTTCTGAACTTTATAGATCCTGTGTGGTTGCACCAATTTATAACCCCCCCATGGGAGGTTATTTAAATTTTAATTTTTAAAAATTAATTAATTTTTATTTTTGGCTGTGCTGGGTCTTTGTTGCTACACGTGGACTTTCTCTAGTTGTATTGACCAGGGGTTACTCTTTACTGAGGGGTCTGCACTTCTCATTGCCATGGCTTCTCCTATTGCAGAGCACAGGCTCTAGGCACTCCAGCTCAGTAATTGTGGTGCGTGGGCTTCGTTGCCCTGCAGCATATGTGATCTTTCCTGGACCAGGGATCAAACCCATGCCCCTGGCATTGGCAGGAAGATTCTTAACCACTAGACCACCAGAGAAAGCCCTATATGTGAGGTTATTGATTCCCATCTTCTCCAACACTTGCTTTGGCCAATTTATTTTTGACAACTGAATGGGTCTGAAATGGTATCTCACCGTCTTGCTTTGTGTTTCCTTGATTGATACTGGGATTTGAGTATGTCTTCATATGCTCATTGGCTGTAAGGATCGCAACCCACTCCAATATTCTTGCCTGGAAAATCGCATGGACAGATGAGCGTCTCGGGCCACGGTCCATGGGGTCGCAAAGAGTTAGGCACGACTTAACAACTAGCAACAGCAACATCTCTTCTGTAAATGCCCATTGTGGTTTCTGCTTCTGTTTTGTTTTTAGGTCAGTTGTCCTTTTCTGACTGAGCTGTAGATGTACTAGGAAAAACTGGATGTATCTTTAGGGATAAAGAGGTAGGGCATTTACCCTTCTGTTTACTGCCGAAACCCCCAGGGGTGTGTGTGTGTGTGTCTCGAATGGGGTCGGGCGGGGGTGGGGCGTGGTCCAGGTCTATCCTTTTCCCCTGCAAATCTCATCCACAGAGGGTGCTGTCACTGTGTTTTTGCTGGGACAGCAAGGAGAACTGGCAGGCATTCATCTTCGGTTTAATTTGCACTTTACTCAGATCAAGGGCGGAGAAGGCAATGGCACCCCACTCTAGTACTCTTGCCTGGAAAATCCCATGGGTGGAAGAGCCTGGCAGGCTGCAGTCCATGGAGTCTCTAAGAGTCGGACACGACTGAGCGACTTCACTTTCACTTTTAACTTTCATGCACTGGAGAAGGAAATGGCAGCCCACTCCAGTGTTCTTGCCTGGAGAATCCCAGGGACGGGGGAGCCTGGTGGGCTGCCGTCTATGGGGTCGCACAGAGTCGGACACGACTGAAGTGACTTAGGAGTAGCAGTAGATCAAAGGAGCCTGAGCATCTTTTTGTCTGTCACCTCTGTCCTGTGTGGACCACTACGCATCTTTTCATCCCTCTCTGCCCTCAGGATCTGATTCTTTCTCGTCACATTTCCTAGTTCACATTTCTGCGTGAGAACCCTTCACAGCTGTTCTTCTGTCCCTTGCCCCCCGTTTCTCCTCTCTCTCCTGTTCTCCCCTCTAGGTCACTCCATCTCCAGAGACGGCATCCACCAAGCTCCTAGTCTGCTCTGCCTCCTCTTCTCTCTGTTCTCTCCAACGCCTCCTCTTCCTCTGCCTCCCACACTGTCACTTCTGTTTTCCTGTTTGTTCCTTCCCATGGCATTTGAGCTGTTCTGTTTTCCCTTCTCATCTTTTCAGTCCCTCTTTCTGGCATCTTTAACACCTGCCTCTTTTTAATTTTTTTTTTTTTTACTTTATTGATGTATATTTGATTTACAAAGTTGTGTTAATTTCTGTTGTATAGTAAGGTAATTCAGATATGTATATTCTTTTCCATCATGGTTTATCACAGGACATTAAATATAGTTCCCTGTGCTATACAGTAAGACCTTCCTCTATAATAGTTTACATCTACCAATCCCAAACTCCCAATATGTCCCTCCCCTGCCCCCTTGAGTCTATTTGTTTCATAAATATAAGTTCATTTGTGTCATATTTTAGATTCCACATATAAATGACTCAGACAGTAAAGAATCTGCCTGCAATGCAAGAGACCCAAGCAGATCCCTGGGTCAGGAAGATCCCCTAGAGAAAGGAATGGCTACCCACTCCAGTATTCTTGCCTGGAGAATTCCAAGGACAGGGGAGCCTGGTGGGCTATAGTCCATGGGGTTGCAAAGAGTCAGACATGACTGAGTGACCAACACTTTCACTTTTGTACTTTAGGTCTATCTAGATAACCTCTAGGTTTATCCATGTTGCCACAAATGGCATTATCTCATTCTTTTTTATGGATGATATTCCATTGTGTGTATATGCATCTTTTCTATCTATTTATCTGTAGAAAGCCACTTAGGCTGCTTCCATGTCTTGGCTGTTGTAAACAGTGCTGCTATAAACAGGGGTGCATGGATCTTTTTGATTTAGTTTTGCCTGGATATATGCCCGGGATTGGGGTTGCTGGATCACATGAATCTCTTTTCTCTGCCCTCCTCTCCCTCTGTCCTTGTCTCTCAGTGGACACAGAACAGGAACCTCTCTCCTCTTTGCCATCTCTCCCTACTCCCATCCTCTCCTCTTTGCTGAGAAGCACAGAAGGCAAGATTGGTGTCCCTATCCTTTCTTTTCTCCAACCCTGTCTCTGGTGTTTCCAGAAGGCACCCCTTTCCGGTCTTGTGTGGAACCCTGTGGCTGTGGTTTCTGGAGCACTGGGGTGGGGGTACCCTTCTGCACAGCTCATAAGGAGATGCTGAATTCTCCCAGGTGGACCCTTGAGAAGGAGCCTGCAGTAAGTTCTCCCACCCTCAGCACTATTTCACTGTCTTCAGGGGGGTCCTGGGGACCTTGGAGATGGCCTTGAGAGGAATCTGCAGGACAGGCATGAGTCTCCCCTCTGCCCATCTGCTTGACCTGTGTGGCCTTGGGCAAAGGACTCTGCCTGTCTGAGCTCAGTACCTGCTCATCTGTACTCAGGGTCTGTGAATAGCTAATGCAGGGCTGCCCTGCTGTGGGAGGAGATGTGTTGGCTGAGGCACTGGCTGGGAGTTGGAGACTCACTCAAGGGGGTCCCTACACACTGCCTGCTCTCTGGGTCTCCAAGGGGTGAGCATGTGTCTTGGGGTGGCATTGAGGGTCCCGTTGGTGGGGTACCCAAGTCCTGGCTGCCTTGGGGCCTAGGGATGGATGAAGAGCTGTAAGGGGGACACAAGCTCTCAGGCAGAGAAGCTGGCTCCGGTCAAGGTTTATTGGACCCCTTTCGGCCCGGGGCTCTTCACAGTTCCAGCTGAAGCCTGCAGGTGGCGCTGGCGGGCTGGACTGTCCTTGTAGCTGCCCGCCGCCCCTCCTCCCCCAGCTCTGTTGGTTGCTCAGAGAAGGTGGGAGGGTGGGTTGAAGGAAGGGGCTGGAGACCGATCATCAGCCCCACCTGGGGCCCTCCCTTGTCTCCACAAAGTCTGCCTGAGATCCCGCAGTCCAGCCGCCCCACAAATCAGAGCTGCCCCCGACGCTGGGGCAGCCCTCCTCACGGCCAGTCCTCTGGCCGGCTACGTGGCTGGTGTGTGCCCGTTGACCATGCGACCGGCTGCCCGGCTCCGAGGGCCGTCAGTGGGGGCTGCTCCGGGCCGCTGTGCCGCCCCACTCTTCATCTGAGGACACTCCTCGGCTGCCTCCCCATTGCTGGAATCTAACTCCTCCACGTCACTGCGAACATCCTTCTCCATCTGGGGAAGAGGAGGAGGCAGGGGACTGGCTTGGCGGGGGCCCCAGGGAGGCATGCCGCTAGCCAGCACTAGCCTGGCCCTATCTGGTCTTTCTTTCCTTTTTAAATTTATTTGTTAATTAATTAACTTTTTTTTTTTTGGCCTCAAGCACCACCACACAGGGGATCTTGGTTCCCCTGGCCCACCCCCTGCATTGGCAGCATGGAGTCTTAACTACCCAGACTCCCTACCTGGCCTTTCTTTATGAAGCTGTAGATCATGCGAAGGATGAGCCAAGACCAGAACACATGCAGCAGCTGTAGAATCACCAGAAGTACGTTCAAGAAGTAATAGCCGAAGAAGGGGCCGAAGTTGGCAATGGACTCGAAGAAAGTGGTATAGAGGATCCTATGGTGGGTGGGCGGGAGGGAGAGGCAGGGCTTTACTGGCTGCTGTAGCCCCCAGTCCTGGGAATCTCTAACTTGCATGACCTTCCCTGCTCTAGAACCTTCTATGGCTCCCCATTACTCTCCTCCCACCAAAGAGTAATGCCTGTGCTCTTCAGTTGGGCAGTTCAGTAATCCCCTCACCTGATTATATTAAATTCATAGAATGCACAAGTTGGCCAACTGGCTAGCCATAACCGTGAACCCGTAGGGGGAGCTTAGTGTCCCAGGAGCTCTCCTGGGTGGTCCTTTCACACCTCAGGTCCCCGTCATTTCCCACTCAGATCAGCTGTAGGGTCATCAGTGACCTGCCTTGATCAGAGAGCAGACACCTGGCTGGCCCGCCCACCTCCACTTTCCTCTTGAACCTTCAGGGACCCACACTCTCAGGTCCCCACTTCATGGTTGCTCCCTCTGCATCTCCTCTGCAGGCTCCCCTGACCCACAACCCCAGAATTGGGCCTCTCTGTCAACACCTGGTCTCCGGTGACCCCATCCAGTCTCGTGGATGAAAACACTGAACATTTGCCTCTCTCCCCAGGACGCCAGGCTAGTGTCCACCGCTTCCTCCACTTTTCGGTAGCTGTGGTGGTGACTGGGGGTGTTGCCAGCCCCTTAAACCCAGAACGGTCACAGTGAAGCTCCTGTTTCTCAAGCAGCAACTCTGACCCCATTCCCATCTCATAACCCTTGAGTCATCTCCTTGAGCCCACACGCGTCTCTCACCTGCCCTGGTCCTGCCCCATCATTGGCTACCTGGGCCAGTGCTATCTGGGCCCTGGCCCCCAGCTTCAGCCCCAGCCTCCTACCAGCTATTCCCCCTGCCGCCACCAGAGAGAGCCTGTGAGCACCCACATCAGGTCCCTCCAGTCCTCTACTCAGGGCTCCCAAGTGACTTGGGATAAAGACCCACTTCTCCCCAAAGCCCTGCATAATCTGTCCCGTCGTTCTCCACCTGCACTTCCTCCGTCTCTCCCTCTGCTTCCCCCACAGGGGTCTTCTACTCTGTTCTTCCAACATGCTGGACACGGTCCTGCCTCTAGAATGCTGTCAGTGAGGCCTTCTCCAACCACCTTAATTCCAGCTCTCCACACAGTTCCTATGCCCTTCCTGACTTCTCTTCTCTTCAGCACAATCACTGCTGCACATATTCTGAAGCCTGCTTGTCTGCCTATGATACTTCTCCATCCACCAGGGTCAGCTCCACAGGACCTTCCCGCTGTTCCCTCTGCTGGCGTGAAAGAGGAGGGAGGCGGGAGGCTCAGCAAATTCCCAAAGACTTAACCAAACGGGGACCCAATCAGGTCTCCCAGTTCGTGTTCCAGGTACCCAGGGCCGATGATGGCTAAGCCCAGTGCTCTGTTTGCCTACCTCTGGGCCTTTGCATAGGCTGTGCCCTGTGTTGGAAACCCCTTTCCCAGCCAACAGGCCCAGTCCCCTGGATTGGGGAACCCAAGAACCAATGGCGAGGCAGACCGTATCTCAGCCACCTCTCCCCCGACCCTCCATCCCCCCACGCCCCACAGCAGAAGGGATGACTCACTGGGTGGGGAAGAGCACGAGGCGAGTGTAGAAGAAAACCAGTGAGAAGATGATGAACAGAGTGTCGCACACGCGCTGCCAGTGTATGTAGTTGAACAATTTAGTGGCCTGGGGAGGGCAGCAGAGAGAAATAGATGTGGGAGGGGCAGGGCCAAGAAATGGCAGGGCCTCCTCCCAGGGAAAAAGGGCCACGGGGCTGGGCCAGGTGAGTTGGGGCAGGGTCTTATCTCTAGGAACTGCCTGGACAGGTAAAGTGTGATCTGCAGGGGTGACAGGGGTGGGGGCCTCACCTCTCTGAAGACTGACAGGGAGTGGTGCCTCAGCTCCCTGAAGATAGACATGGGGTGGGGAGCTGAGGCACTATCTCACTCCCTGCAGATAGGGGGTGGCAGGGGGTGGGGCCTCAACCCGAGGGGCACCTGGGAGGCTGGGGCGGGGAGGGGGGAGGTGGAAGCCAGAGGGAGTCGGGCTGGGCCCAGCCCACCTCTAGCAGGCAATCGGAGGAGTCGTGCAGCAGCAGCACCAGAGAGCCGATGCGCAGCAGGTTCAAGCTGTAGGAGAAGCTGATCAGGATGATGGTTACGAAGTGATGAATCACCTGCTCCTTGAAGTCCTGTGTGAGAGGGAGGGTCACGGCTGGGATGGTGCTGGGTGGGTGGAGCAGGCCCTCCCAGGGAGGTTGCTTGGGGGATGGATGCCGTGCCACTTCCCTGAGGTGCCAAGGTTCTTGGGGTGTGGGATAGGGCCACCCCATCCCCACCTGAAACTGGGTCATAATCATCCCAGGGCATCACTTCCTCAGCCAGAGTCTTGGCCTGGCCTCACCTTGCGCTTGATGTCAAAGGGCAGTGTCATCAGCAGGGAGACGTAGAAACTCAGCTCCAAGAGGTACCAGTGGTACAGGTCTGGCTTCAGGGGCTGTGGCAGGGGTGCAAGGTTAGCTGTGGGGAGTGGAGGTGCCCACAGGGCATGGGGTATGGGGCAAGGCCCTCCCCATTTGCTCAAACCCACCACACATGCATCCTAATGAGTGAGGAAGGCATGAGCTCCCTGTCCATAGAGGTAACCAAGGGTGGTGGTTTTGTGGTTTCTTGCTCTGAATGTCCTCACTCCTGGCCCCTCTGCATTCCACAAGGGAGCCAAAAAATAGAGTGGGACTCAGAGGGGAATGATGGTACGATGTCCAGCTTTGGCTCTCCTGCCTGTGACCACAGGAACTCTGACCATGCTGATCTTCCCACCAGCCTCCAAACACTCCCCTGGCACTCACCTGGTGTGGGTAGTTTTCCCAGCACGTGACCGGCGTCCACAGCCACGACTCCTACAGGGATGAGGGGAGTCTGAGGATGTCCAAAGGTCAGCACCCAGAACTCCCACCCCGGCCTGGGTCCTCCTCCCGGGCTCCTGGCTCTCAACGTGCTGCTCTCACTCAGGCTGGCTGTTTCCCGCCAACTACAGTCCTGCTCCCACTGTAGGGTGTGGGCACGAGTGTGTGTGCGCTAAGGCACTTCAGTTGTGTCCAACCCTTTGTGACCCCACGAACTGTAATCCTATGGAGTGGGTTGCCATGCCCTCCTCCAGGGGATCTTCCCGACCCAGGGATTGAACCCGCATCTCTTATGTCTCCTGCATTGGCAAGTAGGTTCTTTACCACTGGCGCCACCTGGAAGGCCCTCTCACTGTACACCAGAGGCTCATTATTCAGAATCCCCAGCCCTGACACGCAGTAGGTCCTCAACAGGCTACCCATCAAGTGAACATTCACCATTGCCACATTCCTTCTGCCCTCTCTGTGCTTTTGCATGTTTCCCCCTCTGCCTGAGCCCCACACACCCCTCCCCAATCCAATCTGGGCCCAGCACATAGTAGGCACTTGTGAGGTACGGCAGGTACACATCAGGTACACTCACGTGATAAAGAACCATGATTCCACGGATGAAGCAGCACAGATGGAAGACAAACCTCCAGCTGCAGGTGGGGAGGGAGCCCATGAAGCAAGCTGCCAAAGGAGCAGAGCCCCCCTCACAGCACCCCCAGACACCCCCTCACTAGCCTACCCTGGGCTTACCTGGCCTCACAGAACTTCTTGGTCAGGCAGGGCCGGTCCTGGTTCCGGCGTCTCCGGAACCAGCACTGAGTCTGCCGCAGCGTGAGGCCGCACTGCGTGGCCAGGAGGTTCATCTGGGGCTGGAGAGCGGGTGATGGGGGCCAGGGTCACAGAGGTGGCCTCCTGCCACTGCCCCAGGACAGCCAAGACCCAGCTCTGCATACCCCCTCCCTGCGCCGTGGTCCTAAACCTCACCTGTGGGGTGGTCTACCTATGTTGATAGGGGAATAGGGGGTTTCACAGGGTGATGTGTGTCTATTCAGTCGCTTCAGTCATGTCTGACTCTTTTGGGGCCTGGTGGGCTGCAGTCCATGGGGTCGCTGGGAGTCGGACATGACTGAGCGACTTCACTTTCACCTTTCACTTTCCTGCATTGGAGAAGGAAACGGCAACCCACTCCAGTGTTCTTGCCTGGAGAATCCCAGGGATGGGGGAGCCTGGTGGGCTGCCGTCTATGGGGTCGCACAGAGTCAGACACGACTGAAGTGACTTAGCAGCAGCAGGCAGGAATACTGGAGTGGGTTGCCATTTCCTCCTCCAGAGGAATCTTCCCAAACCCAGGGATTGAACCCAAGTCTCCTGCATTGGCAGGTGGATTTGTTACTGCTGAGCCATGGGGAAGTCCATAGGGTGGAGCCCCCCAAAGCAGGCCTTATAAAAACCCAGCCCTGGGACTTCCCTGATGGTCTAACAGTTAAAAATCTGTCTGCCAACACGGGGAACACAGGTTCAATCCCTGGTCCGGGAAAACTGCACATGCGTCAGGGCCACCAGACCCACGTGCCAAAAGCCCGAGCGCCCTGAAGCCTGTGCTCCGTGCAACAAGAGAAGCCAAAACAATGAGAGGCCTGCACGCTGATCTAGAGAGCAGCCCTCCCTCCACTCACCACAAGTAGGGAAAGCCTGTACAGAGCAACAAAAGAACCAGTGCAGCCGAAAACAAGGATAAAAAACAAAACCCAGTCCTGCTCACAGGCTGATGGGCCTTGGGATTCAAGGGGTTGGGGTGGGGGTTTTCTTGCACCCCTTCCAGAGCTGCCCCCAGGGCACCCAAGCAGGCCAATGGGGATGGGGGAGAGGGTCGGGGATCTCACCTCCGTGGGTTTCCGCCCTTTCATTAGGTAGTGCTTCTCTAGCGTGGCATTGGGGTTCGCTGGCCTCCTGGTCTGGTTCCGCATGCCCAGCCACCGGCTCAGGGGCAGGGCAACGAATCTGGGTGCAGGGGAGACAAAGCCTGTCAGTCCAAGTGGGGAAACAGGGGTCACTGGGGCCAGGCCACAGTTTGGGAGCCTGCAGGGGTAGCCTGGCTGTTGCAATGGGCACGACCTAAGAAAGACAGCTGGGGGCTTCCTTGGTGGTCCAGTGGTTAGCATGCCACCTTCCAATGGTGGGGGCACAGGTTGGATCTCTTACATGCCTCGGAATACGGCCAAAAATTGAAAAAAAAAAAAAGGCAGTTGGGTTGGTCTTCAGGATGTGAGATGATCAACTTTGGTGGTACTCAGGTACCTCTGGATGTGAGAGTTGGACTATAAAAAAGGCTGAGCACTGAAGAATTGATGCTTTGGAATAGTGGTGCTGGAGAAGACTCTCAAGAGTCCTGTGGACTGCAAGGAGATCAAACCAGTCAGTCCTAAAGGAATTCAATCCTGAATATTCACTGGAAGGACTGATGCTGAAGCGGAAGCTCCAATAGTTTGGCCACCTGATGTGAAGAGCTGAATCAATGGAAAAGACCCTGATGCTGGGGAAGATTGAAGGCAGAAGAGGGGGGATGCAGAGGATGAGATGGATGGATGGCATCATCGACTCAATGGACATGAGTTTCAGCAAACTCTGGGACATGGTGAAGGACAGGGAAACCTGGCGTGCTGCAGTCCATGGGGTGGCAAAGTTGGATATGACTTAGTGACTGAACAGCAGGCACTTTCACCCCATCCCAAAGCAGGGATGAGCATCCCCTCACTGCCTGAGTTCTGATCTGCACCCCCTCACCTGGGTGGGGGCCCCCCGTAGGCAGGAGCAGGTCTGCTCCTTCTCAGGGCTCCTCCCACCCCGCATCCCCTCCTCCCTTGTGGACATTTGGAGGAGCTGGGACCCTGGTGAGGCAATCACCACAGTGCCCACAAGGGGGCGTCCAAGACCAGGGTCAGGACCAAGCTGCATGTCCACCGTGTCAGTATCACCTTTCACTGGGGGAAACAGGTTCAGGGCAGCGCAGCAAGGGACTCATTCCAGACTCACTCATGCTGGGGGGCAGGGAAGGAGGAGGCAGGAATGGGACATGACTGCCATGGTTTGTTTTTTTCTTTTGGCTATGCCTCAGGTCGGACACGACTGAGCGACTTCACTTTCATTTTTCACTTTCTTGCATTGGGGAAGGAAATGGCAACCCACTCCACTGTTCTTGCCTGGAGAATCCCAGGGACGGGGGAGCCTGGTGGGCTTCCTTCTATGGGGTCGCACAGAGTTGGACACGACTGAAGCGACTTAGCAGTAGCAGCAGGTCATTCTGGATCCTAGTTCCCCAACAAGGGATGGAACCCCGGCCCTCTGCAGCTGAACCGCGGACTCCTAAGCGTTGGACCACTAGGGACGTCCCACGACTGCCATTTATTGAAACTTACAATCTGCCAAGCATGTGTCTAAGTCCACCTTGGGTGCTGGCTCACTTAACCCTATTATTGTCCCTATTGTCCTGATAGGCAAACTGAGGCTCAGAAAGGCCAGAGATCCACCCCAGGTGACAAGCAAGAGAAAGGCAGGCCCAGGATTCACTTTCCCTTAATGGGGAAAACCTCTGCCTGTGTTTGACCCCAGAAAAGCTACTTCCAACCTCACTGCCCTTTAGAAAAGCAAGGGATATCTTTGGGAGGAGTTAACATGCCCATCTCAGCTGGAGCCATTGGCTAAATAGGTGAGAAAACAGACCCAGCCTTCAAGGCCTGGCTGATTTGGGCCTCCCAGAATCCCTCAGGCAAAGCCTTGGTCCTAGATGACCTACCTGCTGTGTGACCCCAGGCAGGTCACTTGACCTCTCTGTGCCTTCATTTCCTCTTCTGTAAAATGGGGATAATAACAGTACCACTTCACTGGGTGGCCTTGAGGGCTGAGTTAAGACAGGCAAACTGCTCAGAGCAGGGGTTGGCAGAGTAAAAGCTCAAAGAGTGTCTGGTAAATATAATGTCAATGAATGGGCCCTGGATTCCTCATGTCCAGCCTGTGTCCCCAGAACCCTGACTCCAGGAAGCTCCTCGTGAGTGGGACAGGCACGGTGCAGAAACGCCAGGGGGCTGCAAAGAAGGCTGAGGACCTGGGCCAGTGGCTGAAACTCCATGCTCCCAATGCAGGGGGCCCAGGTTCAACCCCTGGGCAGGGGACTAGATCCCACATGCCATGGCTGCTGCGTGCTGGAACTAAAGATACCACATCCTGCAGCGAAGATCATACGTATTTTTTGGAAAAAGGTGGAATCTGAAATCACATGTGAGCTGTGGAGGAAGGGGAGCGGGAGGGGCCCCTAGCACCGAGCGGGAAGCTTTGAGGGGGGCAAACCTTGTGGGGGGTGGGCCGAGGGGGCCAGGCAGATGTGGGAGCTGTGACCACAGCATAAGTCAGAAGAGCGTGGGACAGAGGGAAGGGGCCCAGGAGACGGATGGCCAGGGAAAGAAGAACTACAGTCTGGGGCAGTGTCTGGATCGCATGAGAAATAACTGAAAACCCATGGGTGCATTCAGCATACACTCAGGGTCAGGGGCCCGGCTGCAGGAGCTGAGTGGCAGGGGATCCCAAAGTGGGGGCTGGAGTACCCTAGGCCTTCCTTTGGCTACAAAGGAGATCAAAGGGGAGGCGTTGGAAGGAACCTGGAGGGAAAGGTGGGGCCCGGGGAGGGAGGAGAGGCATCCTTACGGGAAGGAAGGACGAGGAGTGGGTGGGAGTTCCTTCACTTACTGACCGGCCTCTGCAGACCCATCCCAGGTCAGCAAAGCAAGAGCATCCCCCCACCCCCCGTGGCCCCCACTTGTTTTCCGAGATGCTGGCACTTCCAGAAACCTGCACCCAATGTCCCAGGCCTCGGAGACCCTCAGAATATGGGTGGCAGCAGCTGGGGCGGGGGGCAGGATGGAGCCAGAAGAGCACTGTGACTCAAAGCCAGGCTCCCTCCAGGGACACGCGAGGATGCGATCCTGCAGATGGGAGAGTGCAGGGTGGGCGGTGCAGTCACTTACCTCTCAAAGGTGAAGCGAACGACCACCAGGGCCAGCGCCAGGGGCACAGCCATCAGTGTGTCCCGGGGGTGGGGGAAGACCAGGCCATCACGGTCCTCCAGTTGAGCCCATGAGACGTTGGCAGGGAGCCAGAACCTCTCATTCCACAGCCAGTCGTTCAGGCTGGACCACATCCTGTGGACACAGGGTCCAGTGAATGGACAGCTCGGCACACAGGACACGTTGAGTGGGAGGACCGGGCAACCTGCCCTCTTCCCCCCAGCTCCTGGCAACCTGAAGTTTATTAGAGCCAGTGTGAAGGATAGACTTGAGCTGTGTGTCCTCAGGCAAATGACCTGACCTCTCTGAATCTCAAGTTCATTTGTAAAACTGGGATGGCAATACCCACCTCGCAGCCCAGCTTCATAAGGTGCACAAAGTGCTTAGCCTGGTGACTGCTGACCCTTAAATGTAGCTCATGATGGCAGTTATTATACTGTACTGTACAGACAGGCAGCCAGAGGGAGGGGCTGATTAGGGTGATGACCTAGAGTTCTCAAGCAGCCGGGAAGCTTTTCTTTCATTGCGGGGAGGTTCCTCTGAAACAGCCCAAAGATGAAGAATTTAAGGAATCCACAATTCCCTCCCTGGCCATCCTTCCACGCATGGACTCTCCTTGAGGTGTGAATGTCAGCTGTCTCACTTTCTCCCGGCCACGGCTGGGCAAGAGTGCCTACAGTCTGACTGAGCTTGCTGCCAGATAATGGAGCAATGTTCAAGGCAGGCCAGCTTTCCACCAAGAGCTGCTGGGGAGCTGCTGTGAGGCCCAGCTGTCCCGAGGAGCCCAAATAGCTTCTCTGGTTCCCAAGATTTAAAACAAGTGCCCCAACCCCCATACTGGTCCTCACTTGCAAAGTCTGTTCATTCGTCTGTCTGTCCATCCATCCATCCACCCATCAGACCACCCATCCATCTGTTCAGTCCACCTATTCAACTATTCATCCATCCAACCATATCATTTGCTTGCCAACCTATACATGTACGAGTTCATCTATCCATCCACCCATTCACCTATCCATCCACCCATCTACCTGTCCATCATCCCATCCATCCATCCACCTGTCCACACATCCATACCTACCTGTCTATCTACCTGTCTGTTCATCCATCCACCCACCCACTGTCCATCTATTCATCCGTCCATCCCTCCACACACCTATTCATCTGTTCAGCCAGCCAGCCACGTGCCTGCCCACCTTTACATCTATGTGTCTAGCCATCTACCCACCCATCAATTCATCTATCATCTGTTCATCCACCCACCCATCCATCTACTCATCCATCCGTTCATCCACCCATCCATCCATGAGATGTTCTCTGAGTGGCTTACACATGCCAGAGCCTGAGGCTGGATGTTGGAGACAGAGCAGGGAACAGAGCAGACACATCCCTGTCCCCATGAAGCTCACAGCCCAGCAGGGGGAGGCAGCCAGCCCACAAGTAAACAGATTCATATATAAATGAGACAACACATCGTGATGGGGCCTGGTAGAAACAGGGTGACGTGATTTATCATGGAAGGTCTCTAAGGAAACACCATCTGAGACCTAGAGACGAGGAAGGCTTGGGTATGTGCAGAAATGGGTAGTGGTGGTGGGAGGGGGGCTGGGAGGGACTTTCCAGAGTGGGAGGTGCAAAGGCCCTGAGGCAGGACTGAGCAACACTGAGCAGGGGAGGACCAGTAAGGATGCTTTTGTGGCTGGAGCAGAGTGAGCAAGGGGAGAGAGTGGGAGGAGGTGCATGCAGGAAGTGGGTGGGGGCAGGTCATGCTCTGTGGACTGTGAGGAGGAATCAGATCATTTCCTCCAACATCTTACAGAAAAGCCCAATTTACAGTGAGTCTCTACATACCCACCACTAGACTCTACCATTCGCATTTTGCTCTGTTGCTTTATAACACATCTGCCCATGCATGCATCCATCCCTCTATCCACCCACCAGTGCATTTTTGGGTGGACTTCAAAAAAACAGCTGGGGGACCACAACGCTGCTTCTTGCTCAGCCCAGGAGAACTTTTATCACCCCAAAGTCTATGACAGCAGAGAACCAACAAAAGAATCAGCTCCTCTTAATGTTGTTTTAATCTTAAGACATCATTCCCTGGTGGCTCAGATGTTAAAGAATCTGCCTGCAATGCAGGAGACCCAGCTTCAGACTGTTGGTGCTAGTGGTAAAGAATCCACCTACCAATACAGAAGATGCAAGAAACTTGGGTTCCATCCCTGAGCTGGGAAGATCCTCTGGAGGGGGAAATGGCAACCCACTCCATATTCTTGCCTGGGAAATCCCATGAACAGAGGAACCTGGCGGGCTATGGGGTCCATGGGGTCGCAGAGAGTTGGACATGACTGAGCGACTAATACCTTACTTCTTTCAAGATTAAATAATATGGTTTTTTTAAAAAGACTTATTCTCAAGATTTTATCTGCTGCTTCAGAGATTGTGATTTACCCTCCAATTTAATACATATTCTATTTTTATTACTACAATTTCTACAATGTGGTTTTATATATGCACATACCTATATGTGTGTATTTAAGACTTTACTTAGAGTTTATTTGGCTGGGATAACTAAGCTGGGAATCAGAACTTTTTTCTCAATTTGTTCTTTAAGTACCACTTAGTAGCTCACCTTCCCTATCTTGTTTTAGTAAGTGTTTTAGCTTTTAAAAAGTTATTATATTTCAAAATCTATTTATGGAATTTTCTCCTCTGTTGCACTTATCTATGTTTCCATCTTTACACCATTACCATGTCTTGATTTGCTGTCTTTTTATCTTACCTTTTAATTCTTTGACATTTCTTTTCTAAATGTACTTTTATAACTATTTGTTAAGTTGTAAAATCCTGTGATGTTAGCACAAAATTGGTATACTATTAATAATAAAGTAATTTGCATTAAAAGCAAACAGAAACCCACCAAATAAGCAGCTTAGGGGGAGGAATAAATTAGGAGTTTGGGGTTAAAATACATATGAAAGTGAAGTTGCTCAGTGGTGTCTGACTCTTTGCAACCCTATGGACTGTAGCCTACCAGGCTCCTCTGTCCATGGAATTTTCCAGGCAAGAGTACTGGACTGGGGTGCCAATATACTACTATATATAAAACTGATAACCAACAAGGACCTACTGAATAGCACAGGGAACTCTACTCAATTTCTTGTAATAACCTGTAATGGAAAAGAATCTAAAAAAGAATATTTATCATGTATAACTGGTTCACTGTGCAGTATACATGAAGCTAACACAACAGTGTAAATCAACCGTGTATGCACTGGTGTGTCCATGCATGCACACTGGTGTGTCCAAGTCTTTGCGATCACGTGGTCTGTAGCCTACCAGGCTCCCCTGCCCATGGAATTTTCCAGTCAAGAATACTGGAGTGGGTTGCCATTTCCTCCTCCAGGGGATCTTCCCCACTGAGGGACTGAACCTGAGTTTCTTGCATCTTCGGCACTGGCAGGCGGATTCTTTGCCACTGCCACGAGGGCCATACTTCAATAAATTCTTTTAAAAAAGTAGCTGACATCAAGTCACATCACCCTTAAATATTTCAGCATGCAGATCATTAACTAGAGTTCAATATTGACTTACGTGTTTTTTTTTCTTTGAAGGTAAAATTTACTAGAGCACAATGTATCAACATTAAGTGTGCAATTGCTGAGTTTTGACCAATACAAGCACCTATGTAAACCAACCTCCAGCCACAAACATTCTCCTCCCTCCATCACCTTCTCTCTCTCTCTCAGCCCCTTCTCAGTCAACCTCCATCTCCACCGTCCAAAGGTAACCTCTCTTCCAGTTTTTTTTTTTTCCCACTGCAGGTTACTTTTGTCTGTTCCAGAACTTCATATAAATGGAATCACAAACCCCATTAAATGTATTTGTTTATTTTTTTGGCTGCACTGGGTCTTTGTTGCTGCATGCAGGCTTTTCTCTAGTTGTGGTGACCAGGGGCTACTCTCTAATTGCAGTGAGCAGGCTTCTTGTTGCAGTGGGCTTCTCTTATTGAGGAGCATGGGCTCTAGGACACGTGGGCTTCAGTAGTCGTGGCCCATGGACTTGGTTGCTCCGAAGTCTGCGGGATCCTCCCAGACCAGGGATCCAATCAACCACTGGACCACCAAGAAAGTCTTATCATTCACTTGTTGATGGACATCTGAGATGCCTTCAGTTTGGGGTAGTTATGAACAAAACTGTTCAGAACATTCACATCCCCAGTCTTGTGTGAATAGATATCTTTCTGTTTCCTGGGTCTGTCCGGGGGAGTGGAATTACTGGGTCATACTTGGGCTTCCTTGGTGGTTCAGACAGTAAAGAATCTGCCTGCAATGCAGGATTTGATCCCTGGGTTAGGAGGATCCCCTGGAAAAGTGAACAGCAACCCACTCCAGTATTCTTGCCCAAATCCATGAAGTCGCAAAGTATCAGACATGACAGAGGGACTAACACTTTCACTTTCTTACTTTCACTGCACATCTTCCTTGATGCTGCTGCTGCTAAGTCGCTTCAGTCGTGTCCGACTCTGTGCGACCCCATAGACGGAAGCCCACCAGGCTCCCCTGTCCCTGGGATTCTCCAGGCAAGAACACTGGACTGGGTTGCCATTTCCTTCTCCAATGCATGAAAGCGAAAAGTGAAAGTGAAGCCACTCACTTGTGTCCGACTCTTAGCGACCCCATGGACTGGAGCCTACCAGGCTCCTCCGTCCATGGGATTTTCCAGGCAAAAGTACTGGGGTGGGGTGCCATTGCCTTCCCCGAGATGAGCAACTACCAAATTGTATTCTGGAGTGGCTCCACCATTTTACACTTGATCTTGTGAAGTCTTGGAGTTGTATGGACTTCAGTTTTATTTTAGGTGAGATGGCAAGGGCGGGGGTGGACTCCCAGACAGGAAGTGGCTTTGGAGGCCAGAACAGGGGCCCCCCCAGATAGACCAGGAGAAGTTACTACATTCCCTGCCTCCCCACCAAGATCTGCCAACTAGCAACCTTACGTCCACCTGCGAGCTCAGTTTCCCCTTGCCACATGGGGTAGCACGTACCCCCAGGTTCTGGATTAGGATGCAGACGTCATTAAGGGGGGCGTTATTTCTCCCCACGCACATTGCCAGGTAAGAGGGGTTACTCTTAGGAGCAGGCAGGGATCAGAGGGGCCAGGAGAGGTTGCTGGGGGTTGGAATGTCCCGTCTCTTGATGCATGTGGTATTCTGGTTGAGAAAACACACTGAGCTGTGCTTCCATGCTGTGCGCCCCTCCTCTGTGCAGATTAAAACATCTGCCTTGAAAAAAATCTAGGACCCATTGTTTTGGCTTCTCTTGTTATGGAGCATGGGCTTCAGTCATTGTGGGGCACCAGGCCAGTTGCCCTCTGGCACATGCAATCTCCCGAGATCAGGGATTGAACTCGTGTCCCCTGCATCGGCAGGTGGATTCTTAAAGCACTAGACCAGCAGGGAAGCCCTGGTTTTAACTAGAAGTAATCTTTTGAAGTTCCGACTACCTGGGCTTTGTTGCAAACATTCCTATATATCCTGATTCCTCCCTCATCTCTTTAGAGCACTGCCTCAGAGCTATCTGAGAGGCTATTTCTAGGCTTGAAGTCCTCAGAATGTCCACAGAGTAAAATATAATTCTCAGCTTTTAGGTTTTTGCTTTTTTTTTTTTTTTTTTTCAGTGGACAGTGGATTTGGGGGGCAGGAGTTGGGTGGATTTGGAGGGGCGTGCCTTGGATGTCCCTGAGGCCACGGATTAGGCTGGGGCTCCTCCAGGGTTGGGGCAGGTAATGGATGAAATCCCCCAGGGAGGAAGTATACACGAGGAATCAGCCCAAAGACTGTGGCAGAGGGTGTTCAAGTTCAGGCATCAGAGAAGTGATGAAGAGTAGCCACCACCACTAGACTCTCTGGCGTGGGAGAGACACCAAAAGGCCCCAGCCTGACAGATGGGCAAAAGTGTCAAAAAAAAAAAAAAAGGAACAAAGGGTGCTGCTCACCATCCAGTTATATGAAGGGTTAAATTGCAACCTACAGGCAGTGCGCCCACAGGGGAATTCAGGATAGAAGAAAAACAGGATGAGGCATTCTGTGCTTTGGACAAAAAGGGTCCCTGGATAGTTAGACTCGTAGCCAGAAGAATTTCAATGACCTCAGATTCTTGCATCTTTCCAAACACAGAAAAGCACAAAAATGATTATCTTATCTATTCTTCGTGACAGGCAGTCATATTTTCCCAAGGTGTGTGCTGGACTGCATGTATTTCCTACCCCGCAAAATTCATGTATATTCTGGCTCCTCCCCTTCATCTTTGGAGCTGTTTACTCAGAGCTACCAAGTGGCTGTCTCCAGAAGACCCTAAGGTGGCACGGTGGTAAAGAATCCCCTTGGCAATGCAGGAGATGCAAGAGACACAGGTTTGATCCCTGGGTTGGGACGATCCCCTTGAGGAGGCCATAGCAAGCTACACCTCTATTCCTGGTAAATCCCTTGGACAGAGGAGCCTGGCAGGCTACAGTCCATGGGGTTGCAAAGAGTCAGACATGACTGAGTGCACATATAGAGACTCTGAATAAAAAGTAAACTCACAGCTCTCCTTTTGTGCAATTTTCCTTAAGACAGGTGTGTGACAGTGGTTGGTTTAGACCCACAAGGTTCAGGAGACCCAGACAGAACAGACAGATGGATAGGAGGATGGAGGGACTACTGTCCAAGTGGTTGATGTCTTTAAAAAAAGATAAATTAGGAGTTTGTGATTTGATCCCTGGATCAGAAAGATGCCCTGGAGAAGGTAATGGCTACCCATCCCAGCATTCTTGCCTGGAGAATCCCATGGGCAGAGGAGCCTAGTGGGCTACAGTCCATGAGGTCGCAAAGAGTTGAACATGATTGAGCAACTAAACACACAAATATGAAATTGATAAACAAGAATGACCAGTTGTATACCACAAGGAACTGTATTTAATATCTTGTAATAACCTAGCATGGAAAAGAATCTAAAAAAGAATATATATATATATATAAAAGAATTTAAGGAATTCTGAAAAAGTATATATATATATATATAAATAAAGGTAAGGTAAGTCACTTCAGTCATGTCCGACTCTGTGCGACCCCATAGACAGCAGCCCCACCAGGCTCCCCCCTCCCTGGGATTCTCCAGGCAAGAACACTGGAGTGGGTTGCCATTTTCTCCTCCAATGCATGAAAGTGAAAAGTGAAAGTGAAGTCGTTCAGTCATGTCTGACTCTTCGCGACCCCATGGACTGCAGCCTACCAGGCTCCTCTGTCCATGGGATTTTCCAGGCAAAAGCACTGGAGTGGGGTGCTACTGCCTTCTCCGATATATATATATATTGCTTCCTGGGTAGCTCAGCTGGTAAAGAATCCGTCTACAGTGCAGGAGACCTCAGTTCGATTCCTGGGTCTGAAAGATTGCCCTGGAGAACGGACAGGCTACCCACTCCAGTATTCTTGGGCTTCCTTGGTAGGTCAGATGGTAAAGGATCTGCCTGCGGGTGGGAGACTGGGTTTGATCCCTGGGTTGGAAAATCCCCTGGAGGAGAGCATGGCAACCCATTCCAGTATTCTTGCCTGGAGAATCCCATGGACAGAGGAGCCTGGAGGGTTATAGTCCATAGAGTTGCAAAGAGTTGGACATGACTGAGCAACTAACCATGAGTGAGTGAAGTCGCTCAGTCGTGTCCGACCCTTTGTGACCCCATGGACTGTAGCCTATCAGGCTCCTCCATCCATGGGATCTTCCAGGCAAGAGTACTGGAGTGAGTTGCCATTTCCTTCTCCACAACTAACTGTATATATATATAAACTGAATCACTGTCCTATACACCTGAAACTAACACAACATTGTAAATTTACTTCAATTTTTAAAAATGGTTAAAAAAAAAAAACATAAAAAATTCACTAACAGGAAAATTTGGCCTGATCCCATGCACCCACAGGGACATGAGTGTACATGCCCAGCCTGGAATTTCTGGCCTCTCCCCCACACAACCTCCCAGCAGGAGCTACATTCACAACAGGGTATCTATAGCCTTCTCAAGGGCCCTCACACCTATCTGAACGCCCCTCAGTACAGATGTAAGCGGGCTGGGCAGCCTGGCAAGGTCCGCAGCCAGCTAGAGCTGGAGCCAGAACTCAGAAGTCCAGGCCCCCAGCCGCACGTTCTTCCCAAGGTCTGAGTCCCCTGCACCCATGATGCTTGCAATGTCACGATGAGCTTTGGGGACAAGTGAAAATGTATGCAAGCAGTGGCATCCCATAATCCCAGGCCTTTGCCCATGTCCCCAGCTCAAAGCCCACTTCCACTGCTTGACACATTCCGCTCCCAGCACACAACCCAGCTTTTACGAATGCTGTCCTCTGCCTAGAATGACCATCTAATATTTTTTGCCCCATGCTGAGTGGTGAGAACACAAAATGGTGACGAAAACTGGTAGGGTCTCAGCCCTCACAGGGCTAACGTACTTTTCCTGTCTGTCTGGCAAACTCCTACACATCCTTCAAAACCCGGTTCAGTTGCCACTTCCTCCTGGAGGCACCTCTCAATTGTTCCCACCTCAGGTCCAGTTAAAGCACCCTCTGCCAGCCCTGCCTCATTCACTGTGATGTTGGAAGCTGGGCAGACAGCCCTTTTTTAGAGGGAGGTTGGAGAAGGAAGGAAGCATGACCGACCTCAAACCCTAGTCCTCTCAGCTGAAGCAGGCATAGCCTTGCCTGGTCCCCAAGTCAGAAGGGAAAACAGAAATGCACTTTCCAAATCTCAGAGCCTTCCAAAGGGGGCTGCAGACTGCAGAAGACTCAGCCTTGGACCTCCTTGCTCAGTCAGTTCAGTTGTTCAGTCATGTCCAACTCTTCATGACCCCATGGACTACAGCATGCTAAGCTTCCCTGTCCATCACCAACTCCCAGAGCTTGCTCAAACATGTCCATTGAGTCAGTGATGCCATCTAATCATCTCATCCTCTGTCGCCCCCTTCTCCTCCTGCCTTCAATCTTTTCCAGCGTCAGAGTCTCTTCCAATGAGTCAGTTCTTCACATCAGGTGGCCAAAGTACTGGAGCTTCAGCTTCAGCATCAGTCCTTCCAATGAATATTCAGGATTGATTTCCTTTAGGATTGACTAGTTTGATCTCCTTGCAGTCCATGGGACTCTCAAGAGTCTGCTCGAACACCACAGTTCAAAAGTACCAATTCTTTGGTGCTCAGCTTTCTTTATGGTTCAAGTCTCACATCCACACATGACTACTGGAAAAAGCCTTTCTCTAAACTGTGTCTGGCTATTCACTCACCCTCTTCACTCTCTTGATAAAGAAGAGACACTGAACTCTGAGAATTTACCCACCTCCTTGCTTTGTGGTCAAGCAGGCCAGTGAGCCTGCATGTGGAAAACATGGGCAGTGTCTGACACGCAGAAGGGGCTCAGATATGGCTGTAATGAGACATCAATGGCCCATAAGGCTCAAACTTCTTTTCCACTCCCTCCTCCAACAGATGCCCTCCTCTGAAGGGGCAGAGGGGAGCAAGGCTCAGGGTGGTGAGGGATAACTTTCATTTGTTTCTCCTTTGGACTCCAGCTCCTCTGCTTGTTCCCTGTGGACCCTCTGCCTCTCTGGGCCTCAAGGTGCCCCATCTGAAAAATGGGTACAGCCAGATCTTCTGCTTTGCTGCACCACTGTACAGGTTCAGGAAGCTGGGTGGCTTTTAAGTGCTCCACGCTGGTCTTGCAATGGATTTGATTCCTCCAATTTACCTGCCATTGACTTCACCACTGTTACAGTTTCCTCATTTGTAAAATGGGAATAACAATGCCACCCCCACCCCCCAACCCCACCCCCACCCCCCTGCCGCCGGCCTTGGCGGGGAGGGGTTGGGAATGATGCCTGGGGTGGAGTGAGCGCTGAGTAAAAATGTAGTTACTGTTAGCAGCTGGGTGGGGGAAGCAGTCTGAGAAGGAGAGCACTGATCCATGCAGGTTCTGAGTTATTCTCCCAGGGACATCCGCCCATCCATGCTCCTCCCCTGCCTCCCTCTGCAGCCTTTCCTTAAAGCTGTAGCCAATGAATGAGCTCAGGATGGCTGCTGAGGGGTCATCTGGAGAAGCACCAAGCGGGCAGCTGGTCAGGCCTAACCAGCCTGAGGTTTTATCCTCATCTCCCCTCCCACCCTCGAGTTCCTCCCCCTCCTCCCCAAGCTGGTCTCCCAGCCTGGATTGCTTCTCAAAGGCACTTTGGCCCCACTCCCAGCCCTGCCCCTGCCACCTGGGAGCCAGACTCTGATAATCCTTCTTAGTGCCTAAAAATATCCCCAGATTGGGGGGCAAGTAGAAGACAGCGATCAGGGCTTTGTGCTGACACAGGGAGGGGGAGGATGAGCAGAGCACCCCTGAACTCCCCCGCCCCACACACCCTTGCAAAGGCCCTGGCAACCCCCAGCAGAGCAGAGCTGTGCACACACGTTTTATTTTAAATCTAGCTGGAAGTACAGGGCTTGTCTGGGCTGTGCAGGGAAGAACAGACACACACACACACTCACTCATGCCCCTACGGCCTGGCCTGCTTGGGGTCACCTGACTCCTTTGGCTAGAGGCCCAGGCAGGGAGCACGTGATGGGCTAAGAGGGGATTATTTGTAGATAACCACAGCCACTCCTGCACCTAGCCCCGGCTCCTCCACTTTGGCCTCTCTGAGCAGGGTCCCTGAGAGGTGCTCATGACCAGAGATGTAGCCAGGCCAGGAGATACCACCTTCAAGGATCCTAAGGGGGGTCCCAAGTCCAGGGCTCTGCCTCTCCCCTTCATGCTCTGGCCCTGTTGGTACACCCCCTCCCCCAACTCAATTCACTGCAATGGCTGCTTGGTGGGCTTCCAATTCACCAATCAGATTCCTCCTCCAGGGTCTGCATGTGCTGTGTCCAAAACTCACCAAGCTCACTCCCATCTCAGGAGCTTTACATGTGCTATGACCAACTCACAAAGCTCATTCCTGCCTCAGGGCCTCTGCATGTGCTATATCCAACTCACAAAGCTCATTTCTGCCTCAGGGCCTTTGCATATGCTTGTCCAACTCACCAAGTTCATTCCTGCCTCAGGACCTTTGCACATGCTGTTCTCCCAGGCAACCCCTGTCTATCTCTGTCTCATCATTCACATCTTGGTTCACTGTTACCTCCTTGGAGAATTCTTCTCAGATCACTACCAAAGAAGCCATCATATTATTCCATCTCCTTACCCAATTTTGTTGCTTCAGTCCTGTCATCCCACTCGAACTGTTTTCTTTCTTTCTTTCTTTTTTTTTAAATACTTACAATTATTTCTTTCTTTACTTACTTTTGGCCTTGCTGAGTCTCTGTTGCAGTGTGCAGGCTTCAGTAGTTCCAACGCATGGGCTTAGTTGCCCCATGGCACGTGGGATTTTCCTGGACCAGGTATGGAACCCTGGTCCCTTGCATTGGAAGCATAGAGTCTTAGCCCATGTCCAGGTTCCCCAACTGCACTTTCTCAGAATCACTCCTTGGCAATTCAATCCCCTACTACTGGCCCCTCCCCCTAATAAAGCAACCATCAGGGAGGGCTGTGAGGGTTGATCCGCAGATGCCTGAGGGCTGACTGTGGGACATTCATCCACCCTCCTGGAATCTGTTCCCTCCCTGCTACAGCCCCTGGAATATCCCAGGTGCTAGAGCCCCCCCAAGGGCGCCACCCAGTAGAGGAAAAGTCTTTACACAGGTGGTGCCTTTTTCCTGAAGTGCCCATACCCCTTCACTAGGCACCCCCTTCACTGGGCTCATTTGTACTAGTCTTTAAGACCTGGGTCAGATTAAATTCCCTACTTAAGAGGCCTTCTCTATCCTTCCCACCCTAAGCAAGCAGAGCTCCCTCCCTACTCCCGCCCACCCCACCAGGGCCTTTCTTCAAAGCTTCTGTTCAGCCCTGGCTGGCCCCACGGAGCTTAGAGAGCTGAGCCTTCCCACCAGAGTGTGAGGGTCAGACCAGGAAGAGACCTGTGGCGTCCCTAGCATCACCCAGTGTAGGGGTGTGTTGGGAGTTGGTTAGGGTAGTTTCAAGAAGGATGGAAGGAAGAGAGATCAGGTCTCTGGAAGTTTTCATGGGCAAGCGAGCAGATCCAGCCCCAGAGGCAAGGGGGTGGGGCAGCAGGGTCTGCTTGTTACCTGCACAGGACTCAGATCAAGCAACTGATGGGCTTGTAAGGAGAGTGCTTGCTGAGTGTGTGTTCAGTCGTGTCTGACTCTTTGTGACCCCATAGACTGTAGCCCTCCAGGTTCCTCTGTCCATGGGATTTCCCAGGCAAGAATACTGGAGCAGGTTGCCATTTCCTTTTCCAGGGGATCTTCCTGACCCAGGAATCGAACCTGCATCTCCTATGTCTCTTGCTTGGGCAGTTAGTTAAAAAAAAAAAAAAAAAAACAACACACAGCTCTGGTTCTTCCTTGGAGGTCCAGACTCTGTGCTTCCATTGCAGAGAGCATGGGTTGGATCCCTGGTCGGGGAATTAAGATCCCACATGCTATGTGATGCAGCCAAAAATTTTTTTAAAAAAAAACAAAAACATGACTTTATTGAGTGACACACAAGAACTATACATGTTTAAAGTGTGTGATTCAATGCATTTGACATATGTATGGACTGATGGGACTCATCACCTCAATCAAGATATCCATCACTATAGGCTTCCCAGGTAGCTTAGTGGGAAAAAATCCGCCTGTCAATGCAGAAGCTGTGGGCCAGATCCCTGGGTCGGGAAGATCCCCTGGAGGAGGAAATGGCAACCCACTCTAGTACACTTGCCTGAAAATTTTCATAGCCAGAGGAGCCTGGTAGGCTACAGTCCATGAGATAGCAAAGAGCACACACATATCCATCAGTCCCCAAATTTTCTTGCGTCCCTTGGAGTTCCTCCTCTCTCCCTTCCAGTGAGAACTGGAAGCAACCCGGATGTCCAATGCTGGGGATCAGAAATTCCATCAGAAATTCAGGATTCCATACTATGAAATATTACAAAAGCATTTAAGAGGAGGAGGAAGATATGGTACAGACCAACCTGGCGGGCGTAGGATTCCATACTATTCAGGATTCCATACTATGAAATATTACATAAGCATTTAAGAGGAGGAGGAAGAATATGGTACAGACCGACCTGGCGGGCGTAGGATTCCATACTATGAAATAGTACATAAGCGTTTAAGAGGAAGAGGAAGAATATGGTACAGACCAACCTGGCGGGCGTAGGATTCCATACTATTCAGGATTCC
Organism: Tragelaphus eurycerus; assembly: GCA_935064755.1. NCBI lineage: Eukaryota > Metazoa > Chordata > Mammalia > Artiodactyla > Bovidae > Tragelaphus > Tragelaphus eurycerus. The sequence continues at coordinate 3,661,759 of CAKXYN010000058.1, read as the reverse complement.
ATACTATGCAATATTACATAAGCATTTAAGAGGAGGAGGAAGAATATGGTACAGACCAACCTGGAGGACATGATGCCCAGTGAAATAAACCAATCTCAGAAAGACAGATATTATCTGATTCCACTTATAGGGGGTCCTTAGTTAGAGGAGTCAGATTTATAGACACAGAAAGTAGAATGATGGGTGCCAGGGGCTAGAGTAGCTGGATGGGGAGTTAAGTGTTCAATGAGAACAGTTTCTGTTTGGAAAATGAGTAAGTCATGGAGATGGGTTACATGACAATGTGAATATTGTATAAAATGGTCCAGATGATAATTTTTTTGCTATATGTGGTTTACCACAATTAAAATAATTTTTAATTAAGAAAATTATCAAATTGGGATGAAGAGAGGAGGGAAAGCTATGCTCATGGACTTGGTAGGATCACTGAGTTGAAAAAATGAAAGCAAAATCCAGAGACTCTAATGGACTGATATGTAAATCATGTAATGGAAAACCACCAAAAGAGTTCTGTCCTTGGTATTTATAACAGTGGAGTAAGCTGCATCAGACCAGCTCTCTCAGAGATGATGATGATAAACTCTGGACTATACGCTAAAAAACTGTTATACCTTGAAGTTTTGGTGTTCTAACATCCTATATGGTATCCATTAGACACATGTGCTCATTTAACTTCCAATTAAAATTAAAATCTAAAATTCAGTTCCTCAGTTGTATTATGAACATTTCTACACTTAATAGCCACATGTGGCTTGTGGCTACCATATTGGGCAGTGGAGGTATGGAACATTCCCATCATTGCAGAAAATTCTACTGGGCAGTACAGCTCTAGAGAGTGACCAAAAATAGGCAAAAGTTGGAGGGGAGTCTCTACCTGTTCTAAGGGAATGGTATGGGGTGAGCTTCCCACTTCTCACTGGAAATAGAAACTGGATTGAAAAATGATAAGACAGAATCCAAAGGGACCATAACCGTTCAACAATGGGGCAGAACACACAGGAAAGGAAAAAGCCAAAAAACAACAAAAAATCAGGTTCAAATTCTATCCAAAATTGCTGTGCAAGTCTCTTGCTAACCCTTGAACCATGTGCAGGGCAGACTCCAACCAGCCTGGGTAAAGCTAAAGAAAAGTAAGATATCACCCTCCTCCCACCCCAGGGGAAAGAGACTTTGAAACTTGAGTTCAGACAGTTTAACTGCCTGTGAAAATTTAAAAAAGGGATGTGGGGAAGAATCAATGTTCTTCAGAGGAACACAACAGAATCCAGAGTGTCTACAAGGTACCTTTCATAATGACCAGAATACAATCCAAAATTACTTGACATATGAAGAAACAGGAACACATGACCTATGCCCGAAAAAGACGGAAATTACTGAGGACTGACCTTGAGATGACCCAGATGTTGGAATGAGCAGATAAGGACTTTGAAGTCGCTATTACAAATATATTCAAGGATGTGAAGGAAAAGAACCTCCTAATGAATGAACAACAACAACAAAAACCTCAGTAGGGAAGCAGAAACTATAAAAAAAAAATGCACCAAATGGAGATTCTAAAACTGAAAAATACAATATTTGAAATAGAAAAACTGACTGTGGACTCAGCCATAAAAAGAATGAAATTTTGCAATTTGCAATAACATGGATGGACTTGGAGGGTATTATGCTTAGTGAAATAAGTCAGACCGAGAAAAACCAATACTGTATGATATCACTTATATATGAAATCTGAAAAATAAAACAAGCAGGTGAATATAGCACAAAAGAAACAGACCCACAAACTAGTGGTCATTGGTAGGAAGAGAGAAGGGGGAGGGGCAAGAGAAGGGTAGGAAATTAAGAGGTACAAGCTACTATATATAAAATAAATAAGCTACAGGGACATATTGTACAAGACAGGGAACATAGTAAATATTTTATGATAACAAATGGAATACAACCTTTATAAATTGTGAACCACTATACTGTGATTCATATAATATTGAAACATATAATACTGTACATCAACTATACCTTAAAAAATAAAATACAATATACATTGTACAAGAAGAAAAAACAAGCATTATTTATCCAGAAAAAAAAAGCCAAAAAAAGTTTTTTGGTGTTTTGTTTTCCCCCCATTGTGGGCTTGATAGCAGATTGGAGATGGTAGAAAAGACAGCTAACTAATTTGGAGACTGATAATAACAAATACTGAACAGAAGAAGAGAAAAGAAAAAACTAAAGATTGAATAAAAATGTGTATCTAGAAATGGACAGCCGTGGCTGGACAATATTGTGAATGTTCTTAATGCTACCTAGTCATGCAATTAAAAATGGTTAAAATGGTAAAATGTTTAGCTTGCATGCATTTTACCACAATTTAAAAAAATATACAGTCTCAGTGACCTTGGGACAACATCAAAAGATCCAACACATGTGCAATTGGAGTGCTGTAAAGGATATCGTCCACACTCTGGAGAGGTATTCTATCAGGAAGGTGGGGGATGGGGGAAGCTGGTCCACTTATTTTGTGAGTCACTGATTTTTACACGAAGTGTATTTCAAGGTGACTTAATCTTTTTTTTTTTTAATTGCACAATTCACCTAACATAAAATGTACCATCCTAAAGGCAGTTACTGTTCTCCTGTCACGAATGAACTGACTTACCTACCCAGGCCACATGGCTGGTAACTGACCAGGCTGCATGTGAGCTCAGCCCCGTAGCACCCGGTGTTCTGGATGGACATGGGATCACGGAACATCAGCCCCTGCGTTCTTAGAAAACAGGACCTGCTGCCTTTATGCCTACACTTCACCCCATCTACTCTGGGCTTTGCCTGGGTCCTCAGTGACTACCCCTTGGCCCGCGCCAACCCCAGCGATCAGTTCTGTCTGTGGATTCCTGACCTCCTAGTGGTATGTGTTGTTGTTCAGTCATGTCCGGCCCTCTGAGACCCCATGGACTGCAGCACACCAGGCTTCTCTGTCCTCCACTATCTCCTGGAGTTTGCTCAAATTCATGTCCATTGAGTCAGTGATGCCATCCACCCATCTCATCCTCTGTCGTCCCCTTCTCCTGCTACCCAATTCTTCCCAGCATCAGGGTCTTTTCCAATGAGTTGGCTCTTTGCATCAGGTGGCCAAAGTATTGGGGCTTCAGCTTCAGTCCTTCCAATGAATATTCTGGACTGATTTCCTTTAGGATTAACTGGTTTGATCTCCTTGCTGTCCAAGGGACTCTCAAGAGTCTTCTCCAGCAACACAATTCGAAAGCATCAATTTTTCCTAGTGGTCTATCTGCCCCCTTTGTCTGCCTCTCCTTCCAAGAACCGTGGCATCCTGGCTAATCTAATCCAAGCCGTTTTTCTTCCCCTTTGACCCCAAATGAGGCCAGTCCTCAACCCTCTCACACCAGCTTTTCTCCATGGGAAATCTCACCCCCACTGTGAACCTGTGCTTTGGTTTTCCAGATTCCTGCAGTTTTCAGGTTTATCTCCCAATGCCAAAATGATTAACCCAAAAGCACCTGGCTATGCCTTGCCCAGATATATATCACTCAAGTCATTCTGCACCGTAAGTGTGCTTCTTGGCCAACATCCCACCATGTATCCAGTCTTCGGGGACACGAATCTGAGAGTCATCTCAGACTCTTCCTCATCACCCCTGCCCCCCACCACCCCAGACACTCAGCTCCTCTCCAGGTCCTGCAATTGCATCTGTCTCTCCCTTAACAACAAGCGAGTTCCTTCTCTGCTCAATTCCCACTACCAAGGACCCATCTCTGATCTCAATTCTCGTGGTTACCTCCACCTTGATCTTTCTGCCTCCGGTATTACTTTTCTTTTTTAAAATGTTATCAATATTTATTTTTATTTATTTATTTGGTTGCACCGGTCTTAGTTGCCACATGAGGGATCTAGTTCCCTGACCAGGGGTCGAACCCTGATCCCCTTGCACTGGGAGTTCAGAATCTTAGTCACTGGACCACCAGGGAAGTCCCCTGCCTCTGGTTTTCCCCAGGCTGCCTCCCTCCATCCACATTTCCTTCCCTGAAAGAGAAAAGCCAGCATTGGAGAGGGTGTGGAGAAAATGGAACCCTTGTACACTGTTGATAGGAATGTAAATCGGTGCAGCCACTATGGAGGTTCCTGAAAAAACTAAAAATAGAGCTCCTCCCATATGATCCAGCAATCCCACTTCTGGGCACATACCCAGAAAATATGAAAACTTTAATTTGAAAAAATACACACACCCCAGTGTTGACAGCAGCACCATTTGCAAACAAGACATGCAAGCAACCTAGAAGTCCATCAGTAGAGGAATGGATAAAGATGATGTGCTGCATGTCAACAATGGAATACTACTCAGCCATAAAGAGAACAAAATAATGCCATTTGCAGTCACATGGAGGGACCTTAGATATCATATTAAATGAAGCCAGTCAAAGACAAATACTATATATCACTTACATGTGGAGTCTAAAACAAGGATACAAATGAACTTATTCACAAAACAGAAAACAGACTCCCAGACACAGAAAACAAATTTACAGTTCCCAAAGGGGAAAAGGGTGAGGGGAGGAATCAATGAGGAGTTTGAGATTAGTAGATTCAAACTACTATATACAGATAAATGACAAGGACCTACTGGATAGCACTGCTGCTGCTGCCAAGTCGCTTCAGTCGTGTCCGACTCTGTGTGACCCCATAGACGGCAGCCCACCAGGCTCCCCCGTCCCTGGAATTCTCCAGGCAAGAACACTGGAGTGGGTTGCCATTTCCTTCTCCAATGCATGAAAGTGAAAAGTGAAAGTGAAGTCATTCAGTCGTGTCCGACTCTTAGCGACCCCATAGACTGCAGCCTACCAGGCTCCTCCGCCCATGGGACTTTCCAGGCACAGGGAACTGTATTCAATAACATGTAACACATTTTAATGGGAAAGGAAAAAAAGAGAGCCAGTGTCAGCATCATAAGCAGACAGTGGCATAAAACAAACACAATGTAAGTAGGATGACATTTGGTCCTGGCAGGTGCTGAACTCTAGGGAGCCTGCCAGCCCAGGTCTGAGCCCTCCTGGTTCAAGCATTCAAGTGGAAGTTGGCAGGTGTTGTCACCTGGGCCTTAAAAGACATAGCAGCAGCAACAGAAGCCTTGGGCCTCGATGTTCCCAGAAGGGGGTGATTCTCCTGTGAATAGTCCTGTCACGTGGGCTGTCCTTGGGACCTCAGATGACCTGCATCAGGCGAAGCGCCCCAGAGATTAAAACATTACAGAAATTAGATGGTGTATGGGCTTCCCTGTTAGTCTGGTAGTTCAGATAGTAAAGAAATCCGCCTGCAATATAGGAGACCCAGGTTCAATCCCTGGGTTGGGAAGATCCCCTGGAGAAGGAAATGGCCACCCACTCCAGTATTCTGGTCTGGAGAATCCCAAGGACAGAGGACCCTGGCGCTGTATTTGAATTGAACCCTTCTCAATTAGTAGATGTTGTTTCTAAAGTATTCAACAACAGGGAAAAGAAGCAAGGAGAAGTGAATGGAATGCTGCTTTTCTGGTAACAGCATTAAAGCGAGTAACCTAAAGGAGGGCTTCCCAGGCAGCTCAGTGGTAAAGAATCCACCTGCCAATGTAGGCAATCCAGGTTCGATCCCTGGGTCAGGAAGATCCCCTGCAGGAGGACATGGATACCCACTCCAGTATTCTTGCCTGGAGAATCCCATGGACAGAAGAGCCTGGAGGGCTACAGTCCACAGGGTCACAAAGAGTTGGACACAACTGAGCATGCATGCATGAACACAGGCCTGCAGCACTGTCAGGGTCCCAGAGGAACCAAGGGTTGAGACAGAGGCAAACTGTGAGTTCGGACGAAAAACCAGCCTGGGCAGATCCACTCTTGCTGGGTGGGCCCAGGCTAGCAGTGCCTTCAGTGACGGAGTCATCACCCCCCTGCCTACCTACCTGCCCTCCCAGGTAAGGGCGGGGAGCCAAGCTGGGCTTGTGTGAGAAGGCTCACCCTCTGGGTGGGTGGAGGTTCCAAAGCCAAGGGAAGAGTCCCCAGGGGGAGTCTTGTGTGTGAGCCCTTTAAGACCCAGGGGTGTTTCTGTAACAAGAGTACTTCCTCTTCCCCATCCACCCCACAGCAGTCCCAAAGAGTCTCACTCTAAAAGCCCTCCCCAACACCGGAGACTGGGGCTGCTGGGGATGGGAAGTCAACCTTCCCTTCGTGCCTGGAGTTATCACCAAGGTCTATATGATCTGGCTCTGGCCTGGCCCCCGCTACCCGGACGACCTCCTTCAGCCATGAGACTCCATGGTTCTCAGCCTGGAGTCCATGGCCACGATTCCTGAGGTCTGTTCAAATCTCAGAAGCATGGCTGTAATGCAGCGCCTGTGTGCTAAGTTGCTCGGTCGTGTCTGACTCTTTGCAACCCCATGGACTATAGCCCACCAGGCTCCGCTGTCCATGGGATTTTCCAGGCAAGAATACTGGAGTGGGTTGCCATGCTCTCCTAAAGAGTTCACCTGCCAATGCAGGAGACATGGGTTCGATCCCTGGTCCAGGAAGATCTCACATACTGGGGAACAATTAAGCCCGTGCACCACAACTACAGAGCCTGTGCTTTAGAGCCCCTGAGCCACAACTACTGAAGCCCGAGGGACCTTGAGCCCACCTTCCCCATCAAGAGAAGCCACCTCAATAAGAGGGCTGCGCACTGCAAGAAGGGTAGTCTCCGCTCGCTGCAACTAGAGAAAAGCCCGTGCAGCAACGAAGACTCAGCACAGCCAGAAATGAATAAAATAACAAAAAAGGACTGCTCTGAAGAAAGCTGTGGCTGCAAATGTCCATACAGTGATGGCTTCTCACGATTTTTTGACCTATTTCTAGGTAATGTTTGAGCAAGGCTGGTATGCAGATGCCTTGTGTGCTTTTTGGACTCCCCAAGGTCCCAAGGCATGACCTTTTCATTGAATTTTAAAATTTCAGTTGGTTAATTTCACTTAGAGCCTTGACTGAATAGTGTCACTGGTTGAAACAGGCAAGCGTCTGCAGCTATTTGGTTTGTAGACATCATTGCAAGCATCTTCCTGATTTTATCAACTCAAAGACTATAGTCCATAGCTGTACCCCTGGAAAAGATTCTGAAAATCCTTAACCTCAGAGTCAACCTCACCAAACCCAGGACCCACAACTCAGGCTTGCTCTGTGGGCTCTTCGTGTGTGTGTGTGCTAAGTCGCTTCGGTCGTGTCTGACTCTATGTGACTCCCTGGATTGTAGCCCACCAAGCTCTCCTGTCCACGGGATTCTCCAGGCAAGAATACTGGAGTTGTCTGCCCTCCTTCAGGGGAATCTTCCTGACCCAGGGATCAAGCTGGAGTTATTTATGTCTCCTGCATTGGCAGGTGGGTTTTTTCCCACTAGCGCCACCTGGGAAGCCAGGCTCTTAGATCAAATAAATGCATCTTATTCTATAAAACCTCAACACGTGTGTGGAGTCATGTGAATTTGGTTGTGTAGAAAAGGTGACAGTTTCAACATTCAGAGTTACTACTTTGCCACTGAGAACTACATCAGAGGAAGCAGATACCAGAGTACAGCCTGATACCTCCTTTAAGAATAGCATTAAAAAAAAAAAAAAGAATAGCCTTAAAATCTATAGCCCAGGGACTTCTCTGATAGTCCAGTGGTTAAGACTTTGTCTTCAAATGCAGGGGTTGTGGGTTTCACTCTGGGTCGGGAAGCTAAGATCCCACATGCCTCAAGGCCAAAAAAACCAAAATATAAAACAGAAACAATATAATAAATTCAATAAAGATTTGTAAAATGGTCCACCTCAAAATAAAATAAAACTCTAAAAGCAAAAACTGCAGCCCAGAGAAGCCTCTGCTGCTGCTGCTGCTGCTGCTGCTGTGTCTCTTCAGTCGTGTCTGACTCTGTGCAGATAGACGGCAGCCCACCAGGCTCCCCCGTCCCTGGGATTCTCCAGGCAAGGACACTGGAGTGGGTTGCCATTTCCTTCTCCAATGCAAGAAAGTGAAAAGTGAAAGTGAAGTCGCTCAGTCGTGTCCGACTCCTAGGGACCCCATGGACTGCAGCCCACCAGGCCCCTCCGTCCATGGGATTTTCCAGGCAAGAGTACTGGAGTGGGGTGCCATTGCCTTCTCCAGAGAAGCCTCTAGGACAAGAGAAAACTTGACACTCAGCAGAAGAGGGGAAACTGGACTTGATGGCCAGAAATTAGCCATTTGGAAGGTAACATACTGATCACATACATCCTAAAGGGTTGTGGCATTTGTCCTGAAGAATGGGTCCCAAAAAATTTTTTATCCTAAAATGAAAGATTCAAAACCTATGAAGAGGGGGAAAAAAAAAACTATATATATATATATATATATATATATATATATATATACACACACACACACAAACACACACACATTTTATCTTTAAGAGAGACTTGGGCTACCAGAAGTAAAGTAGCCCCACTCCCTTCATTCTTCACACATTTCTGAAAAATTCTAGGAATACACGGGAAAGTCCTAAGTGTCCCGCCCCAGGGTCTAATTTGCCCCCAACTCCTCCCACTCTCTGGTCAGGCCCCCAGGAAGCTGTGGCTGATGTCTGGTGCCCAGTGTTTCTGTCATCTCCATTTTGCAGCTGGGGAAACTGAGGCACAGGGGAGGGGACAGGTAGGAAGTGGAGAGTTGGGATTCATTGAAACCTAAGCCTGTCTTCAGGGACTTCCCTGGTGGGCCAGTGTTTAAAAATTTGCCTTGCAATGCAACAGCAGATCTGTCCAGGCTGGCTTTTTTTTCCTCCAGAGCTCTTGGTTTGCCTCTGTCTCAACCCTTGGCTCCTCTGGCCCCCTGACAGGTCTGCAGGCCTGTGTTCATGCATGCATGCATGCTCAGTCTTGTCCAACTCTTTGTGACCTCAGGGTTCGATCCCTGGTCAGGGAACTAAGGGCTCACATGCAGAGGGCAGCTAAGCCCATGCACCAAAACCACTGAGTGTCTGCAACTGGAGGGGTTGGTGCACCCAGGTGAATGGTGAGGTTGGGAAGGCTGAACAGGCGCAGCTGACCAGGGTCACAGGGGGTTTGCGGCGGGACGCCAAACCCTTTCTCCTACATCTGGAAAGGGAGTGACTGTGGGCTGGTGGAGGGGCCACCCTCAAAATACACCTGCGTGGGTTTTTGCTGCTCGTTCTCAAAACTCAGCAGGCCCCTGCCTGCCATCTCCTGTCACCTCTCTGTGAACATGCTGCCCCAACACCCAGCTCTGGGCTCTGCATTCTCCTCCTCTTCCTCCCTGGCCCCCTTCTCTGCCTCCATTAGTGCCCTCCTCCCTTGTTCCTTCCTTCCACTCCCTCCAGCCCTTCCAGGAAGCCTCCTAGATCATCAGAGGCCCCAGCATGTGCAGAAGGAAGGGGAGAAGCTTTGTTGTTGTTCAGTTGCTCAGCTGTATCCAACTCTGGGACCCCATGGACTGCAGCAGGCCAGGCTTCCCTGTGCCTCACCATCTCCCAGAGTTTGCACAGACTCATGTCCATCGAGTCAGTGATGCCATCCAACCATCTCATCCTCTGTAACCCTCTTCTCCTCTTGCCTTCACTCCTTCCCAGCATCAGCACCGCCCACCAGGAAAGGGCTAGCCTTCTCTTCCTTCCTCCTGCCAGCCTCCTCTGCCTTTGGAGCACACTGTCCACTCGACACAGGGAACAACACACCAAAGCAAACTGCACAACAGTGGGGCCCAGCAACCTCACTCCCCCTTGAGCAGGGACCTACCCAGGGTCTGCAACTGTTGAGGGGCCCTAAGGATCCTCAGTCTTTTCATCTGACACTCACCCCGCCGGACCCCGCCCCCCGACTCATGCTGTTCCGGCCACACGGGCCTCTTTGCTAAACCTCTAACATGCCGGGCTGGGTCCTGCCTCAGGATCTTTACACATGCTGGTCTCTCTTCCTGAAATGCCCTTCCTCCAGATGTCCATCTGGCCGGCTCCTTCTCATCCTTCAGGTTTCTCTTGCCTCCTTTCCAGAACATCAGCTCCACCCATGAGCTGGTGGGGGCGGGGGAGGCAAAGAAGATTCATTTTGTTCCCTGTTAGCCCCCACTGCCTCCCAGCATGCACGCTTCATCAGCACGTACTGAATGAATCAATGACAGACGGAGCGGGTGGGAACTGGGGACCAGCACGAGGTAGAACGGGATCCCCCAGGGGCTGGTTGGCAGGGGCTTGGCCCCCTCCCTAGACATACTCACGGGGTGCCGGGAGCTGGCGAGAGGAACTTCCCCTGTGGCAAAGGTCATGAAGAAGGAGGCTCGTTATACGCAAAGGCAGAATCGAGCCTCAGGAGTCCCCCTGTATATTCTCGAGCATCTACCCCCCAAAACCAGTCTGCCTACTTTATTGCTTTGCGCTCTCACCCCTGACTTTACTGGGGGCTCTCCCCGACCACCATCTCGCTCTCTCTGATAAAGAAATTAATTTACAGCTCCAGTTAATAAGTTCCTGGGTATTAGGAGTGTTTAAATCCAAACCCCTCAGATAGCCCTCTAACTCGCCTGACAAGTTAACCCGGACTCCTACAGCTATGCATACAATTGTTTACAGTCTCTCAGCCGTGAGAGGCACAGGAAGGTTAAGATATTCAAATAGCTTAGAGCCTCTCAGAGAGTTAGAAACTGTCAGAATAAAACTATAAAAGATTTCATTGATGAGCCAATGCTTGCTGCCAAGTTTCCACATCCCCTGTATTGTATCCTTGAATGTTTATTAATTAATATAGTTGGTATGTAGAAAAAAATAAGTAGTGGCCTTGGTGTTAGCAACTTTAGACCCTTAAGGTAATAAATTCTTTCCTGTGTTGTAAACTCACTGCACCTCTGCCCTATAGGAATGCAACTTTATCTAACACCTTCGGATGAGGATGGTGCCAAACCTTAAAATAATTGCTCCTAGAGAAAATAAATCTTATGGATTGATAAACCTTTGTCAAGAGTCATAAAATGTTAATAAGCCTTCTGGCCAGAAGATGATGTAAATCACCCAAACCATTTGTATACGATAAAATTGCAGGAAAGAAACCCTGGTTTTTGATAAGGATCAAAGACTGCTGACTTTGCATGATTTCACACCCCCTATTATCCTCTATGTGTAACTTAGGGTATAAAAGCCCCTGTTAAAAATAAAGCTACGGGCCTTGTTTACCAAAGCTTGGTCTCCCCGTGTCATTCCTTCTTGTTTCCTTTTCCTCCTTTTCTCTTCTGTTCTTCCTTCATGCCAAAATAATTTGGAGCACGGGGGTCCTCTGCGACCACTTATTTGCCTGGGCTTCTAAGACCCACTCGAGAAGGTGCCTAAGGTGGGGCACCTTCCACTATTCGAGAGGGCGCCTGCGGCCTCCGTGGTCAGAGCAAGTTTGGTGTCACGAACTGTATTGATTTCCCGCGTAAACCAGTTATTATTGAGCATCTAATAAATCTCTCAGCCTTTGCTATCCCTTAATCGCTGACGCCGTCATCCTGAGGGAATCCCTGGATCCAACCAGGGCTGGACCCTGACAACGGGGCTCTGAAGCCGCATATGATTTGGGAAGCCTAGGAGGATGAGGGGAGAGGGCTGCGCTCCTGCTGTTTCAGGGTGGAGACCTGGTGTGACAGAATCATACTGACAAAGGTGTGCGTGCATTGCTTCAGTCGCATCCAACTCTTTTTGACACTATGGGCCGTAGCCTGGCAGGCTCCTCTGTCCATGGGGATTCCCCAAGCAAGACTACTGGAGTGGGTTGCCATTCCCTTCTCTAGGGGATCTTCCCGACACAGGGATCAAACCCGCATCTCCTGTGTCTCCTGCTTTGCAGGCGGATTCTTTACTACTGAGCCACTGGGGAAGTCCAACTACAAGTCTATCCAGGATCTACTCTCTTCTCACTCAACCACACCTCCACCTGGTCCAGCCTCACCACGGTCTGGACCAGTGCAGTGTCTCTCATGCTGATTTTCCTGGCTCCTTGCCCCCAGCTTCTCCCATTTACCCAAGGTGACTCCCCTCCACATCTCTGTTCCCTGGTCTCTCTGCCCGTGAACTCTACTTTTTTAATTAAAAAATTTTATTTATGTACTTATTTTTGGTTGCGCTGGGTCTCTGTTGCTGTGCACAGACTTTCTCTAGTTGTGGCACGTGGGCTTCTCATTGCAGTGGCTCCTCTTGTTGCGGACTTTATGGCACGCAGGCTTCAGTAGTCACAGCTCTAGAGTATGGGCTCCACTGCTGTGGTGCATGGGCCTAGTTGCCCCACAGCACACGGACTCCTCTCTGAAGAGAGATTGAGCCCACAGCCCCTGCATTGGCAGGCAGACTCTTAACAACTGGACCTGCAAGGAAGTCCTGCCCATGAACTCTTAACAATCTTTAGTAACCAGGTCAATGGTCACTTCCAACAAGAAGCCTGACTCCTGACCCCTCCCGAGGTTGAGTCAGGTCACTTCTCTGGGCTCCTCCTTCTCCCTCCCACCCCCAAGGCATCCACTCTGTTTTACCAGGTGCTTATTATTACCAGATAGGCATTGTGCTCACCTCTGAGGTGATGACTGCTATTATTCTCAATTTTACAGGTGAAGAAATTGAACCAGAGGCGAGGTCATTAGCCTGGGAGCACTGCATTCAAACTGGCAGGATGAGCTCAGAGGCAGCTTCCAGCAGCCAGAGAGGGGACAGCCTGCAGTGCCCAGATAAGACAGGAGCGTGCCCCCCAGCGCCTGCCTTCCTGTGGGAGTCCCAGGGGCAGTAGGAGGACTGGCCCGCTACAATCATGACAGCAGTTCCTGTGCCCAGTGAGCACTTCACACTGGGTGCTGGGCCAACCAAACACTTTACATGCCTGAATCACTTGATCTGCCAATTTGGCCTGTGGGTTCTGGAGGTGGATGCACTTATGAGTTCTTCCCCTTTCTCAGAGCAAGAGATGGAGGCTCACTAGGCCCTGAACTCCCACCAGGGCTGCAGCCAAGGCATAAGGCTGCCCCTGGGATTAGCCAAACCCCTTTTTATTTCTTAGCTGAGGCTGCCTTTGATTGGAACATCATTCCCAGATACAGGTACTATGGACCCATTTTATAGATGGGCAAACTGAAGCCCAGAAAACTTTCTCTAGGGCCCCAAGGCCAATGCAATGACCAAGACACCCTCCCAGCTGGAAATAGGTGAGCGGGGAGGCCGGGCAAGGAAGGTTCCGAATGCCTCCTCCCTGCAGCCTAGCCTCGGGGACCCAGGTATGCTGAGTGAGGTTCCAGGAACTCCCATCACTGCCAAGTTTATTCATAGCAGCTGCTCCTGGAAGGGGCTTCCCATGTGGCTCAGTGGTAAAGAACCCACCTGCCAATGCAGGACACATGGGTTCAATTCCTGGGTCGGAAAGATTCCATGGAGAAGGGAATGGCAACCAGCTCCAGTATTATTGCCTGGAAAGTTCCACGAACAGAGGAGCCTGGCAAGCTATGGTCCATGGGGTGGCAGAGTCAGACACAACTGAGCACATACACACGCTCCTGGAAGGGGCCCGAGTTGAGGCTGGGGACTCTGGGGGCTTCAAAGACACCTCTACACTCCAGAATTTCTATTTCAAGTGGCCCCACACGACAGATCCAGGCTGCCCCCTTGCACTCAGCCGCCTTGGACCTGGCCTGGGTTCCCAGTGGTGTCTTCAGGACGTCCCCCCTCGGGTGGCATCTCAGGTTTTGCAAATCAGTCTGAGTCACAACAGCTTCACACCTCCTGACCTGTTTCTCCCTGGGTTTCCCCATCCTTCCACACTCCCAGCTGCCCACACCAGAAATCTCTTCCATGAACCCTTCTTCTGCCCCACTTCTGAGCAGGCAGGGAATGCAGGCGAAGTACCTCTGCCAAAGAACCCCAAACCGCCCACTTTCCATCTCCCCTTTCCTGTAGGGTCCAAACCAACACTCTCCTCCTCCCATCTCTTTTTTGGGGGCAGAGTAGCTGCTGGATCTTTTTAAGACACAGGTGGACCGGGTCACTCACTTTGTCCTAAGCCTCCGTGGTCCCCAGAGACCTCAGAACGGAATCCACACGCTGCTCCTTATCTTCGTGGCCCGAGGCCAAGGTCTTCGCACCTCGGATACCCGGCTCACTGAACTTGAGCCGCGCTTGCCTCTTTTCCGCTATGCAGACATGCCAATTTGGGCCCTGCCTCATAATCTTTTGCTGTTTTCTGGGCCTAAAAACCCCTCGCTGGCTGGTTCTCTCAGGCCCGGCTGACACCTTTTCCGAGAATTCCTCTGGGACCCTAGCCCATCTCCTAGAGGTGTGGTCTTCTCCGCACTGTGCATGGACTGGCATAATTCGTGTCTGTTTACACGGGTCCTAGCAGCCTACGCGGCCGGGCTGCGGCCTCTGAGGCTAGGGCCCCGGCTGCATCCCCAGCAGGTATAGATTCTCTGATGACCGACCGACAGACCCCCGCATCGCGCTCCTCTCATTCACACATTTCGGACTCCCCACGACCCCCGCCCCCGCCCCCGTCACGCTAGGCTCGTCCCCACTCCCGCCCGCCCGTTACGCAGCTGCCGCGTCCTCCTGCGCTCGCTGCGCCCCGGCCCTCGGGGGAGCGGGGCTCTCTCAGGGAGGCGGCCGGGGCCTGGGACCAGACGGTAAGCCCCAGGAGGCCGTCCCAGACGAGGTGATGGGGGACAGCGGCTGTGTCTGGGGACCCCCGCGGACGCCATAGCCGTGGAGGCGGGGCCGGAGCTCGCTGCTAGGGTGGCTTTCCGGGCTGCGTTCGGAGCGCTGGGGTCTCACTTACCTGGGGGGCGCAGGCGGCCGGGAGCACCAGGGGGTCGGCGGTGGGGTGGGTGGCAGACAGCTAGCCTGGCGCAGATGCGGAGAAAGAGACGCGCGCAGCCGGCACCAGGCACCCGGACTCTGCTCCAGGCACCGCCTCTGCAGGGGGCCGGGATGCAGGCTTTGGGGGCAGCGCGGGGCGGGATCGGGGGCGGGGCCGGGGCGGGGCCCGGCTGAGTCCTTCGAGGCTCGGGGTCCTAGCAGCGCTCGGGTCCCTCTGTGCGATAAGGCCGCTTCCTAGACTCCCGCCCCGCCCCGCGGCGCTGTTTAGCCTGAACCCCACCACAGGTTTCTTCGCTGTGCTGTAGCTCTTTCCTTTGAACCTACCCCCATCTGCTGCGCGCTCAGTCCGGCCCCCGTTTCTCTTCCGTTCTCTCCAAGTCCTCTCCAGCGCCCTCCGGGGTCCTCTTTGCTGGCCCGGCTCTGATCCATCCGTGTATCTGCCGACACACCATGCACGCCTGGACCCGCCCGAGTGCTCAGCTGGGTGTTGTGCAGAAGGCCCCCCGACTCACCACCTCAGACCTCGGAGGCCACCCCTAGTGCCCCCAAGGTCTGGTGACCTGTCCCAGCTCTCAGGCTGGTCCAATTTTGGTTCATGGGACCGACTGCGGAGTTGGGAAGCCAAGGACCCCCCCTGCGAGCTGGGAGGCCTATAGGGCAGGTGGGTGAGTCTGTGGTTCAGTGGGGTGCAGAGATAGGCGGCAGAGCTGGGAAGATAAAGGCGGGGAGGTAGCACAGTGTTGGTGGTGGAGAAACCCCAGGTTTCCTCTGGTAGGGAGGAGCAGAAGGTGACCCCCCCCCCCTTCCCCGGGCTCACAGGGGCAGGGAGCCAGGCAAGCCGTGAATGCTGGGCAATCCCGCATCGCGCAGAGGTAGTCTGTGAGCACCTGGGCAGCATCTAAGAGACTTGCAGTCCAGTGTCGCCAGTTTGAAGGGAAGAGGGTTCCAGAACCACTGGCCAACCCCACGACGTCTAGGCAAGTGGCTCAGCTTTGAACAATAAATCGCTTCCTGTGGCAGACCTGGGGCGAGATGGGTGAACCTTAGGTTATTTTGACAATGGGGCCTTAGGCAAGTTGCTTCACATCTTCTGAGATTGATTTCCACACACACAAAGGGGGAGGACAACAGAGCCAGATATTTGTTGCAAGCGTGGTTGAAGCTGTCCCACTCCATCCAGCTTCCCCGCATTTTCACCTTCTTTTCCCTCTGCTGGGCTGTCCCTTCTTGTCCCAAATGTGTGCATCCTTCTTCTTCAGCTCTCAGGCTGGTCCTCAGAGCCCCCCTTTCCCCTCTGCCCCACCATCCATATCCACCCTTTTATTCTCTCCCCTTCCTCCAAGAGCTCTTTTGTTGTTTAGCCACTCAATCTTGTCCAACTCTTTTGTGACCCCATGAACTGTATGTAGCCCACCAGGCTCCTCTGTCCGTGGGATTTCCCAGGCAAGAAAACTGAAGTGGGTTCCCATTTCCTTCTCCAAGGGATCTTCCCCACCCAGGGTTTGAACCCTTGTCTCCTGCATTGGCAGGCATATTCTTTACTGCTGAGCTTCCAGGAAAGCCCAAGAGCTCCTTTGCACATGAGGAAAAGTCAAACAAAAAAGACTTTTCTCAGCATTGTGAAAATTTTTGTTGTTCAGTCGCTTAGTCATGTCCATGATACCTTGCACCTGGGGGTGTGCAGAACATGAGAGCCATTTGGATTAATAGCGACACCAGAGACCTGGTAGAATGGGAGCAGTCCAGACCCCAGAGGAGGAGCAGCAGGTTTCTGGAGGTGTAGAGGAGAGGTCCTCAAAAGAGGATTTGGGTGGGCTGGGGTCAGGGAGAGATTTCAGGTGGGAGGTACTTTCTGGGCAGAGGTGAGGAGGCTGGAGGAAGGGCTCCACCTGGCAAAAAGAGATGCAAGCTGGACCTTCTGCACATGGGCCACTTCTCCACTACTCCCTGCCCTTCTGTGACCACCCACTCCTCACTCCAGCTGTGAGCATGCAGTGTTCAGGGCAGGCTTCCTGGAAGAGGTGACATCTGTAACCGGGGGGATTCAGCTGAATTAGGGCCCAATAGTGAGTGAGGAAAGGACAGGGCTGGACCAGTCACTAAAGGCCCTCCCGGGTTCTCTGGGGAGAGGCACAGTCAGATTTGAAGTTAGACACAATCAGATTTAAAATGGAACAGCAGCAGGAGCAGCTGGGGTCTGGTCCAGAAATTGTAGACAGGAGTGAAGAGAGGAACTCCAGAGGGATTTAGCAGTAAAATCGCCAGGGTATGGGGGAATCAGAGGAAGCCAGGTCCTGGGTGGTGAGAGTAGGGAGAAGGAGTCATTTCTAAGTTGGTGGGTCCAATGTAGGGTGTCTGAGTTGTGGGAAGGGGGACCCTAGGGAGACTTGGGGAGCTCCTTGCCTCCTTCCTTCCATACTTTCACACCCTCTGTACTTGAGGGTGGGATAGGAAGGTAGGATTGGGGAGGCTCATAAACCTGATCCAGGTAATCAACTGAGGGCTTCTTTGTCCCTTTTGTGCCCCCACCCTCGAGTCAGATGGCTGGTCCCAGTGGCCTTTTCCAGACCCTGGGTGTCATCATGGCCAGGCCTGGAGGATAGACTGTAGACCCTGGACAATAAGCCCTGTGCTAGATGGAATAAAAGGATGCCCACACATCCTAACCCCTGGAACCTGTGAATATGTGACCTTACAAGGCAAAAGGGACTTTGCATGGCTGATTAAGTTAAGGATCTGGAGATGGGGGGATTATCCAACATCATCACAAGGGTCATTATTAGTATTCATTTTTTTGGTTGCACTGTATGGCATGTGGTGGTTGTTGTTAGTTGCTCAGTCGTGTCCAACTCTGCAACCCCAAGGACTCTAGCCTGCCAGGATAGCATGGGGATTCTCCAGGCAACAATACTGGAGTGGGTTGCTATACCCTTCTCACTGTGCCAACATATTGGATCTTATTTCCCTGACCAGGGATTAAACCTGCACCACCCACAGTGGAATCTCAGAGTCCCTAACACTGAAGAACCAACAGGGAATACCCACAAGGTCCTTATAAGAGAGAGAGGGAGAGTCAGAGAGAAAGAAATGGGAAGATGCTGACCTGTTGATTTTGAAGGTGGAGGAAGAAAGCAGACAGCCTCTAGAAATTGGAAAAGGCCAGGAAACACATTCTCCCCTAGAACTTCCAAAAGGAATCCAGCCCTACTGACCCCTTGATTTTAGCCCCGTGAGACACATTTTGATTCCTACTTCCAGAACTGTCAGATAGTAAATGTGAATTGTTTTAAGCCACCAAATTTCTGATGGTTTGTCACTGTAGCAATAGGAGACCCAGACAGAGCCCCAACCTCCCATCTGGAGTCCTGCTTGCACTGTCAGACCCCGCCCGCCTCTGATCCTGACACGATTTCAAAATCAGCGCCCACAACCCAGCCAGGGTCTGAGGACCCACCCAGGTCAGACCCACAACCCCTGCTACGTGTCCCCATCACCCATTCTTTTGGACTCTGTGCCCACTCTGGAGGTCTCAGGGGCTGCTGCTCCCTGGCCTGGTGGGGCAGGGACTGAAGTCACAGGTGTCTGTCTGTCTGTCACTGCCTCTCCGTGCCCTGGAGAGTCCAGTTCATGACTCTCACTCCAGCTCCTCACATTGGATAGGTGTCCCAGGCCCTTGGCTGACTGACCTCCCTGGGCCAGTCTGCCCTTCAGGGTTCTTGCCCTCAGCGAGGGGCTTCTCTTCCTGATGACAGAGGCCCTCGGTTCAGACAGATCTGAGCCCACGTTCATGCCGTGTGACCTCGGGTGTGTGACACAGCCTCTCTGAGTCCCTGGGATCCTCTTCTATAGGATGGAAGATAATCAGGCTAGGTGGGGTGGGGGGATCCTAGAGGGACCCCTCTCCCCCATTCCAAATGCCTTGAGTTAGGGCTTGGGGAGGCGATAGGATGGGGAGGATGTGGGAGAGGAGAGGACTTTGCATTGGCTGTTCCTCTGCTGAAATACTCTTCCTGCTTGTCCATGGGGTCCCCTTCGTTCCTTTTTTCTTTTTATGTTATTGATGATTTTATTTATGTATTTACATTTTTTTTGGCTGTCGAGGGCAGGAGGAGAAGGGGGTGACAGCGGATGAGATGGTTGGATGGCACCATTGACTCACTGGACATGAGTTTGAGCAAATTCCAGGAGATTGTGAAGGACAGGGAAGCCTGGCATGCTGCGGTCCATGGGGTTGCAGAGAGTCGGACACGACTGAGAGACTGAACAACAAAATTTCAGCTGTGCTGGGTCTTTTCTAGTTGAGGGGAGTGAGGGCTTCAGTAGCTGCTGTGCAAGGGACTCAGTAGTTGCAGTTCTCCTGGCTCTGGAGCAGAGGCTCAATAGTTGTGGAAGACAGGCTCAGCTGCTGTGGGATCCTCCCCCAAACCAGGGATTGAACTCACGTCCTCTGCATTGGCAGGTGGATTCTTTACCGCTGAGCCACCAGGGAAGCACCTCCCACCCACAACACACACACTTGATTCTTTAATCAAACCCACCTTCTGCCACCTAGAACAGAGCCTGGCATACAGCAGCGCTTCATAAACATTCATTAAGGGCAGAGGGGATGAGGAGAGGCCAGACAAGAAATGGATTTTGTCCAGGAAAGACTTAGAAGAGGGCTCGCTGGGTGTGTCTGTGTGTCTCTACGTCCATCTGAGTTTCTGTGTGTTTCTCTGTGTGTCTGGAAGTCAGTCTGTCTGTGTGCATCTCTGGTTATTTGTCTGGGTGTGTCTCTAGGTGTGTGTGTGTTCATCTGGTGTCAGTCTGTCTGTGAAGGTATGTGTGTGTGTGTGTCTGAGCATGGACAGACTGAAGCCTTGCTTTCCCCTACTTAGGGGCTCTGGATCTCATGTTCTCCCTTGCCCCCTCCACCAGAGCAGTGTCCAGCTCCTCTCTTATCCTGATGCTTCCCTTTCCCCTTCCCCCACCACAGCACCCTCCTGGCTCAGTGCCTGTGTCCTCATCTGAGGGCAAGGTAGGTATTCAGATCAGATCAGTCGCTCAGTCATGTCCGACTCTATGCAACCCCATGAATCGCAGCACGCCAGGCCTCCCTGTCCATCACCAACTCCCAGAGTTCACTGAGAATCATGTCCATCGAGTCAGTGATGCCATCCAGCCATCTCATCCTCTGTTGTCCCCTTCTCCTCCTGCCCCCAATCCCTCCCAGCATCAGAGTCTTCTCCAACGAGTCAACTCTTCACATGAGGTGGCCAAAGTACTGGAGTTTCAGCTTTAGCATCATTCCTTCCAAAGAAATCCCAGGGCTGATCTGCTTCAGAATGGACCGGTTGGATCTCCTTGCAGTCCAAGGGACTCTCAAGAGTCTTCTCCAACACCACAGTTCAAAAGCATCAGTTCTTCAGCGCTCAGCCTTCTTCACAGTCCAACTCTCACATCCATACATGACCACAGGAAAAACCATAGCCTTGACTAGACGAACCTTTGTTGGCAAAGTAATGTCTCTGCTTTTGAATATGCTATCCAGGTTGGTCATAACTTTCCTTCCAAGGAGTAAGCGTCTTTTAATTTCATGGCTGCAATCACCATCTGCAGTGATTTGGGAGCCCAGAAAAATAAAGTCTGACACTGTTTCCACTGTTTCCCCATCTATTTCCCATGAAGTGATGGGACTAGATGCCATGATCTTTTTATGAATTTTGAGTTTTATGAATGTTGAGCTTTAAGCCAACTTTTTCACTCTCCACTTTCACTTTCATCAAGAGACTTTTTAGTTCCTCTTCACTTTCTGCCATAAGGGTGGTGTCATCTGCATATCTGAGGTTATTGATATTTCTCCCAGCAAACTTGATTCCAGCTTGTGCTTCTTCCACTCCAGCGTTTCTCATGATGTACTCTGCATATAAGTTAAATAAACAGGATGACAACATACAGCCTTGACGTACTCCTTTTCCTATTTGGAACCAGTCTGTTGTTCCATGTCCAGTTCTAACTCTTGCTTCCTGACCTGCATACAAATTTCTCAAGAGGCAGATCAGGTGGTCTGGTATTCCCATCTCTTTTAGAATTTTCCACAGTTTATTGTGATCCACACAGTCAAAGGCTTTGGCATAGTCAATAAAGCAGAAATAGATGTTTTTCTGGAACTCTCTTGCTTTTTCCATGATCCAGCGGATGTTGGCAATTTGATCTCTGGTTCCTCCGCCTTTTCTAAAACCAGCTTGAACATCAGGAAGTTCACGGTTCACATATTGCTGAAGCCTGGCTTGGAGAATTTTTAGCATTACTTTACTAGCGTGTGAGATGAGTGCAATTGTGCGGTAGTTTGAGCATTCTTTGGCATTGCCTTTCTTTGGGATTGGAATGAAAACTGACCTTTTCCAGTCCTGTGGCCACTGCTGAGTTTTCCAAATTTGCTGGCATATTGAGTGCAGCACTTTCACAGCATCATCTTTCAGGATTTGGAATAGCTCCACTGGAATTCCATCACCTCCACTAGCTTTGTTCGTAGTGATGCTTTCTAAGGCCCACTTGACTTCACATTCCAGAATGTCTGGCTCTAGGTCAGTGATCACACCATCGTGATTATCTGGGTCCTGAAGATCTTTTTTGTAGAGTTCTTCTGTGTATTTTTGCCACCTCTTCTTAATATCTTCTGCTTCTGTTAGGTCCATACCATTTCTGTCCTTTATCAAGCCCATCTTTGCATGAAATGTTCCTTTGGTATCTCTGATTTTCTAGAAGAGATCCCTAGTCTTTCCCATTCTGTTGTTTTCCTCTATTTCTTTGCATTGATTGCTTAAGAAGGCTTTATTATCTCTTCTTGCTCTTCTTTGGAACTCTGCATTCAGATGTTTATATCTTTCCTTTTCTCCTTTGCTTTTTGCTTCTCTTCTTTTCACAGCTATTTGTAAGGCCTCCCCAGACAGCCATTTTGCTTTTTTGCATTTCTTTTCCATGGGGATGGTCTTGATCCCTGTCTCCCGTACAATGTCACGAACCTCATTCCATAGTTCATCAGGCACTCTATCTATCAGATCTAGTCCCTTAAATCTATTTCTCACTTCCACTGTATAATCATAAGGGATTTGATTTAGGTCATACCTGAATGGTCTAGTGGTTTTCCCTACTTTCTTCAATTTAAGTCTGAATTTGGCAATAAAGAGTTCATGGTCTGAGTCACAATCAGCTCCTGGTCTTGTTTTTGCTGACTGTATAGAGCTTCTCCATCTTTGGCTGCAAAGAATATAATCAATCTGATTTTGGTGTTAACCATTTGGTGATGTCCATGTATAAAGTCTTCTCTTGTGGGTTGTTGGAAGAGGGTGTTTGTTATGACCAGTGCATTTTCTTGGCAAAACTCTATTAGTCTTTGCCCTGCTTCATTCCGTATTCCAAGGCCAAATTTGCCTGTTACTCCAGGTGTTTCTTGACTTCCTACTTTTGCATTCCAGTCCCCTTGAATGAAAAGGACATCTTTTTTGGGTGTTAGTTCTAAAAGGTTTTGTAGGTCTTCATAGAACTGTTCAACTTCAGCTTCTTCAGGGTTACTGGTTGGGGCATAGACTTGGATTACTATGACATTGAATGGTTTGCCTTGGAAACGAACAGAGATCATTCTGTCGTTTCTGAGATTGCATCCAAGTACTGCATTTCGGACTCTTGTTGACCATGATGGCCACTCCATTTCTTCTGAGGGATTCCTGCCCGCAGTAGTAGATATAATGGTCATCTGAGTTAAATTCACCCATTCCAGTCCATTTTAGTTCGCTAATTCCTAGAATGTCGACATTCACTCTGGCCATCTCTTGTTTGACCACTTCCAATTTGCCTTGATTCATGGATCTGACATTCCAGGTTCCTATGCAATATTGCTCTTTACAGCATCAGACCTTGCTTCAATCACCAGTCACATCCACAGCTGGGTATTCTTTTTGCTTTGGCTCCATCCCTTCATTCTTTCTGGAGTTATTTCTGCACTGATCTCCAGTAGCATATTGGGCCCCTACTGACCTGGGGAGTTTCTCTTTCAGTATCCTATCATTTTGCCTTTTCATACTGTTCATGGGGTTCTCAAGGCAAGAATACTGAAGTGGTTTGCCATTCCCTTCTCCAATGGACCACATCCTGTCAGATCTCTCCACCATTACCCGCCCATCTTGGGTTGCCCCACAGGCATGGCTTAGTTTCATTGAGTTAGACAAGGCTGTGGTCCTAGTGTGATTAGATTGACTAGTTTTCTGTGAGTATGGTTTCAGTGTGTTTACCCTCTGATGCCCTCTTGCAACACCTACCGTCTTACTTGGGTTTCTCTTACCTTGGGCGTGGGGTATCTCTTCATGGCTGCTCCAGCAAAGTGCAGCCATTGCTCCTTACCTTGGATGAGGGGTCTCTCCTCACCGCCGCCCTTCCTGAACTTCAACGTGGGATAGGTAGGTACTCAGAGAGTGTTAATTGCTCAGTTGTGTTCAACTCTTTGCGACTCCATGGACTGTAGCCTGCCAGGCTTCTCTGTCCGTGTGATTTTCCAGGCAAGAATACTGGAGTGGGTTCCCATTTCCTTCTCCAGGGGATCTTCACAACCCAAGGATGGAATCTGGGTCTTCCATATTGCAGGCAGGCAAGATAAATATACTGTCTGAGCCACCAGGAAAGCCCCAGCTGCTCAGAGTACCTGGCTTCTCTCCAGCACCAGTCTGGCCCTTTCAGCTCACAGGGCCCCACGCTCACGGGTTTGAGTTGCACGACCAGGTTGGTGCCAGAGATGAGCCTGTGCAGTCCTGTCTGTGAAGCAAGTGCATTGAAAATCCCCATTTTGTTGCAGCAAGGGGGAGTCCTTCCAGGTCCCAAAAGATGTTTTGCAAGACTGAAGACTCTTTTGACTTTACTTCCTCTCTGCCTCTCCCTCTGTATTCTGCCTCTTGACTTCAATTTCTCGTTGCAGAGACAGAACCCATGCCACCTGCAAAAGAAGCTCAGAGTCTTAATCATTTGGTCTGCCACAAAAGTCCCTGAATCTTGTTTTTTTTTTTTTTTTTTAAATGTAATATTTTTAAGAGTGCTTTGATATCAGTACAAAAAGAAATCTCTTGTTCTTCTTTGTTTTTTGGAAAAGAGGAGTGTTTTGGTTTATTATTATTATTATTATTTTGGTAATAGCTTTAGAGATATAATTTACGCACTACCCAATTCCTCAATTTACAGTGCCAAGTCAAGGGTTTTTAATAAAGCCACAGAGTTGGGCAGCTTTTGCCACTGTGTTTTTTAAAATATGTATATATATGTACTTGGCTGCACTGAATCTTAGTTCAGGCATGTGGGATCTAGTTCCCTGGCCAGGGATTGAATTCACCCCCATCCCCCACTCCGTGCATTGGGAGCTTGGAGTCCCAGCTACTGGACCACCAGGGAAGTCCCTTCCACAGTGTTCTTTTTGAGGGAACCAGTCCCCTATCCATGGGCAAGAAGGGTGCTTCTAATCTGAGCAATGGTATAATGAGTAACATGGTGCAGGGGTGAGGTTGAATCAGGGTTAAATAGATCACCACAAATTCGTAGAAGTAAAATTGCTAGTCAGGGCATGTGTGAGGATAGAGATTTGATAGCCATTGCCACAAGGTTCCCTGACCTCCACCATGGCAGCACTATCAGACTTTGTTAATCTGGGAGGTTAAAAACCTTGTATTTCTTATTTGCATCATTTTGGGTGAGGCTGAGCATCTTCTCCATTTTTAAAAGGTGGCTCTTGCCCCTCCCCCACAAAGAAAGGGACCGTCCTGGAGGTTCTGCAACCTGCTCTCAGCAGCAAGGACCTGATTTACTCCCTGGTCAGGGGAACTAAAGTCCCACCAGCCCCACTGAGAGGACCACCACCTCCCAATAAAAAAGGTAGATTTCTATATTCTTTTCCTGGAAAAATATTCTTGTTTTAGGTTTTTTTTTGTTTGTTTTATAGTTATAGAGGCTTTAAAAAATTTATGGTAAGATACACCTAGAAACTCTTTTTTAAATATTAAGGAGATTAACTATTCTTTGATAAGAGCTGCCATGTCCACACCCCATCGTAGTTTTTAAAATTCATTTTATCGAAGTATAATTGATTTATAATGTGTTAATTTCAGCTGTACAGCAGTGATTCATTCATATATATATATATATTCTTTTCCAATATAGTTTATCATAGGACAATGATATCAACCCTGAATATTCATTGGAAGGTCTGATGCTGAAGCTGAAGCTCCAATACTTCAGTCACCTGATGTGAAGAGCTGACTCATTGAAAAAGACCCTGATGCTGGGAAAGATTGAGGGCAGGAGGAGGAGAAGGGGGTGACAGAGGATGAGATGGTTGGATGGCATCACCGACTCAATGGACATGAGTTTGAGCAAACTCTAGGAGATAGTGGAGGACAGAGAAGCCTGGGTTCTGCAGTCCATGGGGTTGCAAAGAGTCGGACACGACTGAGCGACTGAACAGCAGGATATTGAATATAGGTTCCTGTGCTACACAGGAGGACTTTGTTGTTCAGCCAGCCTATATTTAGTAGTTTGCATCTGCACATCCCGAATTCCCACGCAGTTCCTCTTCTACCCTGCCCGCCCTGGCAACCACAAGTCTGTTCTCTGTGTCTGTGAATCTGCTTTTGTTTCATAGACACGCTCATGTCATATTTTGGATTCCATAAACATAAGTGAAATCACATGGTATCTGTTCGGCTTCCCAGGTGGCTCAGTGGTAAAGAATCCACCTGCCAATGCAGGAGACCCAAGAGATATGGGTTCAATCCCTGGGTTGGGGTCACACTTAGTGACTCAACAACGCACTGATTTGTCCGTGTCAGTTCTTAGCTGTGGCACGCCAGATCTTTGTTGTGCAGAGTCTTAGCCACCTGACCACCAGGGAAGTCCCTCATCCACCTTTCTGGATGCAGTTTTGGGAAGATCCCTAGAGCTGTCACGTCTGCCAGGAGGGTAGTTTTGAAATGTGGAGAAACATTAGGATTGTTACAATATGAAAGCTGTTTACTACTAAATTGATGATAGAGGAAATAATTTGATACCCAAACCTCCAGGATTTTTGTTTTTTTTTCCCAGAAATGAGCTACACCCATGGAACATGACTTTCTCTAGGGAGAGTGGGAAGGTCAGAGGAATCAGTCCTCTGGTTGCAGGATATTATAAACAATCCACAAAGCAATGCTAGCACAATGCAATTCCACTGCAAAATGGTATGAAAAGCCCTGCAGCCTGGTGAGATTCCGGGCAGTAGAAGGAAGAGATTGTGGATGGGGATCAAAAACGCTTATAAGTCATTGCCAAAGAAAGACTTGCTGGTCAACCCAAGAAAGAGTGGAGGAGGGGGCCACTGGCAAAGCAAGGATTGGCTGCTCCAGGGAGAGATGACTCAAAACACCAGAACAATCAGACCCAAAAACCTGTGTGTAGTTTTTCTGAAGATGCAGTAACAAAGTATCACTAACCAGATGGCTTAAAGACAGAAACTTGTTCTCTTCCAATTCTGAAAGTTCAAAGTCTGGAATCAACATGTTGGCAGGGCCGTGCTACCTCCAAGGGCTCTAGGAAAGAATGTTTTTCTTGCCTCTTTCTAGCTTCCCGTGGCTGCCGACAGACCTAGGCTTGCAGGAGCATCCCTCCAGTTTCTGCCTGTCCTCACTTCTCTGTGTGTTTGTTTCTCTGTGTCCAGGTTTCTCTTGTTTATTTATTTGGCTGCATCAGATCTTTGTTGCAGCACATGGGCTCTCTAGCTGTGGCTCTTGGGCTGAGTTGTGCTGTGTCGTGTGGAATCTTAGTTCCCCAACCAGGGATCAATCCTGCAAATCCCTTGCATTGCAAGGCAGATTCTTAACCACTGGACCACCAGAGAAGTCCATAAATTTCCCTTGTAAGGACACTGGTCATTGGATTTAGGGCCCACTCGATTCTTGTCTGGGAAATCCCATGGACAGAGGAGCCAGGCAGGCTACAGTCCACAGGGTTGCAAAGAGTCAGATATGACTGAGCAACTAAAACACACTACTCCAGGGTGACTTCATGTTACCTTGATGACATCTGCAAAGACTTTCTGAATCAGGTTCCGTTGACAGTAATGGAGGTTAGGGTTTCAGCCTATCTTTTGCTGGGGACACAATTCAATTCACAGTAGCCCTCCCAGGTTATTTTTGTTTTGTTTTCCTTGTGTGTGTCTATTTCCCCCCAAAATGACTTTTTCCAGAATGCTATTAAAATATTACACTGTTGTCCTTCAGCCACTAAATTGTGTCTGACTCTTTGCGACCCCATGGGCTACAGCACACCAGGGTCCTCTGTCTTCTACTCTCTCCTGGAGTTTGCTCAGATTCAGTGAGTTGGTGATGTTATGCAACCATCTCACCCTCAGCCTCCCCCTTCTTTTGTCTTCAATTTTTTATAGCATCAGAATCTTTTCCAATGAATTGGCTCTTCGAGTCAGGTGGCCCAAGTATTGGAGCTTCAGCATCAGTCCTTCCAATGAATATCCAAGGCTGATTTCCTTTAGGATTGACTGGTTTGATCTCGTTTGTAGTCCAAGGGACTCTCAAGAGTCTTCTCCAGCACCACAATTCAAAAGCATCAACTCTTCCGAGCTCAGCCTTCGTTATGGTCCAACTCTCACATTCTTACATGACTACTGGAATATTACAGTGTGTGTGTTAGTTGCTCAGTTGTGTCTGACTCTTTGCGACCCTATTGACTTTGGCCCACCAGGTCCCTCTGTCTGTGGAATTCTCTAGGCAAGAATACTGGAGAGGGTAGCCTATCCTTTCTCCAGGGGATCTTTCCGACCCAGGGATTGAACCTGAGTTTCCTGCAGTATGGGCAGATTCTTTGCCATCTGAGCCACCAGGAATATTACATATAAACTATTAAATACAAATTTGTGAGGGAAATTTGTTGTTGTTCAGTCACTCAGTCACGTCTGACTCTTTGAGACCCCATGAACTGCAGCATACCAGGCTTCCTTATCCTTCACTCTCTCCCAGAGTTTGTTCAAACTTATGTCCATTGAGTCGGTGATGCCATCCAACTGTCTCATCCTCTGTCGTCCCCTTCTCTTCTTGCCCTCAATCTTTCCAGCATCAGGGTCTTTTCCAATGAGTCGGCTCTTTGCATCAGGGGCCAAAGGACTGGAGCGCCAACTTCAGCTTCAGCATCAGTCCTTCTGATGAATATTCAGGGTTGATTTCCTTTAGGACTGACTGGTTTGATCTCCTTGCTGTCGAAGGGAGGATGCTTATGAAGGGAATGCTCCTTGCCAAAAGTCCAATGAATGTGTTTCAAGAATTCGCTGTAGTTTCAATTATAACCCACATCTTGTTCAAATGAATTCCTTGTCACAATTTGGACACTTTTTCAGAAAGTTATGGTTCCTTCCAATCAGCCCTTTTATTTCCGCCCCCTGGGGTTTTGGGGCCACTGTTAATTGGAGGGGCTTTTCTCTGGGACCTGTGAGCCGAAGCTAATAAGAAAGCCCCCTGGTAATTCCAGGTCACTGCAGCGGGTGGGTGTGGGGGTGAGAATGGGATGTCCAGGACGTGGGTAGGAGGTCAGGACAGCCTTCCCAAGGAGTGAATGTCCCTCAGCCAAGGAGGACAGTGGGTAGGGATGCAGGGGGCTGGGCCACAGGGGGTTAGACTGAAACAAAAGCCCAGTGTGACCCAAGGGGACTGCTGGAGGGGGCCTTGTCCTCTCAGTCCTGGGAGCCCTGGGGCTCAGACTCGGTGGAGCCACAACCAGTTTTTATAGGAGAGCATCAAGCTCTGATTAGCAATCTGGAGGGTCACGGGGCTCAGCGTGGGCGGTGCACGGGGAGAACAGAGTGAAAGAGGCTTGTTTCCTGAGATGAGGGTGCCTGGAGGCTCGAGGAAGGAGACGGGGTTGGGAGGGAGGTCACAGGGCAGGCCTTGACTGTGCATGTAGCTTGGTATCCCTCTCTGGCCAGGCTGCCATGTGGGTGTCCCTGAGTGGGTGGGGGGCGGTGGTGGTTGTGGGCTCAGGGCCATGGCAGGTTGGGAGGGAAGAGACCAGATTGGACGGGAGAATCCAGGCATGCACTGGAGATTCAGTGTGTCTGAGCTGGAGGTGCAGGGTCCCTGGTGTCAGCCCAGGGGAGAGGCATGGGGTGGTAGGAGGCCCCATGGTGCCCAGCCTCTGTGGGGGGAGTGGGCAAGAGAAGGAGGATTCCCTCCTCCCCCACCACACCAAAGCTGCAAGGGGCCATCTCAGCACCCAGCAGGGTAGCTCACTGAGCAGCTTTGCTGGACAGTTGAGGCTAAAGGTCAAGAGTTGAAAGATCAATTTAGACCTTGAACTTGACCTCCACACCTTCCTGGGGCAGGAGGAAAGTGAGGAGTGGGGAGGGGGAAATGGCCTTTACTGACCATTTCTCAAAGGCAGGGCCTTCCCCCTGTTTCTCATCTATTAAAAATAACATCAACCAGAAACCCTTATGGGACATTAAGCGACAGACACTATTTAAAATGAACTTATCAGATCCCTCAACAGTCCTGTGAGGCAGGTACGCTTATGCTTTTGCAAGTGAGGCAGCTGAGAAACAGAGAGGTTAGGGCACTGGCCCAAAGTCACACAGCCTGTGAATGGCTGAGCTGGGGCTGGAACCTGGGCAGTGTGTTCCTGCTCAGCCAGCAGTGAGCCAGTGACCATCACTGTCTGTGCAAAGCTAGTGGCTCTGAGTGGAGCCTGCCTGGTATATGGGCTGAGAGGTAGCGGATAGCAGGAGACAGGCTTGGCTGAGTCTCCCAGGGGTCTGCCGGGGAGCCAGACTGGGGATGTGAGCTGATGGGTTGGGGACTGGCCTAAATTTACCTCCCTGGAAACTTCCCCACCTCAACCCACTTCCCCTTTTGCTACCACTGGGGAAGGGGGTGGTCTTTGTGCAAAGCCGGGGGATTTCTCAGACCCTCCACCCTCACCCTGGAGGGTCCCAGAGGGGTGGGGCTTCCCTGGAGACAAAGATTCTGAAGATTGGGTCTAGGCTTTCACAGAGTGCTCAGTGCCTTTTGTTGTATTTTACAGACTGTGCATGTGTGTGTGTGTATGTGTGTGTGTGTGTGTGTGTGTGATGCGTGTGTGTGCGTGCGTGTGTGTGCTTTGACTAGAAGAAAAATAATCTGGGGGAATTCCCTGGTAGTCCAGTGGTTAGGACTCCACGCTTCCACTGCAGTGGGCACAGGTGGGACCCCTGAGCAGGAAAGTAGAGGCCAAAAAAAAAAAAAAAAATTCTTCTCTGGTCCAAAAGCCAGCTGGCTCCAGTTATGAGAGCTGGGGGAGGCTTCCGGAGCAAGGGCATCTTGGAGGGCAAGAGTGTGTCAGGGCAGTCAGGCAGAGGACAGTGGGTACAAAGACCCAGAGGTCTGAACCGTATGTTCTGTGTTGCTCGTTAACTTAATGGTGCAAGCAACAGAGAGACGAGGTGGACAGGAGACTGCCAAAGAAGCAGCAGTGGTGCCAAGAAAGTCCGTAAGGTCTTGGATCTAACCTTGGGGGAGGGGAATAGGGAGCCATGGTGGAGTTCAAAGCCGGGAGGAACTTCCCTGGCTGCTGTCTGGAGGACGGGCTAGGGAGAGGGGAGAAGTGGGGCAATCACCCAGTGCACAGTTTTTAAGGCCTGCAAAGGGCAGAGGAATGGAAGGAAGAGGGAAAATATTCAACTTTTAGAATCTTTTATTTCAATATAGCACACATGCCAAAACAAACAAAAAAAAGCACAGGTCACAAATGTACGTTGCAAAGTTTTCACACCGTGAACAAGCTTGTATAGCACCTGATGGATCGAGGACAGAACGTCACCAATCCTCAGATGTCTTCCCTGTACCTTCTGTCAGCCCCGCCACTGCACACACCGCTCCCCTTCAAGGAAACCCCTAAGCTGCCTTTGAGTAGTATAGAACCACTTTGGCTGTAATTCAGACTTTTTATAAATGGAAGCAGACAGGTTGTTCTGCCTTCTTTCAGGCAGCATTGGATTGGCAAGTTTTCTCCCCCTTGTTCTGGGTCATAATCCTCATTCGTTGTCATGGTTGTAGAGTTTCTAACTGACTGCTAACATTTGTGGCTGAATACTTCCTGGGGTGTCCCGTGCATTGTAGGATGCTGAACAGCTTCTCTGGCTTCTTCCATGAAATGATGGTAGCACATGTCCCAAGCTCTAACAGCCAAAAATGTCCCTGAAAGTGAAAGTGTTAGCCGCTCAATCGTGTCCAACTCTTTGTGACTCTATGGACTATAGCCCACCAGGCTTCTCTGTCCATGGAATTCTCCAGGCCAGAATACTGGAGTGGGTAGCTGTTCTCTTCTCCAGGGGAATCTTCCAGACCCAGGGACAGAACCCAGGTCTCCCACATTGCAGTTGGATTCTTTAGTGTCTGAGTCACCAGGGAAGCTAAAAATATCCCTGCTGCTAAGTCGCTTTAGTCGTGTCCAACTCTGTGTGACCCCATAGACGGCAGCCCACCAGGCTCCCCCGTCCCTGGGATTCTCCAGGCAAGAACACTGGAGTGGGTTGCCATTTCCTTCTCCAGTGCATGAAAGTGAAAAGTGAAAGGGAAGTCGCTCAGTCATGTCTGACTCTTTGCGACCCCATGGACTGCAGCCTACCAGGCTCCTCTGTCTATGGGATTTTCCAGGCAAGAGTAATGGAGTAGGGTGCCATTGCCTTCTCTGAAAAATGTCCCTAACCATGGCCAAATGTTCCCTCAGGGGTAAACATCACCCCCAGTTTTAAATCACTACAGTATAGTATTCCATTTTGTGAAATGACCACAATTTATTGATAATTTTTTTTTTTTTTGACATTTAAATGGTTTCAAGTTTTGGGTTCTTACAAGCAGAGATGTTAGGAACATTCTTGTAGGTTTTTCCAAGAGTGAAAGTCCCACATTTCCTTTCAGTTTATTCCTAGTGTAGGTATTGATTAGGCTTTGTGGATCCTGCCAGTGTCCCAAAGCAGCTGTGTTATTTTACTCTCCTACCAGCAGCATAGAAGCGTCACTTGGTATGGTCTTTCTCATGTTAGCTGTTCTTGTAGGTGACATGGCATTTTGGTTTAGCTTGCATTTCCCTGACGACTCATGATAACAAGCATCTTTTAATTTAATGGCCATTTGGAGAGTCCCTTTTGTGAAAAGCGTATTTTTCCCTATGCTGTTTCTGCCTTTTTCTTGTTGATTGGTAAGAACTCTTTGTATATGATGGACATATGGTGGTATTGGGGCCATCTGTAGTCCCTCTGGCCCCAGTGGCCACCTCCATCACACTGATGTGCCTGGCTGCATTGACTATCAGGTAGCATTCCACTCTGGCTATTGGACTCGTTGTTGCCAGTGAATTTAAGTTCTTGCTTCATTGTGAAATAGTTCAGAGATGAAGTGATAGGTAAGAAGTGGATTTTTTTTTTTTTTTTTTTTTAGAAAGAAGCACATTTCACAGAGTGTGAGCCATCTCAGAAACCAAGAAAGACAGCTTCAAAATATTATGTGGTTAGTCTTTTTATGAGCTGGGTAATTTCATAGGCTGATGAGTGGGAGGATTATTCCAATTATTTTGGGGAAGGGGCAGTGATTTCCCAGGAATTGGGCCACCACTCACTTTTTGACCTCAGAACCATTATGGTGCTGGTGGGAGTGTCATTTAGATGCTAACATGTTACAATGAGTATATGATGAGGCTCAAGGTCTACCGGAAGTCAGATCTTCTGCTATCTTGGACCTAGTTGGTTCTAACCAGTTTTCATCATGTCCTATGTCTCTGTCATTCTTTTAAAGGTTGTGCCCTGCCCCTCCCCTCAGCCCTGGGTGTTCATTGGAAGGACTGATGCTGAAGCTGAAACTCCAGTACTTTCGCCACCTCATGCGAAGAGTTGACTCATTGGAAAGGACTCTGATGCTGGGAGGGATTGGGGGCAGGAGGAGAAGAGGATGACAGAGGATGAGATGGCTGGATGGCATCACTGACTCGATGGACATGAGTCTGAGTGAAGTCCGGGAGTTGGTGATGGACAGGGAGGCCTGGCGTGCTGCAGTTCATGGAGTCACAAAGAGTCAGACACGACTGAGCAACTGAATTGAACTGAACTGAACTGAGCTACAGTGGGGAGACAAGTGTGGGGAGACACGCTTGAAAGATGAAAGCACCCAGAACAAAATCACTACACTGCCAGCAAGGACAGCCACTTCCATGATCTGTATTTACTTAAGCAGGCAGAGATATATGTGGAAGCAACATAGCTCAGTGTTTAATTTATATAAATAGTATCACACTATTATCACAAACAGGTCCTTCATTTTTCACTCAGCAGTATCTTTTTGAGATCCACGTATGTAGAGACAGAAGTGGAAGAAGTTATTTGTTCCCTTTTCACACCCGTATAATATTCCATCACAGGACCATCCTCTTTTCCATTTCTCTACTACCCCACTGATGGACATTGCAGTGACTTCTAGCTTTTGACTCTTATGAAAATCACTGCAACACAGTCCTTATAACTGTCTCCTTAGTACTTGTCAGCAAGTTATTTCCTTTCAAAACCCACTCTACTTTTCTTGCTGCCTCCATAAGAAATGGTTCAATTCAGTGGCCATGTGGAGATAATCCTTTGGGAGGGGCCCATTTTCCCCTTGGGGTTCCTGCTTTTTTTTTTCTTGTTGATTTGTAGGAGCTCTTTGTATATGCTGGACCACAGGTTCTTTGTCAGCTATATTTCTGGGGCAGATATTTTGGAAAAAGTTTGGGGAGGTATTAAAGAGGTAAGGTCAACAGATCTAAGTGACTGACGGGAGGAAGGGAGAGAAAGGAATGGAAAAAGGTGTGCCAATTTCTGGCTAAGTGTCATGGTGACTGAGGGGAAATTTGGTGAGGTGGGATCATGGGAGAAACCACAGGTGAAGAAGGTGCTGCTGGATCTGAAGAGTCATTAGATTTTGGCTTGGGGTCCCATGGACAAAATGGGGCTCCACAAAGAGGGACGCCTGGATGGGCTGAGGACCTCAGACATTATTTGTAAGATATGTTGCCTTGTGCGTTTTTCTGAGAATCTCTAGCTTGGAGCAGGTTCAGATGTAACACCTTGATTCAGAGCCCCAAACACAGCAGAGTTTTTGGGTCAACTGACGACAGCTGAATATCTGGCAACAAGATTTTCCTTTTCTTGCATTCAGTTCAGTTCCGTTCAGTCGCTCAGTCGTGTCCGACTCTTTGAGACCCCATGAATCGCAGCATGCCAGGCCTCCCTGTCCATCACCAACTCCCGGAGTTCACTCAAACTCAAATCCATCAAGTCAGTGATGCCATCCAGCTGTCTCATCCTCTGTTGTCCCCTTCTCCTCCTGCCCCCAATCCCTCCCAGCATCAGAGTCTTCTCCAGTGAGTCAACTCTTCGCATGAGGTGGCCAAAGTACTGGAGTTTCAGCTTTAGCATCATTCTTTCCAAAGAACACCCAGGACTGATCTCCTTTAGAATGGATTGGCTGGATCTCCTTGCAGTCCAAGGGACTCTCAAGACTCTTCTCCAACACCACAGTTCAAAAGCATCAGCTCTTCGGCACTCAGCCTTCTTCATAGTCCAACTCTCACATCCATACATGACCACAGGAAAATCCATAGCCTTGACTAGACAAACCTTTGTTGGCAAAATAATGTCTCTGCTTTTGAATGTGCTATCTAGGTTGGTCATAACTTTCCTTCCAAGGAGTAAGCGTCTTTTAATTTCATGGCTGCAGTCACCATCTGTAGTGATTTGGGACCACCCCAAAAATAAAGTCAGCCACTGTTTCCACTGTTTCCCCATCTATTTCCCATGAAGTGATGGGACCAGATGCCATGATCTTAGTTTTCTGAATGTTGAGCTTTAAGCCAACTTTTTCACTCTCCTCTTTCACTTTGATCAAGAGGCTTTTTAGTTCCTCTTCACTTTCTGCCATAAGGGTGGTGTCATCTGCATATCTGAGGTTATTGATATTTCTCCTGGCAGTCTTGATTCCAGCTTGTGCTTCTTCCAGCCCAGCATTTCTCATGGTGTACTCTGCATATAAGTTAAATAAGCAGAGTGACAATATACAGCCTTGACGTACTTCTTTTCCTATTTGGAACCAGTCTGTTGTTCCATGTCCAGTTCTAACTCTTGCTTCCTGACCTACACATAGGTTTCTCAAGAGGCAGGTCAGGTGGTCTGGTATTCCCATCTCTTTTAGAATTTTCCACAGTTGATTGTGATCCACACAGTCAAAGGCTTTGGCATAGTCAATAAAGCAGAAATAGATGTTTTTTTGCAACTCTCTTGCCTTTTTCGATGATCCAGTGGATGTTGGCAATTTGATCTCTGGTTCCTTTGCCTTTTCTAAAACCACCTTGAACATCAGGAAGTTCACGGTTCATGTATTGCTGAAGCCTGACTTGGAGAATTTTGAGCATCACTTTACTGGCGTGTGAGATGAGTGCAATTGTGTGGTAGTTTGAGCATTCTTTGGCATTGCCTTTCTTTGGGATTGGAATGAAAACTGACTTTTCCAGTCCTGTGGCCACTGCTGAGTTTTCCAAATTTGCTCACATATTGAGTGCAGCACTCTCACAGCATCATCTTTTAGGATTTGAAAGAGCTCAACTGGAGTTCCATCACCTCCACTAGCTTTGTTTGTAGTGATGCTTTCTAAGGCCCATTTGACTTCACATTCCAGGATGTCTGGCTCTAGGTCAGTGATCACACCATCTTGATTATCTGGGTTGTGAAGATCTTTTTTGTACAGTTCTTCTGTGTATTCTTACCACCTCTTCTTAATATCTTCTGCTTTTGTTAGGTCCATATCATTTCTGTCCTTTATCAATCCCATCTTTGCATGAAATGTTCCCTTGGTATCTCTAATTTTCTTGAAGACATCCCTAGTCTTTTCCATTCTGTTGTTTTTATCTATTTCTTTGCATTGATCACTGAGGAAGGCTTTCTTATCTCTCCTTGCTCTTCTTTGGAACTCTGCATTCAGATGCTTATATCTTTCCTTTTCTCTTTTGCTTTTCACTTCTCTTCTTTTCACAGCTATTTTAAGGCCTCCCCGGACAACCATTTTGCTTTTTTGCATTTCTTTTCCATGGGGATGGTCTTGATCCCTGTCTCCTGTACAATGTCATGAACCTCATTCCATAGTTCATCAGGCACTCTATCTATCAGATCTAGTCCCTTAAATCTATTTCTCACTTCCACTGTATAATCATATGGGATTTGATTTAGGTCGTACCTGAATGGTCTAGTGGTTTTCCCTACTTTCTTCAATTTAAGTCTGAATTTGGCAGTAAGGAGTTCATGATCTAAGCCACAGTCAGCTCCGTCTTGTTTTGCTGACTGTCTAGAGCTTCTCCATCTTTTGCTGCAAAGAATATAATCAATCTGATTTCGGTGTTGTCCATGTGTAGAGTCTTCTCTTGTGTTGTTGGGAGAGAGTGTTTGCTATGACCAGTGGGTTCTCTTGGCAAAACTCTATTAGCCTTTGCCCTGCTTCATTCCGTATTCCAAGGCCAAATTTGCCTGTTACTCCAGGTGTTTCTTGACTTCCTACTTTTGCATTCCAGTCCCCTAGAATGAAAAGAACATCTTTTTTGGGTGTTAGTTCTAAAAGGTCTTGTAGGTCTTCATAGAACCGTTCAACTTCAGCTTCTTCAGTGTATTAAAACCTTTTAAAATTATTTTAAAGTAGAATTGACTTTTTCTCTTTGTTATGTTGCTCTGTGCATTTGAATATGCTCATAAAAAATCAGCACAGTAGTCACGATACAGAATGTTCCATTACTCGACAAAATTGCCTTGCAGTGTGCTTTTGTAACCTCAACCTTCCCCTCTTCTCTGCTCCCCAGGCAACTGCTGATTTGTTCTCTGGCACTAGACTTTAGTCTTCCTGAGACTGTCATATAAATGGAATCACACAGTGTGTAGCCTTTTGAGACTGGCTTCTTTCACTTTGCATAAGGGCAACAGAATTTAATTTAATATATATATATATATATATTTTATTGAAGTGTAATTGATTTACAATGTCATGTTAGTTTCAGGTGCACAGCAAAGTGCAGTTTTATATATATATATATATGTATATATATATATATTCTTTTTCAGACTCTTTTCCCTTTAGACTATTATAAGATATTGAATATAGTTTTCAGGGTTTTATTTTTTAAAACAGGCTTTATTTATTAGAGCAGTTGTAGCCTCCCAACAAAACTGAGTAGAGGGCGTCCCTGGTGGCTCAGTAGTGAAGAATCTGCCAGTGCAGGAGACGTGGGTTCCATCCCTGATGTGGGAAAATCCCACATGCGATGGAGCAACTAATCCCGTGTACCACAATACTAAGCCTGTACTCTAGAGCCCGGAGCCACAACTACTGAAGCCCGAGTGTCCTAGAGCCCGTGCTTCCCAACAAGATGTCTGTGCACCACAACTAGAGAATATTCTCTGCTCGCCACAACTTGAGAAACACCTGAGCAGCAACGAAGACCCAGCACAGCCAAAAAATTTAACAATGATATTAAAAAACTAAGCCGAAAGTACAGATAGTTGGGAATTCCCTGGTGGTCCGCTGGTTAAGACTCCATGCTCCCAATGTAGGGAGCCCAGGTTCAATTCCTGGTTGGAGAATTAAGATCCCACAAGAAGCCAAAAAAAAAAAAAAATACAAGTGCTATATTAAGTTGCCTCAGTCGTGTCTGACTCTTTGCGATGCTATGGACTGTAGCCCACCAGGCCCCTCTGTCCATGGATTGCCCAGAAAAGAATACTGGAGTGGGTTGCCATTTCCTTCTCCAGGGGGTCTTCTCAACCCAGGGATGGAACCCACAGCTCTTGTGTCTCCTGCATTGGCAGGCAGGTTCCTTACCACTAGTTCCTTACCACCTGCAGTCCCCAAATACTTCCTGCCCCCCCAACACACACAGCCTGCCCTACTATTGGCATGGCATCCATACACTGAAACATCATAACCACCCACAGTCTGTAGCTGACATTACAGTTCACTCTTGGGGTCATTCGTTCTACGGGTACCAATGTGTGAAGACAGGTATCCACCATAACCGTATCATACAGAATAGTTCTGCTACCTTAAAATCCCCTGCACCCCCTTTATTCATCCTTCCGTCCTCCTCAACCTCTGGTCACCACCTGCCTCTTCACTCTTTCTGTAGTTTTTGCCTTTTGCATATCATAGAGTTGGAAGAGCCTTTTTAGATCAGCTTCTTTCACTCTAAAGGTTCTTCCATGTCTTTTCATGATTTGGTAATTCATTTCTTTCTTTTTTTTAAGATGTGAATTTTAAAATTTTTATTTTTTATTGGACTATAATTGCTTTACACAGTATGGCAGTTCCTTGAAAAACTAAAAATAGAAATGCCATCTGCTGCGCTAAGTCAACTCAGCTTTGTCCGACTCTTTGTGATGCTATGGACTCTAGCCCACTAGGCTCCCTCCATGGGTTTCTCCAGGCAAGAATACTAGAGTGGGTTGCCATTTCCTTCTCCGGGGGATCTTCTCAACCCAGGGATTAAAGCCACATCTCTTATGTCTCCTGCATTGGCAGGCGGGTTCTTTACCACTAGCGCCGTCTGGGAAGAACTACCATATGCGTCAGTAGTCCCACTATTGGTCACGTACCCTGAGAAAGCCATAATTCAAAATGAAACAATGACAGCAAGTAAACCACCACCACCACCACCCCAGCGTTCTTCGCAGCACTATTCACGATAGCCATGACATGGAGTCAACCCAAATGCCCAACAACAGATGAACGGACAGAGAAGATGCAGTTCTTTCTTTTTTTCCATGAAGAATATTATTTCCTTGCCTGGATTTACCACGGTTTATTTATTCACTCAATTACTGAAGGTTGCTTCTGTGTCTTGGCAGTTAGGAATAAACCTGCAAACATCTTTGCATAGATTTTGTGTAGAAAGAACTTTCAACCCACTTGGGTGAATATCAAGGATGGTGACTGTTGGATCATATGATGAGGATAAGTTTGGGGCTTCCCCCTTGGCTTAGTGGTAAAGAATTTGCCTGCCAACCCAGGAGACACGGGCTTGATCCCTGGTCCAGAAAGATCCCATATGTCATGGAGCAACTAAGCCGGAGCACCACAACCATTGAGCCTGTGAGCCGCAGCTAATGAAGCCCACATGCCCTAGAGGCTGCGCTTCGCAACAAGAGAAGCCACCACAGTGAGAAGCTCGAGCACCACAACTAGAAAGTAGCCCCTGCTCACCCCACTAGAGAAAAGCCCACGCAACAGTGAAGACCCAGCACAGCCAAAATAAATAAATAAATAAATTATTTTTAAAAAAAATTTAAAAAGAATGTTTAGTTTTATAAAAACCTGCCAAACAGTCTCCCAAAGTGATTAGACCATTTTGCCTTCCCACCAGCACTGAATGAGAATTCCTGTTGCTTCACAGGCTGTGGGATTTTTTTTATTCTTCTTCTGTTTGACCATGCTGTGCCTCATGTAGGATCTTAGTCCCCTCAACCAGGGATCAAACCCATGCCTTCTGCAGTGGAAGTGCAGAGTCTTAACCACTGAACAACCAGGGGACTCTGGGCAGTGGGATTTTTTAAAAATAATTAATTAATTTATTTTTTGGCTGAGCTGGACCTTCGTTCCTGTGAGGGCTTTTCTCTAGTTGTGGCGAGCAGGGGCTACTCATTGTTGCAGTGTGCAGGCGTCTTATTTCGGTGGCTTCTCTTTGGTGGAGCATGGGCTCTCGGGCGCACAGGCTTCATTAGTTGGAGTCTAGGGCACAGGATCCACAGTTGTGACACATGGGCTTAGTTGCTCTGTGGCACATGTGATCTTCCTAGACCAGGGATCGAACCCTTGCCTCCTGCATTGGCAGGTGGATTCTTCACCACTGAGCCACCAGGGAAGCCCCAATGGGATCTTTAATCACAGAAAAATCTAGAAAAAAATATTGGCTTCTACCTGCATGCATGTTTTCCTTAGAATACTATATATAAAACACTTACTTGGTGGCTCAGACAGTAAAGAATCTGCCTGAAATGCAGGAGACCCAGGTTCAATCCCTGGGTCAGGAAGATCTTCTGGAGGAGGAAATGACAACCCACTCTAGTATTCTTGCCTGGAGAATCCCATGGACAGGGGAGCCTGGTGGGCTACAGTCCAGGGGATCGCAAAGAGCTGGACACAACTGAGCAACTAACACACACACTTGTCATATTGTTTAAAAAAAAAAAAAATCTTTCTGTGTCGTTAGAAAATCATTTCATGCACTTAAAAAGCATTAAAAGCATTTTTAATGACTGTCTAACCATCACTTTTCACTTTCATGTATTGGAGAAGGAAATGGCAACCCACTCCAGTGTTCTTGCTCAGGGAATCCCAGGGACAGGAGAGCCCCGTGGGCTGCCGTCTATGGGGTCTCACAGAGTCGGACACAACTGAAGCGACTTAGCAGCAGCAGCAGCAGCCGATATGATCATGTTATAATATCACAGTTTACTTAACTGGGCACTGTAAACTTTGGCTAAGTGAATATTGGAATAATGCTGCCAGTGAGTGGGGGCAGGATGGATTCAGAGTTTGGGCTTAGCAGATGCAAACTATTGTACACAGAATGAATAAACAACAAGGTCCTACTGTATAGCACAGGAAACCACATTCAAAATCCTCTGATAAACCACAATGGAAAAGAAAATGAAAAAGAATATGTATTTACATATATTTGAATCAGTCTGCTATACAGCAGAAGTTAACACAACACTGTAAATCGATTATACTTCAATAAAATAAATGTTTTTTAAAAAAACACTACCATGGGTTTGAAAAGTCAAAGTGAAGTCCCTCAGTCATGCCCCATTCTTCGAAACCCCATGGACTGTACCTACCAGGCTCCTCCGTCCATGGAATTTTCCAGGCAAGAGTATTGGAGTGGGTTGCCATTTCCTTCTCCAGGGGATCTTTGGGTATGTGCAAATGTTTGCCTAGTTCTTGTATTTATTCAGGATGAATTCTTAGAAGTGGAAATATTGGCTTGAAAAAGACAAACTTATGATTCTTGGTGTGTGTGTGTGCTCAGTCAGCATTCAACTCTTTGTGACCCCATGGACTGTAGCACTCCAGGCTCCTCTGTCCATGGGATTCTCCAGGCAAGAATACTGGAGTGAGTTGCGATGCCCTACCCCCAGGGATCCTCCTGACCTAGGGATCAAACATGCGTCTCCTGCACTGCACGTGGATTCTTTACTGCTGAGCCACCTGGGATTGGTACATGTTGCCAGTGCTCTCTGCTGCTGCTGCTGCTAAGTCACGTCAGTCGTGTCCGACTCTGTGCGACCCCATAGATGGCAGCCCACCAGGCTCCCCCGTCCCTGGGATTCTCCAGGCAAGAACACTGGACTGGGTTGCCATTTCCTTCTCCGAAGGCTATTAATACTGAAAGCTGCAAGTTGGAGCAACATTCTATAATTCTTTTAAAAAGTCACAGTTTTTAAATTTTGTTTTATTTCAGCTGTGCCACGCAGCTTACAGAATCTTAATTCCCCAACCAGGGATTGACCCAGGTTCTCGAAGTGAATGCACAGAGTCCTTACCACTGGACCACCGGGAATTCCCTGTTTTAACTCTTCCATGGTCCTGCCTCCTCTTCAGCATGTCAGTATCCTGGAAAGGTAGCATTCTTACCTAGATTCAACTCGAGGTGTGGCAAAGAGCATAGGGCAGTTGCAGGAGGACGGCCACGAGCCCTGCTCCCCCTTCTCGCCACCCTTACTGGAAACAGAGGCTTTCCAGGGAAACTGAGGCAGATTGGGTAGTGGTCAACGCTCCCAGACAGCTTCTGAATGGAATCCAGAACTTTCCTGGGCAGAGGGAAATATCAAATGCTGCCGGGAGCCAGCCTGAGGAGCTCCACCCCTGGCAAACGTCATGAGGAAGGAGGCTCGGCATATGCAAATTCGGGATCGAGCCTCAGGCATCCCCCTGGATATTCTAGAGCATCTACCTCCAAAAACCAGAGTCTGCCTACTTGACTCCTTTGTGCTCTCATCTCTGACTTTACTGGGGGCTGTCCCCCACCACCATCTTGCTCTCTCTGATAAAGAGTTAACTTACAACTCCAATTAATAAAGTTCCTGGGCATTAGGAGTGTTTAAATCCAAACCCCTCAGATAGCCCTCTAACTCATCTGACAAGCTTACCCGGACTCCTACAGCTATGCACATGATTGTTTACAGTCTCCCAGCCTCGAGAGGCAGGAGAAGCTTAAGATATTCAAATAGCTTAGAGCCTCTCAGAGAGTTAGAAACTGTCAGAATAAAATTAGTAAAAGATTTCATTGATGAGCCAATGCTTGCTGCCAAGTTTCCACATCCCCTGTATTGTATCCTTGAATGTGTATTAATTAATATAGTTGGTATGTAGAAAAAACAGTTAGTGGCCTTGGTGTTAGCAACTTTAGACCCTTAAGGTAATAAATTCTTTCCTGTGTTGTAAACCCACTGCACTTCTGCCCTACAGGAATGCAACTTTATCTAACACCTTCGGAGGATGGCACCAAACCTTAAAATAATTACTCTTAGAGAAAATAAGTCTTATGGATTGACAAACCTTTATCAGAGTCATAAAATGTTAATAGGCCTTCTGGCCAGAAGATGATGTAAATCACCTAAACCATTTGTATACAATAAATTTGCAGGAAAGAAACCCTGGTTTTGATAAGGATCAAAGACTGCTGACTTTGCATGATTTCACAACCCCTATTATCCTCTATGCTGCGGTTCATGGGGTCGCAAAGAATCGGACACGACTGAGCGACTGATCTGATCTGATCTGATTATCCTCTATGCGGGGAAGGCAATGGCACCCCACCCCAGTACTTTTGCCTGGAAAATCCCATGGACAGAGGAGCCTGGTAGGCTCCAGTCCATGGGGTCGCTAAGAGTCGGACACGACTGAGCGACTTCACTTTGACTTTTCACTCTCATGCATTGGAGAAGGAAATGGCAACCCACTCCAGTGTTCTTGCCTGGAGAATCCCAGGGACGGAGGAACCTGGTGAGCTTCCATCTATGGGGTCGCACAGAGTCGGACACGACTGAAGCGACTTAGCAGCAGCAGCAGCAGCATTATCCTCTATGTACAATTTAGGGTATAAAAGCCCCTGTTGAAAATAAAGCTACGGGGCTTGCTCACCGAAGCTTGGTCTCCCCATGTCATTCTTTTTTCTCAATTTCTGGCTGAGTCTCCATCTGGAGCGCAGAGGTCCTCTGCGACCGTTTATTTGCCTGGGCTTCTAAGACCCACTCGAGAAGGTGCCTAAGGTGGGGCACCTTCCACTATTCTAGAGGGCGCCTGTGGCCTCCGTGGTCAGAGCTAACCTGATGTCACAGGTTATATTGATTTTCTGCGTAACCTAAGCTACTCAGCCTCTTTTCTCTGCTGAATTTTCCTACTGAGCTATCCTCATTCTATTATTCTTTATATCTTTGATGAATATTTAAATTAATCACTGATGCCGTCTCCCCTTCGAATACCCTGGATCAGCCGGGGCTGGACCTTGGCAGGATCCCAAAGGGCAAGCACCTGTTCGTGTTAGTCACTAACAGGTTCGTGTTAGTCACGAACAGGTCCAAGTCGTGTCTGACTCTTTGTGATCCCATGGTCAATAGTCTGCCAAGCTCCTCTGTCCATGGGATGTCCCAGGCAAGAACACTGGAGTGAGTTGCCATTTCCTCCTTCAGGGGTTCTTCCTGACTCAGGGATTGAACCCAGGTCTCCTGAACTCCTGGCAAATTCTTTACCGACTGAGCCACTAGAGAAGGCTAAGCACCTGTGATGCAGGGGGCAATTGCCAAAGAACCCACCCCACCCCTGCAGAGACCCTGGTGTCAGATGGATTCACTCAAGTCCAGGCTCCCACTTCCCGTGACCTCTACCTGCTAATCTTCCACAGGGCCCTCATTTTTCTGTCCCTTTTATCCTCACAACAGTTTTGCCCAAGCCCCTGAACAGGAAGCGGCAAACCTCTTTGAAACCGTGTAACTCAGATTAGGACTTGAACCCTTGGTCTTTTAACTGAGATCACACACCAGGACTTAATAAAGCTCAGGTTCTTGATGTCTCATCACGGAAAGAATTCAGTGAGAGACAAAGTGATGAGTAAGAAGTGGATTTATTTAGAGAGAAATACACCCCACAGAGGGTGTCCCTCGTGGCTCAGATGGTAAGGAATCTGCCTGGTCAGGGAAATAGGTCCCATATGCCACAACTAAAAGTGCCTGCTGCGACCAAGATTCTGAGTGCTGCCACTCTTAAGACCAGGTGCAGCCAAATTAAAAAAAAAAAAAAGTGCCTGG
Organism: Tragelaphus eurycerus; assembly: GCA_935064755.1. Classification (NCBI taxonomy): domain Eukaryota; kingdom Metazoa; phylum Chordata; class Mammalia; order Artiodactyla; family Bovidae; genus Tragelaphus; species Tragelaphus eurycerus. The sequence continues at coordinate 3,617,511 of CAKXYN010000058.1, read as the reverse complement.
CACAGAGTAGGTGACCACATATCAGGAACGTATACCAGAACATTCCAATGTTTTCCTGAAAAAAAAAAAAAAATCCCACCCCTCAAATAACAGGATATTATTTATGTATTTATGTATATAATAGGGGCTTCCCTGGTGGCTCAGATGGTAAAGAATCCGCCTGCGATGCAGGAGACCTGGGTTTGATCTCTGGGTCGGGAAGGTCTCCTGGAGAAGGGAATGGCTACCCACTCCAGTATTCTTGGCTGGAGAATATATAATATATTAATAAATAATGTATTCTTTACATTATAATAGGCTATTAATTATAATAACATATTAAAAGTATTCAAATGTTTTGCTAAGTCGCTTGAATCATGTCCAACTCTGCGAGACCTCGTGGACTGTAGCCCACCAGGCTCCTCTGTCTGTGGGATTCTCCAGGCAAGAATACTGGAGTGGGTTGCCATGCCCTCCTCCAGGGGAATCTTCCTGAATTAAGGAATCAAACCTGTGTCTCCTAGGTCTTCTGCATTGGCAGGCAGGTTCTTTACCACTAGTGCCACATGGGAAGCCCCAATAACAAAAAATACTTGAGGGAAAATAAGGTTGAGGGCAGAGCCCCAAAACCCGCGGCACTCAGTCCCCAGAGCACTAATGCAGCCAGCAGTCATCCCGGTTTAATCCCTACCCCAGATAAACCTCGCCTGCCTTCTGTGCCCAGTCTCTGGCCTCAAACTCTGGGCCCCGCCTCTTCCTTTGAGATGAAAGCATTTGCTCCTGAAAGGTCACTTTTAAACTAGTTCAAATCTGATCCAGCCTGTGCATGTCTTCTTTAATTTACTACTTCATACTATAAAATGTCTTTGCAGCATCTTCACTTGAACTTGAAACTTCCCAGGCAAAAGAGCAAAAGCTGCAGAGATTTTGAAGCCCCAAACCATCCACAGAGCCCAGGAACAAAAGGCCACCATGAATAAAAATTTTAAAGTGAAAAGAAAGAAAGAATTGTAGGGTTAAAACAACGACAACAACCATGAAATGCCATCATGGAACTCAACATAAAAGCCAGTCATAAAACCTAGCTATAGAACCCAATACAAAACCCGGCCACAGAATTCAACCATGGAACCCAGCCACAAACCCCACTATAGCATGAAGCCACAGAACCCAGCCATAAAACCCAATCACAGAAACCAACATGGAACCCAGCGACAAAACTCAGGCATTGAACCTAGCATTGCCTACCCCGAAGACAGCCATTTTTGTAGCTTCTATTTTTTCTTTTTTAAATAGGGTTTTTCCTATCAGCTATAACCCAATACAAAATGTTTTTAGTGCTTAAAAAAGTAAAAAATGAATAAGGTTTTTCTTATTTACATTATTAAGATTTTCTTTTTAATTATAAAGGGTGCTGGGGAAAAAAAAAACAAAACGTGTGAACAAATGCTTCTGGGTTACCCCAACATCCACCCTCTCTCCATCAATTTCAACCACGTGACTTACAAAAAGGAAGTTCAAGTTGTAGCACAGTAAGAAGCAGCTATGGAATTTGTCAGTGGAGACTGGAATGCCCAGGATGGGGCTGCAGAACTTAGTTTCAGCCTGGATGATGCAGCCCAATTCTGCATTAAAGAGAGCCATTGGTGATTCTTTTGCTCCCCATCTATGTACGCTTAGACCAAATTTCTTCCAAGTTTTGCCATCTGTAAAATGCGGTTCAATGGAGAAGGAAATGGCAACCCAGTCGAACATTCTTGTCTGGGAAATCCCATGGACACAGGAGCCTGGTGGGCTACAGTCCATTTGTCCACGGGGTCACCAAGAGTTGGACACGACTTAGCTAAACAACAACAAGCAATTATTTTGGCTTTTCTACCTTTCCAAATTCTCTCCTCTCTCTTATGATTTGTTTCTGCACTCGTTTTCCTTGATCTCGATTCTGACCTTCTAGCTCTTATCTTTCCTTTTTTATTTTTTCTCTTTTGGTTAATTAATATATGATTCTTATTAAAACAGCGAAGAAAACATTTTTTGAGAAGCTAAGAGGGTGGAAAGACAGCTCATTTCTTCCTGAATCTCTATCATTCTACATTTAATTTGTCAGGGTTATTGTTTATTTTGAAGCTTCTTTCTCTATCTATATTTACCATTATCACACCACAAACAGAGAGGAATTAAATGAACATCATGGGTGCATCTGGTTCAGAAAATGCTTGAAGTTAGAGGTTTGGTGTTTATGCCCACTCAGAGGAATTAATTTGCTTGACTGTGTATGTTTGAAGTCAGGGACTATGCCTTGATCATTTTGTTTAGTGCCTAGCACGTTTTTATGTATATCCAGTCACTTTAAATAAATGTTTGATGTTAAAGTAAAAAAAAAAAAAAAATTCAACTCAAGACCAGTTTTCCTGTGCAATTGGAGATGGATGGTGATGATTGCACAACAATGTGAATGTACTTAATGCTGCTTAAATGTTTATACTTTGAAACAATGCCCTCTTCCGTGCTTTAGGGCTAACTCTGTCCCTGGTAACATCTGTCAGTGTTTACCAGTGGAGCTTCAGTGGAGGTGTCGTTGCCTGAAGCTGCCCAGGTCTGGCCACAGCTAGGGTAGATTTTCAAGATACCTGGGTTTATGCAACTTGCTGGCACCCAGAGCACAGAGGCTCTCCACTCCAGAGAAGCCTCAGGGTCTGTCAGCTGGGAACAGAGTAAAAACGAGGCAGATAGAATCAGGTTACCTGGTCACAGGGTAGACCCGGGGGCAGAGGCTCAGACTGGGAAGAGAGAAGAGGTTTTGCCTGCAAGGGTCCCTTGCTCATTCCTGCTCTCCCCTCATCATTTCCCAGGCAGATGGCAGAGCACTCTTGCTGGGAAATCAACCCCAAACTCCTAACCACAGGCACTGGTGGGCATGGCAAGGGCTGCAGCGTGGTCCCCAGAGATCAGAAAAAAACATCGGCTTTGCACGCCCACAAGCTAGAAAGAGATGGGAATACCAGACCACCTGAGCTGCCCCTTGAGAAATCTGTATGCAGGTCAGGAAGCAACAGTTAGAACTGGACATGGAAGAACAGTCTGGTTCCAAATAGGAAAAGGAGTACATCAAGGCTGTATATTGCCCCCCTGCTTATTTAACTTATATGCAGAGTACATCACGAGAAACGCTGGGCTGGATGAAGCACAAGCTGAAATCAAGATTGCCAGGAGAAATATCAACAACCTCAGATATGCAGATGACACCACCCTTATGGCAGAAAGTAAAGAAGAACTAAAGAGCTTCTTGATGAAAGTGAAAGAGGAGAGTGAAAAAGTTGGCTTAAAGCTCAACATTCAGAAAACTAGGATCATGGCATCTGATCCCATCACTTCATGGCAAATAGATGGGGAAACAATGGAAACAGTGGCTGACTTTATTTTGAGGGGCTCCAAAATCATTTTTCTAGTAGTCATGTATGGATGTGAGAGTTCAACTATAAAGAAAGCTGAGTGCTGAAGAATTGATGCTTTTGAACTGTGGTGTTGGAGAAGACTTGAGAGTCCCTTAGACTGCAAGGAGATCCAACCAGTCCATCCTAAAGGAAATCAGTCCTGAGTGTTCATTGGAAGGACTAATGTTGAAGCTGAAATTCCAATACTTTGGCCACCTGATGCGAAGAGCTGACTCATTGGAAAAGACCCTGATGCTGGGAAAGATTGAAGGTGGGAGGAGAAGGGGATGACAAAGAATGAGATGGTTGGATGACATCACCGACTCAATGGACATGGGTTTGGGTGAACTTCGGGAGTTGTTGATGGACAGGGAGGCCTGGCCTGCTGCAGTCCATGGGGTCGTAAAGAGTTGGACACAACTGAGTGACTGAACTGAACTGAATTGAAGCTAGACATTCTTGGAGTCCACTAAAGTGGAGACCTAGTAGCGATGGATGAACTTGATTATAATTTGTTACAATGTGTCTAAGCTTCCCCATGGAAGACCCTCCCCTGCCCTCCTCCACCAGGACACAGGTTGTCTGCGTAGATGCAAAACAAACAAACAAACCCCTTCATCCTCCAAGAGGCAAGGGGGCTGTGGGGTTGCAGGGCAAGTCCTAGCTCTGTCAGGGGATTATTCAAGTTCTTTGAAAAACAAAATTTGCTCTTTTGCAAGATGGCCTGACAGCAACACCGGTTGTGTGGGACTGTTGTGGCGATGTCGTGGTGATTGGATAACATATGTCAAGAAGAAAGACAGTGCTTGGCACAGGGAAAGCACTTTCTGACTCTTAACTGTTACTTCAGAATTGTTGTTGTTGGTCTGTGATGTCCCATGCTCAAACGTAATCTTGAGTCCCTTTGGGGACCCTGGGAGGCTGGGATTAATATTATTATTTGCATCTTCCAGAGGGGAGATCGGGAGTCATGGAGATTCTGGACTTCCCTGGTGGTCCAGTGGCTAAGACTCCAAGCTCCCGATACAGGGAACCCAGGTTCCTTCCCTGGTTACGGAGCTAGATCCCACATGCTGCAGCTAAGAATTCACATGTCTCAGGGAGGATCCTGCCTGGCACAGCTAAAGATCCTGTACGTCTCAATGAAGACAGAAGACCTGTGCACCACAGCAAAGATCCAGCGCAGCTAAATCAGTAGATAAAAGTAAATATTAATATATAAAGAAAAGAGTCGTGGAGACTGAAACTGAGAACCTAGAGCTATAGACAGATGGGCAGGGAGTGTATCCCACCTGTGCATGACCCCCAGAGGCCTTTCCCTTGACCTCAATCATACTGGTGCGGATTCCCCAGCCATGGCTAAACTCCTTAATTCCAGCAATAGTTCTTTGCTTTTTTGGGGGTTCTGGGAAGACCGTTTCTTGTGTCCCTACAGCTGGCAGGGCACAGCCACTTTTCAACCCCACCAGCCCCATCCTTCCTGTCTGGGGCTGCAGACAGACTGTCTCCAGGGCCTGGGGTGTTCTCATGGTCATCCTGGATGCTGCACATGGATTTTTCCATTAATTTGTTTCCCCTGAGTGGTGTTTTAAGACCCTGATGCTGGGAAAGATTGAGGGCAGAAGAAGAGGGTGACAGAGGATGAGATGGTTTGGTGGTGTCACCGACTCAATGGACATGAAGTTAGGCAAACTCGGGGAGATGGTGAGGGACAGGGAGGCCTGGCATGCTGCAGTCCATGGGGTCACAAAAGGTTGGACACGACTTGGCAACTAAACAACAACATTTCTAACTCCCAGTTTCCTCCAGTGGCCTTTTTATTTACAACAGCCTCTCCCAACTTCCCCTTCTCCTCTATAAAAGAGTTTCCTCTTCTTTGTTTTAATGGATTTACATGTAGTTCATCATAGTTGCAGATCCTGAATTGCAATTCTTAGCTGCTATTAAATAAATCCATTCTGCTAGTAACATAACCGGCTATTTTATTGTTTTAGGTAAACAACTTCTATTGTGGTGGTTTAGTCGCTAAGTTGTGTCCAACTCTTTGCCACCTCATGGTCTATATAGCCTGTCAGGCTCCTCTGTCCATGGGATTCTCCAGGCAAGAATTCTGGAGTGGGTTGTCATTTCCTTCTCCAGAGAATTGTCCCGACCCAGGGATCAAACCCACGTCTCCTGCATTGCAGGTGGATTCTTTACCATTGAGCCACCTGGGAAGCCCCCACCAGTCCTTTCTTGGGTGCCAAGAAAGCCAAAGGTGCTCTCCTCCACCTCCTGCTCCCCCCACACAGGAGACTAAGAGTATTCTCTGGAAAAGAAAGCCAAAGGTGCTCTCCTCCACGTCCGACCCCCACACACAGGAGACTGAGAGTATTCTCTGGAAAAACCCAGTGGTTTCAGAGAAAACACCTATAGAGACTGATGTTTGGGAGAGACCTCTGGGGAAGTTTTCTTTCAGTGAAATTCCCCACTCACACCAACCCCTGCCCCCTGACACCATGTCAGCCCTTAAACCTCACATTCAAATATAAAATTAAAAGAAACCTCCAAAATTAAAGGCAGAGACCAGAATAAACACAGGAAAAATAAACAAACCCAGGAAAATAAAGCAATTGAAGGAGAAAAAAAAAAAGTAACACAAAGTCATGCTCAAAATTCTCCAAGTCAGGCTTCAGCAATACGTGAACTGTGAACTTCCTGATGTTTAAGCTGGTTTTAGAAAAGGCAGAGGAACCAGAGATCAAATTGCCAACATCCGGTGGATCATGGAAAAAGCAAGAGAGTTCCAGAAAAACATCTATTTCTGCTTTATTGACTATGCCAAAGCCTTTGACTGTGTGGATCACAATAAACTGTGGAAAATTCTGAAAGAGATGGGAATACCAGACCACCTGATCTGCCTCTTGAGAAATTTGTATGCAGGTCAGGAAGCAACAGTTAGAATTGGACATGAAACAACAGACTGGTTCCAAATAGGAATAGAAGTACATCAAGGCTGTATGTTGTCACCCTGTTTATTTAACTTATATGCAGAGTACATCATGAGAAACGCTGGACTGGAAGAAGCACAAGCTGGAATCAAGATTGCTGGGAGAAATATCAATAACCTCAGATATGCAGATGACACCACCCTTATGGCAGAAAGTGAAGAGGAACTCAAAAGTCTCTTGATGAAAGTGAAAGTGGAGAGTGAAAAAGTTGCCTTAAAGCTCAACATTCAGAAAACGAAGATCATGGCATCTGGTCCCATCACTTCATGGGAAATAGATGGGGAAACAGTGGAAACAGTGTCAGACTTTATTTTTCTGGGCTCCAAAATCACTGCAGATGGTGACTGCAGCCATGAAATTAAAAGGCGCTTACTCCTTGGAAGGAAAGTTATGACCAACCTAGATAGCATATTCAAAAGCAGAGACATTACTTTGCCAACAAAGGTTCATCTAGTCAAGGCTATGGTTTTTCTTGTGGTCATGTATGGATGTGAGAGTTGGACTGTGAAGAAGGCTGAGTGCTGAAGAATTGATGCTTTTGAACTGTGGTGTTGGAGAAGACTCTTGAGAGTCCCTTGGACTGCAAGGAGATCCAACCAGTCCATTCTGAAGGAGATCAGCCCTGGGATTTCTTTGGAAGGAATGATGCTAAAGCTGAAACTCTAGTACTGTGGCCACCTCATGTGAAGAGTTGACTCATTGGAGAAGACTCTGATGCTGGGAGGGATTGGGGGTAAGAGGAGAAGGGGACGACAGAGGCTGAGATGGCTGGATGGCATCACTGACTCAATGGACGTGATTCTCAGTGAACTCTGGGAGTTGGTGATGGACAGGGAGGCCTGGCGTGCTGCGATTCATGGGGTCGCAAAGAGTTGGACTCAACTGAGCGACCGATCTGATCTGGGGCAGTGGGAAGAGGGGATGAGAGGTGACTGCCAAGGGGTATGAGGTTTCTTTAGGGGGTAATAAAAGCGTCCTGAAACTGAACTGTGTGCATTTTATGGTATGTGAATTAAACCTTAAGGGGAAAAATGCAGATTCTGATTCAAATATACATAATATGCAATTTTATTTGAAAAAAAAAATGCCAATAGAGAAGGGAAGAAATGAGAGAGAAAGGAGAAAGCGAGAGATAGAGAACAGCGGCATTTTGGCATATGAGAAACACGGGCACAGAGCAAAATACACATCTTGCAGAATCAGAGACAAAGAAAAAGATACACACTACACTGTCTAGGATGAGTATTGTTCTAGAATGGAAGGGATAAAGGAAATAAAAGAAAGAAGAGAACAAAGATCCCACCCATAACCTCTCTCATAACCCCACCCCTATTCCACATCCCTCTGTCATCCTCTTTGCCCCAAACAGACCAGCAGCCACAAAAGCCAATGACTTGAATGACAGAGGAAGCCAAAAGTGAGCTGGTAAACAATTCAGAAGAAGGGAAAAGAACATTTTACATAAAAATCCCTAAGACATATAAAACTGATCTTGGAGAAATGCTCAGAGCCCAATTTTCCAGTTGTTAAAGAAAAAAAAAAAAATATATATATATATATATATGGGAATTGCCTGGCAGCCTGGCAGTCCAGTGGTTAGGACTGAGTGCTGTCTCTGCCATAGTCTAAGTTTGGTCTCTGGTGGGGAAATAAGATCAGCCAAAAAGAGAAAATGAAAATGAAGGAACTGTGTTAACAAATTAGACTAAGAGCAAAAAAAATTAAGAAGAAAGAAATTACTGTTTTGTTTTTGTGGCCACGTTGCCAGGCAAGTGGGATCTTTGTTCACTGACCAGGGATCAGGCTTTTACCTGAATCAGAATAAATAAATAAGCAAACTAGACCACCAAGGAAGTCCCTGGGAAGGGGAATATTAGGAAGATGGAATAGATAGAAAGGAAAAATGGAAATGAATCAAATGAAGGGAAGGTCAAATAGGGTGAGAAAGGAAGTGGATTCTTTAAAAACCAATGAAATACAACCTCTTACCAGACTGATTAATTTATAAATCAGAGCAAGGGGAAAAATAAACACCATTAGGGACCTTGGAATCGATAAAGTGTCAGCATAGACATAAATAGTCAAGTAAGAGAATTGTACATGCCGCCCAGGCAATGTTCTGGAAAACCTAAAGGAAATCAATGATTTCTGAGAAGAATGCACAGTCTGATCACTGACCCAAGGGGAACGTCTGGTTAGGTCAATGACTATAAAACATATTCAGTTCAGTTCAGTTCCATTGCTCAAATGAAACATATTAGAAAGGTGATTAAAGAACTATACTGGGAAAGTTTCTCTAAACTAAAAAATTGTAACCACAGTCCAAATTATTAAAACTATTCCATAGAAAAATACAGAAAACTCACCCAATGCATCTATGACTGCATTTTATGAATTCAAGACTTCAGTTCCAAAGCTTAATAATGACAGGACAGAAATATACAGATCAACCTCATCTAAGCACATAGAAAAAAAATTTTAATGTTATCAAATATTGTCATGTGTCCAAAAGAGAAGCTATAGTCTGACACAGCTTTATTTCTAAAATCCCAGAGTTACAATAAAAGCACTCTATCAGATTAAGTAAGAAAAAACACAAGATCATATTAATATGTACTAATAACTGTTTGATAAAATCTAGCAGCCTTTTTTTAGTGAAAGTGAAGTAAAATTTTTAAAAAAGAGAAAGGAATTGTTTAAATATAAAAGTAATTACTCTAAGATCAATAGTAAATATTATACTATATTTAGTGTATATGATAATGTATTTAAAAAAATCATAAAATCTAAGGAATTCCCTGGTGGACCAGTGGTTAGGACTCAGCGCTTTCACTGTGGAGGGCCTGGGTTCAATCCCTGATTGGGGAACTAAGATCTCACAAGCTTCGAGGCATGGCCAAAAAAAAGGAAAGAAAAACAATCATAAAATCTCATTAAAAGAGATAAAGCAAAATCTGAAGTAATGGAAAGACATACACTGCTTTGACGGGTTGACATTGATAAAATATGTTATCCAAAATTATAAATTTAAGACAATTACATTCAGCATTCCAATGGGGAAGCCATAATTATTTTTCCTGAATTGGATAAAAGTCATATGGAAGACTAGCCAAGACAAATGTTAAAAATGAATAGGGGGATGATTCAATTGAAGTTAAAATAGTTAAATAGATGAGTAAGAAAAATCATAAAAATCCAGGAAGATTTCCCAGAATACATGAAAAGTTGGCATTTTTATCTCTTTTCTTTTCAAATATTCCTTTATTGATGTAAAAATTCACAAAACATTTCAAAGTATACAATTCAGTGACCATTTGCTAAACACCGACCATGTCACACAACCACCGCCTTTCTCTAGTTTCAAAACATTTTCATCATTCTAAAAGAAAACTCTGTACCCATTAATCACTCAGGCTTTATTCCTCTCAGGTTTGGGTAACCACCGATTTGCTTTGTCTCTCTGTTATTGTTGTTAGTCCATAAGTTGCAATCAACTCTTTGGCAACCCCATGCACTGTAGTCCATCAGGCTCCTCTGTCCATGGGCTTTCTCAGGCAAGAATACTGGAGTGGGTTGCCATATCCTCCTCCAGGGCATCTTCCTACCCAGGGACAGAATCCGCATCTCTTACGTCTCCTGCACTGGAGACAGGTTCTTTAGCAATAGCATCACCCTGGAGTTTTTTAGTTTTGCGTTTTACATCCAGGTATATGATTCTACATGTGGGGGACAGGGAGTAAAATATACATAATATGTAATGTATCACTTTAACCATTTTTTAGTGTACAATTTGGTGGTATTCACGGCACTCACAATGTTGTACAATCATACCACTGTTTTCGGAGCTTTTTATCATCCCAAACGGGAACCATATCCATTAAATGATAATTTCCTGTATCGCCTTCCTCCAGTATCTGATAACCTCTGACTTTCTGTCTCTATGGATTTGTCTACGATGCATTTTGAGTTTATTTTTGTAAAAGGTGTAAGGTTTGTGTCTAGATTCTTCTTCTTCCTCCTTTTTTTTTTTGCATATGGACATTCAATTACTCTAGCACCATCTGTTGAAAACCCTGTCCTGGGATTTCTCTGCTGATCCAGTGGTTAAAACTCCACACTCCCAATGCGGGGGACCCCGGTTTGATCCCCGGTCAGGGAACTAGGTCTCATATGCTGAAACTAAGACCTGGTGCAGTCAAACACACATTTTTTAAAAAAATAAAAGACTGTCATTTCTCCATTGAATTGCCTGTGCTCCTTTGTCAAAGATCAATTGACTGCATTTGTGTGAGCCTGTTTCTGGGCTTTCTGTTCTGTTTACATTGATTTATTTGTCTATTCTGTTGCCAGTTCCATGCTGTCTTGATTACTGTAGCTTTATACAAAGTCTTGATATTAGGTAGTCTCAGCCCTCCGATTTTGTTCTTCAGTGTTGTGCTGGCTCTTATGGGTCTTTGCCTTTTCAAAGAGGTTTTAGAGTCAATTCATTACTCCATTAAAAATACATAAGCCCTTCACCCAGCAATCTCATTCCTAGAAATCTTGAAATAAATCATCAGCACATATGGGCATAGGTAGCACTTCCCTGGTAGCTCAGCTGGTAAAGAATTCACCTGCAATTCTCCTCATCTGCAAGGAGACTCCGGTTTGATTCCTGGGTCAGGAAGATCCCCTGGAGAAGGGAAAGGCTGCCCCACTCCAGTATTCTTGGGCTTTACTGATGGCTCAGTCAGTAAAGAACTCTCCCGCAATGCGGGAGACCTGGGTTCGACCCCTGGGTTGGGAAGATCCCCTGGAGAAGGGAATGGCTACCCACTCCAGTATTCTGGCCTGGAGAAATTCATGGATAGAAGAGCCTGGCAGGCTACAGTCCATGGTGTTGCAAAGAGTCAGAAACAACTGAACGACTTTCACTTATGGGCATAGGTATAAAAATATTTATTAGGGACTTCCCTGGAGGTCCAGTGGTTAAGAGTCCATGCCTGAAATAAGATCGTACATGCTGTGAGGCTGGGAAAAAAAAAACAATATTGTACGGTTTTTTTCTTTTTTGTAGTGGAGGGAATAAAACCTGTGAGCCAAGGGAAAACCAGTTCATGGGAATTTGGTTGAATAAATTATGGTTCATCCACACTATGGGAGGTTATCAAGCAAGTCAGAAGAGTGAATTAGGACCTCAGCAGGTAGTCTGGGCTGTTCCCTTAAGATACCTTGAATACAAAGGTGTATCTAATATGATTCTATATTTATCAAACAGTAACCTTTACTCTCTACTTTTGGTCTATTTATGTGTTATGTACTCTTAGTCAATGAGTAAGAATAACCTGGCGGGAAACACTGTAAGATGGTTACGTTGAAGGATGACCAGTATAACAGAAAATAAGAAAAAAAAAGAGGATGGTTTGCCCCCGGCAACTGTCGAAAACAGTAAGTCTTCTCTCTAAGCCAGTTTTGTCCAACAGAAATAGAAATATGACCCATGTATGCCATCTTAACCACATTACAAAAAAGTGAAACAGAAAACAGACAAAATTTAATAATTTATTTAGCCCATGTGCCCCAAATATCATCAACATGTCACTAATATATATATATATCAACATGTCATTGATACACGTATGTATGTGTATGTGTTTGATATATAAGACTTTCCAGGTGGCGCTAGGGGTAAAGAACCCATCTGTGAACGCAGGAGACAAGAGACATGAGTTCGATCCCTGGGTGGGGAAGATCTGGAGGAGGGCATGGCAACCCACCCCAGTATTCTTCCCTGGAGAATCCCATGGACAGAGGAGGAGCCTGGTGGGCTACAGTCCATGGGGTCGCAAAGAGTCAGACACGATTCAAGCAACCTGGCACAAAAGTGCACATACATATTTAATATATATAAGGTTTCCCAAGTGGCGCACTGGTAAAGAATCTGCCTGCCAATGCATGAGACGCAAGAGACACGGGTTTGATTCCTGGGTCTGAGGGATCCTCTGGAGTAGGAAATGGCAACCTGCTCCAGTATTCTTGCCTGGAAAACTCCATGGACAGAGGAGCCTGGCAGACTACAGTCCATGGGGTTGCAGAGTCAGACACGACTTAGATACTGCACACACACACACACACACACACACACACACGTTTTAATTTGGCTACACCACTCGGCTAGCAGGATCTTCGTTCCTCAACCAGGGACCGAACCCACACCTGGCAGTGAAAGCACCGAGTTCTGATCACTGGACTGCCAGGAAATTTCCAGGTCATTGATATTTTAAAAAGCATCAGTGAGGCAAGTGACATTCTTTTTGTCTCATGAAGTCTTCAGAATCCAGTGTGTATTTCACACTTAAATCTCTGTTCAAACTGGTCACATTACAAGAACTCCACAGTTTCCTGTGGCCAGTGGCCACCATCTCCACAGTGCAGCGCTGAAGACAATGTCTGGGAAGACTTGAGTACCCCCTAGTGTCAGGCCCTCTTAACTCCACCCTTCCTGGCAATTTGGTCCAAACTCAAAAACACATCCCTGCCTAGAACACGTGATGTCTCCCTGCGGCCATCACATCATACCCATACCCACTAGGTTGAGCTTTCAAGGCCCCTCTCAATCTGAGTCCAACTTACCCCTCTCCACAGGCAATTTCCACTCTTTCCCGCTAGCCTCACTGGATTTGCCCACCATTCACTCATCCATTGATTGATTCACTTTGTTCCCCAAAGACCCAGAGGTTACCCTGGCTCATGGGTATCTTCTAAGAGTCAGTCTTCACTTAACCAATTGCCTCCTTGGGCATCAGTCTTCAAGTCTGATCTTGGGCTTCACACCTTCCTAGTAGGATTATTGATTGATTGCATGGGTGCTCAATCACTCAGTCATGTCTGCCAGGCTCCTTTGTCCATGGAATTTTTCAGGTGAGAATATGGGAGTGGGTTGCCATTTCCTCCTCCAGGGGATCTTCCTCATCCAGGGATTGAATCCATGTCTCTTTCATCTCCTGCACTGGCAGGTGGATTCTTTACCAGTAGTGCCACCTGGGAAGCCTGGGTAGGATTACTGGGGGAACTCAGTGTGATAACAAATGTAAAGCTCCTTGCACACAATGGGTGCTTAATAGATGTTGACTCAACTAGTGCCATCCTCCAGGCTTGGGGGGCAGAGCAAGAAACTGCAAGCAGAGATTCCAATAGCAGCTGGGATTAGGGTGCATGGGACCACTGGGAAACAGGTGAGGCAAACACCAGAGCCCCAGAGAGGTGGGTGCAGATGGCAGGGCTGGGAGTGGGTACCCCTCTCCCACAGGACTAACCCATACCTGGCCCAGTGGCCCCAGTTTTTGCAGAACCCATTTACAATCACCCCTTGCATAAAAGCTGCCAATGGCTCCCTGTTGATTTTTTAAAGATATTTTCAAAAATTTAAAATTTATTTTTAATTAAAAATTTTATTATCTTTTATTTTATTATTTATTTATTTGGCTGCATCAGGTCTTAGTTGAGGCATGTAGGATCTAGTTCCCCAACCAGGTATCGATCCCAGGGCTCCCACATTGGTAGCACGGAGTCCTAGCCACTGGGCTACCAAGGAAGTCCCTAAAATATTTTAAAAATTGTTTTGGGGCGGGTTCGATCCCTCATCCCAGAAAGACTCCACATGCCAAGAGGCAACTAAGCCCAAGAACCGCAACTAGAGAGTAGCTCCTGCTTGCTGCAACTAGAGAAAGCTCTCTCTCCCAGAAACAGCAGCCAAAAAGAAAAGAAACAAACAGATAAATAAATTAAAATTTAAAAAATCATTTAATTATTTATTTGGCTGCACCAGGTCTTAGTTGCAGGATTCAGGATCTTTGCTGCAAAATGTAGGATCTTTGGTTGAGGCATGTGGGATCTGATTCCCTGACCAGGGGTTGAACCTGGGCCCCCTGTGTTGGGAGTATGGAGTCTTAGCCACTGGACCACCAGGGGAGTCTCTCCCAGGTGATTTTAAATAGCAAGAAAATCCCCATAGATTGCCATTGCCTCACCTCTCACTCATCGTTCCTTTTGTTCCCTGTGCTCCAGTCATGCAACTCACAAGGGCCTTTGCACATACTGTTCCCTACCATCTGGGGTGCTCCTCTCTCCCCTTCCCCCAGTTTTAATTCCTTATCTGGCCCATCTCTGTCTTGGAGAAGCCTGCCCTGACCTCCAGCCTAAGTCAGGCCCCTGGGGCATCAGTACCTCCTTTCCCCAAGACTAACCACCACCAGAATGTGAGTCCCATGGATCTTTGCTTTGTTTGCCGTTGTGTTCCCCCCTCACCTAGAATGATGCCTAATATAGATACAGCAGGCACTCAATAAATGCTAGGGTGAATAATATCCCCCAGACTCTGATACAAACAGCAGGCGGGCAGGGTCTGAGGCTGTTTCTGCTTCCTTCTTGTTCCCCATGCCTAGTATACAGTAGGCACTCAATAAATGGGTGACACTAGTGATAAAGAGCCCGCCTGCCAATGCAGGAGATGCAAGAGATGCAGGTTCCATCCCTGGGTTGGGAAGATCCTTTGGAGGAGAGCATGGCAACCCACTCTGGTATTCTTGTCTGGGAAATTCCACAGACAGAGCTGGGCTCTTAGAGGTGGGCTAAGTCCATAGGGTCATACAGAGTTGGACACAACTGAAGTGACTTAGCACACACAGAAATGGAGGATGCCCTCAGGCCTGGGTCACCGGGCACCTGTGTCTTGGACCACCACATGGCCACTGTACATTACTATCAGCTTGATCCTACTTGATTTTCCCAGGAAAATGACCAACAGAGAGATTTTCCTTCCCATTTTGAAGATGAGGGAAGCAAAGTCCAGAGGTTGAGAGGCTGGGCTCTATATGTTGTTCATGGCTCTGGAACTGATGTTTCTTCTCCATCGGGAAAACTCACGATGGCAGGCTATATAGAGTGTCCCAAAGATGCTCACATTCTAATTGCCAAGGCCTGTGAAAGATGGGAACCTCTTTGCAGATGGGGTTAAATTGAGGATATGGAGATGGGAGGATGCTCCTGCATTACTAGTGGAATCACAAAGGTCCTTAAAAGAGGGAGGCAGGAGGGTCAGAGAGAGAGGGATTTAGAGGATGCTACATGGCTGGATTTGAAAATGGAGGAAGGGGCCACGGTCCAGGGGATGCAGGTAGCTTCCAGAAGTTGGAAAAGGCCAGGAAATGGACTCTCTCCATAGTCTCCGGAAGGATCGCAGTCCTGAGGGTGACTTGATGTCAGCCCAGTGAAAGCCATTTGGGGTTCTGACCGCCAGAACAGAAAGATAGAAAACTGGTGTTTTTTTTAAGCCACGAAGTTTGTGATAACTTATCACTGTGGCCATAGGAAGCTCATATACCCTGCAACCTGAGGGAACGTTTCCAGCAGATCAGCAGGCAGAAGGCATCTGATGGCTGCAGCAAGACCATTGCCTCAAGTCCAAAGCTCTGTGTTTTGGACACAACCAGCCCTGCTGGTCCAGCTGTCTGTCTCCCAGTGGCCGGGTCTGCCCTCCCCTGTGACAGACAGAGGACCGTCACCTTCAGCAACATCAGAGGCACAGGGAACGCAAGACTTGTGAAGTGAAATGGCAGCCAGCGATCGTTTGTCCTACAGCTGCTTCAACATCCAGACTTCTCTCCTTCAAGAGAGAAAACGAAAACCAAGAAAACAAAATGAACATGATGTCATGTTTCTGGAGCTGCCCTGGGGAACAGTGATGGTTGTGGAATCAGACTCACCCAACCCCACCCATCCAAAGACAGAGGCTGAAGGTAGGGAAGGAATTCCGCTTGGGTAAGCTCAGCGATGAGACTGCGGCCTCCACGTCAAAAAAAAAAAAAAAAAAAGTGAAATGCAGATACCGTAAGATTTACCACCCTATTAGGAGATGCAAACGATCATATAGAGAAGGGATAAACAACAAGGTCTTCCTGTATAGCACAGGGAAATATATTCAATGTCCTGTGATAAACCATCATGGAAAAGAATATGAAAAAGAATGTATACATATATATAATTGAATCACTTTGATATATGGCAGAAATTAACACAACATTGTAAATCAACTATATTTCAATAAAATACATTTAAAAAATTACCATCCTAATGATTATTTAAATTCTTAAAATTTTTTCCCACTTTTTGAGGAATAATTGATAGAATTGCATTGGTTTAAAGTGGACAGTGTGGGGCTTCCCTGGTGGTTCAGTGGTAAAGGATCTGCCTGCCGATATGGGAGACATGGGTTTAATTCCTGACCCTGGAGGAGCCCACATGCTGCGGAACAGCTAAGCCCGAGTGCAACTACCAAGCCTGTGCTCTGGGGCTGCAGCTGCCGAGCCATTGACCTGCACGGCCTGCTCAGAGTGTGCTCTGCAACAAGAGGAGCCACCACCAAGAGAAGCCTGAGCGCCACAACTAGAGAGTAGACTCCACTCTCCACAGCCAGAGAAAAAAGACTGCACAGCAACGAAGACCCAGCACAGCCAAGAAAAAAATAAATTTTAAAATAAAACTATATATAAAAAAATGGACAGCAATGAAAAAAAAATTTTTAAGTGGACAGTGTAATGATGTGATGTATATATACATTGTGCAATTACTGCTTAAGCATTTTAAGTGTGCAATTACGTGCTATATGGCAACCCCCTCCAGTGTCCTTGCCTGGAGAATCCCAGGGACGGGGGAGCCTGGTGGGCTGCTGTCTATGGGGTCGCACAGAGTCAGACACGACTGAAGCGACTTAGCAGCAGCAGCAGCAGCAAGCACATTCACATTGTTGGGCAACCATCCCATCATCCATCTCTGGTACTTTCTCATCTCCCCAAACTGAAGCTCTGTCCCCATGAAACACTGACTTCCCATCCCCTCCCCCAGCCCCTGGACCCACCGTCTACTTCCTGTCTCTGTGGATCTGACTCCTCTAGGGACCTCCTATGAGTGGGATCAGACTGTATTTGTCTTTTGTATCTGGCTCTTTTTACTGAGCATCATGTCCTCAAGGTTCACCATGTTGTAGCAGGTGTCAGAATCTCCTCCCTTTTAAAGACTGAATAATGTTCCATCAATGGAGCTAAAGAGGGTGGGAGAAAAAGGAACCCTCCTACACTGTGGG
This sequence comes from Tragelaphus eurycerus, assembly GCA_935064755.1. Lineage (NCBI taxonomy): Eukaryota > Metazoa > Chordata > Mammalia > Artiodactyla > Bovidae > Tragelaphus > Tragelaphus eurycerus. Next base: position 3,599,989 of record CAKXYN010000058.1, on the reverse strand, counting down.
TGAGAATGTAAATTGGAACAGCTACTGTGGAGAACAGTATGGAGTTTCAGTTAGTTTAACAATTAAAGCTAGACCTACCATACGATCCAGCAATCCCACTCCTGGGCACATATTCTGACAAAACCCTAATTCAAAATGATACATGCACCCCAGTGTTCATTGCAGCACTATTTATAACAGCCAAGACATGGAAGCAACCTAAATGTCCTCTGACAGATGATCGGATTAATAAGATGTGGTATATATAGACAACAGAATACTACTCAGCCATAAAAAGAATGAAATAAAGCCATCAGGAGCCACATGGATGGACCTAAGTGAAGTAAGCCAGACAATAAGAGAAATGTTGTATGACATTACTTATATGCAGAATCTAAAAAATAAGATACAAATGAACTTATTTACAACCTAGAGATAGATTCGCAGACATAAAAAATAGACTTATGGTTAACCAAAGGGGAAAGCAAGAGAAAGATATAAATTAGGAGTTTGGGATTAACATATATACACGGCTATATATAAAATAGATAACTAGCAAGAACCTACTGTATAGCACAAGGAACTACACTCAAGGAATAACCTATAATGGAAGAGAATGTAGGAAAGAATGTACATTTGTGTATACATGTATATATATGTATGTATAACTGAATCACTGTGCTATTCACAAAACGAGCACGACATTGTAAATTAACTATGTTTCAATAAAACTTTTGAAAGATTATATACATACATATAATAGAACCACTGTACTGTACACCTGAAACTAACACAATAATGTAAACAAACTATACTTCAATTCAGTGGTATGTGGACGCTGGGATGGGAGGGCAGTTTGGGAAGAATGGGTACATTGGCCACCTCATGAGAAGAGTTGACTCATTGGAGAAGACTCTGATGCTGGGAGGGATTGGGGGCAGGAGGAGAAGCGGACGACAGAGGATGAGATGGGTGGATGGCATCACTGACTCGATGGACGTGAGTCTGAGTGACCTCTGGGAGCTGGTGATGGACAGGGAGGCCTGGCGTGCTGCGCTTCATGGGGTCGCGAAGAGTCGAACACGGCTGAGCGACTGAACTGAACTGATACTTATGTCTAGTCCCTTCCCTGTTCAGCTAAACAGTGGCAACATTGTTAATCGGCTACACCCCAATACAAAATAAAATTTTTAAAAGTAAATAAATAAATTCAAGAGTGTTTCCTGGTGGTCCAGTGGCTAAGACTCTGCACTTCTAATTCAGCGGGCCCATGTTCAATCCCTGGTCAGGGAACTAGATTCCACATGTTGCAACTAAGGATTCCACGTGCTGCAATTAAGGCTCAGTGAAGCCAAACAAATAAAGTAAAAATAAACTCTAGGTAAGTTTAAAAAACTAAAAAATAAATTTTATCCCAGTCCCCCAAATAAATAAAAAGTAATAAAAATGATAATCATTAAGAGGTACTTCATGGCTTACAAGTAAAACAAATGTTTACAAAGAGGAAAAAAGCAAGGACGAACAATGTATATGGGGGCCAGCCTTTGTGTTCATTGTTGAAGAATAAATAATATATGTGTACGTATCAAAGACAGGGGTTTCTGCTGTCTCCCTCTGCTCAGCAGACTGAGGTTTGCAGCTTTGTGATTCAAATCTGCCTGTTTTCTTTAGGGCTCTGGGGATGGGATGAGTGACTTGGGGATTCTGTACCTCCATTTCAGTTCGGTTCAGTTTAGTTCAATTCAGTCGCTCAGTCGTGTCCGACTCTTTGTGACCCCATGAATCGCAGCACGCCAGGCCTCCCTGTCCATCACCAACTCCCAGAGTTCACTCAGACTCACGTCCATCGAGTCAGTGATGCTATCCAGCCATCTCATCCTCTGTCGTCCCCTTCTCTTCCTGCCCCCAATCCCTCCCAGCACCAGAGTCTTTTCCAATGAGTCAACTCTTCTCATGAGGTGGCCATAGTACTGGAGTTTCAGCTTTAGCATCAGTCCTTCCAATAAACACCCAGGACTGATCTCCTTTACCCATCTGTATAATGGGGACAGAAGAGCCTGCCTGAGGGGTCTATTGTGAGAATGTGTAGAGGGGGCTGTCATTCCTGCCGAACCAGATGGGGAGGCCATCTGGGTCCAGCTGTTCTCTCCGCCCCTCCTAGCCTGCGCCTGACCTTCTCGGGGCCTTCCCAGGGAACTCCAGAACGCGCCACTCCCCCCCCAAACCCCGCCACCCCGCCCCAACCCTGCCTCATTCCCAGGCATCCAGCCAAATTCCCGGGCCATGTGCTCCATCCTCCCTAAGCCCAGCTGCTTCCTGTGCTCAGACAAAGAGAGCTCTGTCCCCAGACTACCAGGCCACCCCCCACGGCACAGACTGCAGCCCCCCCGCCCCGCCATGTGTCTGTCCCCAGCCCTGGCCCTGTGCTCCTGGGCACACGCTGCCAGCCCTGTGTCCCTCCTTCCCTTAGACTCACGTTACTGGCATCTGCGAGTCTTCTAGGCCTGGACATATACAGCTGAGTTCTGTCTGCAAGAGGGCAGTCCAGGACAGTACCGAAAGTCATGGGCCTGGGGGGTGATGTGGGGAGTAAGAATAGAGCTGGAATGACTCAGACATTGCACAGTGACCCTCCAGGATGACAACAATGTGGGGCGCTCAGCGGAGGATGAATGCTGTGACCATGTGACAGGGACAAGAGAAAGTGAACAGGAACAGGGGGTGATGCAGACAGTGTGACAGCAGCAGGTGCCCCCGAGCAGGCAGTGTGACAGCAACAGGTGACAGTGTAAGAGGACGACACCCGAGGGATTGGTGTGATGTTGGTTGGGCGGTCGTTTTCCAGTGATAAGGGACAGCAAGGAGAGCGAGGCAGTGAGAGATGACAACACTCAGATACTGCCATGGTGCGGACTTCACTGGTGGTCCAGTGGTTAAGACCACACTTCCAGTGCTGGGTACATGGGTTCAATCCCAGGTCGGGGAACTAAGACCCCACATGCGGTGCGGCGTGGCCAAAACAAAAAGACTGCCTCGGTGATGATGGTGACAGCGTCAAGGGAGACGGTGGGGCAGGACCAGCGACTGGTGACGAGACAGAGACAACACAGCATATAGGACCTTTGCTGCCTCCTTAGTCAGAGGACTAAGATGACCTTTCCCTTAGGGGTCTCAGACATGCCCCCTTCACAGGGCAGATCGAATGACAAAATTTCAAGACACTGGATCTCCATTCTCCCAGGCACCTTGTTGCAAGGTGGGGGCACAAGCACCCCCCACCACGGTCCTCCAGCCAAGTGACTTTGACCCCAACTTTAACGGATGCTGGCATCAAAAGTGGGACCCCCCCGAAGGATGGGGGAAAGGATAATTAGGGAGTTTGAGATAGGCATGTGCACACTGCCATATTCAAAATGGATAACCAGGGTCAGGAAGATCCCCTGGAGAAGGAAATGGCAACCCACTCCAGTATTCTTGCCTGGAGAATCCCTCAGACAGAGGAGTCTGGCGGACTACGTTCCACAGGGTTGCAAAGAGTCGGACATGACTGAACCAACTTAGCATGCCTGCACAGGGAACTCTGCTCAATATCATGCGGCAGCCTGGGTGGGACGGGAGAATGGATACATGTATGTGTGTGACAGTCCCCTTGCTGTCCACCTGAAACTATCACGACACTGTTCATAGGCTATACTCCAAATAAAGTAAAAAAAAATTTTTTTTGAAAAAATTAAGTGGGCTTCCCTGGGTTCTGTTTTGCTGAGGTTGGCTTCAGTTTGGTTTCCAGAGTCCAGGATTGCCAAGCATCATCTGAGCTGGAGCAGAGAAGGAATGGATGGTGTTTCAGTAGGACCAGATCTCTGGGTGGTTTGGGGGTGCCTCTACTGGCTTCAGGACCCCCAAGCTTGGGTCTCCAGCCTCCCCAGAGATCCTGTACTCCACCAAGCACCCTTTCTGCCAAGACTGATTTCTGTGGCTTGCTCTTTAAGAATCCTGACATTCTGGGTGATGGTGTTTGTGAGTGACAATGTCACGGCAATAAGGGAAAGGTGTAACGGTGACAGGAGGCCACACGAATGTCCCAGGCAGGGGAGCAAGCCAGAAAACAGCATGGTGTCGCCTGGATGGGAGACAAGGAGATGATGGCAGAGGGGGACGCTGACGGGTCACCTTGTAATAGGAATCTGGCAGTCGGTCGGTGTTGACGGGGAAACCGTGATTTGCTCTGCCCTTATGGCAGTATTGGGGGTGGCACTGGCAAGCTTCGGAGGAGGGTAAGAGCGCCCACGTGGCTTCATGACGGTGTAATGTAGTGAGTGACCCGGGCGGTAAGGGGCAGGCATGCAACAGACTCAGGCAGTGGAAGGCAAGAGGGCATGCCAGCAGTGAGGAGGGTCCAATGGCAGCAACATCCCCTGCTGTCACTGTCCCTTCCGCGTGTCACGAAGACTTCCAACAGCCCCACACCGCCTCTGTCTCGCCACACCTGACCAGTTGCTCCTTCCCTGGTTTCCAGAGAGCAGGTGGGGAGAATTTTTTTTTTTAATTATGTATTTATTTTTGATTGCATGAGTCTTTGTTGCTACAAGCAGGCTTTCTCTAGTTGTGGCGAGCGGGGGCTACACTTCAGTTGTGGTGCTTGGGCTTCTTATTGCTGTGACTTTCTCATGTGGCGGAGCCCCAGGCATGCGGGCTTCAGGACTTTTGTGGTGCACGGGCTTAGTGGCTCCACAGCGTGTGGGATCTTCCTAGACCAGGGGTCGAACCTGTGTCCCCTGCAGGGGCAGGCAGATTCTTATCTACTGCACTACGAGGGAAGTCCAGGTAGGGAGAATTCTAGAAGGAATGGCTGCCTGATGCACCAGCCTTCCATGGAGATATTGGTCGTGCGTGTCCCCGATGTGGGACCATCCCTCCCCACCTTCCACACATAGACTGGGCTGTTTCTGGGGCAGCAGGAGCCTAGCCCAGTGCCTGTGTAAAACACATTTGGTGGCTGAAGAACAGACCAGGGTGGACCTTGGCAAAAGAGCCTGAGAAAGGGAGACAAAGGCATTCCAGGAAAGCTGACTCATCCTCAGCAGCCCCTGACCCTTCCCACACTGGAATCCCACACCTCTGTCAACTTGATCTTGGGGTTCCTTCCATAGCCACTCTCTCCACATCCTACCACCCCTCCTGACTCTCCTCACAGGCCCCAGGAACTCTGTTTCCTCAGCCAGGATGCCCTGGATCTTGTCCCCAAAGTTTCCCTCTGCCTCATGCTCCTCCAGCCCAGCCCAGGAGCTCTCACTGTTCCCCAGACCAGTTCTAGTTCTCCCCATGGAGAACCTTCTAGAGTGACTCCTCTTCCTGGGAGCCCATTAGGGCTCACCTCAGGGGTGGGGCATAGCCCCTCTTGTCCACGATCTGCTGCGCAGGCTCCTGGCTCCTACTCACGCCTCCAGCTTCCATTTGTCCTCTTTCCCTTTCTCCCCTCCCTGAAAGCTCCAGTCTTACTTAGTTCCCACATGTTCCACACACTCCTGTTTTGGGGCATTTGCCTGTCCTTCCCTCTGCTTTTCATGGGTGTTCCTTACCACTGAAGACTGATGCTGAAGCTCCAATACTCTGGCCACCTGATATGAAGAGCTGACTCATTGGAAAAGATCCTGATACTGGGAAAGATTAAAGGCAGGAGGAGGAGCAGGTGACCGAGGATGAGATGGTTGGATAGCATCACTGACTCAATGGATATGAATTTGAGCAAACTCCAGGAGATAATGGAGGACAGTGAGTCGACATTACTTTGCCAACAAAGGTCTGTCTAGTCAAAGTTATGGTTTTTCCAGCAGTCATGCATGGATGTGAGAGTTGGACTATAAAGAAAGCTCTGAGTGCCAAAGAATTGATGCTTTCAAACTGTGGTGTTGGAGGAGACTCTGGAGAGTCCCTTGGACTGCAAGGAGATCCAACCAGTCCATCCTAAAGAAAATCAGCCCTGAATATTCATTGGAAGGACTGATGCTGAAGCTGAAACTCCAATATTTTGGCCACTTGGTGTGAAGAACTGACTCATTTGAAAAGACCCTGATGCTGGGAAAGATTGAAGGCAAGAGCAGTAGGGGAAGACAGAAGATGAGATGGTTGGATGGCATCACCAACTCAATGGACATGATTTTGAGCAAACTCTGGGAGAAGGGGAAGGACAGGGAAGACTGGAATGCTACAGTACATGGGGTCGCAAAGAGTCAGACACGACTTAGCGACTCATCAACAACAGCAACAATTGAGCCTCCAAGACTCCCACTCCCAGGCAGAATGCTTCTTTCTTTCTTGCCCTCCTAGAGTCCTTCTCTCTGGTCCAAGAGTATCATAGAATCAGGTCTGTCTCTTGGGACCCATATTGGGAGATTATAAGAGTTCTCTCTCTCCTAGAGTTTTTTGGTGATGAAATGAGATTATGTGTGGGACTTTTCTGGTGGTCCAGTGATTAAGAATTTGCCTTTGAATGCAGGAGACTTGAGTTGCATCCCTGGTCAGGGAACTAAGATCCCACATGCTTTGGAGCAACTAAGCCCTCATGGCCAGCAACTAGAGTCTGTGTATTGCAAAGGAAGATTCTACATGAGGCAACGAAGATCCTGAGGGCCCCAACTAAGACCTGATGTAGCCAAATAAATAAATAAGATAATATGTACGAAACTCTTAACATCATGCCTAGCCCATAAGCACCTGCTAAATATTACCTTAAATGGTTATTTGCTATTTATTTTTTACGTTTCAGAAGTGCTATAATGGAGGCACCATCAGCACAATCAGCTTCAGGAATTCAACAGGGTAAACTAATTATTTTGGCGTGGGCAGGGGATTTTTGAACTGGGCTTTGCCAGATGCACAGGAGTTTGCCGAGGGGACTAACAGCCTCAGGTCCAACAGCTTCTGACTAATCTCCATATCAAGGATCGCAGGTGGTGTCTGTTCTCAGAGGTGGGAAAGCAGTGGGGAAAGCTAGAAATTTTTGTTTGGGATCTGAGTTCCAGCTAGGGAGCAGAAATTCTGAAATTCAACTTCTGTGACAGCTGGAGAAGCTGAGGCTCAGAAGGGCTAGACCTCTGGACTCTTTAAACTCTTCGTTTTGAGAATCAGATTTAAAAAAAAAAAAAAAAATGCGGACCTCCTTCCCAGAAAACGCATCTCTGGTCAGCTTTTTGCCTACATTGTTAGGGGCTTCCGGGGCTTAGTCTAGTTAAGAATCCAGGCTCCAGGGAGCCAGGTAAGATTCCCCAGTCACCCTTGGCTCGAGGGAGAAGGCGGCGGCTTGCGGAGAACACAGGAAGGAGCTTCCAGGTGAGTCCTGGGACCTTTCAGGCTGGATCTCTTCCAGGCCACACCAAATCACAGTCCCATCTTAGGGCCACCACCAGCTCAATTTCTACCCCAAAACGCGGTCCCCACAGCCTCCCCTCGCCCCATCTCAGGCCGCGCCTCGGGTCTGTATTCCCGCCCCATCCCATTTCTTCAGCCCCTCGGAGTTTCACCCAGAGCCCCAAGCCCTCCTCCAGCTCCAGCCCCTCCCCAAGGCCCGGGATCTGAGCCTCCGGCCCCCCGTCCCGGGAGCTTCAGAGGTGCAAACGCGCCCTCCCCCAGCTCCTCCCGCCCTCGGACCACCCCCCCACCCCCGCCCCCCAGAGTGGCAGCTCTGGGCTGGGAACTCAGCGGGGTCGGCCTCTCGGTTTCGCGATCCCGCCCCGGGCCCCCCGGCGCCGCGCCGAGCGGGCCCTCCGACGCCGAGCCCCGCGCGTCCTCTTGTCGCGCCTGCCTCCACGCGCGCCGGCTGGCAGGTAAGGGACGCGCGGGGCCACGGGCAGGCGGAGGAACCGGAGAGCAGCGGGTGGGGGGAGGCCGAGGCAGGAGGAGGGGGCCGGGGCGACGGAGGGGGAGGGGATTCCTTTGTTTGCAGCCGGCGGCCCCGGCCCCGGCCCCAGCCCCCTCCCCTCCTCGCGCTCCTCTCGGCGCCGGCGCTGGGGCGCAGGGACCCGGAGACGCCGGAGGGGCTCGGTCCAGGGTGCGAGCGCGGCCAGACCCACACCCGCAGGTGAGGGCGGGGCTGAGCGTGGTGGCGGCTCCAGGGCCTCTGTCCCGGGCCCTGCCCGGTGGAGAACGCGGCCCGCGGGCTCGGCGGGCGCACCCGCCCTCCCCACTAGCCCCCGTGCCTCGTTCGCGGATCCTGGGATTCCTCGCTTTCCGCCCCTCCGGTTATCCCCACCCCTCTGCCGCCTCGTGGAGCGCGCGCTGTCCCATTCATTCCATAAGCTCCTGGGCGCGGTTCTCAGAAGCAAAGTTGAGGGGTGAAGGAGGGAGCTGGGTCAGGCCACGCCGGAGATGGAGGTCCCCGGGGCCCAGAGGCTGCGTAGGGAAGGCGTCCACCGAGCGCAAAACAGCCTGGACGGCTTGGAAGCCAGAAGAGAGTGCCCTAGACTAGTGGGGACGACTTTCTCGCTTCCCCGCCAGAGGTGACAAAGGTCTTTTCCTTTTCCGAGGACCTGAAGACCACCTGGTCAAACTCTCATGGCCCAGAGAGGGGCAGCCACCAGCCCAAGGGCACACAGCACACTCCCCATCCATTCTGCCTCCAGACCCAATTCCTTTCCTTGCTAGTGCGGAAAGCTGGACTTGAAAGGGGCCCGGTGACGGCCACTTGTTCTGCCTTCTCTTCCCCCAAGGGCCCAGTTCCCATCCTCCTAGCCTTTGTCCAGTCCTCTCCTTGCCAGGAGTGACTGTGTCCCCATCGCCTCCCTCCCATCCTTCCAGGTTCCAGAGAGAACAAGGCACCTCCTGGAGTGTAGGATCCCCTTGATTTTCTTCCCCCCTCTCTCCTCTGCCTGGACTTCAGCTCCCACTCAGCCCCTTACTAAATGTGTGTTGACCTCAGTTTGCTCCTCTTTGAAGTACACGCAATAGCTGTCCCTTCCCTGCTGGACGGAGGGGTGTTCTCGCCAGTGGGAAGTTCCAGTCTGTGCCTCAGAGCTCCTGCGATCCTCTTTCTCAACTGCGTGCTCCCTCTGGGGCCCTTATATGCCCTCCTGCACGCTGGCATATATCCACTTCTGTCCTTGTTTCTCCCACTTAGAGTCCTACAAGGGCTCTCCACTGCCCTGACCTACAAGTGGGAGCTCCAGAACACAGGTATGCACTCCTGAAACACTGTAGCCACCACCCACCCCTCCCCTCCACTCAAAGGTCCACGGTCTTCTTGCCTTTGCTCCCAGGGTGCTGTCTCTGCCTTGACACCCTCCTTTAGGCTGACTCCATCACTGAGACGTCACACCTCCTCCGGGAAGTCTCCCCTGATTGTTCACCTGCCTGCGGGTTGGGGTTGGATGCCTCTCTGGGCCCCCATCAGCACCCAGTTTCTCCATCCGGGCAGCCTTCCCACCGCTCCTGGTTCTCGTGTGTGCCCAAGGGCTTCTTGCTGACGTTGACTTCACCTCCTCTCCACAGCCTCCGAGGGACGTATCATGATTTTGGAGGGTCCGTGCTTGACAAGGAGAGGAGCAAGGCCCCTCACCGTGGCCCGGGGCCCTCTGGCTCGGCTCCTGCTGGCCTGGACAGCCCTTTTGTGCGTGGCAGGTGTCCAGGGCCGTTGGGATGGGGCCGTGCAGCCTGCCGGCCTCAGAAGTGTGCACAGGCGTGGCAGCCCTGGCTTCTTGCAAGGGTGTGTGGTACCCGGGATGCTGAGAGGCCCCTGGGATCTGGGCTGGGCCTGGGCTGGGCCATCCTGCTGGGTGGGAGAACGAGGCCCAGGGGACGTCCAGCCAGGTAGGGGCTCACCTGCCTCTCCTGGTCTCCTGAAGGCCTAACGTGTGTGGCTCCCGCTTTCACGCCTACTGCTGTCCTGGCTGGAGGACCCTGCCTGGTGGGAATCAGTGTGTTGTGCGTGAGTGCCGCTGCCTTCTAGGCGGCTGGGGGCAGGGGTCTGTGGAGTTAAGTCATGAAATTGGCCCTTGCCTCTGTCCTCAGGCTCCCAAACCACCCAGTCATGTTTCTTTGCCTTACGGCTTCCCTGTGTCTGTGTGCTTGTCAGTCAGTCTGTCTTTCTGTCTTGGTCTTTCTCTAAGTCCCTGTCTCTGTGTCTATCTCTGTCTGTCTTTTTCTCTGTCTATTTTTGTTTCTCCACCCGCACCCCATTCTAGTGGATCTGGAATCTGACTCTGTTTGCAAGAGACCTTCCCTCTCACCACCCCGCTACCCCAGCACAACAGCCAGCCCGCCAGTACCCTCCAACTTCTGTCCTTACTGCTTAGTGGTTCGGACCCAAAGAACACCTCTGTCTCCCCGTGGCTCCTCCGGGCCCGCAGTGGGTGGGGATGGCAGAAGATTTGAATCCTGGCCTTGACCGCTGCCTGCTGCTCTCCAGCCATCTGTAGGCATGCCTGCGGCCAGGGCTTCTGTTCCCGACCCAACCTCTGTGCCTGCACTGATGGGAAGCTGGCCCCCAGCTGCGGGGTGAGCCGAGGTGAGCAGGAAGTGATCCCCCACCCCAGGGACGGGAAGAGGAGGTGAGCGGCTTCTGGAAGCCTCTGGAAGTTTCCAGGCTGGTTTTGCTGAAGGACCAGAGCCAGGCTGGACACTTCTAGTCCCAGAGCCTTGAGCAGGTATCTCAGGGCTTTCCTGTCTGTGCCCTGTTCCCTGCTCACAGGGTCAGGGTGCAGTGTGAGCTGTATGAATGGGGGCAGCTGTCGAGGGGAGTCTTGTCTGTGCCAGAGGGGCTACACAGGCACCGTGTGTGGGCAACGTAAGTACCCCCCATGCACACCTGGGCTTGGGATCCCAGAGGCCAGGTCTCTGCTATCGTCTGCCCACTGCCCACTGGTCCCTCTTCTGGGACCAGGATTGGAGGGGACACACTCATTGTTACAATCTTATCCTTTGGTCTAGGCTGGGTTGTGGGGATTCCTGTGTGAAGAAACGCTCACTCGGGCCTCAGCTCCCTCTACTGTTAGGGAACCTCAGGCCACCCCCTTCCCTTCCTCCACAGCTGTCTGTGACCACGGCTGCCACAACGGGGGCCGCTGCATTGGGCCAAACCACTGTGCCTGTGTGTACGGCTTCATGGGGCCTCAGTGTGAGAGAGGTACCAAGCTGAGCATGGGGAAGGGGTCAGCAGGGAAGGGGCACTTCCTGAGACATGGTTGGACCCCTGGAGGGTCAAGTAGACCTCCTCTCTGCTGTCCTTGCTGCTCAGAAGGGCAGAGAAACTGTCTGATCCCAGGAAAGAAATCAGGGAGGGCTTCCTGTAGGAAGGGGTAAGTTGGAGTTCATGAGATGGACAAGCCCCCTTATGCTGCACCCCTACTGTCGAAGTGACCCCACAGGCTGAGGTGGGAGGAGTCACCTGTTGGGAGGCTGTCACCCAGGCAAAGACAGTGGTTGCAATGAGAAGTTGGATGCAGGGCGGCAAGGGATGGAGATAGTGATGAACTTCAGGTGTGCTCTGAAAACTGAGGGGCAGGTGAGTGCAGGGAAAGGCAAGACACTCAGGTTCGGTGTTGGCTGAGGAACCTGTGAGTCACCAAGGGGGCAGCTGGATACCCAGGTCTGGGGCTGCCACATCTATGGGGTCTGAAGCCCCATGGATGTTTGAGGTTCTTGGGGAAGAGAAGGGGTGGTGATTTAAGGATCCACCAAAGAAATGGAGCCCAGCCACCAGCAACTGGGAAGGAGAAGGTGAAAAGGACTGAGTGGCGATGGGGATGCCCAGGCCACTGAACCACCAGAGTGCCTTGCTTGGCCAAGGAGCCCAGAAAGGCAAAGATGGGAAGGGCCCTGGGACTAACCCCAGCACGGGGGCTGCTGCTGAGGCCCAACTGTGACTGGAGCCAGTTTGGGGAGGGTATAGCTACAAATCAGAAGCTGAGGGGCTATGGGTTGCCTGGGTTCCAGGGTGGGCTTTGGGAAACTGGATTTGGCAAGAAAAACAGAGCTGGAATTTGGGCTGACAGACAGGGAACAGTCGGGGTGGCTGAGGGAAAGTGAAGGTTAGTGGGGAGGGTGAGAGAGGAGGGGCCTGGTGTGGGGGCTGGGAGGTGGGGGCCCTAGAGAGAGGCAGGGCTGGGTGCTAGGCAAGAATGAGTAGGGATTCTAGGGTCCTAGGAGGCTGAGGCGAGAGTCTGGAAACCCTGTTTTGCTTAGGGAAGTCAGGCCTGTGTCAGAGCTCCTCTCCATACAGGCCTGGGGGCTGGCTTTGGCTTCTCCTTCTGGGAGGGGCTTCCCTTGGTCCAATGCCAGCCCCTTGATTGGAGCCATCTGGAGCATGGAGCCAGGAAGTCACATCTGGGCCCATGCCCGGTGGTGGGGGGACTGATGAGACCACCTTCGGCTGGGCGGGGATTCAGTGATGAAGAATTGTAGGTTCAGAGCATTTGGTGGATGCTGGGTCCCTCCCGGAGTCTGGGAGATTCGGCAGAGCCAGAGGTTGCTCAGGGATGGGACCAGCTCTCTAGCAGGGCATCCATGAGTCCCTGCCCAAGCCTGCAGGGAGGGTGGGCCTGGGGGAGGCGAGGGGGTCTCCAGACATGCTCTGAGCTCTGTAGGCTTGGAGGTCCTGGCTTCTGTTGGAGGTTGGTTGCACATTGCTTTGGAGAGAAAGAGTTTTGAAAGATGAATAGGAGTTCATCAGGTAAGGGAAGGGAACAGTATGATAGAGGCTCAGGGTCAGAAAAAAAAAAAAAAAATCTGGTGTGTTGGTATAGGGAGGCTGGGAAGGTGGCCACAACAGTAGTCCAGGCCAGAGAGGTGGAGGCCTGTGCTGGGCCTGCTGGGATGCAAATGCAGAAGGCGATGGGGGAGGTGGGGCAGGTTGAGGCCAGCTGCCACATCCATCTGCCCTGCAGACTACCGGACAGGGCCCTGCTTTGGTCGAGTGGGCCCTGAGGGGTGCCAGCACCAGCTGACAGGCCTCATCTGCACCAAGGCGCTCTGCTGTGCCACTGTGGGCCGGGCCTGGGGCTTCCCATGTGAGCTCTGCCCAGCTCAGCCACACCCCTGCCGCCGGGGCTTCATCCCCAATATTAACACGGGGGCCTGCCAAGGTAAGTAGAGGGGGCCAATGCGTGAGGACAGAGGTCCTGGGAACCAAGGCTGAGTGGGAGCCCTTGGCAGCTTTGGTTTCCTCCTCTGACGGGCCTCTCATCCCCTCGCAGATGTGGATGAGTGCCAGGCTGTGCCAGGCCTGTGCCAGGGGGGCAGCTGTGTCAACACTGTGGGTTCCTTTGAGTGCCGCTGCCCCACTGGACACCGGCTCAGTGAGAACAGTGCCAAGTGTGAAGGTGGGTGATGAGGCGAGGTTCAAGTTGGGACCTCCTCTCTGCTCTGCGCTGAGTGGCTCAGTCTCCCCCTGAAGGGAGGAGGAGGAGGTGGGATAGGGCTGGTGGGGGACCCTGCCTGGCTCTGACCCGGCATCGATCTCTATAGATGTGGATGAATGTGTCAGTGTGCCAGGCCTCTGCTCCGGGGGTGATTGCACCAACACAGTCGGGAGCTACGTGTGCACCTGTCCCCGTGGTTATGCCAGCAGCCTGGATGGCACTCGCTGCCTAGGTGAGCCAGGGCTCGGGGTAGGGTAGGGGGCTGAATGGGCAGGTGCCAGATAGGAGACAGACCCCTTGCTCATCTATCTCTGCAACCTTCTGGCCCTAGGGCTTCTCTAGCCCTTCAATTTCTACATCCTTCTGTGTTTTTGGACCCTGGTTTCCATCCCCTCAGAAATTCTGGCTCCTTACACTTTGGTCTTTTTGCTCTCTTGATCCCAGTCTGCAAGCCCCTCTAGCCCCCATCTCTAAGGCCTTTAGCTCTCTGGTCTCTTATCTTGGTCTCCTGGCTTCAGTGCATTCCCCCTCCCCCATGCCCCTCTACCCCTAGGACTCTGTCCTTCTGGCTTACTGGGTGGTTGTCATTCTTGCCTTCCTGGCCTCTGTTTCTATGCCCCTCTGCCCCTCTAGCCCCCATCTCTATGCCCCTCTGCCCCTCTAGCCCCATTTCTATGCCCCTCTGCCCCTCTAGCCCCCATCTCTATGCCCTCTGATTCTCTGTTCTTCATCCTCCATCTGTATGTCCTTCTGCCCATTGGCCTCACTGGTGCCAGTCTCTGTATCACTCTTTCCTCTCCTGAAGACTTTTAAAAAAGTACCCATCTTCCCCCACACCCTGTCTTTGAGATAACTGAGGCCCTGAGAGGGGAGGTTTGCTTGAGCCAAATCCACATGTAGAAGAGATTGTTACCCACACACAGCTCCCTGGACCCCTCACCCTGCCGCCACCAAGGTGGAGGCCTCTAGTCTGTGCCTTTCCCTGGATACCCACCCTCCTATAATCCCCCATACCCCATCTGGCTGGGTCAGGGGGATCCTTGGGCTCTCTCTCTCCATCCTGCTGTCTTGATGAGCTGCTCATTAGACTTCAGAGGCGGCTGACAGGGCTAGCCAGAAACACTTGTGATGCGATATGGGCAGAGCCTGGGTTTGGTGAGACAGGGTGGGCTTGGCAGGTCTCCAGCGCCACCTGGGCCCCTCAGGCTGGATCTCTACCAGGCAGGACCGAGAATGTTGTGTTTGGTGTTCTGCCAGTGTGCCGTGGCCAGTGCCAGACCTATTTATTCCTCCACCTCTCGGGACCATCTTGGCTGGCATGGTGACTAGCTCTGGGCACGTCACCTGGACTGTGGGGGCCTTTCCCAGCTACTAAATACCAGAGCCTAGATTTGAATCAAGGTCAAGTGTCCTCTGAAAATGGGCTTGCAATTCAGTCCTGTGTTCCAAGTGACCCAGGGCAAGTTCCTTAACCTCTCCGCTTAGCCTCAGCTGCCTTATGTGTGAAGTACTGGCAGTACTTACCCATTTTACTGTTCACTAACTCAGTCATGTCTGACTCTCTGCAGCCCCACGGACTGCAGCACACCAGGCTTCCCTGTCCTTCACTATCTCCTGGAGTTTGCTTAGATTCATGTCCCTTGAGTTAGTGATGCCATCCAACCATCTTATCCCCTGTCACCCCCTTCTCCTGCCCTCAATTTTTCCCAGCATCAGGGTCTTTTCCAATGAGTCAGCTCTTCACCTCACGTGGCCAAAGCATTGGAGCTTCAGCATCAGTCCTTCCAATGAATATTCAGGGCTGATTTCCTTTAGGATTGACTGGGGACTCTCAAGCAGCACAGTCTTCTCCAGCAGCACAGCTCAAAAGCATATGGAGAGGGTTACATATTTATGGAGTGATTCACCCAGGGGTGGAAGTCGGGGGTACTAAGTACACATTCAGAAACGCAGGGGAGCAGAGAAGTTGGCTTTGTGACCACTTAGCAGAGCCTGATCACAGTAGGTGCTTAATACTTGCATTTTGTCTTGTCCTCCCTACTAGAGAGGCAGCTGCTTGGCCAGATCCCCTGGGGGTTCAGGAACCTGGCTTTCCATCCCTCCTCACTCTCCAGCAGCTGTGTGACCTTGAACAAGTCTGATGACCTCTTCTTGCCCGGGCAGGCACAGCCGCGTTAGAGTGCCAGGGATGATCCTGGAATTGCAGAGCCCTGACTCCTACTCATGCACCTGGGGAATCCTCCCACCCCCACCGCCAGGTGCATGGGGGTGTGTCTGGGGAGGTAGAAATGCTAGCTGTTTTCTCAGCCTTGGGCAGCTCAGGGGTGGCTACAAGGGCCCTCTATGCTGGTTGGAGGGGTTTTTCCACTGTGGGCCACTGGCTAACATGTGTGAGTTTTCAAACCTAAAAATATGCTTTTAGAGTCAGAACCCGAGAAATCTGATCACCAAATAAAGCCATTAAGACATCACAGTGGAAGTGTGTCCATGGTTTTTGTAGCTGAGGAGCTTCTACCTCGGTCTCCCCAGGGGCTGCAGCTATGAGTCTGCTAGTCCGCCTCCCTGTTGTTCAGCTGCTCAGTTGTGTCTGGTTCTTTGAGACCCGGTGGGCTGCAGCACACCAGGCTTCCTTGTCCTTCACTCTCTCCCAGAGTTTGCTCAAACTCATGCCCACTGAGTCGGTGATGCCATCCAATCATCTCATCCTCTGTTGCCCCCTTCTGCTCCTGCTCTCAATCTTACCCAGCATCAAGGTCTTTTCCAATTGAGTCAGTTCTTCGCATCAGGTGGCCAAAGTGTTGGAGCTTCAGCTTCAGCATCAGTCCTTTCAATGAATATTCAGGGCTGATTTCCTTTACGATTGACTGGTTTGATCTCCTTGCAGTCCAAGAGACCCTCAAGATTCTTCTCCAACACCACAGTTTAAAAACATCAATTCTTTGGCATTCAGCCTTCTTTGTGGTCCAGCTCTCACATCTATATATGACTACTGGAAAAACCATAGCCTTGACTAGATGGACCTTTGTTGGCAAAGTAATGTCTCTGCTTTTTAATATGCTTTCGAGGTCGGTCATAGCTTTTCTTCCAAGGAGCAAGCATATTTTAATTTTATGGCTGCAGTCACCATCTGCAGTGATTTTGGAGCCCAAGAAAATAAAGTCTCTCACTGTTTGCATTGTTTCCCCATCTATTTGCCAGGAAGTGATGGAACCAGATGCCATGATCTTAGTTTTCTGAATGTTGAGTTTTAAGCCAGCTTTTTACTCTCCTCTTTCACTTTCGTCAAGAGGCTCTTTAGTTCCTCTTCACTTTCTGCCATAAGAGTGGTGTCATCTGCATATCTGAGTTTATTGATATTTCTCCTGGCAATCTTGATTCCAGCTTGTGCTTCATCCAGTCCTGCATTTCACATTATGTACTCTGCATATAATTTAAATAAACAGTGACAATATACAGCCTTGACATACTCCTTTCCCAGTTCGGAGCCAGTTGGTTGTTCCATGTCCGGTTCTAACTGTTGCTATTTGACTTGCATACAGGTTTCTCTGGAGGAGGTCAGGTGGTCTGGTATTCCCATCTCTTGAAGAATTTTCTACAGTTTGTTGTGATCCACACAAAGGCTTTAGCATAGTCAATGAAGCAGAAGTAGATGTTTTTCTGGAACTCTCTTGCCTTTTCTATGATCCAACGCCGTCTAGGTTCATCATAGCTTTTGCTCCCATGGTCCCTCTTCAAATTAAACTCTTGGGTTTCTGCAGAATGCCCAGGGCTGGCAAGTGAGACCACCCAGCTACAGATCCCAGCATCTCTGTTTGAGCATCCAGCTTGACTTCCCATTGAGGCAACCCCCCTGATCCTGGGATCTTCCTCAGTGTGGTTGAATATCCCAGAGAGCTTACTAACAATGCCAGCGTTCGGTATGGGACACTACTGCTTGGCATGAGCCCAAACCTCCTTTTCTGGGGTAATTTGGAAATCTTGGTTTATTACCTCTTGGTTTAAACTTGGTTTAATCCTCTCAGTGAGGATCGGCCATGTGCCAGATAGAGTGCACTCTGCAACACTCTTCTGATATGAGTACCCTGAGCATCTCTGGTCCATGGATGGTGAAACTGAGGCGCAGAAGGGCAAGGAGGTCTGTCCTGCAGATGGTGCTGGTAGAGCTGGGATGTGAAGTTGGTAACTGATCCTCAGGATTTCCCAGGTGACTCAGCAGTAAAGAATCTGCCTGCCTGCCAATGCAGGAGATGCAGGTTTGATCCCTGGCTGGGAAGATCCCCTGGAGGAGGGAATGGCTAGCACTCCAGTATTGTAGCCTGGAGAATCCCAAGAATAGAGGAGCCTGGTGGGCTACAGTCCATGGGGTCGCAAAAGAGTCAGACACGACTGAACAGTGACTGAGCACACATGAATG
The DNA here is from genome assembly GCA_935064755.1 of Tragelaphus eurycerus. NCBI lineage: Eukaryota > Metazoa > Chordata > Mammalia > Artiodactyla > Bovidae > Tragelaphus > Tragelaphus eurycerus. The sequence goes on along the minus strand of CAKXYN010000058.1, from coordinate 3,582,247 downwards.
ATGCTCCCTACTCCTCCCACCCCTCCCCCTGCTGCAGACCACCGTGCTGGCACTTGCTTCTCGGTGCTGATTGCAGGCCGCTGTACTGGAGACCTCTTGGGCCACTACACCCACAGGCAGTGCTGCTGTGACAAGGGCAGGTGCTGGGCGGCTGGCCCAGCCCCTGAGCTGTGTCCTCCACGGGGCTCTGGTGAGTGGCTGGGGGTGCCTCCCACCTTCCTTTACCCCAGAGCTCAGCCTGTGGGTTGGGAAGCCGGGGGTACAACCGAGGCTTAACTTCCAACCCCACTCCCTTGCAGATGAGTTCCAGCGACTGTGTGCCCCGGGGCTCCCACTCCTGCCTTCCTATCCAGGCCCCTTTCCCAGTCTCCCCGGCTTCGGATCCAGTGGTGGTGTGGGCCCTGGCCCCGGGCTGGCACGGCACAGCCCCCATGGCTCCAATGGTCGTCGGGTTCCCAGCCTGGGCCTTGGAGATGCCAGCATTGGTGAGGACTTGGGAGGAAGGGTCCAAGACCCCTCCAGTGGAAAAGGGAATCCAGGCCTCAGGGTCTGGACTGGGCTTTGGAGTGGGGTTCGTAGCCTGGGCAGTGGGAGTACTGACAGTAGTCTGGGGGTGGGGGCAGATTGGAGATCCCAGCCTCCAAGGCCAAGTTTGAGCTTTGGGTGAGGGTCTAGGGCTGGAATTGGAGAAGGAAATGTCAATCCACTCCAGTATTCTCGTCTGGAGAACCCCTTGGACAGAGGAACCTGGCGGGCTACAATCCAAGGAGTCGCACAGAGTCAGAGACGACTGAAATGACTTGGCACGCACACTAGGGCTGGAATGGGGGTCCGGGGTCTCAGGCAAGTGGAGCGTCTGAATTAAGGGCAGGACGCTGGGCTATAGTGGGAGAGCCTGGCCATAAGGGCTCTCCGTGTGTCTCTGAACCCAGAGGCGAGGCCCAGATCCAGGGGCCCAGCCCTCAGTCAGGCACCTGCCCCCCTCCGTCGGCCCTGCCCGCAGGCACAGCCACACTGAACCAGACCATCGACATCTGCCGACACTTCACCAACCTGTGTCTCAATGGCCGCTGCCTGCCCACCCCTTCCAGCTACCGATGCGAGTGTAACGTGGGCTACACGCAGGACGTCCGGGGGGAGTGCATCGGTGAGCGGTGGCTGGGCTGGGGGTGGGGGCGCGCGCTGCCAGACCCGGGCTCAGAGTCCCTGCCCGCAGATGTGGATGAATGTGCCAGCAGCCCCTGCCACCACGGAGACTGCATCAACACCCCCGGCTCCTACCGCTGTCGGTGTCAGGAGGGTTTTCAGGCGACGCTCACCAAGCAGACGTGCCTGGGTATGGCCGTCCCTTGGAAGTGGGGGTGCCAGGGGGCCTGGTTGGTGGAGCCTGCATCTCTGGCCCGAATTTGAGTCTTAGGGGCTGCTGGGAGGACGCCTGCTGACCACCCGCCTGCCTTGCCCTCCACCCCCCAGACATAGATGAATGCATCGCCAGCAGTGGCCTCTGCCATCACGGCCGCTGTGTCAACACGGAGGGCAGCTTCCAGTGTGTCTGCAATGCAGGCTTTGAGCTCAGCGCTGATGGCAAGAACTGTGTGGGTGAGTTGAGGATGGGCGGGTGGGGAGGGGCTTCTGGGTCCCAGTAGCTGCCTTTTGGCGCCTCCTTACCTCTTTTTAAGAAAGAAAAATACTTACTAATTTATTTGGCTGCACCAGGTCTTAGTTGTGGCATGCAGGATCTGTAGCGGTGGCATTCGAACTCTTAGTTGAGGCATTTGGGACCAGTTCTCTGACCAGGGATCGAACCCAGGACCCCTGCATTGAGAGCTTGGAGTCTTAGCCATGGGACCACCGAGGGAGTCCCTATCTTGCTTCTCGCATCTTGCTACTCCTGCTTCATTACTCCATCCTTTCTTTGGACGGATCCTCTGCTCCCCTTCCTGAGCTCAGCCAGCCCATCTGAGAGCCTTCTTGTGGTCTGTCCACTCTACCCGTGCCTTCATTCTCCCCTTGTGACTCCCAGGAAGAGGCCTCTGGGGTAAGACTGTGCTGTCTGCTTCTGCCTCTGACAAGCCCCTCATCTGCCTCCAAGAGAGGTGGGTCAGGACCATGGAGAGCTCCTTGGTCTCAGATTCCCTGTGGGGGGTGCCGACTAAACTCCCCACAGCTTGTGGGGGCCACTAGGGACCCCTTTTGTCCTCTTCTGTCACCCTGTCTGAGACCTGCCTTAATCTTCCCTCACTGGGAAGGATTTTTTTCCTTTCTGTATTCTTTTTTTTTATTTTTTAATTGAAGGATAATTGCTTTACAGAATTGTGTTATTTTTTTCCAGAGTGTTCACTTTTTATTATTAGATAGATTTAGAGAGTTGATGATCAAATTAGCTGTTTTCTTAGCATTAATGTGAAGTTCAGTAATTTATTTCCATGCATAAATCATTATTTTTATTTACATTGTTTTTTATTAGTTAGGTATCACCTACTGAAATTAATTTTTATTTAGTTTTGGCTGTGCTGAGTCTTCATCGCCGGGCACAGGCTTTCTCTAGTTGCAGTGAGCAGGGCCTCTAGTTGCTGTGCATGCACTTCTCATTCCAGTGGCTTCTCCTGTGCTCTCTCTGTGGAGCTCTAGGGTGCACAGACTAATCGTGCTCCCAGGCTCTAGAGCACAGGCTCAGTAGTTGTGGTTTAGTTGGGCTTAGTTGCTCCATGGCATGTGGGATCTTCCTGGATCAGGAATTGGACCTATGTCTCCTGCATTGGCAGGCAGATTCTTCACCACTGAGCCACCAGGGAAACCCTGGACCGAAACTAATTTTGATTAATTCTAACGATTAATTCATTGTTTCACATTTTACCATCAGGACTTGAATGTTGCCTTCAGATCTCTGCATAGTCTGTAACCAGTAAGAGTTGGTGAAATCATTAGTTTGGTCTTTTTATTTTCTCTTGGTACATATAAACTTTTAAATTAATTTTTAAAATTAAAGTATAGATGATTCACAGAGTTGTGTTAGTTTCAGATGGACAGCAAAGTTTCAGAGTCTTTTTCTTTATAGGTTATAAAATACTGAGCATAGTTGCTTGTGCATTCATTCACTTTTAAAGCCCTTCTAGCATCTTTATAGCTATATAATTCTCATACCATAAAAGTAGCCTTTTAAAGTGTACATTTCAGTGGCTTTTAGTACAAGCATGACCACAGTCTAAGTTTAGAAGCTCTTCATCACCTCCTCTGCATTGGCAGTCATTCCAGAATCAGCTGTCCTCCTTCCCCGCCCCCCACCCCTCTGCAGGAAACTCGTCTACTTTCTGTCCCCATGGACTTGCCTGTTCTGGGCATTCTGTATAAATGGAATCACACACTCTGTCGCCTTTTGTGACTGGCTTCTTTCTCTGATGCATCACATTTTCAGGATCCGTCCATGTGGTAGCACGTGTCAGAATGCCATTCCTTTTTATTGTCAAATGCCATTCCATTATATGAGCAGACAACATCTTGTCTCTACTGGCTTCTGCTGGTGGCTGTTTGGGTTGTTTCCGCTTTTGCTGTTATGGATAATTCTGCTGTGGAAGCTCACCTGCACAGTTAGGTGTGGACCTTTTATGTATTCTTATGTTTTTTCCCTCCCTATCTCCATTTCTCCCTCCCTCCCTTTCTTCCTTCTTTCTTGCTTCAATCCTTTTTTATTTAACACTGTACTTTGGTAAACAAATCATTTCTGCACTGCACCAACTGCCGCCTTTTAAATTAAACTTTTTTTAAGAGGGGTTTTAGGAAAAAAATGTTAATTTATTTGGCTGCATCAGGTCTAAGTTGTGTCATGCAGGATCTTTTGATGCCGCAGACAGGCTCTTGGCTCTGGTGCATGGGCTTCTCTCTAGTTGTGGGATGTGGGCTCCAGAGCACGCAGGCTCAATAGCTGTGGCACTCCAGCTTGGCTGCCCCACCACAAGTGGGATCCGAGTTCCCTGATCGGGGTCTAACCAGAGTCCCTGACTTTGGAAGGTGGATTCTTAACCACTGGACCACCAGGGAAGAAGTCCCTAGACTATTTTCTTGTTAGCTGATGGGTTTTGCCCTTTCCTTTTTAAATGCAGGTGCGATTCACACAAGATAAATTTAATCATTTAAAAGTGAAAATCTCAATAATTCCCAATGTTGTGCAACCACCTCTCTTTTTTTAAATAGCATTTTTAAAGATTTTTTAAAATAACGTGTATTTCTTAAAAGTTAACACTTGCATAATAGGAAACCAAAAAACACAAGCAAAACACTAAAGTCATCCATTAACACAAGCAGTTTACTGTTTGGTGTGTCCTTCCAGGTCTCATTTGTGTATTTACACAACTAAGCACCCATGTTTATGTAATAAAGATCATACAGTTATGTATTAATAATAAACATCATGATGTGTGAAACAGCATTTTTAAGTAAACAATTTGGTGGCATTCAGGATATTTCCAATGTCAGGCAACCACCATTTCATTTACGCAATTCTTTTTTGCATTTTTAAGAATTATGGCACAATTACACAGCGTAAAATTGCCCATTTTAACTCTTTTTTTTCCATTATAGTTTATTGTAAAATATTGAATATGTTCCCCGTGCTATACAGTAGGACCTTGTTTATCTATTTTATGTGGAGTAGTTTGTATCTTATCCTTTGTAAGGGAACAATTCAGTAGCATTTTTGTACATTCGCAATTTCATGCAACCACTAACCTAATTTTTTTTATTTTTATTTTTTTTGCATTTTTTATTTTGGCGAAATATACATAAGTTTTTTATTTTTTTGGATGCTCTGAGTTTTCATTGCTGCTCACAGGCTTTCTCTAGCTGTGGCGCATGACCTTCTCATGGCAGAGCATAGGCTGTAGGCACTCAGGCTTCCGTAGTTATGGCACATGTGCTTGGTTGCCCCTTGTCAGGTGGGATCTTCCTGGACCAGGGATAGAACCTGAGTTCCCTGCATTGGCAGGCGGATTCTTTACCACTGAGCCACCAGGGAAGTCCCTACATTACATGTTTATCATCTTAACCATTTTCAAATGAACAATTTGGAGGCATTTAGTGAGATGTTGTGCAGCCACCACCTGACTTATTTAAAGGACTTTGAACAACTATTCATGGAGCACCTATGTGTGCCAGGATGGAAGATGCAGATATGAGCTAGTGGTCTCAGTTGGCCCCAGGGGAGTTCACAGTCCTGCAACCTAATACCCATGCCAAACTAGTCTCTGACAGCCACATCTCATCCTATCAGGCTCCCACAGCCCTGGGAGCAGTCCCTGGAGACATGAGGGCTGGGCTGGTCTACCTGGCAGGACTGGCCCAATGAAAGGGTGGGTGCCAGGACCTTGCAGGGACCCAGCCTCTCCTGGTGTCCCCAGACCACAACGAGTGTGCAACCACCACCATGTGTGCCAACGGAGTGTGCCTGAACGAGGACGGCAGCTTCACGTGTCTCTGCAAACCCGGCTTCCTGCTGGCACCTGGTGGCCGCCACTGTGTGGGTGAGAAACTGCAGGCTGGACCATAGGGGAACCCATGGGGATGGGGAAGAAGAGGAAAGGGGAGGTGGCAAGGGCGGGTGGGGTGTGGGGATGGGGTGGCTGGGACCCGTTGCAGTGCCCCCCCACGACCCCTACAGACATCGATGAGTGCCAGACGCCGGGCATCTGCATGAATGGTCACTGCACCAACACCGAGGGCTCCTTCCACTGCCGCTGCCTTGGGGGGCTCGCAGTGGGCGCCGATGGTCGAGTGTGTGTGGACACCCACATGCGCAGCACGTGCTATGGGACCCTCGACCAGGGCTCCTGCACCCGCCCCTTCCCTGGTGCTGTCACCAAATCTGAGTGCTGCTGTGCAAGCCCAGCCCATGGGTTTGGGGAGCCCTGCCAGCCGTGTCCCCCCAAGAACTCTGGTGAGAGCCTCAGCTGCCCCGCACCCATGCACTTTCCATGGCCCCGCTTTCCTTTAGTCCTTGCTTGTGGTTTGTAACTGCGGGGGACAGTGCAGGGGGGGCTTGGCTCCCATGGGCTGGGATGGATGTCTCTCCCCCAAGAAGAGACAGAAGGAAGACTGTTCTTCCCACTGGAGCAGGCATCTTAGTCCTAGACCCTTGCCCAGCCCCAAGGGGCCACGTCTTGGGCATGGCTTGGCTTCAGCAATGGCCAATGACCGCCCCTCTCTCCCTGTTCCTGCCACTGCAGCTGAGTTCCAGGCCCTATGCAGCAGCGGTCTTGGCATCACCACGGATGGCAGAGGTGAGCGGGGCGGGGCTGGGACTGAGGGCCAGGAACCTGGCTGGGAACCCGGTCAGGTCACTGGGTTCCACAAAGTATCACACGCTGGGGGGTGATTCTCCTATAGCTCTGGAGGCTAAGTGTCCCAGATCAAGGTGTGAGCAGGGGTGGCCTCTTCAGAGGCTGTGAGGAAGAGTCTGTCTCACACCTCTCTCAGCTTCTGGCACTTAGGTGTTAATCCTTGCCTGGTCGAAGCATTTCCCTGATCTCTGCCTTCATCCTTTTTTTTTTTTTTAAATTTACAATGTTTCTGGTGTACAGCAAAGTGATTCAGGCACTATATATATATATATATATATGATATATATACCTTTCGGTATATATGTATTTATATATATACATACATATGTATATATATACACATTATATACATATATATAATATATACATGTATATGTATAATACATGTATATACATGTATATATATACATACATATATAAAAATATATATAAATATAAAATTTATATAAAAATATATTTCAGATCAGATCAGATCAGTAGCTCAGTTGTGTCCAACTCTTTGCGACCCCATGAACCGCAGCATGCCAGGCCTCCCTGTCCATCACCAACTCCTGGAGGTCACTCAGACTCACATCCATCGAGTCAGTGATGCCATCCAGCCATCTCATCCTCTGTCGTCCCCTTCTCCTCCTGCCCCCAATCCCTCCCAGCATCAGAGTCTTCTCCAATGAGTCAACTCTTCGCATGAGGTGGCCAAAGTACTGGAGTTTCAGCTTTAGTATCATTCCTTCCAAAGAAATCCCAGGGCTGATCTCCTTCAGAATGGACTGGTTGGATCTCCCTGCAGTCCAAGGGACTCTCAAGAGTCTTCTCCAACACCACAGTTCAAAAGCATCAGTTCTTCAGCACTCAGCCTTCTTCACAGTCCAGCTCTCACATCCATACATGACCACAGGAAAGACCATAGCCTTGACTAGGCGAACCTTTGTTGGCAAAGTAATGTCTCTGCTTTTGAATATGCTATCTAGGTTGGTCATAACTTTCCTTCCAAGGAGTAAGCGTCTTTTAATTTCATGGCTGCAGTCATCATCTGCAGTGATTTTGGAGCCCAGAAAAATAAAGTCTCACACTGTTTCCACTGTTTCCCCATCTATTTCCCATGAAGTGATGGGACCAGATGCCATGATCTTCGTTTTCTGAATGTTGAGCTTTAAGCCAACTTTTTCACTCTCCACTTTCACTTTCATCAAGAGGCTTTTTAGGCCCTCTTCACTTTCTGCCATAAGAGTGGTGTCATCCGCATATCTGAGGTTATTGATATTTCTCCCAGCAATCTTGATTCCAACTTGTGTTCTTCCAGTCCAGCATTTCTCATGATGTACTCTGCATATAAGTTAAATAAACATGGTGACAATATACAGCCTTGACGTACTCCTTTTCCTATTTGGAACCAGTCTGTTGTTCCATCAGATCAGATCAGATCAGTCACTCAGTTGTGTCCGACTCTTTGCGACCCCATGAACCGCAGCACGCCAGGCCTCCCTGTCCATCACCAGCTCCCGGAGGTCACCCAGACTCATACCTTTCGAGTCAGTGATGCCATCCAGCCATCTCATCCTCTGTCGTCCCCTTCTCCTCCTGCCCTCAATCCCTCCCAGCATCAGAGTCTTCTCCAATGAGTCAACTCTTCGCATGAGGTGGCCAAAATACTGGAGCTTCAGCTTTAGCATCATTCCTTCTAAAGAAATTCCAGGATTGATCTCCTTCAGAATGGACTGGTTGGATCTCCCTGCAGTCCAAGGGACTCTCAAGAGTCTTCTCCAACACCACAGTTCAAAAGCATCAGTTCTTCAGCACTCAGCCTTCTTCACAGTCCAGCTCTCACATCCGTACATGACCACAGGAAAGACCATAGCCTTGACTAGGCGAACCTTTGTTGGCAAAGTAATGTCTCTGCTTTTGAATATGCTATCTAGGTTGGTCATAACTTTCCTTCCAAGGAGTAAGCGTCTTTTAATTTCATGACTGCAGTCACCATCTGCAGTGATTTTGGAGCCCAGAAAAACAAATTCTGACACTGTTTCCACTGTTTCCCCATCTATTTCCCATGTAGTGATGGGACCAGATGCCGTGATCTTCGTTTTCTGAATGTTGAGCTTTAAGCCAACCTTTTCACTCTCCACTTTCACTTTCATCAAGAGGCTTTTTAGCCCCTCTTCACTTTCTGCCATAAGAGTCGTGTCATCTGCATATCTGAGGTTATTGATATTTCTCCCAGCAATCTTGATTCCAACTTCTGTTTCTTCCAGTCCAGCATTTCTCATGATGTACTCTGCATATAAGTTAAATAAACATGGTGACAATATGCAGCCTTGACGTACTCCTTTTCCTATTTGGAACCAGTCTGTTGTTCCATGACCAGTTCTAACTGTTGCTTCCTGACCTGCATACAGATTTCTCAAGAGGCAGATCAGGTGGTCTGGTATTCCCATCTCTTTCAGGATTTTCCACAGTTTATTGTGATCCACACAGTCAAAGGCTTTGGCATAGTCAATAAAGCAGAAATAGATGTTTTTCTGGAACTCTCTTGCTTTTTCCATGATCCAGCGGATGTTGGCAATTTGATCTCTGGTTCCTCTGCCTTTTCTAAAACCAGCTTGAACATCAGGAAGTTCACGGTTCACATATTGCTGAAGCCTGGCTTGGAGAATTTTTCGCATTACTTTACTAGCGTGTGAGATGAGTGCAATTGTGCGGTAGTTTGAGCACTCTTTGGCATTGCCTTTCTTTGGGATTGGGATGAAAACTGACCTTTTCCGATCTTATGGCCACTGCCGAGTTTTCCAAATTTGCTGGCATATTGAGTGCAGCACTTTCACAGCATCCTCTTTCAGGATTTGGAATAGCTCCACTGGAATTCCATCACCTCCACTAGCTTTGTTCGTAGTGATGCTTTCTAAGGCCCACTTGACTTCACATTCCAGGATGTCTGGCTCTAGGTCAGTGATCACACCATCGTGATTATCTGGGTCATGAAGCCCTTTTTTGTACAGTTCTTCTGTGTATTCTTGCCACCTCTTCTTAATATCTTCTGCTTCTGTTAGGTCCATACCATTTCTGTCCTTTATTGAGCCCATCTTTGCATGAAATGTTCCTTTGGTATCTCTGATTTTCTTGAAGAGATCCCTAGTCTTTCCCATTCTGTTGTTTTTCTCTGTTTCTTTGCATTGATCGCTGAAGAAGGCTTTCTTATCTCTTCTTGCTATTCTTTGGAACTCTGCATTCAGATGTTTATATCTTTCCTTTTCTCCTTTGCTTTTTGCTTCTCTTCTTTTCACAGCTATTTGTAAGGCCTCCCCAGACAGCCATTTTGCTTTTTTGCATTTCTTTTCCATGGGGATGGTCTTGATCCCTGTCTCCTGTACAATGTCACGAACCTCATTCCATAGTTCATCAGGCACTCTGTCTATCAGATCTAGTCCCTTAAATCTATTTCTCACTTCCACTGTATAATCATAAGGGATTTGATTTAGGTCATACCTGAATGGTCTAGTGGTTTTCCCTACTTTCTTCAATTTCAGTCTGAATTTGGCAATAAGGAGTTCATGGTTTGAGCCACAGTCAGCTCCTGGTCTTGTTTTTGCTGACTGTATAGAGCTTCTCCATCTTTGGCTGCCAACAATATAATCAATCTGATTTTGGTGTTGACCATCTGGTGATGTCCATGTATAGAGTCTTCTCTTGTGTTGTTGGAAGAGGGTGTTTGCTATGACCAGTGCATTTTCTTGGCAAAACTCTATTAGTCTTTGCCCTGCTTCATTCTGTATTCCAAGGTCAAATTTGCCTGTTACTCCAGGTGTTTCTTGACCTCCTACTTTTGCATTCCAGTCCCCTAGAATGAAAAGGACATCTTTTTGGGTGTTAGTTCTAAAAGGTCTTGTAGGTCTTCATAGAACCGTTCAACTTCAGCTTCTTCGGCGTTACTGGTTGGGGCATAGACTTGGATTACTGTGACATTGAATGGTTTGCCTTGGAAACGAACAGAGATCATTCTGTTGTTTTTGAGATTGCATCCAAGTACTGCATTTCGGACTCTTTTGTTGACCATGATGGCCACTCCATTTCTTCTGAGGGATTCCTGCCCACAGTAGTAGATATAATGGTCCTCTGAGTTAAATTCACCCATTCCAGTCCATTTTAGTTCGCTAATTCCTAGAATGTCAACATTCACTCTGGCCATCTCTTGTTTGACCACTTCCAATTTGCCTTGATTCATGGACCTGACATTCCAGGTTCCTATGCAATATTGCTCTTTACAGCATTGGACTTTACTTCTATCACCAGACACATCCACAGCTGGGTATTCTTTTTGCTTTGGCTCCATCCCTTCATTCTTTCTGGAGTTATTTCTCCACTGATCTCCAGTAGCATATTGGGCCCCTACTGACCTGGGGAGTTTCTCTTTCAGTATCCTATCATTTTGCCTTTTCATACTGTTCATGGGGTTCTCAAGGCAAGAATACTGAAGTGGTTTGCCATTCCCTTCTCCAGTGGACCACACCCTGTCAGATCTCTCCACCATGACCCGCCCATCCTGGGTTGCCCCAGGGGCATGGCTTAATTTCATTGAGTTAGACAAGGCTGTGGTCCTGGTGTGATTAGATTGACTAGTTTTCTGTGAGTATGGTTTCAGTGTGTTTGCCCTCTGATGCCCTCTTGCAAGACCTACCGTCTTGCTTGGGTTTCTCTTACCTTGCGTGTGGGGTATCTCTTCCCAGCTGCTCCAGCAAAGCACAGCCATCGCACCTTACCTTGGACGAGGGGTATCTCCTCACCGCCGCCCTTCCTGACCTCCGTCGTAGGGTAGCTCCTCTCAGCCGTGCTTAGTGCACCAGTCCTCACCGCTGTCCTTCCTCGGTCGTGGGGTAGCTCCTCTCAGCTGCGCTCTTAGTGCGCCCATCGCGGCCGGCGAGGCGCTCTATAAATATATATGTACTATGTATATATAGTATATATATACATAGTATATATATACATACACACAGTTTTTAGATTTTTTGCCCTTATAAGTTATTATAAAATATTGAGTTTAATTCTCGTGCTATACAGTAGGCCCTTGCACTTTAAAAGAATTTATTTTGCTGATGTAATAACGTCTGTTCCATGAGTTCCACACTGGAGACAGTTTTGCCACCTCCCAGGTGCCATTTGGCAATGTCTGGACAAATATTGGGGAGGGCGCTCTTGGCATCTCATGGGTAGACGTTGGAAATGTTGCTCAACATCTTACATTACACAGGTTCCCCCTCCCCCTGCACAAAGCAAAGAATGATCCGACTCCAAATAGCCACGGTGTTGAGAAACCCTGGTTTCCAGGGAAAGGAGGCAGGGTCTAGGTTGGAGCTCTGGCCCCGGAGGACCTGACTTCTGGAGCCTCCAGGGAACCAGGGCAGCTGCTGATGCCGTCTTCCTGCTGCAGACATCAACGAATGTGCCCTCAACCCCGACGTCTGTGCCAACGGCATGTGTGAGAACCTGCGGGGCAGCTACCGCTGCATCTGCAACCTGGGCTACGAGGCAGTCTTGGATGGCAGGGAGTGCACTGGTGAGCGTGCCGGGCGAGTGGACGGGCGGAGGGGGTGCCGCCCCCGCTGCACACCCCTCACCCCACTCTCCGGCCCCATCCCTGCCTTGCAGATGTGGATGAATGTGCCCTCAACAGCCTCCTGTGTGACAACGGGCGGTGCAGGAACAGCCCGGGCAGCTATAGCTGCTCCTGCCCCCAGGGCTTCAGCTTCCGGCCAGACACGGAGACCTGCGAAGGTACAGGGTCCTGGGGGGCACACAGACACGCACACACACTCAAGTACTTATGCACACTGCATGCTATGGGTACACACATGCTGCCAGATGCATGTATACCTGCATTTATTCACAGACATGCTCAAAGCCATACATGTATTCATAGTCTCACAGTTACACTCTTAGGTACACATTCACACAGTACCCACATTCACACTTATTCTCACTGATGCGAAGAGCCGACTCATTGGAAAATATCCTATTGCTGGGAAAGATTGAGGGCCTGAAGAGGAGGGGGCAACACAGGATGGATGGCATCACTGACTCAATGGACATGAGTCTGAGCAAATTCCAGGAGATGGTGAAGGACAGGGAAGCCTGGCGTGCTGCACTGTATAAGGCACACCCTTATACAGACACTCTGACATTCACACACTTGATTACACACACCAGTATTCACACAAAACAGACTTACACACCCATATTCACACTCAGTCACAGTCCCACACATCACTCTCATGTGAGTACTGGTGTGTGTCATCAAGTGTGTGAATGTCAGAGTGTCTGTATAAGGGTGTGCCTTAGAGGGTGTAACTCTGGTTATGAGCATATGTGTAAAGAGTGAGAATTGTTCAGCCACTTAGTCATGTCTGACTCCCTGTGGGCCCATGGGGGCACACTTAGGCTCACAGCTACACACACTAATATGTGCAGATACCACATACCCACACAGCTGTGCATTCACACACTTATATATACTCACACACAGGAATATGTGCCCACTGGCCCTCACACACACTTTGTTGCAATGACTTTGTCCATTACAGACCCCTGGGCACTCAGATACTTGCACAAGCGCGTGCGCGCGCGCGCACACACACACACACACACACACACACACAGAGTTAAGCTCAAGCCTCCGCAGACTGCCCCCTCTCCCACCACAACTAGGTCTCCTCCCCCTCTGGGTTTTCCTCCTGCCTGTCACTCTCGGCCTCTCTTGTGCCATGACTGACCCTTGCAGGGCCACCGTTCCCCACCGTGCCTGTCCCTGTACACTTTCACCCGTGCGGGTGATCCTGCGTGTCGGCGTGCACGCGCAGGTGCACTGCACAATTTAATGCAAACACACGCGCCTCTGCGCCTGCCCAGTCCGTTCCCTCGCCTTCTGACCGCATGCGCCCCCTGCTGTTGGACTTTGGCAGCGGCGAAGGGGAGGGGCCTCAGGTCGCGTGCGGCTCCAGTTCCTGCAGCTCAGGGGTCTGACTGGGGTCGGTGGCGGGTTGCCTTTGTAGACATCGACGAGTGCCTGTCCAGCCCGTGTGTGAATGGCGTGTGCCGCAACCTGGCCGGCTCCTACGCTTGCGAGTGTGCCCCCGGCAGCCGCCTGGGACCTTCTGGCACCATGTGCCTAGGTGAGAAGCCACCGGAGCAGCGGGACGAAGTGAAGTCGCTCAGTCGTGTCCGACTCTTGTACCCCACGGACTGTAGCCCCCAGCCCTCTGTCTATGGGATTTTCCAGTCAATGGTACTGGAGTGGGTTGCCATTTCCTTCTCCAGGGATCTTCCCACCCAGGGATTGACCCGGTCCCCCCTGTGCAGACGCTACCATCTGAGCCACCAGGGAAGTGTGAAGTCGCGCAGGTGGGGCGCCTGCCAAATGACACAGCCGGCCCCTTCCCGCAGACAGCACCAAAGGCACCTGCTGGCTGAAGATCCAGGATGGCCGCTGCGAGGCGAACCTGCACGGAGCCACCCTGCGCTCCGAGTGCTGCGCCACGCTCGGCACTGCCTGGGGCAGTCCCTGCGAACGCTGTGACATGGGTAATGCCCTGGGGGGTTCGGCCCTGGGGGCTCCCTGGCCATTGAGAGAACCGTGGGGGGGCGGGGGACAGGTCCCCTGGATCCGAGTGGAGAGAATGACTCCTCTCCCCAATCACAGACCCCGCCTGCGCCCGAGGCTTCGCACGCGTGAAGGGGCTCAGCTGCGAAGGTAACTCCCCACCCTGTGGACTTCACCGCCACTCCCCCCCCCCCACCACCAGGAGCAGGCAAGGGTCACGGTGGCTGCCTAAGGCCCTCTCTGAAGTCATTGGAGATCTCTCTCCTTGGTATCCGGGTCTTCCCCACAATCCCGCAGCCCAGGAGACTGGCACTGCCTCTTCCCACCTCCCCAAGAACCATGTGGTGTCCTGAGCCCCTAAGAAGCCAGCTCCCTGGGAGCCTCCAGCTCTAGCTTCTCCTTGCTTGCTGCTGCCTAGATGTGAATGAATGTGAGGTCTTCCCTGGCATCTGTCCCAACGGGCGCTGCATCAACACCGCGGGCTCCTTCCGCTGCGAGTGTCCAGAGGGCCTGATCCTGGACACCTCCGGCCGGCTGTGCATAGGTGAGTGTGGGCCTGCAGGGCCCGGCGCAGGGCCGCCAGCCCTCCCTTCACTGCCTCCACTCCCAACAGCTGGAGGCCCTTCCTAGGGACAGGTGGAGTCTTGGGGGTCCTCTTGGACTCTGCCCACCCCCTTGCTAATGTGTCTCCAAAGACATTTGTTTTTTTGGAGGGGTTGGATCCCCTTAATCAACTGCCCTTCTAATGAAGCTCATTGCAAATGGTACAGTCTCGTGGAATGTTACCTGCCACCTTGGTATATTCTTTCTTGCTACCAAACAAGATTTACACAAGGTGGATTTGAGCACGAGGCACCTGCCTCTATTATGAGTGGTAATTCATGCCTGCAGCCCTTCCTCAGCATCCAGGGCTCAAACCCTCACCCTGAATGGCTTGCTCTCAGGCTCAAAGGCTCTGAGATATTTTCCCCCTCAAGGAGGGCTTCTTGCTTTACACCATCAACATCTTGAACAGGACATTTCTTGGCCAAGAGCATCCACCAGCCAGCAGGTAGGACTCTGCATTCTATCAGTTTTTCCTCCCATAGTAACATTAACCCATTAGTGGCCTCCTCGGTGGCACCATGGAGCCTGGTCAACAGAAGGCAGATGGGCCTTAATGACTCTTTTCAACTTCAACTTCCTTCTAAACTGAGCTTCAGGTGTGCATCAGGTTTTCTTGCTGATCCCAGAGTGTGAGCAAGGAAAGAAAGTAGCCGAGTTAAGAAAAAATAAAAACATTGCTGAATTCACAGCCAGGTGAAATGCTGTCTGAGCAGCCCTGGACCAAGGCATTGGGTACCCAGGAACTTAAGACGGATCCCTGTGTGTCATGGCACTTCTGTTTATTTTTTTCTAAAGATTCTGTAACAGGGTCTCATTTTCAAATGGATACACTTAAACGTATGTTCCTTTTGCAAGGAGTGAAAAATTGTCCTAGTCTAGGGATCAGCCCACTCCAGTACTCTTGCCTGGAAAATCCCATGGACGGAGGGGCCTGGTGGGCTGCGGTCCATGGGGTCGCTAGAAGTCGGACACGACTGAGCGACTTCACTTTATTTTTTCACTTTCATGCACTGGAGAAGGAAATGGCAACCTACTCCAGTGTTCTTGCCTGGAGAATCCCAGGGACGGGGGAGCCTGGTGGGCTGCCGTCTATGGGGTCGCAGAGTCGGACACGACTGAAGCGACTTAGCAGCAGCAGCAGCAAGGATCAGCCAGTTGTTTCTGCAAAGGGCCAGAGAGTAAATATTTTCAGCTTTAGGGGCCTCACAATCTGTTGCAGCTACTCAGCTCTACCGTGTAGGACAGAAATAAATGAATGTGACTGTATGTCAATAAAACTTTATTTACAAAAACAGCAGGCAGTTGGCATCCTGGGCCGTAGTTAACCAGCCCCAGTCTTAGACCATCGTGTCTGGTATTGAGGAAGACTTATCCATTGCCAGATTATTCTGAGGAGGTTTTAAAAATTAAACATACACACTCTGGAGCCAGGTGGCTTGGTGTGAATCTATCTCTTCCTCTTACTGTGTGGCCTCAGGCCAGCTACCTAACCCATCTCTGCCTCAGTTTTCTTGCCTGTAAAATGAGCATGATGATAACCATTTTCCTCTTGGTGTTATCTTAAAGACTAAATGGGTTGATGAGCTTAGAACAGTGCCCAGCACATAGCAAGCACCTAGCAGTGCAAGTTATTATTAAAATGTAACTTTGGGGGACTGCCCTGGTAGTCTAGTGGTTAAGACTTTGCCTTCCAATCCAGGGGGTACAGGTTCCTTCCCTGGTCCGGGAGCTAAGACCCCACATGCCTGTCGGCCAAAAAGCCAAAACATGAAACAGAAGCAATATTGTAACAAATTCAATAAAGACCTTAAAAATGGTCCACATCAAAAAAAAAAATCTTTAAAAAATTTTTGTTTTAAAAAAATGTAACTGTTGGGTTATACCCTTATTCCAGTGTAACTGTTGGGAATTCACTGTGGTCCAGTGGTTAAGACTTAGCTGTTTTTACTGCCAATGCCCTGGGTTTAATCCCTGGTCAGGGAACTTAAATTCCACAAGCCCCATAGTGTGGAAAAAAAAAAAAAGTCGCTGGAGGACATGGACTGTCAGCTGAGGAAATCAGTCTTCCCACTGGGGAGGAAGTTTCGGATGACACTGCCTGTCCTGGCAGCCAGAGTGTGGCAGGGGTGGGACCAGTGACCACCCCTCCTTGCAGACACGCGCCTGGAGCTTTGTTTCCTGCGCTGGGAGGAGGACGAGTGTGGGGCTGCCCTGCTGGGCAAGTACCGGATGGACGTCTGCTGCTGTACCGTGGGGGCTGCATGGGGCACTGCATGCGAGGCGTGCCCAGAGCCCGAGTCCCCGGCTTTCACCAGCCTGTGTCCCTGGGGGCTGGGCTTTGCCAGCCGGGACTTCCTGTCAGGCCGTCCCTTCTACAAAGGTGCGTTTGGGCTTGGGGAGCCTGGATGGAGGATGGGAAGAGGGCAGAGCATGGGCAGAGACCTGGAGGTGGGAAGCAGGTTTGGGAGAGACCAGATATCTGTGATCAGAGGGGTGAACGCTCAGGAAGCAGGGATTCAGGGACATGGAGTAGTGTGACGTTTTGTACTCCCGTGCTGCAGATGTGAACGAGTGCAAAGCCTTCCCTGGGCTGTGCGCCCATGGCACCTGCCGCAACACCGTGGGCAGCTTCCGTTGCTCCTGTGTGGGGGGCTTCGCTCTGGATGCCCAAGAAAGGAACTGCACAGGTATGTACCTGCCTCTGCCTCCTTGGCAGGTGCCTGCAGGGATGGGGAGCCACAAACTAGAGGTGCCCAAAAGGCAAGAACTAGCCTTGTTTGGCCTGCCTGTCTGCTGTGTGACCCAGGGAAGCTCAGTACCCGTTCTGGGCCTCCAGGATCCCGGCTATAAAAGGAAGGGCAGGCAAAAGCTGGCACTAGTGGTAAAGAACCCTCCTGCTAACGCAGGAGACATAAGAGACACAGGTTCGACCCCTGAGTCAGGAAGATCCCCTGGAGAAGGGCATGGCAACCTACTCCATTATTCTCATCTGGAGAATCCCATGGACAGAGGAGTCTGGTGGGCTGCAGTCCATAGGATTGCAAAGGGTCAGACATGAATGAAGCAACTTGGCATGGCAAAGTAACCTCCAGCAACTTCCCTGGTAGACCTTTGGCTAAGACTCCATGCTTCAAATGCAGGGGGCCTGGGTTCAATCCCTGGTCAGGGAACTAGATCCCACATACCTCAACTGAAAGATCCTGCATGCCTCAACTAAGACCCAATGCAGCAAGTTAATAAATTGATTAATTTAAAACTGACCTCTAGGGGCCTGCGGGCTGGAAAGAAATTCCCTCCTCTCATCTTGGGGTGCATTCATAGCACCTCCATTTCCCTAGCTCTGTTCAATGCCTTGGGGCTCCCCTGTGGCCCCGGGTGTCTACAGACATAGAGGCCTGGCCCATGTCCACTGTCTCCACAGACATTGACGAGTGCCGCATCTCCCCTGACCTCTGTGGCCAGGGCACCTGTGTCAACACCCCGGGCAGCTTTGAGTGCGAGTGTCTCCGTGGCTACGAGAGTGGCTTCATGCTCATGAAGAACTGCATGGGTAGGCAGTCACCCCAGGGCAGGGTGGTGCCCGCGGGTCTTGGGGCCGAGCCGAGGAATGGGGTGGGAGGACATTGCTGTGCTGGATGTGGGTGGAGGGGGCAGGAGGAGAGAGAAGCCATGATCCAGCTGGGACAGGAGGTGTGGGTGTCGTCCCTGAAGACTGCCGGACACTGGGTCTGGC
Source organism: Tragelaphus eurycerus (assembly GCA_935064755.1). Lineage (NCBI taxonomy): Eukaryota > Metazoa > Chordata > Mammalia > Artiodactyla > Bovidae > Tragelaphus > Tragelaphus eurycerus. Next base: position 3,563,991 of record CAKXYN010000058.1, on the reverse strand, counting down.
ATTCAGAGGAGAAGCATGGGGACCAAGATTTGGGCAGGTTCTCCTAGGGTGGGGGGTAGCATGAGAAGAGGAGAGGGCCCTGGAGAGAGGAGCCTCTTCCCTTTTCATTTTTCTCATTCATTCAGTGAACGTTTCACATGCATCTACTCGGGGGAACTATGGAGAGCTCGGATACAGGGGGCCATTTCCTTGGAGCTCAAGACCTAATAGGGAGGATAAAATAAATCCCTAGACAAACAGAAAATAAAGAGCCACTGTCAGAAGCACTTGAAAGGGCTATATGGTGCAGTGTGAGCTGAGAACCCCAGGGATGTATCCCATTCTGTGGGGCCAAGAGAGTGGGAGTAATTGTGGTGAAGAAGGGCTGAAGAGTTGTATGGAGAAAGAACAGTGTGTGCAAAGGCCCTGGGGTGGATGTGAGGGATGGAAGGAGCTGCTGTGGGGAGGAGGGAAGGTGGAAGGGGGGACCGTGTGTGCAAAGGCCCTGAGGTTGACATGAGAGATGGGAGGAAGCCCCTGAGGCTGGAGTGGGAGGAGAGTGGTGAGATGAGTGGTGAGGCCCCCGGTTCCATGTACTGATGCCCGGTGGGGCTGGGCCTTGCCTTCCCCCTGTCACTTTGGGGGTGGGGAGGGGGTTCCTCAAGGCCTCCTTTAGCACCAGGAATGTCAGCCTGTGTCCCTGCAAACTCTGAGAATTCCAGCTTCCCTCCCATTCTGACTCCCCTGGGTCATCCACACCCCAGGGCTCCAGACTCTCTTGGCCTCAGCCAGGGCAACATGGTTGGGGGATGGGGGCAACAGGGGGGAGCTTCCACGAGCCCCATCACACCAACCAGGGTCAGCATCTCACACCTCTTTTCTCTCTCCACATGCCCAGATGTGGATGAGTGTGCCCGGGATCCGCTGCTGTGCCGGGGAGGCACATGTACCAACACAGATGGGAGTTATGAGTGCCAGTGTCCCCCTGGACATGCGCTGGCATCTGAGGGCACTGCCTGCGAAGGTGAGTGTGGCTTGCATGAGGGAGAGGATACGAGTATGCGTGTTTATGCGTCTCCCTGAGTACATACTTGTGTATTTGTGTGCATGAGTGGTCGCATGCATCGGGTATTAGGAGAGCACATTTGTGTGTGTTTCTGTGTGAAAACGGAAAATCGAGTGTGTGAGTGTGGGTCAGTGTGCACCCATGTGAAGTGTCACTTGTGTGGTTGTGAGATGAAAGGAGTGTGTATTTGTGTGTCTGAGCATGCAGGTATGTTTCTGGGAATGCGTCTGTCCAAGAGTGAGTGTGTATTGGTGTTTGTGTGAGTCTGTGAGTCTGTAAGTGTCTACACAAGGATGATTGTTCTTATGTAAGGCAATGGAAGTGGTTGTGTGTCTACATAAGGTTGTGAGAGAGTGTGTGTCTAAGTGTGGGCATGTGTTTGCACACAGGTGGGTGTGTTTGTGGAGGGGGCTGTGTGCATGTAGGTGTGTCTGTTGAGCGTGTGTTTGTATGTGTGTACACAGGGGGTGGGGCTTCCCCAGTGGCTCAGCGATTAAGAATCTGCCTGCACTACGGGAGACATAGGAGATGCAGGTTTGATCCCTGGGTTGTGAAGATCCCCTGGAGGAGGGCATTGCAACCCATTCCAGTATTCTTGCCTGGAGAATCCCATGGACAGAGGAGCCTGGTGGGCTACAGTCCATGGGGTTTCAGAGTCGGACATTACTGAAGTGACTTAGCACACACGCACACAAGGGTTGTTTGTGAGTCTAAATGAGTGGATAAGAAAATGTGACACAAGGGCAAATCCAATGCAATGCAAGGTGTGCAAATGTGTTTATGAGTGGGCATGAGGTGTGTTTGTGAGTCTGAGTGTGCATCTGGCTATGCAGATGTGTGTCTGCTGAGGGTGATTGTGTTTGTACGCAAATAAGTGTGAGGGTGTGCTGCTGTGTGAGCTGTGTGCATGTGGCTGTGTGGATCAGGTTGTGGGTCTGTCTGCTGGGGGTGAGTGTGTATCAAGGGTGTGTTTTGGGTGTCTTGTGAGTGTGCACCTGGGTGGATGTGTGGATCAGGGTGAGGTCCCCTTTTGTACTGGGCTTCCCCAGTGGCTCAGCGGTAGAATCCACCTGCAATGCAGGAGACATAAGAGACACAGGTTCAGTCTCTGGGTCAGGAAGATCCCCTGGAGGAGGGCATGGCAACCCACTCCAGTATTTTTGCCTGGAGAATCCCATGGACAGAGGAGCCTGGAGGGCTGCAGTCCATGGGGTGGAAAAGAGTCGAATATGACTGAAATGACTTCACGCACATGTTTGTACCAGGGCGAGATGTAGACTCACACTCATGGGGGGGCCATAGATGCAAGAGTGTGAGTACATCACCGTGCATGCGTGTGTCCCTGTTGCAGAAGGTGGCTGGGCACAGGCCCATCCTTTCCTGGGGCCCCTCCGCCACCTGCTGCCCTTACCAGCCATCCGTTTCCCCCGTAGACGTGGATGAGTGTTCCCTGAGTGACGGCCTGTGTCCGCACGGCCAGTGTGTCAACGTCATCGGTGCCTTCCAGTGCTCTTGCTATGCCGGCTTCCAGAGCACACCTGACCGCCAAGGCTGCGTGGGTGAGACCGCGCCCGCCCCCAGCTCCAGCCGCGGCCCCCGCCGCCGCCGCAGTCTCTCCTGGCCTCAGTCCGAGGCCCTGCCTCTACCCTTGACCACCCCCGCCCCGACAGTCAGCCCCTAGCCTTCCACTTCCACCTTGCCCCGCCTCCCATCTCGTCTTACCTCTTACCACACCCTCACTATGCCCCGCCTCCCGCCTGGCCACGCTCCTGCCACGCCCCCAGCTCGCCCCGCCTCACCCTGCCTCCTGCCACGCCCTCACCTTGCCCCGCCTCCTGCCTTGTCACGCCTCCGTCACGCCCCCCACCTCGCCTTGCCCTACCTCCGGCGGTGCCCGCTACCTCTTCCTGCCTCCTGCAGATGTGGACGAATGCCGCACCAGGAATGGTGGTTGCCACGTCCACTGTGTTAACACCAAGGGCAGCTACCAGTGTGGCTGCGGACCTGGCTACTCTCTCATGCCCGATGGGAGGGCGTGTGAAGGTGGGTGGGTGCAGCCCCCTCCCTCCGGCCTGGGATGTGGGAACCCACCTGGCTCGGCCCAAATGAAGCCAGCCACACCCTAGCCAGGCCACTGACCCCGCAGAAGTGTCCCTGGGGTTCCCCCTCTGTCCCTTCCCACCTGCAGCCCGACCTCTACCCTGGTCCCCCAGATGTGAACGAATGTGAGCAGAATCCGGACATCTGTGATGGGGGCCAGTGCACCAACATGCCAGGGGGTCACCGCTGCCTCTGCTATGACGGCTTTGTGGCCACGTTGGACATGAGGATGTGCATAGGTGAGGGGCTGGGACTACATACAGGTGGAGGAGGCAGCTTCACTTCACCCACCAGGCCTTCCACAAGGAGACAGATGGGCAACGTAGACACCAGTCCCGTTCCCGGAACACGTGGGCAGGGGAGATGCAGGTTTGTTCTTGGTGGTCTGCTCCTGGCCACCTGCACCTGGAGGCCCTGCGCTGAGACCTCATGGATCTTGTTCACAGCAGCAGAGACCCCCGAACCTTGTTCTTTTGAATACACTTATTAAACACCCACTGTGTACCCAGCGCATACAGCCAGGTGTGTGCCCGGCTTTGGGAGTCACCTTATAAGATGATCATAGACCGAGGGGTTTATGCAAAGGAAGGTGTGTGAGATAGAAGGACGCTGTGTTCTCTGAGCCCTGCTTCGGGACCTTGTCTCTGTTGTCTCTGCCAGGGTCGCTGTCATCTTCTGGTGGGGGCTGGTTGGCACAGGCCCTGGGGGGCATATGTGAACTGGTGACTCCATCAGGGCAGAGCTGGGGCCAGAGTACGAGGATGTGAAAAATGGAACCCTCCCAGAGAGATGTGTCCAGCTCAGTGCAGCTTAAGCATTCCAGATCACAGCAATCTTAGGAAACACTGAACAAAAGGGGCTTGGGACCAAGATAAGTAGGAAATGCTGCCTTCTCCATCCCTTCTTGCAGATCCACATTGCCAATAAAGACTCTGAAAAGTCCTTCAAGCCTTAGCTTTAGCGTAGCACCCTCTTAATGTATTGGTGTAAAATCTTTTGGGGAATGTATGTCCGAGGTGTTCCATGGAATATGAACTACAGAATGTTGACTGAATTCTCGCAGCTGCCCAGGGGTGGAATGGCAGTGCTATGACCAGTAGTGGAATCAGGGGAGCTCCCTACCCTTGAAGATGGGCAAAAGAACCTGGACACAGGGGACCCATGTGGCAGGGCATGCAGCCATGCTGCTATACCCCACCCTCACCTGCTTCTTCTCCTGTCACCCCATAGACGTGGACGAGTGTGACCTGAACCCCCACATCTGTCTCCATGGGGTCTGCGAGAACACCAGGGGCTCCTTTGTGTGCCACTGCCAGCTGGGTTACATCGTCAGGAAGGGGGCCATGGGCTGCTCCGGTGAGCTGGTGGTCAGTGGAGCAGATGCAGAGGGGCGCCCCTGAGGGACCAGCTCAGGGTCTGTGGGGTCCACCCCATCCCCTGGGGCAGAGCAAGGCCAGACCTCATTCTTACACATTTCCACTGGTGGGTCCTCGTGCTGAAGCAAAAATAGGATCCGATCACATGCCCGTGGGGCTCCCTTGACGGCTCTGCAGGGGGAACTCTGAATCCCTTAGATCCACAGCAGTTCCCAAGGCGTGCAAGCCTGATGCTTTTAAGTGTCACAGCGATGAACATTCAAACGTGTCAGTCGTTCATGACCACAGACCTGGTGCCTCAGAACCACAGATGTCTCCTCTCTATAGAACCGTTCTGGAGGGCAGAGTCTGAGATTATGGTGTCAGAAGGGTTTGTTCCTTCTCAGGGGCCCAGAGGGAGAACTGGCCCATTCCTCTCTCCTCACCTCTGGTGGTGGCCACGATCCTTGAACGCATCACTCCAGTCTCCATGTCTATTGTCACGGGGTGTTCTTCTCTCCGCGTCCAAATTTGCCTCTTCTTATGAGATCACCAGTCATTGCATTTAGGACCCCCTGTAATCCAGGAGGACCTCATTTTAATTTGGTTACATTTACAAAGACGTGGTTTCCAAAAAAGGCCACATTCAGAGGTTCTTAGAGTCAGGATTGAAACATGCTTTCTTGGCGGGGAGAACATAATTCTATTTGCCATCATTATGTAGTTATTTCAATGCATACTAGAAGCAAACATTAGAAAACAGAGCATCCAAACCATGATTTCTTAGAGATCATTGTTGTACATTTTTCTTCTAAAGTACATTCATGTAAGTAAAAATGGGAGACAGCATAAAGAAACTTTTAGCGAGGACTTCCCTGGTGGTCTAGTGGCTAAGACCATGTCCTTGCTCCCAGTGCAGGGGACCCAGATTCGATCCCTGGTCAGGGCACTAGATCCCACATGCTGCATCTAAGAGTTCGCATGCCACAGCTAAGACCTGGTGCAGCCAAATAAAATTCTTACAAAGGAAAAACTTTCAGGGAACGGTAGCTCACTTAGGTGGTTGATGAACATTGCAGAGATGATAAGGCTGATGCAAAACTGGCTGAGGATTAACACTCTGGTTTAGAAGAAAATCCTGCTTTAGAGGGAAAGTGTTCATTAAGACAGTGACTTTTTTTTTTTTTTTTCCGCTGTGCCTTGGTAGTTCCCCAACCAGGGATTGAACTCAAGCCCTTTAGTGAAAGCCAGGAATCCTAACCAAGGACGGTTCCTCTTATTGTCTACCCTGAGTCTCTCATGCTGCCATTTCAGACCATTTCTGGGGCATGCTGGGAGTCATGCCCTGTTGGGTTTGGGGGTTTTCCTTTTGGGCTCTGGGTGAGGGTGGAAGCTCCTGCAGTGGTGAGGGGGCATTTCTGGGCCCAGTCCTACCCTAGGGAAGGTCTTTTCTTCTGCTCCTGCCCTGAGTCTCACCACTCTGTACCTGAAGCCCTGTTTCTACTAAGAGCCCAGGCCTCTTGAGGGGTCTTCTGTCCTCCACCCCATCTCCTGGTCCTGCCCTCCTATGCCTGGGTCCCTCTTCTCTCAGATGTAGATGAATGTCAGCTTGGGGGACACAGCTGTGACAGTCATGCCTCCTGCCTCAATACCCCTGGGAGTTTCAGCTGCAGCTGCCAGCCAGGCTGGGTTGGGGACGGCTTCAAATGCCATGGTAAATGTCTGGGGGCCAGATGTCCGGACAGAGAAGCAGAGGTGGGTGGGGTGAGTGGGCAGGCTACAGCCGGGCAGAGGTGGCTGGGCTCAGGCATGTCCATGGGGGAGGGTCAGGGTTGGGATTTGGAGGGTCTGCCTCCCCACAGCCCCCCAACGCACACACCTGGGGGACCCTGGGTTCCGTCTCCTGCAGACCTGGATGAATGCGCCTCCAAGGAGCATGGGTGCAGCCCGAGAGCTGACTGCCTCAACGCCCCCGGCTCCTACCGCTGTGCCTGCCGCCTGGGCTTCTCTGGGGATGGCTTCTCCTGTGAAGGTGAGGTCTGGGCATGGGATGGGAGGGCTGGAGGGGTCCAGAAAGGATGGCCAAGGGGGCTGGATTCCGAGGTGCCCACGACTCACACTGATCCACCCACTGCTCTGTGGATGCCAGAAAGGATGTACCTTCAGCCCTTGGGGCCAGAGGCCAGGCCCTGAGTCCCTTGAGAGTGAAAGTGAAAATGAAGTCGCTCAGTCGTGTCCAACTCTTTGCAACCCCATGGACTGTAGCCTACCAGGCTCCTCTGTCCATGAGATTTTCCAGGCAAGAATACTGGAGTGGGTTGCCATTTCCTTCTCCAGGAGATCTTCCGAACCCAGAGATTGAACCCCGGGTCTCCCACATTGTAGGCAGACACTTTACCGTCTGAGCTACCAGGGAAGTCCCTGAGTCCCTTAGGGGCAGTCTTATCCCCTGGACTCTGAATGCGTAGATTTTCTGGGTGTGGGAACAGGAATACTTGCTTTCTGTTGGCCCTCCACCCCAGATTGTGAGCGACCATGTCCTCTGTCCTCTCCCTGGCTCTGACTCAATCACCTGCCCACTGGGGGTCTGAGTCCCCCCGGGCTACTTGCCAGCTCCCCTGGAACTCCGAGTGACAGTGCAGGGTTCGAGTGATCAGGGCCGCCTGCCCCCACCATGTGGGTCCTCACCTGCTGACCACCAGCCCCCCTCCTTTGAGTCCCCTTAGACAGGGACGAGTGTGCAGAGAATGTGGCCCTTTGCGAGAATGGGCAGTGTCTCAATGTCCCCGGCGGGTACCGCTGCGAGTGCGAGATGGGCTTCAGCCCCACCGAGGACCAGCATGCCTGCCAGGGTGAGGTCTGGGGCGGCCAGGGTGCGGGCAGAGCAGGGGGTCCCTGGAGTCGCTGGCGCTGGGGGCAGCAGGAGCGGGATGCTGGCCGGGCTGTGCTCACCTGGGCTCCGCTCCTCCTCAGATGTGGATGAGTGTGTGCTCGGGAACATCTGTGTATTCGGGAGCTGTGAGAACCTGCCGGGGATGTTCCGCTGTATCTGCAATGAGGGCTATGAGCTGGACCGCGGTGGCGGCAACTGCACAGGTGTGGGGTCCGCAGGGTTCAGGGGGGCAGGCTTGTTCCATCAGGTCCACAGATCTCTTCTCACATGTCCTCTACAGAGTGGAGGGAGTTCTTGTCTGACCCCACCTCCAATAGTGCCCCTCCCCATTAACCTTCATCATCATCATCATTTATCATCCCCCAAATAAATGCAGTGAATCAGGGAGACTTCCCTGGCAGTCTAGTGGTTAAGATTCCATGCTTCCACTGCAGGGGGCACAAGTTTGATCCCTGGTTGGGGAACTAAGATCTCGCATCCTGCATGCCATGCAGCCAAAAGAAAAAAAGGACGCTGTAAATCAATGAAGTCGAGCTCCCTCCACTGAAACCATCAAAATGGTCTCCCACCTGTCTATCCCAAATAGGGGTCAGCAGACTTTTTCAATGAAGGGCCAGGCGGTAAATATTTTCAGTTTTCAGCCACACAGTCTTTGCCCTGTAGCTTAGAAACAGACATAAGTGATAAGTGAATGAATGGCTGTGCTTGTGTACCAGTAAAATTTTATTTACACAAACAGATAAGGGGCCGGATTTCACCCACAAGTTGCAGTCTGCCAGCCCCTAGCTTGAAACATGTCCTCAATATTGGTTTTTGTATGTTAGCTCGTGGACTCTGCTGGCAAGGGCAAACCTCCAGGCCAAGTAGAAAAGAGCAGGGGAAGGCAGGAGGTTGCCTGGGACAGGCTACTGTCCCATCAGGCTTTCTTCCCAGAGGCCTTGTCCCTAAGACCAGCCCCCAGCAGCCAGGTATTTGACTCTCCAGGAAAAAGGCAGGAGGGAAGTGAGTTGAGAGGGGAGGATCTCTGCTGATGGTGCCCCCACCCCACAGATGTGAATGAGTGTGCAGACCCTGTGAACTGCATCAATGGCCTGTGTGTCAACACCCCCGGCAGCTACCTCTGCAACTGCCCCCAGGATTTTGAGCTGAATCCCAGTGGCGTGGGCTGCGTGGGTAAGTATGCACTCTGCTGCAGGTGGCGTTCTGGGGTCCACGCGCTGGATGGGGCCACCTGCTCCTGATAGACAGGCCCTTGGCCAGAGCAGCTGTCCCTGTCTTTTGCGATACAGCCTTTGGACTCTAGACTGACAGATGCTCAGAGTCACACATGCACACAGACACATGCACACACAGACATACATAGAGTAATACACAGTTACACATACAAAGAAAAGAGGTGCAAACACACACACACAGACACACCCACCCTATTTCTCTCCCACCACTTGCTAACCACCCCTTTCTGCCTGTTTAGATACCCGGATCGGGAACTGTTTCCTGGACACACAGGATCGAGGGGATGGTGGCATCTCCTGCAGTGCGGAGATCGGGGTTGGCGTCACCCGGGCGTCCTGCTGTTGCTCCCTGGGTCGGGCTTGGGGCAACCCTTGTGAGCTGTGCCCGCTGGCCAACACCAGTGAGTCCCTGAGTGGAGTGGGAGCAGGAGGAGACAGAGATCTAGCCCTGGTCCAGGCTCCCTTAGGGCTTAGAGGGTCATCTCTGCTAAGGGAGGGACACTGGGAGCCGGAAAGGGAGAAGGACTCAGCCTGGGTCACACACAGCATATTCTCAGCAGTTCATCCTCTCAACCTCTCCCCAGAGTCTCCTCTGTCATCTCTCCTTGCAAATTCTTTGTATGTGTACATTTACTTGCCCGTTCAGTTAGTCAGCAAACACTGAGAATTCCTAGGGCATAGGAAGCTAGAGAAGGATGAAATACAAGCACTGCACACTGCCCCTCACCCATAAACCAACAGTCCCTGGACTGTTGAGAGTGGAACTATTCTAAGAGTCTGTTTGAGACATAGTGATGGCCAAAGAGGAAGCCATGGAGAGGAAGGGGGTAAGGGAAGGCTTCCCAGGAGAGGACTTGAATGAGGCTTTGAAGAATGAGTAGGAGTTTTCCAGGCAGCGTAGAGGGAAGGGTCTGTGGTGCAGTGAGAACAGCATGTGCAAAGTCCTCAGGCGTGGAGCAGGGAGGCATGTGTCTACCTATTGCAGGGCATATGCGTGTGTGTGAATGTACATGCAAGATCTTCCTTTCATGGGGGAAACTTGTGATCACATTAGAGTCTGGTTTTGGATCACAAGAATCCTTCCTCCCTACCCCCAACTACCACCACAAAATCTATCTGCTCACATGTTGAAGGTGAGCAAGTGTTTTACACACACACACACAGACACCAGATCCTCCATGACTGTACCAATGTTTGTAGGCCCCAGAGGCTGAGGAGGTAAAGGGATGTAGTTTCTATAGTAACAAGATGCCAGGCCCATTCTTGAGCCCTTTTTAGGGGACCTCCCCTCCTGTGCTTCCCCTGAGCTTTGCCCAAATGCTTCACCCCACAGCCCCTCACAGGAGTTTCTTTCCCTTGCAGCTGAGTACAGAACCCTGTGCCCAGGGGGTGAGGGCTTCCGGCCTAATTCCATCACTGTCATCCTGGAAGGTGAGTTCCTGGTAGACTATCCATCCGTGTACCCACTGATTGACCTTCGTCTCATGTCCCATCACCAAGGAGCAGAGTTGGGCAACTTTGGGGTGGGGGGCAGGTCCTCTCAGCTCTTCCACCTATTGGTTAATTGATTCATCCTTGTATCCAATCCCCATCTACCCATCCATCCATCCCCCATCTACCCATCCATATAGCCATTCCCCATCCACCATCCGCCCTTTCTTTCCTTCCATCCATTCATCCATATATACATACATATAAGTATGTTTATCCATCCACTCACCTACAATCCATCCATTCATCCACTCACCTACCCGCCCACCCATCCATCCAGTCATTCTTTTCATCCATCGACCCGTTTGCTGATTTGACCCATTCTCTGCTTTTCATATCCACCTATCTACCCACTGATACATCTATCCTCCCATATCCATCCATCCACACATCCATCCATCCACCTACTCATTCCTCCTTTCATTTATTCATCCGCCCACTCACCCACCTATTCATTCACACTCATGTTCTTGTCCATTCACACTGTTGTTTATTCCCTCATCCACTACTTATCATCTATGTCCACCTGCTTACCCACCCACCCATCCATCTATTCTTCTACCCAAAGTGGATAATGAGATTGGAGAATTCCATCAAGAGGGAGCTTTGTGATGGATAGTTGGATGGATGAGAGGATGGACTATCCAATGAAGGGAAAGAGGATGAATTCAGGGTGACATTGACCCAGGAGAGTCTGGCTATAGCCTCTAACTATCCAACAGCTCTTGGGTGTCCTTAAAGAAGCAAGAGGTCCCAGGGGAAGGCATGGGTGTCCCCCAAGTACTCTGCTTGGGTGTAGCTTCCAAGCACAGCTTCCTCACTTCCTGACAGACATTGATGAATGCCAGGAGCTACCAGGGCTGTGCCAGGGGGGCAACTGTGTCAACACCTTCGGCAGCTTCCAATGCGAGTGCCCACCTGGCTACCACCTCAATGAGGATACCCGCATCTGTGAGGGTGAGCTTGAGCCCTGTCCTCCCTGCCTGCATTTCTGCCCAGCCGTACCTCTTCTTCAGGGCCTGGGGGCTCACATGCCCCACTCCAGAGTCTGCTCACTTACCTTACTGCCCAGGGCCCGCTGGAAGAGCTGTGAAGGCTTCCTTGGAATGCCCCAATCTACCCTCTGCTCCACTGCTTCTTCCCCATCTCCTCGTTACCTGACCTCCAGCCTCCTTCCCACTCAGAAATTATCTGGCTTTATCGCAGCAGCCATGCCCTTCCTCAGGGCAAAAGCTGACCAAGGCCCAGAGCTAAGAGAGGAAGGAAAAAGACACCTAAAGAGCAGTCACACCTTTCCTTTAAGCATCCCCTTCACTTGTGTCTTATGGTCCTCTCTTGCATATGAGTAAGAACCAACAGTTAACTGGTGTCTGTAACTGAGTGTCACCATGGACCTGAGCATTTGCCGTTCATTCACTTACGAAAACAGCCTCATGGGGGAGATGTTCCTACTATGACCCCATTTTTCAGATTCAGAAACTAAGGGAGTTAATTAAGTCACTTGAGTGGTGAAAGTGTTAGTCATTCGGTCATGTCCGACTTAGCAACTATTGCCCACCAGGCTTCTCTGTCCATGGGATTCTCCAGGCAAGAATACTGGAATGAGTTACTATTCCCTTCTCCAGGGGATCTTCCTGTCCCAGGGATCAAAGCCAGTCTACTGCATTGTAGGTGGATTCTTTACTGTCTGAGCCACAAAACCAGCTAGTAAGTGACAGAAACTGGGTCCCGGCCCAGCCATTCTGATCCTGGAGCCTGAGCTATTTTGATACAATGTATCAAATTCCTTCCTTCATCCATCCATCTGTCCACCAACCCATTCCTTTTTTTCTTCTCAGCAATATTAACTGAGCACCTGCCCGCAACCAGACACCAGCATCAGCACACAGGACAGCAGATGGTCCACTCTGAGCAGCACACTTGAGTTGTTGTTCAGTCACTCAGTCATGTCCCACTCGTTGTAACCCCATGGACTGCAGCACGCCAGGCTTCCCCTATCCTTCTCTATCTCCCAGAGTTTTCTCAAACTCATGTCCATTGAGTCAATGATGCCATCTAACCATCTCAGGAGAAGGAAATGGCAACCCACTCCAGTGTTCTTGCCTGGAGAATCCCAGGGACGCGGGAGCCTGGTGAGCTTCTGTCTATGGGGTCGCACAGAGTCGGACACGACTGAAGCGACTTAGCAGCAACCATCTCATTCTCTGTTGCCCCCTTGTCCTCCTGCCTTCGGTCTTGTCCAGCATTAGAGTCTTTTCCAATGAGTCAGCTCTTTGCATCATGTGGCCAAAGTATTGGAGCTTGAGCTTCAGCTTCAGCATCAGTCCTTTTAATGAATAATCAGGGTTGATTTCTTTAGGATTGACTGGTTTGGTCTCCTTGCTATCCAAGGGGCACTTAATAGTTCTCTCATGCTTTAGAGACACAAGGAAATGGTGAAGGCTGGGAGAGAGCTAAGCTTGAAAGCCCCTTTGTATGTATAGGTGGGAGCTGGCAAACCAGAATCAGAACCCAAAATGCTTGAAAAATATTTTATCCCTCTCTGCTTCTCCTATCCCATAGACTATCAAAAGGAAAAGGGAAAACTTCTGTCATCAAATACGGCAGTGTGTTGCATTTTTTTACTATCACAGGGCAGAAAGATTTCAACCTGAATGTTGGCGTTGGCTGTGGAGCCTTGCAGGGTCAGTTCGTGCCCTTGAGGGCTGCAGTCTTGCAGTACTTTCCAGCTTTGGGGCTCAAGGGCCCTCTACTGAGAAGCCCCCACTCCCCAGCCCTTTCCACCTAGTTTAATGCTCTGCTGTTGCCATCTTTAAATTCTTCATATACTTTAAACAAGGGTTTTCATTTGCGCTGGGCAAATTCTCTAACCAGTCCTTGTTGAAAATTTTATCTAACTCCTGGAATCACTAAATCACATGGTGATTCTGTGTTTGACTTTTCTGAGGAACTGCCAAACCGTTTTCCACAGCAGCTGCACCATTTTGCATTTTCACCAGCAACGTACGAGGGTTCTAGTTTCTCCACATTTGTTATCAACACTTGCTATTTTCCATCATTTGAAGTAATATTATCCTAGTGGATGTGAGGTGGTATCTCATGGTTTTGATTTGTGTTTCCCTAATGCTCAAACTACCGCACAATTGCACTCATCTCACACGCTAGTAAAGTGATGCTCAAAATTTTCCAAGCCAGGCTTCAGCAATATGTGAACCGTGAACTTCCTGATGTTCAAGCTGGTTTTAGGAAAGGCAGAGGAACCAGAGATCAAATTGCCAACATCCGCTGGATCATGGAAAAAGCAAGAGAGTTCCAGAAAAACATCTATTTCTGCTTTATTGACTATGCCAAAGCCTTTGACTGTGTGGATCACAATAAACTGTGGAAAATTCTGAGAGAGATGGGAATACCAGACCACCTGACCTGCCTCTTGAGAAATTTGTATGCAGGTCAGGAAGCAACAGTTAGAACTGGACATGGAACAATAGACTGGTTCCAAATAGGAAAAGGAGTACATCAAGGCTGTATATTGTCACCCTGCTTATTTAACTTCTATGCAGAGTACATCATGAGAAACACTGGGCTGGAAGAAACACAAGCTGGAATCAAGATTGCCGGGAGAAATCTCAATAACCTCAGATATGCAGATGACACCACCCTTATGGCAGAAACTGAAGAGGAACTAAAAAGCCTCTTGATGAAAGTGAAAGTGGAGAGAGAAAAAGTTGGCTTAAGGCTCAACATTCAGAAAACGAAGATCATGGCATCTGGTCCCACCACTTCATGAGAAATAGATGGGGAAACAGTGTCAGACTTTATTTTTCTGGGTTCCAAAATCACTGCAGATGGTGACTGCAGCCATGAAATTAAAAGACGCTTACTCCTTGGAAGGAAAGTTATGACCAACCTAGATAGCATATTGAAAAGCAGAGACATTACTTTGCCAACAAAGGTTCGTCTAGTCAAGGCTATGGTTTTTCCTGTGGTCATATATGGGTGTGAGAGCTGGACTGTGAAGAAGGTTGAGCGCCGAAGAATTGATGCTTTTGAACTGTGGTGTTGGAGAAGACTCTTGAGAGTCCCTTGGACTGCAAGGAGATTCTGAAGGAGATCAGTCCTGGGATTTCTTTGGAAGGAATGATGCTAAAGCTGAAACTCCAGTACTTTGGCCACCTCATGTGAAGAGTTGACTCATTGGAGAAGACTCTGATGCTGGGAGGGACTGGGGGCAAGAGGAGAAGGGGACGACAGAGGATGAGATGGCTGGATGGCATCACTGATTCGATGGAGTGAGTCTGAGTGAACTCCGGGAGTTGGTGATGCACAGGGAAGCCTGGCGTGCTGTGATTCATGAGGTCGCAAAGAGTCGGACATGACTGAGCGACTGATCTGATCTGATCTGATCTGAATGACTAATGTTTATATTTTTCCTTTTCTCCTTTGCTTTTCACTTCTCTTCTTTTCACAGCTATTTGTAAGGCCTCCCCAGACAGCCATTTTGCTTTTTTGCATTTCTTTTCCATGGGGATGGTCTTGATCCCTGTCTCCTGTACAATGTCACGAACTTCCGTCCATAGTTCATTAGGCACTCTATCTATCAGATCTAGTCCCTTAAATCTATTTCTCACTTCCACAGTATAATCATAAGGGATTTGATTTAGGTCATACCTGAATGGTCTAGTGGTTTTCCCTACTTTCTTCAATTTCAGTCTGCATTTGGCAATAAGGAGTTCATGATCTGAGCCACAGTCAGCTCCCGGTCTTATTTTTGTTGACTGTCTAGAGCTTCTCCATCTTTGGCTGCAAAGAATATAATCAATCTGATTTCAGTGTTGACCGTCTGGTGATGTCTATGTGTAGAATTTTCTCTTGTGTTGTTGGAAGAGGGTATTTGCTATGACCAGTGCATTTTCTTGGCAAAACTCTGTTAGTCTTTGCCCTGCTTCATTCCGTATTCCAAGGCCAAATTTGCCTGTTACTCCAGGTGTTTCTTGACTTCTTACTTTTGCATTCCAGTCCCGTATAATGAAAAGGACATCTTTTTTGGGTGTTAGTTCTAAAAGGTCTTGTAGGTCTTCATAGAACTGTTCAACTTTAGCTTCTTCAGCGTTACTGGTTGGGGCATAGACTTGGATTACTGTGATATTGAATGATTTGCCTTGGAAACAAACAGAGATCATTCTGTCATTTTTGAGATTGCATCCAAATATTGCATTTCGGACTCTTTTGCTGACCATGATGGCTACTCCACTTCTTCTAAGGGATTCCTGCCTACAGTAGTAGATATAATGGTCATCTGAGTTAAATTCACCCATTCCAGTCCATTTTAGTTCGCTGATTCCTAGAATGTTGACGTTCACTCTTGCCATCTCCTGTTTGACCACTTCCAATATGCCTTGATTCATGATGGGAAAGACTAGAGATCTCTTCAAGAAAATTAGAGATACCAAGGGAACATTTCATGAAAAGATGGGCTCGATAAAGGACAGAAATGGTATGGACCTAACAAAAGCAGAAGATATTAAAAAGTGGTGGCAAGAATACACAGAAGAACTGTACAAAAAAGATGTTCAGGACCAAGATAAACATGATGGTGTGATGACTCACCTAGAGCCAGACATCCTGGAATGTGAAGTCTAGTGGGCCTTAGGAAGCATCACTACAAACAAAGCTAGTGGAGGTGATGGAATTCCAGTTGAGCTATTTCAAATCCTGAAAGATGATGCTGTGAGAGTGCTGCACTCAATATGCCAGCAAATTTGGAAAACTCAGCAGTGGCCACAAGACTGGAAAAGGTCAGTTTTCATCCCAATCCCAAAGAAAGGCAATGCCAAAGAATGCTCAAACTAACACACAATTGCACTCATCTCACACGCTAGTTAAGTAATGCTCAAAATTCTCCAAGCCAGGCTTCAGCAATATGTGAACCGTGAACTTCCTGATGTTCAAGCTGGTTTTAGGAAAGGCAGAGGAACCAGAGATCAAATTGCCAACATCCGCTGGATCATCGAAAAAGCAAGAGAGTTCCAGAAAAACATCTATTTCTGCTTTATTGACTATGCCAAAGCCTTTGACTGTGTGGGTCACAATAAACTGTGGAAAATCCTGAAAGAGATGGGAATACCAGACCACCTGACCTGCCTCTTGAGAAATTTGTATGCAGGTCAGGAAGCAACAGTTAGAACTGGACATGGAACAACAGACTGTTTCCAAATAGGAAAAGGAGTACATCAAGGCTTTATATTGTCACCCTGCTTATTTAACTTCTATGCAGATTCTACTCTGGGCTGGAAGAAACACAAGCTGGAATCAAGATTGCCGGGAGAAATCTCAATAACCTCAGATATACAGATGACACCACCCTTATGGCAGAAACTGAAGAGGAACTAAAAAGCCTCTTGATCAAAGTGAAAGAGCAGAGTGAAAAAGTTGGCTTAAAGCTCAACATTCAGAAAACAAAGATCATGGCATCTGGTCCCATCACTTCATGGGAAATAGATGGGGAAACAATGGAAACAGTGTCAGATTTTATTTTTTGGGCTCCAAAATCACTGCAGATGGTGACTGCAGCCATGAAATTAAAAGATGCTTACTCCCTGGAAGAAAAGTTATGACCAACCTAGATAGCATATTGAAAAGCAGAGACATTACTTTGCCAACAAAGGTTCGTCTAGTCAAGGCTATGGTTTTTCCTGTGGTCATATATGGGTGTGAGAGTTGGACTGTGAAGAAAGCTGAGCGCTGAAGAATGGATGCTTTTGAATTATGGTGTTGGAGAAGACTTGAGAGTCCCTTGGACTGCAAGGAGATCCAACCAATCCATTCTAAAGGAGGTCAGCCCTGGGATTTCTTTGGAAGGAATGATCCTAAAGCTGAAACTCCAGTACTTTGGCCACCTCATGTGAAGAGCTGACTCATTGGAAAAGACTCTGATGGTGGGAGGGATTGGGGGCTGGAGGAGAAGGGGACAACAGAGGATGAGCTGGCTGGATGGCATCACTGACTCGATGGATGTGAGTCTCAGTGAACTCCGGGAGTTGGTGATGGACATGGAGGCCTGGCGTGCTGTGATTCATGGGGTCGCAAAGAGTCGGACATGACTGAGCGAGGAACTGAACTGAACTGAACTGAATGACTAATGAGATTGAGTACCTTTTCATGTGCTTATTGGCCATTTGTGTATCTTCTTTGGAAAAAATGTCCTTTCGGGTCTCTTGCCCATTTAGAAATTGGGTTGTTTGTCTTTTTTTTGTTGAGTTGTAAGAGTTCTTTATATATGCTGGACAAGACTTCCACCACCTATGTGATTTGCAAAGAGTTTCTCCCATTCTGTAGGTTGTCTTTTACTTTCTTGGTAGTGTCACTGATGCACAATAGGTTTAAATTTTTATGAAATCCAGCTTATCTGGGTTTTTCTGTTTGCTTTTGGTTTGTGCTTTTGGTGTCGTATCTAAGAATCTATTGCTAAACACAAGGTCTTTAAGATTTACCTCTGTGTTTTCTTTCAAGGGTTTTATGTGTTAGCTCCCCTGTTTAAGTCTTCTATGTATTTTGAGTTAATTTTTGTGTATGGTGTGAGGTAGGATCCAACTTCATTCTTTTGCTTGTGGATATCTAGTCGTCCCAGCACCATTTGTTGAACAGCCTCTTTTTTCTCCATTGAATAGTGTTGTTGAAAATCAATTGACTATAGATGTCTGGGTTTATTTCTGTACTCTAAATTCTATTCCACCGATTTATAGGTCTATCCTTATATCAATACCACACTCTTTTGATTACTGTAGCATTGTAAGTAGGTTTAGAAATGGGGAAGCCTGACTCCTCCAACTTTTTTTTTCTTTTCTCAAGATTGTTTTGGCTATTGGGGGTTTCCTACAATTCCATATGAGTTTTAGGATCAGCTTTTCCATTTCTGCCAAAAAAAGAGAAGTCATTGGGATTTTGATGAGAATACATTGAATCTATAAATCACTTTGGGCAGTATTGACATTTTAACAATAATGAGTCTTTTAATTCATGTCTACAGGATGTCTTTCCATTTATTTAGGTCTTATTAATTTTTCTTAGGAGCATTTTATAGGTTTCCGTGTACAAGTCTTTCACCTCTTGGGCTGCACTTATTCTTAAATATTTTATCTTTTGGATGCTAAGTGGAATTATTTCCTTAATTTCACTTTTATTACTTTTTGATAGTGTGCAGAAATACAACTGAAATTTCTTTGTCAGTGTTTTGTTGATCTTGTATTCTGCAATTGTGCTGACCTCTTTTATAGTTCTAATAGTTTTCATTCTGTGGATTCTTTAGATATCCTCTATGTTAGGTTCCCTGGTTTTGTAAGTTTTTGACTGGGTCCCAGAGTTCATCAAAAGTTAATTTTGTCAGTTTTTGCTCAGCTCCGTAGTTGTTTTTTGTGGAGGAATAGAACTTCAACATTCCCTACTCTGCCATTTTTGGAAATGTCACTTCTAGTGAAATAAACTACTACTTGTTTTTGTGTAGCCCATTAAGAATGCTTTTTGCTGCTGCTGCTGCTGCTAAGTCGCTTCAGTCGTGTCCGACTCTGTGCGATCTCATAGACCGCTGTCCCTGGGATTCTCCAGGCAAGAATACTGGAGTGGGTTGCCATTTCCTTCTCCGATGCATGAAAGTGAAAAGTGAAAGTGAAGTCACTCAGTCGTGTCCGACTCTTAGCGACCCCATGGACTGGAGCTTACCACGCTCCTCCGTCCATGGGATTTTCCAGGCAAGAGTACTGGGGTGGGGTGCCATTGCCTTCCCCGAAGAATGCTTTTTACATTTTTAAAAATTATTGGAAAAAAATCAGAAGAAGAAGAATATTTTGAGCCACATGAAAATGACATGAAACTCACATTTCAGTGGCCGTAAATCCAGTTTTATTAGAGCATAGCATGCTAATTTGTTTACTCATTGTCTATGGCTGCCTACACACTCCAATGGCAGTGTGAAAAGCTCATCAGAGACCACTGTTGCCTGACAATACAAAAAAAGGCCCTGGTAGCTTAGCGGTAAAGAATCTGCCTGCAGTTCAGGAGACAGAAGAGACATGGGTTTGATCCCTGGGTTGAGAAGATCCTCTGGAGAAGGAAAGGCAACCCACTCCAGTATTCTTGCCTGGAGAATCCCATGGACAGAGGAGCCTGGTGGGCTACATTCCATGGGGTCACAAAAGGATCAGACATGACTAAGCAACTAAGCAGCAACTTGCTTTACAGAAAAAGTTTGCTTCCTCTAGACTAGGGGGGTTGATCTCATTGAGAATCAACTTTTTCCTTTCAAGAATATTTTATTCGAAGAACTCTTGCTTCCTATTGCATCACACTGGGAAGCACGGGATTGCCCCACTCTTGGTGATAATATCATTCATTTGCAAACTCAGGTCATATTTTTTCTTAATAGAGCAGGGATCATAGTAAACTGTTTTCCCCACCTGACACCATGCTGTGTCTTTCCACATCACTAAGATATCTGTGCATTTGAAGCTAATCTTGAAACTAGACTCAAGCACATAGTGCCAGTGGTTCTGGCAGACTTGGGGTGGGGAGTTATCCAGATGATTCCTGGATACAGACAATTCCTCCCTCCCTTGCAGACATCGACGAATGCTCTGCACACTCAGGCATCTGTGGCCCTGGAACCTGCTACAACACTCTGGGGAACTACACTTGTGTCTGCCCTATGGAATACCTGCAAGTCAACGGTGGCAATAACTGCATGGGTATGAAGTGTGATGATGAGAGAGACCATAGTTGTGAAAAAAGCACTAGCCTATGGGAGGGGCTTCTGGAAGTCTCCAACCCTTGAGAGAGTGTGGAGAGGCATGTTTGTTGGGGGAGAGATGAAGGGTGAGTGTATTTGAAATGCTGTATGCAGCAGTGAGCAAGGCTGCAGGCTCAGGGATGCCGTGAATGGTTGTCCAGGTTGTGCACTGCACAAGAAAGGTCAACATGTGAATGCACTCTCCTGTGTGTTGCTTCAGAGAAGCCAAGCCAGTGGTTTTCAAATGGATTTGTGAATGAGCTTCTGCCTCTCTGGCTGTCTTCCTCTGGTGTCTCTTACCTACGTCCTTCTCCCCAACCCAACTGCAGACATGAGAAAGAGCGTCTGCTTCCGGCATTACAACAGCACGTGTCGGAATGAGCTGGCCTTTAACGTGACCCGGAAGATGTGCTGCTGTTCCTACAACATCGGCCAGGCCTGGAATAGACCCTGTGAGGCCTGCCCGACCCCCACCAGTCGTGAGTGCCCCTCCCCTGCCTTCTTTCAGTCTGGCCCTTTTCAGAGCAGTGTGTAAGGCAGCCTGCTGTACTTAGGGCTCCTGGATGAATCGTTTTGATTAGAGCCAAAGAGTTGAAGTTCCATCCCGATCAGTGTATGGGGAAAATCAATACATCCTGATTTTGCAGACTTGTGGAATTCAGGGTGGATCAGCAAGGCTTTCATCTGGGTTAAAGGACCTTGAAGACTCACAGATTATCTGGGGATGGAGGGGTGTCAGTGAGTGTGTGGGGCCAAGAGCGAAAAACAGAAGTGGTCAGAGACACCAGGGCCCCATTAACTGGGAAAGTAGCGAGCTCATAGAAGCTCTGGAAAGGATTATAGAAATGTCGACTGGGATGAAGATGGGTGTTCCAGGCAGGGGACAGCAGGAGAAAAACCCTAAAAGAAGGACTGAGCCGTTGGGGTAAGCTCTACTAGAAAAATTTATCAGCCAGCTGGGCATCAGAAAGAGCTGCAGGAATGGAGTGGCGACCAGAGAGAGCAGCCAAAGATTAAACTGTATTGCTGTTCAGTCTCTCAATCATGTCTGACTCTGCAACCCCCTGAGCTGCAGCGCGCCAGCCTCTCCAGTCTTCCACTATGTCCCAGAGTTTGCCCAAACTCGTCCATTGAGTCAGTGATGCCATCCAACCATTCCATCCTCTGTCACTGCTTTCTTATCCTGCCCTCATTCTTTCCCAGCATCAGGGTCTTTTCCAGTGAGTTGGCTCTTCCCATCAGGTGGCCAAAGTATTGGAGCTTCAGCATCAGTCATTCCAGTGAATATTCAGGGTTGATTTCCTTTAGGATTAACTGGTTTGACAAGCATATTAGTGCTATGGAATTAATGCTTGTGTTTCTCATCCAAGATTTTAAATGTTGAAGCCGTAACCCCCAGTGTAATAATAGTGTTTGGAGGTGGCGCCTTTGGGAGTTAATTAGGTCATGTGGATGGAGCCCTCTAAATGGGATTAATGCCATTATAAGAAGACACACAAGAGTTGCTCTGTGTTCACCATGTGAAGACACAGCAGGAAGACAGACAGGAAGACTTCTCACCAGACACCAGATCTGCTGGCGCCTTGACCTTAAATTTTGCAGCCTGCAGACTTCTGAGAAGTAAATGTTTGTTATTGAAGCCACACTGTCCATGGTATTTCCTTATAGCAGCCTGAACTGAGACAATGAGTTCCCTAGGGTTTCATGTCTGATATTTGTGGCAACAAATATCACAGACTTGGTGGCTTTAAAAAAAGGAAAATATGGGGGACTTCCCTGGCAGTCCAGTGGTTAAAACTCCATGCTCCTAATGCAGGGGTAGTGGGTTCAATCCCTTATCAGGGAACTAAGATCCCAAATCCTGCCCAGTGTGGCCAAAACCAACCAACCAAACAAACAGAAATGTATTTTCTCACAGTCATGGAGGCTAGAAGTCAGAAGTGAAGGTGTGAGCAGGGTTATTCTTCCCCAGAGGCTGGAGAGCAGAATTCTTTTTCGCCTTGTCCATCCTCTGGTGGCTTCTTTGGTGTTGCGTGGCTTGTACCTGCACCATCCCTGTCTCTGCCTTCAGCTCACAGGACCTCTCCTCATGTCTCCACCCATCTCTCCTTTTCTTATAAGGACACCAGTCATTGCATTGTGTGTGTGTGTGCCTAGTCACTCAGTCATGTCTGACTCTTTGAGACCCCATGGACTGTAGCCCACCAGACTCCTCTGTCCACGGGATTCTCCAGTCAAGAATACTGGAATGGGTAGCCACTCCCTTCTCCAGGGGGTCTTCCTGACCCAGGGATTGAACCCATGTCTCCTGCATTGCAGGCAGATTCTTTACCATCTGAGCTACCAGGGAAGCCCAGTCATTGCATTAGGGCTACCCTGATCTAGGATCCCCTCAACTTGATTAAATCTGCAAAGAGCCTATTTCCAAAAAAAAAAGGTCCCAGAAAGTCTGGGTGGACAGGAGCTTTGGGGGTGGGAGGGTCATTGTTCAACCCAGCACAGTGGAGTGGGGAGGGGTCATTATTGGGTATTTCTGGGTGCCAGACCCTGTTCTGAGTTCTAGAAAATAAAAATATGGTAAACCCAAGCTGGGCAGTCTGGGAGGAAACTGCAGACGGCCAAGTCTGACCATGAGATCGTTAAAGATAGATCAAACGTCACTCACAGATTATGTGCTGGGACTTGGGTACCTGCCTGAATTGTGTGCACCTGAATCTGAGCTGCAGGTTGAATATCAATGAGGCAGAAGTCCATACTAGGCTCAGTGGCCATCATGTTCTCATCATGATAAAGACAGAAGAGTGAGTGAGGGGCGGGGCAGGGACCTGGGGAAAGGGGGCACCAAGCTAACGCCTGATAATGTCTGTTAGGTGGGTCCAGGGACACCCACCCACCTGGGGACTGAGGACAGGTAAGCAAAATCTTGGTGTCAGCAGTGGGATATAATTAGAGTGTGAATTGCCCAGGGGACTTCCTAGCTGGCTCAGTGGTAAAGAATCTGCCTGCCAATGGAGGAGACATGGGTTTGATCCCTGGGTTGGGAAGATCCCATGGAGGAGGAAATGGCAACCCACTCCATTATTCTCGCCTGGGAAACCTCATGGACAGAGGAGCCTGGTGGGCTGCAGTTCAGGGGGCTGCAAAGAGTTGAACATGACTTAGTGACTGAACAATAACAGCAACAACGCATTGCCCGGGGAGCCAAAGGATAGTATCATCCTCCGTCCACGGCCAGAGTGATGAGCTGCCCTGAGTCCTCAAGGCTGAAGCAGACTGTGCTAGGGAACAGCAAAGGGGGCAGTATGTGCAAAGTCATGGTAGCGTAACAGAGCAGGAATATCCAGATGTGTGATGAAATCAGGGTAACAGGCGGGCAGGAGTTCCTGTTGGCAGGAAGGTGGGACTAGGGGAGAGAGGAAGGTCTGGAGGTCCAGACTGTAAAGTCTGCATTTTATGGTGAGAATGGTGGGGCGTGGCTGGTGGCACTCACAGAGAGAAGAGATGTGCCTACGTGTTGGAAGATCACATGGCACAGGGGCCTGTAACCCTCCCGGTGCTGTTCAGGGTGGAGGGAGTTATCAGAGGCCAGGTGAGCACTGGGCTACAGGGATGGACCAGGTGATCAGAGACAAGAGGAGGGGGTCCTCCTAGCGGGGCAGCAGCCCCAGCCCCCACTCCCCTGTTTTCCTTTGCACAGTGGATTACCAGATCCTGTGTGGAAACCAGGTTCCCGGGTTCGTCATCGACATCCACACAGGGAAGCCCCTTGGTGAGTGACCTCCATGCCCCCTTCTCCCCCCTCCACTGCCTGGAGCCCCTGGTCCCTCTGTGCCCCGAGCCCTGCCCCCTCTTTTCCCCTCCCCCACAACTCGTTCCCTTCCATTCTCCTCTACCCCACACCCTTGCTCTTCAGTCTCCTTGGGCCAGGAATCCTGCCCCTCAATCCTGCTTTTCTTTTTTTAAAGCAGAGAGTATTTTTAGTAAATTGTTCTTCATTTTAAAAAATTCTGTTAAAATACCCATAACAGAAATTTGGCCATTTTAACCATTTTTAAGTGTCCAATTCGTAACAATAAATAGATTCACACCATTGTGCAACCATCGCCACCATTCATCTCCAGAAATTTGTCATCCTCCCCTACTGAAACTCTGTTCCCATGAAACAGTGACTCCCCAGCCCTTCCCCCAGCTCCTGGGAACTCCCATTCTACCTTCAAACTGTGGTAGAGGTCTGTGGTAGAGGTCCACAACTTATGGAGAACTGTGATCTCCATAAATTTTACCTCACAGAAACAGAATCATACGGTATTTGTGCTTTTTGTTTGCTGTTGGTGTTCAGTCGCTAATTTGTGTCCGATTCTTTGCTATCCCATGGACTGCAGCATGCCAGGCTTCCCTGTCCTCTGCTATCTCCTGGAGTTTGCTCAAACTCATGTCCATTGAGTTGGTGATACTATCCAACCATCTCATACTCTGTTGCCCCATCTCCTCCTGCCTTCAGTTTTTCCCAGCATCAGAGTATTTTCCAATGAGTCAGCTCTTTGCATCAGGTGGCCAAAGTACTGCAGCTTCAGCTTCAGCATCAATCCTTCCATTGAATCTTCAAGGTTGATTTCCTTCAGGATTTCCTTTAGGATTGACTGTTTGGATCTCCTTGCACTCCAAGAGACTCTCAAGAGTCTTCTCCAACACCACAGTTCGAAAGCATCAATTCTTCAGTGCTCAGTTTTCTTTATAGTCCAACTCTCACATCTGTACATGACTACTGGAAAAACCATAGCTTTGACTAGATGGACCTTTGTTGGCAAAGCAGTGTCTCGCTTTTTAATATGCTGTCTCATAGCTTTTCTTCCAAGGAGGAAGCTTCTTAATTTCATGGCTGCAATCACCATCTGCAGTGATTGTGGAGCCCAAGAAAATAAAGTCTGTCATTGTTTCCCCATCTATTTGCCATGAAAATCAGTCCTGAATATTCATTGGAAGGACTAATGCTGAAGCTGAAACTCCAATACTTTGGCCACCTGGTTCGAAGAACTGACTCATTTGAAAAGACCCTGATGCTGGGAAAGACTGAAGGCGGGAGGAGAAGGAGATGACAGAGGATGAGATGGTTGGATGGCATCACTGACTCGATGGACATGAGTTTGAGTTGGCTACGGGAGTTGGTGATGGACAGGGAAGCCTGGCATGCTGCAGTCCATGGGGTCGCAAAGAGTCAGACATGACTCAGCGACTGAACTGAACTGAACTTCCTTCAGGATTGACTGGTTTGATCTCCTTGTAATCCACAGGACTCTCAAGAGTCCTTTTATTATATGTCTGGCTTATTTCACTCAGCATAATGTTCCCAAGATTTACCCATGTTGCAGCATGGATCAAAGTTAAATGAGGTCTTGTATAATGTAAGTTAAATGAGATCTCATACCTGAATGCCAAATTTCAGCTGTGCGGCATTTAATTGATGAACCTATTTTCAGTTGTCTTCATCCCATGGATGTATTCTCCTTATTTCTTTTTTTAAAAAATGAATTAAGTAATTAATTTGGCTGCACGGGTCTTAGTTGTAGTACACAGGATCCTCGATCTTTGTTGCAGCGTGCGAGATCCATTCCCTGACCAGGGATGGAACCCTGGCCCCTGCATTGGGAGCTTGGAGTCTTAGCCCCGGACCACCAGGGAAGTCCCTCTCCTTACTTTCAACAGTTGGAACAGAGCAGATGAGATCCGATTCCCCTCCAGCCACCCCCTTCAAATCTCAGTCTCTTTCCCCCTCTCCCAAGGGTCCAAGGTCGTAAATCAGTCCCCCATGGGTGGACACTTAGGCTGATTCCAGGTTCTTCTTTATAAACAACAGCTTTATTGAGATACAACTCGTGCTTTATGCCTGGAGTACTTCTTTCTAGTGCCTTCTTCATGCATTTAAACACATATTGAGGTTCTCCCCATTGAAAATGTATGGCATTGTTTTCTGGGAGTTGGACATAAATCCTATGCTTTCCCACGTATTGTCTGTAGGACAATTAAAAAAAAAAAAAAAAAACTTGCTTTTGTTCCCCCAGAAAAGAGTCATGAAGAACCAGCCAGGCTACTACACACAGGACTGCTTCCTTCTACGTCCTGCTTTGTAGTATTCCAAGTGTGGACACATCCCAGGTCATAAGTCAGTTCCCCGTGGATGGACACTTAGGCAGATTCCAGGATCTCATATAAATAAAACAACAGCTCTCCTGAGATATAATTCACACACCATACACGCCACCCATCAAAAGTGCACAATTCAGGGGCTTCCTTGGTGGTTCAGAGGTTAAGACTCTGCCCTTCCACTGAAGGGGGCATGGGTTTGATCCCTAGTCTAAAAAGTTCCACATGCTATGAGGTGTGGTCAAAGGGAAAAAGAAAAAGTGCACAGTTCAGTGGGTTTTCGTATATTTTCAGAGTTGTGCTCCATCACTTCAAGTTTAGAGCTTTCCATTGCACACAAAAAGAAACTCTGGCCCTGTAAACAATCGTTCCTCATTCTCTCTTCCCCCAGTCCCCCAGCAACCACTAGTCTGCTTTCTGTCTCTTTGGATGTGTCTGTTCTGGACATTTCATATGAATGGTATCATACGGTGTTTATTCCCTGGGGACTGGCTTCTCTCATCAAGCCTCATGTTTTCAAGGTTCAACCACATTGTAGTGAGTGTCAGTGCTTCACCCCTTTTTCAGGCTGAATCGTATTCTCTTGTATGAAAAGACGACATTTTTTATCCTTTTTTTAAAAATTAGAGGATAATTCCTTTACAATATTGTGGTGGCAAAATAGATAGCCACATTTTTTTTTTTTGACCATGTGGCCTGCTGGCTCTTCCCTGACCAGGGATCAAACCTGTGCCCTCTGCAGTGGGAGCACAGAGTCTTAATGACTGGACCACCAGGGAAGTCTGGAGAGACCACATTTTGTCATCCATCCCTCCTTTGATGTTTCTGGTTTCTTGCTAAATGTCATCGCAGGTCCTCTCATGCAATTTCCTGCTGACACATGGGGCTGCTTCATTCCAGAGACCCCAGAATAGCAGGCTTGCGCACACACACACACACAAATGTGCTGGGTCACAGCCAGTGTGCATTTTTGTTGAGAAAGATGCCCTCTCCCCTTCTGCCTTCCCTCTCACATCCTGATTTCTTTCTGCTCCCAGCAGTTCTGGGTTAGCCACGGCAGAATTTTTCAATTGAAGGCTCGCTTGTGGACACACAAGTCCTCCCCAGTGGCACGATCTCTTAGCTCAGGGTCCCCAGACGACGCCAGGGGCTGGGCTGCCCCTGACGGCTGGTGACCTCCTCAGACATCGACGAGTGCGGGGAGATCCCCGCCATCTGTGCCAGCGGCGTCTGCATCAACCAGATCGGGAGCTTCCGCTGCGAGTGCCCTGGGGGCTTCAGCTACAACAGCCTGCTGCTGGTCTGCGAAGGTGCTGCCGCTCCCCTACCCCTACTCCCGGGGGGGGGGGGGGGGGGGGCGGGATCCTGGTCCTTCTCCTACCCTGTGCTCTCCGGGCAAGTCATTTAAATTCCATGAATCTCAGTTCCCCGCTGTGCCTATGGGGCTAACGCCTTTCCGAGGGGCTCCATCCCACGTCACCCCCTCCATGTGGTTCTAGCTGCTTCTGGAAAAACCAGGGGGAGGGGGCTGGATTTAGGGTTTGATTCTGCACGAAAGATTTTCTTTCACTGCCCCCACCTGGCTGGCTGTACTCCCCAGACGTGGATGAGTGCACCAGCGGGGAGAACCCCTGCCAGCAGAACGCCGACTGCATCAACATCGCTGGCAGCTACCGCTGCAAGTGCGCCCAAGGGTACAAGCTGTCACCAGGCGGGGCTTGCGTGGGTAAGTGGGGACATAGTCGGGAGGTGAGGGAGTAGGACAAAGCCAGACTCTGTCTCCTGCTGGGACTTGGGTAGGGCATCGTCCTGTCCGGACTTTGCTCCTTGGCTGCAGATTTTTTCTTTTTTTGGCCATGTCACTTTACATGAGGGACCTTAGTTCTCGGTCAAACCCGTGCCCCCTGCAGTGGAAGCGCACAGTCCTAATCACTGGAGTTGCCACCTTGGCTGTACTTTGGGGTGGGGGTGCCGAGGGCATCTGTTAATGGGGGAGTCGTGAGGATGAAATGGGAGGTGAAGTGTCTCCCCTGGGGCAACAGCTCACATGGGGAACTTCCCGGCAGGGTCGGGCTCCCCCAGCTGCAGCATGTGATGGTTCAGGACATGCTGTGGGTGGGAGCCCTGGGGACACTGTGCTGCCTGCCCTCCCTCAGGACGGAACGAGTGTCAAGAGATCCCGAATGCCTGTAGCCACGGCGACTGCATGGACACAGTGGACAGCTACATGTGTCTGTGTCACCGTGGCTTCCGGGCCTCAGCAGACCAGACCCTGTGCATGGGTGAGAGCGCCCACCTGCTCCCGCCTCAATGGCCAGGCCATGGGTCTATACCTCCCCTGGGGTGGGGCTGGTGCTTCTGCCCATCCTGGTTCATTGACTCACAAGGTTGAGTCCTGGCCCCTGACACCTGGGGTGAATAACTTACCTCCCTGCACCTCAGTTTTCTCATCTGTAAAATGGGGGTAGTAAATAGTACCAGGGATATATTTCCCATTCATGTGGGCAGGGCTGGGTACTAGAGAAGGGGGCTGGGTCCAGTCAGGCCCTCAGTCCCCAAGCTGCCTGTTGCCCTGGGGGAGCTGGGCAGGGGTCAGGGCCTTTGCTCTGGCAGATGTCGACGAGTGTGACCGGCAGCCGTGTGGAAATGGGACCTGCAAGAACATTGTCGGCTCCTACAACTGCCTCTGCTTTCCCGGCTTTGTGGCAACACACAACGGAGATTGCGTGGGTGAGCTGCCCAGCCTCAGTGCACCCCCATGGAAAAGCTGATCCTTGGCTTGAGAGGCACCACCTCTCTGAAATAAAGGATCTCGACCTGGGGACGCCTTCAGTAAAACAACCTCAGGAGATTAAAAACTAGTTAACTACAAAGTTCTCCAAACCCCTGCAGTTGTAAGGTGCCAGGGGTCCCTTCCTAGAGCTTACACTCAGCTTGATAAGAAGGAGTTGGCCAATACAAAGAGGAAGGTGAACAGTAAAAGCAAGACGCTGGTAACTTAGTACAGTGGTTCAAAGTGTAGGTTACAAGTTCAAGTGGTATGAGTTCAAATCCCAGCTTTGCCATCTGCCAGCTATGTGACCCTAGGCGAGTCACTTAACCTCTCTGTGCTTTACTTCCTCCTCTGTAAAAAGGAGACTTATAGAATAGTAGTACCTACCTATCTTAATATCAGATCAAATTGACTTCTGGACAAAGAATATTTGGAGAAGGCAATGGCAACCCACTCCAGTACTCTTGCCTGGCAAATCCCATGGACAGAAGAGCCTGGTAGGCTGCAGTCCATGGGGTCGCTAGGAGTCGGACACGACTGAGCGACTTCACTTTCACTTTTCACTTTCATGCATTGGAGAAGGAAATGGCAACCCACTCCAGTGTTCTTGCCTGGAGGATGGCAGAGCCTGGTGGGCTGCCGTCTATGGGGTTGCACAGAGTCGGGCACGACTGAAGCGACTTAGCAGCAGCAGCAGTACCTACCTATCTTAATATCAGATCATATTGACTTCTGGACAAAGAATATTACCAGAAATAGAGTCAGTGTATGTATTATAAGGAGTCAGTTCTCTGAGAAGACATAACAATCATAAATGCTTATGCAACTAATAATGAGCTTCAAAAGGTAAGAAGTAAAAATTGACAGAACTAAAAATGAAATAGACAAACTCAAAGTTATGGTTAGAGACCTCAACTCTCTCCTCCCTCAGTAATAGAGGGGAAAGTAGATTAGTAAGAATATAAAACACCTCAACAGTACTATGAACCACCTAGACCCAAATGATATTTATGGAACTTTCCAGAATATACATTATTCTTAGGTGTACACAAACATTCACCAGGAAAGATCATATTCTGGGCCATTAAAGTTTTTTTTTTAATTGAGGTTACACAAGGTAAGGTCTCAGAATGTAAGGGAATTAGACTATTGTGGTCGTCACTCACAAAAAGATCTCCAGAAAATCCCTAAATATTTGGAAATTAAGCAATGTACTCCTAAAGAACCCATAGATAAAAGAAGAAATCATAAGGAAAATTAGAAAACATTTTGAATTAAATGAAAATAAAATACAACA
The DNA here is from genome assembly GCA_935064755.1 of Tragelaphus eurycerus. Lineage (NCBI taxonomy): Eukaryota > Metazoa > Chordata > Mammalia > Artiodactyla > Bovidae > Tragelaphus > Tragelaphus eurycerus. Next base: position 3,533,883 of record CAKXYN010000058.1, on the reverse strand, counting down.
TAAAATTTGTGGGATGCAGCTAAGGTGGGACCTCTAGGCAAATTCATAGCTCTACAATGCTCATATTAGAAAATACTGGTGTCTGCTTCATAGGATAGTTGGAGGGTTAATATACAACTGACATGCAAGTGCTCAATAAATTGAAGTCCCCTCCATGAAGTCAATTTTTTGAATAGAATTGCAAGGGAGGCTCAGAGCCCTAGGCTCTGTGGGTAACCCTGCTGGCCCATCTTCCCTCTGCAGACATGGATGAGTGCACCACCATGGTGGGGCAGGTGTGCCGATTTGGCCAGTGCCTCAACACGGCTGGCTCCTTCCACTGCCTCTGTAAGGATGGCTTTGAGCTCACAAGTGATGGGAAGAACTGCATAGGTGAGTCTCACTATGGTGTGTGTGTGTTAGCCACTCAGTCATGTCTGACTCTTTGCGGCTCCATAGACGGTAGCCCGCTAGGCTCCTTTGTCCATGGAATTCTCCAGGCAAGAATACTGGAGTGGGTTGCCATTCCTTCACCATGGTGCTGAAGCCATCTCAGCCAGCCCCTGCTCCAAGCTGACCTGCAGTTGGTACTTTTGAGAGGGCATGACTCCATTTCATAACCATACATTTATTTTAAGGTATAAAAAGAGACAGAACCAGAACATCACACTCGTGTTTTCACCAGGTTTGTGGTTTAGAGAATGACTGTCTTAAAAATCCAAGTTTTATGATGTATGGAATAATAGACGAGCTGCGTGGATGACATGGAAAGCATGAAAGGGGTCTGCAAGTGGCTTGAGATTAGGAACTTCACTCCCCCTTCCCCTGGAAAACACCTGGCTCCATTTATAACCCCCACCAGGACCCAGAATACGCTTCTCCAGATGTCTTTGTTTTCCCAAGGCTCAGCCCTTCCTCTGGATCCAATCCAGGAGGGCTTGTCTGGGGGCCCTCAGCCATTATGCTGTGACCATAGGTGCTGGTCTTAGCCTCAGACGAGTCCCTGCCCCTCAGCTACTGCTGAGACCCCTCCACCTCCTCTCCACAGACACCAACGAGTGTCTCAGCCTTCCAGGAACCTGCCTGCCAGGCACTTGCCAGAACCTCGAGGGCTCCTTCCGCTGCATTTGTCCCCCTGGCTTCCAGGTGCAGAGTGATCATTGTGTTGGTGAGAATCTGGCCTCACCTCCCAGCTCTGGGGCCGCGGGGCGGGGGGCGGCGGAGAGGGCACCTCTGGGCCTCTATTCCTCCATGTGTAAAATGGGAATGCCAGCTGGACTGGTGGTGAGTGAAAAGATGCATTTAGGGGACTACCTCAAAGAGTCAGGCACGAATGAGGGACTGAACTGAACTGAACTTGGTAATCCAGTGGTATAGAGTCCTCGCTTCCAACTCAGGGGACGTGGGTTCGAACCCTGGTCAGGGAGCTAGGATCCCACATGCCTGTGATGCAGCCAAAAATTAAAAAATAAAACTGATCACACACACACACAAGATGCCCTTAGCACAGTGCTCAATGCAGCTCCATACACTTTTACTGTTATTAAGATGCTCTCTCGGCCCAGGGCTCTCTCTCTGGGGCCCTCAGGCTTCCTCATGAATCCCATGAAATGGGCATGGGTGTGGGTCTCACTGGCCCAAATGTGGAATTCCTCACTCGAGTGGTGGTCGAGGACTGGTCTGACTTGAGCTCTGGTATTATTCCACACCTGGGTGACTTGTATATTCCATGCTAATCTGGAGCAGACTGGCCTGACCCCCATTCATTCACTTGGATTAGGCTTGTGCAACCTGGGCTAACCTGGGCCAGTCTGGCCTGAGCAGATGGACTAGTCTAGTATAATGGGAGCTAACTCCATCCACTGTAGGCTAATGTTACCCAGTCTTGGTTGGTGGTGGTTTAGTCACTCAGGCATGTCTGACTCTTTGTGAACCCATGAACTGTAGTTCCCCTGTCCATGGGATTTCCCAGGCAAGAATACTGCAGTAGGTTACCATTCCTTCTTCAGGGGACCAGTCTTGGTTAGCTCTGTACAAATTTAGTCTCTAATGATGAACTTTTCCTGACCATGACCTCTACCTTGGAGACACCTTCTAAGAAAGACACACACACACACACACACACACACACTCTGCCTACCTGGAGCTCTGGCTCATACTGAGCCCTGGGGACCCCACCCCGCAACAGTCCCTGTATCCTCCCAGGATGGGCCCCCACTCCATCTGCCCCTCCCAGCAGCTAACACTGCTCCACCAGTGGAGGGCCTGATGCATCCCCCCTCACTTCATGTCCCTGCCCCTCCAGACATCGACGAGTGCTCTGAAGAGCCCAACCTGTGCCTTTTTGGCACCTGTACCAACAGCGCCGGAAGCTTCAATTGCCTCTGCCCGCCTGACTTTGTCCTGTCTGACAATGGGCACCGTTGCTTTGGTGAGTCTGGAGCCAGGGAGCACTCAGGCTGAAGGAAGAGGTGGGAGGTGGGGTGGGTGAAGAGCTACATCACCCAGAAAGGGGGCCTGCAGTTTCTTGTGTGGGTCTCCAGGAGCCTTGTCCAGTGTGGGCTATCCTCACCTGGGTTGAGCTGGTCTCTTCTCTCCCGGGTTAGGGCAACTCAACCAGTATTTGTCATTCTGGGAACCAGTGGTGAGCCAAACCCCTCAGTCTGTCTGTAAAGCCGAATCATGTCAGTGAAGGCTCAGGCTAGGAAATGGGCGTCAGTAATGAGAATTTGGGGTCTGAAGTCTGGGGTCCTCTGGCTCTTTGGAATGAGTTGCTTTGCCTCTCCAAGAAGGGGATTCTGATCCAAGAATTACGTGGCTAGGCTTGACCATTCTGCCAACTTGGGATGACTCCCACAGCTGTGAATGTGGGGTGTTGCTGGAAAGGATTCTCAGATTCTGTGAATGTGGGGTGTTGCTGGAAAGGATTCTCAGATTCTCAACAAAAGCCCAGGACCGACCCTCATTGGCCCAGGGTGGGTCACATGTTCATCCCTGAACCAATCACCACGGAGTGATCCTGAACTGTTCTAATTGGCTGCTGGTAGGGTCAGGACTACCCCATTCACAAGAACTGGGGATGGCTGGCCCTTCTAGCAGTTTCCCTGCGGAATCACCCCCACAGACACACGGCAGAGTTTCTGCTTCACCCATTTCGAGGCCGGAAAGTGCTCAGTACCCAAAGCTTTCAACACCACCAAGGCCCGGTGCTGTTGTAGCCAGAGGCCCGGCGAGGGCTGGAATGACCCCTGCGAGCTGTGTCCCCAGGAAGGCAGTGGTGAGGGCCCCCCTGCCCAGTCTCCCTGGTCCTTCCTGCCTGCCCCCTGCCCCTCCCCTGTCTGCTCTCCTTCCATTCTTCCTCCAGCCTTCCCCACACACGGGATGCTGGGGACTGCACCTGGCCAGAGACCCTCACCTCTCTTCCCCTCTTGGTGTCCAGTCGCCTTTCAGGAGCTGTGTCCCTTTGGCCACGGGGCAGTCCCAGGCCCAGATGACTCCAGGGAAGGTGAGCTTCTCACCCACGTGCTGAGAGCCCCTGAGGCCACAGCAGCCTGCTGCATTCCTGCCCAGCCCTGTCTGAGCTCTAGCCTGGTTCCCCAGTCTCAGGTTCCCTCCTTGACCCATGGGTGGCCCTGGACACCCCATCCCACCTCCTTGAAGGGAAGGAAGAGACCCTGATTGTGGCCAGGGCATGACAGAGGCCTGCAACCCCTGCCGCTTGCAGATGTAAACGAGTGTGCGGAGACCCCTGGCGTCTGCATTAATGGCCTTTGCGTCAACACCGATGGCTCATTTCGCTGCGAGTGTCCCTTTGGTTACAGCCTGGACTTCACGGGTGTCAGCTGCATGGGTGAGGGACTAGCCCACCCCAGCTTGCTTCCCAGGAAAGGAAGGAGCTGGAGAGGGCACATGCCACCCAAGGGAGCATCTGTCCATCTCACCAATGTTTACTCGCTCATTCACTCATTCATTCATGCATTTGCAGAATTATTCATTTATTTACTCTCTCACCTATTCACTTATTCACACATTCTCACACTTTTTCATTAATTCACTTGCTTATTCATTTACATATTCTCTTGCTCATTCATTCACTAGCTTACTTGCTCATTAATTTACTTCCTCATTTACTCATTCACCTATTTTTAAAGCTTTTACTATTTCTTTGCTTTTAATATATATTTAATTGGCTGCATCAGGTCTTAGTTGCAGCACGCAGGATCTTAGTTACGATGTGTGAACTCTTTGTTGCATGTGAACTCAGTTGCAGCATGTGGGATCTAGTTTCCTGACCAGGCATGGAACTCGGGTCCCCTGCAGTGGGAGCACAAAGTCTTAGCCACCGGGCCACCAGGAAGTCCCTCATTCATGTACTCACATATTCACTTACTTCATGCCTCTGCCCTGAGCCCAGCCCTGAAGATGCAGCAGACCTAGCCCTGTCCAGTCTGTAGACACTCAGCAGGAGGCAGACAGGATCATGTCAAGGGTGGGGGCTCCCTGAAGGCCTTGACCACCCCCTTACCTCCCCACTGCAGACACAGATGAGTGCTCCATCGGGCACCCCTGTGGGGGAGGCACCTGCACCAATGTCATAGGAGGCTTCGAATGTGCCTGTGCAGACGGCTTCGAACCTGGTCCCATGATGACCTGCGAGGGTAAGGCTCGGCCTGCCCAGACCCGGGGCTGTGAAACAGAGGCTGGGGGGTGCTGACCTGAGAAAGGGAGAGGACATCCTGCAGGCAGACCCCACCCACCCGGCACCTCCACTGGCCTTTCCAGACATTGATGAGTGCTCCCTGAACCCCCTGCTCTGCGCCTTCCGCTGCCACAACACCGAGGGCTCCTACATGTGCACCTGTCCAGTCGGCTATGCATTACGAGAGGATGGGGCCATGTGCCGAGGTAGGACACACACAGGCAGGCGGCAGATGGACAGGGCGCTGGGGCTCTCCATACCTCGGTCCCGAGAGAAAATGAAGAAATAAGAGCTGTGCCTCCAAGAGTGGGAATGAGTACTAAGTGATAAAGTGACGGGAGAGCTGAGACAAGTGAGGGTGCAATGGGTGCTATTTTGTGAGGGGCGGTTCTGTATTTTTATGAAAGGGGAGCATCTCCTCAGTCTAACAGAACAGGACTATGGCTCCGGAGGCCTCTCTGGTGGTGACTGGCTATGCCCTGAATGGGCTAGCACAGTGGGGACAGTGACTGTTCCCTTCCCCCCTGGAGACATGTGGAAATGTCTGGAGATACTTTTTATTGTCACAGTTGAATAGAGGTGGGGGTTGCTACAGGCATTGAGTGGCCAAGGTTGCTGTTCAGTATCCTACACTGGACAGAAGAGCCTCCCACCACAAAGAATTTTCGAGTCCCAAATGTCCATAGTGTAGAGAGTAGAAACCCTGGCCTGGGACTTGGTCCCTCAAGGGCTGTTTTAGGGTCAGTGTTCCATGGACCATGGTGAAAGTCGTACAGATTCAGAGACCCTGATGTGAGCAGGGGATGCAGGTGTTTGGGGCAGTCCTGACCATCCCCTCCCACTTGACTTCCCAGGACATCTGGGACAGGTGGGGGAAGAACGGACAGTGGGCAGTGCTTCAGGGACCTCTCTGGGAGGCCACTGGAGGGTGGGAGAGTCCAGATTTTCACAGCCTGGAGCTGAGCCACGAGCACCCTCCATCCATGGTCACCCACAGATGTGGACGAGTGTGCAGACGATGAGCAAGACTGCCACACCCAGGGCATGCTGTGCAAGAACCTCATTGGCACTTTCGCCTGCATCTGCCCCCCAGGCATGAGGCCCCAGCCAGGCTCTGGGGAGGGCTGCACAGGTACAGAGGGCTTCCCCACCCCATCCCACCGTAGACAAGAGAGTTCAAAGCCAGAGGGCACGCGGGAAGGCAGACATGGAACCTGGAGGTGGAGGCCGCTCGGGGGACTCTGGCCTCCCTGCTGGCCTGCCTTATCCCTCCCACCTCAGATGATGATGAATGCCGTGCCCAGCCCAGCCCCTGTGCCAATGGCCGCTGCATCAACACTGTGGGCAGCTTCCACTGCGACTGTGACGAGGGCTACCAGCCCAGCCCCAGCCTCACCGAGTGCCAGGGTGAGTGTGACAAAGTCCCTGTGTGGCACCACCACCCGGGAGTTCCCTGAGGCGGGGACAGGGTCGGGGGCACCGAGGGGGTTACCCAGCCAATCCAGACACATGTATTCATCGCACACCTCCAGCTTCCTTTCATCCCTTCAGTCACCCCACCCTGAAAGATGAGAGCATGTCCCCACTGCCCTATCATCACACCCAGGAAGAGGCCCTCCCCAAGTTCACCACTTAGTGGGGCTAAACCTGGAGAGTGACCCAGTGGTACCAGGTGTCCGGGCGACTTACCTGTCCTGGTCCCCAGTGTCCTTGTCGCCTTCTCTGTCCACACTCTCTGCTCCTGGAGCACAGTCTCCACCCCTCAGCTTCAGGCCAAGGAGGTGTATCCAGCTGCCTCCCGTACCACCCCAGCCTCCACGACCCCTAGATGCAGCTCACCCCAGAACAAGTTCAGTACCTGCTCCCTGAACCCCATCTCAGCGATCCCACCCAGTCCCCCAAGCCAGCCTCCCCAAGTAATCTGATGACCCTCTCCCCACCTCTCTGGACATCACCTCTCTGCTCTAGCCCCACTGTCTGTCCTGGAGGCCACAACCTTTTGCCTCCACGCTACTCCTTGACCATCCGTTCTCCCTGCAGCCAAAGGGATGCTGCGTTTGACCTCAGGAAACCGCCCACATCTGCAGCCCAGAGGGTACCCCTCGGATTTGGGGTCTCTAGGTTCTGCCAGCCCCAGCCACCAGAGGGCGTTTCACTGCGCTAGGCCAGGGCGAGAAGGGGGCGGGCAGACTTGCCTGGTGGTCCCCTGGTTAAGACTTCACGCTTCCACTGCAAGGAGCTAGGGTTTGACCCCTGGTCGGGGAAATAAGATCTTCCATGCTGTGTAATGCACCCAAAGCGGCGGGGAGGGGGTGGGGGGCGGGGGCGGGACACAGTGCTGGGCGACCGCTGTTTAGAAGCCGCCACGCAGTGGACATGCGCAGTCATGTTGGAGATGCTGGAAACTACGTGTAGATTCTTCAGCACCGCCGATGCCCTTGGAGAAGGGGAACCTGGATGGATGGCTTGTTCCTCCCGCCCGTCATCTCCACCTGTTCTCCCCAGACATCCGGCAGGGGCCCTGCTTCTCTGAGGTGCTGCAGGCCACGTGCCAGGCTCAGTCCAGCAGGGGCGAGGCGGTCACCAGGGCCGAGTGCTGCTGTGGGGGCGGCCGTGGCTGGGGCCCCCGCTGCGAGCACTGTCCGCTACCTGGCACGTCTGCCCACCGGAAGTTGTGCCCCCACGGATCGGGCTACACTGCCGACGGCCGAGGTGGGTACTGTTCTCTGCCGTGTGCCTGTGCTGCAACCAGTGTTAGTGTGTGAACCAGTGTGTATGCATCTCTGTGCCGGCGGGTGGGTAGACCAGTGTGAACCACAACGAATTCGTCGCTCTGTGGGTGTGTGTGCGTGAACTTGGGTGGATGGGTGAGCAGGTGTGTGAACCAAAGTGTGTGTGTATGTGTGTGTGTGTCCTTTGTTCTGCGTGTATGGGGGCTCCTTAGTGTGTGAGAGCATGTGAGCTGGTGTGTCTCTCCTATGAGTGCAAGCTGGTTAAATATGTGAGCTGGTGTGTGTTGTGTGTGCGAGCTTGTTAGCATGTGTGTGTGCGTGTGCTGGTGAGGGTGGGGCTGGGTGGGGAGTTCACACCAGAAAGTGAATGAGAAGGAGTGAGCTGGTTCCGGATTCTGATAAGCATCTGTGAGGATGGGCATGTGTGTGAGCGAGTGTGTGTGTCTGACCCAGAGGAATCCATGAGTGTGTGTCCTTGTGATTCTGTGGGAGCGTCTGAGCAGGTGACTGGCATGTCCGTCTCTGCTTCCATGTGTGTGTCTGGGGTGTCCTGATGAGGTGTCTCTGGTGAGGCTGTGTGTCCCCCACCCTGAGGGTTCTCAGCATCCAGCAGGAGGAGCTTCATAAGCCTGAGTGTGGGGATCACAGGGGCTGGGTCTCCAGCTCTGGGGTGCAGGGCAGGGAAGCAAGGGCTGGCCTTGCCTCCCAGGGGAGTGCTGGTGGACCCGAGGGAGTGGCATGTCCCGGTGACCGAGGTGGATAGCCCAGCCAAGCCCTGCTTGTCCTCAGATGTGGATGAGTGCCGTGTGCTCCCTCACCTGTGCCCTCACGGTGAATGCATCAATAGCCTTGGCTCCTTCCGTTGCCACTGCCAAGCCGGGTACGCGCCTGACACCACTGCCACAGCCTGCCTAGGTGAGCCCCCCGCCCCCTTCTCTGAGCCTCTCCTTACAGCACCTGGCAGCACACTTCCATGAGAAAACCAAGTCCAGAAAGCAAAGCAGCTTTCTTTCTTTCCTCCGCCCCACCCTATTTGGGCCGCTTTTCTCCTGTTATTTGGTGCATCCTAAGATTTTCAATTACATTGTGTAGCAGGGGTTCATCTGAATCAGGATCAGCAAATTCCAGCCCAAAGGCTGAATCCGGCCCTCTGCTTGTTTTGTTAATAAAGTTTTATTGTCACACTCCCATGTCTGTTTGTCTTCTCACACTGTGGCTGTTTTTCCTGCTACAAAGGCAGAGTTGAGTATTTGGAATTAAGACCACAAAGCCAAATATATTTACTCTCTGGCTTTTTGCAGAAAAAAAAATGCTGGTTCCCTGGGTAAGCCCACAGATTCTGGTTGTCTAGGGTCTGGGAAAGAGGCCTCAACTGGGCCTGGGTGGAGAACCCCAGCCCTGAGCCCCCAGGAATGTCTGTCTGACCCTCCTGAGTGCTGTGTCCCATCTAGATGTGGATGAGTGCAGCCAGGCCCCCACACCATGTCCCTTCCTCTGCAAAAACACTGACGGCAGCTTCCTGTGCGCCTGCCCCCGTGGCTACCTGCTGGAGGAGAATGGCAGGATCTGCCGAGGTGACGTCCCTCTCCCCACACCCACAGCCCATGGGGCTCTGTCCCTGTCCTCCCCAGGGGCTCCCCCTCCCGCTGCATGGGGTCAGCTTCCGTCTCCAGGGCATCTCCCCTGGGAAGCCCCCAGCAGGCCCTGCCCTGAGCCCACCGGGACCTTCTGTGTCACAGACCTGGATGAGTGCTCCTCCAGGCAGCACAACTGCCAGTTCTTCTGCGTCAACACCATCGGTGCCTTCACCTGCCGCTGCCCCCCCGGCTTCACCCAGCGCCACCAGGCCTGCTTTGGTGAGTCCCCTCAGCCCTCCCTGGCAGCATGACCCCAGCCTTCACCAGATAAGCAAAGGCACAGTGTGGGCCGGATGTCAGGGACACAGGGGTGATCAAAGTGCTTGTTCTGTCGCTGTTTACATCCTAGTGGTGTCTTGGACCTCAGTCTTCTTCCTCGCCCTAGGAACCTAGGAGGCCACCCTCAGGAGTCTCTCTGAACTTGGCCCAGGACACCTACCCTCACCTCTGACCTGCTGAGTCTATCCCTTAGGGATTATCCAAGGTGTTCCTAAAAGCCAAGGAGCTTATACAGTCCACACCCATCACTTCTTAGTGTCTGGTGACCTGGGAGAACCAGATCTCCCCCAAGGGCTGAGCCCAGTCACAGGTGGCTTTGTTTGGGCTCCCATGAACTCAGCTAACAGATACTGAGCACTTGTGTACTAGGCAGTGCTCTAGACCAGAAATCAGCAGACTCCAGCCCCCAGGTAAAGCCCAGCCCCCTGCCTGGTTTTGTCAATAAAGTTTTATTGGCACACAGCCATGCCCATTCATTTACGTATTGTCTGTGGCTGCTTTTGCTACAACAGCAGAACCTAGTTGTTGCAACAGGGTAAATGATATTTCCTGCCTGGTCCTTTACAGAAGCAGTTTGCTGCATCCTATTCTAGACTCCAAGGATATAGGACATGATTCAGTTATACACAGGGTGGTTAAGTCACTAAGTTGTGTCCGACTCATTTGTGACCCTATGAATTATACCCACCAAGCTCCTCTGTCCATGGAATTTCCCAGGCAAGAGTACTAGGGTAGGTTGCCATTTCCTTCTGCTGTTTCTGTCCCAACCCAGGGGTTGAACCTGCATCACCTGCATTGGCAGGTGGCTTCCTTACCACTGAGCCACCACATGTACACCACGTGTGTACGTATACACATATCTATTCTTTTTCATATTCTTTTCCCATATAGGTTATTACAGAATATTTAGTAGAGTTCTTTGTGAATATTTAGTAGGTCCTTGTTGGTTATCTATTTTATATATAGTAGGGTGTGTATATTCAGAGAAGGCAATGGCACCCCACTCCAGTACTCTTGCCTGGAAAATTCCATGGACAGAGGAGCCTGGTAGGCTGCAGTCGATGGGATCGCTATGAGTCAGACACGACTGACGACTTCACTTTCACTTTTCACTTCCATGCATTGGAGGAGGAAATGGCAACCCACTCCAGTGTTCTTGCCTGGAGAATCCCAGGGACGGGGGAGCCTGGTGGGCTGCCGTCTATGGGGTTGCACAGAGTCGGGCACGACTGAAGCGACTTAGCAGCAGCAGCAGCAGGGTGTGTATATTAATCCCGAACTCCTACTAATTCATCCTTCCCCATCACCTTTTCCCCTTCGGCAAGCATAAATTTTTTTTACTGTGTCTGTGAGTCTGTTTCTGTTTTATATTTATAAAGTTCATATACGTCTGTCATCTTTTTAGATTCCATATGTAAGTGATATCATATGATATCTGTGTTTCTCAGTCTGACTTACTTCACTTAGTATGACAATCTCTAGGTCCATCCATGTTGCTGCAAACGGCATTATCTCATTCATTGTAGTATTAATAACCACAGTCACCATGCTGTACATTACATCCCATGATTTATTTATTTTTAACTGGAAGTTTGTACCTATGACCCCCTTAACGCCTTTCACTCACCCCCTCCCCCAAAACCCTTCTCTAACAACCACGAGATTATTCTCTGTATCTGTGAGCTTGGCTTTCTTATTTTGTTTTTATATTCCATATATAAGTGGGATCATACGGCATTTGTCTTTCTCTGTCCAACTGATTTCATCTTAGCAAAATACTCACAAGGTCCAACCAACCATGTTATCATGAACAGCAGGATCTCCTTTTTTATAGCCGAATAATATTCCATTGTACATCTGTAACACATTTTCTCTTTTTTCATCTGTCTTTGGACACTTAGGTTGTTTCAGCTCTTGGCTATTCTGAATAATGCTGCAATGATCAGAGGGCTGTGGATATCTTTTCAAATTAGTGTTTTCATTTTCTTTGGATAAACACACCCAGAAGAGGAATCACTAGGAGGCCTACAATTTTAAAACAGAATTAATGACAAGCCTCATTGAAAGAGGAAATTTGAGCAAAGGTTTGAAGGAGGTAAACCGTGTGCATATCTGGTAAAGGAGTGAGCTTTTCCAGCCATGAAATGACAGGCAGCCCCCTTTTCCTGTTGTTGTTCAGTCACTTTCCCTCCTTCCGGAGGTGAGCACACTTAACGTGGCATCTGTGTGTGTGCAGCTGTACACATGTGCACACAAAGGCTTAGAAGACCCAATTCCTCCTGTACCCAAGAGAGCTTCTAGGTTCCCACAGGGATGTGCCTGGTGTCGAGAATCTTCATACTCAATGAAGAAGATGTGCTACATGTATACATATATATATATACACACATATATATGTGGAGGAATACTACACAGCCATAAAAAAGAATGAAGTAATGCCATTTGCAGCAACATGAATGGACCTAGAGACTGTCATGCTAAGTGAAGTCAGACAGAGAAAGGCATATACCATATCACATCACTTAACATGCAGAATCTAAAATATGGCCCAAGTGAACCTATCCACAAAATAGAAACAGGCTCTCAAACATAGAGAACAGATCTGTGGTACCCAAGGAGGATGGGGTGGGGGAGAGATTGATGGGGAGTTTGGGATTAGCAAATGCAAATTTAGTACAGAGAATAGATAAACATCAAGGTCCTATTGTATAGCTTAGGGTACCCTATAATAAACCATAATGGAAAAGAATGTGAAAAAAATATATATATATATAAAACTGAGTCACTTTGCTGTATACAAGAAGCTAACACAACATTGTAAATTAACTTCATTTGAATAAGGTAAATTTTAAAAAATTAAAAAGTAAGGACTTTCCTGGCAGTCCAGTGCTTCAGACTCTGTGCTTCCACCACAGGAGGTGTGGGTTCAATCCCTAATTGAGGAATTTAAGATTCCCCATGCCACATGGTGTGGCCAAAAAAAAAATTTTTTTTAGTTAAAAAAAAATTTTAAATGATAAAAGAATCTCCAAACTCAAGGAAGCTCAAATTAGGATTGTACTTCCCTGTTGGCTCAGATGGTAAAGTGTCTGTCTACAATGTGGGAGACCCGGGATCGAGCCCTGGGTTGGGAAGATCCCCTGGAGAAGGAAATGGCAATCCACTCCAGTACTATTGCTTGGAAAATCCCATGGACAGAGGAGCCTGGTATGCTACAGTCTATAGGGTCGCAAAGAGTCGGAAATGACTGAGCAATTTCACTTCACTTTTTAAAGAAATATGTGGTTCATTCTGCATGATCCTGGTCCCAGTGCAATTTACAACTGTGGATCATGACCACCATGGCAATGTTGCCTGGTAACTAGGTTGTCTTGGCTCAGGCTTCCATGAGAAAGTATCACAGACTGGGTGGCTTAAAAAACAGACATTTATTGCCAGCTCTGGAGGCTGGAAATCTGAGATTAAGATCCGGTTGTGGTGAGGCTCTTCCTGGCTTGCAGACAGCTGCCTTCCTCACATGGGGAAGAGTGAACAGAAGTAATCTCTCTGATGTCTCTTACAAGGGCACCAATCCCATCATGAGACCCCCACCCTCATGACCTTATCTAACCCTAATCACCACCCAAAGGTCTCGCCTTCTAATACCATCACTCTGGGGGTTAGGGTTTCAACATGGGGATTTGGTGGTGGTGGTGGTGGTGGCGGAGGCGGGTGGGGACCCACCCACATTCAGTCCATGACTCTGGCTGATATGCCACAATTTTCAGGTTTCCACGAGGACAGGGTGCAGTGGTTACCCCAGGTCATTTTCCCAGAGAAGGAAAAGGGTCTTTGTTAATTTTATGTTGAGCACTGTCCCAGTGCTTCATGTGATTAGGTTAATTTAATTCTTATAAACACAATGAGGTAGATATTATCATCTCTACACTACAGCTGGTAAAGCTGAGGCACGGAGAGGGTAAGTCAGTTGCCCTAAGTCACACAGTGTTGAGGTGGTAGAGAGTCAAATGAAGTCTTATTTGTGTGTGATCTCAAATGTTTGTGACGTTTCTGTGAAGTGGGCACTGTTCTGGATCTCCTTTCACAGTGGGGGAAACTGAGGCCTCAGAGAGGTTAAGGTGTGTCTGAAACAGTTGATCAGGTGGTAGGCCCGGCAGCATGGTGCCCCTACCACCCTCTTCTCTGTCCTCTGCAGACAATGACGAGTGCTTGGCCCAGCCTGGCCCATGTGGTACCCGTGGGCGCTGCCACAATGCCCCGGGCAGCTTCAGCTGTGAGTGCTATCAAGGCTTCACCCTGGACAGCTCCGGTCATGGCTGCAAAGGTAGAACTGGGCTTGGATGAGGTCTAGGCCCTCGGGGGTGGCCCTGGGGACTGCCTTGCCAGCCCTTGTCCTCTTTCTCCATCTCACAGATGTGGATGAATGCAGTGGGCCTCATCGCTGCAAGCATGGCTGTCAGAACGAGCTGGGGGGCTATCGCTGCAGCTGCCCCCAGGGCTTCACCCCACATCCCCAGTGGAGCCAGTGTGTAGGTGAGTGGGGGGCGCCTGGGAGGAAGCTGACCCCCAACCAGAATCTGTCCAAACTTGGTGACTGGGAACCACTCCTAGGGCAGGATGCTGTGATAAGCAAGAGTACCTAAAGGTCTGATGGGCTGGTTTAGAAGTTAGTTGAGTTCCCTGCTGCTGGAAACGCTAGGGAGTCAGGGGTCTGCAGAGCCAGTGTGGCAGAGTGGTAGTCATTTCTCAGGGAGTGATAGTCTGGAGAGCTCAGTGGAGAGTCTGAGATGTGCCTATGATCACTGAGAAAGTGTGCTGGGATTGATTAGTGATGTCTGCCATGGATGTGGCAATGGAAATGGGTGTGTGTATGCTACATCTTTTGTCGTACCTGTTGTAGACGCCCTGAGTTTGAGGGACTAGGCTTCTGCCTTCCCTCCAGCCTTCCTCACTGAACACTGTTCTTTGCTGCTCCTAATAACAGCATCATCCTCAGCTCTCCTCTTCTTTCTCCCCTGCAATCTAGCCTTCACATTCTACCCACGTGGGGACCACTCTCCTGTGACCTCTCCATCACCTTTCCTTGGCCTTTGCCTTCCACCTCCTCTGCTCTGGGTATCACTGTCTGCCCCTCCCAGACTCTCCATCCACTGTGACTCAGCTTTCTCTGTCCTGCCACTACCTCCAGCACTGCCTTCTCTCTGGCTTCTCCTCCTGCCCATCCTGGTGGGTCCTCAGCTAATTTCTCCATCTTTTGCCCTGTCTCATGTGTTTGTTGTCCCCTAGGAGGCCACAGGTCATCGCCTTGTTGGCCAGTCCCCTGTTTCTCAGCCCTGTCTCCTGCTCTGCATACTTACTCATTCATTCCTTTGGCAGTGGTTTGCCCAGGACCTGCCTTATTCAGGCCCTGTGGATGCAGAAGTGAACTGAGATCAGACTCCATTGCTGCCCACTCGTTGTCCAGTCTCGAGGGGGAGACAGGGATCAATTATGTCAGTGGTTCTCAACCAGGTGCCATTTCGAAGTGTCTTGGAGATACTTTTGATGATCACAACTGGCCGCTGGGTGCTCCTGGCTTTTAGTGGGTGGACAGCCCCCCCAAACAGAGAATGAAATGGCCTCAAACAACAGTAGTGCCAAGGGGGGAAATCTTGTTCTAAGAACATCCCACCATTTAGGAATTCCTGGGAAGTTTTTTGGTTTTAGGGTTTGTTTTTTTTTTTTTTTCTCTTTCTCTCTTTTTCTGGCCACACTGCACAGCATTTGGGATCTTAGTTCCCCAACCAGAGATCAAACCCATGCCCCTGTAGTGGAAGCATAGAGTCTTAGCCACCATACCACCAGGAAGTCCCTAGGATTCCTGGGAAGTTTTGAGAAATGCTTCAAAGGAGAATCACGGGATCCGGGGTGGGGAGGTGAAGTACAAGGGCCGACAGACCTAGTCCGAGGACTCACAGGGAGCTTGATGGAGGCTTTTTTTAAAAATAGCTTTATTTATTTATTTATGGCTATGATGGGTCTTCAGTGCTGTGCAGGCTTTTCTCTAGTTGCAGTGAGTGGGTTCTCATTGCAGTGGCTTCTCTTGCTGCAGAGCATGGGCTCTAAGGCCTGCAGACTTCAGTAGTTGCAGCACATGGGCTCAGTAGTTGCAGTTCTGGGGCTCTAGAGCACATAGGCTCAGTAGCGTGGCACACGGGTTTAGTTGCTCAGCCATATATGGGATCTTCCTGGATCGGGGATTGAACCTGTATCCCCTGCATTGGCAGGCAAATTCTTTACCACTGACCCACCAGGGAAGCCCTCTATAGAGGTTTCGACATTGGTCTTGAGCTTGAAGAAGGAGCTGGAGTTGCTTCATGGGGATGGGAGCAATGCAGGTGGAGGGCTCAGGGGATACGAAGGTGGCCCCCTGCCCCCCACCACCCACCCTCTCTCCCCCTCCCCACCCACAGATGAGAATGAGTGTGTCCTGTCACCCTCAGCCTGTGGCAGTGCCTCCTGCCACAACACACTGGGCGGCTTCCGCTGCGTCTGCCCCTCGGGCTTTGACTTTGACCAGGCCCTTAGGGGCTGCCAGGACGTGGACGAGTGTGCGGCTCGGAGCGGCCCCTGCAGCTACAGCTGTGCCAACACCCCCGGTGGCTTCCTGTGTGGCTGCCCTCGAGGCTACTTCCGGGCTGGGCAAGGGTGAGGGGCTTGAATGGAGTAAACCCAGAGCCCCCCATACCCCGGGAGTGCACACACCCTTGAGGCCCCACATGCAGGCATGTATATACATGTACACTGAGAAATGGTGCAGAGGCCCAACAACACCTGTGGATGTGCATACACAAGCTCACACCCCACTGTAGTGTGTCCTGTACGCCTTCATGTGCTCAGTGCTAATATACTCGAGTGTGCACAGGGCTCACACCTATGCCAACATGCCTGGGTACCCTTGTGCATTCCTGTATCCCATTGTGCACATGTGTGCAAGCTCATGTGACAGGGTGCATGCAGGCTCACACACGGGTACACTTGGGTATATATCCACACCTCTGCGTGCACGCAGGTTCACACGCACACCCACGTAAGTCAAGGAATGCACACACACACATGTAGGTGCATGCAAAGACGCAGTGGCACACTCATCCTTGTCCCCATGTGCAGTGTGGCTTCAAACGGAGTGTGGGGGTGGGGTGGCTGGGGATGTCCCACCAGCCTGACTCACCTGCCCTCTGTCCTGGCCAAGGCACTGTGTCTCTGGCCTGGGCTTCAGCCCCGGATCCCAGGATGCCCCAGATGAGAGGGAGCCACTCTCACCTGAAGCCTGCTACGAATGCAAGATCAACGGCCAGCCTTCTCGTGACCGGCCACGGCGCAGCGCTCATAGGGACCACCAGGTGCCACGGGGGGTGCACTGGGCATGGGGAGCAGCCAGGGGACGGGCAGAGATGAGGAGCACAGACTCCAGGTCACAGCTGTCCCCCGTGTCATGATGCCTGCCTGCATCTTCCTGTACTTTCTCAGCCCGACGATTCCCCTTGGGAGCTCTCTGGGGGACACAGGCCCCCCAAACACCCCAACTTGCTCCCACTGACAAGTCAGACCCCTGGGTGTGATGCCTCCCGGGGATCCTTTCCATGGCACTTGGATGCAGAAGAAATGTCTTGAGCCCCCAAACCTGCCTATGCCCTGGGACTTGTCACCTGTCACCTCCTGGCAGGGACAGCCCTCTCTCAGAGTCCCTCTGGGTTTAAGCACCAATAACCCTCATAATAGCCAGCTTAACCCCTTCTTCCCTCCCCCTCGTTCAGACCCTCTGCCTCTGCACCTCTTTCCAGTACCCATGATGCTCCTGGAACTATGCCCAGGCCTTCTGAACCCTTCTTGCCTCTGGAAATTGCAAGGGTCTCTACCCTCTCCCCACTACACTCTCAAGAACAGCAGAGCAGTTCTGCAGTTTAGCCCCTCTGTCCCCTGGGGCCACTACAGCCATGGCCCTGAACCTACCAGGGCCTTTTGTAGGGAGGATGTTTTTGTCACAGATTCAGCTTGCTTGTCCTTCAGCTGAACAGTCTCTGAGGCCACTTCCGGCCAGTCTTACCACCATCCCCTCTAAGGCATCTGAAAGCTAAGCATTTGTTGAGCATCTGCTGGATACATGTGCTGCTCCAAGCACTTCCTTTGCTTTTCTTTCTAGTTGCTGTTTTCCCCTTTCTGGGAAAAACCATGTGGGTATATGCCCAGGAGGCCTGGGCATAGTTCCAGGAGCATCAGGGTACTGGAAAGAGGTGCAGAAGCAGAGGGTCTGGACGAGGGGAAGGGAAGAAGGGGTTAAGCTGGCTGTTTTGAGGCTTCAGATCAGATCAGTCGCTCAGTCATGTCCGACTCTTTGCGACCCCATGAACTGCAGCACGCCAGGCCTCCCTGTCCATCACCAACTCCCGGAGGTCACTGAGACTCACATCCATCGAGTCAGTGATGCCATCCAGCCATCTCATCCTCTGTCGTCCCCTTCTCCTCCTGCCCCCAATCCCTCCCAGCATCATAGTCTTCTCCAATGAGTCAACTCTTCACATGAGGTGGCCAAAGTACTGGAGTTTCAGCTTTAGCATCATTCCTTCCAAAGAAATCCCAGGGCTGATCTCCTTCAGAATGCACTGGTTGGATCTCCTTGCAGTCCAAGGGACCCTCAAGAGTCTTCTCCAACACCACAGTTCAAAAGCATCAGTTCTTCAGCACTCAGCCTTCTTCACAGTCCAACTCTCACACCCATATATGACCACAGGAAAAACCATAGCCTTGACTAGACGAACCTGTGTTGGGAAAGTAATGTCTCTGCTTTTCAATATGCTATCTAGGTTGGTCATAACTTTCCTTCCAAGGAGTAAGCGTCTTTTAATTTCATGGCTGCAGTCACCATCTGCAGTGATTTTGGAGCCCAGAAAAACAAAGTCTGACACTGTTTCCACTGTTTCCCCATCTATTTCCCATGAGGTGATGGGACTGGATGCCATGATCTTCGTTTTCTGAATGTTGAGCTTTAAGCCAACTTTTTCACTCTCCACTTTCACTTTCATCAAGAGGCTTTTGAGTTCCTCTTCACAAGGAACTTTTGAGGGTTATTGGTGCTTAAACCCAGAGGGACTCTGAGAGAGGGCTGTCCCAGCCAGGAGGTGACAGGCAACAAAGGCATTTGTTACCATTATTTTTGTAAGCTTCACAGGGATAAGGCCCAGTGTCTCAGGTTTGCCATTGTTTCACCAGCCTTGGAACTAGGAGTGACTGGAGTGGTTGTCAGGGCTTCTAGCATGGACCCAAGCAAATATAGGCAGAAGCAGGCTGGGTCTTGTGGTTTTGCCTGCAATACACATGGACTGCCAGCAGGTGTCACTAAGAGTGCATGTCTAGCAGCACTCCTGGTGAAGGGCTAAATCTCTGGAACTGAAAGGCCGGGGGGAAGAGAGGGCATGGACAGGAATAGCTTTCACTTTCAGGCAACAGCAAAAACACCCCCATCAGCATGTAAATTAGGCAGAACAAACAGCTCTGCCCAGAGCAAAGGAGACGAAAACACAGATAACCTCCTATGGGATTGGACACATCACCCAGCCAGGGTCAGCCTGCCATTGAGGTTTGCTGGCTTATTCAAGGGTCCTGTCTGGCTGCCAGGGCCAGGAAGCATTCAGAAGAGCTTAGATAAAGAGGGTTTTGTCATCTGCACACAGCAGGGCTCTCAGAGAGCCCAGATGCAGGAAGTGCAGCGGGCCTCCGGAACTGGAGTGATGCTGGGCAGCTCCTCTGGCTCCTCTGTGTCTCTGTCACTGTGTGTCTGGGGCTGGCTCTTGCTGCAGTGCCCATGGTCAAACTCTAGCCACCCCAGACCACCTTTGAGTGACCTTTAGTGTTTTGGGGCCTTATGCCATCTGACTGCCTCCCAGTCTGGGTTGTTGTTCAATTGTCAAATCGTATCTGACTCTTTGCAACCCCATGAACTGCAGCATGCCAGGCTTCCCTGTCCTTCACTATCTCCCGGAGTTTGCTCAGACTCATGTCCATTGAGTCAGTGATGCCATCCAACTATCATCCTCTGTTGTACTCTTCTTCTTCTGCCCTCAATCTTTCCCAACATCAGAGTCTTTTCCGATGAGTTGGCTCTTCACATCAGGTGGCCAAAGTATTGGAGCTTCAGCTTCAGCATCAGTTCTTCCAATGAGTATTCATGGGTTGATTTCCCTTAGGATTGACTGGTTTGATCTCCTTGCAGTTCAAGGGACTCTCAAGAGTCTTTTCCAGCACCACAGTTGGAAAGCATCAATTCTTTGGTCTGGGTATCTGACGGGGAATCCTCTATTTCTTCCATCCAGACTGGCAGGGATCCAAGTAAGGTCCCTTGGTCGAAACTAGGGGTCTGAAGTCAGCCTGCCTCCCCCTCTTTGCTTTCCACCTGGGAACCCGCCTCCACCTTCACCCTCTGTCTATAGCCCAAGCTGACCATTGGCCTTGTGGGTGGAGGGCTAGACAGAAGTCAAGGGCATTGAGTGGTCGGTTTTTTACTCCACTTTAGAGATTGGCTGAAAATCTCCTCTTGGCCCCTTGCCTCCCCCCATACCCCTGCATTCTGGTTTCTCCAAGCCTCTGCCATCATCCACCCGGTCTTTCTCCCCAGGCGAGCCTGGCCAGCCTTGACACAGAGGCTCCGCTGACCTTGGGACTGAACCTCTCCTGTCTGGGCCAGGCCCAGCATATCTTAGAGCTGAGGCCAGCACTGGAGAGCCTGGGGGGCCGCGTCCGCTACGTCATTGCCCACGGCAACGAAAGAGGCTTCTTCCGCATGCATCACCTTCATGGTCTCAGCTCCCTGCAGCTGGGGCGCCGGAAGCCAGGGCCTGGCACTTACCAGCTGGAGGTTGTGAGTGTGGGCAAGCCCTGGGGCACCCAGCCAGAGGGGCGACCAGGGGGCCGAGCCTTGCGGCTGAAGGTGCAGTTGCAGCTGCTGTAATCCAGGGCTTCCCACACCTCCCACCTGGCCCCAGGCACCCCCTGCAGCCTGATTTTCAGACTCACCACCTGGGCACTGCCCCACCCCTGCCTCCTTCCACGGGGTTTTGGGGAAACTGATGTCACTCTGTTTGCTATGACCCACCCCCGCCCCAGGAGACCCTAGAGACAAGCCCTGTACTCGATGGGCCCCAGGGTCCCCATGTGGTCCTCCTCTCCAGAAGTGGGAGATTTGGAAGGGGGAGGGTTCGACCCCCTGCAGCAATGGCCGACCAGGTGGAACCCCAAAACTCAGGAAGAGTGAAGTGCTATCCTCTGACCTCAAGCGAGCCCAGCCTCTACCCGAGGGACCCCGACACTGTTTCCTGGAGACAGCTGGCAGCCGCAGCTGTGTGCCCCCTCCACTTCTACAGCCAGGGTCCAGGAAGGCCCTGGGTTTCACTGTATCTGGTCAATCTCAGGCTGAAACTTCTGCACTGCAGGGGGAGCTGGCCCCAGGAGGTTGGGAGGACATGGGAATGGGTGGTTGGGGGTGGGCCTAGGGCTCGTTTCTTTCAGCAGAAGAGCCCGTGGGGCCCCAGCCCAGTCACTGATGTGCAACCATGTTCAACATCCCCACGGGGAACTGGGCTAAGGTTCTGAGGATACTTTCATATCAGAAGCAGAGACAACAATAAAGTTATTTTGGGTTAAGTACGTCCCTTGGCAAGTTCTGGCAGTAGAGGCTGTTCTTGGCAGGGCCAGGCGGGGCTTACGAGGAGGGGACCAGGAGGGCAGCAGCTTTGGGAAGCATGAGCTTCTGCCCCGGCTTCCGAGGAGGAAGGGTGTAGGTGAGATGGGTGAAGACCAACGCTGCATCTTGGGGCATCATCCCAGGGTGCAGGTAGGTTCTGCCAACTTCAGACCCAGGAGTTTTGGCACAAAGTCAGGCTGCAGTGCTGACCACTGGTTCCCTCGTGGGTTTACCATCACTGATAATAATGACTCATGAGCTCAGATGACATACTATACTAGGCACCAAGTATAGTATGTTACAATTACTGACCCATTTGGTCCTTCTGACTGAGTCCAAGCTCACGCACTGCTCACTGCACAACAGGCTGATAAACCTGGAGATGAGTTGTTGGGGCAAAGAATAGCGACTTTATTCAGAGAGCCAGCAAACCAAGAAGATAGTGGACTTGTGCCCCAAAGGACTGTCTTGCCTGAGTTGAATCCAGGCTTCTTTTATACTAAAAGGGGAGGGTGTAAAGTCAAACCAATTTCCTGGTTCCTGTCAGCCTCCAGAGGGGAGGAGATGTGTTAATTTCTTCCTTCCTGCAGTCATTCACAGATGGTCCTGGCCTGGATGCCTCCTGTAAGCTAATCGAAGGTATTTTAGGTTTGTGCTCATTACCTGGGAAGCAAAGTTCCCAGAGATGGGCCATTATGTATAATTTAAGCTTATAGGCAACATCCCTTTACTGATTAACTTGAAACAGGATACAAAAGGTTCTTCCCTGTTACATTTATAACCCCGTGGAGTAAATACTGCTACTCTCATCCCCATTTTACAGATAGGAAAACTGAGGCTAAGAGAGATTAAGCAACCTGACCAAGGTACAGATAGAAGAACCAAGTTCAAAGTCAGGGAACCATGCCAGGTTGGGCTGGATCTCCTGAATTTGATGGCCAAGCTCATCGTGTTAAGGTCAAGCTTGTGCAGGTGCTTTGATGTGTAACAAACAATAACATATTTAGTCCCCATGAACATGTATGAGGCAGGCAGTGTTACCACGTTTGTTTGGGAAACCGAAGCTTCAGGAGTTTGTGGAACCTGCTCCGGGCCCCCTCACAGTGTAGTGGGACTGGGACATTCCGCTGATTCTGCACCTTGGCCCCTGGCCACTTACTGTCCTCTAGGGATGGTGCATTTGGGTCTTATCTGGAACATCCTCAGTCGTGGTGGAAACGGAGGCCGCACAGTTGGGTGGCTCAAGTCTGGGTGAGAGACCCAGGACCCCAGTATGTGGCTCTGCCTCCTCCTGCAGAGTAGTCACTCGTGCCTGGCTACAGGGCTCTGTACTTATTCCAGTCCTGGCCCACCTGACTTATCAGGAGCCGCTGGGTCCCATCAGAGCGTGCAGAGAACTCTGTCCATCACCCAGCCTCACTACAGCCCAGGGGTCTGGGCAAAGCAAGCATGCTGACCCCAGTTATGAGAAAAGAAGAAAAGGGGATGTGCTCAGGGCCGCCACTGGGAAGCACAAGGCTGTACTCACACAGAGCCTGCAGCCACTCATACCAGTGCTTGGCCCTCCCAGCCTAAGAGCATAGATCCTGTGGTCAGAGGGCATCATGTGGGTTTCAACACAGGCTAGAGGTTCGCACCCCATAATGAAAGGTGACGAAGACAAGCATGGTGTCCTACCAACAGTTTATTTAAAAGTTTTAGAAGCACGTCCTGGGAGAGAACTGAAGCTCTGCAAGGACCCAGAGGGATGTGGGTAGATGTGTCCCTGCAGGCAGGCAACGATCGTGATGGTTCTTTCCAAGAATGGTTACCCGGGCAGGCGTGACTCGTGTCTGGAGCAGGCGCAGGGCTTGAAGTAACAGGGCTCCCTGGTTCCAGTCGCTGGAGGAGCAGGAGGTGGCAGGGTTGACAGGGAGGGACCTGGTGCAGCCTCAGGTACGGGGGTTGAGATTTGCCCTGAAGGACAGGGGCTGGGGCAGTCAAGGCCACAGAGTGATGACTGTGGCAGAGAGAGGTCCAGCCCATCTTGTGTGGGTAGATCCTGGAATAGTGTGGGCTCACGGTCCTGCTGGAGAGATCAGAGGGGTTGGCAGGTGAGGAGGACTGGAGTGGAGTGAGGGGGGCCCTGCAGCTTTTGGTTCACATGCCTGGCATTTCATTACCGTGCCGAAGCCCCTCTGGACAGGGCAGGGTAATGATCAGCCTCCTAGGACCCACCCATGTGAACCTGTGAGGCTGATCAGAGACCCCTCATTCCTCTGATAGGGTGGAGTTGGGGCCGGATGGAGGCGCAAGGGGAGGGGTGATCACGTGACCAAGAGTCAACCTGGATTAGCCATTGACAGGAGGGAAGTTTTCCTCTTGCTGTTTCTGGTGGGGCCGCTAAACCTTGACAGTGAAAGTGTTGAGGTTCCAGAGCTCAATTTCCTCACCCCAGAGTGAGGGACTGTCAGAAGGCAAGAGAAATAGAAAAAGAGTGCCACCTATACCTTTTGAGCACCTGGATCCACCCAAACCTGAAGCCTCATGTTGGCTGGTTATTTGATCCAATGAGTTTCCTATTTTCTTGAATTTTCCATCTCTAGCTAGTCAAGTGTCTTGACTTAAAACGCTGCACATTCCTTCAGCCTCCCACTCACCTGCCCCTGGCTCTCTCTGGGGTGGAGGCAGCTGTCAGGGACTTGGCTGTTGTCCCCTCCTTCGAGGGTTGAGAAATTCAGGGGCCGCAGCTGAGAGGATGGACTTCTTAGATGCTGGCCTGTGGTCTCACCCACCTTGGAAGTTTCTCCAGGTGCCGTGGTGGTACCTTGACTGGCTGTTTTTCCGGGCATCCAAAATCTTCATCCAAGCCTGAACCCACTTGGCCCCTGGCCTCCCGCACACCATCTTGTTTTTCTGGCGTAAGAAGAATCTGCAGGGATGGGGATGCTCAGGTGAGGATGTAAGTGGAGAGGAAAGTTGTGTGACAGCCCCCACCGACTCCCCCGCGGTCCCACTCACATCACAGCAGGCAGGTTGCAACTCCCGCTCACGTCCTGGCGATGGTAACTCTGGGCCCGCCGCAGCAAAGATAGCCTGGGTCGACGGTGGTAGGCCAAGCAGCAGTCCTCAAAGGTACCTGCGACCACAGCCGCCCATAGTCTCAAGTCTGAGCATGCGCATGTACGGCCGCGCATGCACTCTGCAGGGCCGTCCACAGACATGGCACCTATGCGCATGTGCGGCTACGTATGCGCCCTGCGGTTTCACAGGTGCCCTGCGGGGATGCCCCAACTGAGATTTGCAGCTGTGCATGCGCTCTGCAGGGATGCCCACAGACGTAGTTACCCGCGCGCACAGACTGCAACCCTTCTAGGCACTGTGGAGGCCCACTGGGCTCATCTTTGGCCCTTGACAAAGGGACAGCTGGCAGGAGTTGGAGAGGGCCCCATAGGCCCCAGCTGGGAAGGGTCCAAGATGGCGAAATAAATCGACCAAGGCCATTTCCACTCCTGCTCTGGTGCAAAGGGCAAGGAGTGGGTGCATTGCCCTGAGAAGAGGACGGGGCGTGGTTGGAGGTGGAGGTGCCAACCTGGTGCCAGAAGTATCAGGGAGGATGAGAGGGTGGGATGAGCAAAGGATGAATTAATATCGAGACAGTACAGTGCTGGGCCTTCAAGTTCCTCTGGGATCCACCCCTCTGCCAATCCCTGCCTCCAGGGGCCACATCTGACTTCTGGGAGGGGCTCAGGGAGGACTTGAAGGCTCCCTCTATCCCAGAAAGCAAGGAGCAGTGGAGTCAGATGGACGGTGTTACAGTGCCAGGCAGGAAGCTCCCTGGGGCTGGGGGGCAACTCTGCCCACAGGATCAAAGGGCTGGCTCCTGAAATGGACCTCTTATTAGAGGACAATGAGAATGAGGCCCAGCCCAATCCTGGGCAAAGGCTAAGGTCTGCTGGGGCAGGGCTAGGGCCTCTCAGACCTAATGAGAGGCAGGTGGGGCAGGTGGGGCAGGTGGGTGGGGCCATGGGGCTTCCACTTGACAGAGGTTCTGCTTGGCTACCTGCTGGGGTTCAGCTGCCTCCTCAGGCCCACAGGGATGGAGAAAACAGTGGCAGAGCTGAGGGACACGGCGGGGGAGGGGCATCCGGAATGAACTTTGGTCCCCAATATCAAGTGCCTAATCTCGGGAGAGGAGGAGAGGAATTCCCTGTTAATAGCAGTAATGGTTATCATAGTAGCTGCCAGGCACTGGGCCAGGAGTATCCAATTGGATCCTCATGTCCCATCTCTGCAGTGGGAATTTGGAACCTCACTTGGCAGATGAAAAAACTGGGGTTCATAAAGGCCAGACCACACAGGTAGCCTGGCTGGGGGAAGCCAAGATTTTCATTGGGCTCCCAGGCTCTGATCTCAACGCCCCCTTTGCAGGCTCAGGTCACTGCAATGTGTCCTGGGCGGTAAGCAGCCATGGAGCTGTCTGTTCCCCATAGTTCTTGGGCTGGCTGGAGTTTGGAGGGATGCCTTGGGTCATGGACTGTGGGGGAGGCAACCAGGGGCTCTGGAAGGAGAGGCTGAGGGCCATCACCCCCAAGGAGCTGCACAAATGGTGGGCGTTTTTGCATGCTTGGTGGGGGAGCTGCCCATCAGAGAATGGATTCAGTGCTGGTGGGATCAGGGGAGGTTTCTGGAGGGGAGAAGCACATTGGTAGCAGGAGGCAAAGGAAAGATGGGGAGAGGGGACTTCAGAGGAGTGGGGAGGGATGAACTGAGGCAGTACCTTGAGCGTGGACAGTGGGAGCCCAGGCAACTGCGAAGCAGGCCACCAGGCAGACCAGGAGCCACGGATTCATAGTGCAGGCTGGTTCTCCTCTTCTGGTACCTACCTTGAGGATTAACTGGGGAGAGCAGGTGGGTGGATGATGAGGACCCAACATGGACAGCGGCAGGCACCAGGAGCACCCCCATCTCAAGCCAAGGGCCCCTGCAAGGGAGGCAGGTGGCATGGGATGGGGACAAGTGCTGCAGGGACCTACTGCCGATCTCGGGGAGGACTCACCAAAGCCTATGGTGTCCCTGGAGCTGGCGCCTGCTGGAGTGGACCTGAGCTCTCCTGAGCCTGCCAGGCCAGCAGGCTTCACCCTTTATAGATGGAACCCTACCCTGCTGCTCCGCCCTCCCTCCTCCTCCCTGCCTCCCCTCCCACTCCACCTCCTGACTTCTCCCTCCAGCCCTGCCCTCCTCTCTTCTCTCCATTTTTTCTAGCTCTTCTCTCTAATGTCATGATGCACTTGGCAGAAGTTGGGGGCCAGGGGCAAAAGGATCCAAATCAAAGAACTGGGCAGGAAACGATACCTGCTTGGATCGTTCAACTAACTGCTTGGATGGGGGTGAGAGGTGGACAGGTGCAGGTGGACAGACCCAGCCTTGACCTTAGCCAGCCCCCTTGAAGGTTCAGCTTCTCCCCCTCCAGGCCCCTTAGCCAGCACCCCGGCTCTCTCCCTGAAGGGCCTTTTCTCCTCATTCTCCTGGCTCCTTTCTTGCTGCACCTCAAGGTGGACCCTGGCTTCCCACAGGCAGGACTCAGGCTGCCTAGAGCAGGGGAGAGCCTTCATCTCTTCTCCCCACTCCCCAGCCACCTGTGCCCGTGGGGCCTTGACTTCATCCCATTTTTCTCTTCTTCCATACAGTGGGGTGACTTATTGTGTCACAGCAAAGCCCGTTTTTTGAGAACAGGCAAACCCACAGAAACAGTAAAATCAGCTGTTGCCATAGGCTGGGAGGAGGGGAGAATGGAGATGAGGGTGAAAGATTTCTTTTTGCTCTGAAATTAGATGGTGGTGGTCGAGGGACTCTGTGAATATAGTAAACAGCACGGAATGGTACACTTTCAATAGGTAATGTCTCATACAAAAAAATAATAATCAAAAATGATAATCAAAAAAAGAAAAGAGTTTTGAGCCAGACTGAGGGCTAGCCCAGAAGCCTGCTTTCCAGATTACTCTGTGAAACTGCTCCAAAGAAGCAGGGTTTTCAGCATAGTTTTGTGTCTTGTCAGAACAAAGAATGTCAAACAAGTCAGGGAGACATTTCTTCAAGGTCTCAGAACAGACCAGCACGTTTGAGGCGAGTCAGTATGACCTTGGCACCTGTGAAGTGAGTCTTATTATCAGAGGAGGACCAGCACTGGCATCCCAGGAAGGACCTTAATCTTTATTTTGAACATGGACATCCTTGACTTCTGGTCAATACGTCTTCTTTAATAAGTAAAGCAGATGTACAATGTAGGTTGATAGGCCACAAACAGGCTTTTTTAGTTAGCACCAAATTTAAGTTAACAGGGGACTTCCCTGGAGGTCCAGTGGTTAAGACTCCAGCTCTCAATGCAGGGGACCTGGGGTTCGATCCTTGGTGAGGAATCTTAGATCCCCTCAAGCTGAGTGTCATGGCCTAAAAATAATAAAAATTCAAGTTAACTCATGTATTAGCCACAATGACTTCTCTCTCTCTCTCTCTCTTTCTCTCTCTCTCTCTATATATATATATGCTGCTGCTGCTGCTAAGTCGCTTCAGTCGTGTCCGACTCTGTGCGATCCCATAGATGGCAGTCCACTAGGCTCCGTCCCTGGGATTCTCCAGGCAAGAACACTGGAGTGGGTTGCCATTTCCTTCAATGCATGAAAGTGAAAAGTGAAAGTGAAGTCGCTCAGTCGTGTCCGACTCTTAGCAACCCCATGGACTGGAGCCTACCAGGCTCCTCCGTCCATGGGATTTTCCAGGCAAGAGTACTGGGGTGTGTGTATATATATATATATATATATATATATATATATATATATATATATCTTTAACTGCAATATATGCAACTTGAATTTCCCCGAATATTATCTTGAGAATAAGGACCACAATAATGTTCTGATTTTGTAAGAAAAGCGGGAGCTCCAGGTAACCACGCCAGCAGGCACCCACCTAGGTTTCTTTTTTTCCAGGGTCAGCGTGGTCCACCCGGAACAGGGGGGTGAGGGTGGGGGCCGTGAGGGTGGAGGAGCGGCAGGTAGTGGAGAAGGGGACACTGCAGAAACCTCACAGCTGATCGTCTGTAACTTTTTATTGTCGACTTCCTTAGCTATAGACCGTTCGGAGCATTTATGACACTCTCTACCCCTTTCTCATCTCTCCAGCTCCACCAGGAGACCCTGCGGGGTCCCTCACCCACTCCCTGGGCCCGGTCGGGTGGCTAAATGGGTGGGGCTTGGCGCAGGGGCCGGGCCTTGATTACAGACACTGAGCGCCGGGGCGGGGCTTTCTGACTGGGGCTGAGATAAGGGCGGTGCTTACGGACTCACAGGCCCGGAGCCCCGCGGTCCTGCGCCGGTGGCCGTGGCCGCTCCGGAGTAGGTGAGGCTGGTCCAGGACGCGGTTCCGCGTGGCTGCGGGCTTGGGGACGCGGCGTGGCGGGCCGGGGCCGGCCTTCCCGCTAAAGCCTACCGTCCCTGCCTGCCCGGTCAGCGGGCAGCGGCCAAGACGTGGCGTTACTCAGTAGGGGCTGCGGTTTTCCGTGAGCAAGCCCACCTCCCCGCCGCTCACAGTTGGTCCCACTAGCAGCCTTAAAAGGGAGCAAGAGCTCTGAGGAACCAGCACGCAGGGCAGGCAGGGGTTTTTGCACTCAAGTGTCTGAGCGGCGGACAAGATGCTTCAGGACTAAAGGCCCTGGGTGGAGACCTGGAGTTCCGAGGATCGCAGTTGCTGATTGTGGGGCCAGACCTCCACGGTCAGGGCTCGGCTGAGAAAGGGGAGGCCTGTGTTCCCGCAGCTCCTGGATGCGGTCAGGGTAAACTGTCTCCAGCGAGGGGACCCTCTTCTCTGCATGTGTGAACACAGCGCAGAGGACAAAGCCGCCTCCTGCTCCCCAGTCCCAGCTCTGAGCATGAGGCCGTTGTGAATCACCGCCAGCCTGCAGCTAAGCCAAATTCAGGGACTGACCACACCCCAGGGTCCGCAGGACAGGATGCAGTGCAGGGTGAGCGGTAGGGGACAGGGGCACAGCTCAGCGCACCTCTCGGATGGCTGGACTGCAGAATGGGGCAGCCCAGTGGCTGGGTGAAGGGAAATACCAACCACTGCCTTTGGAGTGAGCTCCTCTGGGGGGTCTGGGTACCCGGCTCACTCTCATTTCTCTGCTGGAGGCCCTCCCAGGTGCTCATAACAGTTGGCCAGTTTTACAGAAGAGACTGAGGGTCTGAGAGGCCCTTTTCCACCCTTTTTATTTTTTATTCTTTGGCCAGGAAAATCCGACTTTTATTTCTTAAATACTGTGAAGGAAAGGGGGACATCTCCTAATGCAGGAAGGCCACTGAGCAGAGGCCTGGAGCTCATTAGGAAGGATCCTGGGTGGAGGGCCTCCTGCAGTTGCTTCTGCATCACACCTCCACCTCCAACTCCCCATGCTGCCTGCCTCCTGAACCTCTGGTGCCTCTGCGTCCTGGTTCAGGTGGTCTCTGAGAGAAGCTGCTGGGATGCCATCCCCACCCCACCCCACACCGTCCTGACTCCACACACCAGACCCCGGGTATCCTGTCTGCCAGGCCTGGGCTCCGGTTGTACCCAGCTGCCTCTCACTCTGGTCCAGATGCACAGTGGTTGCCAGGCAACTGGAGGAAGGAAGGAAGGAAAAGTGCTATGTTTTTTTTTTTTTTTTAAGGATGGCTTGCAAGCCTCTGGCCTGACTTTCAGGGACTTAGTTCCCTGTGTGACCCATTTTTACTGTGTTCCCCATGTGGCTGGCCTGCCTCCTGAAAAGTCAGATTTGAAGGCCTTCCCTCCCCAGACTAACCAGCTGCCTCTGTGTTCCAGGGGACCTGGGCAGGGTACTCGGGCTATCACCACTGGTCGTGGCCTCAGTCCTTCTGTTTCTCCTGCACCTACCAAACATGTGGGGGCTGGGCCAGCTGGGGCAGAGATGATGTGGGGAGGGAGGGTGGTGGGTCCTGAGGAGAGGGTCCCATAGGGGTATGAGTCCCTCTTTGAAGATGCTGGGGCTTCCCTGATAGCTCAGTTGGTAAAGAAACTGCCTGCAATGCAGGAGACCCCAGTTTGATTCCTGGGTAGGGAAGATCCACTGGAGAAGGGATAGGCTACCTACTCCAGTATTCTTGGGCTTCCCTTGTGGCTCAGCTGGTAAAGAATCTGCCTGCAATGCGGGGGACCTGGGTTCGATCAAGATTGCCAGGAGAAGGGAAAGGCTACTCACTCCAGTATTCTGGCCTGGAGAATTCCATGGGGTCGCAGATCAGATCAGATCAGATCAGTCGCTCAGTCGTGTCCGACTCTTCGCGACCCCATGAACTGCAGCACGCCAGGCCTCCCTGTCCATCACCAGCTCCCAGAGGTCACCCAGACTCACACCCATCAAGTCAGTGATGCCATCCAGCCATCTCATCCTCTGTCGTCCCCTTCTCCTCCTGCCCTCAATCCCTCCCAGCATCAGAGTCTTCTCCAACGAGTCAACTCTTCGCATGAGGTGGCCAAAATACTGGAGTTTCAGCTTTAGCATCATTCAAATGAGCATTTTTCACTTTGAGGATGCTGAGCTCCACTCAACCCTTCCACACAGGTCTCTGGGCACCTATTACATACCAGCCACGTTCCCAGGGGTGACTGGAGTGAGCAAGCAGATGTCTCCCAGCCAGGAAGAGGGATGGCGATGTCATTGATCCTCATCAAAAACCCGTTTGGGGCCATTTGTTATTCATTCAACAAACAGGTGGTGAACACCTACTGTATGCCAGGCACTAGGCTGGGTGCCCTGGGTAAGCAGTGCAGAGCAGACAGGTAGCAAGTTATGAACCAAGATCCTTGGAGGCAAGTATCACTGCTTCAAATCTGGAGGTGGCAGGAAGATGCCGGGGATGGGTTGGGCTCCTCTAAAGACAGTGACTTGAGGTGACAGCAAATCCAATGGGATTAATATTTATCCCCACTGGACAGGGGAAAAAACAATCATCTGAGGTCTGGAGAGGTTAAGTTACCTGGCCAAGTAAGTGGCAGCCAGATTCCAAGTTGAGGTCTGACTCCTTCATTCCACATATACTTTTTGGGAACTGTATTACACATGTCTTTTTTTAAAATAATGTATTTTGTTTAACCCTATCTACCCAAGATAACGGGCTTCCCTGGTGGCTCAGTGGTAAAGAATCCACCTGCCAATGCAGGAGACGCAGGTTTGATCTCTGGGTTGGAAAGATCCCCTGGAGGAGGAAATGGCAACCCACTTGAGTATTCCTGCCTGGGCAAATCCCATGGACAGAAGGAGCCTGGCGGGCCACAGTTCATGGGGTTGCAAAAGAGACATGACTTAGCAACTAAACAACAACAAGCCAAGATAATATCTTTTCAACATGCAATCAAAAAAAAATGATTTATGAGATGTTTTCCCTTTTTTGCATAGGAAGTGTTCAAAACATGGCTTATTGAAAAGTTTCAGTACACTGTAAGTGCTGAATAGCCACATGTGGCTGGTGTCTGTGTTACTGGACAGTGCATTTCCAGCCATAGATCACAGTCAATTCAAAATTTTACAGTTTCTTTTCTTTCATTTTCTATTGACTTTTTTTTTTAAAGGGCAGTTTAATTTTCCCAGCAAAGCTGAAGAGAAAATACAGAGATTTCCCATACATCCCCTGCCCCACACTATCAACAGCCTGCATGTCAGAGGCATGTTTGTTACTGTCAATGAACCTACACTGACCAATCACTATCATCCAAAGTCCAGGGTTTGCATTCGGGTTCACGCCTGCTGTTGTACATTCCATGTGCTCAGTCACTCCAGTCGTGTTCAAATCTTTGCGGTCTCATGACTGTAGCCCACCAGGCTCCTCTGTCCATGGGATTCTCCAGGCAAGAATAGTAGAATGGGTTGCCATGCCCTCCTCCAGGGGATGTTCCCGACCAAGGGATCAAAGCTGCATCTCCTGCATTGGCAAGCAGATTCTTTACCATGAGCGCCACTGGGGAAGCCCTTGTACATTCTACATGTCTGGACAAAATGTATAATGACGTTTATCCACCATCATGGTGTTATACAGAATATTTCACTGCTTTAAAAACCTCTGGGCTCCCAGCATGTCTTTTTTATTCTGATGTTTTGACAGCTGGGGACTTGCTGATCCTGAAGGAACTACCCCTCCTAGTGCTAGCAGATTCCCGGAGATAGTAAATGGCCTCCTTTCAAGGGCACCTTTCATATGCAAACCAGCCAGTCCAGAGCCCATACCCTAACCCCCTCTTCTATCAGGCTCCCACACTCAGGGTCAGTATTCTCCAGCCCAGGCTGCCCCAGGGCCAGGCAGTAGACAATTAGGTACAGGCTCTAGTCCCAGAGCCTGCTGAAATGATTCACACTAGCAAGTCCTAAGCCTGCTTACCCAGCCTCACTCAACCCTTCCCACAAAAATCACAATAATGGGGACTTCCCTGGTGGTCCAGTAGTTAAGAATCTGCCTGCCAATGTAGGGGACACAGGTTCCATCCCCAGTCCGGGAAGATCTGACATGTTGAGAAGCAACTAAGCCCACGTGCTACAACTACTGAGCCTGTGCTCTAGAGCCCGTGAGTGGTAATTACTGAAGCCCGTGTGCCTAGAGCCCATGCTCTGCGCAACAAGAGAAGACACAGCAATGAGAAGCCTGTGCGCTCCAATGATGAGTAGCCCCTGCTTGCTGCAACCAAAGAAAGCCCATGCATAGCATCAAAGGCCCAGCACAACCAAAAGCTGATTGATATTTTTAAAAATTGTGATAGAGTGAAAAAAAATTTTAAAAATTGTGATAGACAGTTTGCTGCTCATAGATCCCAAGAAGATGGGGCATAACACACCATGCGGGGAAACTTGGGGAAGCACCAGAGTCAGTAGGGAGACAGAAGGAGCAAGGAGCAAGCAGGGCCTTCCCTGGGGAAGGCCAGGCCAGGCAGGGTAAGAGATTGGGGACTGGCCAGTTTGAACACTCTTGGCTGGCCCCAGGGGCAGAGTGGCTCTCCCCGGTTGGCTGGTATAATACCTCTCCCTTTGGGAACTAGGGCAGGGGGATTTTGCTTCCCAGGAGTGTGAGAGCCTGACAACAGAGTTGCCTGGAGTCTGAGCTCTGCATTGGTTGCCCTGTATTGGAAAGGCTCGCTCTGTTACCTGCTATCTCTAGGGATTGCTGTAAGGGCAGTCTGTCCCAGATCAGCAAGGCTGGCAGATGTCAAAACATTATAAAACACAGAAAATAAAACCCATGATGAGTACGCTCATCACCTCTCTCCTCTCATCACCTGTCATCCCCTCTTGCCTGCTTCACAGCCACTCCTTTTTGGCAGTGGTGAATGCCAAGGACGGCCTTCAAGTCTCTCTGGTGTCTCTCACTCTCCTGCCTCACTGTCTCCCATCACCTCCCACTCTTGGACTCCTGCCCTGGCTCCCACTGAAGCCTAACAGTGGCTCCTCACCCTTGGCCCCTTGCCACCCCTCCCCTAAGACTGTCACCTCCTTTGGCTTCAGAGACACAACCCATTTTGTGTAGATCATCATTGCTGTGTCAAGAGTATTTTCCCAAGTTTTCAGCCCTGGTCCTTTTTGGAGAGGGCTGAGGCCACACAAACCCTATGTTGGGATTCTAGCTGCTGACAGAAGGCTTTGAAGTGCCTCAAAGATCATATATCTGTTTGGCTGTGAACTTCTGCAACTCAAGACTCATTTTCTCTTTGAAGTAAGTAAGTTCACTTGCTCAGTCATCTCAGACTCTTTGCAACCTCATAGACTGCAGCACACCAGGCTTCCCTGTCCATCACCAACTCCTGGAGTTTACTCAAAATCATGTCCATTGAGTCAGTCAGATCAGATCAGTCGCTCAGTCGTGTCCGACTCTTTGCGACCCCATGAATTGCAGCACGCCAGGCCTCCCTGTCCATCACCAACTCCCAGAGGTCACTCAGACTCACATCCATCAAGTCAGTGATGCCATCCAGCCATCTCACCCTCGTCGTCCCCTTCTTCTCTTGCGCCCAATCCCTCCCACCATCAGAGTCTTTTCCAATGAGTTAACTCTTCGCATGAGGTGGCCAAAGTACTGGAGTTT
The DNA here is from genome assembly GCA_935064755.1 of Tragelaphus eurycerus. NCBI lineage: Eukaryota > Metazoa > Chordata > Mammalia > Artiodactyla > Bovidae > Tragelaphus > Tragelaphus eurycerus. The sequence goes on along the minus strand of CAKXYN010000058.1, from coordinate 3,499,747 downwards.
CAGCTTTAGCATCATTCCTTCCAAAGAAATCCCAGGGCTGATCTCCTTCAGAATGGACTGGTTGGATCTCCTTGCTGTCCAAGGGACTCTCAAGAGTCTTTTCCAACACCACAGTTCAAAAGCATCAATTCTTTGGTGCTCAGCCTTCCATCCAAAAATCTCATCCCCTGTTTTCCCCTTCTCCTCCTGCCTTTAATCTTTCCCAGCATCAGGGTCTTTTCCAATGAGTCAGTTCTTCGAATCAGGTGGCCAAAGGATTGGAGTTTCAGCTTTAGCATTAGTCCTTCCAATGAATATTCAGGGCTGATTTCCTCTAAGATTGACTGGTTGGACCTCCTTGTTGTCCAAGGGACTCTCAAGAGTCTTCTCCAACACTTCAGTTCAAAAGCATCAATTCTTCAGCGCTCAGCTTTCTTTACAGTCCAACTCTCATATCCATACATGACTACTGGAAAAAACTACAGCTTTGACTAGACAGACCTTTGTCAGCAAAGTACACAGTGGCTCCTTGACCTTTGTCTCCGCTTTTTAATATACTGCCTAGGTTGGTCATAGCTTTTCTTGCAAGGAGCAAGCATCTTTTAATTTCATGGCTGCAGTCACCATCTGCAGTGATTTTGGAGTCCAGGAAAATAGTCTGTCACTGTTTCCATTTTTTCCTCATCTATTTGCCATGAAGCAATAGGATCAGATGCCATGATCTTTGTTTTTATAATGTTGAGTTTTAAGCCAGCTTTTTCACTCCTCTCTTTCACTTTCATCAAGAGGCTCTTTAGTTCTTCTTTGCTTTCTGCCATAAGGGTGGTGTCATCTGCATGTGTCAGGTTATTGATATTTCTCCTGGCAATCCTGATTCCAGCTTGTGCCTCATCCAGCCCGGCATTTTGCATGATGTACTCTGCATATAAATTAAATAAGCAGTGTGACAATATACAACCTTGAAGTACTCCTTTCCCAATTTGGAACCAGTCTGTTGTTCCATGTCCAGTTCTAACTATTGCTTCTTGACCTGCATACAGATTTTTCAGGAGGCAGATAAGGTGGTCTGGTATTCCCATCTCTAAGAATTTTTCACGGTTTGTTGTGATCCACACAGTCAAAGGCTTTGGCATAGTCAATAAAGGCTTTGGCAGAGTCAATAAAGCAGAAGTAGATGTTTTTCTGGAACTCTTGCTTTTTCTATGATCCAGCAGATGTTAGCAACTTCCTCTGCCTTTTCTAAATCCAGCTTGAACATCTGGAAGTTCTCGGTTCATGTACTGTTGAAGCCTGGCTTGGAGAATTTTGAGCATAGCATCATCTTTTAGGATTTGAAATAGCTCAGCTGGAATTCCATCAGCTCTACTAGCTTTGTTCATAGTGATGCTTCCTAAGGCCCACTTGACTTCACATTCCAGAATATCTGGCTCTAGGTGTGATCATACCATCATGGTTATCTGGGCCATTAAGATCTTTTTTGTATAGTTCTTATGTGTATTCTTGCCACCTCTTCTTAATATCTTCTGCTTCTGCTTCTGTTTCCCCTTGAGGTTGGCTGTAAAAATCAGAAAAGTCTTCTCCTAGCAAGAAGGGAAAAGAATTGGCCAAGGACATGCTGGAGAACATGGAAAGCCTGTCAAAGTCAGCTACAAGAAGCAAAGATTGGGACTTTGGTGGCTTTATGTGCATAACTTTCTTAATTTGCCGAGAAAAACTGTCATTGTGTCTGTTTCTCCACCCCAGTGTTCTAAGCCTGAGAAGGTCTGGTCCACCATAGCCTTGACTCCCAGTATTCTCCTAAGTCACAGGCAGGTGGAAGTCCTGGAATCAAGGTGTTGACAGGGCAGTTCCTTCTGGAAGGCTCTCATGGAGAATCTGTTCCCAGGCCTTTTCCAAGTTTCTTACAGCCACCTGCATGCCTTGGCTTGTGGCCCCTTCCTCCATCTTCACACCCGGCATGTGGCCTCTTCTAACCTGGCTCTGACCTCTGTTTCTGTCATCACATCTCCTTCTTTGACCTGGACCCTTTTGCCTACCTTTCATAAGAATCCCTGTGATTAACGCTGGCCCATCCTGATAGTCCAGGATCATCTCTCATGTCCAGAGCCTCAACTTGATCAACCTGCAGAGTCCCCTTGCTGTGCAGTACCATGTATCCCTAGCTTCTGGGCATCAGGACATGACATCCTGGGGGAAGGGAATTCTGCTGCCTCCCACAGCACTCATGGGGGGCAAACTCCTAAGGGAGGGTAGGGAACACTCCTCAGGGGAAGTGATGTGCAGACTTGTGGCAGGAGACGGATGGACCCCAGGCTGAGCAGCCAGAGTTTGTCCCCTGTAGACTGAAACTCCAGAATAGCAGAAGCAAGAGAGAAGGTGGGCTCTGTCCAAATAAAAGACCACACACTCCTCATGTTCAAAGTCAAGGAGACCTTCCTTACTATGCATGCGCAAAAAGGCTCCTTGGATGTCAAAAGAGAGAGGGCACCACTTCGTAGTAAGTGATGTCAGCCTACCCATAGGCCTCTTTGCTGGAATCCATCTTGGCTAAGAGATGTGCACGCACACACAGGAGGACACTGAGATCAGCCAATACGGGCTCAGAACCAGACAAAGCAAGACGACTGGCCAGAGGAAACCCAGAAGAATGCCCTATAAAACTGATTCAAATTACCACAAGGGCGTGAGTCTCTCCGAGCCCACTCGGGTGTCTATCCACACGTATCCCTTTTTCCTCCTAATAAGCACTTCACTTGTTTCACTACTTTGTCTCTATGTGAAAATTCATTTCTGCACAGCTGACGGGCCAGGGTCTTGTCACCGGCCACTGGTCCCTGGTGGTCTGGTGGCTAGGATTCAGTGCTCTCACTGCTGCAGCCGGACTTCATTCTCTGGCTGGGAACTGAAATCCTGCTTCAAGCCGCTGCAGGCTGAGGCCACTAGAGATCAGGCTCAGTTCTGGAACGTGGCAGGAAGGGAGGGTGGGTTGGGGAACAGAGAACAACAGGCAGAGGGAACCAGACACATAAAACAGCAGGCTCCCTAATACCTGACCCAGATGTGACCTGAGGGCCCTTAACATGAGCATAGAAAGCCAGTGGAGAGGCCACCTGCCCAAGTCTGGAGAGAGAAGAGGTTGTCACAGTTGTGGTGGCGGGAGGGAGGCTGAGATACTGCTACAGATCCTACAAGGCCTGGTCCTGTCTCCAGCAGGAAGAATTCTCTGGCCCCAGTGTCAGGGAGGAGCCCTGCTGCGGCCACTTTCTGGTCCTATCTATCCAGACCCAGAGGAGCTTCTCTCCTTCTCTCCCGATGGAGGGTTTCTGTTCATAAACCTTTGGCCTGTCTACCCCTGCCCCACCTTTCTAGGAAAAAGCAGTTTCTGGTTCCTCCTGACCCTTGGCCCGCCCTGGATTGGAAGCCCATGTGAGGGTTGAACACTCCTACCTCTGGAATGTGAGGCCCTGGGAGTGAGAGGGACACAGAGCTGGGGAGCAGTGCTTCCTCCCCACCCCCTCACTCCCCACCCTCCACCCCAGCCCCGATCTGCTCAGGCCTCTGGTCCCTGCTGCACGGGAAAGGGCAGGGAGGTAGGCAGTGTGCTGAGGACACTGGATAGGTCACCAGGTGGGGAACGAGCCGGTTCACCCATGGGACAGCGGACAGGAGGTGATGGGGCTTTTAACAGGAGGAGGGGTGAGTTGGGGCTGGGGTGTCCCCTCCAGCTCCTTATTGCCACCCTCATGCCCCGCTGTGCTCAGGTTGGTGACATTCCTCAACTACGGGCCCCTGGAGTCTGACAGGTCTTCCTTGGGTCAGGGCAGGAGTGGGTGCCCATCTCACACACTGAGGAGAGGACCCAGCTTGGGTGGCCTGACAGTGGGGGGATGGGGACAGGGTGGGCTCTGCCAAGATACGGTAATCCTGGGCTGGTGTCTTACTGCAGTGGGCCCTCGAGAGAGAGAGGGTTGGCTGCTGGTTCACTAGGTCAGCAGAACTTTGACACCTACTGGGTGCTGGAGATGAGGGAGGGGTGGCAGGGCTCGCGTTTGCTGACTGCTTGTGGCTCAGCTGGTTAAGAATCCACCTGCAATGCGGGAGACCTGGGTTTGATCGCTGGGTTGGGAAGATCCCTTGGAGAAGGGAAAGGTTACCCACTCCAGTACTCTGACCTGGAGAATTCCATGGACTGTATAGTCCATGGGGTAGCAAAGAGCTGGACATGGCTGAGTGACTCTCACTTTCACTTAACCAGACCCTGTGCTGGAACAGGCCTAGTGACTGCGCTTCTGGGGGAAAAACCAGGGGTTGTGGGGGGAGAGGGCTGTGGGGACCTGGGTAAAGAAAGCCCCAGTGCATCAGCACAACGGCTTGGAGAAGTGGAGGAGGGGGAGGCAAGCATGTGTTCAGGGGGACTTCCTTGGGGGTGAGCCCAGGAAAACCCCTACTCCTGGGGGAAGCGGGGGCTGGTCTAGGGAGATGACCAGCCCCCCCCCATCCCCGCCCCACTGGCCAGCCTCTGAGGCTGAGCTCCTGAGGCCCGGCTCCACATCTTCCCACTGGAGCTCCAGGTCTGCTCTATCCACCAGAAAATGGGGAGCCCAGACCCCAGAATTCCCATGACCTGTGGAAGACTGGGCAGTGTTGGTGTGTGATGAGGGCCACCCAAGCTCCCTGCCCATACCCAGGGTGGGTATGGCAGAATCACATGCTCCCCAGGCTGAACTGTCCTCCCCAAAATCCGTATGTTGAAGCCTTTACCTAAATCTTTGGCTTTAGGACCTTTAAAGAGGAACTGGAGTTAAAAATGAGTCTAACCCAGTTTGACTGGTGTCCTTTTATGGTGGGGAAATCCGGGGCACTGAGGGAAGTCCACGTTGAGTGCGGGGAGAAGATGGCCATCTGCAAGCTAAGGAGGCCTCAGAATGAAGCCGACCTTGACCTTGGACTTCCTGCCTCCAGGACTGAGGAAGAGAGTGTCTGTTGCTTAAGTCCTGGCCTGTGCTTTGTTGTGGCAGCCCTAGTGAACTCACACTCGCAGGGCACCCTTAAGGAAGGTAGCAGCCCATCGCCGGGTGCCTGGGGATGGGTTGGGAGCAAGGTGAGCATGGGCCCTGTTTCTTTCCTCTCCTGTGTGAGTCTGAAGCCATCATTTCAGTATTTATTAAGTTTTATTTATTTGGCCACACCAGGTCTTAGTTTCAGCACGCAGGATCTCCAATCTTTGTTGCAGCATGAGAACTCAGTTGTGGCATGTGGGAATCTAGTTCCCTAACTAAGGACTGAACCTGGGCCCTGCATTGTAAGCACGGAGTCTTAGCCACTGGACACCAGAGAAGTGCCAATATTTTTTAATTTTATTTTTTAATTAAAAAAATTTTTTTGGCATGTGGGATCCAAGTTCCTGGACTAAAGATCAAACCCGTGTACCCTGCATAGCAAGCACAAAGTCTTAACCACTGGACCACCAGGGAAGCCCCTGAAGCCCTCACTTTAACCAGAGGATGCCCACTCCCCTCCATGCTCAAGCATCTTAAGCCGCTGCACCCTGGCTGGAAGGGTAGAAGTAACACCCCAAAGATGCCACAGTGAACCCACAACTCCCCACCCCAGCTGGGTACTCCTTCCCCAGAGTGGTCGATGCAAATCCTCTCCCCAGCCCCTCCCTTCTCCCCAGCTCCCTCCCTGCTCTCATCTGCATTCTGCTCAGTCCATCTAATAGGACCCAACTCACAGGCTTATGATGAGGATTAAAATGCCTCCGCACAGGGCTTGGCCACGCTCAGGAAGCGTTCTTACTCCACGTGGTTGCAGGCCTCCTGTCCATTTCTAGAGCAGTTTCCAAGCCAGCTGCCAACACTGGGCATTCAGATCACTGTCAACCTTTTACTCTTTAAAGGCTGTAAGAACAGCCCTTCCACTGGGGGCTCAGGACACTTGTCAGTGGTTTAACCACAGGGTCAGACCATGAAACTTGTAAGATGCTGGGGAAGTAGCTTCCGAAGGTTTTGTAGTTTTCTGGTAACCTCAGCTACTACCCTGAGGAGCCAGTGTCCGGGTCTTGGCAGCACTGGAATGGTTTCACCTTAACCAGCTCTCACACAAGGGCCATTCTGAGGTTTGTCGATTCTTTCTTCCCTGGTGAACTGTTTCTGATCTTTGCTCCTCGAGTTCTTATCGATTTGCATGAGCTTTTAATAGCTGATAACACACCTGGCTTGTTCCCCAGGTACAACTCACTCTTAACCTTGCATGATCAGAGGTTAGCCCATGTGGAAGGCTCCCAGAGATGCCGCTGGCAGTGCTTTTGAATTTTTCATCTGGGGAGCTGAATGGTTTGAGGGTTTCCTGCTATATGGAATGTGGGAGTTACACAGTGGGGCAGAGGCCCACAATGGGCCCACCCTTGGGACCCTTGCCCCTGCACATTGGGGCAGGTGGGAGGCACCTTGACAAACCCAAGGGGCCCTGCCTGCTTCCCATGGGATACTGGACGAGGAGCAGGGCTGGAGAATGGTCACAGCCAATGCAACACCTGCCAATGACTGACAGGCATGAAGTCTCCATCTCATTTACAAAGCAAAGATTGAGGAAAACGGTCTGGCAATTTCTCATAAAGTTACTTTGTCAGCCAGCCACTTTAGTCCTAGATATCTACCTAAGAGAAATGAGAACATATATCCCATCAGACACTTGTCTATAAATGTTCATAGCAGCAAGATTCACTAAAGCCACAAGGTAGAAACAGCCCCCAAAATGTCCATCGATAGATGAACGGACCAACACGTGGTCCAGCTACATACCATGGAATATTATTCAGCCCTGAACATGAATGAGGTACTAAATCATGCTACAACAGAAACAAGCTTTGAAGACATGATGTTCAGACACAAAAGGCCACATATTGTATGAGTCTATTCATATACAGTGGTCAGAACAGGCAAATTCATGGAGTTAGAAAGTGGACTAGTGGTTGCCAGGGGCTGGGGGAGGGACTGCAAAAGGTCATGAATGAATGATGTTAGTTGTGTCGCTCAGTTGTGTCCAGCTCTTTACAACCCCATGGACTGCAGCCCGCCAGACTCGATTCTCCAGGCAAGAATACTGGAGTGGGCTGCCATTTCCTACTCCAGGGGATGTTCCTGACCCAGAGACCAAACACTACAGGCATACTTTACCGTCTGAGCCACCAGGGAACCCCAAAGGGCGTGGGGGTTTCTTTTTTTTGGGGGGGGGTTTCTTTAAAAACAAATTATTTACTTATTTGGCTGCACCAGATCTGAGTTGTGGCATGTAGGATCTTTAGTTGCAACATGTGGAAATCTAGTTACCTGACCAGGGATCAAACCCCAGGCCCACTGCATTGGGAGTTTGGCGTCTTAGCCACGGGACCACCAGGGAAGTCCTGGGGTTCCTTTCTGGAGTGATGAAAATGTGCTGGAGTAAGGTGGCAGTGAGGTTTGTGCAACTTTGTGGATACACTGGAAACTACTGAATTTCTGTGTGATTTTTTTTTTTTAAGAAGTACTGCAAAAAGCCCAACACATACATGTAAAACACGTAGAGACAGGTCAAGGAGAACACATATGGCACGAAAAATAACAGATGGATTTAAAGGAAAATAGAAATCTTAAACATGAAAAAAAAAATGACACAGTGGCTACTTCCTGGTCACTGGCAGGAATGAGGTGGCTGAACTGACAGGAAAAGTGAAAGTGATCACTGTCAACAGTGACCCTCGGAATTGGAGTCACAGGGCCTGTTCTAATCTTTGATACAGTGGGAGATAAAATACCACTGCTGCTCTTGCTGGAAGAATGCCCAGTGGAAGGGGCATGGTCAGATCTAGAAAGGGAATTCTGGGAACCAGCACTCGCCAAGCTCACTCAGGTCACTGACCCATGTGATCTTGTGCCGTGGTGTGTGGGGAGCCTGCCTTTCGGACGAGCAGGGGACCCCTCCCTTGCTGTTCTCCCAGGCACTGAGCATAGACTCTCCTTTGTGGGCCTGTGCCAGGGTGGTCGTCCTGGGCCTCAGCTGCCCTGCTCAGTGTGTGTCCTCGAGGTGGCAGTGCCCCTCATCTTTTACAAATAAACAGAGGCTTGGGAAGTTATCACACGGCACTTCCTGGGTGTAAGCTCTGTGCCTGCTCCAGGTCAGGTTCTCTGGGTCAGAAATGCATACGAGAAGGGAGCATGGGGGACCCACACCCGGAAGGAACCCATGGCTACCCATTCCTCCAACTCTGGAGTAATCAGGGCCATGAACTCCAATGGGGTTGCCCACTGAAAACAAACTCAACCGTCCACAGAGAAGTCGATACAGCTTCCTGGTTTATTCCATCACTCATCGACTCAGCACTAGTAATGAAATCAGACTGAAGTTTGGCCCTCAAAGAGCTCCAGTGCTGGAAAATTCTTTCTTCCAGAAGCTGGGCTGCTCGGCTTCCACCCTCAGGATGGGTGATCCGCTTCGATGCCTCAGCTCTGTTTGGGGGCTGACCAGTAAATGCCTCCGCTGACAATAAAACCTATTACTTTTCTGTTTTGTCTGAGCTATGAGGCAAGTGGGATCTTAGTTCCACAACTGGGGATCAAACCTGTGCCCACTGCACTGGAAGCATGGAATCTCAACCACTGGACCACCAGGGAGGTCCCTAAACTCACTTTTATGTCCCCAAAATAGCCCCCACCTACACTGTGAGCCCTGAAAGTGGCCCAGGTGTCATGGCTTCCCCATTGCTGTGCCTAATAACTGGGCTACCGCCTTGCCCACACCTGACTGTCTCCAAGTCCTGATCCCACTTCTAAGACACTTGGAATCCTCCTCTCTACATCCTGCCATATACCTGCTCGGTCAGCTCTCCCTGGGGCTGTCTTCACAGTCCCCAGCCCCTCTTTTGAAGTGTGCATTCCACGCCTGGCTCTGGGGCCCTTCCTTCTAACAAAGCAGCAAAGAATCACATTAAGTGTCTCATTTAAAATGCTCTTTGGCTGGGGACTTCTCTGGTGGTCCAGTGGTTACCCCACACTTCCACTGCAGGAGGCACAGGTTTGATCCCTGCTCTGGGAGCTAAGATCCCACATGCTTTGTGGTCAGAAAACCAAATCATAAAATAGAAGCAATACTGTAACAAATTTAATAAAGACTTTTAAAAAACTGGTCCACATCAAAAACTACATGTATTTAAAAAAACAATAAAAAATTCTGTCTGAAAGATTCTTTCAGCTGCCCATTGCCTACAGCAGGAGTATTGGGGCCCTGTGACTGCTGTATTGAGTTACTACAACCTTGGTGGCTTAAAAGCGAGGCACATTTATTATTCGACAGTCCTGGCAGTCACAAGTCTGAATTCAGTCTTACTGGGCTAAGATCAAGGTGCTGGCAGGGCTGCAGTCCTGGAAGTTGGAGGAGATAATCCATTTTCTGGCCACTAGAGGCCGTCCACATTCTGTGGCTCGTGGCCACCTCCTCCAACCTCAAAGACATCAATGGCATCACTGTCCTCTCTTTGTACTTTCACATCTCCTTCTCTGCCCCTCCTGCCTCCCTCTGATAAGAATCTCTGTGATGATGTTGGTCTCATATAGATAATCCACGACTGCCTGCTCATCTCCAGATTCTCAACTTAATCCCATCTGCAGAGTCCCTTCTGCTAGGTAAGGAGACATCTTCACAGATTCCCAGAGACTGCTGTTATTCTGCCCATCACAGCAAGACCAGCCTACTTTTCCTGAAAAGGGCCCCGCAGTAAATCTTTTAGGCTTTGTGGGCCATCTGGTCTCTGTTGCCAAGGCTGACTGCACAATTTTCAGAGCTCAATGCAAGATAAAAATATGGGACTCCTTCATTCACAAGATTAAGAATTTCAGACCAGTGACGGCAGAAGTGCAGCACCCCCTCACCAATCTGGGCAAGTCTGCGTCTGCTCCTGCAACCTGAAAGCGGCCATGGGCCACACACAGATGACAGGCGTGGGCATGGGACCAGCAAACGTGATGGACGCTGAAGCTGTACTTTCCCATGTCACAAAATGCTATTCTTTTAGTTTTTTTCCAACCATTTAGAAATGTAAAACTTCCTATGCTTCCAATGCAGGGGACACGGGTTCCCTGGTTGGAGAACTAAGATCCCACGTGCCCTGTGGTGCAGTCAAAAAATTAAATAAGATAAAATAAAAATGTAAACATCATTTGTAGCTCACAGGCTGTGTAAAAAAAAGGTGTGGGTGGAATCAGGCTGCAGTCAGCTGGCTCCTCGTCTGCAGGATGAAATCCCAACTTCTCTGCCTGACTCTCTAGAGACCTTGACAGCCAGAGACAGACACCCTGCCAGTCCCATCTTATCGTCTTCTTTCCTTGAGACACCTACTGCTCCGTGAACCCTCCTCACGGGCAAAGCTGCACCTGTGCTTTGGCTGGTCCATGTGTGGAAGCCCCATCTCCCCCTGCTGTGGCTGGCAGACCCTGGCTCCTGCTGCCCTCCAGCCCAGTGCTGCCCTCGTGAAAGGTGGTGCTCTGGACCTGGCCCTTGTCACACTGCCTGGGCTTGCTGTCTGCACGTCCTCTTCCTTCTTGCAGCAGCAAGGTCCTTGCGGGCAGGAACCCAGATGGAGTCATTCTGATCACATGGACCTGCGAGCATGTGCTTCGAGGCACAATAAGAACATTCAGGAATTTTAGTGGCTGGAGTGTACTTTAACCCTGACCCTTAAGAACCAAAACTATGCTTCTTACTAAAAAACAAAACAAAGAATTTCTATCTCAAGATCAGATCAGGGTAATAAAGATCTCTGAGATCAGGCAGGCTGGACTCAAATCCCTGTCCTTATTAGATATGTGCACCTGGACAAGTCACCTCCCTTGCTCTTACTTAGGACAGGATCTCAACTTGCCATGGCCAATCAAGCCCTGTGTGTCATGCCCCTTTCAATCCCATGAGTCACTGGCCTTTCCTAAGTGTGCCACGCTCCTATGGGCCTCAGGGCCTTTGTGCTTGCTGTTCCTGCTGCCTGAACTGTCCTGCTCCCCTTTGCCTGTGACTCACCCTAATGACCGTGCAGGTCCCCCCTGGCTGCCCCTGGGCGAAGTCAGGTCTGCCTGTTACACACTTTGCTGGCCCTCTGGACCTCTGCAGGTTGAAATTATTTGTGTCATTTCTTCTTACAATTAATAAGCACTTGCTACCAGGTTCTACTTCAGAGATTCTGAAAGTGGGTGATTTCATTTCATTCTCATGGTGCCCTCATAAAGTACTGTAAGCACCCCCACTTCGTGGAAGAGGAGGCTGAAGTTCAGAGAAATTAAACAACTTGCCCAAGGTTGCGTGGCGATGGCAGTGTCAGAGCTCCCCTCCTAAGCCTGTTTTCGCAGGTTGACTCTGAGCTTTGTGAGGGCGGATGCACGTCGGGTCGTTGTTGTATGTATCCCCAGGGCTGAGCGCCTAGACCGGCTGAATTATAGGTGACTGCAAAGCACTGATGACCTAAAAGAAACATAGCAACAAGCACTCCTAGAGTTCAGATCTTGGTTTCTAATACCATGCTCTAATCCGAGGAACCAGACTCGGAGAAACGGCTGCTTTTAAGGCTGGGATCAGGAAGTACACATGAGAAGAACCTACAGCATCTTGCAGTGCTAGAAAGTAAGGAAGTCCTCCAGAAAAAACAAGCAAAAAAAAAAAAAAACCCACTAAACAAAACACATTGATAGGAGTGTGTCAAAAACCAAAGGAGGGCTTCCCTGGTGGTCCAGTGGTAAAGAATCTGGCTGCCAATGCAGGAGACATGGGTTGGATCCCTGGTTTGGGAAGATCCCATATGCCAAGGAGCAGCTAAGCCTCTAGAGCCACAACTATTAAGCCCTAAAGTACTGAAGCCCGCACACCCTAGAGCCTGTGCTCCAGGACAAGAGAAGTCCCTGCAGTGAGAAGTCTGTGCGCTATAACTAGAGAAAAGCCGGCAATGAAGACCCAATACAGCCAAAAATAAATAAATTAAAAACAAAACAAAGGAGCCAACTGAAAGGGCTCCCATGGCCAATGCTAGAGCAATTTGAGCAATAAAATAAAGTAGTATTGGCTTATAATCCAGAGTATAAATAAATATTCAGGAAGCTATACTGATCTAATTAAACGACTGGATAAACTAATAAATGGGGGGAGAAGAGGTAAGCCTTTCATGCAGAAGGATTCCAAGTAATTTATGTAGATATCCACCTTTAAGGAGGGGAACACACATGTCCACTCTCTATGTGGGCTGCATATAGTGACTTCTTTCAAAAAGGAAAAGGAAAAAAGTGACTTTACAGTGGAAAAACCTAACAAATACTAAGTTAGCCAGGTGATGAAAGCCAATATCAACACACATAAATAAAGTTGATAGTACATATCCTTTTTTAAAAAAAGAATTCTCTTACTTTCTTTTATTTTGGCCTCACTGCTCCGCCTGTGGGATCTTAGTTTCCTGACCAGGGATCAAACCCATGCCCCCTGAATTGGGGGCACAGTGTCTTAACCACTGGACCACCAGGGAAGTCCCCAATTGTATGTATCCTTGACATGGTATGATGAAAATGGCCCTTTACCTCTTTGGTCTTCCTCCCTCAAACCCATCATCCCAGGATTACCACAAGAAATATACCAGATAAATGCCAATAGAGGAGCATCCCACCAAATATTTGACCAGGTCTCTCAGAACAATTAAAATGATCCAAATCAAGGAAAGCTGGAGAACCTGCCAAAGCTAAAAGGAGACTCGAGACAGGACAACCAAGAGACTGGATCTTAAAAGTTCCCATCACAAGAGAAAAAAAAATCTAAGTGTGGTGATGGATGTTAATCTTTAACCACCTTACTGTGGCAATCATTATGTAATATATACATGCGTCAAATCATTGTTTGTATACTTCAAAACTAATGCAATGTTATATGTCAATTATCTCTTTTTAGAGAGAGAAAACAACTCAGTGTAACATGGTATCCTAGGTGAGATTCTGGATGACAAAAAGGACATTAGGTAAAAACAAAGGAAATCAAAACATGAACTAGGGTTGACAAGAATGTATCAGTCCTGGTTCGTTCAGTGTAACAAACGTGTCCTGCTAATGAAAGATGTTAGGGTCTGGGAAAGTGAGTGTGGGTGAAATGGTAACTCTGTGCTTTCTGCGCAATATTTCCATGAATCTAAAATTCTTCTAAAAAGTCAAGTCCACGAATGACAGCAATGATAAAGCACAGGTGAACGATCACAATACTTCACTATTCATCATGGTGACAATGACTGTAGCTCTCCTCTTACACTGCTATTGTGAGCACTGCGTAGAACCGACATAAAGCATTCAGCATGAGGTATAGCTCAATTCAGAGCACTGCACTTGTCACCATTCGACGAAATCTATGCCATCCACTATGGAAGTGAGCTCTACGTGACAAAATTTAAATTAAGTAAAAATTAAATTAATGGAGTTCTTGTGGCAAGAAAACTGGAGTGGTTTGCCATTCCCTCCTCCAATGGACCACGTTTTGTCAGAACTTTCCACGATGACCCATCCATCTGCCGGGGCCCTGCACAGCACAGCTCAAAGCTTTACTGCGTTAACACAAGCCCCTTGACCACAACAAAGCTATGATCCATGAAGCTCCTATACTTTAGGAAAGAGCGGATTTCACTGGAAAAGACTCTGAGGCTAGGAAAGATTAAAGGCAAAAGAAGAAGGGGGTGGCAGAGGACGAGATGGTTAGATAACATCATTGACTCAATGGATACAAGTTTGAGCAAACTCCAGGAGATAGTGATGGACACGGGAGACTGGTGTGCTGCAGTCACAGGGGTGGCAAAGAGTCGGACATGACTTAGCAACTGAACAACAACAAAAATTAAGTTCGTTAAACGCTCGGTTCTTTAGTGCTACCAGCTACATGTCAAGTGCCCAAGAGCCACATAGAGCTTGTGGCTATTAAATTTGGCAGTGTTGATTAAAAAGAAATGCCCATGAGCACAGAGTGTTCTGTTGGACAACACTGCACAAAACAATGAAGGGCATGATTGTTTGTTCAGTGTTCTTGACTCCTTCGGGTCCTTCTGCAAATCTTACCTTCTCAACCTTCCCAACAGCCCTCTTTCAAACTGCAACCCCCACCCCCACCCCCACATACCCCATGCCCAATTTACTTTTCGGTCTTACCACTTGCTGTGCAATCCACTTAATTTCTTTCCTGGCTCTGTATCTAACACTGCATGGTTCGATTCGATGCTGTAGCCATTGGGAGCCCTTGAAACACAGCCACTCCAACTTCAGATGTGCAATGAGTGTAAAAGACATACAAGATTTCAAAGGCATGTAGAGAAAAGAAAAGGAAAAAAAAAAAACACGTAAAAATATCTCATACATTTTTACACTGGCTACAGGCTGAAACAGCATTTTGGAGATCAGATCAGATCAGATCAAATCAGATCAGTCGCTCAGTCGTGTCCGACTCTTTGCGACCCCATGAACCGCAGCACGCCAGGCCTCCCTGTCCATCACCAGCTCCCAGAGGTCACCCAGACTCACACCCATCAAGTCAGTGATGCCATCCAGCCATCTCATCCTCTGTCGTCCCCTTCTCCTCCTGCCCTCAATCCCTCCCGGCATCAGAGTCTTCTCCAATGAGTCAACTAACTGGGTTAAAGAAGACATGTTATTAAAATTAATATCACCTGTTTTTTTTTTTTTTTTAACATGGCTACTAGAAATTTTAAATTATGCATGTGGCTAACATTTGTGGTTGCCTTACATTTCTCATGGGCTTCCCTGGCGGCTCAGATGGTGAAGAATCTGCGTGCAGTGCAGGAGACACGGGCTCGATCCCCTGAAGAAAGAAATGGTAACCCACTCCAGTATTATTGCCTGGAGAATCCCCATGGGCAGAGACTGGAGGGTTACAGTCCATGAAGTCGCAGAGTCAGACACGACTGAGCGACTAACACTACATTTCTCATGGACAGCGTCAGTCTAGAATGTCAGCCAAATAGAGGCAGATATTTTCGCCTGTTCGCTGCCGATACAGTGATTGGCACATAGTAGGCGGTCAATTAAATTTTAATGAACGGACGTTAGGCTGACCCTCTGGGCACCCGTTAGCTCTAATAATCAACACAGATGGAACAATGACCACGTCCCCACCTCCGCCTCTTCACTACACCAGATAAGGAAACAGTCCGGGCGAGGTGACGTAACCCCAACCCAACGGCACGCAGTGCGGAAACGTCGGGGCCGGGATTCGAACCCCGGTTGTCACAGCAGCCCAGGCGCGCTGAACCGTTCCTACCTGGCAGATTGGTGACGGCGGCCGAGGTGGCGGCGGGATAAACAGGCGCGAGACACACACCATGCCCAGGACAAGGGGAGCGACTCTTCGGCCGCCGCCTCCCGTCGGCCTCCGTGGGCCAGGCCACAGCTGGCCCTCTCCGCGGCCATCGCTGGCCACCCGCGCGTCTCTGCCTGCAGCCGAGGTCTTCGCAGGCGGCGCCAGCCGGAAGTCCCGCCCCCGCCGCGCTCCCCGGGGCGCCGCGACAGCAACGCGGGCCAATGAGAAGCGCGCCGTGGCGGACGCCGGCCAATGGGCGCGCGCGCCGGGGGGGGCGTGTCCGGGCCGCGGGCCGGAGCGGGTCGTGCGCGCTGAGGAGGAGCCGCCGCCGCCGTCGCCGTCGCCGCCGCTACCGCCAGCGCTACCGAGGCCGAGCGGAGCCGTTAGCGCCGCGCCGCCGCCGCCCGCCTGCCCACGAGCAGCCCCGGGCCCACCCGCCCGCGTCCAGGTGAGGCGGGGGCCTTCGACGGCGCCCGACGGGGTAGGCCGCGGCAGGCCTGAGCTCGCCTGGCCGGGCCGCGGGCGCTCGCGGGCCTGCACCGGCCGAGGCCCAGGCCGCGCCGGGCCGGGAGGGGACGCGCGCGGGCCTCGGCGGGCGGGCGGGGGCCGGCCGGTGTGGGCGCCAGCGACAGGCCCCGGGCCGGATTCCTCGGCCTTCGCGAGGGCCGAGGTAGGGGGTCGCGGCGTGGGCACGCGCCTGGCGGCCAGGCTCCGCGGCCGGGCCCGGGTAGCCTTGCAGGCCGGGTATCCGGGGGCGGGAGAGCGGAGCCAGAGGCCAAGGAATGGAGTGAGCGCCCTCAGCTCTCGGAGGTCATGGCCCCCGGGCGCGCTCCCCCGGGAAATCCTACACAATCTTTTGTAGCGGTTGTCAGAGGACCGCGGTGGATCTGAGGTTCTCTTAGAAGTGTACAAACCCTTCGGTATGTATGAGAGCCCTACGGGGAGAAAGAAAAATATTTTTTGAACACCATCTCTAACAAAACAGTTTCTGGGGTGTGGGACCTCTTGATTTGTAAAATGTGTGTGTGTTGAAAACACAAACTGCACGCAATTGAACAATGGGGGATGGATGTTCTTCCTTTTCCGGCGTCCTCTGCTGCTAGGCATATTAAAAATGGGTTCTGATACCCACTGTGTGCAGGGCAGGTGGAGAAGAACTTCTGCAGGTGCCGCCCCTGGAGGAACAGAGCCCCCCTCACAGAGTATTCATGGGCGATCTGAATAGCCAAGGCTCCAAAAGTGGGACGTTGGGGAGGCGGATTTTCTCGAAAAGCGTTTCTCAACCTTGGCACTACTGACATTTTGGGTCTGATCATTCTGGGTTTGGGTGGGGGAGGGGCTGTCCCTGGCATCTACCCACTTAGATGCCAGCAGCATCTTCCCCCAGTTGTGAAGATCAAAAATATCTTAAGAGATTTCCGAAAGTACCACACACATACTCACATGTGTGAGAACCACTCCTGGACTAAATGAATGATCTTCCACTAGAAGCACCCCTAGCCCCATTTCTGATTCCTTGAAATCCAGAGTTCCCAAGATGTTGGACAAACTCTACCGTGGGAGCCTTAGTTTGCTTATCTGTAGAATGGGATGGATGAGACTTGCTGTGCAGATTTAAGGATTTGGGAAGCCTTAGCATTTTGCATGACCTGTGCCTGAGGAGACACTGAATATATAATGTTATAAATAGTCGACCATATTTAGTGAGGATTTACTATGTGCTATCCACGAATGGACATTGATCTCTAGCCCTTGAGGTGAGTGCTGTCTGTTGTAAGTTCCGTTTTAGGAACAAAGAAGCCCCGAGGTCGCTTAGTGAGACCAGTCTCACACGGGAAAGTGGCTAATGGCAGGATTTGAACTCAGGCACTCTGACTCAGATTTCTTACTTTTAACAGCCAAGTTGTACCACTCTTATAATCCCAGCATCTGGGGGACCTGGAGAGACGTTCCATTCATGTATCACTGAGCATTTTCTGTGTGCAGAGCTTTGTGCTAGAATCTGTTATAAAAATATTTGACTTAAAGGCCCATGAAGAAAGCAAGATATATGAACATCTCTAAAGGTGGAACTAAATAATGTTTATGTTGAAGAGGCGGAGTTTCGGATTGGCTGTGTTGAGTATGAAGTCATGGGGCAGCAAGTGGAAAATGAGAGGTTTGTGAAAGTACCATCTTCCTAAGGCCCTGCTTTTGTCTCACTCCTACCTCCCATCTCTTATCACCTTTCCACACTCAAGCAAGATCTGATTATGTTATTCCCAATCAAGAGTGTTTGGGTGGAAAATAAATTAATTTTTAAACCTTTTTAGGTGGCTTAAAAGCTAAGGTTGAGGATCCTTTGCACATTCTAACCGCTCCCCCCCCCTGCCCCCCGCTTCCTTTCTGATTTCGCCTGCACATAGGCCCCAAACTCCAACCCTCACTGCCTGTTGCCCCCACTTTCTGGAATGTCGTTCTCCTCCACCTGGAGATCTCTTCCTCATGCTGTGTGGCCCAGGTTGAAGCTCACTCACCATATGAAGCCTCCCCAGACTGCTGCTCTTTCTCTATCCTCACCAGTAGTTCCTCACTCCTGTCCGCATCTCATTCAATGGAATCAGGTTCAGGGCTGAATGGTGAAAGAAGTACAGCCGCCTCCTTTCGCCCCTAGGTGGCAGTAGCTAAGCGGCAAGGCTGACCTGAGACTGAGTCAGGGGAAGAGCAAGAGGAAACCAGCCTGTGGGAGGGAAGTTAGTTTTGCTTCCCTCCTTTAGCTGACTCTCTGCCCTCAGCTTCTGAGTCCCAAGCTCTGTTCTAGGCTCTGAGGGGGCACTGGTGATTGCAGCAAATGCACAGATTGTTTCAGCCCACTCTGTTGAGCATGGTAATTATGGTTATGTGCCTGCTGATGTGGAAACACAGAAAAGGAAACTGTTAACCTAGCCCTGGTGGGCAAAGGTAATCACCTTCCTGGAGGAGGTGAAACAGGAGGGGAGGGGTTATCCAGGCCCAGACTGTGGGGAAGGGCCTGGTAGGATGCAAGAACCACACCAGCCAAGGCATGGAGGTGGGGATGTCTTGGTTTGTTCAGAGACCCACATGGGGTCTGGTAGTTCAGAGGCAAGAAAGGTGAAGTGAGTGGTGGTAAGAGGACTCTGATAGCTGGTGTGCAGAGGGAAGGGGTGTTGTCCTGCAGACCAGGCCAAGGGAAACTGTCTTACAGTTTCATTCCACAAAGTGAAGAGGTCAGGTCTGCACACAGGACAAAGAGCTGGAGGAGAATATTGCTGAAAGCCAGCAAACTGCTTCGGAGGTGATGACTTTCCTGTAAATCAGAAAAGTCACAAATATGACCCAGGGCTGTGGTGGTCTGGAAGTAGGGGGTGGGTTTGAGACCCAGTTAGGGGGTAAAGGACACAGGGCTCAGTGGGTGTTTAGCTGTGGGATGTGAGAAAACACTGGGCAATGATTCGGTGCCCTGCCTGAGTGCCCAGTAGGTGGATAACAGTCACTCAGAGAAGCAGAAAAGACAACACAAGGAGCAGTTTAGTGTGTGGACATAGACAAAATAGCACATCACTTGAGTAGGATACGTGTACCTTCTGTGGATATACAGACCGGGAGTGGGGAGGTGGCAGAATGTAGCGTCCTGTCCAGAGGTGTCGATGGGACTCGCTCATATGTTCACTGTCCATCCTCACTCGTGGGCACTGGCCAAGTCAGTGAGCACAGTTTTATAGACTGAACATGTAAAACCTTACCGTTGGCTCATTGTTGTGGGAAACAGGGAGGAGGGGAAGAAATTGCCTCCTCGAGGAATTTACAACTTGAGCTGGGGAGAAAAGACATAGATGTGTGAGATTAAAGTAATGAAAGGAGGAAGCCATGGGTAGCAACAGCCTGGAAAGCTTTGAAAGAAATGATTGTTACTTGGGGTTTGTTCTTGATGCAGGAGGAGGTTTCCAAACTGGTCATTGTCATCAGAGAGGCGTGGGCAACTATTTCCAGGTGCCACCAGCAGCCTAAGTAAGAGAAAAGGTGAATGCAGAGAAGTCCAGAACGCTGAGGGGACCAGTTTGGGCAGGCAGAGGGTCAAGAAGGTGGGCTTGGAGATGAATCTAGAGAAGTATGCCAGGATCAGGTGGCACAGGGTTTCTCGACAGAGTCAGGAAGTGAGTTTGGAAAAGCGCTTTTCTTTTATTCCTCCCCTGCCCCCCCAGATATTTATTTGTTTATTTGGTTGTGCCAGGTCTTGCGTCATGTGGGATCTTTAGTTGTGGCCTGTGAACTCTTTTGTTGTGGCATTTGGGATTTAGTTCCCTGACAGAAATTGAACCTGTGCCTTCTGCACTGGAAGCCCATTCAGCCACTGGGCCACCGGGGAAGCCCTCAGAGTAAGGACAGACAGACCAGTCAAGAGGCTTTGGTAGGACAGAGATGGCCCAGCACTTGCCTGAGTGTCAGGACTGGGACTGCTGTTTTGTCTTCTATACCTACTGCTTTGCTCGTGCTGGCATGTGATTGCACTCCGTGTGTGCTGGGGGAAAGAAGGGAGCTCAGAGGTAACTGGATCCAGCCACCTGTCAGGGAAACAGACATTCATGCCAGAGGAAAGATTTACAGAAGAGGAAACAGTGCAGAGGAACCCAGTGGCAAGACTGATGTCGCCACAAACAGAAATCGGGAGACAGAGGAACGAGAGTGAACTGGGGGGGAGAAGGCCAAACGATGCTTGGTGTGAAATAATCATGTGGCAGGGAGACTGGATAGGAGTCAGTCTGCCCAGAAGGTGACATTGGCCTGAACAGGGACAATGGCAGAGAGATGGAGGGAGAGGAGGCATCTCAGATGCAAAACCAGCAGAAACTGGTGCTCACTTAGGCTTGGGGGATGGGAGAGGTGGCCTGGGGGACAAATGTATATGGGTGCCACCAAATGAAGTGATTCAGGGGGAGGGGAAGGTTTGAAGAGGGGGTGAGAACAGAAGGAGACATGAGGATGCTTGCACCTGGAGGTGGGGAGGGCAGGGAGACACATGCTCACCTTGACTTTTTTGATAAAGTCAGAGTGACAGGACGAGACTTGAATGAGGTTCATGTTGCTGGTGAACAGGTGAGGAGACCTGCCAGTTCGTCTCCGGATGTGTGTGTAATTGATGCGTGACTGACCAGGGACTACCTCCGATCTCTTCTGTGTCCCATGGGTGCTTGTGATCCCTGGCTCTGGAACGCACTGTGGCTTCTGTGGAACCCAGGCCCATTAGAAATCACCTCAAAGGTGTGGATCATTTCCAGGGCCCCAAGTGGAAAGGGTCATTGTGGTCTTTAGTTGGCGCTCGCCACATGTCAGGAACTGTGCTGAGAGCTGAAGCAGGGGATTACACCTCAGTTTGCATTCAGCGAGACGGAAGCTCCGGGAAAGGAAGTGACGTCCCTGACATAGTTCAGCTGATGAGCAGTAAGGTTAGTGTTGGAGCTCAGGTCTGTTAAAGCCCGTGGGTTTTTCCTCCTGGGCCAGGTTGCTCTGCAGGTTCATGTGAGAGCCCTGGAGGGGCCTTGATCAACTGGAACTCCTAGCAGGGCTGTGGGTGTGATCCAGTGCCTTCGGGGTCTATGGAGTGCTCCTGCTGGACTGGACACCCAGCTGCACCCACTTTGCCTCTCCCCTGGGCTTCTCAGACTGGCAGGCATGGACTTGCAGTGACTTAGCTGCCCACGTTGGACAGCTTTCCTCACCGTGGGCTGTGGGAAGGGATGAGGAAGGAAACTGAGTTGATCTCAGCGAGCCCTCACCTTGCGTAGTGGTTATAATTGGGTCAGGTAGTGCTGTCAGTTTTTTTTCTGGCACCACAGCGTTTCCTGGGTGACCTTACACTCCTCAGACTTTCACCTTGAAGAACTCAGGACTTTGCATCTGGAAAGGACGGCAGAAATAATTGAGTCCAGGCCCTGTCGTGTGATGTGTGAGGTGTCAGGGTTGAGCCTCAGGATATATTTGACTTGTTCTAGTTTTGTTCTGGCCGAAGTAGAAAGCCTGTTCTGTGACTATAAACCGAGACAGATACTCATAGGTGCCTGATGGAAACTGATCTTGCTGCTTTGCATATGTACCACCTACGTATGCTTTTATATCATTTATATACACACACACACACATACACTCACATGTATAGGGTATCTCTCCCTTATATACATAGTAGGTATACTACTGATGTGAACAACATCTCTGAAGTCACACGACCAGAACTTTTGAAAATAGCTCAGTAAGGCTGAAAACCCTCAGAGATCGTCCCAACAGGACTTCTCCATCACAAATCCGTTACCAGAAACATTTCCAAATCAGCAGGATCACTTTGCTCAACTAAGTTTCTCGTTTTGCTCCCTGCAGTTGACTTTGGTCCATGGGTTGGGCTGGGATGGGATGACCATAAAAAAGTAAGATACTAAATGTATTAAATAGATTGTCAATACAATTTCCAGCCACCCTTCTTTAACATAAAATAATGCATCAAATGCATATGATTCCCAGTGTGCCTGTACCCCTCTTCTGTGTGTGCCTGGTATGTTTGCCAGATACCCCTGGGGACCCTTGGCCACAGTGATGTAGCCTTGACCCTCAAAACTTTCACTAATGTGGGCAAAAAGCAAATAATTATGAGTCAGAGTGATTTGTGCAACAATGAAGGTTCACACCAGCAGTGAGCAGGCACTGAGAACAAGAGCAACTGAGCATCCTGGGAGAGTCTTTAAAGATAACTGAAGAGGTGATGGAGAGGGAGGGCTGTCCCTGCCAAGGGAGCAGCTGAAACAAAAGCACAGAAAGATGAAGGTCCGTGGCGTGCTGGGGATGGTCAAGTGAAGGGAGAAGAGGGGACGAGCAGGGGCCATTGCAGCGGGCCTGGCATTTTATCCTTGGAAGACTGCTCTGCAGCGACAACTTGAGGGTTGGCCCTGCCACTAATTAACAGGATGACAACTGCCCCTGGACAAAGTCGTGTAACCTCTGAGCCTCAGCAGATGGTGACTCCACTGTCAGGGAGAACTGGCTGGAGTGGGAAGTAGGGGAGCTGACTTGGTGGGGCTGAGGGGGTGACCTGGAGATGTCCACAGGACTGCCATTTGGAGGGACCCTGAGTAACAGGAGGCAGGGTCTGGTGAGTGAGAGATGGCTGGAGTCATCGATTGTCAGGCAGACACCAAGACCAGGTTGTGGCTGGTGCTTCCAGGGACAGCTATGCAGATTTGGAAAGGTCAGGGGAAGGGACGTGAACTGCAGGGTGGCACTGAAGCACCAAGAAACTGCTCTTGGGGTTTGAGTTCTTCAGCTGTGCCAGTTGACCAAGAATGGGCCCACAGGGGGCTGCTCAGCCTTGACTGGGCATGTCAGGAGGAGGCAGCATGCCAAGGACAGGACTGTCATGCAGAAGCTTCACGCTTTCAATCTTTAAAAAAATTTAAAACAAAAATTTTTTTTTTTGGTCGCACCATGGCATGGCGTATGGGGAGTTCCCTGACCAGGGCTTAAACCAGTGCCCCCTGCAGTGAACAGGCAGAATCTTAACCACTGGATCACCAAGAAAGTCCCTAAAATTTATTTTTTAATTAAGTTTTCGGTGTAGAGTTGAGTTTTTACAAATGAATATAACCACCACCATGAAAGAGGAGAGTGAAAAAGTTGGCTTAAAGCTCAATATTCAGAAAACGAAGATCATGGCATCTGGTCCCATCACTTCACAGGAAATAGATGGGAAAACAGTGGAAACAGTGTTAGTGTTAGACTTTTTTGGGGGGCTCCAAAATCACTGCAGATGGTGACTGCAGCCATGAAATTAAAAGACGCTTGCTCCTTGGAAGAAAAGTTATGACCAACCTAGATAGCATATTCAAAAGCAGAGACATTACTTTGCAAACAAAGGTCCGTCTAGTCAAGGCTATGGTTTTTCCAGTGGTCATGTATGGATGCGAGAGACTGTGAAGAAGGCTGAGTGCCGAAGAATTGATGCTTTTGAGAAGACTCTTGAGAGTCCCTTGGACTGCAAAGAGATCCAACCAGTCCATTCTGAAGGAGATCAGCCCTGGTGTTCTTTGGAAGGAATGATGCTAAATCTGAAACTCCAGTACTTTGGCCACCTGTGAAGAGTTGACTCATTGGAAAAGGGTCTGATGCTGGGAGGGATTGGGAGCAGGAGGAAAAGGGGACGACAGAGGATGAGATGGCTGGATGGCATCACCAACTCAACGGATGTGAGTTTGAGTAAACTCCAGGAGATGGTGATGGACAGGGAGGCCTGGCATGCTGCAATTCATGGGGTCGCAAAGAGTTGGACACGACTGAGCGACTGAACTGAACTGAATGATCATGATATTGGAAAATTTTATCACCTGGGAAACAAAAATATTTCCCCATGTTCTCCTTATGAAGTCAACCCTTCCCCCAGTCCTTGAGCCTGGAAACCACTGATTTATCTGTAACCTCTGGAAAAGCTTTTGCCTTTTCCAGAATGGAACCATGCAGTAGCCTGAGTCTGCTTTCAGTCACTCAGCAAAATGTATGTGAGACTCTTACGAATTGCATGAATAGTAGTACCTTTTTAATTGCTGAATACTGTTCCATCGTATGGTGTACTGTAGTTTATCCACTGGAGGTTCAAGGGACTTTTGGATTGTTCCAGTTTTTGGCAATTATGAAGAAGACTGCTCTGCATGTAAATCAATGACATTATTACACACCCTCATACCCTACACAGAAGTAAACTCATACTGGATTAAAGACTTATTAAGACATGACACCATAAAAACTCGTAGAAGAAAACATAAAGTATTCTTTGACATAAATTATACCATTTTTTTCTTAGGTCAGTCTCCCAGGCAATAGAAATAAAAGCAAAAAATAAACAAGTGAAATCTAATCAGACTTACAAGCTTTTGCACAGCAAAGGAAACAATAAACAAAATGAAAAGACAGCCTACAACCTGGGAGAAAAAATTTGCAAATGGTGCAACTGACAAGGGCTTACTTTCCAAAATATACAAATAGCTCATACAACTCAGAAAAAAACAACCCAATCAAAAAAATGGGCAGAAGACCTAAATATAGAGTTTTCTCCAAAAAAGACAGGTGGTCAATAAGTATATGAAAAGATGCTCAACATTGCTATTAGAGAAACGCAAAACAAAATCACAGCAAGGTATCACCTCACACCAGTCAGAATGCTGCTGCTGCTGCTGCTAAGTCGCTTTAGCCGTGTCCGACTCTGTGCGACCCCATAGACGGAAGCTCACCAGGCTCCCCTGTCCCTGGGATTCTCCAGGCAAGAACACTGGAGTGGGTTGCCATTTCCTTCTCCAACGCATGAAAGTGAAAAGTGAAAGTGAAGTCGCTCAGTCGTGTCCGACTCTTAGCGACCCCATGGACTGGAGCCCACCAGGATCCTCCGTCCATGGGATTTTCCAGGCAAAAGTACTGGGGTGGGGTGCCATTGCCTTCCCCGCCAGTCAGAATAGCCATCATCAAAAAGTCTACAAATAATAAATGCTGGAGAAAGTGTGGAGAAAAAGGAGCCTTCTTACACTGCTGGTGGGAATGTAAATGGGTGCAGTCACTATGGAGAACAGTATGGAAGTTCCTCAGAAGAACTAAAAATAGAGCTACCATATGATCCAGCAATTCCACTCCTGGGCATATATCCAAACAAAACTCTAACTCAAAAAGATACATGCACCCCTATGTTCATAGCAGCACTACTCACAATAGTAAGACATGGAAACAACCTGCTGCTGCTGCTAAGTCACTTCAGTCATGTCCGACTCTTGTGTGACCCCATAGACGGCAGCCCACCAGGTTCCCCTGTCCCTGGGATTCTCCAGGCAAGAACACTGGAGTGGGTTGCCATTTCCTTCTCCAATGCAGGAAAGTGAAAAGTGAAAGTGAAGTTGCTCAGTCGTGTCCAACTCTTCGCGACCCCATGGACTGCAGCCCACCAGGCTCCTCCATCCTTTGGATTCTCCAGGCAAGAGTACTGGAGTGGGGTGCCAGTGCCTTCTCCAATGGAAACAGCCTAAATACCCTTAAACAGAGGAATGGATATAGAAGATGTGGTACATATATACAATGGCATACTACTCAGCCATAAAAAAAGAATGGAATAATGCCATTTGTGGCAGCATGGATGGACCTAGAGATTATCACATTAAGTGAAGTAAGTCAGAAAGAAAAAGCCAAATACCATGTGAGATGTCACTTATATGTGGAATCTATGCCTAACTTGTATGGCACAAGTTAACCTGTGAACAGAACAGAAACTGACTCAGACACAGAGAACATGCTTGTGGTTGCCATGCCAAGGGGGAGGAGAGGGATAGCAGATGCAAACTAGTATATAGGTATAGCATGGGTAAACAACAGGGTCCTACTGTATAGCATAGGGAACTATATTCCATGTCCCATAATACTCTTGCCTGGAAAATCCCATGGATGGAGGGGCCTGGTGGGCTGCAGTCCATGGGGTCGCTGGGAGTCGGATACGACTGAGCGACTTCACTTTCACTTTTCACTTTCATGCATTGGAGAAGGAAATGGCAACCCACTCCAGTGTTCTTGCCTGGAGAATCCCAGGGACGGGGAGCCTGGTGGGCTGCCGTCTGTGGGGTCGCACAGAGTCGGACACCACTGAAGTGACTTAGCAGCATAGGTTTTTATATAAACAAAAGTTTTTATTTCCCATGTGTGAGTACTAGGACTAGGGTTGCTGGGTCATATGGTAAGTTTATGTTTAATTCTAAGAAGCTGCCAAGCTGTTGCCCACAGCGGCTTTAACATTTTTATATTGCCACCAACAATACATGAGAGTTCTAGTTTCTCCACCGCCTCACCAGAGCTCAGTGTGGTCTGTTGTCATTGTTTGCTTTCTTGCTTTTATTTTGTTTTAGACCTCCTATATGCCTAGATGGGTAACAGTGGTTTGTCTGTCTTTTGGTTATGCAGGATTTTAGTTTCCCAACCAAGTGTGCAGTTCTAAACACTGGACTGCCAGGGAATTCCCTTGATGTGGTTTTAATTTGTGTTTTCCTGATAACTAATAATGTTGAGCATCTTTTCATGTGTTTGTTTGCCATCCATATATCTTCTTTGGCTTGGTATCAGTTCACATTGTTTGCCATTTAAAAAATTGAGTTGTTTTCTTACTGTTAAGTGTCAGAGGTTTTTCTTTAAGAAAAAAGTTCTGGATACAAGACCTTTCTCAGACACATGATTTGCAAATATAATCTGGATTATAATTTTCCTAGCAGTGTCTTTTGCAAGAGCAAAAGTTTTCAGTTTTGATGATATCCAGTTTATCAATTTTCCTTTAAATGGATCTGGCTTCGTGCATGGTATCTAAGAAATCTTTGCTTCATCCAGTGTCACAAAGATTTTCTCCAAGAAATTTTTCTATTTTTACATTTTAGAACAGAGGTCGGCACACTTTTTCTGTAAAGAGCCAGATGGTAAATATTTTCAGCTTTATGGACCATATGGTCCCTGTCACAGCTACTCAGCTCTGTCACTGGAGTGCAAAAACAGCCATAGACAGAACATAAACAAATGAGAGTAGCTGTGTGCCAATAAAACTTTATTTATTTTATTTATTTATTTTTTTTTTAGGGCTTGGCACTTTCTTTTTTTTTTTATTATTATTATTTTTTTTTTTTAATTTTTCTTAACTTTACAATATTGTATTACTTTTACTATACATCGAGATGGATCCGCCACCAGAATACACGTGTTCCCCATCCTGAACCCTCCTCCCTCCCCCTTCCCACACCATCCCTCCAGTTCATCCCAGTGCTCCAGTCCCAGGCATCTGTTATAGGGCATCGTACTTGGACTGACTCGTTTCAGATATGATATTATACATATTTCAATGCTATTCTCCCCAATCGTCCCCAAAAAAAAAAAAAACTTTATTTATAAAAACAGGCTGTGGTCTGAACAAATTTGGCCCATGGGCCATGGTTTTCCAACCACTGATTAAGAAAGCAAATTTTTTGCCAGGCATTGAGGACAACCCAGTCTGGTAATTACTGCCCAGTTTATTATCTGTGAAATCGGTGTGAGAGAAAAGGCAGAAGAGTAAAACGAGTGGAGAGGGAGATAGAGGCAAAAAGGGAGGAGGAAGAAAAAGATTTGAGTCACATTTTGAGCAAACTTCAGCATGCATTTTAATTCTTTTGTTAATCCTTGTACTTTGGTTCAGGCTTCAGCCAGTGTTTTTGTTTGTTTCTGAGCTGCTGCTAAGTTGCTTCAGTCGTGTCCGACTCTGTGCGACCCCATAGACGGCAGCCCACCAGGCTCCCCCATCCCTGGGATTCTCCAGGCAAGAACACTGGAGTGGGTTGCCATTTCCTTCTCCAGTGATCTTAAAATCTCATGGCTACAGACAGTTTAACAGGTTTGTGGAGTTTTTCCTGATAAAACCTGTTAATGCCATGCTTTTTACTGAAAATGGTATTTATTTAACCATCTCCAATTAATACATGTTTTGTTTTGTTTTGTTTGGCCGCGAGGCATGTGGGATCTTAGTTCCCTAACTAAGATCAAACCTAGGTCCCCTGTGGAGTCTTAACCACTGGACCTCCAGGGAAGTCTCTAATACATATTTAGATTATATCCAGTGTTTTACCAGCCTTGGGGTCAGCATGTTCCTTGCACATATTTCCCTGCTCTTGTGTGATTATTTCTGTAGAGCGGTTTCCTGCAACTCTAAGTCAGAGGGTAGTGTTCACATTAAACATTTTGATAGGCCTGCCATGCTGTCTTTCCAAAAGGTTACACTTTGCACACTCATATTGGTGGTGTATAAGGGTGTTTAAAAAAAGGTGGGGGAAGGGTGTGTTTTTTTCTCCACTTACCCTTACTTACACTGGGTTTTATCCATCCTGGATTGTAGTCCCTCTGACTGACACAAAGTAGCATCTCCTTTTATTTTGCGTTTTCCTCATTGTTTGTGAACTTGAGCCTCTTTTCTTGCCTTATTAGCTGTTTAACTGACAGCATCTATTAGTTTCCGCTCATATCCTTGGTCCATTTCTCTGTTAGTGATACATTGGATTTTTTCGTATTGATTTCTAGATACCTCGAATCAGTTTTTCTCAGTGTCAGCAGTACTGACACTAGATAATTTCTGGTTGTGGCGGCTGTCTTGTCCTGTGCCTTATGGAGTGTTTAGCAGCATCCCTGGCCTCTAACCACTAGGTGCCAGTGGCACAAGGCTCTCCCATCCTGATGGCCAGCAGTGCCCACAGATGCTGCCCAGTGTCCCACGGAGGATGGGGCAAAATCACCCAAGGTGAGAACCCAGCTCTAAGTGAGATAATAAGGAGCTGGCACTTTCTCCCTATCAGCCTGCTGCTTGCCTGTGATGTCTTTGCCGTCCAGGAGTTTCTAACCTTGTGAAGTCTCCCTTTCCAATCTTTTCTTTTATGATTCTTGATGCTAAACTGCTTTTTAAAGAGCAGGAAGCATAGACCATTTTCAAAAAAGAAATACTAGGAGACTAGACTGATATTGCATGTTGTGTACAGTCTGAAGCAAGTGAGAGCTGGAAGGTAGAGAAGACCTGAATGTCTCCCCCAGGAAACTCAGAACCAGACCTGATTCCTCTCTCTGTGTTGTTACGGGGCAGGCGGGAAATCCTGTGCAGGAGATGCATGCTGGTTTTTATATAACCGCTGGCAAGACTATTTTTAGAGGAGGCGAAATGCTCTAGACACTGGGCATGGGGTTTTGAAGCATAAAGTCAGAACTGGGCAGTAAGAATCTGGAGAAAGGGTTGGGCTGCCCTGGAGACCTCTCGACTAGTGGGCAGCAGGGCCTTTTTCTCAGTGATGACTTTCACCTCCATAGAGATGCCTGCTTCTTTAGAGCCAAGGACACAGGACTTCATAGCAGTGCCTGTGAGCAAAACCTCAAGTGAGTGGTGCTTCCAGAAGAGCGGTCTTGAGCCAACTTTCCTCTGAAGCCATCTCTGTGCCCTGCTGGTGTTGCTGAAAGTCAGGATTTCTGTAGCCAGCTTAAGGTGTTCGAGAGCCTGCCAGCTTTGGAGACGAAGGTCCCCTAACTGGTAGAGAAATCATAACCTCTTTCCTAACTCAGTCACTCTGTCTTGGGAGGAAAGCAGTGCAGAGGTCCTCTGCCTGCTGACCGGAGGACAGACAGGGTGTCTGGGTGGACTACCCCAGCGCTCGTTGCAGGGTCCTCCATGTACTGCTGCATCAGTAGTGCACATGGAGACTGGACAAAGCAATCCAAGATCTTTAGAGTGTTCTCAAGACACCCCAAACACTTTTCCCAGAGGCTCCATTCGTGGTACTAGAATTGTTTATGGGTTTGCTTCTTTAAAGCCCTCCTATTAACTGCAAATGGTTAAACTTGGACTAGTTCTGGTTTTGTTTCAGTAAACTTTATTTTTAGAGCAGTTTTAGATTCATAGAAAGATCGTGAAGAGAGTCCAGAATGAATTTCCCTATACCCTTCCGCAGGCACAGTTTGCATCCCCTATCACTAAATCTTGCCTTAGTGTGGTATTTTGTTGTAATAGATGAACCCTTGTCGTTACCTAACTAAAGCCCAGGGTTTGCCTTAGAGTTCACTCTTAGAAAAAAAAAAAATCTTCTTTATTTGTTTATTTTTGGTTGTGCTGGGTCTTCATCGCTGCGTGTGGACTTTCTGTAGTTGCAGTGAACAGAGGCTACTCTTTATTGTAGTGCATGGGCTTCTCATTGCAGGGGCTTCTCTTGTTGCCGAGAACGGACTCTAGGCCCACAGGCTTCAGTGATTGCAGCTCATGGGCTCTACAGCGCGGGCTCAGTAGTTGTGGTGCACAGGCTTAGTTGGCTCCACAGCGTGTGGGATCTTCCTAGACCAGGGACCAAACCCATGTCCCCTGCATTGGCAGGCAGATTCTTATCCACAGTGCCACCAGAGAAGTCCTAGTCTTTACTCTTCACTTTAAACATTCTGTGGGTTTGGTCAAATGTATGATGACATGTATCCACCCATTATACTCTCATAGAGAACAGTGTTGCTACCCTAAAAACCCCTGTGCCCTACCTGTTCGTTCCCCTTTCCCTGAAACTCCTGATCTTGCAGTCCCTCTAGTTTTGCCTTTTCCACAATGTCACATACTGGAGACCCTCTAGTATGTGGCCTTTCAAGCGCTTTCATTCAGCAGTGTGCATGTAAGGCTCCTCCGTGTCTTTGTGGCTTCCTGGCTCCTGTCTTCTTGGCACTGAAGAACCTTCCACTGTGTGTGTGTTACCAGATGACTGGCATGTGTTTCTCCATTCGCCCACTGAAGGGCATCTTGGCTGCCTCCAGTCTGGGGGCGGTTACGAATAAAGCTGCTATAAACATCCACGTGCGGGTTTTTGTGTGGACATAAGTTGAACTTGTAGCATTGAAAAGAAAAATGTCTTAAGTCCAAACACAGTCATGAGCATTGCTTTGATATCCTGCAGTAGGAACGTTTGGAATTTACTTCATTTTTTCTCCCCCTGCAGATTTTTTTAAAAAAATACAATGTCTAATGGTTATGAAGACCACATGGCCGAAGACTGCAGGGACGATATCGGGAGAACAAATCTGATTGTCAACTACCTTCCTCAGAACATGACCCAGGATGAGCTACGAAGTCTGTTCAGCAGTATTGGTGAAGTGGAATCTGCAAAACTTATTCGGGATAAAGTGGCAGGTAAAGAAACAGAGCCGTTTTTGTGTGTGTTGGGCGGAGAGATGGTATGTGGGGCCATCCCACCAAGCCCTGTTTCTTAGCCAGGAAGTTTCATTTTTATCTCAACTCTGTTTTGCTTCTGTCCTGGTGTAAGATTGGCTGTAGGTTCCCAAAGGAGGAAAAATCCATCCTGAGATGGAGAATATGTACAAAACAAGACAGTGGGAGGGAAGGGAGGATGCTGTGAGAGCTGGAAGGGGCATGGTCCCAGCTGCAGAGCGACCCTAGCCAGTGTCCTGCCTGGGGCAGGCCCAGCCCATCTTCTCAGGCGGTGCATTCAAGGTCAGACCTGCAGCAGAGCACTGAGTCAGTCCCCTGTGGGCAGCCCTTCGCTAGGTTTGGGCCACCCTGACTCTCTGTTCTCGTGCTGTCAACTTGAGCATCTGAAACTGAGCTTGAACTCTCACGGAGGTTGGAGCAGGGGAGCAGAGGATCATGGGTGGGCCGTGGATTTGGCAGGCAGGCAGGCGCAAAGCTCCGCCCTCCCACAATGCTTCAGTGTCACCATCCACGAAGTGCGGGTGGTGGCGACTGCCTTCCTCATGATGCTACCTACCGCCTAAGGGTTTGTAGAAGGCCAGTACCTGGTAAGGCCCTCTGTAAGGAGGCCTCTGTTCTGAGGGCAAGGTTGCCAGGGTTCTAGAGAGAAATGTGGAGAGACCTGGGGCTGTGAAGCACTTGCTTTCTTTCCTCCCCAGGGAGGTACGTTTTGGGGAGCCCTCCTTTACCTCCCCCTCCCCCCCTCCTCCTCCCTCCTCCTCGTCTCTGCCCAGCTCTTCTGAGGAATGGCCAGTCCTCTCAGCAGTGCTCTGGCTCCCACCCTGGCTTGTAAGATCTTGATTCCCTACACTGAAAAATAATTTCAAAGTCGAAAATCATATTTATTATGGAAATATTATATTGGGTTGGCCAAAGAGTTCGTTTGGGTTTCTCTGTAGCATCTTATGGAAAAACCTGAACTTTCTGGCCAACCCAAGGTTTAAGTTTACATTAGAGTAATTCTATTGAACCCCAGGTACCCATTGTCCTGTTTCATCAACTCTCAGCATTTGCCAGTAACTCTAAGATGCCTGTCCCCAAGGTGAGTCTTGTAGAGGCTGGCTGACCACGGTACAGGGAGTTAGTTCATCAGAGGAGGATTTGGCTGCACTGGGTCTTAGTTGCAGCATGTGAGATCTCAGTTCCCTGACCAGGGGTTGAATCCAGGCCCCTGCACTGGGAGCTCGGAGTCTCAGCCACTGGATCAGTAGGGAAGTCCCAGAGAGAGGACTTTGAACTCAAAATCTTTTAATGACCCTCCAGATTCTAAGAGTCTGCAATTTATTACATGTCTTCAAAATAGGAGCTTTAGATAATACACAAAATTGAACAGTGTTGGAATGTTCTAGAAATTCCTCTCTCTCTCCAGTTCCAGAAGACCATCCTTAATAAAAATCCTTGTTCAGAGAGGTTTTGAAATTCTTCTGCGCTGCTACTGAGTCTTGCCTTTCTCCTGTTGGGTTCTGGCAGAAGGAAATTTTCAGTCCCGGCAATATTCCTGACTCCTCTATCTCTTGGCTTGTTGCATTTTTCAAAGACATTAGAGCTATGTTAATAGGAACGCCTAGATTTGGCGAGATGAGTCCAGAGAGAACTGATTTTGAGAACCAGTGAAATCAGCCCAGGCATGATTTGGAAATTATTTCAATTCAGAAATAAAGATTTTCTGCTCTCTGGGCAAGTTTGAGTGTAATAATGCATTGGGAGTTGCAGAGTAGATGAGCCTGGGTTGACATTTCAGCTCTGCATGTCACATCTTGTAGTTCTTTATTTAAATTAAAAAAAAAATATACACACACACACACACACACACACACACACACACACACTTATTTATTTATTATTTGGTTGCTCCAGGTCTTAGTTGCAGCATGTGGGATCTAGTTCCCTGACCAGGGATCGGACCTGGGCTTACTGCATTAGGAGCACAGTCTTAGCCCCTGGACCAGGGGAGTCCCTGCTGCTGCTGCTTAGTCTCTCGGTCGTGTCGACTCCACAACCCCGTGGACTGTAGCCCGCCAGGCCCCTCTGTCCATGGGATTCTCCAGGCAAGAATACTCGTGTGGGTTGCCATTTCCTTCTCCAGGGGATCTTACTGACCCAGGGACTGAATCTGAGTCTCCTGCATTGGCAGATTTTTTACCACTAAGCCACCTGGGAAACTGCAGTCCTTGCTAGTAGTTCTTTAAAGGGAATGAACTTAGTTTTATGGAAAACTTACCTCGTTCACTTTTCTCCTCTTGGCACCAGTGTGTGAAAACTTCTTCAAGGCTGGTTCTGGGGCCATGGCCTCACATCTCACTCCATCTTGTCCTTTATTACATTCCTCTGGTGAAGCCCTGGACATGGTTACCTTTCTCAGTCTGCTTTCTCCCAGCCTGGCTCAGGTACCCACCCCAGAAAGACTCTTGCATCATGGCGGACAGGCACCTTGTCCAGTCAGACCTTAGCCAAGCTTGCAACATGGACATCTCCGTGTCACACATTAGCCATTTCAGCACATATTCTCCCCTCAGGCCCCGATTCCTCTCTCATAACAGCCATTTCACCTCTGTCCTAGATCCCTTCCCATCTCAGCATCCAAAGAACCTCAAGTTATGCAAGTACCTACTTTTCTGGGTCTTTCCAGGATCTGCCACCAGCATTCAAACACACTCCAGTCTCTGCTGTCTTTAAGAGTCCTTGCTCAATGCCCGGACGCCCTCTAGCACAGGGTTTCTCCACTTGATGTTTGAAACCGGGTAAGTCTTGAGGGAGGGCCATCCTGTAGGTTGCTTCCCTAGCCTCTGCCCTGTAGGTGCTGGGGGCACCTTCTAAGTTGTGAAAACCAAAAGAGGTCCCCAGAAGTGCAGAATAGCCCCAAGGTGAGAAGCTCCTCTGGCTGACGTCCACCCTCTGCTGTTCACGGAGCCGTCTCCTCTGTCTCTTCCTTACGGAAAGAAGCTTCCTCTTCCCTCAGATTCGTGAGCCTGGCTTTCTCCTACCTCTGAGGCACACCCCGCCTTCTGTCTCTCTTGGAGCTCTTCCCAGCCGTTGACCTAGGCAGTCCTTGACTTACTCCTTAGACTCCTCTACTTCCTAGGCCAACACTAGGGTGAGTGGATGCACCCCTGAGCTTAGCCTGACATTCAGCTGTTCCACCTCTCTTGCAACCAGAAATTCTCCCAAGTTCCAGGGCCTTCAGCCTCTCGGTGTTTCCCAGACTGACCTTGAGTCTCCCACAAGCCAACCGCTTGTTTCCCAGGTTTCCATCTTGGCCAATGGCATGACTGTCCACTCAGTGGCTCCAGTCAGAAATCTAAGCATGACCTTTGACCTGTGTCCCTGAATGTTTCCATCCCTTTTCCGCCGTCCCTCCTGCCACCACCTTAGAGCAGGCCACATCATCTTCTGCCTGACCTGCTGCTTTAGGCTCTCAGCTGGCCTTCTGTGCTCCCTCCAGACCATGCTCCTGACTGTGACAGTGGGATCTCTAGCACCCCTAATGTGTCCTGTCACTCACCTGGGCCTCTTTGCTCTAGGATGTCTTTCCTGGCCTGATCTAGTCGACGATAGAGGCTCCTCTGGGTCCCCATGGCAATCAGCCAGCATGGGTTTCCACAAGGCACTGAAGTTGGAACTTACTCGTCCAGTAGGGCCTTATGGTTCTCAGAGGCATAGACCCTCTGGTATCCTCAGATGTGACATAATCAATTTTTGTGGAGTGGATGAATGACTGAGTGGGCCTGGGGCTGGGAGAGAATGCAGATTGGCATGGACAGGGATTCATTCAGCAAGCCTCTTATGAGCGCCAACCGGGGGCCAGGCACTGGGAGTGGGAGGTGGTGGGACAAGATGGTGGCCGGATGTGGGGATGTTCGGTGTGCTGGCCTCGAGATACAGAGTGTTTCTGACCAGCCAGGCCCCAGCTGCTTTATTGTTGCCTGTTCCACCACTGTCACTACCTGGCCTTACTGTGCAGCCTGCCCTACTCTCTGTCCTGGTATCTAAGCCCGTCTGCAGATGTCACATGGCCCTCGGGGCACCATAACCAGTCGCACCCTTCTGGACCGTGTCATACCGGTTACTGGTCACTGGTCCACAGCCTTCAGCCTCCCCACTCAGCTTCTGTCTCATTGGCTTGCACTTGTGGTCAGGATAAAGCCCACACCCCAGCCTGTGTTTCCAAGCCTCCTTGAGGCCCCTCACCCCTAGCCACTGCACCCACACTCACCCTCCTCTTGAGTTGGATGCACTGCTTGTCATCTCCCAGACACACCTTCCTGTCACGCTCCTGTGACTTCACCAGTACTGTTCCCTCCGCAAAGATACACTTCCACACCCGTCCAGCTGACCACTTTTTTCTCAGTAGAAATCACCTCTGTCCTTATAGAAAAAAGTTTAACACAAGACAAGCAGGAAGAAAAGTTTAAATTACACATAATCCCACCACTGTTAGCTTTTTGGCTCGTGTCCGTTCATAGTTTTTTGGTTTTGTTTTTTTTTACATATTTATAGTTGTGAGCAGTCATGTGCTTTTACAAAAATGGGTTTACACCTCCCAAGCTGTCTCTTCCTCCTCTATCTGTGAACATCTCTCCCTGTCACTGGACTTAGGCTGTCTCGTGGTCACAGTGGTTACAGGCTATTCTAAGTTTATGACAGGTTGTAACTGCTTTTCTATAGCTACAAGCCCCACTGAGGTTAATACCCTGGCACAAATCTTGGCTCACCAGTTATTTCTGTAGGCAGTCTTCCTAGAAGTGAACCCTCAGAGGGGAGAGCGAGTACTGTCTAGAAGCTGTTGACCCGTATTGCCAGCTGGCGCTCCAGGGGCTTTCCAGTTCACATGCCCTCTGCTTGGCCCTGGCATCCTTGAGGCCGGGCAGGGTTTCTCACATCTTCTCTTAAGTGAAAAATGACATCTGAGTGTGGTAACAGTCTGCATTTCTTGTGAAGTTCATCCGTTCCAGCTGTTTATACTCTTCTTTTATGTAAGAACTCTTTTTGTCCATTGCCCATCTTCCTTCCTTTGGGGACATGTGCTGTTTCTTATTTATCGCCTAATTAATTGACTTATCGCCCCCAAGACAGAGTCTCTCCTTCAGTGATGTCGTCCCTTGAGCCCCCATGGGCCTTTAGAGAAGGGACTCTACTGCACCCCAGCCTCATGCTGCAAAGGAGTGCCCTGACCACAGGGTGCTCACCTTCCTCAACTGGGCACCCCAGGTCAGTATGAGGAACACTGAGGGGTTAAAACATGACGTCTGGCTGCTCTGGTCTGCGGAAGCAAGGTGAGATGGCATGGAATCCTCTCGTAGTCTTAACCCTTGTCTAAAAAGAGAGGAGACATTTGGAAACGTGAGGGTCCTGCCCAGGGGTCGCCCAGCCCAGCATATGAGCACTCTGCATGGAGGCAGCCTTGCTTTCTCCAGGGCAGTGGCTCTCGGCCAGCCCCTGAGCATTAGCGGTGCCTGGGGACCAGGAGAAACACGTCTGAGGCCCCACCCAGATCCACCACTGAGTCAGCCAGCTGGGGAGTTTGAGCCTTTCCGGAGGGAACAGTGCTGATACCGGGCAGAGTCAGAACCCCAAATGAGGGGTGCTGGCCTCCCACGCGCCTCCAACCAGGCCCAGGTTTTGTTGGCCCTCCTCCCCTGCCTGTCCCCTTTCCGCTAGACTCCACCCTGGCTCTGGCAGGCTTCGGCCGCCTGAAGCCCAGCACCTGTGCAGGATCCACACCCTGACCACACTCAGCCCAGAGTGCCCCCACTCGCCCACCAGACCTCTGCCCCCTTGTTCAGGGTTGGTCTCCCCATCGCCCCTCAAGGGGGCGGGGGGCAGCCGCTGACCTGCCTTCACGGCACTGACTGCAGTGGCCTCGTGGCCTTTAGGTCACCGGAAAGTCATCTGTAAGGAGCTTGGAAGTGGGGATCCCCACTCTGCCCCACATCCTGGATTCTGGACTGAGGAGCACCCCAGGGAGCTGCATCGTTTCCCCAGGTGGCTCACGGACCCTCTTAGAGAAATGGTAACTTGGGAAGTGAGGGCCTTCCCCCGCTCGCCTGCTCTGAGCACAGCCCCTCCAGTCTGGCTCTTCTGCATAATTGGCCTGCTCCCTTCAGCCACTGCGGGAGTTCTCAACCTGGGCTTGGCAGTAGAGTCCTTGAGGGGCTTTACAAACCGCTGAAGCTGCCTCCCCAGCCCCCTGTCATGTCCTTGGTCCAGGATGTGGCCTGGGCGGTGATGGTTTGTAGTGGCCGTCCTGCTGATTCTAACAAGCGGCCAGAGTTGAGAGCAGTTGGTTATGGTGAAGGAAAGGATGGATGGAGGTGGGCATTCACCACTGTTGACACTTTAGTATCCAACCTTACCCAATGGGCTGAACCACAGGCTCCCCTTCATTCCTCATCCACCTCCCTCTCTGCACACAGAGGTGCCCACCACAGAGAGGAGAGCAGACTAGGGGACAGAGCCAGTCCCAGCCTGGGAGTGCTGGTGCTTTAGGGACCTTGGCTGCCAGAGCTCCCTCCCCATCAGCCCATTGGCAAGTCCGCTTGGTGGCTCTCCCTCCTGCTCACCCCTGCCTGCTAGGGTCCTCATCTCACACCTGGTCTGGATCATGGGTTCCTGTGGTCTCTACACTGGCCTCAGCCCTGCTGCTACCATGCTCCACCCAGCAGCTGCCTCCAGGCCAGGCCCCTAGCTCATTGTGTTCAGCCGCCGGCTGCCTTTTGTTTCCTGGAGCACTCCAGAGTCGTCTGTGCTACAGAAGCTTGGTGCTTGCTCTTCTGCCAAAATACTCGCCTCCAGCCACCCCAAGGAGGGGGTATGCTTTTCATACCCCATCCTCAAGGGACACACACTCCTGACCACCTGTCTCCCCCGGACCCGTCCTGTCCATCCTCTCACTCCACCATGGAGGTTCCCTGGTAGCACCTGCGTGTAGCTTTGTTTGTTAGTTTCTTGCTCGTTTGTTGTCTGACTCGCTCAGTGGGATGTGAATTTCATTATGGCAGGAGCTGTCCTTGGTGATGATCATTAAACCCCTGGCCAGCCTGGCACGCAGCCCAGCACATAGTGGGTGTTCAGTGAGTACACATGGGCTTGTTGAGGAAGAGTGGAGGGGGAGCAGGGTGGAGAAGGAGCCAGGGGCCATTGTCAAAGTGTGTGACTTCCTAGGTGACATTGTTGGCTGTGGCCACACACGGTGGTCAAGGAGATCACCCAGGAAGCTCAGATAATAGGGACAAGGGCAAAGGTAGAGCCTTACGGACCATCTCGATGGAGTGAGCAGAGGACGAGGAGCCTGGGGAGGGTCAGTTGGCTTTGCAGTCACATTCTGGAGGAGGTGGCACCTCAGGCAGGTTGGCAGTGCCCAGTGCCACTGAGGGCTTCTGGAGCTGTGTCCTAAAACTCTGTGTGGGCACATCCTGAGGGCCAGTTGGTGTTGGTGCGGCCAGCCAAGGTGGGAGGGCAGGGAGGAATTGGCAACTGGGTTGGGGGTGCGGTTCCTGTCCAGACACCAGGGAGAACCAGCTGCAGCAGAAGGCATGGGAACACGGCCTGGCACCAGAAGTGCCAGGAGGCAGGGGCACAGGTGGCCCAACCTTGGGATTGGCCTTGTGGGAGGGGCAGGAACATGAGACAACAGAGAAAAGCGAAGAAGATGGCCCAGACAGGGCAGGAGAAAGTAGCCCTTGCAGAATCACCAGTAGTTTGTGTAGCTTCTCTGCCCTGAAGTGGGGAGGGTGTGACTCCACAGGGCACTCACAATGTGCAGGCCGCACACAAAGAGACTGGTGAGACCGGGGTCAAGGCCAGCATCAACCAGGATGAGCCCTGTGGACAGCATACACCCTAGAACAATTGCATGAGAAGGGCTCTTCACTCTGTGGCCTTCCTCCGAAAAGCCCAGTATAACCCCATTCTGACCACAGGAAAACTTCCAACAAACCCAAGCTTATGGAGCGTCTACAAAATTTCTGGACCAGTCCTCACAGCTGTCAGGGTCATCAAAAACAAGGAAGGTGTGAGAAACTGTCCCAGCCAAGAAGAGCGTAAGGAGAATTGGCAGCTCATTATCACGGGGGACCCTGGATGTTGTCCTGGGACAGAAAAGGACATTAGGGGAAAATTCAGGCCGTCTGGCTCAGATGTGGACATCCGTACCAATTCACTAATGTGACAAATATACCATCCTAGGATGATATGTTACTAATAGGGAATGTGGGTGTGGGGTATGTGGGAACGCTGCATCATCTTTGTAATTTTTCTTTAAATCTAAAAAATAAAGTATTGTTGTTTGTTTGTTTCAAGGTGACGGCCATGGGTTAGGCTCTCCCCAGGTCTCATTAATGGCAAGATGAGTGGGTTCAGCTGGTGAAGTGGGCAGAGCCAGCTCATCTGCTGTACAGATCTCTGCCTGCTGGTGGCTCACGCCTTCTGTTTTAATCATCCAGTGGGCATGTGTGTGTGTACAGGACTCGGGGAGAGCAGTCGTCTCCCGCTCACCCGCTGTCTCTGCTGAGAGCAGTGGCCGGTGCACGGGGTGTGCCCACTGACATGGCGCAGGGAGGGGTAAGATGCGGGCTTGGTGGCCGTTCTCTTCTCAGGGCCTCCTCCTGCTCCTCTGTAGGGAAGGCGTCGGGTTCCTCCCACTCTGACCGTCACCCATTGCTTCTCTCAGGGTCTCCTAGAGGCCCACAGCTCCTGCCATGCCGGGTCCCTCCTGTGCATCCAGTTGGTGGTCACCCCACCACTTTCCAGTGGTAACCTGAGAGGAGGTGGTATACCCTGCCCGTAACCCTGGATTTCTTTGGGAAGAACTGAGGTTTGCGCTGGCCTTATGATGCCCCTGGGCATCGGCTGATGATGCTCTCACCATAGGAGGTGCTGCCAAAGAGGGCTCTGGTAGCCGGGCTGCCTTCAGCACTGGTTGCCCCTGTACTTCCTCCTCCTGCAGCTGGTCTTTCAGTTCAGGAAGGTGAAGGGAACCAACACTGGGGGGCGCCAGAGCCCAGCAGACATTCCCACTACAGCACAGCAGGGGCGGAAAACAGCCTGGGCACTGACATCTGGTCAGCTGCGGGTTCTCCCCACCCGCCTGTCCTGTCTGCTGCCGTTACTGTCCTCCTCCACACCCCGCATCCCAGGTCCCCCCCACTGGGGGCTGCACAGAGCAGCCAGCCCCAGTGGAACAGATCCTTGGCCCTGCTTTGGTGATGGGCTCCCCAGGATGCTCAATTACAAAAGTCACATTTTATAGGTTTGTTCTTTGCAGAAAATGTGCAAGTTTGCCAAGGTGGTGTCACAAATAAACCATCAGTACAGACTCTTAACGGTTGACCTCTAACCCCTCCTTCCCAGAAGCCATGGCTTTTAGCTCTTGTGTTTTCTCGGTCACCTTCTCTCTGGTCTTGTCCTTTTGAGCCCAGCCAGGTGCAGCCCTGTCCATCCTCCCCGTCTCTCTCCCCTCCTTTCTCCCCTACCCCTCGCTGGCTGGCTGGCTTCCAGTGGCTCACTGGTGTGCACATGTTCTCCACACAGGACACAGCTTGGGCTACGGCTTTGTGAACTACGTGACTGCCAAGGATGCAGAGAGAGCGATAAACACACTGAATGGCCTGCGGCTCCAGTCAAAAACCATTAAGGTAAAGAGCTGCGATCACCACCTCATTGGTTTCCGGCTGCACAGAGATCCGTGCTGAGCCCTGGCCTTAGTTAAAGACCCAACCTTTTATCTCCCCATCACTGTCTTGGCACTGTTAGCACAGTTGCCTCTCAGAGCCTGGGCATTTCCAGGGCATCCCCTGTCGGCTTGTGTGAGACCCGTGTCGGGTGGTGACTGTCCCAGCCCTTGTTCTTCTGGCTCCTCAGCCCCACCTGCAAAAGGAGGATCCCCGGAAAGGACTTGCATGGGGACCGCCTCTCCCCGACCCCAGTGTTCCTGGCGTGTTGGCTCACAGCAGTCCCCTGACGTGAAGACCTCCCTGCCGGTCTCCTCTACTGGCCCAGCACTGCTGTCCTCCTGCCAGGCGGGCATCGGGCCAGCGCCACCTTCCCGCTTGGACCTGGTCATTGTTGCAGCGGTGGCAGCACTGTCCATCCGCCCTGGCCTCAGGCTCCCCTTCCTGCCCTGTCCCAGCAGTTACAGTCCTTCTACCAGCTCACTCAGCAGTCACTGGGCAACATGTAGGAGTTGCCCAGTGTGTGCCACTCAGTGAACAAAACCATTTCCATGCCCTTGCAGGGCAGGCTGAGTATCTGCGTGTGCACAGATGCACACAGATGATAAACAAATATGACACCAGATGTGGCCAAGGTAGGTGTCACCAGTTGTGTCCTGGGGGTGCTGTGTCCTGTGGGGGGCTTCTTGGTGACTTGAGGTGACTTGAGGGAAGGGAGAGAGCCGTGCAGCACGACGGGGTAGCCTGGGCAGACTGTCAGTAGCGTCATTCCCTAATCGGGCTGAGGTGGGTTCCTGGGACAAGTTGGCGAGTCCTCCAGGCCTCACAGGACAGATCCCACTACCTTCCTCTCAACCTGCCATCGCTGACCACGCTCTTCCTTTTCTCAGTCTCACCCCCTCCCCACCCCCAGGTGTCTGTCTTCAGGCTCTGTCCACCCCTGGACCAGCTTTGGGTTTTCCTGATCTTCGCTCCATGCCCAGCCCTGCTGTAGAACATGCCCCCTCTTCCCACTCCACGAGGGACCCTGGCCGGGCTTCCTGCAATAGCCCCTCCTGTGCTGTGCCCACCGGCCCTCACCCACAGACCTGGCAAGGCCCTCATGCCTGAGACAGGCACCCACCAGAGTCTCCAGAGCATCTCCCTCAACCCCAAGCCCCTGGAACAAGGTTGCCCTGTTGAACCTCTGCATCTTCCAGATCCTCAGGTAGCTCGAGGGGGCAGAAGTCTGAGTGCCCTCTGAGGGCCGTGAGCTGTGTGAGAGGGTCTGCTCCATGCCCTTCCCAGTTCCTGGTGGTCACTGAATCTTGGGTGATTCTCACCTTATAGAAGCATCACCCCAGTCTCTGCCTTCGTCTTCACACAGGGTTCCCCCTGTGTGCATATCTGTGTCCAAATGTCTCCTTTTTATAAGGACCCCCCATCATTGATCTGGAGCCATCTTACTCTGCTCTGAACTCATCATGAATTGGATCTGTCATGATCCTGTTTATAATGAGGTCACACTCCGAGGTCCTGGGGTCAGGACTCCCAATGGGAATTTGTGGGAGGATGTAATTCAGAAGTCTTGTGTTCTTCAAAAACCTCTCACAGGAGGGTTTCCCAAGAATAGGACAGTGGACCTGCCAGAGGCAAGGGAGCAGGTGGTGTGGGAGCTTAAGAGAGGGTTCTGGGCAGTGTTGAGGATCCAGTCAGGCGTGCCTGCCACAGGTGGACGGGCTCACTGCTGCTGTCCTCTTGGATTCTGATTTGACTCTGAGCTGGACAGTAGCTGGAGAGGACAGGAAGCTGCAGTAGTCATCAGAGTCCCTGGAGACACCAAGGTTGGAAGGGACCGACGTGCACTTGGCTCTGAAAGCATTTCCTCCCCAGGCTTTATTAAGAGGCGATTGCAACCATGGCCAGCTCTGGCCGCCACAGCACTCCCCTGGCACTGGTCTGGGAATGTTCTTTCCCACAGTGTCCTTCACCAAAAGCCGAGGGCAGGCCTCAAATGCAGCCTGTTCCAGACGGATCTGCGAGGGGCCAGGCAGGACATCCTGGGGGACAACTCCCTGCTCGCCCGGCCCAATCCCAGGAAAGCACAGAGCAGCCTGAGTTCCACCGCCCGCCTTCAGCCATCCTGCCTGAAATCTGACATGAAACAGTTGGAGTGACTCGCTCTGTCAGGAGTTTGAGCGAGGTGTTCTGTGGGGGGATGTAGACCCAGAAAGTTAAGATGCAGACATAAGAGTGTGGCCAACATCCTTCTTGAAGTTGAGAAGCATGGCCACGCCCACCTAGTGGCCTCTTTCTCTGAGGGCAGTGCTGCTTCTGCCCCAGGTCTTGCCCCAGAGTGTCCCCAAAGTGCCTCAGGCCTGGCTGCAGCACAGGAACGTGTCCAGGGGATGTTGTCACTGCTGTTCCACTTTCCCCTCAGGTGGTGCTGGGCTCTGACCACACTCCAGTTTCTCCTTTCACCCGCTCTCTCTCCCTCTGGGCTGTGTCCTGCTTTCCAGGCAAAGGCAGTGTCTGTCATCTCCTTTTCTGGAATATTCCAGATGTGCCTCAAGTGTGTGAGAGTCAGTGAGCGCGTGAACAAAGGGATGTGTGTGGGGATGTGGTCTCCGTGTGTAGCCCTGCACCCCTGCCCTTGCTGGCAGGCCTGAGTGTTGTGGTGGGAACACGTCTATCGTTTGTGCCCTCGTGCTGCCCAGTGACACCTGAGAGGTCGTGTCTGCTACTATGTTATGTATGGTCTCAGTTTTTTGACCCCCAGGGAGTTCTACTCAGGTCTAACTGCTCCCCCTTCCAGAGCACATGGTTCTCTGCTGCTTCTTCCTCCTTTGTCCCCCAGCCTCCTGACTTGGTCCTGACTCCCTCAGGTGTGGAGTGTGACACAGTCCTGTCTGCTCAGCCAGAGGTGGAAGGGCTTTGTCCCGGGGCTCCTTCCCCGCAGAGGTCTGGCCTTGGCCCCATCCCTCCATGGCCCACAGCATCTACCCTGCTCTCACCCCAAACTGGAAACACTAAAGGCATTTCCTTGCCCCAGCCTCGCACGTACACACCATTTTATCTAAACTACTGCAAAGTTCCTATTAGTCTTCCTTCAGTTTTGCAAAACAGAAGCCCCCAAAATCGTGGGGTCTTTTAATGTTGAGCACTCACCTGTGTTCCCCCAGCCACGGGGCGCCATCTGCACTCCATGTTGAGCTGGCCTGCTGCCTGGTGGGCGTCACACTCCCAGAGCACCCAGCTCTCTCCCTAGCCATCCTCTGGGCCCCTCCCAGGTAGGACGGAGTCCCCTTCCAGCCCTGCTCCTTGTCCAGAGAGGCCCAAGGCCAGGGTAGAAGCATGGGCAGCCAGGCTTGGTCCCTGCCCTGCCCCACGCCAGTCATGCACCCCCGGACTCTCAACTATGAGATAGGAATGACATCCGCATCATCATGGCACATGAGGGTCCCTGCCTGGCCCGAGGCGGGCTACCAGCACGGGCTGCCACAGGTGACCTCCCACAGGGTTGACTTTCCCTCACCTGAAGGTGTAACGCCCTCCCTGGATGCCTTGGCCATGCAGCCACCCTAATGCTAGCAAGCGGTTTCGTTTTCAAGGTGTCATATGCGCGCCCAAGCTCCGAAGTCATCAAAGACGCCAACCTGTACATCAGCGGGCTCCCGAGGAGCATGACCCAGAAGGACGTAGAGGACATGTTCTCCCGGTTTGGGCGCATCATCAACTCGCGAGTCCTTGTGGATCAGACCACAGGTACGGCCTGGGATTCAGGGCGCGTTCCTCTGGGCAGGGCTCGAGTCTCCTTGGGAAGGCAGATGGCTGTCTTTAGTTACTCCAGCCATGAGGACAGAATCACAGTGAGAAGACATTGGCTTTTGTTT
Organism: Tragelaphus eurycerus; assembly: GCA_935064755.1. Taxonomy (NCBI): domain Eukaryota; kingdom Metazoa; phylum Chordata; class Mammalia; order Artiodactyla; family Bovidae; genus Tragelaphus; species Tragelaphus eurycerus. The sequence goes on along the minus strand of CAKXYN010000058.1, from coordinate 3,455,090 downwards.
AATGAGGCCAGGAAGGTTGGCGGGGGGTGGGGGGACGAGGTGTTACGTGACATAAAAGCCGCCCCGACGTGAAAGTTGAGGGGCGGCCAGGCTTTTACAGTGAAAACGCCGAGAGATCCTGCCACTATCCACAGGCACCCCCCATCCCAGTCTGGACTCGAACATTGCCCTCCTTACTGCAGGCAGTAGGGTGCGGTGTGGGACAGTCTCTACTCCAGGTCCAGAGTCCCCACCGGTCATTGTCCCAAAGCTCCAAGGGGACTGTTTCTGAGGGGTCATTCTTGAGTCTCCACCACTTGAAAACCCCCACCCCGGTAGCACATTCAGAGCTCGAAGGCAGCATGATGTCCTCTCTCAGGCTGTCCTGGCCACTTCACTACCTGCTCTTGGGTCAGCTCAGCTCAGGACACAAGCAGCTCAGGCTCTGGGCTTTGCACAGAGCACTCAGGCCCCACCCAACTGAGTACCACATGCCCAGAAGCCACGCCTCAAGGTGACCACCTGCCCCACCAGCCTTGGGCCTGGGTCAGGCCAGCCACACACTCAGCTCTGTCAGGGAAGCAGTGAGCTTGGAACGTCCCATGTTCCGGCCCCTCAGCTCTGTTTTCTGCAGGAGTGGGAATTTGCTGACGGACTAGAAAGTAAAATCGCTGTTCCCAGAGCTCAGTGAAACTGATAGACTTGACTGGTCGTTTTTCATGTTCTTCCAGCACTGAGTGTATTCCTAACCTCCTTGGCTGAGGTAGTCAAGCGCACACTGGTAGTTGGGCAGCAACAGCTGTGGCTCCGAGGTGACCTCCCCTGGGAGGCTGAAAACAGACACGGAGCAGGTGGGTGGGGTGTCCCAGCTCGTGGCAGATGAGTTGGGGTGCATGTTTTCCTATATCCTCCCTGAGCTGTGTGCTCTGGGGCCCGCAGCCTTGTCCCCCACTCTCCCTTCTCCTGTCTCACCTGGGCGTGGTGGGCTGGAGCCCAGCTTGGAGAGGAGCAGACAGCTTGAGTCCTCCAGGGCCGTGAGGAGGAGCAGAGGCTCCTGGAGTGTGGTCCCCAGGTGCAGGTCACTGGCAGCTCTGGGTACCCCGCAGTCTGGCACCGACACCCGCTCTGCTACAGGGACATAGACTGCACCCACCTGGCCTCCTTTCTGCCCCTGGCTCTGGGCCAGTGATGGGCATGAGGTGACAATGCCATGTGCTTGGTATAAACCCCTGCACCAGGCTAGTTCCTGTGGTCCCTCATTTGGCCCCTCCCTTACCTTCAAGTACCAGTCGATCAAGTGACCCTGCTGGCTGGTCAGTACCTCTATTTACCCTCCTGCACAGGAGCGTCTGAGTGGGGTGTCAGGGGACCTGGAGCGGGCAGTGATGGTGGCCCGCATCCCGCCTCTGTGGCCCTGCTTTCCCCAGTCCTGTGTAGACTGCTGGCCTCTGCTCATCTTGGTCCAGCCCTGCACTGCTGAGCAGGGCCCGGCTCTCACTCTGGAGTCCACCCACCTTGAGAGCACCTCCCCACCCCTGGGCCATGGAGCTTTTGTCCCCACCATCCTGAGGGTGGTCACTCCTGCAGGTGGTTCACTCACCTGTTTGCTGGAGATTTTGCCCTCTTTCCCTTTGCAAGGCTGCTGACTCCTAGATTTTGGGAGACCCTCAGGCCTCCCCACCAGCTTCTGCCACTTGAGTGTGGGCCCCCACTCCACACCCCTGCCTGTCTTTAGGAGCTTTGCAAGAAGAAGGTGCAGGAGCTGTGAGGGGCCCCCAGGGCCTCCTCTCCACAGCCCTCGCCTAGGCCGGAATGTGACGCTGGAGAGTAGAAAGCAAGCCCATGGGCCTGTGGGCGCCCCTCCCCGCTCTGGAGGATGCCGCTGCTCAGCGCTTCTCTGCTGGGACCCTGTGGAGCCCAGCAGCCAGGCCGAGAATGACACAGAGAGCAAGTCTGCATGTCAGGTTTGCTTTCGTGTGACGTGTGTTTTGAAGAAACAGAGACGCGCTCAAAAAACCTTAACCCATGATTTTTTTTAAAAATGGCTTGAGTAATTAAAAAGAAAAAAACAGATGGTCTGGTTAATTAAAAAAATAAAAAAAGAAAAAAGAAAAACCATAATTTCCTGAGCTGACAGAAGTGTTTTTTTTTTTTTTTAATTTCTTTGCTTCTTTATACATTGTAATTAATGACCTTTATAGTTGGCTCATCTAGAGATGGTGCCATTTAGTGGTCTCTGCTCTTAATCCAGAAACACTAGAGGAAAAAAAAAAAAACTCATCTTTAAAATGTATACATTCATCCAAGCATTGAGTTTATATTCCCTCACTTTAAGTAACTTTCTTTCTTTTACTTGGGTTTTCTTGCTTTCACTTGGGCAGTTTTCATTTGATAGTCATTTTACAAAACCAGACAAGGAAGCCACACTTGCACACACACACTCTCTCTGCTTGATCGCAAGGTCTTCCTAAACAGAGTGAGACTGTCCCCTGCAGGCAGCTTTCTGTGGGAGCCAGCCAGCCGCGGCTTCCAGTGAGATTTGCCTGCAGTTAGATCTTGTTCGGGTTCCCATCTGTCTGAGCCATCGTTCGTGTCGTTTAAGAGTAAATAAAGAGTGTATGCCAAGTACTTGTTTTCAGGTGTTCCTTCTGAACTAAAATTTTAAAATGGGCTCGGGCTCTAGACTGCGCCTGGCACATGTGAATCTCCGGATCTGGTCTCACTGACTCAGTGAGCATCTCTGGCTGTGTCCATTTAAAGTTCATACTTACATAGTCATGGAGCCATGGTGGGGGCAGCCTTGAGACTGCTGGGGCTACTGTGTGGCCTCCCAGGGTGCTGTGCTCGGGGCGCCCCCAGGAGGGAGCATTTCCCGGTTGGAAAGTTGGGGTGTGTGCTTTAGGACTTGGCATTCACAGTATGTTACAGTTGTGGCAGAAGAACCCCTGCCTGAAGGCCCCTGACTTCCGTCTGCTTGTTTACATGGGGCCCACGATGTCCCTTCCCAGTCAGAATAGAGCATGGGATTCTATTAATAGGCCCCAAGGGGGCACCACTTCTGGCAGTAGAACTTGTCATTGCTGCCCCTGCCTGGTATGCCTGAGTCCCCCACACCCCTCCTCAGCCCCGACCCTGGGCCCATCCTGGGGACTATCGATGGGACCCTGTGGGACATGGGAGCCGACTTGGGGTGTTCCTCACACTCACTTAGCCGGTGGCCCAGGGCCCTGGGCTCTTCTGCTCTGATAACTGTCATTCACCACCTGGTAAAGGCTTCAGGACAGCCTGTGACTGGCCGTGGAGAGCGAGAACGTCCAGGATAGGGCTGTCTGCCACCACCTCCTCTCCAGGGTGCTCCCCAACTCCCAACTCTCCCTCAGCTGTCACCTTCACACTGCGACCTCCACCCTTGACCCCGGGAGAAAGAGCTGGTTCTCTTCATGGCTTTATATTCCTTCACCCCAGCCCCACCTCATTTCTCCATTTCTTCAAGGGACCGGCCCCTGTCATTCCTCCCAGGCCCAGAATGTGGGCAGAAGGAGGGTAGAAGGTGACTGAGCCCACTCCCACCTGGTTTGTTCAGGTCTCACCCTCGTACCAGGCTGACCTGGCCCTGCCTTCAGCAGTTGGGCCTGGGATTGAGGCAGCCACATTCTTGTTCCTTCAAGGGCTGGGGCAGCAGCAGAATCAGGGGCTTGCCTTCAGGAGGCTCTGTCCAGGGACCCAAGGCAGCTGAAGGCAATGATGAACGTACCCAAGGCAGGGAGTCTATGGGTGGGCATCAGCACTACTGAGGGCCCTCAGAGTCAAGTGAGGCCAGACTTTTCCCAGAAAACTTAGAATATCCAAGAGGTGAGTGAGGTGTTGGTGGCAGGAAAGAGCCACCAGGGTGCAGCTGGGTTACTCAGACTCCACGCCCTTCGGGGACTCAGGAGGCTGAGTCAGGCACTGAGCAAATTGATTAGGTCAGGCCAGCTGGAAAGGTGACCTGTGAAGGTCTGGCATGGATATGAGGCCGGATGGCCGGCAGGCCATGGGAGGGAGCACCCTGGGGCAAGGGAGAATTCCTTACTGTCCGCCCACCCCTCAGCATGCTGTGCACCGGCACCATGGTGGGCATCTGACCTCCACAGTAACAGGATAAAACATGGCTTCCTTTTAAAAAAGAGGTCTGGGGCATTTCTCCAGGATGTTGTGCCAAAGTGTCTTATTGCGCAGAGACTTCATTGTTCCTTCAATTCGGAAGAAAGTTTGAAACCTTAATCTTTTATTAGTCATTGTTTGTTTTAATTTGTTTATGTTTCCATACTTAGGTTTAATTTTTGTTTCTCTCATTAGCCAAGCATCCAGTTTAAACCACAGTAGGCTGACTGACTTGACTTTTGCTTTTCAGTTTTAAAGCTCCTTGCATTTTTTTCCCCCTAACTTCATTTTTGTTGGTTTATTAAAAAGGTTTGTCCAGAGGGGTTGCGTTTATCCGGTTTGACAAACGGTCGGAGGCAGAAGAGGCAATTACCAGTTTCAATGGTCATAAACCCCCAGGTTCCTCCGAGCCCATTACAGTGAAGTTCGCAGCCAATCCCAACCAGAACAAAAACGTGGCGCTGCTCTCCCAGCTGTACCACTCACCAGCTAGACGGTTCGGAGGCCCCGTCCACCACCAGGCGCAGAGATTCAGGTGGGTCAGGAGGGTGCACTCTTCCTGCCACGGCCACACATGCCACATCCAGCTGCTCGCAGCCTGCTGGGCAGGCACTCCCGGGCTGCGGGAAATGCTGCACACTGGGCTGATCGTGTCCTGTCTCTGTGTCCCCTGCCCGCCTCAGAGGGCTATCTGTGTGGAGCCATGTGTTTCCATCTGAGTATGTCTCTAATGGGAGTAAAAAGGTGGCACAGCTCCAGCTAGCTCCCAGCGCCTGGCGCTGCAGCCTGCAGTTCCTCAGAACAGGCAAGCAGACCGCAATACAGAGGAGCATCCTGTATCTGGGGAGGAAGATGTAGCCTGAGCTCACTGGAAGGCTGCTCTCCTTCCAGAGTTTTAAACAGGTTTTAGACTTTTGATGAGCAGCCTGAGGGCAGAGCTTTCTTGTCCACCTTCTTGTGGAGGCATTTGGTCTAAATATTACTAATTCTGCTGTTGAAAAGCCCCGTCCTAGAGGTGGACTATTTACCCGCCTTCCTTAGCCTTTCCACATAAAACAGTTCTAGTCACCAGGATGTAGTAGAGCAGAGACGAATAGAGCTGGTGACTTGGCTCTGAAATCAGCTGTATTATTATCTCATGAACAACAGAGAGGCCCACAAGCTGGCCTGTCTTCGTTGGCTTTTCAGGTTTAAAGGCAAAGCTGGGGAAGTGGACAGAAGTGAGCTTGATCCAGTCTGAAAGTCAGATAGTGCAATCAGCGTCACTGCTGATCTGGTGGAGGGTGTAGATGGCTGAGTTCAGGAAGTGACCTGTGAACTCTGGAAAACCAGAGAGCTCGGGGGAGAAGAGAAAGGGAGACACGAATGCAGGAAGGGCCAGGCAGGAGAGTGACCATGACCTCCAGGGACAGACAGAAGGAAAGGGCAAAGAGGGGAGGTAAGAATAAGAGGGACGAAGACCCGGAAGAGGAGAGAGTTTGCAGAAGGGCCCCCCAGATCTAGGATAGGATGGGTCAGTCTACCTCTGTACCATCAGAGGTAAGAATGGGGGCAGTTCATGAGAGTTGAGATGAAGTCAGCTACCACTAGCAGGAGATTCTCAGGAGTGAATGAGAATGAACTACACTGTCAACAAGACAGTGCAGTCTGTCTTTTTGAACAGCCTCGGATCATTTTCAGTTTAACAGATACGTCAAGGTTTAGTGAACCACTATCATAACTTGGGTCCACATCCTACAAAAGTTAGAGGAAACGAGGTTCATTTAAAAGTCAGACCTCTTTCCAGTTCTCACTGAAAAGCAACTCGCACAGGCACTCTGGGGCCCTATCCCACCCCCATTTCAGTGATTTTATGGTCTCACCACTAACAAATCATTTAACCAACTCGGACATCCAGTGCGTCTGTTTAACGTCATTCCCACAAATTCAAAATCACGGGCCACAGTACGCCTTGATTCTTCATCAGTGGTCACCGTTCTGTCAGGGAGCTGGCTACTCTTCTCCAGAGTCTGTCGAGGGAGTGAATCTGTTCAGTGGCACTCTAAGGTACCCTGCTCACCCCTGGGTCAGACCCACACCTCAAACTTGATTGTGTTTTGGAGCAGGTAGTACTTTTCCAAGTGCATTGTGGGGCTTCAGAGATGCTGTGTTGTGCTCAAGTGTTCTCAACTGGTCCTCTGACAGTTAACTTCTGTGTTTGTGAAACATCTCAAGGGCCACATGGCTTCAGTAGCAATTTTGTCGTCTTCCTTCATCGTTACTGCCATGGCCATGATTTGTAGGCTTATTTTTATATGACTAAAAGTGTTTCTTTAGAAAGGGGGCCCCAGGGACTTCCCTGGAAGTCCAGTGGCTAAGACTGCCATTCAAGGCAGGGGCCATGGGTTTGATCCCTGGTCAGGGGACTAAAGTCTTGCATACTATGGGGTGCAGCCAAAGTTTTTTTTAGAAACTGGGTGGTCCCACATTTCTGGTAAAGCTTGGTGGACTTGCAGTCCACAGCCCAGGCCCTTCTGGCAGCAGTGGAAGGTTGTCCAGAGCTGTGCCCTGCTGCACTGGCCCTTCATGAGTGTGTGCTGTATGCAGACACTGCTCGGCTGTGAACCCTTGGAGAGGGAGGGTCCTGACAAGGTGGGGGGTACAAAATTCAGAGAAACAAGAAGATTCAGCCCTCCCCCACCCCCAGCAAACACACATACATACACAGACGTATAGGATAAGGAAGGGTTTCCCCAGGGGGAGCTGGGAGTGGAACAGCACCTAGGAGGATGTAGAGAAGCTCCCATCTTGTAAAATGTGGGAAGTACAGGTGTGACTAAACAGGACCCCCCTCCCCACAGTGGAAGGGGTGGAGGGAGCGGCTGGTCAGAGGCCACTACAGGCCCCCTCGATGGGGGAAGCGGGTTGAGACTCTGACCCACTCCGGGCAGCCAGTGTCTCTCCTCAGAGCCCATTCCATATGGAGCAGGGAGCCTGTACCCTCCCTCTGACACTGACTTCCGCTCAGTGAAAAACTCTGATGGTGCCCAAGGTGGGGGGCTGCCAGCCCAAGCGCCCCCATGGGCCACGTGTCCACGCGCGGGCCCACCCTGACCCTGACCTGAACGCTGTGCTCTCTGTTTGCTAGGTTCTCCCCCATGGGTGTAGATCACATGAGTGGGCTTTCTGGTGTCAATGTCCCGGGCAACGCTTCTTCGGGCTGGTGCATCTTCATCTACAACCTGGGCCAGGATGCCGATGAGGGGATCCTCTGGCAGATGTTCGGCCCGTTTGGCGCCGTTACCAATGTGAAAGTGATTCGCGACTTCAACACCAACAAGTGCAAAGGCTTTGGCTTTGTGACCATGACAAACTATGAAGAAGCCGCCATGGCCATAGCAAGTCTGAACGGCTACCGCCTGGGGGACAAAATCTTACAGGTTTCCTTCAAAACCAACAAGTCCCACAAATAACTCGCTTACGCTTTTTTTTTTTTTTGTACGGAATAGATAATTAAGAGTGAAGAAGTTGAAACTTTTTTGTTAGTGTACAACTCATTTTGCGCCAATTTTCACAAGTGTTTGTCTTAGTCTAAATGAGAAGTGAAAAGGTTTTTATACTCTTGGGATGCAGCCGACATGTTCAAATGTTTGAAATCCCACAATGTTAGACCAATTTTAAGTTTCTTAAGTTATTTCCTTTAAAATATATATTAAACAGAAATCTAAATAGACTGCATTGACTAACCAGTCCCTCGGGATGGTGGTGAAACTGAAGCATGCTTTAACTTCCGAGACTGTCTAACACGCGTTTCATTCAATGTCTCCACAAACTGGATAGAAACCAACAAGCAAACAGAAATGATGTTTTAGTTTTAGTTCCTAAAGATGTTAGACAGATGCTGAGTGCGTGTTTTTCTCAACCGCTTCCACATTTTAAGCGATTTCTGCTTCGGTTGACAGGAAATGGCTTTCCCAAGCAGGTCCCATTACCACCTGCTGCCCACTCAGCCGAGGGGCCCCGGCTGTGGCAGTGGGCCAGTCTGCCGTGGGCCACTGGCGGGGGGGGGCGGGGGGGGGGACCGCACGCCGGGCCGGGCCAGGCCCTGCGGAGGACACGAGGGGTCTCCTACACCCAGGCGCCAATGGGAACGGACCAAAGAGTTTCAGGGGAACTCCAGTGTATTCCAGAGTCAGATCTCAGCTGCAGGCACGCCTCAAGATGCCTTGCTCCTCCGACACCCCGAATTCCTGTCCACATGTTGCATGCACAGTGCCCCCACAACAGCGGATACTGTCGACCCCTGTCTTCGCTCCAGTTTCCAAGCGCATTGACCACAGCTCCAATGCGTCAGATAGCTCTATTTTTTAACGACACAGAAACATTTGAGCATTGTATCTCTCGCATCCCTTCTTGTGAGCACTAGGCTTTTTTCTATTTTAGTCGGGTTTTGTTTTGAAACTTTGCTCTCCTGTGAACACTCAACAGAAAAGTACTTACTTCCTGACAGTTACCTATTAACAAAAAAACAAACAACAACAAAAAAAAACACCCTTTGATTTGTAGTTTTAAAGATTAACCCTCAAAGTTCTCTTCATAACTGCCTTGACGTTTTGGGTTGTTCTGTTAATTTTCTTTTGCTTTTTTGTGTTTTTTGTTTGTTTTTACTTTTGCATTTAAGACCATTAAATTTGATTTTGTTTTGCTCGAATTTTGTTTTGTTTTTTATTTTACCTTTTCTTTCTTTTTGGCTAGGTAAGGTGCAGACAGCCCAGCTTTCAGGGAGGATTCGTAAAATTTTAAGTAACAAATATACTTGCCTCAAGACAAAGCATTTACAGATCTGTGATGTTAGGATTGCGCCCTCACGTGGTGATTTTTTCCAATCGGGGAGTGGGCAGGCAGAGCCCGAGAGGGCCTGAGAGGTAAACAGGCAGGGCCCCAGTCTCTGGGCAACTCCTCAGGAGCATGATGTGATTTTTTAATAAATAACCAGTGTATGAGAGAGTCAAAACCACCATAATTTAGTACCAGCGGTTTTTAACCTTGACACGAGAGACTAATAAAGCATGTGAACGGTAGGCTGTTTTTTAGTTATCGATATCATGGAATTGCGGCATTATTTATTTATTTATTTAAGTGGAAGTTATTGGGCTGTAGGCACAGCCTTCCGCAGAGTGGGTCAGTGTTCTGAAACACCACCACCCCCCACCCTCGACCATTTGAGGCTGCCCTTCCCCCGATCCCTTCCCTCATGGTTTACTGAGGGGCTGCCAGCGGGCGCTTACCTGAGCCTCCTCAGTTTACCGCGCAGCCCTCTTCTTACCCCACAAAGGGCCAAGTTTCATCCCTTGAGGCCTTGTCTCACAAGTTGGCCAAGTGCCATGGAGGGCCTCCTCCCTCCTGTTGAATCTTCCAGATTCTAAGTCCAAGCCAGCTTATGTGCCTCCTCCTGGATCCAAGGCCCATTTGCCCGGATTTGACATGAAGAGGGTCCCCACTGTGTGTACCCCAGAGCACTCCACACCCCAGGCCCAGGATGTTCTCCTAGAAAAATATACCATGCAGGTGGTGCCAGCCTCGGGCTAACATCTTCTCAGAGCAGGTGAGGCTCCCCGTCCTCAGGGTGGCCCTTAGGCCTCCTCGCTGACACACCCTGCCAGCCTGTGCTGGCGTGCAGTCTCCTATGAGAATTCTGTCAGAGGCCTGCACTGTGGAGCGACAGGCTCACAGCCAGCACCGTAGCCCATCCCCTTGTTCCCTCTGTTTTATTGGGATCACATTGGTTTTCCTGATGGTAGCACACATGAGATGGAAACGTGAAGCGCATACGGACCTCTGCAAGTTGCCCAGAGTATCTCAGTAAATGTCTCGTTTTACGCGGTCCCCACTCTGAACAGCCTTCTGGCTAAAAACTCATGTGTTTCTTTGGGAGTTTTAATTTGCGAGTGTGCAGGAGGATGCTGCCTTTGACACGTTCTACTTCCGAAAAGTAATCATCACTGCCACGGAAGTCCCAGATGCTGGCTCTGTGTCCGAAAAGTTCATTACATCTCTAAGCTTGTTTGCAAAAGGAAGACCTCATTTTTTTTTTCAAGTCACAATCCAAAGGAAACCATGTTTAAAAAAAATTTTTTTAAACCTAGATCAGTCATATTTGTATCTTGTGAAATGAATGCTCTCCTTTTCTTTAAGAATTTTGATGAAAAAGAGTTGAGGATAAGATGATGTTAATTTATGAAAACTTTGGTTTGGCACATAAATACCAAAGAGACTCTGACTGAATTCTCTCGTGGCCTGTGTGACTGGCCCTCCTAGTTGTTCACTCAGTAGCTGCACCTCCGCGCACCTGGTTCCAGTCCAATAATCCACTCTTTAGCCCTCAGCTCTGCCTTTCTTCAGCGTTTCAATGTCATACGCCAAGCTGTGGTTTTCTGCGTTGGCTGTGCCTCTGGTCACACATCCTGTGACTGCAACACCCTCCCCCACCGCCCCCCTCTTGCCAGAACAGCCAAAGGCTGGGCTTTCTCAGCCGGCGGCATCTTCCTTGTTCCCCCAAGGTGAGTCTTTCCCTCGCCAAGGGCAGCTGCCTTAACCTCCGAGAGTCTGCGCTTGGCGTTAGTGCTGAAAACCCACCTTCCAGGCTCTGAACCTCGCTGCTGTAGGGAGCCGGTCCTTGTGAGCTGGCAGCTGCGGTGGGGAAGCCCTGCTGGATCAGACAGACATGAGAAGCCCAAGACAGCCATTGGCAATAACTTACCCAGTTGGCCTCCAGACTAGGGCCGTGGACTGACCCCAGTCTGCTGTTGGCCTTGAAAATCGGAGTTCATGTCCCCCTGGCTGTCCCATTTCGCATCCATCCCTGCCTGACCCAACTTTCTGTGCTTTCCACAGCCGTCCTGGGCTGGATCACAGAGAATGAGACCAAGCCACCAAGGGCCCCTCTTCCCACCCCACGACCGCCACCCCAGCCCTCCTCCATCTGAAATCCCTCCCATCTTCGCAGGACCCACGGTACCTCCTGGGACCTGAGGCAGCTCCTCAGGAAACACCTGCTGCTCATCAGATTCCCAGGCCCAGCCCTCACCCCAAATCCTGAGAGCCCTCCAGCCCTCCGCTGAGTGGCACCGGGAACTGACACTTTCTTGCAATGGCCCTAGGGCCCCCAGCAGGGGTCACATTTCCACGCCTTTTGATTTCGCCTCTGACTTCTTAACGATTGTATTTTTCCACCACCTTTTGGTGACAAGAGTTCAGTTTTCTGCTTGGTCGTTAAATAACTAACTCCTCGTAAGTCCCCGTGAGGACCGAAGTTAGGCTGACCGGTGGTCTGCAGCGACCCGGGAGGACTGTGTTTCACTTCTGCCAGGAGAGCAGGCTTGACCGTTGGTCGGGGCCACGTCTTTACTGTGTAACGTTCCGTTTATAGTGACTTGCTCTGGGCCGGTGGGGGGCACTTTCCCAAGTGGTTCCCACATTGTACAGTAGATGGGTAGACCTTTTGTATATTAGTATGTTTTAAGTTATTGGTTTGTTTTATATAAAATAATTTATTTTTCAGGTACCATTTTTCATTTTAACTTTGTTTTTACATGGGTTTGTTTTCAATAAAGTGTGACACTGCTGTCCAAAAGCCAACAATAAAATGAATCCCATTGTGTTCTTTGGAGATTGCTTATGTAACTAGCTTTTTTTTTTTTCTTTTTCTTTTTTTCTTTCTTTCTTTTTTTTTTTTTTTCAGGGGAAAAAAGTCCTCCTCAGTTTTCCATCCCCCCAGTTGCCTTTTTATCCTTGTGAATAAATGTTCTTTAGTGTTTTAGGAGGAAAAAGCAAACCTAGATTTTGATAATTCAGAAGACTTCAGATTAATAAAGAAGCTTTGAAAGAAGACCATTTTTCAAAATTTTAGTGAAGTGTGAATATTTTTTGTCAATGGCTTTCTCAAAGAGAATGAAACTTTTGCACCATTTTCAGAGTTTTTATAGAGATGCCAAATTGATATATTTACATGTAATGAAAACATGAAAAAGTTTTATTAAACAATTGTTCATAGCTGTGTAGACATTTTAATTCAGTTTTCAAAGCTCTCAGAGTGTATTTTTGGAGTACGGAGTGCTCACAGTGTGGGACCTTACGATTCCAAAACAACGCGATTGTCCAAATACATAGTCCTTCCCGCAGGTATCAGGTTTGTGTTAATCTCTGTATGTTAACTATGACTGGAATTCTGTGATATTTTGGTAATAAATGAAGTGGGATCGTGGAGACGTGGTGGTGTGGGGGTGACGGTGTGTGCCTTGTAAAGCAGCCATCGCCGAGTGAAGCGCCAGTGATGGCTGCAGTGACTCCCTGCTTCCTAGTTCGGAGGAGGCTGCCCCTCACCAGGCTCTGTGCTCGGGGAGGCAGGGAGCCCTTGGGACACCCAGCCCCAGGGATGACTTTAGGATGTATCCTGTGCCCAGCTCCCTTGCAACACACCACTCTTCCTAGATGCCACCCCCGCCCCTGCCCCCCACACACGAGTCAGCTCCCTCCCCTTGGAGACCTAAAGACCTCTCTGTTCTCCAGGCTCAAAGGTTTGTGAGCCCCCTGTCTTGTCCCTGAGTATTGCCTGTCCATCTGAGCCTCTGGCCATTCCAGATGTCTTCTGACACTTATCCCCTCGGGGGAGGGCAGGTGAGTTCTGACTCCCCCAGAGGCAGGATGATGTGTCAGGGTCTCAGGTTCGAATCCTGACTCCATGCTGTCCTCAGTAGGCAAGTCCTTGTCTGTCCTCCCCCAGCCTCAGCATCCCCGCTGTGAAATGGGGTCCATAGGATCCTCGTGGAAAGGAAAACAAATCAAGTAGGTACCACAGTCACCATGGCTGCTCTGAATCTAGGGGCAAGGCTGGGATGGGCAGAGAGAGCAGCCCCCATCTGACCCCACCCCTGGCTCCCCCTCACCCAGTGGCCTCAGCTAAAACCTCATGTACTTCTCCAACAGGCACTTAACGGGGCCTCTTCTGAAGTCATTGGGTTTCCTTTTGTGAGTGTGTGTGTGTCTTATGGTCCTGCATTGAGCTCCTTCGGAATACCCAACCCGTGTCCCTCCCTGGTAGAGGCAGGTCGGCACCACCTGGGGAAGGGGGCTGGGCTCTGGCTGGAAGTGACTCTAGAGGTATCCCTGGGATGTCCTGGGGCCTCCAGCAGCTCCTGGGGCATCATTATGCCCCGAAGAGGAGGGGTCTGGGTGTTAGCCTTTCCTGGCCAATTGCAGACCTCGGTGTGCATCCCCTTCCCCAAGGGGTCTTAATAAAGCAGATTTGAGGACTTTCCTGGCACTCTGCTGGTCAGTGGTTAGATTGCTGCAAGTCCACTGCAGGGGCCATGGGTTTGATCCCTGGGGGGGACTAAGATCCCACATGCCTAGAGGTGCAGCCAAAGGAGTGGGGGGAAAGGCAGACTCTGCTTTGGCGTTCTGACACCCACTTAGAAGCCAGAGAGGCACCGTAAGTGGGGATGTGCTGTAACAAAGCCCCTCTGCCCCCAGCTCCACGTCGTGCCCAGGACGGCCTCCCTGACTCCAGAATTCAGAGCTGAGAGGTTGGGACCGAGTTCGAAGTGGGAGGCTCCTGCCTGGGGCCGGTGGGTGGGGGCTGTCTTCACAGATCTGTTCAAGGTTAAGGCTCTGAGGGCCTAATGCCTGCATTCCTTCATCTCTGTGTCTCTTGTTTCACCTCCGTGCTTTCCTAGCTCATTTGGAAAGGATTTTCAGAAGAGAAAAGAGAAAACCATAGACAACAATGTTGTCCTGGAGAACCTAGTGATTGGACTCTATCACTGGAGACTAGCGTCCTGGAGTCTAGTGATAGGAAGGACCAAGTTGTGCCATGAGGGTGTTTTTCACTGCAGAGTGGGAGGCACTGGGGCAGCAACACTGGCCCCTTGCCCTCTGCCCCCAGCCTGGAGCCCACTCAGAGCAGGACAGGTAGGGGTGGTGTGGATCTGCGAGCCCTGAGCTCTGGGAAGCCACACACAAGTCCCACAGCAGAATTCAAGCCGGCCCCAGAGCACGTCTCCCCAGTGAACGCCTTGCTTTCCCCACCCAGGGCTCCAAAAGAACAGACCCAAGACCTCCACCATACTGTGTGTAGGTGGTGCCGAGTGCTGGGGCGAGGGGGGACCTCAGGGAGGTAGGAGGTGGTGGTGGACATGCTACCTATTAGCTGTTAGCGTGCTGTTCACCTTAGAGTCCTTCACGGAACTGTGAGGAAGTTGTTGGTATTGTCCCCATACTCCTTTAAAGGTGATTCCCTGAAGCTCAGCCGATTGGGAAAACAGACACCATTCAGTGCTGGTGACCATTTTTTCCCCCACCAGTTTGATAACAGACCATCCTGGGTTTAGACCACCCGTTACCTCTGTGCATCTGAATTATCTGTCTTGGGGTTCAGCCAGGATGGGAAGTTGGGAATGCGGAGGGGACACAAGGCCTCCCGCAAGAGGGACATTCTGCCTGTGTAACCACATGGGGGTAGGAAGGGACTCAGGTACCCATGGGCACATGCCGGGGGCTGGACCCAACCCCCAGCTGTCCTGGGGATCTTTCAAGTCACCCCAAACAGTTGAGGGAGGGAATTCCCTCAATGTTAGCACACAGCCAGCCCCTCTGCACCTGGACCTCCAGGAACAGTGTCCCTCTGAGACCCTGAGGGCTTCTAACCTCCACCACACTGGGGACAGAATTTGCAGAGCCTCTGATTCAGAAAAGTACCAAGAACTTAAAGTCGTTGACCTCAGAACCTTAAACTGAGCACAGTGGGACTCTCTGAGTGTGGGGTCCTGTGTGGGCATGGGTCCATGGCCCAACACCCTTTCTGTTTAGGAGCTTTCTGGTTAACTTTGGTCATCTTGCAGACCCTGGAACCTCAAAATTCACTTTCGCCTTCATTCCAAGGACCAGCTTCTGTCCCATTGGTTTTCTCAAAGTTGAAAGATTTGGGGACTTCCCTTGTGGCCCAGTGGTTAAGATTCCACACTTACAAGGCAAGGGGCATGGATTCCACTCCTGGTTGGGAAACTAAGATCCCACATGCTATACAGCCAAAATAAATCAGTATTTTAAAAGTTGAAGGATTTGGTTGAATCCTAGAAGAAACTGCAGCTCAAAGAGCCTCAGGGTGGCTGTCAGGGAGAGGGGCCAGGGCTTGAGGCAGGCCACTGAAGGGTCCTTTCCTGTTCGAGGGACGCTGGACAGGAGGTGGGGGTGGGCACAGGGCAGGGGAGGTGGTCTGGTGGCACATACATGAACCCCCTCCTCTCTCTGGCAAGTGAAGCCTCATGGCAAACTCTGGAGGGTCAACCATGTGGACCACCCACTGCCCAACCCACACCAAGCAGCCAACCCCTGGGAGCACCAAGAGATGGGCCAGAGCAAGTCCCCAGAAGCAGTCTGCAGTGGTAGAGCTCCAGGACCACCAGGGCCCCTCAGGAGAGACTCCAGGGACTCCGAAACTAAAACCAGTCCTGATTTACAAATAAATACATGTGAGCTTTCTCTTTCCTCCATGTCCATAAAGTCAGACCCAGTGCAGCTAAATAAATATTTTTTTAAAAAGAAAGGGATGTGTCCAAGACAGGTTTCAAAGTGCTTTGCAGAGACAGAAGGAGGGCAACTGACTATGGAGGCATCAGGCACCAGACCCACAGAAAAACCAAAGTATAAACCTTAAATATGCTTTTTCAAAAGGCTTGGACTTTTTTATTTTTCTAATTTCTTATAATCTGAAAACATTCCTCTCATCTGCTTTCATGACCATGAAAGAAGAACATTAAAATGTATTATTTTCAAACCCTTTTGGCCACGTGCAGATGCAACCTGTAAATGTTTACAATTTAAGATGTGTGTAAAGCACCCACTTCCTGGATTTCTACCTTTGCAGACGCTTTGAGTACCCTGTTGCATGCCCACTGCAGATGAGAGCCTTAAAAAGCCAGACATCAGGGAATTCCCTGGCAGTCCAGTGATTAAGACTCCGTGCTCCCAGTGCAGCGGGCTTGGGTCCAATCCCCGATCAGGGAACTAGATTCCACACGCCGCAGCTAAGACCTGGCGTGTGTGGTTTAGTTGTTAAGTCACGTCTGACTCTGCAACCCCATGGACTGTGTAGCCCACCAGGCTCCTCTGTCCATGGGATTCCCTAGGCAAGACAATTGGACTGGGTTGCTGTTTCCTTCTCCAGGGGATCTTTCCCACACAGAAATCGAACCTGGGTTTCCTGCATTACAGGCAGATTCTTTACTGACTGAGCTACAAAGTGAAATAAATGAGCCAGGCATCAAGGCATCAGGGAATTGCCAGAGGGTCCAGTGTTCAGGACTCAGCATTTTCACTGCCTGGGCCCTCGGGTTTGATTCCTGGTCAGGGAACTAAGATCCTGTAAGCTGTGCCTGCGGTAGGGCAGGGGTGGATGGGGTGCGGTGGGGGGAGGGGAGGGTGGAAAAAGACAGACAGGAAGGTGTGGGTAGCACATCCAGGGTGACAACGGAGGAAGCCGATGGGGAAGGGGAGGCCGAGCGCAGCCATCCCCGAGCGTCCGTAGACAGGCCGATGCACAGGGGCCTGGGTTCTCCCCACCTGCTCTGTGTGTGCCTCTTGGAGGAAGGGGTGCAACCCTCCACTCGTGTGCCTGTCTCACTGTATCTCTTCACATCATTTCCCCTCTGTGCACATTTGACTCTGTGTCCAAACCTCTGCTTTTTATAAGGCCACGAGTCCTACTGGATCAGGGCCCATGATGATGACCACATATTAACTTTATCGTCTCTCCAAAGACCCTACCTCCAAAGAAGGTCACATTCTGAGGTCCTGGGGTTTAGGATTCAACATAACTTTTGGGGGGACAATTCAGCTCGTGAAAAGCCTTTCAAAATCTGCCCTGGTGGTCCAGTGGCTGAGACTCCATGCCCCCAATGCAGGGGGCCTGTGTTCAATCCCTGGTCAGGGAACTAAATCCCACGTGCCTCAACTAAGAGTTCAGATGCTGCAACTAAAGATCCGGAGTGCCACAACTAAGACCCAACACAGCCGAAAAATTAAACATATATATTTTTAAATGTGTCACTGGGTTTTTTCTGAGTTCTTCCCCAAAGCAATCAGGGTAAGGGGTTGGGGGTGGTTAGTCGACTGCCTCTGCTGAGTTTCCTTCTGGGACATCCATGGAAGAGGGGACCGAGTAAGCTGGAAGGATTCCTCCTGCTGGGTTCAGTGTGACAGGGGCTAGCAGGATGAGCTATGTAATTTGGGGGCCTAGTGTAGCATGAAAATGCAGAGCCCCCTCTTTAAAAATTATTCAGAATTTCAGATACACAAAATGTGGTGTATCCATAAAATGCAACATTATTCATCCTTTAAAAGGAAGGAAATTCTAACACATGCTACAACACAGGTGGGCCACGGTAAGTGAAATAAACCAGTCACAAAAGGATGAACATGGTAAGATTCCATTTACCTGAGAGCCTGGAGAAGTCAAGTCCATGGAGACAAGGTAGGATGGTGGGGGCCGGGGGCTGGGGAGGGGATGGGGAGTCAGCGTTTAGTGCGGACAGTTTCCACTGAAGATGAAAAAGTCCAGGCGATGGATGGTTGCAGGACAGTGTGAATGTACTTAATGCTGCTGAGCTGTGCACTCTTTTAAATGAACTTTAGGTTATGTGTATTTTACCACACTTAAAGTTTTTTTTTAATGTATTAGGAATTTCAAGACGACAGGACTTCCCTGGTGGTTCAGTGGTTAAGACTTTGCCTTCCAATGCACGGGATACAGGTTTGATCCCTGATCAGGGAGCTAAGAATACCCATGCCTCATGGCCAAAAAAACCTGAAAAAACAGAAATGAAAAAAAAAAAAAAAAGACAATATAGAAAATTCAGTAAAGACTTTAAAAATGGTCCACACCAAAAATAATTGTTAAAAAAAGGGGTGGGGGTAGTGTACTTCCCTAGTGGTCTAGATGTTAAGATCTGTCTGCGAATGCAGGGAACACGGGTTCGATCCCTGGTCCAGGAACTAAGAGCCCACATGCTGCTGGACAACTAAGCCCACACACCACAACTAGTGAGCCCGAGTGCAGCAGCTACGGAAACCCACACGCCCTACAGCCCATGCTCCACAACAAGAGAAGCCACAGCAATGAGAAGCTCTCGTGTGTGCACCGCAACTAGAGAGTAGCCCCCACTTGCCACAACTAGAGAAAGCCTGCACGTAGCAACAAAGTCCTAGCACAGCCAAAAATAAAGTTATTTAAAAAAAAAGAAGAAGAATTTCAAGATGGCAACAGCAAAGCGTGAAACAGCATGTGCTACCCCCTGGATCAGATGTTGCCCTAGTTGGCTGCCTACATCTTGCACCACCTGCAGCCAGCAGACCTCCCCATGCAGCCAGGACTCCCTCGCTCTCCGTGCCCAGATGGGGAGAAACCTGCTCACAGCTGGTGTTCTCATCACCTGGGTGAATACAGTCCAGGTCTCTCTGTGAAAACTCACAGCACGCCCTTGCTGGCAGACGTAATTGGTACAATGAAAGGCAAACTGCGTGGTGACAAGCTTCTAAGGGCAGAATTCTGGTTTCTCTCCTGACAAGATCTGGGTGTTGCAGGCAGATGACTTGCCCTTTCTGGGGTCCCAACCTAAGGACCCCAAGGAGGGTCTTCCCTGCTGTGGTCACATGGAAAAGGGAGCACATCAACCCCACCTCTGAGCCAGGACAAAGTTTGCTCCCCTCCCCACATTTCTTACCCCATATCCCCCCTTACCCACGCTCCCACACCTGAGTTAGGGGTCCCCACTGGACTCCTGCCCCGGAGGCAGGGGGTAGTAGAACCTGGGCCCCTGATGCCTCTGTGCCCACAGCTTGCTTATCTCAATATCCTTCTAACCATTCTTATATTCAATCCACACATATTCACCAGGTCAAACACTGTAGGACCATTCACACACAAGCAAAAAACACAATAGTCCATCCATATGATGGAATATTGTTGTTCTTCAGTTGCTCAGTCATGTCTGGCTCTTTGCAACCCCATGGACTGCAGCAGACCAGGCTCCTCTGTCCTCCACTATCTCCTGGAGTTTGCTCGTGTTCATGTCCGTTGAGTGGGTGATGCAATTAAACCATCTCATCTCTGCCGCCCGCCTCCTCTTTTGGCTTTCCCAGCATTCAGCTGTAAAAGGAAACGGGTCTCTGACACACCTGAGACAACGTGGATGAACCCAAAGAACATGATGCTCAGAGAAAGAAGCCAGACACAAAAGGCCACAGTGTGTGATTCCATTGATAAGAAATGTCCGGAACAGGCAGATCCACAGAAAGTAGGTCAGTTATTGCCAGGGGCCTGGGGCGGGGGGTGGGAATGAGACCTACTGCTCACCGGGCACGGGGCTTCCTTTTGGGGTGAAGAAAATGTTTTGGAACTAGATGGAGGTGGTGGTTGCTGCAACCTTGTGAATATAGGAAAATCCACAGAATTGTTCAATTTAAAATGGAGAATTTTCTGGGAATTCCTAGCTGTTCAGTGGTTAGGACTCTGTTTTCATTGCCAAGGGCATGGGTTTCATCCCTGGTGGGGAAACTAAGATCCCACAATCCACGCAACATGGCAAATAAAACAGAGTAAGACAAAAAAAAAAAAAAATAAGGCAGAATAAAATAGGCTCAGCAGATAAAGAATACACCTGCAATGTAAGAGACACAGGAGACTCAGGTCCAATCTCTGGGTCAGGAAGATACCATGGAGAAGGAAATGGCAACTCAGTCCAGTATTCTCGCCTGAAAAATCCCATGAACAGAAGAGCCTCTCGGGTTCGTGGTGTCATAGAGTCAGACATGACTGAATACATGAGCATCTTTTCATGTGACCATTGCCCATCTCTATGTCTTCTTTGGAAGCCTCTGTTTATTCTTAACAGGTAATGTTCACCATTCAAAGCATGCAATGTCCAAACATGATTGAATGAAAATGCCCCCTCTCTGCTTTCCTTGCCACCTGGCTTTCCTCTCCTGAGCTGCCTCTGTGCGCACGCACTTTCCAGTCAACTCTGTGTTGATGTTGTATTTTAAATAGGTGGGTGTGTTTAAACCCACCAAAATGCTGAGAGGGGCGTGTTTTACTGCTTGTAGAGTGTCCTGCATTTCAGAAACTGTAAGCTTATTTAACAAGTGTTTTCAGCTTCATCCATGCTGTAGCATGTATCAGAACTTCATTCCTTTTGAAAGCTGAGTAATATTCCATCATACGGATGGACCACATTGTGTTTATCCACTCACCTGTTGATGGACACTTGCTTCTACCTTTGGGTGAAGATGACTAATGCTGCTCTGAACATGGGTCTGCAAATACCTCTTTGGTTCCACTGGGTGTTTTGGGGTTTTTTTTTTTTTTTTTTGGTCTCTTCCCTTTTTCCCTCTCCACCTCCCCTTCCTGGATCATGGTAACAAAAGAGGGATTGATAATGGTCCTTGAGACGGAAGAGACAGACCCTAGCATGATAAGGCCCAAGAAATATGCCAAAATCGCCCCACTGTGACTTTCATCAGCCCCACACAATTTTGTCTTCATAGTTTCTATCCCCCATGGAAAAAGGAAAAAAAAATATGTTTTACAACACTGTTGGCATAAAGATGACTGAAATTCCAGCTAGATTATATATATATATTTTTTATTATTTTAAAAGAAAGCAAAACATTTGCAAAAAGCCCCCAAGTATGGTAGGCCCTAGTCACCTGAGAGGAAGGTCATCCCTGCTAAGAGGTAAAGCCTGGTTCTTTTTTCATTTTTTCCTTTTGTTTACCCTGGAAGTGTATTTGGTTTTGGGTGGGGGTGGTTGTGTTTTTGTTTGTTTTTGTCCACATGGCATGCAGGATCTTAGTTCCCTGACCAGGGATGGAACCCACGCCCCCTGCACTGGGAGCGTGGAGTCTTAACCACTGGACCATCTTGGAAGTCCCAAGGAAGTCCCAGGGACCATTTGAGAAGTCCCAGTTCTCGTTCTTTGACAGATCTGATTGCCTTATAAGCTTTGCATCTGCTACCTGACTGTTCCACCCACAGTCTACATAGAATCTGATTGGCGCAAATAATCATGAGAAGAGAGATGAGGTTCCAAAGAGAGAGGATGAACAACCCTAAGGACCACTGGAGATGCTAGAAGCCCCTCCCGATCAACTACCTGCTGAGGGCCCTGCACAGCACAGCCAAAGGCACCGCCCTGCACCGTGCCTAGAAGCTGACAGCCAGGTGTGCCCCTGCCCCCCACCTGCATCATAAAAGACAGGCTTCCGTGACCCGGAGTCCTGAGGGTCCTGACCCCTGGCTTTTCCACAGGTCCATCTGCTGGTCCCCTTGTTCGGGACTCTGTGGTCTCCTAGCGACCACAGCGGCCTCGGGATCTTTCCACAAAACAGAGCTGATCGGATGGCTCACACGGCACCCCGCCATGCCCTCTTTAAAACTCCCTATTGCACCTACTTAGGCAACCCTCGTAATTTGGTCCCCGCCTATCCTCTCCAGCCAGGCTCTCCTGCTCCCCCTGACATTTCCATGATCTGTCTCCAACCGCTGCTGGCACTGTCCCCACAGCAAGCTTTCCCGTCTAGCCGCTCCTTTATTTATTTATCTTGTTTTGGTTGCAGCTGGTCTTTGTTGCGGCACTCGGGATCGCTAGTTGCAGCATCCAAACTCTTAGTTGTGGCGTGTGGCATCTAGTTCCCTGACCAAGGATCAACCCAGGACCCCCTGTGTTGGGAGTAGGGAGTCTTAGCCACTGGACCCCCAGGGAAGTCTCTAACTGCCCTTTATGGCTTCTTTCAAACACCTTCGACTTCCCCATCCCGGGCCTTGAGTGGATCAACTTCTGGAGGCCTTTGCTTCCTTGATAAAGAAGGGAATGATAGTGCCAGCTTCACAGATTTTAAGGAGGATTCAAATCCTACCTTACCAACAGCCCTTGCTTTTCACATCACCCAGCCTGGCTATGGCTGCTGGGTGGGGGTCTACACTGTGACCTGGGCCAGGGGCTCGGCCCTAACTCTCCAGCTAGATTCTCTCTGTTGATGTGGTTGATGTGGGCCGCTTCCTCCCTGCCTGCGAGCTGTGGGCGCCTGTCTGTAGAAGACTAATGATAGCATCCGCCTTGGGGGCTTGTGGGCTGGCGCCAGATCAGAAGCTTCTTCCTGGAGCCTAGCGTGCTGTCTGGAACAGGGGAGGCGTGCCGTCAGTGCCAGCAGCTATTATTATTTCTGGGGAAGGAGAACAGGAGATGGAGAGGAGAGTCAGCTGGGTAGAGGGGGAGCAGAAGTGGGAAGAAGGCAGACAGAAGGCAGACAGATGGCCCAGGTGCGTGGGCAGCAGGAGCTGGGCGTGGAATCTTAGATCCCGGGCCAGGGATGGAACCTGTGTGCCCTGCGTTGCAAGGTGGCTTCTTAACCACTGGACCAGCAGGGACCAACATTAAGAAACGTGTAAGTACCCAGTACAGAACGATTAACTGTAGGCATTGAGCTGGCTGTATACCAGAGTTCTAGAATTCATGCATCTTGCTTATCTACACCCAGCCCCTGGCAACCACCCTTCTTTTTGTTAAGCCGTAACATTTTGGGTAATTTGTTACAGAGCAGTAGATGAATAATACACAGAGTCCTTTCTGTGATCATCTTAGCGCCAAACCTCACCCTTCCTGGGGTCTCAGTGCACACACTACGCAGCATGGGTTTTCTGGATGCTCCCCCCAGAGGATGACTCCCCGGCGTCTTGGTCCCTGTTCCCTGGCTTTACCGTGTACCGCACCGGTCGGCTGTAACACACACTCACCTAACAGCACTGGGAAGGTTTCCAGGCAGCCTGGGGTTCGCCTACCACCTGGGGGAACTGACTGTCTTAGTCAGCTGGGGCAGCTGTAACAAAATAACCACCCACTGGTCGGCTTAGACAACAGACCATGATTTGCTGATTTGCTTCTTAGGAGCTCGTAGATCAGACACAATCACCAATGACACACCAAGTTACAAGACGAGGCAGGCGACCCTGTAACCGAGGTCTGCTCAGGGAGCTGAAATCACAAAGATCCCTTCCTTTTACCTTTTCTGCCCTTGTTAACCTTGTGCCTGGGCTACAGAAGACCTAAACAGACTTTTCTCCAAAGAAGACAAACAGATGCTCAGTATCGCTATTAGAGAAACGCAAAACAAAGCCACAATGAGGTGCCACCTCATACTGGTCAGAATGGCCATCATTAGAAAGTCTACAAATAATAAATGCTGGAGAGGATGTGGAAAAAAGGTAGGGACAAACCTAAACGTTAGTAGGATTGTAAATCAGTGCAGTTACTACAGAAAACTATAGAGATTCCTTAAGAAGACTAAACATAGAGTTGCCATATATCCAGCAATCTCCATCCTGGGCATATATCCAGAAAAGACAAAAGCTCTAATTTGAAAAGACACATGCATCCCAATGTTCAGAGCAGTACTATTTACAATAGCCAAGACATGGAAGCAAGCTAAGTGCCCATCAACAGGTGAATGGACAAAGAAGATATATATATAATAAGTAACAGAATATTACTCAGTCATAAAAAGAGTGGGATAATACCATTTGCAGCAACATGGATGGACCTGGAGAATAGCTTACTAAGTAAAGTAAGTCAGAAAGAGAAAGACAAATACCATATGATACTACATATGTGGGATCTAAAAAAACTGTACAAATGAACTTATTTACAAAACTGAAACAGACTCATAGACATAGAAAACAAACTTCACTTACCAAAGGGGGTGCTGCTGCTGCTGCTGCTAAGTCACTTCAGTCGTGTCCGACCCTGTGCGACCCCATAGACGGCAGCCCACCAGGCTCCCCCGTCCCTGGGATTCTCCAGGCAAGAACACGGGAGTGGGTTGCCATTTCCTTCTCCAATGCATGAAAGTGAAAAGTGAAAGGGAAGTCGCTCAGTTGTGTCCGACTCTTAGCGACCCCATGGACTGCAGCCCACCAGGCTCCTCCGTCCATGGGATTTTCCAGGCAAGAGCACTGGGTGGGGGGATAAATTGGGAGTATTGACTTAACAGATACACACCACGATATAAAAATGGCTTCCCAGGTGGAGCTAGTGATAAAGAATCTACCTGCCAGTGCAAGAGTTGTAAGAGATGTGGGTTCAATCCCTGGGTTGGGAAGATCCCCTGGAGGAGGAAATCGCACCCTACTCCAGTATTCTTTTTTTTTCCATACACATAATGCTAGTCCAGTATTCTTGCCTGCAAAATTCCATGGAGAGAGGAGCCTGGTGGGCTATAGTCCATGGGGTTACAAAGAGTCAGACGCAACTGAGCATTTGAGCACATATATAGAATAAGTAAACAAGGGCCTACTGTATACCACAGGGAACTATAGTCAATGTCTTGTAACAAACTATAATGGAAAAGAATTGTTAAAAAATAAGTATATATATATGTATATAATAGGAAAAGGAGTACGTCAAGGCTGTATATTGTCACCCTGTTTATTTAATTATATGCAGAGTACATCATGAGAAACGCTGGACTGGAAGAAACACAAGTTGGAATCAAGATTGCTGGGAGAAATATCAATAACCTCAGATATGCAGATGATACCACCCTTATGGATATTTCTCCCAGCAATCTTGATTCCAACTTGTGTTTCTTCCAGTCCAGCATTTCTCATGATGTACTCTGCATATAAGTTAAATAAACATGGTGACAATATACAGCCTTGACGTACTCCTTTTCCTATTTGGAACCAGTCTGTTGTTCCATGACCACTTCTAATTGTTGCTTCCTGACCTGCATACAGATTTCTCAAGAGGCAGATCAGGTGGTCTGGTATTCCCATCTCTTTCAGGATTTTCCACAGTTTATTGTGATCTACACAGTCAAAGGCTTTGGCATAGTCAATAAAGCAGAAATAGATGTTTTTCTGGAACTCTCTTGCTTTTTCCATGATCCAGCGGATGTTGGCAATTTGATCTCTGGTTCCTCTGCCTTTTCTAAAACCAGCTTGAACATCAGGAAGTTCACGGTTCACATATTGCTGAAGCCTGGCTTGGAGAATTTTGAGCATTACTTTACTTGCGTGTGAGATGAGTGCAATTGTGCAGTAGTTTGAGCACTCTTTGGCATTGCCTTTCTTTGGGATTGGGATGAAAACTGACCTTTTCCAATCTTGTGGCCACTGCTGAGTTTTCCAAATTTGCTGGCATATTGAGTGCAGCACTTTCACAGCATCATCTTTCAGGATTTGGAATAGCTCCACTGGAATTCCATCACCTCCACTAGCTTTGTTCGTAGTGATGCTTTCTAAGGCCCACTTGACTTCACATTCCAGGATGTCTGGCTCTAGGTCAGTGATCACACCATCATGATTATCTGGGTCGTGAAGCTCTTTTTTATACAGTTCTTCTGTGTATTCTTGCCACCTCTTCTTAATATCTTCTGCTTCTATTAGGTCCATACCATTTCTGTCCTTTATCGAGCCCATCTTTGCATGAAATGTTCCTTTGGTATCTCTGATTTTCTTGAATAGATCCCTAGTCTTTCTCTGGGCTCCAAAATCACTGCAGATGGTGGCTGCAGCCATGAAATTAAAAGACGCTTACTCCTTGGAAGGAAAGTTATGACCAACCTAGATAGCATATTCAAAAGCAGAGACATCACTTTGCCAACAAAGGTTCGCCTAGTCAAGGCTATGGTCTTTCCTGTGGTCATGTATGGATGTGAGAGCTGGACTGTGAAGAAGGCTGAGCACTGAAGAATTGATGCTTTTGAACTGTGGTGTTGGAGAAGACTCTTGAGAGTCCCTTGGACTGCAAGGAGATCCAACCAGTCCATTCTGAAAGAGATCAGCCCTGAGATTTCTTTGGAAGGAATGATGCTAAAGCTGAAACTCCAGTATTTTGGCCACCTCATGCGAAGAGTTGATTCATTGGAGAAGACTCTGATGTTGGGAGGGATTGGGGGCAGGAGGAGAAGGGGACGACAGAGGATGAGCTGGCTGGATGGCATCACTGACTTGATGGATGTGAGTCTGAGTGACCTCCGGGAGTTGGTGATGGACAGGGAGGCCTGGCGTGCTGCGATTCATGGGGTCGCAAAGAGTCGGACACGACTGAGCGACTGATCTGATCTGATATAATCGAATGACTTAGCTGTGCACCCAAAACTAACACAATATTGTAAATCAACTATCAGGTCTCAGATGCTCAGTCATGCCCGAGTCTGTGACCCCATGGATTGTAGCCCATCAGGCTCCTCTGTTCATGGGATTTTCTAGGCAAGAATACTGGACTGGGTTGCCACGCCCTCCTCCAGGGGATCTTCCCCACCCAGGGATTGTCAGGCTGTTTCTTTACCACTTAGCACTACCTGGAAAACGCTCACAGGGACACAACACATGCTAAAGCACCTGTGGCAAGACAAATGTAGGTAAAGGGTGCATGAGTGTTCATTATACTATTCTTGCAACTTTTTGTAGCTTTGAACATTTTCAAAATGAAAAGGTAGGGAAAACACAAACCACTCTCACTCTACCCCATATGTACCTCCAGCTGTCACCATTTCACTTTCTAAGCACTGCAAAGATTCCTCAGAGGCATCTCTATTCTCCTTCTCTATGTGCCTGTTAAACGTTTAATAACGGACTCTCCAAACATGCCAGAAAGTTCTTGATCTGCAGCGTTTGTCAATGCCTATGGCATAAATACCCCCACCATGGCCAATTTCAGGCTACTAATGTGGTGCAT
Source organism: Tragelaphus eurycerus (assembly GCA_935064755.1). Taxonomy (NCBI): domain Eukaryota; kingdom Metazoa; phylum Chordata; class Mammalia; order Artiodactyla; family Bovidae; genus Tragelaphus; species Tragelaphus eurycerus. The sequence goes on along the minus strand of CAKXYN010000058.1, from coordinate 3,428,199 downwards.
TAGAGACAGAATTGGTGGGGACTTCCCTGGTGGTCCAGTGGCAAAGACTCAGTGCTCCCAATGCTGGAAGCCCAGGTTCGATCCCTGATCAGGGAACTAGATCCCACATGTTGCAATGAAGGTCTGGCTCAGCCAAATTAAATAAATAAAAATAAATAGGAAAAAGAATCCCTAACTCAGTGACCAAGATGAAGTGGACCTGTGACTTGTCTCCCATTTCCCTGTGTGGAATCCTGCAAATAAACCATTACTTTAGAAAAAAAAAAAGAATTAGTAAGACGTATAACACATGGTATTTCCAGCCTACAGAAGAGACATATGTAAATAACTTCAGTAGCATAGACAGGGACATAATAAGAAATGTTGAGTTTTGAGAATTTATTACCATTATTTTAATATAATCCAGTTGATTGTAAGTTTATACAATAAATTTTAAAATAATGACCGTGTTTAACAACTAGCTCCAAAATTCCTAAAAATTTGACAATTGGCTCTTGCCAGGCAGTCCAAGCTGGTTCCAGCACACCTCTGTAAAAAATGAAAGCTCAGCCAATAGAAATCTGGCTTCCACAGCCACCATTCAACCAAAATCTTCTAGCTTCTCACCTCAGGGACCTCCATATTACAAAGTGCAAGGGCCAATGGATACCATTCTGACCTGGTCTGCCTGGCCTGAGTTCTCTGCTGCATTCAGCACCGCTTATTCCACCTGTCTTCTCCAAGCGACTCCAGGTCCTCTTCTGACCTGTTGACCAGTCCTGCCCAGTCTCTTTTAAGGGCTCTTCTTCCTCCATCTGACTATGGGGTTTTGATGTGCCCACCTCACACATTCTCTCTGGGTGCCCTTGTCTAACTCCATGATTTCAACTACAACTAAGAAACCCTTAGACCTTCTTCTCAGCAGCAAACCTGTATATCCCAACCTCTTAACTAGTTTCAGTTCAGTTCAGTTCAGTTCAGTCCCTCAGTTGTGTCCAACTCTTTGCGACCCCATGAACTGCAGCATGACAGGCCTCCCTGTCCATCACCAACTCCCGGAGGTCACTCAAACTCACGTCCATCAAGTCGATGATGCCATCCAGCCATCTCATCCTCTTTCGTCCCCTTCTCCTCCTGCTTCCAATCCCTCCCACCATCAGAGTCTTTTCCAATGAGTCAACTCTTCGCATGAGGTGGCCAAAATACTGGAGTTTCAGCTTTAGCATCATTCCTTCCAAAGAACACCCAGGGCTGATCTCCTTTAGAATGGACTGGTTGTATCTCCTTGCAGTCCAAGGGACTCTCAAGAGTCTTCTCCAACACCACAGTTCAAAAGCATCAATTCTTCAGCGCTCAGCATTCTTCACAGTCCAACTCTCACATCCATACATGGCATTTCGAACAAAGCCAGAGTGGAAGCCCTCAACACTTCTTCTCACCTCCAGGTGGCGCTCCTGAGGGACAGAGAACGCTGCTGCTGCTGATGCTGCTAAGTCGCTTCAGTCGTGTCCGACTCTGTGCGACCCCATAGATGGCAGCCCACCAGGCTCCCCCGTCCCTGGGATTCTCCAGGCAAGAACACTGGAGTGGGTTGCCATTTCCTTCTCCAATGCATGAAAGTGAAAAGTGAAAGTGAAGTCCCTCAGTCGTGTCCAACTCCCAGCGACCCCATAGACTGCAGCCTACCAGGCTCCTCCGTCAGTGGGATTTTCCAGGCAAGAGTACTGGAGTGGGGTGCCATTGCAACCCTGAAGCCAGGGAGTGTATGCTGCCTCCCTTCCAAGTCCCATAGACCTTATCACAGTTTTAGTAATGGCAAAGATTTCAATAGGGCAAAGGCAACGTACATTATTAACTCTCCCCATGGTACCAGCGAGTACGCCATGTGAAATGCTGGGCTGAATGAAACACAAACTGGAATCAAGACTGCCAGGAGAAATATCAACAGCCTTAGATACCTAGATGATACCTAATGGCAGAATGCAAAGAGAAATTAAACAGCCTCTTCATGAAGGTGAAGGAAGAGAGTGAAAAAAACTGGGTTAAAATTCAACATTAAAGAAACTAAGATCATGGCATCCAGTCCTATCAATTCATGGCAAATGGATGCGGGGAAAAGTGGAAACAGTAACTGATCTTTTCTAGGTTTCCAAAATCACTGTGGATGGTGACTGCAGCCATAAAATTAAAAGATGCTTGCTCCTTGGAAAAAAAGCTATGACAGACTTGTGCTGTGCCTAGTCAATCAGTTGTGTCCAACTGTTTGAGACCCCAGGGACTGTAGCCCGCCAGGCTCCTCTGTCCATGGGGATTCTCCAGGCAATAGTACTGGACTGGGTTGCCATGCCCTCTTTCGGGGGATTTTCCCAAGCCAGGGATCGAACCCAGGTCTCCTGCATTGCAGGTGGATTCTTTACCAACTGAGCTACCAAGGAAGCCTAGACAGCGTATTAAAAAGCAGAGACATTTCCCCCACAAAGGTCCATATAGTCAAAGCTATGGTTTTTCCAATAGTCGTGTACAGATGTGAGAGTTGGACCATAAAGAAGGTTGTGCGCCAAAGAACTGATGCTTATGAATTGTGTTTTGGGAGAACTCTTGAGAGTCCCTTGGACAGCATGGAGATCAAACCAGTCAGTCCTAAAGGAAATCAACCCTGAATATTCATTGGAAGGACTGATGCTGAAGCTGAAGCTCCAATATTTTGGCCACTTGACGCTAAGAGCTGACTCACTGGAAAAGACCCTCGTGGTGGGAAAGATTGAGTGCAAGAGAAGGGGGCCGACAGAGGATTAGATGGTTGGATGGCATCATCAACACAATGGACAGGAGTTGGAGCAAACTCTGGGAAATAGTGAAGGACAGGGAAGCCTGGCGTGCTGCAGCCCATGGGGTCAGGAAGAGTCGGATATGACTGAGAGATTGAACAACAGGGCTACCAACACACCATCTCTTCCCAGCTGCACGACCATGTCCAGGTACCGCCACTTGGTGGATTCTCTAAATGGAAAATAGCATCTGGGTGTTGATGTGACAGAGGCATGACCTTCTTCCGGTCCAGGTGTATCAATTCACACTAAATGGATGGAGGGAAGAGTGGCTCACACTCTTCCAGCCAGGTCTCGGCTTCCTGTTCCTTTTCTGGACCAAAACCAACAGGTGCCTTCTGAAAGTGCTGTACAAATGTGGGCTCATTCGCTCTTGCGCTTGAAGCAACTCACTTGCTCGGGTTAGTCAATGTCAGTCACTGGCAGTGAGTCAGATCAGATCAGATCAGATCAGTCGCTCAGTCGTGTCTGACTCTTTGCGACCCCATGAATCGCAGCACGCCAGGCCTCCCTGTCCATCACCAACTCCCGGAGGTCACTCAGACTCACATCCATCAAGTCAGTGATGCCATCCAGCCAGCTCATCCTCTGTCGTCCCCTTCTCCTCCTGCCCCCAATCCCTCCCAGCATCAGAGTCTTCTCCAATGAATCAACTCTTCGCATGAGGTGGCCAAAATACTGGAGTTTCAGCTTTAGCATCATTCCTTCCAAAGAAATCCCAGGGCTGATCTCCTTCAGAATGGACTGGTTGGATCTCCTTGCAGTCCAAGGGACTCTCAAGAGTCTTCTCCAACACCACAGTTCAAAAGCATCAATTCTTCAGTGCTCAGCCTTCACAGTCCAGCTCTCACATCCATACATGACCACAGGAAAGACCATAGCCTTGACTAGGCGAACCTTTGTTGGCAAAGTAATGTCTCTGCTTTTGAATATGCTATCTAGGTTGGTCATAACTTTCCTTCCAAGGAGTAAGCGTCTTTTAATTTCATGGAGTCAGAGTCACTGGCAAAGGGCAGGCCCATCGGTCAATCAGTCAAAACCCAATTGAATCGGTTCTTATGGTGGGTCGCTCTGTACCGGTTTTTCCGGCCACGCGAACCCTGGATTGTCTGTAGGAAAATCTTCGCTCGTGACAGAATCCACATCCTCAGGCTCCGCCTCTTCGCTTTCTTATCCAACCACAGGTCTCTGCCACACAGGAGTACACGCCCCCCAGGTCACATCTAGTCACAGGCCCCGCTCTTCCGAAACTCTGCCCTATCAGAGGCTTAGCTCTCCAGGACTCTCCCGCCCTCTGTGAGGCCACGCCCCCAACGTGGACCTCCCTCCGCGGCCCCTCCTTCCTTGGGAGCCCTGTCCAATGATACGCCCTTCCTTTCACAAACCCCGCCCCCAGGTCTTGCTTTTCCCAGGCCCAGACCCTACCAGGCAGACGCGGCGGATGACGGTATCGAGTCGCGCCCCGAGAAGGTCACACGGGATCCTCCAGCATGGCGGCGGCAGCGCTGCGGGCAGGCTGGTGCCGCTGCCCGCGGGTAAGCAGATATGCGGGGCCAGGAGGGCGGGACTAGGGAGCTCCGGACCAGCGACCTCCAGGATCTCGCTCTCCCGAGATCTTTGACCTCTTTGCCCCTTCCCTGGGCTCCGCGAGAGACTCAAGAGTTTGGTCACTGGGTCAGCCGATGCCGGGGAGGGGGCCCGGTAACGTGGGGCCTGGAGCTAGGCCTGAGGGCGGGGGAGCCGAGACTGTCCGGCCGGGGGCAGTAATGCATGGAGCCGCCAGGGAGTGGATCGCCCCTCATTTCTGGCTGACCCCACGTGTACCGAGGAGTGAATTGTGACCGTGGCGCTCCGTGGAAAAGCAGTGGCGAGGAAAAGGCAGAAAACCGTGACAATCACGGCTCGACTTAATATGTTTCGTCCGCGACTTTCCGTCTCTCCTCCTAATCCTCTGAAAGTACAGGAGGTAGTTGTCGCCCTGGCTGAGAATCTGGGCTTACAGATGCCTTGGGGGGTCAAGGCGTATAAAGTGCATTGGGACAGTACTACTCACGTTGCCATTATTTGATGCTATCTCAACAGGTTAGCAAACTGGGAGCTCAGTCGTGCTAAGCAAGCGGCCCACAGTCTCAGAGCTAGCAGCGTGGTTGACCTGGCCCAAAGCTCAGGTCAGGAAGGAAAGTTATCTCACAGGAATCTGAGTGTCAGGAGAAACAAGGTGTTTCTGAGTCAGGTCAGAGCTTTTCTTCTGGACTGATTGTCTTTTGAGTCAGGGTTTGAAGTCTGCGTGTACAGGTGTTTGATTTGGGCTCAAGACAAAAGAGGAGCCACCTTCAGGTTCCGTTCTCCTGTGGGGTTTTCCTTCCCAATTAGATAGCGATCCGCTTCAACTTCAGACTGCTGCTGACATCGGTGGCTCCAGGATCAACAGCTGTAGGCATTTAGAAGAAGAAAACAACAAAACAATTAAAACAGAAGTTTCGATAACTCACAGGAGTTACTCTTGAGTAGCTATAGGAGATCATAGCATCTGTGTAAGTTGTGTGTTGCTTAGAGTTCATGGAGACAGGAAGCATGGAACAGGATGAGGAGAGGCCCAGGGATTGTAGAAATGGAAATGTGGTTTTGTCAGGTCATTGACATCCGTGTTACTGGCTTCATGCTGGGTGATAGGATGCAGCACTGAAAGGGACCTACATGGAGCTTCCCTCCTGGAGCTTAAGTTCATCATTTGGTCAGAGAAGAAATGCCTTTCACATGAGGTTAGCAGCATCTCTCTGCCCAGGTGACTCCCTTAAGTTGCTCTGCTCACATCCTAAGCCTGGATCAGGACATGGTAGGTTTATTTCAGGGTTGTGCCTGGGATAATAAGTTATCAGTGTGTGCCTCTGAAAGCCCAGGCCTCTGGTCCGAGAAGGCTGATGAGAGAAGACTGGTTGCCACCAGCATCAAGGCTCCGCATGCCCATTTTCAGACTAAGGCCTTAAATCAGACTGGCACATTTAGCCTTTAGCGTTCTTCCACCATAGGTTGGCATTTCCTAGGACCCATCTGGTTTCCCCTAAGTTCAGAGTCAGGAGGGTACATGTAGGCCCTGCAGGTATAGTTCCAAGATTTTCTCTTTCTACCAGATTCCACTGGCTTCTCAGAATTTGAGAAGATGGTCGAGCATCAAGCATGCAGGTGGGATGGGATAAAAATCGTCAGATGAGTCTTAGCAATCTCTACTCTTTTAGGTGGCCTATTTCATTCCTTCCTCATCACCCTCTGGTCTAAATGGATCTTTATCTCTTCTCCCTCGATTAGAGATGTGTTTGCAGCGGAGTCCATCGCCTGTCCAGCCACAATCTAGTGCCACTGCCCCATGGCTCCTACCAGTTGCCCCGGCCTAGTGGAGAGCTGATCCTGGTGAGTGAGCCACACAAGATGTGAGCCAGCTGGCTGGAAGGGGAGGTGTGAGGGTCAGGCATAGGTGACAGAAGAGGCCTGCAGGATGCTGCCCACACTGCCGGGGCCTCTGATGGGCAGGCCTTCTGGAGTCACAGAGCCCAGTGGGCCTGGTGCTCTTGGTATCTGAAAGTGCTTGGCACACTGCGGGTGGGGCTCCTGCCTTCCAGAGTGGAGTGGGATCCCTGTAGCAGAGCTGAAATGCACTGCCTACTGGGTCCCATGTCTGGGTCCTTCAAGCAAAGCTGGGCCATGCTTCTGGGAGACAGCCCCATGGGCATTTGCGTTCACAGTCACACATCTCCTGGAGTTGGGTTTCCCCAGGCTAGACCGTCCTTACCTTTATTTTTTTTATTATTGTATTTATTTATAAAACTTTTACATTTATATTTTTATACAAAATTTCTGTAATTTTGTTTTTATATAATTTTATATTTATATATTTATATAATGTTAGTTTTTATATTTTTTTAAAATTTATATATATAATTTGCATCATTTTATTTATAGCTGTCCTGGGTCTTGGTTGCTATGCTTGGGGCTTTCTCTAGTTGCAGCGAGTCGGGGCTACTCTCCGGTTGCCATGCGCGGGCTTCTCGTTGTGTCGGCTTTTCTCGTTGCAGAGCATAGGCTCTAGGGCTTGGAGGCTGTGGTAATTGTGGCACCAAAGCTTAGTTGCCCCACAGCAAGTGGGATCTTCCCGGATCAGGGATCGAATCCATGTTCCCTGCATTGGCAGGTGGATTCTAAACCACTGGACCACCAGGGAAGCCCCGATATCTCTCTTACTCTTGACGTTGTTTGTCAGAAACGGCATTTTCTAGAGCTTTTGCCCTCCCCATCACTCCTCCTCAACCATGCTTCTGCTGGTGTTTCACCACCATGGGGAGGAAAGCCCCAAACCTCACACTGACTCCACTTCCGCATCCTTGAGCAGCCCACACCCTCCCTTCCCTTTCGAGTCTCAGCACAGCCCTTTAGTTGCCTGTGCCAGCCTGTCTCCCCAGCGTGTCCTGAGGCTGTTGGAGGACGTGTCTTTCCCATCAGGTGTCCACGTCTCTGATCTGCCCCGCCCCCCACCACTACCACCCAGGCCCCAGCCCTGCAGTGAGTGGTGGGGCTGCTGTGAGCTGATGCAGTCCCTGACACTCTTGGAACCTGGATTTCCCCGGGAGAAGGGCTGGCCAGGACCCATCTGGACCAGATAGCTGCCTGCCATTAGCAGGCCTGGCCACCCCACCTCTAGGGCAGCACCCAGAATTTCTGCCTCTTTTGCTGGGGCTTGATAGCAGCCAGGGAGGCTGTTGCCCCTGAAACTGGTCGGGTGAGTCCCCAGGCCTGGTGGGGACCCCCGCGCACCCTCAGAAGTGGGAGCAGCCAAGCACACGTGGCCATGTCCCCGTGACCTGAGTCACTCACTGACAATCATTTTTGAAGCTTTCTCTTTCCTGAGCCTGTGAAGGAGGAGAAGCCAGGATCTAAAGCCAGCTGTGTCTGACCCCAAAGCCCATGTCTTGGGCAGGGCAGTGCACAGAGCGGGGCTCATGTGGGATCTTCCTGGACCAGGGATCAAACCCATGTCCCCTGCATTGGCAGGCAGATTCTTATCTTCTGTGCCACCAGGGAAGTCCCTGGCCTCATTCTTTTTATTGCTGAATAATGTCTTGTTCGGAGAAGGCAATGGCACCCCACTCCAGTACTCTTGCCTGGAAAATCCCATGGGCACAATAGGCTGCAGTCCATGGGGTCGCTAAGATTCGGACACGACTGAGCTACTTCACTTTCACTTTTCCACTTTTCATGCATTGGAGAAGGAAATGGCAACCCACTCCAGTGTTCTTGCCTGGAGAATCCCAGGGACGGGGGAGCCTAGGGGGTTGCCGTCTATGGGGTCGCACAGAGTCGGACATGACTGAAGCGACTTAGCAGCAGCAGCAATGTCTTGTTGCCTGGGTGCCCCACAGTTTATCACCTAATAGTTTTTTAGTGTGCCTCTTCTACTCTTCTGCAAAGAGAGAGCTCTTCATTGTTAAACCTCTATCAACAGAAAATAGAAAAATTAAAAAAAAAAAATCCTTTGTCTCTTTCTACATTCTTTCTAGTCCAAATCCTATTCCTCTGGAAGCAGAAAAGGCTTTCTCTCTGGCTTGCTCGATAACATCAAACAGGAATTAGCCAAAAACAAAGAAATGAAAGAAAGTATAAAAAAGTTCCGAGACGAGGCCAAGAAGCTGGAAGAGTCAGATGCGCTCCAGGAAGCCAGGAGGAAATACGTGAGTCCCCTTCGTGACTCGTCTCTAAACAGACTTATTGGCCAACCCAGTATGTTAATCACTGATTAACCTCTCTCACCTCTTACTTGCTCCCTGGAGCCAGGAATTCCCGTAGCGCAGTGCCCCGGCTGTCAGGGTCCCTGATGATGGGGAGTAAGGGGGTGGGGGGGAGCCGCTCAGCCTGTCAGGTCTGTGGTGAGCCTGCAGCATCCTCTGCACACAGACCAGCACATGGGGGGTTTTCTCTACCTCCTGCATCAGAATCTGCATTGTGGGGGAGGCTCAAGAGTAGGGGACATGTGTATACTTACGGCTGACTCGCACTGCTCTACAGGAGAAACCAACACAACATTGTAAAGCAGTTATCTCCAATTAAAAATAAATAAAAAATTAAAAAAAAAAAAAAAGACTCTCCATAGGTCTCTTAGGCACTAGGTTTGAGATGCGTACTCCAGAGGGCCTCTGAGTGAAATGGATAGAAAGTGGGTTCCAGGGCTAGTGTAACTGTTACATGGTTGCTTGGCCAAAAACTTGAGTTTTTCCATTAGAGCGTACGAAAACACCCAACTTTCAGCTGCCTGTGAATGGGCCTGTGGCCCTTTATCTGTCTGCCCGCGAGGGCTCTGTGAGCCCCGCCATCTCCCCTGTGGGTGGCTGAGCCTGGGGTGTGGGCGCTTGCCCCGGATGCCCCAGGTCCCTCAGTATTTTGCTGTGTTGACCCCCGATCCCGGGCTGCTGGCGCAGTGAGGCCTGTTCCTTCTGAGTCTCCGCTAAACTCTCTGTGGGGGATTCCACCCTATGGGAGAGCGCCCTTCCTTGTCATTAAGGAAGAGGAATGGGCTGAGGGGCCACCTGGGGGCAGAGGAGGCTGAGGTTGAGGCAGGGTGCCTGGGTAGGGGCAGAGTGGGAACAGCACCCCACCGCCACCACCCTCAGCATATCACTGATGAGCAGATAGGCAAGTTCGCCCGCTGCCACCCAGAGAGAGATTGGGGGCCTGGGGCTTTGTGCTCAGGAGGGTCCCTGTCCAGGCTTCCTGCCAGGCTGAGGGACAACCAGGGACCCTGGGCAGAAGGGAGGGACCCGTTGGGCAGGCTGAGGGGGAGGGGCAAGAGAAGCAGAGGTGTCTGGGGAAGAAGGGACTGCTGAGAAAATGCTGCTTTGGACTGTGCATCACAACACAAAGACACAATGTCCTTCCCCTAGAGAACCATTGAATCGGAAACCCTGCGGACAAGCGAGGTGATCAGGAAGAAGTTGGGGGAGATCACAGGCACCGTCAAGGAGGTAATGGCCTCAGGGCTCCCAGGGCCTCTTAGCCGAGGCTGCAGGGCCTGTTTGTTCCCACCTCTGGCAGAGGAGTGGGGGCGGGGGCGGTGCTGGGAGCCTCAGGAGGAACTGGCAGCCAGCACTGTGTAGGCTGGGGTGGTGAGCAGCCTGTCCACTCCAGAGGCTTTCCGGAGATAGAGTCCAGGATGCCCTCAGGAAGGAGGGCGACGTCAGACCAGCCCACTGGCCTGCTTAAGTCAGAAGTCAAATGAGGATGTTTTTCTTTCCTCCTTAGGATAGGATGGGAGCACTTTGCCTCCTGGAGGTGGGAGTGACTTTCCTGGAGGGCTTTCTTCTTTGTTGCTTCTGTTTGGTTTTTCTATTCTCCTGGGCTGGAGACAGGGACCTGCCTGCTAAGTCACTTCAGTCTTGTGACCCATGGACTGTAGCCCTCTGTCCAGGCTCCCTGTCCATGGGATTCTCCAGGCAAGAATACTGGAGTGGGTGGCCATGCCCTTTTCCAGGGGATCTTCCCAACCCAGGGATCGAACTCGAGTCTCCTGCATCTCCAGGAGAGAGGGGCAGGGCTTTGAAGCCAGCCCAGCTCCATGCACACCTCCTCACCACCTTCCTGCCTCCCTGCCACCCATGGGTGCCACTCCTGTGTATCCTGGGAGGGCTGGGGCTCTTGTCTGCTCTGTGCCTGCAGCCCCAGGCCCAGTGCCCCAGAGGTCGTAGGCACCCTTCTTGAGCACACACATACCCCAGTCACAGCTCCATCAGCCAGACAAGTCAGGCCGTCTGCTCCCACCCCTCTTCGGCCTGGTTGGCCCTTAGCCCTGGGGGAGCTCCTGCCAGCCCCCAGCCTGTGCCACATTGACACCTCCCCTTTCTCCGTCTCAGTAGAGTCTTGACGAAGTCAGTAAAAGTGACCTTGGCCGGAAAATCAAGGAAGGTGTGGAAGAAGCAGCCAAGACCGCCAAGCAGTCTGCCGAGTCAGTGTCCAAAGGCGGGGAGAGGCTTGGCCGGACTGCTGCCTTCAAAGCCCTCTCCCAGGTGAGCTGGGCTGTACTCGTGCCTGTGGGCACTCTAAGCTCTGTCCTGCTCCCAGCCCCCAGGAGCCGAGTTCCCATCTCTGGGCTCAGCCCCTCCTAGCTGGGTGGTCTTGGGCAAATTGTGGCCCCTAGGGAGCTACGGGTTAACAGACTGAGAGCTCCAGCCCACAGTCAGTGGGTGACACCCTTAGGTCTGGCCTAGAACCCCGAGACTATTGCTCCCGGTCACTTGAGGTCCTGAATTCCTTCTGTGAAGACCTTACCTCATACTGGGCCCTCTGCTGGCCATAGGGCCACAGGAGAGAAGGTCTGAGTTGCTGCTCTCAAAGGATCGCAGGGCAGGCATGGCGACAGGGAAGGGGCAGCAGTTCTGAGTAATGACAGGAGTATCCGGGGCTGCTCCAGGCCAGGGGAGCAGGCATAGCCAGCTCGGGGCACCGGGGCCAACTGGCTGTGATCAGAGCCACTGTAGGGGCCTGGGGGGCCATACGGAAGAGTTCAGGTTTTTTCCTGAAAGCACAGCCACCAGCGAGGACTCGGGCAGTCGCTCAGAGGTGGCTGGAGAGTGTCTGGGGTGCTGGGGCTGGGAGGGAAATGGGTTCCAGAGGTTTGGGAAGTCGGGATCCACAGACTGGGTCAGCCTGGATAGGCAGCTGCTCAGGATGCCCCTCCAGTTGCTGGTTTCTCCCCAGCTGAAGGGAGGTTTCCAGGGAGACGGGGGAATAGACCTCAGAATGTGAGGGTCGTCTGGGGGCTGCTCTTAGAGCAGGAGTTGGTGGGGGTCGCGGGGAGTCAGGGGCAGAAGTCAGATAGCCAGGGTCTTCTCCGGGCAGCGAGCGTCTGCCTCCCCCCGAGGCTCCAACAAATCCTTGGCCTGCACCTGCAAGGCAGGTGACCTTGAGAACTGGAGCTAGGGTGGGTGTACAGCTTCTGGTCGGGGGTCGCCCAACTCCCACACGCCCGGCTGTGCTCTGCAGGGCGTGGAGTCTGTCAAGAAGGAGATCGATGAGAGCGTCCTGGGACAGACCGGGCCCTATCGGCGACCCGAGCGGCTCCGGAAAAGGAAGGAGTTTGCTGGAGAGAAATTCAAGGAAGAGAAAGTGTTTGAGGCCAATGAGTAGGTACCAGACCGGTCGGGGCCTTCCCGCCCCTTCTCCACCTCCTTTTTAGCCACCTGCAGCGTTGTCTGTCTCTGAGGACCACACAGGGTTCCGACCCGAGTCTGCTCGTGGGGTTTCTTTCTCCCCAAGGTTCCCTGGCTCCCTGAGAGAATGGAGGTGGGGCGGGATGGGCAGGGGAAATGAGAAGGCAGGAGGCCGGGAGGTGAGGCCAGAGTCATCACACTGTCTGACTGGTCCCTCTCCCCATGGGAGTGGCCCCCGCACTGCTCTCACTGGCTTCCCTGGTCTTCCCCAGAGAGGCACTGGGGGTTGTGCTGCACAAGGATTCCAAGTGGTACCAGCAGTGGAAGGACTTCAGGGACAACAATGCGGTGTTCAATCGTGAGTGTCCCCGTCTCAGAATGGCCCAACGGCAGGGCGGTGAGAGATACTCACTGAGCGCTCCCCAGGGGCGGGCACCAGACAGAGGAGGAGACTGGGGTCTGAGAGGCACTGCGGCAGAGTCACCCAGCCTGTGAGCAGCGGAGTGCGGGCCTCAGGAGCCCCGAGGGGAAGCACCCAGTACATCTTGGGCGGCAGGGGCTCTGCCGTCGGGGCTGGGTCACCATCTTGACTAGAGCCAGTGTGGCTGTGGGGCAGGCAGGTGTGAGTGCCCCCTGCCCCCGCATCCCCAGCCCGATGGTACAGCTTTGGATTTGACCCCTACACACCCCGCCTCACAAGCCAGGAACCAGTTCAAGGCCCAGCGTGCTCTGCCCACTCTGGGGCACCTGGCTTCCCTCGCGCTGACAGGGAGCCCTGTCCCTCATCCCATGGTGATTCCCAGAAGCCTGTGTTTCCTTTGCAGTGAAAGCAGCTGCCAGTGGAGATGGGCCCCCATAGTTCACACAGCCCCCCAAGCTCAAGGTGGCAGAGTCTCCACACCCCCACCCTCAGGTTGACCCACAGGCCCTGGTCTCTTGAGGAAGAAGCAGCCTCGGAGAGGCCCCTCAGTTACCCAGTCTGCTCGGCGCGAGGCGGGGTGCTGTGATGGAGTGGGGGTGTCTTTCTGGAAGGGCCCTGACCCTACCCGCCACCTGCCACAGGGTTTTTCGAGATGAAGATGAAGTATGACGAGAGCGACAACGCCTTCATCCGGGCGTCCCGTGTGCTGACAGACAAGGTCACGGACTTGCTGGGTGAGTGGGCTGCCCCAAGACCATCCCCTCACCCTGAGCCGGCAAGGGGGCAGAGTCCCAGGCCCTCACTGCCCTGCCGGCCCGGCCGTCCCAGGGGGCCTATTCTCAAAGACAGAGATGTCAGAGGTGCTCACAGAGATCCTGCGTGTGGATCCCGCCTTTGACAAGGACCGCTTCCTGCAGCAGTGCGAGAACGACATCATCCCCAACGTCCTGGAGGTGGGTGTGTGCCTGGCGAGGTGTTCTGCCTTTTTCTTGCCATGTCCCTGTGCCTCCATGGCTGCCAGCCCTGGCTAGAGCCTGGGAGTCCTGTAGCCCAGCCCATACAGAGGCCTGTGGCATGGCCTAGTGGGACTGCAGGGAGCGTCCCCCCACCTCCCGCCCCCTGGTCCTCTGTGAACATCTGATCCCTCCTCCTGGGGCCCTTTTCCCTCCTCCGTGTTCCCAGCTTCCTCAGGACACTCAGGGCAGGGCTGGGAGGAGGTGAAAAGGTAGCAACTCCCGAGCCCAGGCGGGATCCTCTGGGGTGAGGTCATCTCAGCCCCCACCCCCACCATGCCCTGTGGTTGCCCCCCAGCGCCTCCCATCCCCTCAGGACCCTCACCACATCCTGCTCCTGTGGCAGCTTCTCTCCTTGCACCCTGGGAGCCCTCCCCCACACTCCGCCCTGCCCCCGCTCTGCCTCGTCCCTCCGGGGCCAGGCCATCCAGAGCTTTGTCCCCAGGGCGGGCAGGCTGCCCCTGCATGGCCACCTTGGCTCAGTTTCCCAGCTGGGACCAGACCTCCGACCACTGCTACCTTCCCCTTCCTTCCTGCAGACCCTGGGGACCCACCTTGGGCTGCCCCACTGTTAGCTGTGGGAGCTCCCCTCCCACTGCCCCAGCCTGGCCAGGTCTCCCCTCCCCAGACTTGGACCCCAGGGTGGGGCTGGAAGGCTGCGAGGAAAGGGTCTCCCTGGAGAACATTGTCCAGCAGTATCTCCCTGCCTCCAAAGCCCACTCATTCTCATACTTGATTTTTTGTCTTTCCCTTTTTAGGCCATGATTTCTGGGGAACTCGACATTCTCAAAGACTGGTGCTATGAAGCTGTGAGTGCTTGCTGGCTTTTTTTTTTTCCTGTTTAGGCCTAAGAAGAAATAACAATTTGGAGGAGATCTGCTTGGGTGGCTTCATCCAGGAAGAGCTCGATGGGGATGGGGATGTCAGGGGTGGGGGTGGCTGCAGGCTGGGGATCCAGGGGTCAGGGAAGTGGGTGGAAAGGGACACTGGAGAACCCTGGGGTGCATCAGATGTTCACTCTGCGTGGGGGTCACAGGTGCTGGCCAGCAAGTGGGGTGTGAGGCCCCACAGCCCCCCTTCTCAAGGCCAGGGTTACATCACTGGGTTCATCCCTTGGGAATCAAGAGGGTGCTTCGAGGACACCAAAGCAGAGCTCCCACACAGGCGGCATTGGATGGATTCATTAGCTGTTTTTCTCATTGCGAGATCCTCAAACATAGATCCAGGCAGACATTGATATATTTCTGCGTGGGTAAGAGCTGTGTGTCTTAAGGAGGCCTAGCTGTTCCTGGAGTTGGAGCTCCATGTCCCAGGCCACAGGAAGGGCTGGGCTGCGTGGTGGCGGGTCAGGCAGCCTTGGGATCACCCCGTCTGCCCCGTCCCCTCCTGGTAGCCTGCTTGTCCCCACGGGGCCACCTTGCCCCATCCTTCTGGCTCCCTGACCTGTGTCTTCTGGAAGTTTGTTTTCCTTCACCCTCAGCTTCTTGATAATAAATAATACAGAATCTCTTTTGGCTGATTCTCTGCTGTACCCAGCTCACAAACAAGTTGGGAAAAGCAGAGGAGAAGATGTCAGGTTTTCTTTTTAAATACTCCCCTGCACGGTGACTAATCCAGCAGGCGTTTATGAGTGGGTTGGTTCTTTTTTTTTTTTTTTTAACTTTGGGACTGTTAAGATGTGACTGGTTATCTCTACCCAAGAGCTGCTGCTGGTGCCCCTAGAAACACAGCTGAAGTTGAAGCCACTCACCCCAGGGCATTCTGAGAATGTCATCTTTAAGAAAGCACGCCAAAACTCAGATTGGCACCTTTTTTTTTTTTCTCATTTGGTGGGTCCATTAGTTGCGTAAAAAGTGGGTGCTGTTGGAATGTCTTCCATTGAGATGCGAGATTGCCATATCCCGGGCTTGGGAGGAGGCACGAGAGGGCTATGGTGTCTATGCCCCCATAGGAGGAACAGGCCGCCTGCGGCCGAAAGCTACCCACAGGCACTGGTCAGGGAGAAGCAGGTAGACCCAGGCAGCTCACCCCAGCGCAGCCGTGGGGCAGGATGAATCCTAGAAAAAAGCGTTTGGTTCCAGGCCAGGATCCACAGGAGAATGTTCTGCATCAGCCAGAGAGGCCTCAACTTACCTCTCTGGGAGCATGTTCCTGTTTGCGTTCGAGGAGTGTTCCCGACCTCACTGATTAATACCGCTTTCAATAGTGGTGATATGGTGCTGTCTTAGTAATGAGAGGGAAGTGTGTGACTTGCGCCAGCAAGAGGGTGGCACCAGCCTGCCTGATCCTGGCATCTGTCACTCCTGGCGCGAGAGCCCTTTTTGGGAGGTACACGAGCTGAAAGCCTGAAACCCTGCCTGTGAGCCCGCTACTGGCCTGGGGTGTGGTGCCCCCGGCTCCTAGGTGCCTTGGCATGGCTTGCTTGAGGGTAACCCGTCCCATGGGCATGTTCGGCTTCTTGTTGCAGACCTACAGCCAACTGGCCCACCCGATCCAGCAGGCCAAGGCTCTGGGCCTCCAGTTCCACTCCCGCATCCTGGACATTGACAACATCGATGTGAGTGTCTCTTCCAGGGTGTGGGGGAGGGGCAGAGGTGCTTCTTTGAATTGTGCTCAGCTGGAAGGGGTGAGTTACTTGTCCCTGGAGGAGTAGGGTCGCTTTTGCTGAAGGGTTTCCATAGTCCTGGGGTTGGGAATTCTCCAGCAAGTGGTGGCCCAGGGGTGCTGCTGCCCAGATCCAGGGACTCCTGAGGCCAGGGCTCTCCCTGCACCTTCACTGAGAAAGGTGGGGGCTCTTTTGGGACCACTCAGGCCCCGACTGGTCTCTCTGCCATGACTGTGTGGGGACCCCACACCCGTATGGAAGACAGGTGGCTCTGAGAGGCCTCTGTGTGTCCACAAAGCCTTAGTCCAGGGATCCTGTCCGATTCTGCTCAGTTGGGAAGTGACCACTGGAAACAGACCAGTGGGAGGCGGTAGGCCTGGGGTGCTGAAGCTCAGGTCTGCCCATGGATGAGGGCTGCAAGGAGGGGACCAGGGACCACTCTCTGAGGCCCATCCACCCTGTCCTCACCCCCTGCAGCTGGCCATGGGCAAGATGATGGAGCAGGGACCAGTGCTGATCATCACCTTCCAGGCCCAGATGGTGATGGTGATCAAGAACCCCAAAGGCGAGGTGGTCGAGGGCGACCCGGTGAGTGGACAGGAAGGGAGGGGCAGGGCATGCACTGAGTTCCCTGCAGTGCAGGGCACCAGGACAGCATGTTGCTCTGGGCCTGGTGGAGGTCAGAGGGCCGCTGGTCTGTCTGGTTTGACCAAGTCCTGAGTCCCAGCCTCTGCTCTGGATCCCAGACCCAGGCCAACACCCCAGACCTGCTCCCTGCGCCCTCCCAGCCCTGATCTGGCTGCAGTGTCACCCTGCCCTCCTTCTGATGTGGGTACCGGGTGCTCCCTGCCTCCAGCCCTCACCCTTCCCGGGTTCCGCAGGACAAGGTACTGCGAATGCTGTATGTGTGGGCTCTCTGCCGAGACCAGGACGAGCTGAACCCCTATGCAGCCTGGCGGCTCCTGGACATCTCAGCCTCCAGCACAGAGCAGGTCCTCTGAGCATGGCGGCCATGCCCGGGCCCTCCAGGGCTGACCCTCACTGTGGACATGCAGGGAACTGGCGTCCACCTGCAGCAGCCAGACCTCTGGGGACAGGACTGTCAGCTCTGCCCCTGCTCTGCCAGGCCAGCTGCAACACCGGCTGGATGGGGTGGGGAGGGTAGGGGGCTACATCGGCCCCCTGGTGGGCTGCTGGCCTGCGGGCCTCAGACCAGGCACTCCCTCCCAGGACTGAGCAGTGGGGCCTGGGCCCACTGGCCACATCAGCCAGGCCATTTTAGCTCCTTTTTTTTTCTAAAACAGTGCCCTTGTTATCCTGTATATAAGTGGAGATTTGGAAATAATAAATCACCAAAGTGCAAGAGAACAACTTGGGTTGTCCAGGGTGTCTGTCACTGGGGTGGGGGAGCTGGGACTGAGGAGGAGGTGGGCCAGCCCAGTGATGATGAGGAGGCGGTCATGGTCACTAAAGCAGCTGCAACAGAAGAGGGGGTGGCTTTACCTGGGCAAGACCTTGCCCACCCTGGCTATGTGTGGGGGTGAGGGGGGGACAATGACAAGGAAAGCTATGGAGGTTTTCGGTGACCTGGGTGGGGTCTCTTGAAGGTTGGGGTCCCTGGGGCCAGATGACCTTTAGCGCCGGAATGAGTTTTTGGGGCACTGGGGTCCTCCAAACAGGGAAGCTGAGAGGTCAGTTGTAGAGGAGAATGGGAGTGTGGGAGCTGAAGTCGGGCTGGGAGGTTTAGGAGTACTGGTTGCGGTGGGAGGGTGAAGTCCTTGGTGCTCACGGTTCTTTGGGGCTGGTGGTCTGTGCAGCGAGCGGCTCGGGGCGGGGCCCGGTTTTCCCGGTGGGCGGGGCGGGGTCGCGGGCGCGAGCGCCGCTCCCTGCGCAGCCTCCGCCCCCCGCAGCGGCCCCGCCCCCCCCCCCGTCGCCATGGGAACAGCCGCGGCGGCCCGGCTCGCGCGCTGCTCGCCTGCCTCGGTCTCCGCGGCTCCAGGGGCGGGTGGGGTGGGCAGAGCAGGGGCCGCCGCCGCGGAGAGGCCAAGAGCGGACAGGGTGCGGGTACCGGAAGACAGCGAGGCTGCCGGGCGTTGGGTCCCGGTCCCGGTTCAGGCCAGGGTGAGGGGCGCGGCGGGACGGGGGTGGTGGGGGAGGGGGGGTCCCCGGGATGCAAGAACAAAGGGAGTGGGGCGGGCGAGCCGGGTCTAGCCCCCGCCACCTCCCCGGATCGCGCTTTCGCACCTGTTGTGCGCGGACCAGTCGGATCGGGGTTTCCTCTCCTTGTTCATAGCGTCCCCACCTGCGAGCACGCCCGGAGTTGGGTGCCCGCGGGCCGGGCATGGGCGTAGCCCCGGGACTGAGGCGCAGGCGGGGGCTGAGGCTCGGCAGGGAGTGGGGGGGTGGCGGCGGGAGGGGATGACACGGGGGCGAGGGAGGTCGCAGCTTCATCCCCGCATCCCGGGCGGGCCTCTCCTCCCCAGGGCGCGCGGCGATGTGAGCCATGAGCGCGACGTGGACGCTGTCCCCCGAGCCGCTGCCGCCGTCTACGGGGGCCCCCGGTGGGTGCGGGCCTGGACGCGGAACAGCGCACCGTGTTCGCCTTCGTGCTGTGCCTGCTCGTGGTGCTGGTGCTGCTGATGGTGCGCTGCGTGCGTATCCTGCTCGACCCCTACAGCCGCATGCCCGCCTCGTCCTGGACCGACCACAAGGAGGCGCTCGAGCGCGGGCAGTTCGACTACGCGCTGGTCTGAGCTGTGCGGCGCCCCTGGCCGGCCCTCGCGGGGTCTCTCTCCCAGGGCAGATCTGACGAGGGGCGCCGCCAGGCCTGGACCGCGCTCGGGATCCTGCTCCACGAGCCCGCAGCCCGAGTGGGGAGGGCATGAGGAGAAGTCCAAGCCCTCCCCCTCAGACCCCTCCCATCTTCCCTCCTGGCCAGGCCGGAGCCCCACTTCGTGCCTTTATGCTGCCCTGTCCCACCCCCTCCGCCCCCAGCGTATAGGTGTTTCTCTGCTGTTGTCCTGCCGCCTAGCAGCATGAGTGTCCTGTCCACTCCTGTATTCGGAGACCCCCGTATCCTTTCCCTTTCTCCTTATTCTGTAACCATCCTCACTCCCCACCGCGCGCAACCCCGCCCCTAAGCGCTGAGCCCCTCCTCGGGCTCCGGCTTGCGGGGCAGGCTCTCCTAGGCTCACAGGGTGGGATACTGCATACCAATATGCCCTGCGCGGCCTGCCCCGGAGACATAGCCTGAAGAGCGACAATGGCTGCTGTGTCCAGGATGGGTGGCTCCTTCCACGAGAGGAGAGGGCAGACAGGTTCCCTCGAGCCCCCAGCCCAGGCCCCAGTTCAGGTCAGCGCGCCGCGCCCCTCTGTCTGTTACCACCTCCACCCTTCTTTGGCTCTCCTGCTACCTCCCACTGATCCCTCTGCCACACCCCCTCCCCAGACCCTCCCCTGGCCTCTCACTCCTCCTTGCCTCTGAGCCCATGCTGTTAATAAAAGCTATTATTGAGCGCTTACTGCATGCCAAGCAGTGTGCTGAGGTAGAGACTCTGCACTTGGCCTCTTGTATTTTCAGGATCCTGTTAGCATCGTCATTCTACAGGCCTGGGGACTCGGGTCTAGAGAGGTTCAGTGACTTGCCAGAGCTAGAATCTGAACCCAGGTCTGACTTTTGCACGCTCTTAAGAGCTGCCCAGGGCTGAGAAACACCCAGATGCATGCTCTGGGGAACTGAGGCTAACCGTCTCTAATTCTCCCCATTCTAGAAAGAGCCAGGACCACCGTTCCTTCCCTTAACTTGGGGCAACTTAGCCTGGTAGGGAGCTAGGATGGGGCACCCTCAGCCAGCCCTGGAGGTTGTCTCTGAGACCTGACGTGGCCTCCTGGCACTGTGACCATACCTGCAGCCCCAGACCACTCTGACCTGATCCCTCCATCCCACCATCAACTTCAGAAACCTCAGGTCTGGTCTGGTGTGGTGGGGCCGTGGTCACAGAGTGGGCTGGCTCCGTTCCATGACCCGCCTGGGAGAAGTGTTGTGCGCCCCAGGAGAGCCATGTGCAGTGTGTGTGGGGGAAAACTGAGTGTTGCTATAAAAGGAAGGTTTGTGAATGCACAGGCTCCATGAACAGAAATTTCGCCAGCTCTTAGAGGACTGGTGAGATCTGGGGGAAGGCGGTACTGTGGGAGGACACCTGGTGCCTCCGCCCAGCCCAAACCAGCCTGTCCCTGCCTCTGCACCTTCGGGGAGGCTGATGGAGGGGGCCGGGCAGGGAGAGAGGCCAAAGAGCACCCCTGGGAACATGAGGCCTTTGACAGCAGCTGGGAGCCCAGCCCCACCCTCTACCCAGCTCTGCTCCTCTGCTCCCCCTCCAGCTCTCCCTCCCTCCCCAAGGCTACCTCAGGGACTCACTCCCCTCCCTCCAACTTCCTGACACATGGGCAGCCCACCCCTTACCCTCCCCTGGCCAGGGACTTGACTCACCCACTTCAGTCAGGCTCAGACCAAGACCCTCCAAACAATCACCAAGGGTTGCTTCACTGCCCACCGCACCCTCCTGCTTGGCATACCCCATTCAGACCCCAGGAACTATGGTTCTCTACCTCAGATTTTCCCTCCAGCATTTTGAACCCTCTCCCACCTCTAACTCACAGGAGAAAGAGAGTCATTCAGGGGGGTTGACAAGAACTTTATTTACTGTTACAGGACATGGGATACTGGGCTTTGGAAGGGATGAAGAACCAGTGGGGGAAATATTTGACGGCGGTGTTAGCCCAGCCAGTTCTATGGCTGAACCCCTCCTTGTACAATTGGGCTTCGTCTGAGACCCCCACTGTATCAAGCATGTTAAGGCCACTGCACATTGGCTCAGGGACCTTCCACTGTGGCAAGATCCTCATGACAACCCAGGGCCAGACCAAGCAGGATTGAGAGTCTGGAGGCTCACCAAGGTCTGGCGTGTCCCCTGCCTGCCAGGCCTCTACCTTGCCACCTGGCCCAGAAGCTCCAAGGGTACTAGGAACGGGTTCAGGGGGCACACCCCAGCCGCTTGCCAAGAGGATATGGGCTGGCTGGAGCCAGCATTCTCAGGGGCCTGAGGGCTGGCCTGGCCAGTCTCCTCCTGACCCCTGGAACCTGCCCCGCTATCCTCAGTTTCCGACACCAGGCTCCCACTGGCAAGGTCGCGCTGGGGGGCCATCAGATGTCGGTACATACCCGACATGTGTTGAACCAGGGTGGCGCAGGGCAGACGGGACAACTCCTCAGGAAGTGCCATGAGCAGGTCAAGGACCACAGCGGACTCTGGTGAGGGATGGAAAGGGGATGAGTCGGGAGGGCGGGGCTGGCCACCAAAGAACCCACCCCCAGAGTGCCGGCCCCGCCCTCCTCACCAGCTGCGGAAAGCTCAGGGCCCTGGGCACCGCGGGAGACGGATGATAGGTATGTGTAGATCTTTTCGAAGTCCACAGAAAAGTCTCCCTCAGCAGAGTGGCCAGCCAGGGACTCGGAGGATGCCTCAGGAGCAGGGTCTCTCGTCTTGGGGGCGGAGCCAGGAACCTCACGCCCTCCTGGGGCCTCGGGGGCGGGGCTGGAAGCCTCAGGACCCGGGTCCTCCTGTCCTCCAGGGGCGCTGAGGAGCAGTGGCTTTCCACAAGCCTGTGTGGGCTTGGAGGGCACTGAGTGCAGGAGGCTGACGGGCTCCGTGGCAGCGATGGCGAGCACCTGGCAGGCAGAGAAAGATTAGGGAAGGAAGGGCAGAAGTGTCCCCGTGGGTTGCTCCCCTGCCCTGCAGGAGACAACCTTCAAATCCTCCCTCCCACCCTGAGGAAGGCTGAGAGGGTAGACACGGAGGCTAGGGTGACCAGTAACAGGTCAGAATCACAGAGCTGGCAAAGGGAAGGGATCCAGGTCCAGCGTAGACTTATATATATATGATCCTGTCCTCCGGGACACCCCCATCCCGCCTGGGGGGGATGGCTGTACCTGTGAGAAAGCCACAGTAAGCGCCTCCTCCAGTGGGCCTGTTATCTTCTCAGCTAGATCTATCCACACCTGAGTGGAACAAGCAGAAGGTACTTAGGGATCAATCCTCAGGAGTCCCCCATACCCTACCCCTCCCTGGAGCTCCCCTGTCCAGATTATCCCCCGGAACTCCCACCTCATTCCCCAGGGGCCAGCCCTGAGGAACCTTGCCCCATCTCACCTCGATGGGGGCTGGGGTCTGTGTTTCCCAGCGCCTTGGACCCTTTGGGCCACCTGGATGTCTCCTCTGAATGGCCTCCCGGGCCACTCGGCCCTTGAGCTGCCGGAGAAAGTCCTGGATCTGCGAAGTAAGAAGAAGCCAATGGACCTTCTAGAAGCCCAGAGCTAGGCAGTCCTGCCTGTTCCAGGGCTAGCCACTGCTCGCTAGCCCCCGCTGGCCAGGGGTTGAGGGTCATAGGGACTGTGCCCAGGGTTCTCAGGCCAAGGCCCTAGGCATGACCAGCTACCTGACAAAGATATAAGGCCCTGGCCGGTTCTGGCTCCTCCCCGCAGCCACAGCCCACACCCATGGTTAAGTACTATCCTAGTCACCTACCCGCTTCTTCCATGCCGCTCTATTTCCCTGACTCTCACTTCCTGACTCCCACTTCAACCTCATTCATTCCCGTCCAGTCCCGCTGCGACCTGCCACCCATTCTGGAAAGTGAAGGAAAGTGTTCGTCGCTCAGTCGTTGCCGACTCTTAGCTACCCCATGGACTGCAGCCCTTCAGGCTCCTCTGTCCATGGAGTTCTCCGGGCAAGAACACTAGAGGGGGTAGCCATTCCCTTCTCCAGGGGATCTTCCCGACCCAGGGATCGAATCGGTGCCGTCTGCATTGCAGGCAGATTTCTTCACCATCTGAGCCAGCAGGGAAGACCCATTCTGGGGCCTCCTTTCAAACTCAGAGCTCGCCCCGCCCCTAAATTTTACCTTCGCTCCGCCTCTCAGACTTCGGCGATACGGCCTCCTCCTCGCCCCGCCCCTCGACTCGCTCTGTCCCGCCCTCACCCCGCCCTCAGCCTCTCGCAGCCACACAAGGCCCAGCCTTGCACTAGTCCCGCCTTCTCCGGCGTTCTTCCGGTTCCTCAACCTCGGCCTCGTCCCCGCCTCACCCTCGACCGGCCACTCCAAGGCCCCGCCCCCAAGCCTCACTTTCGTTTAGTCCACCCTCAGGCCCCGCCCCTATGCCAGCCCCGGACACATCCTAGCCCCGCCTCCAGCCTTGCTCCCATCTCTGAACTCTTCTCACCTCCGTATTGCTCCGGCCCGGTAACTCTCGGGCCAGCTCGGCGGCGTCCAGCTCTGGTTGGCCCTGTCGCGCCTGCAGTAGTCGTAACAGCTGCCGCTTCTCGCTGGCTCTCCAGGCCGCGGGGCCAGTCACCTCCACCAGATAGCGCCTCGGGATCGCTCGCCGCCGCTGCGGTGGCTTCATGCCGGTGAGGCGGGTGAGGGCGTCGGCGTCGTTCCGGAGTGTTTCCTTGGTGGGCGGGGTTACGGTGGCCTCTGGGTCCAAATAACCCCGCGCGGAAGCAGAATTGGATGGGGGCGTGGCTCTGCGTTTGCAGGCCGTAGGGAACTGCCTACCCCGGAAGCGATGGGGACTGGTATCTAACTGAAGCTAAAGCGAACGAGACCCCACCGCCCGCATTCTGTCTCATTCGTGAACTGGAGCCGAGACCTTAGATCTCATCCCTTCCCTCCATTCCAGGAATAAGTCTTGTGAAACTCCTGTTATGTGCTTTGTAGCCAAGAGCCTCAGCTGTGGGGTCGGATAGCCCAGACTGGTGATTAAGTGATGTGGCCTTGCCGAGCCTGTTTCCTCAGCCGTAAAATGGAGCTAAAATCTCGCCCTTGTCTATGCTCTGAGGAGGGTGAGGTCAGGCAGGAGGGATTTAAGGACCTTAAGGCTAGACGGAGAGGAGCTTGGAGCAGAGACTTGAGCTCGAGGTCTTAGCAAGGGCAGGGTCCGACCGGTGGGAGTGGAGACTGAGAAGGCCGGTGAGCTGGTGCAGGTTTGGAGGAGGAGACGAGGCTATTTAAGCTGGTGGGATTGGGTGTTCCCTTTTGTTAGGGATAAAATGTCCGTGGGCGGTATCTGCACACGTGTATAAGGGCGTGTGAGCCCCGCCTCAAAGCCCTACCCTTCCAGTCTGAACCTCTTCCTGCCTGGAATCCCCATCCCCGTGCCAAGCGCACGCGCGGACCTCAGAAAGCCGCAGTCCAGACCGGAGGTTTATTTTGGGCCCAGGTGGGAGGGTGGGAGGAGAAGCAAGGAGGGCGGGGCGCAGCGATCGTAGTCTCGTCGAGTATCGTAGTCCCCCGAGGCGGGCCTGATACGAGGCCGTGGCTGGTTTGTCTTCGGACCCTGCTGGGGGCGCGCCATCTCTGGAAAGAGGAGACTCAGGCTAAGTGGGGAGAGGACGCTAAGGCTGGTTAACCTCTTCTCAACCCATCGCCGGCCGCCCCATCAGTCAGCATGGCTGGGTGAGAATGGATGCTAAGTCTGAAACCCGAATTCTCTTTGCCTAGTGCCTGTGTGAGGTGTTGAGAACCTTTCTCATGACACTAAACCCGCAGTCGGCTACGGGTCACCCACTACCTGAGTTTGAATCCCAGTTACACTAAATTTTTGTGACCTTTATCAAGTCCATTTCAGAGAGTGCCTCATTTTCCTTCTAATATGGGGATTGTAGTAGAAAGTTGTTACAAGGATTAATATGCGTTAATCATTTGGAAGTCCGCCTGGCAGAAAGAACGGACTATGAAGCTCATTATCATCCCCTCCCTCCTCCATCTGTCCTAACCGGCCCCACGTTACACTCCCCCTCCTTCCTGTGCCCCGACACTTACCTGCCTCACTGGGGCCTCCTGGGCGGGGGACCGCTGGGCGAGGCTCTCGGGGGCTGACCGGGGAGTTGAGGCGCTGGAGAAGAGAGGGAAGCTGAGAAGTAGGGGTTGCGGTGCGCAGAGCCGGAGCTAGGGCGACCCCTGGAGGCTGCTGCGGGCGTAGCGGAGGCCGGTCTAGGGATGTTGAGGGCGGAGCAGGCCGACGCGCTGGAATAGACTGGGGGCCAGAGGGAGATCCTGGAGGGTGGAGATTGGTACCTGAGTGCGCGCACACGAGGCTGAGGCCGGCGGCCACAGCGGCGCCCAGCACGAAAGCGGCCAACACTAGCGCTACCACCGGCGCGGGCTCCAGGGCCTCCGGGGCTGGCGCGGGAGACTTGGGGCGCACAGCTCTGCCGGGGAAGCCCTTGGGTAGCCTTGTGAGAAGTACAACGCTAAGACTGGGATCAGGCCTCAGATGTCCTCCCCACCCCTCTTCTGGACCCCAGAGATCCCCCCGCTCACTGGGGGGCAGCCGTGGCACAGTCACCACGATGGGCTGCGTCAGTGTGTGCAGGTGGGGGCTGTCAGCACCCAAGCTTTCATCGCTGCCACTGCCGGCGCCCGCGCACGCCTCATCCTGAGGCAGACACTGCAAGGAGAGGGGGCACAAGAGACGGGAATGTCAGGGGCTGGACTCCACGGACTGGGCCGCAGGCAGATCTAAGTGTCTGGCACTCTGTTGCAACCAGGGATCGCATCACTAGAATCCTGGAAATCTGGCCCCTTCGGACGTCTCTGCCCCCAACCCCAGCCTGAGACCCAGTACCTACTCCCAGTTTCGAGATACCACCGCCCCCAGGTCCAAAAGCGCCCAGATGCCTAAACCCTAAGGAGTTTCTCCCTCGGATGTCAGAGGCACTCGCCCAACCCCTGATGGGCCTGGGCGCCCAGGTTCCCGGTCCTGCGCTCCTGCGCCCGCGCACCGGCAACAGTGGAGGCAGGGTCAAAGGCGCAGGCGTCCAGCGGGCTGGGCGGCGGCGGCGGCGGCAGCGACTCAGTTGGCAGTGCAGGAATTGCACAGAGGCGTTGAAGACCGGGCGCAGGCGGAAGCTGAAACGCGCAGGACGGGCGGCACCGAGGAGCGGCCGCGGTGGCGGGAAGGTGACTGAGGAGTCGGCGGAGCAGCCCCCGCGCAGCAGCGCCAGGGCGGGGCCCAGGGCCGGGCGCGAGGACGGTGTTACGGAGCAGCGGTGCAGGGCCAGGCCCCAGCGCGGGGAGGGACGGGCCAGGGCCGCCTGGGGGGCGGGGTCGCCGTCAGGATCCGCAGCCCCCACCAGCCCTCACCCAGCCTCCGTGCGTCCCGCGTCTACCTGCACAAACACGCGGCTGTCCGCTGGGACCTCGAGCGGCCCCGCACGGCGCGGGAAGGCGTCCTCCGCGTCGGACAGCTCCAGATTGAAAAGGGGTCGGCGCAGCCAGGGCCCGGGCGCCGCAGGGAACGGGGGCTCTGGCGGGGAAAAAGGGCGGCACAGGAGAGGGAGGACGCGCTGTCTCTTGGTTCCCCCGGCCAACCTCCCCGCCTCCCCTGCCGCCTTTGGAAGATGGATGCAGTTGTGGTGGAGGATTCACCTGCGCTCGGCTCTGTGCCTCATGCCATCAGCCATAAAGCTGCCGTGATGTACCCCCTGGAGACCCCCAGGACGTTCCAGCCCAACCCGAGCCTGGACGCAAAGCTGCACCTTCCTGGGGAGGCGCCCCTTTTCCCAGACCTCGTCTTCTCCACCTACAGTAGGCAAAGGATCCCTGGCGGGGAAGGCGTCTGAGGGGCGCCTGGCAGTGGATGGTCAGTCTGAGTAAGCGCAAAGGTCCCCCCCTACCCCCACCCACCCAGGACCAGGGACTGCTTTGGGGTCACAGCAGGGCCGTCTAAGGGGGACGATGCTGACCCCACCCTTTCCTTTCTACGAGTTGGGGAGAACAGGAAGGTGGTCTTCCTCCAGCTGTTTCAGCACCATGGAAGCCCAGCCTGGCCACCAGGGTCTGGGCCTTTTCCCCATGTCTGGTTCCTCACTTCTGGACTGAGGGCAGCAGCAGCAAAGGGAATAGGCACCAGGGAGCCCCTACTGGGGTGTGTGATCACCCTGCTACCCCCATCTGCCTTCAGGGGGCACTCAACTGTGTTCTCAAAGGATGTTATCTAAAAGTGCACGGTTCCTAAGATCATTTGTGCAGACCACTCCCCTCCCACAGCCCTTGGCCTCACCATGGCTGCTGGGGACTTTGAAGTTGGGGATCCAAGACAACCTGGAATGGGGGGTGGGGGAGACCCCACCTTCCACCCACCCACTCCCATTCCCCCAGGCAGGGTAGATCAGAGGTTGCATTGAGATAGGGCGGCGCAGGAATGGGGGTGTGCTGGGCCATGTCCCCTTGCCTGTACATACCAGCTGGCTCACTGGGCAAGGCGGTGGTCCCCGGGAGCAGGGCCAGCAGCAGGAGCACGGTGCTCAGCATGCTGGCCTGGCTGAGGTGAGAGTGTACAGGGCTGGTGGCAGAGGCACCAGCCAGGCAGCACCCACACCCAGGAGGTGGGCAGGCAGCCCTGTCCTTGGCTGGGTGGCCACTTCCGGAGGCAAGGAGCGGGGGCGGCAGACTGTTGGGTCGACATCAGAGCTGGCGCCCAAGGCCTGCCAGGGATTAAGGGCCCTCCCACTGGACCTGTGGCTATCAGATTAGGGGGAGGTCCCACACACTGGCCATTAAATATGCAGCAAGTCACTACAAACTACCCCTCCAGCCCCCAGCCCTGCCTCCCCTCACTGCATAAGCCTCTTCCACTTGGATGGCCCCCAGCCCCCCACTTCCAAGGTCAGGTCTCAGGACCCCTTCCCCTTTTCCCACCTTGCTGCCAGGCTCAGGACACACACCACAGACTCAGTGGAAGAAAAGGGAGGGGTTTTATTCTCAAGCATCTAAGGATTTACAAACAAGGGCATTTTGTTTTAAAAAGGGATGGGGCAATACTGGCGGCCTGAGAAGGGGTGGTGGGCGGATGGGCTAGGCCAGGCCGCCCCAGGCCCCTGGCTGCCCACTCTGCCCTCTGCCTGGTTGAGAGGGGACGGCTGGTGACTGGGGGGCAGGGGAAGGGAGACATGGGAGAGGGAGGGGGGAAGGAGAGGCTCCCATTTAACACTGAAGGGAAGAGGGGACACGGGTGGACACTCACACACAAAACAGAAAATAAAGTTAAATAAAAGTTAAACCCAGGCAGCTGGCCTCAGGCCTGTGCGGGCCTTGGGGCTGGCCACGCAACCTTCCTGGCTACCCAGAAAGGCCCCTGGCAAGGGAGGGCAGAGGCCATGCCTACTGGCCCCACACCCTGCCCCTCTCCCCTCACAAAGGGGACTGGAGCAAGAAGAGGTGGCCACCCCCTGGGGCGGGGGACAAAGATGACTTTGAGTACTTTTTAAACATGCGGCGTTCTGTGACTATCCTAGTAGTAACTAGATTCGGTGAGATAAATGGAGGTACAGTGCTGCCTAGTCTAGATTGCTTCAGCTACATCCAGCGAGGTTCCTCACCTTTGGTGTTGGTTGATTTTTGTGGTTTTTCTGGGGTTTTGTTTTTTCCTTTTTTTTTTTCCTGTTATGTTATTTTGTTCTACTGTCCACTTGATTCGCATGCATCACCAACAACAAGGAAACACAGTCCCTCCTGCTCTGGCTGCTTGCCGCCCAGGGCCCCATGGACGCTGGGGCCTCAGGGTGGGCTGGGGACTGGCCAGCTCCGAGTGAGTCGAGGGGCACTCGTGGGCCACTATGAGGGCGTGACTGCCTGCACACGCCCAGCCCTTGGCCTGCTCCCGCCTCTGTCCCTGTCAACACATCCTCAAACCCCCGCATCCAATCCGTGCACCCTCATCCCTGCCTCCTGGGGCCCAATGGACCCCTCCTGTCACCCGTTCCCTCCGCCACCTCCCTGCCACACCAGCGCCGGCTGCCCTCCACCACGCCCCGCGCCTACTGTCCCTGAAGGCCACCCTGTGTGGCCAAGGCCCCTTGGGCTTCCTCCATACCCCCTGAGGTCCTCCGCTCACCCCTGCAAGCTTGGCCAGTCTCCAGCCCTGAGGGAGGAGCAACCCCCACCCCCAGAGCCCACCTTTGGGACTAGTCTCTCCCGGGTGGTGGCCCGAGCCCCCACAGCTCAGCCCCCAGACCAGCCCCCCAGTACCCACAGGCGCTTCGGGGGGCTGCCGCCACAAGCAGCTAAACACGACTTTGGTAAAAGTTTCTGAAGGTACCAACAAAGCCCATGAGAACAAGCTCTTCTCCTCCCCCCACCCCCAAACACCCCACCAAGTACAATAAAATACAATAAACTCCAAAAAGGACCCCCTGAGATCAAATAGAGAGAGAGAGACCAGCCCGGGTCCGGCTGCAGTCACAATGTCCAGCCCGCCTGCTGGGGGAAGGGCGCCCGCCAACTGGCTCATCACTGGCCAGAGACCTAAGTGGACCCAGGGGTCCTGCCGGGGGTGGCAGGGCCTGGGCCAGGAGAGAGGCAGAGGCGGGGAGGGAGAGGGGGAAAGCCAGAGAGGTAGAGTGGGAAGTGGCAGAGAGGGAGATGGAGCCAGGGTGCATGTGTGCATGGAGGGGGCGGTGGGGACAGCGTGGTGTGGGAGGGTGCAGGGAATGGCGGCTCTCTCCCCGACCCCTGGGGGCCGCCCCAGCCCAGAGGTTACAACTGAATAAATAGCGAGACTGCTCGCGGCCTGCTGTCTTCCGTTCACAGTGTCTGTCGGGGGGTGGGGGACGTGTACGGCCGGCTGATCCCAGGACGGGAAAGGGCTAGGGCCTGGCAGGCCCATCTGTCCACAGCTGGTGGGCAGGGAGTCAGGGGTGGGTCGGTGCCCCCTACTATCTGTCCTTAGCCCTCTTCGGCCATCCGGGTCCCAGGGCTCCCCTGGTGGGCAGCTGGGGGACTGTGCAGGGAAGGGGGGCCTGAGGCCGCGTCCCCCAGTGGGCCGGCCGCCACCGTGCGGCTACCTGAAGAAGGGCAGGTGGTGCTGGCTCAGGACCCCGCTTGTCCTCGGTGACTCGGTCTTCGCCATGACATCCTTGAACCAGGACGCCACGTCCACCTCCAGCGTCTCATAGCGCTTGATGAAGCTGTGTTCCTGGGGGCCCAAGGGGGTGGGGCTCAGGACCAGGGTGTCTCTTCCCTGGCCACCTGGCCTCCAGTGGGGCAGGGGTTTTCGGATGGGGGCTGGAAGGGGTCCTGGGTACTCACAAGTAGCTTATTATACTTTGGTCTCTTCCTGTGATCTTTAGTAAGGCTGAAGAGAGAGAAAGGAGAGAAATGAGAGCCAGGAGGAGGGGCCTGGCTGCCCACCCCACTGAGTCAGGGCTGCTGGATCTGCGGGCCGGAGCCCATTTCTTCGTTCCCCCAAGCCTTGTGCTGACAGAGGCCACGGTTGGCATTCAGGCCCCTTATCTCTGACAAAAGCCTGACACACACCGTCAGATGCCCAAGGGAGAGGTAGGTAGGTGGGGGGATAGGTGGCTTCCCACCCACTTCCCCACCCTGGCCACACCCCTCCCCCTGGAAAGCTCCTACGTGGACACCCTGCTCAATGGTGTGGGACCCTCTAAGCTCTCAGCCCTGGGACACCTGTGCTCATTCACAGTTCCCTGGTGAAGGTCAAGGACCATCCTGCCAAATACCCCAGGGCTAGGGGTTCCCTGTGGCTGAGTCTGGACCCAACTCTTAGCCCCTAGCGCTTGGGCTCTGGCTCCAGTCTGCAGCTCCCCACCCCCATCCAGGGGGCCCTTCGCCCCACCCCAGTGGCCTAAGCTCAGGGTCACGTCTGACCTCGCCCTGCCTTCCAGACTGGAGGGCAGGGCTGGGGGTGCTCACCAGTCTTTGACGAAGGACTGGAAGTCCCCCGAGAAGCCCATGTGTCCGGGCAGGAGCGGGGGCTCCTCTTGGAGGACTTTGGTGAGGACCTCAAAGTCCGTCTTGCAGTTCTTGTAGGGGAACTGTCCTGTCGCCAGCTCCACCTGGGAGAGAAACGGGCAGGGCTGGGCCGGCCAGGGAGGACAGGGCCCTGCCCTTTCTGCTGCCACTGCCTGCCTCCGGGCCCCGAGAAAACGCAGCCTCCAAAAGCCGGGGCCCCAACTCACCAAGGAGATGCCCAGGCTCCACACATCAGCCCGGATGTCGTAGTCAGGCTTGGTGGGATCCGGGGGGTCGATGCGCTCAGGCTGCCGGTGGGAGGTGGGAGAGGGTGATGGATAAGCCCTGGGGCCGGGGTGGGTGCGCCACCCCTCCCGCCGGCACCCCCGGGCCCCCTACTTACTGCCATGTAGGCGGCACAGCCCGCGCTCCGCGTTTTGGCTTTGGAGTCGACCAGGCGGCCGCTGATGCCGAAGTCACAGAGCTTGATCTGGCCCCGCTCGTCCAGCAGGATGTTGGAGGGCTTGACGTCACGGTGGATCACGCCGTGCTTCTCCTTCAGGTAGTAGAGCGCCTTCACAATCTGCAGTGTGGGCAGGGGAGGACACCGATCGGTGACGTGAAGGCCGAGGCTGGGGGACACCTGCTTGCCCACCTGCGCCCTCCAGGCCACTCACCGCCACCGTCATCTTGCCTAGGATCCGCTCGGGGATGGGGCCCTGCATCCGTTTCTTGAGCTTCTCCGCACACGTGCCCATGAGCTCCATGGCGATGAAGACGTCCGTCTGCAGAGACAGCAGTGGCTGTACCCCTCTGCCCACCCGACAGGCTCAGGGCCCGGGGGAGGAAATGGGGGGGTTGGGGGAAGCCCTCATCTCACGTTGGTGATGAAAGTCCCGAAGCACTGCACAATGTAGGGGCAGTCGTGGCTCTTGAGCACCACGTCCAAATCCATGAGGATCCTCTTGTTTTCCTCCTTATTCCCCGAGCGCCGCATTTGCTGCACGGGACAGCCGAGGGCTTAGCGCCGAGCCTGGGGTGCAGGGCCGCCATGGGATGTGGAGGGGGTTGCGCTCCCATGGGCAGGGCGGGGTGGGCTCACCTTGACAGCAATGACGTGCCCCGTCTTCCGGAAGCGCATCTTCCACACCTGGCCGCAAGTGCCGCTGCCCATCTCTCCCAGGTTCTCCAGGTCGTTGATCTCCGCCTGGTAGCGCTGGCGAGGAGAGTCAGGGCTGGGGATCCAGCGAGCTTCTGCCCTCACCCCCGGTCCACATCTCCCAGTTGTGTCCCACCCGCCCTCCCTGGGGCTGCCAAGGGAAGTGCGTTAGGTTACCTGGCCCCCGATGGTCAGGTAGCCTGTCTGTTTCATGATCTCCTGCAGCTTCTGGTCAATCTCGATGCTGAAGGGAGAGGGAGTGGGTGCTGGTGGAGGGGGTTCCTGACCAACGTGAGGTGACCCCAGCCCCCAACATGCAGGGGGTTCCAGAGAGCTCACCAGCACCACCCTGAGGCTGGCCTTGCGCCCCCTGACCTCCCGACCATCCCCCAGGCGGCTCACCTCTCCATGCTGCGGGGTGTGAACAAGGTTGAAGGTAGCCCCAGCATGTGGCGGGGCCGGGCGGGGGGCGTGGGGTGCTGCGGGGAGCTCTCGGAGGACGGTGAGCGGCTGCCCCCATCGTTGGCCAGTGGGAGCTGCAGGGCTGGGGGGTGGTGAGAACCAGGGGTGGGGAGGGGATTAGCTCCCGGCTGGCCCCAACTGCAGGCCCTGGCGCCCCCATCCTTCC
The DNA here is from genome assembly GCA_935064755.1 of Tragelaphus eurycerus. Lineage (NCBI taxonomy): Eukaryota > Metazoa > Chordata > Mammalia > Artiodactyla > Bovidae > Tragelaphus > Tragelaphus eurycerus. The sequence goes on along the minus strand of CAKXYN010000058.1, from coordinate 3,395,564 downwards.
CTCCCCAGTATCCCTCAGGTGGGCCAGCACAGCCCCCAGCCCTGGCGGACAGGGAGTGCCCCGCTCCTAGACCACTCTCGGGGTGCTTTCTCCCAGCCCCCCTGACTGGGAAGGGCTTGCAGTGGGCTGGTGGGGGAAGGGTGGTCCCCAGAGGCTGAGGGTTCACCCCAAGGATTCCCTGATAGAGAAAGGACGCCCTGAGCCTGCTAGTGGATCTCAGGCAGGTAGGCCGCCCCTACCCTGGGGCCCCTTCCTCCCCACTCTGCCCAGGAAGAGGCTCAGGGCCACCACCCCCACAAAGTGGCAACGCTGAACTGGGGAGAGAGTGGGTGAGGGACCCAGGCTTCCGGCTGCCTCGCCTGTTCTGTTTCATGGTCAGGGAGGGCTGCCCTCTGGCCAGCAGACTCTGTGAGCCTCCGGCCTGGCCTGCAGAGGTGGGGCCAATGCGGCCAGGGCAGGAGCCCAGGCTGGACCTGTGTCCTTCAGGTGAGGGGAGCCAGGTGACCCAGCCCCTCCAGGGGCCGGCAGGGCTCCAGGGACAGGGGCCAGGCCAGGTGGGGAGGTTGGTTCTTTCCAGAAGCCTGCATGCGGACAGCTTGGGCATGCTATAGGCAGGCAGGCAGGCAGCGGGCAGGCAGCGGGCACCCCAGGACGGGCAGGCGGCGTTAGGGGACGGGGTGGGGGGTGGGAGACAGACAGATGGGAGCTGAGACTTGGGGCCCAGCTGCCCAGAAGAGGCGCTGCACAGACAGGCCGGAGAGGGGCTGGGGACAGGAGAGCAGGCCCCTGATGGACAGAAGCCTCCTGGCCAGGCAGGCCACAGAGGGGGAGCAGAGGCCAGAGTGGCCCTGGAAAAGATGGACGGCCCTCCAGAGATCCCAGGAACCTCAGAGACCCCGGCACTTGGCCTCCAGAAGGGAGCCCCTGGCTGGGGAGGCCGAAGGCTACAAGCAGCCCCCAGGTCGACCTCCCCTTGGAGAAAGGGCTGGGAGCTGGGCGGGGGGCGGAGCTTCTCCCCTGCAAGTTCTCCAGGCGCCGGGTGGCATGGGCCCAGTGGCCAATGGGTACAGACAGAGGCAGTGTGGCTCTTGGTGCCCAGGCACTTTTCGTGCCCTGTTGGCCTACGATCTTGGTCGCAGCCAACGCGAGGAGCAGACCTATGAGGCTGGCCTGCCAGTCCCAGGAGGGCATGGCGAGAGTGACTGAAGAGCTCTGGGAGCCCGAGGACATGGCTGAGCCTAGTCCCCTCCACTGGTCCAGAGGCCTCTCCTCCAGTGCCCTCCCTGCCCTACCATGGCCAGAAGTCTGGTCCTAAACCCTCCCTCTCTGGCTGGACACCCTCCAGGACTCCCAAAGACCCTCAAGCTCTGGGACCCTGGATCCCTGGTAGGCTCCCTGGGTAAGGACCACATCCCTTCCCTCCCCAGGCCTCTCTGTGCCCTGTGGCCCCCACCCCCCACCCCTCACACAGTCCACCGGGCCCTCTGAAGGCTCCCCCAGAGCCCGGGGCCAAGGCAGCTTGTGGGGGGAGAGAGGCTTCCAGCTGGTCCCACAAACTGAAGCATGGCAGGTGTTTAAGAGGGGCTGGTGCAGGATGGCTAAGGGGGGTAAGGCGGGGGGAGATATACAAAGGCCCTGAGAACAGAGATCACACAGGTGGTGCCGGGCCCACGGCAGGTCAGGAAGGCCAAATGAGAGCAAGAGACTGAAGGGGAGAGAGAAAAGAGGAGGATGAATGAGCAAGGATGAGGGAAGACACAGGGCGATGGGGTGGGGTGGAGCATGCAGCCTGCCAGGCTGTCAGTGAGCACACACACGTACACACACAGGGCATGGCACAAACCCACAAGCAAATGCAGCCAACACACCACGGTACCCCTAATAGAGCCAATTCTCCCTCATGTTCTTACACACACACACACACTCTTCCCAACCCAGTCCTATTCCACACACAAGGATCAATAAGGCCAGCCCGCCACCCCCCCCCCCGGCCCCACCTCCCCACAGGCACGTCTGGCTGCCCCTTTGGCCCTGGGAGGCTGTTTCCTCTACTTCCACTCCTATGCTCCCCCACCTCCCAGGAGACTTTGCTCAAATGCCACCTTCTCCCTAGGCTTCCCAACCCTGCAGAATCCATGACCCTGCTCCACTGGGCCTTTCCTCCAAGGCACAGGGCCTCTTCTACTTTTCCCTGCCCGGAGGACCCCCCAACCCCCAGGGCCTCCCATCCCCAGGGGAGCACCAGCCCCTGGAACAGACGGGTTCAGTCCAGGCCTAGCACTGCTCAGCACAGGGTTGGGGGTGACATGGGTCTGCTGAGCTGATGAAGTGGATCAGCAGGTAGGGAGCCCAACCTTCCCTCCCTCCACTCACATACATGCACACACACACACACACACGCCTACAGGCACACGCATGGACACTCGGGACCCCCTCAGCAGGCGACAGACTCCTGGCGGGTGAAGGAGTCTGTTTCCTCCTGTGGGGAGTCCAAACCTGAGCCCGAGAGGAACAGAGGAGCAGGAGGTGACAGGACACATAAGAAGTGGCCGGGTGGGCCAGACGTTGACCATGTGATTGGAGAGAGTGGGGGTGGGATGGGGGGATGCACACGCACACACGGAGCATGAGGGAGGGGGGAGAAGGGATGGCATTCTGCGGCCGGGGCAGCGGTTAGGTCAATGGTGCAGAGATCCAAGCAGCGATGATAAAAAGGCTGGTACCTGCTCGTTGGGACGGGGCAGGAGCAGGGCTTAGAGTGATCACAATAACTGGATGGGGAAAAGGAAGAAAAAAAAAAAAGAAAAAACAACACCACGATAAATCACAACAGAAACAACTGATTTGTCCAAAAGAAAAGAAAATCAAATCATAACAAGGAGGAGGGGGAGGCACGCGGCACCAAACTGCAGAGAACAACAGAGATGGGAGGGCTGAGAGGATGGGATGGAGCTGACAGACACAGGCGCCAGGAAGGGGCTCCCTGGGGCATGTTCTCCGTGGGCCTCCCTGTGCCTCCTGCCCATCTGGGACAGCCACCCCACCAGGCACCCCAGGCCCTGCCCAGGCCTGTCTCATCCACGCTGGGGCTGGAGGGAGAGCAGCACTGAAGAGCCTGGTGGGGACCCTCCCGTCCTGGCTGGGCTTCCTACCCCAGGCAGAGTCTAACACAGCACTGCTGGGACCCTAGAGACCCCTCCCCACTCCAGTCAGGAACCCACACGGACCAAGGGAAGAAAAGGGAGGGTGGGGAGTGGACCGTACACGAGAATGGGGGGTGACGAGGGAGTGGTGGGAGTACCCAGATGAGGAGATATCTTCCCCACCTCTCAAGATGACCCAACAGGGAGCTACATAAGCCACAAGTCATATCAAAGAGGTTAACAAGAAGGGGAATTTGCTGGGTCAAGAGGGACACAGAAAGCACGTGTGGGAGGGGACTTCCCTGGTGGTCCAGTGGTTTATATTGTGCACTTCCAATGCAGGCAGGGGGCACGGGTTCCATCCCTGGTTGTGAAACTAAGATCCTGAATACCACAAGAAGTGGCCAAAAAGTTATGTAAAGAAAAGAAAACATGTGTAGGGAATGCTCTTCATCAGGTCAGTAGGAAGGGGGAAAATCTGACTTCCTGTGAGCTTTGAAGATGTGGGGAAGGGTTCCGTAGGACGTTACAAGCAGACTAGATGTTGCATGGTGATCCCGGGCCAGGTGCGGGTGTTGAGGGGCAGCTCTTGACGCCAAAGGACAGGATTCTGGAGAGACAGGCACTGAGATCATGGGATCACAAAGTAGCGGTACGTGTACAGCCTGGGATGCCCAGGTAGCCTCACACTGGCCTCAGGTGTCCCTGGGCTGTGGAAGGAGGAGTCACTTGATTCAAAGTGACAACGCTGCCACGCTTGGAAGCTGCGTACTTATTTCTGGAGAATCGAGAAAGATGGTGGCAGTGAAACTAGTCCGAGGAGTATGAAGAGGGGGCCTGGCTTAGGTGGGTAAAAAGGTAGGTGGGAGGGAGCCTGCTGAACTAGTGACAAGATCCCCGAGCGGGGAGAAGGGAGCACTAGACACAATCACAGGGGCAGTTATATATGGTCCAGCGACGTCGGGTGTTGTCAGCTGCACTTATGTCATCTGCTGAACCCGGCTGACAAGGACCCAGGTAGCGGGGGAGGGGACCTCTTGACAGTCTCTGAGATGGCGACAGTGGAATCAGTTGGTGAAAAGGGATGTGTACACGTATACAGAGGAGCTGGATGTGGTTATGGTTGCATGGAGTAGGCGCACCAAGGCTTAGAGCAGGTGACAGAGGCTCCGAGGTTCCCGGGGATTGGGGGCGGGTCATCAGATGGAGGGCCTCACCCTGGAGCCGGTAACTAGGTTCCCAGGCCCCATTAGGGGGAGCCCCGAGGCAGGGTGAGGACTGACGGGGAGCTCACGGGCCCCACGCCCCTCGGGTCACCGTGACCCTCTCCCCGCGGGCCGACAGCGGGGAACCGGGCGGAGAGGAGGAGGAGCAAGAGCGCCCCGGAAGCGGGGGCGGGGCCTGGCGGCGGGGGCGGGGCCTCCCGCGGCACGCGCCCCGCCCCGCCCGCCCCCTCCCCCACGCCGCCGTGCTTACTGGGCCTGGGCCGCTGGGGGCTGATATCCAGGTTGAGGTCGATCCTCCGCCGGGCCTCGCGGTTCTCCTGCTTTAGCTTTGCTTCCAGGCGGGACAGCTTCTGCTCCAGGGAGGACGCCGCCATCTTCCCCGCCGCCGCCGCCGCCGCGCACCGCCCGGCCGCCCGTCAGTCCGGCAGACAAACACCGCACTGCGCCTGCGCTTGGATGACCCCGCCGAGCCGCCGTCTCGCTCTGCAAGGCGCATGCCCAGGGCGCGCATCCGCCCTTCCCGCGTGCGAACCTCCGCGCGTGCGTACTTCGTCCCAGGCGGAGGGATGGCACCTCCTAGAGCTCGCGAGTAGCAGCGTACACATCCTCCCAGTGTGATGCGCATGTGCAAATCCCCGAGAGCTCCGGCAGGAGGCGCTGTTTGAAAACCCACTCACCATTCCGTTAAGAGCGGTGGGCAAAGAAAGCAGTGCGCAGGCGTACAGAAGGTGAGACGGGAACCCTCTCGTGCCGTCTACTGCGCATACGCACTCCTGGTCTCTCGCTCTTTTTTTTTTTAATTTCCTGCCGCTGTCCTCGGTGGTCGCCAGGCTGTATCCTCAGCCTCGTTCTTTCTCTTCCCGACAGGCCCTAGCTGGCACCCATGCCTTCCAAAACTGCCTTTCTCATCTCGGACCGTGCTTCGTTACGGTCCCTGTAGTGCTTAATTGCTGCCTACTCACCATAATTAGGCACCTGTGGGAAGCCCTTTCCATTTCAGCGGGGTCAGGATTGGCCACGAAGACTTGAAGAACGGGCGGGATAGGGTTTGGGCCACTGTCTGGACGGTGAGAATCCAGCGGCGTGATCCCTGCCCTCAGCGATGTGGGGCCAAGGTCAAGGCTAGAGAGTTCCAAGTCAGATTGGCTGTGGGAAATTTGAAGGCATCCCTCATCTGTTTAGCTCCTGGACAATGCAGAAGTTAGGACCTGGGGTTTGGTTCCTCCACGTGATGCCTTCACCACCTACACATTTTCTTCAGCTGGCCTAAAGAGTGCTGGGGAAATGTCCCCATCTGGAACCCTGGGGCGCCCAGGTGAGCAGCTTGCTTCTGCTCTCTGGTGCCTGGAGGAGACTCACATGTTGGAGACACCATGGAGGTGGTGAATCCCAGGAGGTCAGGGTTGGGAAGGCTGTGCCAAGGCCCTGCCCACTCTAGCACGAGAAAACTGATGGGAGTTGAAGGTTTCTGATGACTCTCCCGGTGACAACATACAGCTGAAGCAGATCCAAAACTGTAGAGCCATGAGAATAACGGAATTTAAAGGACAGGCACGTCTACGGGAAAAGGCTATGTAGACGACCACCTGATGTCTCCTGGTTAACTGAGGTCTCTCTCTGCCTCTGCTCCCAGGGAAGAGGCTTATAGCCTTGTTTCTGGAACCTGACTGTTGCCACTTGCCTGTACTTGGTCTGGTGAAATAGAAGCCTTAGACAACAGCAGGAGTGGACACAAGGGATCAAACTTATTCTCAGACTTCCCTGATGGCCCAGTGGTTAAGAATCCACCTGCCAGCGCAGGGGATGTGGGTTCGATTCCTGTCTGGGGAGATTCCACATGCCACGGAGCCACTAAGCCCTTGTGCCGCAACTACTGAGCCTGTGCTCTGCAAGAGAGAGGTGACCACAATGAGAAACCCATGCACCACAGCTAGAGAAAGCTTGAGTGCAGCGAGGAAGACCCAGCTCAGAAAAATATATATATAGTTCTCATAGTGTTATTTATTAAGCACCCACTGATAAACACTCCCTCACATAGGGAACATTGAAAGACAAAGTCCCAGCCTACAAAAAAATGTACCTCTCCTGCAGGTGTTCCAATCCTTAGCACATCCATGAATAGCCCACTGGGGGGTCTGGGGAAATGATTGCTTGAAGTTGTCTGCAGAGCTTTTAACTTATGTGAACATGGAGCATTTTCCTGAGGAAGGAGGTGCCCAGCTTTCATCAGATTTCTCAAAGCATCTAAGAATCTAAAACCAAGTTCAGAATCCCTGCTCTCAACACTCAGATATCTACTCTGTAGGTCAGCATTTCCCAACACTTAGGCCTGCTGCTGCTGCTGCTGCTAAGTCGCTTCAGTCGTGTCCGACTCTGTGCGACCCCATAGACAGAAGTTCACCAGGCTTCCCGTCCCTGGGATTCTCCAGGCAAGAACACTGGAGTGGGTACACTTAGGCCTGGGATGGTCCAAATCAGAATTACCTGGAGTGCTTCTATTTACCAGCAAGTTCCTGGCCTCCAGCCAACGTCCTGAGTCAGCCTTTCAAGGGTGGGGCCTGGGATGTTTTGTTTTGGAGATGTTGATTTCAGCCAAATATGAGAACCATTGCTTTCTGAGTTCAGGTGTCCATAGCAAGCAACTTATAAATAGGGGATTAATATCAAAACTGGGGGGGGGGGGAGTTGGTCCCTTGTGTCTGTGTCCCCTAGTTGGAAGAAAACACCAGATGTAAGCTGTTTTGGTCACGAGGAGAGGGTTGAAATCCCACTGGGATGAGCCTCCCCCACCCCACCCCCCATATGCGGTACTGTGGCTGCTGTCTGGGGGACGGCAGCATCTCTGGCCCAGGGCTAGGGGCAGGTCAGCCAAGCCAAAAACACGGGTGTAGTTTTGGTCTGAGAGTCTTCTGACTGGGTTAATCTCTCCAGGATGTTCCACCCCAAATCCACAGCCTCCCAGACAAACCAGTCCCAGGATCTTGCCTGGGCTCCATCAACCTGACATGTCTGTTCCTTGTCTCCTGGCTGGGGCCCACTTGGCCACCTCCCTCAAAGACAATGGTAGAGATTCCGGGGCGGTAGCATCCAGGAGGCATTGACCTCAACCTGTCCTCCCTCCCCAGCTTCACTCCGCCTCCATCCGGTCCCGGACCTCGGCTGGCAGCCCATCATAAAGGGTGTCCTCCACCAGGAGCCCTGACTTCTTGAGCCCCCCACAGTTGCCAAGCTCTTCTGGCAGTGCTTCCAGCCGGTTGCCCTTGAGCTCCAGGCGGGTGAGGGCCCTGAGGGCCCCCACCTGGGGTGCAAGCTGACTCAGGTGGTTGTAACCTAGGAGCAGCGTCCGCAGCTTGCGGCAGAAGAAGAGCTCGTCGGGTAGAAACTCCAGGGCATTGTAGGAGAGAGCCAAGTGCTGAAGATTCTGCAGGAGACCCAGCTCGGCTGGCAGGGAATGCAGCCCATTGTGCGAGACGTCCAGCAGGCGGAGGCTGGAGCACATGCCGAGCTGGGTGGGCAGCGTCTCCAGCTTGTTGTGACTCAGATAGAGCTGCTCGAGGCCCCGGAGCTTCCGCACATGCTCAGGGACATAGGCAATCTGGTTGTGCCACAGTCGGAGCGTGAGCAGCTTGCGGCAGTGCTGGAAGCTGAGGATCTCCTCGATGGAACGCAGGTGGTTGTCCCGGAGGTCGAGCTCCTGCAGCGCGCCTAGGCTGAAGACGGCATGGGGGATGCGCTCCAGTCCGCAGGCCACCAGCTCCAGCTCCCGCAGCGCTGCCAGCTTCTTGAGGCTGTTCAGTGCCAACAGACGTGCCCCGTCGTTGTGCAGGCTGAGCCGCTGCAGGTGGCCAGCCACATCAGTCACACTGGCAGGAACCTTGCCAGCGTTGCTCCGCAGAGACAGCACCTTCAGCTGCTTCAGCTCCCGAAGGCTCTCAAGGGTGGCCGCCCGGGCCAGCTCTTGGGGGAAGAGCCCCTCTAGATGCAGCTCCTCCAGACCGCGCAGCCCAAACACCCAGAGGGGCACCTCCCGCAGCTCCTCACACTTGATTCGGATGACCTTCAGGCGGTCCCGCAGGAAGATCTGCGAGGAGAACGGAAGCCTGGCGGGCGAGTGGAGCAGGCTCAGCTCCTGCAAGTGCACCAGCTGCGAGAGGCCCGGGGGGAAGGTGATGTCGCCGATGGCCTCCAGCCGCAGCGCCTCCACCTCGCTGAGCTCGAAGACCGTGTCCGGCAGCCCCGGGAGCATGCAGAGGGCCAGTTCCAGCCGACCCCGGGCATTGTGCTGCAGCTTCTGTCGCAGCTTCTCGGCAGTCCACTCGTGGTTGAGGTTGAGCTGCTTCAGGCGGCTCTCGCTGACCTCAGAGAGGAAGACAGCAAAGCGCTTGGAGTAGAGCGAGTCGTACTGGTCGATGAGGTGCAGCATAAAGGCGAAGTCGTTCTTGACATCAGGGATGTCGCCCATGCCGGTTTCCTCCCGCACTGACCGGAAAGAGTACTCCTTGAGGGGCCGGTGGAAGAGCCAGTAGAGGGTGTAGAGACAGGTGATCCCGTAGATACACACGAAGGAGATGTAGCAGAAAGCCAGCTTTGAGAAGAGGTGGGCCTTGGTGTGGTTGCAACAGAAGCTGGCGTAGCCCGTCACCTCCGAGGTCTCCACCCTGCAAGCCACCAGGAAGCTGATCTTCCCCACGTAGACCAGGTTGTAGACCAGGATGGCCAAGAACTTGCAGACCTTGAGCACCGTCTGCCGGATATACATGGTGTACAGGATGTCGCCCTCCTCCACGTGCATGCGGAATTTCTTGACCTTTTCAAACAGGGCTTTGGCCTGCTCTCCCTCCTTCTTGTCCAGCAGGGTGACAGCTGGGGGCTCTGTCACCACTTTCTCGGGCTCTGGCAATACCTTCTCCTTCTCGCCCTCCCCTGCCTTCCCTGGCCCTGCCATTGTGGTCACGGTCACTGACGCCCGCCCAGCTGTGGTGGCAGCAGGGCCCTTGTGGTTCTCTCCGGAGACCTCGGACAGTGCCCGAGTAGTCCATGGCGAGTCAAAACACTTGCCCAGGATGGAGATGAAGTGCTCGATCTTGGAGCTGGTGCCAGGGAACTTGAACCAGAAGCTGGTGCAGATCATGAAGATGAGCGTGTGGATGACAACCAAGTAGGGAAAGTACTTGGCATACCAGTGGAGGGCTGTCTCGTAGCAGAGCTGGTTGATGAAGCTGTACTGCTGTAGGTCCAGGTTGTTCTTGAGGCCGCTCAACTCCCGGAGGTCCCCCGTGGGCTCTGAGACCCCCCGCGGCAGCAGCTGTTGGCATGGGGCTTCAGATAAATTCTCCCGGGGTTCATGACTGGGCAGACAGATGATCTTGTCCTGCGTCACCTGGGGATGGGGGAAAGGGTATGAAAGAGGGTGAAGGATCTGGGGTGGCCTGGGAAGTTATAGGGAGAGGAAGCAGGCTGCAAGCTGGAGCGGTCTGTGTTGATCCCCAGCTGTCCTCAGCTGGCTGTAACTTTGGAAGAGTCACTAAACCTTTGGGCTTGGGACTTTGTCTGGAAATAAAAGAGCTGGGTTGATTTGTATTCCTCGAAAATATGTTAAAGACCTAGGGACTTCCCTGCTGGCCCAGTGGCTAAGACTGGGCACTTCCAACGCAGGAGGCCTGGGTTTGATCCCTGGTCAGGGAACTAGATCCCACATGCCACAACTAAGGGTTCATGCTCCAACTTAAAAAAGATCTCCCAGGCTGCAAGTAAAAATGCCGCATGAGGCAACCAAGAACTGGTGCAGGCAAATAAATATTAAACAAACAGAAAAGATTTTGAAGTCCCAAGCCCCAAATACCTGACCTATGATTGATGCCTTATCTGGAAATAGTGTTTGCAGAGCAGATGTAATCAAGTTAAGATGGAGAAACTTAACACACACACACACACACTGAGGGAAGATGCTGTGAAAATACATGGAGAATGTCCTCTATCAACCAAGAAATGCTTGAGGCCACCAGAGTCTAGCCAAGAGGCACAGCCTTCGCAAGAAACCAGCCCTGTCAACCCTTTGATTTCGGATGTCCAGTCTCTAGAACTCTAATAGGATAAAGGAAGACTTCCGGAATCTCCCAGACCCCGCCCCTGGGAGACCCCGCCCCATCCAGGCCACACCCCGCCCCGCCCCTTACCTGGAGGGTGCAGCCGAAGACCCCGATCATGAGCATGGCCACCGTGAGGTACTCAGCCAGCACGTCCCACCAAGGTTTGAGCACCTTGAAGGCGGGCTGCTGCTCCGTGAACTGCTTGAACTCCGCCACCGGAATCATCCTTCCTATGAGGAGATCAGGAAGCGGATGGTGCAGAGAGAGACCCTCAGGAAAGGGCGCCTTGTGAGCCAGGCCCCCAGAAGAGCCAGAAACACGCCTCTGCTCCCCATATCCGCGTTCTGCCCCGCCGAACTCCGGCAGAACCCACAGCTGTGCGCTCGCTTCCCCTCCCCCGCCCCCTAGACCTCACCTCCCTCCTGGAGCCAAGCGACTAAGACTGAACGCTTGGCTTAAGGTGGTAAGTACTCGGTAAGTCCTCACCACCTCTGTTCCCAGGGACCCCTGCCCCGATGGGACTGGGCTTGCCCACTCAGAGTTCAGGAGGGGCATTCCACGAGGCCGCTGCTCCACCGCTCGTCCGTGTGGCTTTCTCCCCGAGCCCAGGCATCTCCTCCCACCCTTGACGCCAGTCCCAAACACTTCGCTCTGCTTCCTTGACTCCAGACACCCGGTACCCAGGCGGCCAGCCCTGGATCCCTACGTCGCTGGACCACAGAGAGTCCGGAGACTCGGGACTTCCGGGGCGTGGACCCCCCACCCCCTTCAGGGGCGCTCCGGGCACCACCTCCAACCTCCAACCGGAAAAGCCGGCTGGAGCCTGGCTCTGGTTACGGGCCTCAGGGGCAGGGAGTGGCGGAGCTGAAGGCTTGGCGGCCCTGGGGGGTGGGGGGCGGCACTGACGAGGACACCTGGGTTTCTGGTGGGGCCAGTGTTTAGGATCTGCTGCGGAAAACCGATACCCGAAAGGCAAGGGCTGAGGGGCAAAGAATCAGGAAATGGAAAACTCACAGGGAGAGAGCCAGGGTGACACCTACGACTACAACGTCTAGGACGGGGCTGGGCTGCCAGGCTCCTGGGCGGCTAGCCTACTCTGTCTGTCCCTGGGTTTCATTTTAGACCAAGGTATCATTATTCCAGATACAGACAGCCAGGCGCAAGTCACTCGGGGGCGTGGACCACAAGCTGGTACAGCACCCTCCCAGACAGGCAGCCCTGGAGCCTCTCTTCCCAGGTCTAGAAGGGGAAAGAAAGGGAGGCAGCAAGGCCCCCACTGTCTCTGAGGGATCTCCTAGGCCGGTCCATCCCCCCTCCCCAGCACCCATGCTCTCCAATATAAAGCCCCTGTTTCTCATCCTTCTCACACTTCCCAGAGGGCACAGTGGTCAAGAACCCGCTTGCCAATGCAGGAGATGCAAGAGACGCAGGTTTGATCCCTGAGTGGGGAATATCCCCTGGAGGAGGAAATGGCTACCCACTTCATTATTCTTGCCTGGAGAATCCCATGGACAGTGGAGCCTGGGGGGCTATCGTCCATGGGGTCGCAAAGAATCGGACATGACTGAGCACGGATGCCCGTTTCTCATGTAGGTTTCCTGGGCCCTGTGGTCCTCATCCTCATAGCTTGTCACTGGCTAGGCAAGGAAGGGAGGCGTGTGGGTCATCGGATCATCCTCCACTCTCCCACCCATCTCCTGGGCGGGGCAGGGCCTGGCCTCTGTCCCACACCTCAGCCAATCGCTCTCATACCTCCGTGCTTCCCTCTTTGGTCCCCATAACCCTGGAAGGCCTTCCATTACTACTGAATGAGGACAAGGTGGAAGTGGGCAGGGCTATAGGATGCAGGCCCCGCCCAGCAGGCTGAAGTCTGGGCAGTCCGCCATACCCCTTAATCCCACCAGGGATGGCATGCAAGGGACACACCTGCCTACACCCCGTCTCCAGGGGCCCCTGACTCAGGCCCTGACTCACCCAGCACCAGGCACACGCAAGGGGGTACATAGAACACAGGATCCCTCACCCAGTGACCCAGCCCTTGCACTCAGTTTCACAACCTGTCCTCAACAACAAGCCTAGTAATGCCCCCACATCCCCACCCCCTCACTGGATCACAGGCTTCAGACACCAGGGAATCTGATAGAAACACACCCAGGGCAACTCCACAGCCCCCAGGGGCCAAATTGCAGCCACCAATTGGGACAACCCTGGGGGCATTCTAGTGTGTACACACCAGTGCACGTGTGTACAAGCTGAAGGGAGACTCAGGACCAGAGACACAGCCATACACTCTCTTCCAGTTCTGGCACCCACTATTCTCCCTGCCCTGGCCACCTGCCCCTGCATGGGACACTGCTTCAATTAAGAATGGTGACTCTTAGCAGAAATGCCACACAGACAGGCAGGAGGATCAACTTCCTGCCTCCGAGGCCCTGCCACCCTTCAGGACACATCTCACAATTGTGGAAGCTCTGCCATTGGCCATCCCAGACCCACAATCAAAAGCAAGAAGGCAGAGACACCCAGGATCCCCAACGGATGGGTCAGAGGCTCCCACGGCGCAAGGTGTATACACAACAGCCTCAAAGGCAGACATGGGGTTATCATTATCTGTCTCCATGACTCAATCTTGATTGTTTGGAACCTGCCATTAAGTTTCCCCAGACACAAGACTGGCCCCCCTTTGTCTGAACCAGGCTGGTGGGAGGGCTAGGGGGAAAAGCATCATGGGGGTGTGGGGACAGAGAACTTAAGGCCACCAAATGCTTTCAGTGTCTTGTTTGATCCCAACTCCAGGAGCATGGATGTGGAGACCTTTATTTCCCAGACTTGGGGAAGTGAAATAACTCATTCAAGGTGTCCCAGCTTGTGACAAGCAGCGTTTGAGGGAGACCCCCGGAGTCTTGTCCGTCTGATCACAGGCACTCTGTTCCAGGTTGAGCAAGAACATCTCACTGAGATGAAGCATCTTTGCCAGGGAGCCTCAGAAGGGGGCTCCTTCCGGTAGAGAAGAGATGGCAGGAGGATGGCTGCTCTGCCTACCAGGCTAAGTTGTCCTTGTCAGCCTCTGAACGGGAAATTGCCCCCTAGGCAGCCTTAGCTCCGCCTACCCACGCCTCACCCTTGCTTCTCTCTCAGGCCTCCCCCAAGCCCCCACCTTGCCTCTAAACACTGGCAGCGGGCGCCCCTGATCCCCCACCCCCCCATTTCCACCCACCGCCCAAGCTAAGCGGCAAAGAAGAAAGAGTGACAGTTGTCAGCCCCGAAACGGGCCTTGGAGGGCACTCGGTTTAACCTTGGACTTCTACACGAGGGAGAAATTATGGTCGGGGTTGGGGGGAGCAGTAGCAGCAGAGCCAGTTCTGGGCCTTAGGCCTGGGGAGTCCCAACCTAGTATTTTTCCAAGCTGCCTTTGCAGAACTGGGGGTTCTGGGGAGTCTTTAGGTTCAAGGGACCCGGAAGGGACAGCCTGGGGAGGCCCCCACGTGTTGGGGCTCTGGGAGGTGAGGGGCTCGTTGGGATGAGCTGTCACTGGCAAGAGGAGAGGGGAACAAGGCATCAAGATGCCCCGGGTGGACCCTAGCTGTTCGATCTTCACTCTGTCCTTGGTCAGGCCTGCCGGGCTCCCTGGATAGCCGCTCTTGGGCTGGCCAGGGCCGGGCCTCTCTCTGCACCGCCCCTCTCACCACCCCCCGCCCCACCCCCCCCACCCCCAAAGCCCTGCTCCTTCTGTGCCCCAGACGGCTTAGGGCTCAGGTCGCAGGGCCAGCCGCACCTCGGGCGGTCCTCCTGTGGGCCAGATCCTCACCTCGCCACCCGGTCCCCAAGCGCGGAGAGCCACCTACTCACCTCATGGGCCAGACGCTGTTTCCAACTCCTGTGTCCCGGGGAGCTGAGCGGCCGGGACTCCCGCGGAGTTCGCGGGCAGGACTGGGTGAGTCAGGGCGGGCGGGACCGGAGCCGCGGGCTGCCCCGCCCCGTCCCGCCCACCAGCCGTCTCGGCCCCGCCTCCCTTCGGACGCTCCGGGACTCCCGGTACCGCCGGAGAGCCGGAGGTAGGCAATTCTAACACTAGAGTCCCCGGGAAGGGGAGGAGCTCGTCGGAGGAGCAGGAACGGTAGAATTCTGCGCTCCGCTGCAATGGGGCGGACCTGGCATGGGGGACACTGAGAGGGGCTGAAGGCGTTGGACGCCCAAAGCCAACCTGAGAGTACCTTTCTGGGAGCTAAGCTATACGGACCAGTCAGGAACAGGTGGAAGCCCTCCTCCTCCCTTCACTCCCAGGTGCAGCTACTTGGCTATGAAACTCAAACAGGGTATCAGTGATCGGGGCCCAAGGGAGGGCGGGGCGCTTTCTCCTTCCTGCTCTGACCACCCAACCAAGGGAGGCTCTCCACTGGGGAGGAGACAGAGTCCGGGTTCAGAGGGCTCTGGGAGGATGGAGTCCAATCTGGGAGGTCTGCTTCTCAAAGGGAGACCTTGCTGCCCCAACCCCCACGATTTCCTCCCCACTTTAGGAGGCCTGCCCTAGATCTCAGACAAGACTTTTTTACCTTGATCTGCTCTGTCTGCTAGACTCAAGGGAGAGGAGACCTGAGAAGGTGGGAGAGTGAGACCCCATCTCTCATGGGGAAAAGAAGCCCACAAGTTCACCAGACTAGAGATACTCTGAAACCTCGAGGGTTGGGACCCCCTAAGCTTAGGTTCCTCTGTGAAATCTGGCAATGGGCGTGACCCCCTTGCAGAAGTCCCTGTCGGCTCGGCCATGGGCCGCCCAAAGATAAATCTTTGTGTGGACAAGATAAGTGAAGCTATCTTCTCTCTCTCTCAGAGCTTCTGCTCTATTGGTGTGTGTGTGTGTGTGTGTGTGTGTGGATGGGGGTGGGGAGAGGGAGAGGGTAAGGATGTGTATAATTAAGGAACAAGATAATGTCAATTTGTGACAAATGCTTGTGTATATAGAGGCTTCCCAGGTGGTGCAGTCATAAAGAATCTGCCTACCAGTGCAGGAGATGCCAGTGCAGGAGATGCAGGTGGGGAAGGATACTTGCAGAAGGAAATGGCAACCCTCTCCAGTATTCTTGCCTGGAGAATCCCATGAACAGAGGAGTCTGGCGGACTACAGCCCATGGTGTCTCAAAGAGTCGGACATGACTGAGCGATTGAGCATGCACTCATGCTGTGTATATAGCAAAACAGGGTGAGGTGAATTGGTAGCAAAAGGGCCTTTTGAGATGAATAGTTTCTCCTTTTCCTCTAGCCTCTGGAGTAGCTCCTTGAGATCCATGCCCTGAAGGTTTATTCTCAGCTATATGCTGGGATGCGTGTCTTGTTACACACTGCTTTGCACTCCTGTGCAATAGTCTCTGCAGTCATTGGAACTGAAGCCCCACGAGCCCTACACACATATCTTTTCTGACACTTCAGATGGTGCCTGGCACACAGTGGGCGTTCAGTAAACGATGGATGGGTGCTTAGTTCAGGCTCTTCTTGATCCAGACCCTGAGGCAAGGAATTAGATGGCAATAGTTTCTCTGGAAGGTGAACTCAGGAAGCATTAACGGTGAGCCAGTGGGGAAGAGAAGGAAGCCAGTAAGCCAGTAAGTGTTAATGAGGGTAGCTCTGGCAGATGCACCTCCGAGGTGTACCCACCCAAGTGGCAGAGAAGTGGAAGTATTGTTGCACCAGCTTCTGTCTGTTGTGGCTGAGGGCTTCTCTGGAGACGGGGGTGGAGGGACTCCATGCCTTGGGACACCTGACTTTCCCTGCACGTGGGGACTCTGGGTGCTCAGAGGATATGGGAGGGACTGTACGGGATCTGTCACAGGTACAAATGCTTGAGTGGGATGGCTTAGCCATATGACATCATGCAATGCTTCCCAGCGGTCCTCCAGAAAGACCCCCTACTTTACATTCCCATTGGTAGTTCATGAGTTTCCCCAAGTGCACACTATGCAGGTTTTTAAACAATTGTGGTAATGTACACACACATAATTTGCCATCCTAACTATTTTTAAGGGTACAGCTCACTGGCATTAAGGGATTCCCTGGTGGCTCAGAGGTAAAGAATCTGCCTGCAATGCAGATTGATCCCTGCAATGCAGGTTTGATCCCTGGGTCAGGAAGATCCTCTGGAGAAGGAAATGGCAACCCACTCCAATATTTTTGCCTGGAGAATCCCATGGACAAGAGGAGCCTGGAGGGCTATAGTCCTTGGGGTCACCAAAGAGTCAGACACGACTGAGCAACCAATACTCTCACTTCAGTGACATTAAGTAATTTCAGTGTTGGGCAACCATCCCCACCATCCATCTTCAGAACTTTTTTCATTTTGCAAAAACTGAAACTCTGTCCTCATGGAACACAAATTCACTATTCCTCTCCCCCAGTCCCTGGCACTCAGCATTATACCGTACATCTCAATGAATCTGAATCCTCTGGGGACCTCATATAAGTGGATCACAGTGGCTATGCTGCTGCTAAGTCACTTCAGTCGTGTCCGACTCTATGCGACCCCATAGACAGAAGCCCACCAGGCTCCCACGTCCCTGGGATTCTCCAGGCAAGAACACTGGAGTAGGTTGCCATTTCCTTCTCCAATGCATGAAAGTGAAAAGTGAAAGTGAAGTCGCTCAGTCGTGTCCGACTCCCAGTGACCCCATGGACTGCAGCCTACCAGGCTCCTCCGTCCATGGGATTTTCCAGGCAAGAGTACTGGAATGGGGTGCCATGGCCTTATCCACACAGTGGCCATATCGTTTTACATTCCCACTAATGGTACACAAGTGTTCTTATTTCTCCATGTTCTCACCAGTACTTGATTATTTATAACCAGTTTTAAGGTTTTGTGAACCTGAGGTAGCTATCTATTGCTGTGTAACAAACTGCCCCAAACACTAGCTCCTTAAGACAACAAGAATTTACTGTCTGACGGTTTCTCAGGACTTCCCTGGTGGCTCAGCAATAAAGAATCTACCTACAGTGCAGGAGACAGAGGAGAAAAAGGTTTCTGTCCCTGGGTTGGGAAGATCCCCAGAGGAAGAAATGGCCACTCACTCCAGTGAAAGCCCATGAACAGAGAAATCTGGTGGGCTATAGTCCATAGGGTCACAAAGAATCAGACTCGACTGAGGAACCTGAGCACACATGCAGTTTCTCAGGGTCAGGAATCAGTTAGAGTGGCTACAATGAGTGGTTCAAGTTTCCCTTCCCAGGACCCCAACAACCATTGAGTTGCTTTCTGTCACTGTCTATAGATTAGCTTGCAATTTCCAGAAGGTTGTATGAATGGGACCACGCAGGGCATTCTCAAGCTCTCTGTATGAATAAATGTGATGGGAACGAGGTGGGGCAGAGGGAGCTGGTTCTTTGGGATGAGATAGTGGGTAGCTAAGAGTCTGGAGAGATTGGGCTTGGTAGCAGAGAGCCCAGTGTTTCTGTGGGGTCGATGTGGTCTTTTATTTTTTAATTAATTGATTTGGCTGCACTGGGTCTCAGCTGAAGCACACAGGATCTTCATTCAGTCTGTGTTGCGACACACGGGATCTTTAGTTGCAGCAGGCAAACTCTTAGTTGCAGCATGTGGGGTCTAGTTCCCTGTGTTGGGAGGGTAGCCACTGAACCACCAGGAAAGTCCCCAATGTGGTTTTGAGTATAAGCAGAGGTGCAGGAGGGCGCCTGGCACTGTCCCCCAGCTCAGGGAGGCTGAAGATAGCCATCTCCCTCTTCATGCTTCTATCCCCTCCATGCCACAATCCCCTATCAAGGTACTCCAGGTGGCCCCTGTACCAGTTGGCAAGTCACCAAAATGACACCCCTACTACCTCAGGCTGGGCTGGGAAACCTCGAACGGGATTTCTTCAGCTCCTTCATGCACCGGTTTTGACACCTCCAGTGCCCCCCCCCCAATAATCTCATCTCCCCAAAGCCTGGCTCTATCCGGAAGCCTTTGCTGACTTGACTTTATATGACCTGGGAGGGTGTGGAGAGTGGGGCTGCGCTGCCCTGTAGAAGGTTGGGTCACTTCTCACCAGCCTCGGTCTCTCTCTCCCCCTCATTCTTTTTTCCTCTCTTCCCCCAAATCGGGGCCTACCCCTACTTTCCCAGGGCTTCATTCTACCACCAGTCCCCTGAGCTCAACGAGATAGGAGGTTCCTGGGGTCTGTGAAAAAGCTTAGGGTAAAAGAGTGGTGGAAGCCCCAGGAAACCTGGGTCCGGGGGCAGTCTCTGCGGTCGCGAAGGCGAAAACTGGGCGAGGGGCATCGAGAGGCCGGATTGGCGAACTGGGCACGAGGGGCGATGGTCCCGCCCCACCCTGGTTACCAGGGCCCAGCCTATCCGCGGTCAGGCGGGCCTCGGGTCTCCAGGTGGTTGGGTGGAGGCCTGGGCAGGTGTGTGTGTGGCAGCCGGTGGGGAAGAGAGGGTTAGACTGGATCGGAGACCCCAAGGGATTACCCCCTCCCCGAAGCCCCTCGGGTTTGGCGTCTGAGGTCCTCAGGCGCAGCCGCAGAGAAGCCGCCTGTGCCTCCCACGCGCTCCCCCCTCCCCACTCAATTCCGCGCGCTCCCGCCTGCGCCTCCCCGGTCTGCATCCAGCGCACGCGCCCCCCTTCTCCCCCGCCCGCCGCCAAGGGCCGGGCCCGCCTCACGGCGCCGCCGCCCGCCGCCCCCTCCCCTCGCCTGCCCTCTGCTCGCCGCAGCCACCGCCGCGGCGCTCCCACCCGGCCCCACCCCAGGCGACCCAGCGTGGAGCGGAGGGAGACCGAGGCCCGAGGTGAGCAGTGGCGCGAGCAGGTGGAAGGGCGGCGCGGACCAAGGCCCAGCTGGCTCAGGGGGAACGCGGCTCTTTGTCTCCCAATCCGTGCGCGGGCTGCCGGGACCGCTCCTCCTCCCGGCAGGTGCCGGCATCTCTCCCGGAGGCCCGGGACTGCTCTGGGGGCTGGCGAGGGGACCCGGCTGTGTGCTCATCCCTTCATTTGGAACCAGTGGCAGGCCCCCTGGCCCGACGCTGGTGGTCAAGGCCCTGAAGGGGCGAGGGGTAGGTGGGTTGATCTCTAGTCCTGAGAGTGAGCAGAGGCAGGTGTGGCCTGGAGGAAAGGCGATAAGGACGAGACTTGGGGACCACCGTGAGCAGCTGCGCTGGTGAGTGGTGGGTGGGTGGAAGGAAGTGGATCCAAGCAGAGATTTGGGCGCCCATGGGTGGTGACGCAGGAGAAGGAGCAGAGAGGTGCCAGGACCCAGAGCCTTGCAGGCAGCATAGCGGTCCAGGACCTGGGGTGCTGATTAATCTGTTTCTTCGTCAGGTGCTGGATGGACAAGAGGGACAAATCCAGGGCAGCGGCCGCCGGTCGCCCGCCCGCTTCTCGCCCTCCCGGCCTTCCGATCCCCAAGCCCGCAGGGTCTCCACGACCCCCTCCTCCAGTAACCAGCGCAGCTCTCCGAGTTCTGGGAGCAGCAGCAGCCGCAGGGCGAGGGCCCCTGGCAGAGAGAACCGGGGGCATCCGGGGAACCGCTCTCCCTGAGGTTACTCCCCAGTTGGGGCCAACGCGGAGCGCTGGGACGGGCCTCCGGAGCCCAGGTACTTCAGACTCTTTCCCTGATTCTGACCCCATCTTGCCTCCCCTCCTCAGAGGCACCAGCATCCCCTTGATTTCTGAGGCACCTGCGTTGACTCGGCCTTCTCCCCACAGCCTCCAGGCCCCCAGCGGCTGGGAGAGGAGAGCGGGCCCCTGCCAGGACCCCAGGCTCCGGCTGTATCTCTAGCCCCGGACATGCCAGCGCGCCCACCAGGTAACACACCCGCCCCCACTCCCCTAGTCCCTTAGGCAAGGGTTAGTGTTTCCATCTGGAAGCCTTTAATTAAAGTGTGTGGGAGCACTTGCTGATCACTGGGCACAAATTGGTGAAAGCTGTTATTGGCTGGCAGAGAGAGCAATTGGCTGGCAGAGAGAGCATATGCCCCATTTTACAGATGGGGAAATGTAGACTGGGGAGAGGAAACAGGAGCTGGAGCTCTGCCCTGATTGCAGCCCCTACTGTCCTCAGACCAGGCCCTCTTGGGCAGAAGGGGCTCCGTCCCCCAGCTGAGGAACCTGCGGCCAGAGGAAAAGCCACAGATTCACCCAGAAGGAGCACCCTGAGTACCGGGGCCCGGAGAGGTATGTGACCTGGGGGAGGAACCGGCGGGGTTCCTGAGCTGTGAAGTATTGGTGATCTTTGGCCTTCTGTTTTGTCCCCAGACTCTTCTGGGTCTACCCCAGCCATCCCCTCCCCGGTCAATTCCCGTCGGCCCCGGGCTGCGGGCGCTGAGGTGGGTGTCCCCCGGGCAGCTCCAAGTGCCCGGCTCCGGCCCTCGACGACTGAGGCTTCCAGGAAGTCAGTGAGCAGCGCCCCAGAGCGCAGCGCGGCGGAGCCGAGCCCTGCCGCCAGGAGGCGACCCAGCGCCGGCGGGAGTCTCCAGAGGCCAACCTCGCGCCCCCTGGGCTCTAGCGTCACCCCTCTATCCTCCCCAGGCCGCTCTGGAGCCTCCCCTGCTGGAACATCCCGGGCTCTTGTTGTTCAGCCCAAGTCGAAAGGACTGCAGGCCCTTCGCGCCCCTCAGGCCACATCCCCCAGGAAGGGCACAGCCCCAGTGAGGGGCCTTTCTCCTCTGGCCACATCCTCTCTACCTTGTCCTACCGCACAGCCTCCGTGTGTCCCAGCCACTCCCTCTCCGGACGCGCTCCCTCCTTCTCCACCGACCACACCCCCTTCCCAGGCCCTTAGCCGGTCTTTGACCACGCCCCATTCACTAGCCCCTCCCTCTTCGGCTCCACCCTCTCTGCTGACCCTTCCCTCTCCGCCGGCCACACCTCCTTTGCAGGCTCCACCCACACACCTGGGTACATCCTTTACGGAGGGGTCCGCCTCTCCCTTGGTCATGGCCCCTCTTCTGCCATCAGTCCCTCCAGTTTCACCCGCTCTGCATAGTGTACTCCCCACCGAGGCGTCTTTGATTTTACCTCCTTTTCCAGCTTTCCCCTCTCCCTTAGCCACACCACCTTCGGCAGGTCCTCTACCACCAGCCGCTGCCCCCCTACAAACCCCTCTGCCTCAAGCAGCATCTGTGAGGAACCTGCCCTCTCCCCTAGCCACACCCCCTCGTCTGGCTCCTTCCGCTCTGGCCACGCCCCCTCAGCAGGCCAGTCCTCTATCTCCACCTCTTCAGGCCACGCCCTATACACCGGACACACCTCCCACACCCCCTCCACAGGCCTCACCCTCTCAGACCACACTCTCTCTGCAGGGTTCTCCCCGTTCAGAGTCTCCCTCTCCCCTGGTCAGGCCTCTGCTACAGACTGCACCTCCTATGGCTACTTCCCCTCGACAGGCCACTCCTATACAGGCCCCATCTCTAGCCTCACCACCTTTGCGGGAGACCCCTCCTCCCCTGGCCGTGCCTCATCCGCACTCTCCACCTTCTCTGACCACGCCTCCTTTACAGGCCACTCCCCCTCAGAGCCTGCCTCCTCTGCTGGCTTCACCTTCTTTGGTCTCACCTCCTTTGCAGGCTCCACCCTCTCCTCCCCTTGCTTCATCTCCTCTGCATGATCCTCCCTCTCTTCGGGCTCTGCCCCTACAGAGGGGTCCACCTTCTCTGGCCTCGCCTCTTCTTCAGGCTCCCCCTTCTCCCACTGCTTCACCCTCTCTCCAAGACTCTCCCTCTCCCCTGGCCACACCCCCTCCGCGGGCTCTACCTTCTCTGAGCACGCCCCCTTTACAGGCCACTCCTCCTCCTCAAAGCCTGCCTCCTCTGCAGGCTCCACCTTCTCTGGCCTTGCCCCCTCTTCAGGCCCCGTCTCCCCGTGCTTCACCCCCTCTGCAAGACGCTCCCTCTCCCCTGGCCACACCCCCTCCGCGGGATACTCCTTCTTTTAGCACGCTCCCTTTACAGGCCACTCCTCCTCAGAGCCTGCCTCCTCTCCAGGCTCCACCTTCTCTGTCCTCGCTCTCTCTGCAGGCGGGTCCCTCTCCCTCTGCTTCACTCCCTTTGCAAGACCCTCCCTCTCCTCTGATCACGCCCCCACCACGTGCTCCACCTTCCCTGGCCTTGCCGACTTTGCAGACCCCTTCCTCTCCCCCTGCCTCACCTCCTCTGCAGGCCCCACGCCGCCCTCCAACCCCGGGTCCCGATGCCCCCATCTCGGGCCCACGGCTGACCCTGGCGCTGGCCCCAGGCCCACCGCCGCCGCCGTCGCGCAGCCCGTCCAGTACGCTGAGTGGCCCGGACCTGGCGGGCCACAGCAGCAGCGCCACCAGCACGCCCGAGGAGCTACGCGGCTACGACAGTGGGCCCGAGGGTGGCGCCGCAGCCTCTCCGCCTGCCGATGCCGAGCTCGCCGCCTGCCACCCGGCAGCTTGGAGCCGAGGTTCCGCGCCGCCTCTGGCCATCCGCAGCACCCCAGGTAAGCAGTCCTCCGGACTGCGGAGCAGTAGAAGGGGCGAGGTCTGGGATGTGAGAGGGCGGGGTCGGAGGCTCGGCTCGGGGGCAGGACAGTTGGGTTTGAGGGCGGAGCTGAAGGGAGGGGCGGAGTCTCGTGGCGGGGGTGGGACTTCCCGCTCTCTGGGCATCCCGGCCCCTCTCCCCGCAGGAGCGCCCCTGCCTTGGTCTCCTGCATCCGGATCGGGCTCTGCTGATGGCTTGTGCACCATCTACGAGGCTGAAGGTCCCGAGTCGGCGAGCCCCGCCACAGACGCGCTGGATCCCGGGCCCGGGCCCGGCGCGGGCGGTGGGAAAGCGGCGGCTGGAGTTACGGCTGGTGCGGCCTCTCGCGGCGCGAAGCCGGCGCGCTTGGGAGAGCTGCCGCTGGGGGCGCTGCAGGCGAGCGTCGTGCAGCACCTGCTGAGCCGGACGCTGCTGCTAGCTGCGACAGAGGAGGCCGCAGGAGGCAGCGGTGGTCCAGGGGGCGCCGGGGGTGGCGGCAGCGCGGGGGGCGCCCGCACTGCGCTGAGCGACGCCGAACTTGGCCGCTGGGCCGAACTGTTGTCTCCACTGGACGAGTCCCGCGCCAGCATCACCTCAGTCACTAGCTTCTCCCCAGATGACGTGGCTTCCCCGCAGGGTGACTGGACCGTGGTAGAGGTGGAGACTTTCCACTGAACCCCACCCTGTCCCCGCCCGCCCACCCCACCCCCTGCTTTAGGATTTGCCCCTCAGGTTACACTTCAAAGGTCTTAGATCTCCTCCCTTCCTCCAGGAGCCCGGCTTCTCGTGGATTTGTCTCAGTCCCTTTAGAGCCCTAGAATTTTGGTCCAAGTTTGTGACCCATTGGAGAAGGCAATGGCACCCCACTCCAGTACTCTTGCCTGGAAAATCCCATGGACGGAGGAGCCTGGTAGGCTGCAGTCCATGGGGTTGCTAAGAGTCAGACACGAGTGAGAGACTTCACTTCACTCTTGCGACCCAACCACACCTTTGGCCAAGGCCCTCTTCTTGAGCCCCTCGCCTTTGGCCTAGAACGCGCTCCCACATCCCTCGAGCCCCGTCCCTTCCTCGGCCTAGGCTCTTCCCGCTGTCCAGTGTATTGTCTACCACGCAGCCCGAGTTTGCAATAAAGTGGAGACTGAGGCCTGTTTACTTTCCCCTTCGCGGTCGCGGGCTGGGGGGGCCTCCTGGGTGCATCCAACCGCAGGGCGGCGCGAGGGGCCAGGCAGGCCGTGCTGGTGGCTGTGCACAGCAGGTTGTAGCTCTGGTTGAAGGCTTTCCCCAAAGTTCCTCCACTGAGGGTAGGGGCGTGCAGGGAGGGGCTGAGGTGGAATCAGGAAATGCTGAGAGTCCCTGTGGTCCAGTGCCACGCACCCACCAGCGTGCATGAATGTAGGCATTCTCATGCCCGACTTCTCATGGAAATAGCAAGTGCAGGAGGGGCCCAGGTGGGGCTGCACGACCAAGTGAATGAACGAGATGTGCCCGCTGTGGCCAGTTGACCAAGCTGTTCCCATACTCTGCCACGAGAGCAGGCACTCCTTGGGGGGTCGGGGAAGACACTTGGGGAGGGATTGCTTGGATCTCAGGAGAGGGCGCAACAAGCCACTTCCTAAGGTTCTTCCTCACGGTGTGCACCCCTTTACTTTCCACGCCCTGGGGTGTTGGAGACAGGGGAGGCCTGTGACTGATGACCATCTTGGGTCCCTCCGGGGCCTCCCAAGAGGGCACACTGCCCTCTGCTTACCAAGGAGGCTGCAGTGCAAAAGGCAGGCCCGCAGCTGAGCCCTGGGCTTGGGAAGGGGAGTCATTGCCTCCTGGGTGGGCCGCACTGAGCAGCACAGGGGAGAAGCAGCCTCTCCAAGGCTGATGGGAGATCTGGGCATGCTTCCGTTGCCCACTCCTCTCCAGGTGCCCTCACCATGCCCCTCTGGGCCTGCCTCTCAGCCATGGGCCTCGCCTTTCATCTCAACTTAGGGTGTCCCCCCTAAGCCCTCTAGCCAGGGATCCTTGCCTGTGCACCAGTGTCGAGGGTCCTTGCCAGAGCCAACCACTGCCTTTGCTTATCTCCCCGAGTCAGAATTCCTTGCCCTTCCTCCCACAGTCCAGTCATCCTGACTCTAGCTCCTTTAAGCCACAGCCCAGGCCCTCTTTCTTCCCAAGTACCTGTGCGGGAAATGGATCCTCTAGGCCTTTCCTCCCCAAGGGTGTCCTGCTTTACACCCAAAATGATGGCGGCCAGAGGGGAACCACAATCCTCAGGACAGGTAGACGGACAGAGAGGGACCCCATGTGGGGCTATTTCTCTGCCCGTAGACCCAGTCCCTGAAGCTGGGTTCCTGCTGGTCCCCACCCCAGAAGCAACTGCCTCCCAACCTAGGATCTGAAGAGAAATTGGCCCAGTCTTGATGGGATACTGTCACCTCCATCCCTGGGAGCCAATCAGTTAAGGTGACAAACTACAGAGGTTCCTTTTCTAAGCTGGGCCCTGGTGAGGACCCGGGTGTCCGTGTTTCCAGATGCTGAGACAAGCCCGAGGGTAGGGGCTGACTTGTGACATGTTGGGTAGCTGAGGCCCCAAGGCCAGCCCTCGAGAAGGAGCAGGGCAGAGCCCCAGTTCTTCCAACTTCCTGCCCCATCCTGGGAGCTAACCGGGTGGAGTTACTCGGTGGAAGCAGGAGGGGCAGGCAGCAACGGTCAAGGTCTCAGTGTTCAAACTGTGTGGTGGGGATGGTGATGGGTCCACAGGAGCTGTGGTGTGAGAGGAGCTCAGCTGTCCCGGTGCATGACAGGTGTCCTGCTCGCTGCTCTGCAGGTATCATGTAGCAGAGCGGGGCACATTTTGTGAGTCCACACCGGGCGTAGAGGTCAGGGCCAGGCTGGTATCTAGCTGGACCCAGTTAAATGTCTCCCCCAGGAAGCCTTCCTTGCCATCCCTGGATCTGACTCCCTGCATTAGCTGGGACTATGCCTCAGCTCCGTGGGCAACCCTACAAAAGACCTGCTTCTCTGGATCTTCTTTCCCCAGGGCAGTCCCCACTGCCTGGCTCAGTTTTGTCTCTGTGCTGACCCCCAAGACTGTAGTCCCTCTGATGGTGCCCCTCTCACCTAAGCCCTCCATGGCTTCCCAGTATCCTCAGTTCAAAGTGCAAAGTCTTTCTTCTCCTGACTTGAAAACCCCCTTCCCAGTCTGGCCATGCCCACTTTCTCCTGTTCCTTCTTCACAGATCTCACGTGTCTCCTGCTGATCCTTCCACATCTCACCCTTATGCTTCTGCCCTTGGAGATGCAGCCCCCCCCATCTCCTCCAAGAAACCTTCTCTGATCTCCCTACACATTCAGCTAGGCACTCACCATTCTTAGCGCAGACTTATCCCTCACCCCACCCCCCCAATGTCTGTCTCCTCCACTGTACTTGGGACCCCTCGGAACCATGCTCAGAGCAGAAAACCCTGAAGGCCACTAGAAGTACATGCCGAATGGAGGAAACTAGATCCTGAATCCTCCTGAGGCCCCAAGCCCAAGCCCCTTCATTCTCCATGACTCTCCAGGGAGGCCCTGGCTGAATTGCCCTTGTGGGAAGTCATGGCCCACTCTCCCCATGTCCAGAGCCATCCTCCTGAAAATGCCTGCTCAAAGGGTGCATCTGACCTGTTCCTCCAATACCAACCTATCTCTTCCTACTCCCACACTTTATGTTCACATGCACAGTGTGAACTTTGCTCTTCCACTCTGCACCCCATCCTGGGCAGCCTCTTTGGGCCCCTGCTGGCCTGCTGTGACTTGTGCACCTGGTTCTCTTAGACAGTAGGAGGCTCCCAAGGGCATAGCTTCCTCCCTTCTCCACTGCTTCACAAGGGGCCAGGGACCCTCAGGCCTGCCCCGCTCAGCGCCCTTTGTCGTGACTGTGTAAATACACTTTATTTTCCATCTTTCCCGCCTGGGCGACATGTGGAGTGTGAACAGGCAGTGTGCAAAATGGTGGTGGGCAGTGCAGGGGGCATGTGGGTGAGCCCCTGGGATGCCCACCCTGGTCCCCAGGCTTTGTAACACTGAGTGGGTGACTGGGAAGGGGGCACTGAGCATGGATCCCCACCCCAGGAAGCGCCAGGGGGACTGTTTGTGATGCTGTTCTAGGCTCCAGGAGCACCGAGAAGGTCAGCCCGGGGGTCATGATGTCCCGGGGGGTCGGGTCTGAGGGCATCGTTGGACTTTGGCACCGTTCTTGGCTCTGACTCAGCAGAGACCACGGGACCACTGTGAGCCCGTAGGGGGGCACTCAGCCAGGAGGCCTCCTCCCCTGGGGCTGGAGGGTGGGGCTAGGGATACAGAGGAGGAAGGGACTTAGAGGCTGGGGACCCCCTGGAGAGGAGGCTAGCCTGCATGGGGAGCCCCTCTCCCCCCGTCACTGGCCAAGCTGGGGTGATGGGACTGCCACAGAGGAAGAGGTGGGGTGCTGGGGAGGGGGAGGTCTCTCTACTTCCTTACAGCTGCTCTGGCCCCTAGGAAGTAGGGACAGATACTGCCCAGGCCCTGGCTGGTTCCAGCTGGCCACTCACACCCTGGCAGCCCTGCACTCAGTAGGGGAGACTTTGGTTTCTGTTGCAGAGGCCACAATGCCTGCACCAGGCAGGGAAGCCCTGCCTGGCCATCTGTCTCCAGAGGCCAAGGGTCCCC
Source organism: Tragelaphus eurycerus (assembly GCA_935064755.1). NCBI lineage: Eukaryota > Metazoa > Chordata > Mammalia > Artiodactyla > Bovidae > Tragelaphus > Tragelaphus eurycerus. Next base: position 3,367,967 of record CAKXYN010000058.1, on the reverse strand, counting down.
AGGGCCTTCATGGGTGGTAAAGTCCGGCCTACAGGGGCACCTTCCTCCTCAGGCCTGCCCCAGAGCCTGGGCCCTTCCCGGCAGGGCCGCTCTTGTCCCAGGAGGAGGCCGGTTAGGAGGGGGAGTTTCCGTTGGTGCAGTCCTGGGACCCTTGGGTCCTCCTGGCCCTGGCTCTTAAGAGGGGCAGACCTTCCAGGTAAATGGGCCGAGAAGGGAACGGACCAAGATGGGTAAACACTGCTGGGGAGGGTGGGCCTGCCAGGGTGCTGTGAGGATCCCCAGCCTCTGGCCCTGCCCTCTGTGCCCGGTTGTGCGCTGGGCCTGGCCCTCTGGGTGGGTGAAACCGCCGACAGCGTGGAGTCTGTGAAGAGCTGGCGCCGACGACGCAGGAGCGGGCTGGTGGCGGCCTACCCCGCCCTACCCCAGCACCCTGGCTCCGAGCACGCGGGGCACGGCCTCAGTTGTCCAGGCCCTGGCTGTAGGGCGCGGTCAGCTCGTCGGCGTCGCTGTCGGAGCTGCCCTCACTGTCCTTGGCGGGCCGCTCCAGCCGGCGAAAGAAGCGCGCGTCGCGTGGGGACAGAGGGTAGAGCGCGTCCTGCAGCGCGGCGCCCACGCCCACGCCCAGCAGCTCCTCGTCGGACGACGGTAGCGAGTCCTCGTCCAGGTGCCGCGCCAGGCCCAGCCCGTCGAAGGCCAGCGGGTCCTCAAAGGGCGGCGGGCCCTTCAGCAGCCGAACCTGGGGCGGGGGGTTGGGGTGAAGTGGGACCCCCGCGCTGGAGGCGTGCATGGATGTCCCCATGGACGGAGTCGGGCCGCCGGGCCCCCCTTCTCTCCTGCTCCCCGGAACGCCGACGCCCGACCCATCACTGGCCACGGCCACCGGGGCTCTCACGCCCCTCCCGCGCTCACCTCGGCCTTCAGCTCCTCGATCTGGTCCTTGAGCTCGCGGATGTACTGCGACGAGTCCGAGTGGTTCAGCTGGCCCTGGATGCGGCCCTCCTCTCTCTGAGGGCGGGCCGTGCCAGTCAGCACGGGGTCCGGTCCCCGAGCCAGTCCGCGGCGCGCCCCGCCCTGGCCTCACCGCTCACCTGGATCTCCAGCTCCGCAATGCGCTGCCGCATCTCAGCCACCGCCGCCATGCTGTCCGCCTCCCGCAGGCGCACGGCCATCACCTCCTCCTTGCTCTGGGGGCGGGGGTGGGGGAAAAGGGGTCAAGGGGCGCGGCAGGGCTTAGGGGATGAGGGGAGTGGGGGTGCGGGCACCTTGCACTCGGCCTCAGCCTGCTTGCGGCGGCTCTCGCTGAGCTGCGTCTGCAGCCCCTTGTTCTGTGCCGCCAGGTACTGCAGCTTCTCTTGCAGCGCCGCGCGCTCAGCCTCCACACGGTTCAGCAGGTTGCGGTGGATGTGGTCCTGGGGGCGGATGGGCAGGGGTCAAGGCCTTGCCGAGGGCCCGACCCCGGGCGCCGGATTCCCTCCCTGGGCCGGCCTCGGCCCACCTGCGTCTCGAGCTCCACCACGCGCTGCCGCAGCTCTCGACCCTCGGCCAGCGCCTGGGCCTCGCGCAGCCGCACGCTCATCAGCTCGTCCTGCAGCTCTCCCAGGACCAGCTTCCGCGGGGACTCCTTCCAGCGGCCACCACGGGACAGGTGGGCCTGCGGGGAGAGGTCGGCGGTCAGCCTGTGCCCGGAGCACGAGGCCGCTTCGACCCCCTGGAACGAGGCCCGCCCTCACCTGCCAGGTGTCCGAGAGCTCCTGCAGCTGCAGCTTCAGCTCCCGCGCCGAGGCCACCGCCTCACCCTCCCGAACCTTGAGCGCCTTCAGCTCCTCCTGAAGCCGAGCCACGTTGTTCTCATCGGGCAGCGAGTTGTTCCTCTGCAGGGAAAGGAGCGCTCAGAGCTGCCCGCAGGCCTCACTCCCCGGTCCCCTCTCCTCTGGGCTTCACCACCGGCAGCCGGGCTGGGAGAGGGTGCATACTGGACGCCCAGATGCCCAGCGGAATGAGGAGGAGGCCCCAGGGGAGGAGACCCCACCCTCGCAGCCCCTGCTGGAAATCCTGGTCTGTAAAGCCGGCTGTAGTAACAGCACCTGCTCTCTCAGGGGCCTGATCCAGGGCAACCCCCACACCACACGTGATTGTTGATAACACCAGGAGGGCAGCGAGGCCAGGTGCTCCTCACCTGGGAATCTGAGATCCTTGCCCTCCCAGCCCAGACCTGGCCCAGCAGAAGCTGAGCAGATGGCAGGTTTCAGCACTGTCCCTGGGGACAGAGGGCCGGCCTAGGCACTATTCTGGCCTCCCAAGGGCTCAGTGATGAGAGATTTGTGCTCCAGCCTCTTGGACCAAAAGCCAGCTCGCTGCAGGAGGTTCTCGCTGCCCCTTGTCTGGGAGTTGGGGGAGGGTGGTGGAACTTCTGGGCCCACATTTCCCTCTGATGTAGAGAGGAGAGAGGAAAGCCCAGTCTGGGTGGTGGGTCTGTTAGGGACTGTGAGGCCGATGGCCCCATGCAAGGCTGTGGCAGAGACACCCCACCTAGGAGGACACCCCAAACTGCAGCTTGAAGCTGGGGGGGACGTGGCTTCTGCTAGTGGGTGAGTACTGCCCTCTGGTGGCCAGGGCATTTCCCTTCTGGCAGCTCAAGGGAATTAAGACAATAACCAGGGTGGAAGGAACTGGGAAGAGGCCTGGCGCTCCCTGCAGGGCTGCAGGTGAGAGAAGGCGGCCCCCTGGGTGGTGGGGCTGTGGAGGGGAGCAGCCGTGATGGGCCTGCACCTTCCCTTCCCCCTGGAGCTCAGGGCCTGAGGGGGACATACACAGGCAGGATGGGCTGTCCAGGGGGCCCCGTGACAGCCGCTGTGCTGCTGGCCTGGTGTCTGGCATATGAGGGCAGGTGTGGCTCTCACGGAGTCGTGCTGCTGTGTGTATGTATGTTTGTGCACCTCCGGGGCTTGAGTGGTACATACCTTGCTGTGGAGACTATGGGGGAGGAGGCAGGGGAAGGGCTCTGACTCCAGGGCCTGGCCCTCAGGTCCCTGGGGCTGCCCCCTTTATCCTTGGCAAGGGCCCGGTTGTCACCTCCCAGGGGCGCCCTTACTGCCCCATCTCCAGGGTACCCCCAGCGGCCACCCAGTCATACCTTTTCCATGTCCAGAACCTTGTCCTGCATCTCCCTAAGGGCCCCCAGGGTCTCAGTCTCCCGAAGCCGTGACTGCTCCAGCTCCGTCTCCAGGTGGGCCACAAAGTCCTCGGTGAGGCGTGGGTTATCCTGGGGGCAGGCAGAGGGCTGTGCTGGGCGACAGGCTGCGACCAGAGGTGGGCAGCTTTCCTGCCAGCCAGGTGAGGGCCCAGGCCTGGTCCCACCTCCTCCACCCCCAGGGCCAGGAGTGGGGGCTTAGGTTGTGGGTGGAGAGGAGGGCAAGGAGAAAGCCCATATCCCCTGGAGGGGCAGAACACCATGGGGGCCCTGATGCTTTGTCTTGGGGTCCTGGGGACACCACACATGGCCTTAGGAGGCCCCCTGAGATACACCAATGATTGGTTCACAGGATCATTGGGGTAAGTATGCAGAGCGAGTTCTCTGGGAGCTGCTTCCTGCAGTGTGGTCTGTGGCCTGACCACACCGTGGGGGTTGTGAGGGGCAGATGGGGAAAGCGTTGGCTGAGACCACTTTCTTGGTCAGTGTCCAGGGGCTTCTCAGAGGTAGCTGGGAGTCCCAGGGGTGGTGGGTGGGCCCCATACAGAAGACCTCGACGGTGAGGGAGGAAGCCCCTGGGGTCAGAGCACAGCCTGCATCTTGCTGCCTGGGTGGCCTGGCAGGGCAGTTCTCTGGCAAGTTGCCCCAGCCACCCTGCTCCTCACCTGCCCCACCCCCTGCTTCCCCACTGACCAGGTCTTCTTTATGGGGCCCTCCTGCCTAACTGCCCAGGTCTGCTTGCTACCCTTGACCACTGGGGGTCTCTGAAGTCCAAGGGTGTGGGTGGCCCTCTCTCGGCCCAGGTGGGCTCTGGGCCCCGTGGCAGCTCTGCCCGGCTGCATCTCTTCCAGGGGCCCCACCGCCATCTCCCACACTCCCTCCCTGCCTCCCTCTGCCTTGCAGTGACCGCTCTGCCTCACCCAGCTCTGCAGCAGGCCTAAGGGCGGGAGCCCCGAGGGGGCAGGTGAATGTCTCTCCAACTGGCCTGACGGAGGGCATTGTGCCATGGGTAGGGTTAGCCCAGCCTCAGCTTCCCCACTGGCCTGGCTATTTCAAAGCCAGGTGGGGCTACAGCACTTGAACTTGAGCAGGAGGTGGATGCGGGTCAGCAATAGTGAAGTTCTGCCCCTCCGTCCCCAGGAGCAGAGGGTCAACAAGTAGGGGAGGGATTCTCCTCAGCCAATGACCATTCCTTCTCTTCACGGTTTCTCAAGCACCCTGTGGTTTCTTCACATCAGGGACCCTCACCTCACTGCCAGGCCCTGCTGGTTCAGCCCTGGGGTGTGGGGAGCCAACAGCGCCCTTCCCTGCCCCTCAGGGCCTGTGCTCAGTAATACCTGGTGAGTTCGGAGGCCACAGCTGCCAGTGGGTTACCACATCAGGAAGGCAGCTGCTGGGTGTGGCTGGAGGAGAGTTCTGGAAGCCCTCTCTGGGAGAAGCGGACTCTGCCATGCTTCAGCTCATAGGCTCTCCACCACCCACCTGAGTTCATGACTCCACAAGAGACTTGGGCTGCCCCCACCTCATCCTCAACCCATCAGCTCAGGGTGGCGGGCACAGACCAGACTCTCTTCTGAGGGCAAGGTGTTGGGCACTGGAGGGGGTTACCCTCCCTCATCCCAGCTCCTACCCACCCCCTGAGAAAGCCCTGAAACTGAGCTCCCCTGCCGAATGTATGATTAACCTCTCTATCCCCCAAAACTTTATTGCCCTTCCTGTGCCTCCCTTGAGTTTCGAAGAAAATGGGGGGCTGAAACCGAGCAGGATCCCGTGGGCCCTCCTGAGTACAAAAGCCCTTCCATGTCCCTGTATCTTGTTTGTAGAAAAAGGCTGTAGTCTCCAAGGCCTTTGCTGAGTTCCAGAGAGCAGCCTCAGGTAGTAAATGATGAGGATCATAGAGTCCCAGGATGCCTAGGCCCTCCTGAAGGAGTAGAGATAACTACTTGACATGGGTCTTTGAGTTCTTCTGCAGAAATTAAGAGCCCCAGCCAGGTGGAGCATGGTGACTACACACTGACCACCAGCACCAGACCCCAGACTGGTTGTAGCAAGAGGGTTGATGATGACTGAGGTTCCCTAAACATCACCCTGTTTCCTCACCACCAACCAATCAGAAGAAGGTCCACGAGCTGACCCTGAGTCCTAGGACCTTCTCCCCTGGCACTGTCTTAAAAAAAGACCCTGCCTAGGGGCTTTCCTGGGGGTCCAGTGGCTAAGACTCCACACTCCCAATGCAGGGGGCTCGAGTTTGATACCTGGTTGGGGAACCAGATCCCACATTCCACAACTAGGAGTTCACATGCTGCAACTAGAGATTCCATGTGCTGCAGTGAAGACGGAAGGTCCCAAGTGCCACTACTAAGACCTGATTCAGCCAGATAAATAAATGAAAATACTAAAAAATCCCCTGCCGAAAAGGCATAGGGGACTTTCTGGGTTCTTTTGAGCACGAGCTGCCCTTTCTCCTTGTTTGCAAAAGATGCTGTGGTTTCTTTCACCACAAGCCGTGTTGGTAGCTGGTTTTGCTGCATGTCAGATGAGTGGACCTAGGTTTGGTTTGATAACAGCCCAACAGCCCTTCAGACCCTGGGGAGACATCAAGGCTCCCCTAAGGAATCACAGCTTTATCAGTGGAGGGCGGGGTCCCTGCAGGGACAGTTGGGGGATGGGGGGAGGCTGACTGTCTTGCCCTCAGTGTGGTAACATGGTAGGCCGGATGCCCCACTTGGGGGGTGGGAAAGGGAAACCACAGGATCGCCCCGGGTGTGGGGCTGGAGGAGACTCTGGGTCCCCTGTCCCCAAGGAAGGAACAGGAGGGCCAGGAGCTGAGGCAGGGCTGACTGGGGCCAGGTGCCCCAGAGCTCTGTAGGTAGCCTGGGTCCCACCCACTGGCCTGGTACCTGCTGCTCCTGCAGCTGCCGGATGGTGCTCTGAGCTTTCTGCAGGTCTTCGGCCGCCGAGCTGCACTGCTGCCGCACCACAGCCAGTTCCCGCTTGATGACGTAGTTCTCCTCTGCCTCCTGTGCGCGCGTCACCTGCCCCTGAGGACAGTGAGGATGAGGGGCCGTGACTCTCTGCACACACCCCTGGCTCTGCCTGGGGCCTGCCAGTGGGGAGGCCCAGGGAGGGTAGAGGCGGGGTGGGAGGAGGAGGACCTCCCACACTCAAGAGCCTGGGATGGGGTGCCCCACAGGGCCTGGGGATGTTGGGGGGGCAGGCAGGAACAGGAACCTGGAGGAACAGACCCACCCGGGACCCCAGGCTCTGGCTTGCAGCCTCTGCCCCAGGTGAGGAGAAATAAGTCCTTGTCCACAGGGTGGACAGCACAGCATCCCTGCCAGGGATGACGGGGATTTGGGGACAGCTGAGGGCCCGGAGGCTCAGGATGGGCTCCTGGGGGCCAGGTTTGGGGGTACACCTCTCCCCCAATCTTCTTCAGTCCTGGGCCCCCAGACTTCCACCTGCCCAAGACTAAGACTCCCCAGCCTCATCCCCTCAACCCCCAGTTTAGGCCCCCCATTCCAGGCTCAGAGCCACCAGGTGGTGAGGCAGGAGCTTCCAGAGAAAGCCATTCAGGATGAGGCAGCAGCAGAAGCAGGCGAGTGAGAGAAGAGGACAGGCCTTGCAGTTCAGAGCAGAGAAGAGCGTGAGGGGCCACAAGGGGTAAGGGAGTGTGAGTGTGTGTGTGTGTGTGTGTGTGTGTGTGTGTGTGTGTGTGTGTGTGTGTTGGGGTGGCTCAGCCGTGCACACACCAACCAGGGCCTGTTGCTAATGTAGCCTCAGGGTCCCCACCCTTATCCCTACCAGTGTCCCCTGGAGAGAGGAAACCTGTGCATTGCGTGCGCACTCACACGCGCCCACAGGCACCAGGCCTTCACACGCATGCCCCCTCCCCCAGAGGGAAGCCTCTGTCTCCTGGAGAAGCGGTCCCCAGCCACCCCCATGCACAGCGCCAGGTCTGCCCCCTTCCCCCTCCTCCCCCGAGGGATGGCAGCGGCCAGGGCAGAGGCGTCTGGTGGTCATGTGTGGGCACTGGGAAGAAGTAGGAGAGGGAGAGGAAAAGCTACAGTACCTGTATTAACCTATCAGCCAGAGCAGCGCTCTCCTACCCGGCGGAGGGGTTCCGAGCGACAGGGGGAGGAGGCAGAGCGGAAGGCGCGGGGACAGGAGAGGGAGACAGACAAGAACCACATGTCACTAACGCGGTGGGCTATCTCTAGAAGCGGGAGAGAGGAGTGAGACCGGAGAACCAGAGAACCAGCAGGAGAGGGCGGGGAGGAAGACCAAAGCCAGAGCAAGCTCCGTCCTGGGCAGGAGTGTGTGTGAGTAGGGGGTGGGGGCAGGGTCGCCCATGGGAGGTGTGGGGCTGGGGCCTCACCTGAGGAGGTTTGGTGGGGGAGCCCTGGGCCCCGTGAGTGCAGTTTTAATTTGGAGGCAGAACAAGACTCAAGGCTTTGGGCCAAGGACAAATTCCACCTGCGGTCAGTAGTAGGTCAAGTGAGACTGAGCAGGGAGATGGAAGTTGAGAGCCCCCGGCTCTACTGTCATATGTAAAAACAGGTTGGGGGCAAGGGTTAAGGCTATGGCACCCCCTCCATGGTGCACGGCCACCCTCTTCTCCTCCTTTCTTCTGTCAGAGCAGCCCACACCCAGGTAGCCTGGGAGGGTGCCAGACCCAAATGAATTTCTGTGTTTGCACTTAATGGGGTTATAACTCAGTCCTCCTTCAGGCAAAGCTTCCCCTTGGTCCCCAATTTACACAGCAGCCGAAGTCTCAGGGAAACACATGGTGGGGCCCGTGGGATTTATGGTGGGAGTTTAGGGTGGGGTCGCGCCTGGGGCAGAATGCTGGCTGGCCGGCCCTCTGACTGCTAGGTCCTGCTCAGGACTGGGAGGGTTTGGTGCTGCAGGCTGGCAGCTGCACCCCTCACCTTCTCCAGGGTCTCGATCCGCTGCTTCAGGAGTCGGTTCTCCGTCCGAAGCCTCTGTAGTGGGGGGAAGAGGGGAGAGTGCATCAGAGCCCCATGTCCTGCTCCTGTGCACCCAAAAGTCTGTCCCCTTGGAGCCAGGCCATCTTCAGGTAGGAGGACACCAGTGTTTAATGGTCCAAGTTGGTGATTCCATAAAACAGTCAAAGCCAATTCTCATTTGGAATGGCCCACTAGGTATTTAAAAAAAACAAAAACAAATCTTGGTTCAGGAAAACCAATGTGATGGCTTGGGTGGATATGCACTGTGTGAGGGGGTATGGTGGGGGCAGAGGGGGTATGGAGGGGGCAGTCAGCACCCATGTCCTCCTGTGGAGTCGACTTGGGCCTGTCAAGGGTAGAGCCTTCTGTGTTCTGGGGGAAGCTGCTGGCAGACAGTCCCCACCCCTCATGGCTTGGATTTGAGCCCCAAGGCTTAGAGGACAGACTTGGAGTCTAGGTCCAGGAAAGGAAAGGGGTCTTGTGAACGTGCATGCTGTTGATGACTACACTTCTGCGTCCCTTTGAGAACCAGCTGCGCCCGACAGTTGTCACCGTCGCCCCCACCCCGCTCTAATTTTCCAGGCAGTCTTCCTTCCGCCTTCCATGCTGTGCTGGTGGTTTTGGTGGGGGTACTCGTGGTTTTAGGTTTCCCCACAGCCTTCTGGGAAGCAGGGGAGGTTGACATCCACCTCACCCCTAGTTTCTACTCCTGGGCCCTTTAAGCAGTGGGTACAGAAATCGTTTCCATCAGCGGGTCAGTGAGAGTCCTGCTTCCCTGTGCATCACACAGGGCATTCTTCCAGAGAGAAGGTGATGGAAACATGCAGAACACACCCAGGAAGCAGCTATGGTCAGAGAGGATCACAGACTTGATTGATGGGCGCTGACTCATGTCAAGAGAAACTGAGTTGGAGGCAGGCAGGGTCTTGCCAGAGGCTCCTGGCTTGCTGGAGTCAGAGTTGTTGCAGGCCCGGGTCTCTGTCCATCATAGGGATCCAGAACCAGAGTCCTGACCCCTGACCCCTGGATGGTTCTGTCTACTTTCTGGCCTCAGCGGACAGATGGCCAAGCTCAGCCATCCTTGGAGGAGCTGAGTGTGCTGACCAACACCTCGCCTAGCTCCTCTTCCTCCCAGGAGAAAACCCTATAGGGTGTGAACAAGGACTGTGGGGGCCTATGTACTAATCATAGTACTGAAAACTTTTTTGTTCTGTATTTTTGATACTTTGATATCCTGCCGCCTTGCTAATCCTGGAGATACTGCTGCTCCTAGGACTAGTTAATTCCTAGGGACAGTAGACAGCTGGTCTGCCTTCTACACACTAAGCGGTCACACCCCTGCCTACCTCCCTTACCTCTCACACGCCAAACCATTATTTCCCATGCCCTCAATTGTCCCAGGACAGGTGGTGCCCACTCCTGTAGCTCAGAGCCCTGGAAATTATTCAAACCAACCAATCATGACTCTCTTGAACCTGCCTACACACCCTCTTGAACCCTGACCCAACCCTTCCCATGGAAATCCCAGCAAGGGCTCTGGCCCAGGCTTTTCTCCTGCCCTGCCCTGCCCTGAAGCTTCCCCATGTGGCCCTGCACACACAGCAGAGGTGTGCCCCTCTGGGAACTGTGAGTAACAAACTGTCCTTCTAAAGGTGTGTGTTTGTCACCTCACTGTACTTGATGAAAACAAATCTCAGGTTTGCTTTAAAAGAGGCAAAAGGTGAAAGAGCACAGAGCAGGGACAAGGGAGAAGGCATCTGTCCTGCCCTGCCCTTGGGGGTGCTCTGGCTTGTCTTGTGGGACATTTCCAGGCTGGGCATGTGGTCTGACGGTCTGCTGCATCCCTCCCTACTGCTGAGCCCTCCTGGCCACCAGGTGAGAGCACACCCTTGTCTGCATGAGCAAGACACATGTACATGTTTGGACTGGTGCATCAGTAATGCTGCCACTCCTGAGAAAGGGAAATGTTTAAAAGTTCAGGACATAAAACTGTTTCTCAGAAAACCTACTAACAGGGCCAGGACAATAAGGTCCTCTTTCCCCACTCAGATATGGACAGCAGGTAACCTGGATTATAATCTAGGTTCTGTTTCTGTCTTTTGAGAGGAAGTTGGGATGATGGTGGTGGTTCATAATAATAATTTGAACAGTAGAGCAAGTGTCATCCCCATTTTGCAGAAGGGGACACTGAGGCTCAGAGAGGTGCATTCATGTTCCTGGCAGGTCACCCAGCTGGTTTGTAGTAGAGCTGATATTTAAACTCTGGTCTGTGGGATGCCGTCCCTGAAGAAGACAGAGCCAGGCTGTGTTGGGGTTTGCATCTGTGTCTGACCCCCACCCCCACTGGATTGGGGGCCCTCAGCCTCTGCCATGATTCTGGCACATAGTAGGTGCCTGCTAGATCCCTGTGGAGAGATAACCAAGATCACATCTGGAGGATCGAAAGCAGAGGGAAGGAGATGGAAGGGAGTCTGTGTGTAGAGGCTCTGCATGCCCAGGAAAGCCCCTCTGATATTGTGACCTACCAGGAATATATATTTGGTCTTCATCTCTGGTCCTGGCACAGCACTCCTAAAACCCTGGGAATTTTCTTAGAAAGGAATCAAGGTGTCACTTGTTATGTTAATGAGGTGACTTTTGGAAATCCCCCAGGTCACCTAAGCATGGGGCTGGTAGCCAGGTGACCAGATCCTGTGATGAGAGGGTTGGAACTTTCTGCCTGACCTCAGGGAAGGTAGAGGGCTGGGAGTTGAATCTCCGTGCACAGGGAACTGTCCACCTGTTAAACCATGTCCCCAGTTCAGGGGGTGGGGGTGGCTCTCACTCTCATGCAGCCTGGTGGTGAGTGAAAGGGCAGCTGGGCCAAGGGATCACCCCTCGAGGCCATGGGACACTGGTGTGTGGCCCATGCTGGGTGGGGCCACTCTTATCGAGGGGGCTTCCGGGGCATCTTGCCCCAGCCCGGCCCATCTCCACCTGAACTCACCTTGATCTCAATCTGTTCCTCCATCTCCTTGCTCTTCATGGCCGCATACTCCTTCTCCAGCCTGCAGAGAGAGGGGAGGGCCGACGTGCTCACTGTCCCACCCTCAGGGACCCCCCTATTGCCTGCACCCCAGATGCCCGCTACTGACCTCTTCATCTTCTTGGGGTTGTACTTGACTTGGTAAGCCTTGAGGATCAGCTTATCTGGACAGCTGTCGAACTGATGGGGGATCACCCTCTGGAAGTACTGTGGGGACATGGGTGGTCACTGACATGTAGGCCCTGACCACCTGGGGCCACCCAAGCCCGTGGGAGGCCCTGCTTCCCTGGAGAAGGGGCCTGGGCATGCCAGAAGTGTCAGCCAGAGCCCACTGGCCTGGGGCCTTGCATGGCCTGGCCCTCTGTGGGCGCTCCATCAGTGTATGTGGATCAAGTGAGCAAGTGTGAGAAGCAGGAATTGTGAGAAGGAGCTGCCTGTGGTCAGGACTTCTGTCTGCAGGAGAAGCAGGCTTCGGGAGCTCCTGAGGGGGAAGGCCAGGGTGGGGTCTGAGAAGAGGGGCCTTCATGGTGGGGGCAGGGGGAGCCATGCCACTGACCCAGGGCAGTGAAAAGAGATGGAAGAGGTTGAAGGATCAGGGTAGCAGGGAGGAAGCTGAAAGAAGGAGCCCTTGGGGGCCTGCCTGCTCGCCCAGGGCCCCTGGGGCCTCTACGCAGAGTTTAAGCGCACGCTGCTGGTAGACATAGCTTTCTGCGGCTTGGGACTGGGCTGGCTCTGCTCCACAGCCCAGCTGGCCCCCTCTGGCAGCTGCGGACAATGGGTGCCCCTGTTTGTGAACACAACTGTGGCCTTTGTGCATTCTTCCCCAAACCACCAGCTGGAGAACTCTGGGAGGGGGCAGGGGCCTGCATGATGGGGACATGGTGGTGAGAAGCAGGCTGGCCTCTCTCCGCAGGCAGGGCAGCTGGCCAGGGCAGGCAAGGGGAGGGTCAGCCCCAGACCCTCACTCCCTCCTGGGCCCTCGCCTGACCTGGTTGCCGGGGCTGAAACCACACCCAAGGCCTCCAGGTGTGGCTAGTATTGCTATTTGTCACATTAGGTTCTAGGGGACCTGGAGCTGGGGGCAGGTGAAGGGGGTGGACTTCGGGCTTGGCATTCTTCTCTCCCTGCTGCCAGGCTGCTGGCCCTGGCCCAAGTCTGGAAGAGCTGGGGGCTCCTCAGGCACCACCCCCCCAGCCCAGGCCCTTCAGGGAGATCTTAGGGGGCAGAGATGATGGGAAGCGATCAGGGCACTCAAGAGGTCCAGGGTCTCCCCATCTTTCAGGAAGGGTTCACTAACCCTGCTGGGGGCAAACCCGCCACCCTGGGCCCCTGCCTACCTGGGACATCCCCTCCATGTCCAGCTGCATCAGCTCCATCTGGTTCACCTGCAGCAGGGCGAGGCCCACCCGGAAGATGATCTCCAGGCCCTGCAAAGGCAGTGGGGGCAGTGCATCTCCGGTTCTGCTCTCCCAGGGGCCTCTGAGCCCTCCCTGAGCCCTGGGATCATTTCCAGTGGGGATATGAGTCACTCCATCCAGAGTGCCCAGGAGAAGGGGTCCTCACCTCGTACATGAAGATGTCAAAGACACGGGTGGCAACGGGCAGTGGGAAGGTGGTGAGGAAGAGTGTGAGGAACCAGGACGAGGCATACATGGACGTGTGGAAGCTCTGGGAGCGGAAGTGGGTGTTCAGGTCCGGGAGCTGCTCCTGGGGTCAGGGAGGAGGCCAGACACCATGAGGAGGGTGCTGGGTGCAGCAGTCCACACCCTCAGGTTCCCTCTACCCGGAAGTGCCTGCATCTTCAGGGAGCCTTCCCTGACTTGCCCTGGGCAGCTCCCCCGCCACACTGTCCCTGGGTAGGGCAGAAGCACCCCAGAGCACTGAGCAGCACGAGGGGGGACCCAGGCAGGGAGAGCAGGCGGCCCAGCTGCCCGGGGATCCTCACCACCACCCCCAACAATGCTCTGCGTTTTGTGCCCAGACCTGCTTAAGGGATGTTTGACTGGCCTGAACTTTAGACAGCTGGAAAGTGACAGAAACTGGGAAAACTGAGGCTGGAGATGTTAGGAGGCCCTGCTGGTCCTTCACAGGGACAACGGACCCTTGGCTGTCCCCTGGCCTGCCCTGGGCCTCCTCTGGACTCAGGGACTCTCTGGTGGTGGCCAGCTACTTTGCCACGGGAGCTCTCGGCTCTTTGTGGCCCTGGGCCACCTGCTGGCTGGAATTTCCGGTCCCCTTGACCGACAGCACCTCCTGGTCCTCCAGGCCTGAGGAGCGGGCTTTCACAATCAGAGGCATCCTGCCCACTGGTGCAGAGCCACACAGCCCCACCTGCAACCGGCTTCCAGAGCAGGCCAGAGTGTGTGTGTGTGTGTGTGTGTGTGTGTGTGTGTGTGTGTGTGTACACCGGTGCTGCCTGCCAGCCAGGAGCGGGCCCTGCGGGGGCTACTATTTATAAACAGGCGGCTGCATCTCTCTAGTAATCAGCAAAGGCAGGCAGACAACACTTTTCCCCTTCCACCACACTGGGGAGCAGATAGAAAGGGACGGTGTGGGGGTGTGTCTGAGGCAGGCCAACCCCTCCATCCTGGCCTGAATGACTCTGGGAACCCTGAGTGCTGAGAAGCCCCCACTGTAAGGACTGGCCCCTGAAGCATCCTTCAGGCAGTGCTCCACAGCCCCCTGGGGAGCAGGACTCTTTTCTGCCCTGGTACGTCTGGGTGGGTTCTCAGGCCTGGAATTTTCAGTCGAAGAGACTCCCTGGGAGGGCCAAGGTCAGCAACCGTGAGTGTGGGCTGGCAGGGTATGAGGGGGCGGAGTGGGTAGGCATGACCACCTGGGCCTGCTCACCTGTAGCATGTATTCAAATTGGTAGATGCAGAGCCCCAGCTCGGCCATGCTGGGCTTGAAGAGCTCTCGTAGGCGGTACTCCTGCATCAGCCGCACAAACACACAGAAGGCTTCCTCCTCAGGCATCTGGGGGCAGAGGGTGTCTGTGAGTGGGGGTGGCATGGCAGGGGGTGCCCGCTGCTCTTTTCCTGACTTTGTTTGTTTCTGCTATTTACTTTGACTGAACACAGATGGTGCCGGGCTACCTGGACCCCCATGGCAAACCTCCGGTCAGTACTGTCCCCGTTTCACTGATGGAAAGCATCTAGAGGCTGAAGTCGCGAGCCCAAGGCCGCCTGGCAAGAAATGGTGGAGCTGGGACTTGAACCCCAGAGCCCACAGTGGAGGCAGCCTCTCGTCCAGTCCCCACCATTCTCCCCTCCTGAGCCTGCCAGAGCCTCCACAGGAAACCCTCAGCCCCATAAACACTGCACTGGCCGAACCAAGTCTCCCACCTGGGTTCCTCATCTGACCCTGGCAGGTGACCGAGCAGGATGGGATAGTGGCCACAACCAGCTGCCAGTCTTCTGTGCTTGGTCGGGAGACTGTCGGAGGTCACAGGTGGGCAGGGGAGGCTCTGACCCCAGGCCTACACTGATGGAGGGAACACTTGCTTCTGTCCACCTCCAGAGGACCGAAGAGCGGGCTGGGCTGGCCCAGGCCACCTACCTGCATGAGCAGCAGGCCCACGATGAAGGCGCTGCCCTGGCAGTAGCCTACCTCCCGGTCCACCAGTGAGTAGGCCTGCACGGGAACACACGGGAGTCAGGGCGGGGTCCCACCTGGCCGGCAACCACGGGGCATCTCTCCAGGGCCAGGGCTCACCTTCATGACATTGAAGAGGACCTCCTGGCCTAGGCTGTCCTGGCCCTTGAAGAACTCGTGCTCTGGGTAGGTGCGGGCAATGTCCCTGCGGATGAGCTTCTCGCAGGGGGACGACATCTTGAGCAGCTCTGAGTACTGGTTCTTAACTGGCATGTCTGTGGCACTGCACAGGAGTTGCCAGACGATGGCCCGGAAGTGGTGTGGGATGCCCTTGCGGATTAGCTCCTGGAGACCAATCAGAGGGGGAGCGGAAGACCGGGCTGGATCCTGTCCCAGAATGGCCTCCCCAGGGCCGTCCAGCCGGGCCTCGGAGATGGGGCCTGTCCACGCCTCCCCAGAGGCCCAGAGAGCTTGGCTAAGCCACCTCATGGCACAGAGCGCCACAGTGCTCCAGCCTGTCACGGAGCACACGGGTGGGAAGCAGGTGGGGGTGTCTGGGAGGCCAGCCCCGCCCACTCTCCCTCCTCCCCACCCTCCACCAGGCACACCTCCAGCCCTAGACCTTGCCCACCCCCAGCCACTGACCAGCCTGCCCCAGCCCCACAGTCCCCCCACCTTCAGCAGCTTCTCCTTCCGGCGTCGCCACTCCTCCCACTCGTTGGCGATCCGGCCCCACAGAATCCACGTGTCTTCCTCCAGGTGGCTCAGGTTGGAGGAGGCTGAGGAGCTGGACACCAGCGAGGAGCCACTGTTCCGCCGGGAGCCATTCATGGAGCGCATGGACTTGGAGTCGGCCTCCAGTAGCCTAGGTGGGCAGGCAGGGGGTGGGGGTGGCTGCAGGTACTTCCAGCCCCAGCCCTTGGACCCCAGAGAGCCCGGCCCCTCCTCCCTGGGGTCCCAGATTGGGTCTTAGTTGTTCTTCCTGCATGGCACTTGCTGTGTGACCTTGGCTGGTGCCCTAACCTCTCTGAGCCCTGGTTTTGATCCTGGGTCCCTGGAGAGGCTGCCGTGCATGTGTTCCACTTTGTGCCCTGGGCTGAGAAGCTTGGGGATCAGCTCATTTAGTCCCGAGGGGCAGGCTTTGTTAAGATGTGTTTACAGATGAAGTACAGAGAGGGTGAGTGGCTGGCTGGGGGCCCCCGGCTCACAAGAGGCTACATTAACCAGCTGTTTCTGATGCTCTGATATCTGGGGCCTCCCTGACCCTGGAGGGACAGCCCCTCCCAGGCCTAGCAGATCCGCAGAAATGGTTACAGACTCGCTTGTCAGTGCACCTATCATATGCAAACCAACCAATCCAGAGTCCACAAACCAACCTACCTCTGTTAGGTGCTAGCACTCAGGGCCACTGTCCTCTGCCCTAATTACCCAGGGCCAGATACTAGACTAATAGGCCCAGACCCTGTGCCCCATCTTGCTGAAGTTACTCAGACTAGCCAGTCCTAACCCTGATTGCACTGCCTCACCACTTCTGGCGGAAACCACAATAAAGGCTCTCACCCACATTTTTCTCACTCCCTCTGCCTCCTGACTGGTCCTGGTGCTTCCCCGGGTGGCCCTGCAGGGTTCATGGTGCGCTGTGCCCCTCCTCTTGGAATCTGTGAGTAACAAACTGTCCTTTTTTTTGGCCTCACCACGTGGCATGCAGGATCTTAGTTCCCCAACCAGGGATTGAACCCAAGCTCAGCGTTCTAAATGCTGACCAGGGAAGTCCCCAGACTTCCTGGGGTCATCTCCTGATCTGCTGGCCTGGACTTCCTGGCATAATAATAA
This sequence comes from Tragelaphus eurycerus, assembly GCA_935064755.1. NCBI lineage: Eukaryota > Metazoa > Chordata > Mammalia > Artiodactyla > Bovidae > Tragelaphus > Tragelaphus eurycerus. The sequence goes on along the minus strand of CAKXYN010000058.1, from coordinate 3,351,355 downwards.
AACCCACACTTTAAAACAGGGGCTGAGCCAGAGAAGAAGGTTGGGAAGGGCCAGTTCCAGAGTCAGAAGCTTTACTCTTTCCTTCAACAAAGGCTTGAAAGTGCAGGTGGGACTCACTGGGCTCTGATCCCATGATCTTCTCATCTGAATGGGAGAACATCTGTTGGGAGGTGATGGCAAATGCTAGCCTCAGTCGGAGTGTTACTTGGCCTAGGGCTCTGAGTGCAGGAGGCACCCAGGAGCTTCCATTTGGGGCCCAGGCTGTACCCTGGGGCCCCACCTGGTCCCCCAGGGCCCAACTCACCGGTTCTGCTCTTCAAGCTTGGCCAGCAGCTCCAGCTCATCAGGGCTGAGGTTCTCGGAGTCAGAGGTGGGGGAGCAGGTGGGGGCTGACAGGGCCTCCTGGGACGAGGAGTCGGGGCTCAGAGTGGGGCTCGCCATGGCGGTCAGGCTCCTCAGCTGTGAACAGGGTCAGGTCACAGCACTGTCTAGGGACCAGAGACGCGTGGTCAGCACTGGGAGGGGTGCCCGCCCTGTCCTGCTGGCTCTGGACCAGTGAGCCTGCTGATCACCTGAGACATCTCCTCACCCTAGGCTTCCCAACTTGGGTCTGTCCACTTGGTCACCCCTTGTCCCCAGGCACCCCGGTCCAGTTGCTAGCTCCTTCTGCTCCAGATCCTGGCTACTAGGCTCCCCACTTTTATGGTACAGACGCCAGCGAGGAGTAAGGAGGGCCATGGCCAGGGCCTGTGCTATTCTGCTCTCCCTGGGCATGGACACCAACTCTCAGCGGACACCCCTGAGTCTTCAGCAGGGCCAGGGGCCAAGGCTGCTTGTTACTCAGGGCCCCTGCCAGGACCTGCGGACATCTCTGCTCTGGTGCCTGTTCTAGTCAGCCTTGGTCCCTGTCCCCAGCTGTGGTCTGACCTGAGAGCTCTGCCTCAGCATCTGACCTGCCCTGTCTCATCAACCAGAGTGGGCTGCTGGCACAGCCAGAAAGCAATTATTCTCTACTGTTAATTGTCTGGTGCTGCCAATGGCCGGAAGAGCCAACTCTTCCTGGGCTGGGAAGCCAGGGGCACGTCCAAGTGCTGGGAATCTGTGCTCTGGCGGCCTCAGAGCGAGAGGCACAGGCTCTGGCTGGTGTCCTGATCTTGCCTGCCATGTGCTGGGTTGATGCTGGCCCATCTCTGCTGTTCCGCCTGTGGAGGGTGTGATCCCACCCTCCTGGGAGCTTCAGGGACACTGGCATCTCCCCTCTGCCAGCCCCAGGAGAGGTGGCTCAGCACTATGCCAAAAACAGAGGCTCTGGACTCAAATGGACCGGCGTCTGAAGTGAGACTCCCTTGGAGCCCAGTGGAGGTTCGGACAGCTCAACCACAGAGCGGCTCTTGGCCAGTTTCTGGAGAATGGGCATCTTGTCCCCTAGGTGGCAGCAGGACAGTGACAGGGCAAGAACATAGCTGCCTGGCACCCTCAGGTCACTGGGCACCTTCCCACAGCCCAAGTTCAGCCCCCTACCAACATCTGCAAGCCCACAGGTCAGTGGGACTTGACCCTGGCCTTGATTCTAGTCTCCTTTCCCAGGGCTGTCATGGGGTGGGAGGGGGACACCATTTTTTTCACCTTGTAGGGGTGCCCAGAATTCTCTCACCCCAGGACTCTGTGGCTCCCCAGGGAACTGGTTCTCCCTCTGGCCCCAGAGGGCCCCCCGAGTTGGGTGGGCTCCGAGGGCTCTAGCTTTAGTGAGCGGTACAAACTTGAGGTGATGGCTCCCCTCAGAACTGGAAGAACTTTTCCTCCCATTGCCCGGCCCGGGGACCACCTGCCTTAAAGACCAAGCCACACACACCTCCAAGCCAGGAGCTGATCATTCCTGAGAGAGGGACCGTGGGGGCCGCTTGGGGCTTCCCGCAGAGTCAGTCTGTGGCTGCGGGACAGAGATGGGCTGCGGACAAGAAGTGCTGACTTGGAAGGCTCTCTGTGGGCAGGCAGGGGCAGGAAAGGCTGTGTGGGTTTCCTGACATCAGGACTGGGGTGGGAGAGGAGAGGTGGAGAGAAGGATCAGAGCCCTGGAAGCACAGCTGGATTTGAGGACGCAGGTGGGGCTCGGGGACAAAGGCCACATGTGGCTGGGGCTGGGGCCCACTGTTTCCCTGCTGCGCCCAGGGGAACCCTAATCTCAGAAGTGCATTGCCTTCCCCCACCCCACCCCCACTACCCCACACCCTGGCCTGAAAAGAGTCCAGTGGTTCAGTTCTGGGTTTCTGATGAAAAGAAACAACTCGGGCCATCTGCTTGCAGAGTTTGCTCAGATACTTATCACATATTAATGTGTATTTCACACAAGAAATAAACCTGATCCCATATCCAAGACTGAAATGTGCGGTCTGAGAGGCGGGATCTTCCAGTCCCTCAGGCACTTTCTCTTGACTCACCCCCAACTCTCTAAACACTGTGCAGCCTGGAAGCTGATGCAGGCACAACTTCACACTCACACACTCACATTTACCCGTACCTCACACCCCACACACTCAGATCTATTCCCACTCACAAACCATCTCACATATCAATACACGGATACACTAAAACACAGTCTTGCATGCTCATGCACACATGCTCTGATACACAATCGCACACCTACACACTCAGATACACATTCACACACTATCTTACACCCACACACCCCTTTGCCCACACACGCACACATACACACTCACACACACCCTTCCTGCACTGACCAAGGCTCCCCATGCCTGAATCCAGTAGACAGGAATGGACGCGGGCTGTCTGCCCTCTGAGCTCTGTGAGGAGGCCTGTCTCCCACCCACCTCTGTTCTGAGCACCTAGACTCTTATTGGCTCAGCCTCTCCTCCCCTGGCACTTATTGGGTGTTGTCTGAGGGCCTGCACTGTCCTAGGGACAGGGATGTGGAGTGGAACCAGGTGAATGAGCCCCCACCTCCTCAGGGCATATACAGCCGTCCCACCCTTTGCTGGCTGGGCACAGAGACACAGAGACAAGGCAGGTGGTCCCCTCAAGTGCTGAGGAGCCACTAGCCTCTGAGATCCACACACAGACCGTCCAGGTCTGGGGTCCCAGCCTATCAACAGCTTCAACTTCAATGCCCTTTGTTTCTGCTCCACTGTGGCCCCGCAAAGCAGGGTCCTGGCCTAAAGAGTGGGCGGTGGGCCACCTAACACAGCCTCTGCTGGCACCACTACCCTCCATGCCCCCAAACGCTGGCTGCATGGCTTAGGAGGCTGAGCCAAGCCAGAGGAGTGGGAGGAGACTGCTGGTGAGCTGGGGCCGGGGGCGGGGTGGGGCTGGTACAGAAAGGTCCAGATGCCAGGGTCCCTCTACCTCTCTTTTCTCCTCCTTTGCAGGAGCATTCGGACACTAACAACCATGCTTCTTCCTCCTGATACTTTTTTTTTTTCCTGTTAATATATTTTCCCATGCTATGTGACTCATGGGATCTTAGTTCCCTGACCAGGGATGGAACCCATGCCCACTGCACTAGGAGCTTGGAGTCTTAACCACTGGGCCACCAGGGAAATCCCCTACACTTCCTCCTTCTCAAAGTCCACTCCCATATAGTTTTGAGACACTGGGCTCCTTGGTCTCCTGGGGCTCCTCCTCTGTCTCAGCCCAGCGAGAGGCCCCTTCTTCCACAGGCCTCGCCTTGGCCCTTATCCCTTCAGGCCCTTGGTGGTGTTGCTTTCAGGACTTAAATGAACAGAAAGGCTTGTCTGTGATTGTGACACCCATGTCCCTAGCTTTTTCTTCTTTTTCCTCACGTCACCGAGGTGAGAACTGAAGATTGCTGGGCAAAGAGAGACACAGCCCCCTGCCCACCCAGAGCATGTGGAACAGGGAGGAGAAGAGACTCAGAAATGATCACCCGAGCTTACTATGACTGACTGAGAGAAACCCATGGAATAAAAGATGAGGGCACAGTGAAAATTAAAAGACTCTTTCTCCTTGGAAGGAAAGTTATGACAAACCTAGATAGCATATTAAAAAGCAAAGATATCATATTGCCCACAAAGGTGCGCATAGTCAAAGCTATGGTCTTTCCAGTAGTTATGGATGGATGTGAGAGTTGGACCATAACAAAGGCTGAGCACTGAAGAATTGATGCTTTCAAATTGTGGTGCTGGAGAAGACTCTTGAGAGTCCCCTGGACTGTAAGGAGATCAAACCAGTCAATCCTAAAGGAAATAAACCCTGAATATTTATTGGAAGGACTGATGCTGAAGCTGACACTCCAATACTTTGGCCATCTGATGCAAAGAGTCGACTCATTGGAAAAGATCCTGATGCTGGGAAAGATTGAGGGCAGGAGGAGAAGGGGACAACAGAGGATGGGATGGTTGGATTGCATCACCGACTCAATGGACATGAGTTTGAGCAAACTCTGGGAGACAGGGAAAGACAGGGGAGCCTAGTGTGCTGCAGTCCTTGGGGTAACAAAGATTAGGACATGATTTAGCAACTGAACAACAAGAGTGGAAAACAGTCTGGCAGTTCTTCAGAAAGGTAGACAGCTACCAATATGGGACTTGCCTGGTGGTCCAGTGACTAAGACTCCATGCTCCCAGTGCAGGGGACTGGGGTGTGGTCCCTATTTGGGGAACTAGATCCCACATGCTGCAACTAAAGATCCTTAATGATGCAATTGAAAAGATCCTGTGTGCTGCAACTAAGGCCCACCCAGTGCAGTCAAATAAATAAATAGGCTGTTTCTTAAAAAAAAAAAAAAAAAGTGTAGGCAATATGACCCAGCAATTCCATTTCTAGGAATTCTACCCAAGAGAATGGAAAATATACATCCACATGAAAACCTGTATACGATTGTTTACAGCAGCTCGATTCACAATAGCCAGAAAGTGGAAACAACCCAAATGTCCATTGGTGGATGAATGGGTAAGTGAAATGTGGTCTATCTATATGATGGAATAGTATTCAGCCATAAAAAGGAACACACTTTTTCCCGTGAACTCTTTCCTGGTAAATCCCCTCACCCCACCGCCCCCAGTATGTGGGCTCACTTTTCTCCCCTCTCTCGGAAAATATCTAACCCTACACCCCAGCACAACATACGCTTTTTTTTTTTTTTTGGCAGCACTGGGTCTTTGTTGTGGCACATGAGTTTTTCTAGTTGAGGCTTGCAGGCTCAGTGGTTGCAGCACACGGGCTTACCTGCACCAGACATGTGGGATCTTAGTTCCCCCACCAGGGATTGAACCCACATCCCTTGCACTGGGAGGCAGATTCTTAACCACTGGAGTACCAGGGAAGTCCCCCAAGACACATTCTACAGCAATTCTTTGTATATCCACCTGCCTGCCCTACTGGGTCATGAACGTACTGGGGGCAAAAGCTTGTGTTCTTAATGTTTTAATCCAAGCCTCTAATGCAGCATCTGGCCGTTAGCAGGTACTCAGTGTCTTTGCTGGATGAATCAAGAGAAAAGTCCCTCTGCCACTCAGCCAGGTGATCAAGGTCAACAGGATTAGTTATAAGCCACATGGAGAGCATGTGCACTTAATATGCTGACATGAGAAGGGCCCTTCATCTCTTTGTCTTCCTCTCCAAGACTATGAGAAAATCATGTGACCAGTCCAGATTAAGAGATGCTTTAGAGCATTCCTGACTAGTCCTCCTGAACTGTCAAAGTCATCAAAGACAAGGAAAGCCTAAGCAAGCTGTCCCAGATAAGGGAAGTTTCAGGAGATGTGATGACAAAATGTCCTGTGGGATCCAGGATGTGGTCCTAAGACAGAAAAAGGGAAAAGCTAAGGAAATCTGAATAAAATATGGACTTTAGTCAATCATGTGTGTGCCCAGGCACTCAGTCGTGTCTCACTCTTTGCGACCCCATGGACTGCAGCCCTCCAGGCTCCTCTGCCCATTTTTCAGGCAAGAACACTAGAGTGGGTTGCCAGTTTCCTACTCCAGGGAAACTTCTGGGCCCAGGGATAGAAAACTACATTTCTTGAATCTCCTGCATTTGCAGGTGAATTCTTTACCATGTTACCATCTAGTTAATTATAATGTATCAGTATTGGTCCAACAACACAAGAGAAGACTCTACAAATGGACATCATCAGATGGCTGACACCGAAATCAGATTGATTATATTCTTTACAGCCAAAGATGGAAAAGCTCTATAGAGTCAGCAAAAACAAGACTGGGAGCTGACTGTGGCTCAGATCATGAACTTATTGCCAAATTCAGACTTAAATTGAAGACAGTAGAGAAAACCACAAGACTATCCAGGTATGACCTAAATCAAATCCCTTACGATTATACAGTGGAAGTAAGAAACAGATTTAAGGGACTAGATCTGATAGTCAGAGTGCCTGATGAACTATGGACGGAGGTTCGTGACATTGTACAGAAGACAGGGATCAACACCATCCCCAAGAAAAAGAAATGCAAAAAAGAAAAATGGCTGCCTGAGGAGGCCTTACAAATAGCTGTGAAAAGAAGAGAAGCCAAAAACAAAGGAGAAAAGGAAATATATACCCATTTGAATGCAGAGTTCGAAAGAATAGCAAGGAGAGATAAGAAAGCCTTCATCAGTGATCAGTGCAAAGAAATAGAGGAAAACAATAGAATGGGAAAGACTAGAGATCTCTTCAAGAAAATAAGAGATACCAAGGAGACATTTCATGCAAAGATAGGCACAATAAAGGACAGAAATGGTATGGACTTAACAGAGCAGAAGATATTAAGAAGAGGTGGCAAGAATACACAAAAAAACTGTACAAAAAAGATCTTCATGACCCAGATAATCATGATGGTGTGATCACTCACTCAGAGCCAGACATCCTGGAATGTGAGGTCAAGTGGGCCCTAGGAAGCATCACTACAAACAAAGCTAGTGGAGGTGATGGAATTCCAGTTGAGCTATTTCAAATCCTAAAAGATGATGCTGTGAAAGTGTTGCACTCAACATGCCAGCAAATTTGGAAAACTCAGCAGTGGCCACAGGACTGGAAAAGGTCAGTTTTCATTCCAATCCCAAAGAAAGGCAATGCCAAAGAATGCCCAAACTACCACACAATTGCACTCATCTCACACACTAGTAAAGTGATGCTCAAAATTCTCCAAGCCAGGCTTCAGCAATACATGAACTGTGAACTTCCTGATGTTCAAGCTGGTTTTAGAAAAGGCAGAGGAACCAGAGATGAAATTGTCAACATCTGCTGGATCATGGAAAAAGCAACAGAGTTCCAGAAAAACATCTATTTCTGCTTTATTGACTATGCCAAAGCCTTTGACTGTGTGGATCACAATAAACTGTGGGAAATTCTGAAAGAGATGGGAATACCAGCCCGCCTGACCTGCCTCTTGAGAAATCTGTATGCAGGTCAGGAAGCAACAGTTAGAACTGGACATGTAACAACAGACTGGTTCCAGATAGGAAAAGGAGTACATCAAGCCTGTATATTGTCACCCTGCTTATTTAACTTATATGCAGAGTACATCATGAGAAACGCTGGGCTGGATGAAGCACAAGCTGGACTCAAGATTGCCAGGAGAAATATCAATAACCTCAGATATGCAGATGATACCACCCTTATGGCAGAAAGTGAAGAACTAAAGAGCCTCTTGATGAAAGTGAAAAAGAGTGAATAAGTTGGCTTAAAGCTCAACATTCAGAAAACTAAGATCATGGCATCTGGTCCCATCACTTCATGGGAAATAGATGGGGAAACAGTGGAAACAGTGACTGACTTTATTTTGGGGGGCTCCAAAATCACTGCAGATGGTGACTGCAGCCATGAAATTAAAACATGCTTACTCCTGGGAAGGAAAGGTATGATCAACCTAGATAGCATATTAAAAAACAGAGACATTACTTTGGCAACAAAGGTCTGTCTAATCAGGCTATGGTTTTTCCAGCAGTCATGTATGGATGTGAGAGTTGGACTGTAAAGAAAGCTGAGCACTGAAGAATTGATGCTTTTGAACTGTGGTGTTGGAGAAGACTCCTGAGAGTCCCTTGGACTGCAAGAAGATCCAACCAGTCTATCCTAAAGGAAATCAGTCCTTAGTGTTCATTGAAAGGACTGATGTTGAAGCTGAAACTCCAATACTTTGGCAACCTGATGCAAAGAGCTGACTCATTTGAAAAGACCCTGATGCTGGGAAAGATTGAAGGCAGGAGGAAAAGGGGATGACAGAGGATGAGATGGTTGGATGGCATCACAGACTCGATGGAGATGAGTTTGAGTAGACTCCGGGAGCTGGTAATGGACAGGGAGGCCTGGAGTGCTGTGGTCCATGGGGTCGCGAAGAGTCAGACATGATTGAGCAAGTGAACTGAACTGAATACTGGTCCATTCATTACAACAAACATAGCAGATAACGTTACTAATGTGGAAACTGGGTGTGGGTGTGGGCTCTGTGTGAGCACTTTGTGCTCTCTTAATTTCTCTGTAAACCTAAAACTGTTTTGAAAACGAAGTCTACTTTATTTTAAAATTTTATTATTTTTTGACTGTACCATGAGGCATGTGGGATGTTAGTTTCCAGACTAGGGATACAGCTAGTGCCTCCTACAGTGGAATTGTGGAGTCTTAACCACTGGACCAACCAGGGAAGTCCCTAAAGCCTATTTAGAAATTTTTTAAAAAGAGAGAAAGAAGGTTCTGTACCAGGGTAGACAGAAAAGTCCAGGACAGTGGTAACAAGTGAGAGGCCCCCTTGTGGGTAGAGTGTCACTCACAGGGTCTCCAGATGAGGTGCTAGGGGAAGGATTTACACTTGGAATTTCTTTTTTAAAATACTGAGTGACTCAAGTATTTTTTTTTTTTTTAATCACTTCATTTTGTTCTTTCATGCCACGCCACATGGTTTGAGGGATCTGAGTTCCCTGACCAGGGATCGAACCTGAGCCCTCAACACTGAAAGCACGGAGTCTTAACCACCGGACCACCAGAGAATTCCCTGCACTTGGATTTCTGACTCTAGAGTCTTAACCCCAAGCTGATCCGCTGAGCTGTCACTCTCTCTGCATACTTTAGAAATAACTCACGTAAAACATGGAGTGCAGTGGGCACTCTGTAAATGAGTTACTCTTTTACACCCAGGAGAGTGAGTGTGTGTGCTCCATCATTCTGAGGCAGGAAGAAAAACCCCATAGTTCCTTTAATTTTGTTTCCCTACCTGCTCTGTCTCTGCCCCCAGCCCCCACCCCAGCTTCTTACCTCTGCAGTCCCCAGCCTTTTTGGCACCAGAGACTGATTTCATGGAAGACAGTGTTTCCATGGACCAGGGGTTTGGGGGGATGGTTTCAAGATGATTCAAGCACAGTACACTTATCATGTACTTTATTTCTAATCTAATGCTGCCACTGATTTGACAGGAAGTACTGGTCCCTGGCCTGGAGGTCCCCTGTTCTACCTCTAATGATTATAGGAACATAGAATCATTTCTGAACCTGAAGTCTTCAAAGATACCTGACCCCATCTACCCAGCCTGACGGACTGTCAGGTGGGCCACACAGACCACCCTGACTCTTGGGCTCTTTTCCTTGGCAATGGGGTGGGCATGAGGGGGAGCTGCCCCTTGGGTAACAAGGATGGCTGCTGGAATCCAGGTGGTCACTGCTGGCCCTCCTATCATCCCCAGTTCTAGCCTCTCCTCTGTGCCACACAGAATGTTTCCATGTCCATGTACCTCCCACCCCGGTCATGTGTGTAGATAACTGATCCCAGGTCTCCTGGTCTCCAAGGAGAACTTCAGGGCCAGAAGCCTGGTTTCAAATCCCTCTTCTCCCAGTTTCTTGCTTTCTGATCTGGGTATGATGCACTTTATGCCAATTTCCTCATCTGAAAACATGGCTGATGATAGTACCGACTTCATGGGTTTTGTTGGGAGGAATGTACAAGCTAAAACCTGTCAAGTGCCTAGAAGGGGAACTGGCCTGTAATATTCTCCTGGCTGGAAAGTTCCATGAGGGCAGGGGCTGACCTGCCCACTACTGGGTCCCCAGAATCCAGTGTACTATCAGGCATCTGACATTTGTGGACTGAAGAAACAAACTTCTCCTCCTCAGCAGGCCCATCCCTTCTGTGGCGGCTCTGTTTAAATATTAAATGCAGTAAAACTATAATCATCTTTATTAGTAGTAACAGCTGCAGCAATAAACAACCTCAGGCTAAAATCTGTGGGGCAGATGACCATTATGACCATTGGAATCTCTTCTGACCTAAAAAAACCCCAAAACTTTACTATCCTTCATGTCAGCAGCTAATACTTCCTGCCACTGTCACAAGTTCCTTCCAGGCAAATCCTTCATTTCTCTATATTTCAGTGTCCCTGAGGATGACAAAGAAAACAATTTAAAGCCCCCAGAAGCCCTCCAGGGACAGGTGAGTAAGAGAAATGGCATCCTGTGCAGGCTCTTGGCTCTTCAAGTCAAGATGGCAGCTTTCCTGCTGTGAAGGCTGGCTAGGCTGGGGGCTGAGGTGGGGTGCATCTGCCCTGTCTTTGGGGGCTCTCCAAGTAGATGGACACAACCTCTTTCTGCAGAAGAGATCTAGGCCCTCTTGCGGAAGTGAGTAAATAGGAAGGATGCTCAGCTCCTGAAATCAACCAAGTGTCTACTGAACATCTGCATGCCCTGTTCTCGCCTTGGACTCAGCCATGAACAGACATGCGCCTTGCCCTTGTGGGACTTGTGGACTGGAAAACAGCCGCCAATGAAACAATCTCATGGAGGCATCCCTGGAGGTCCGGTGGTTAAGACTTTATGTTTCCAATGCAGAGGGCACGGGTTTGATCCCTGGTTGGGGAACTAAGTTCCCACATGCCGCATGGCACAGCCAAAAGATTAAAGAAAAAGAAAAGAAACGATCTCACCAACACATCATGATGAGAAATGAAATAGAAGTGCAGGTGAACTGTGCCAGTAACGCCCTTGAGATCTCCCTGGAGGGCCCAATCTCTTCCTTGGCCCTGGCGGTCAGCTCTCCTAACTCACCTCCCCTTTGCCCTGTGTTTGGCTTCTAGAGCACGCGTGCTGCAGACATCCCTGGGCAGGGTAAGGTTGACTGCTGTTTCAAGTTCAGTTCCAAATACTGACCCCTTTGACCAGGGAGGGTCCCCCAGTATGTGCCCTGTGGACTGCATGCAGGACATGAAGGTGTATAGGATGAAACCCACCCAGGAGGCACACCTCCCTGTACTCGCCACGCTCACTCCTGCTGCCCAGGCCTTGGTCCAAACATTTGGGCTGCCTGAATGCCCTTCCCAGCCACGCCTGCCTGGAGAGCCAGAGAGCTCCTCTCCCAACTCATACGTCATCCCTGCTCCCGTTCCCTGATGCCTCTGGGATGCGCCGGGCCCTTCCCTCTGCTCCCAGAACATGCCATCCATTAATCTGTCTCCTGCTTCCACTCGGGATGTGGTGGTCAGGGCAGGGGCTGGGATGCCGCTTCTTCTGGGTGGTTTGGGGGGGATTAAATGAGATGATATGTACATGGGGCTGGCACCAGGCGTGGCACATGGCACGGCCTGATTGGCATGAGCTACTGGTTTCAGCTCTGGCCTCCTGAAATGGAGAGGAGCTTTAGACACAGGGCATGGGCCACACCTGACATTCCTTCATACCCTACCCCCCGACTCAATTCCCAGTTCACTGCTGGGGGCCTCACCTGGAACAACCAGCACCTGTATTCTGCAAGGGGAAACTGAGATCAGGATCCTCTGTGCCCCCTGTACCCTACATCAACAGCACAGACACAAAGACCCACCCCAGACTCCAAACCAGGGTAAAAGGGCTCACCAGCCCTCCTTGGGAGCCTTCTCGTTTTTTCCTGAGGAGCTCACAGTCTGTCCTGGGAGCCTCCGGACCCCAGTGCATCAGCACAAAGTCTCCCCCTCCCCAGGGAGGCTGTGAAGTTTGCTTCCTGCGTGCCTTGTGACCTTCAGGAGTCTCCCCTTCTCGCCTCCCTTCAGCACTTGAACAGAACAAACCTCGCTCTGCCCCACGTCAGAGGGCTCCATGGGGAGTGGGCATTGCCAGCCAGTGGGCCCTCGACTGCCCTCTGTCCCTCTGTCCCTGTGTGACCACAAATCCCATAACAGACTGTCCCTGAAAATAGCCCAGCCATGGATGGACAGCCGCTATTTACTGTGGCATCAGCAAATTACAACCACGGGACCGAGAAGGCCAGGGACTCTACTAGTGCCCACAGGTGGGGCCACTGCCTCACAGACCCCATAGACCCCTCTTCCACATGGTGCCCAGGGGGACACTCAGGGACACATCCTAATCTCGCTGGCTCCCCTAAAGTCCCAGGTCTTGGTCGTGGGATTTCTCTCCCCATTTTCCAGATGGGTAAGTCAAGGCCTCAAGCCAAGATGCAGTTTTCCCCAGAGCCACCCAGAAACCACTGGTGAATGTCCACAGAGAAGCTGGGCTTATTTCTCTGGGGTTTTTCAGGCAGGCTCAGGTCAGATGAAGGAGACAGCAGGCAGCATTGGACTGATCCAGATTCCCCTTGGGGGGGGGACCTGGGGCTTCTCCTCAACCTTGTGGTCCTGGACACACTGTCTCCCCAGTTCTCTGATCTGCCCCTCTCTGTGACTTGCCCCCTTCCTGTGCCAGGGCCAGACCACCTGCGGGGGACTGCTGAAGCCCAGGGGAACCCACAGGTTGGACACGACAGGGTGGGCTGTGGGTCAGCCAGCCAGGGCCAGCTGGGCAGAAAGAGCCAGAGCACCTAGAAAGACATGTGGACACAGGTCCCCCAGCTCCATCCCAGTCAGGCCAAGGTGGGGAAAAAAAAAAACAACAAAAACCAAGCCGACTCCTCACTCGTGTTCCACCCAAGCCTCTTCAGCACATTTTTCCCTTCTGAAAATATTCCTTAACAAAGAGCTGCCTGCTTCTGGCAAGCCCAAACCCAGCCCCACCGGGTCCCAAATGCCAGGGTGGGTAGAAGCCGTTTCATTTTCTCATGACACACTGGCCATGGGGGAAGGAGCTCCCAGGCCAGTCAGGGGTGGCACCTGGGTAGCTACTGCCATCCGAGGCCAGCAGGCGTGATGGGGTCAGGATGCTGGTCCTACCAGTCTGGTCAGACTTCAGGGTTGGGGCCAAGGGCAGCCGGCACCCCCACCCTCTGCCACGGGTGGCATCAATCAGGGGGCAGGCACTGGGTCTTTGAGGGAGACTGGTGTAGGGGAGAGAAAGAGGGAGCATCCTTCCCTCTGAAGGGGTAAAAAATGGGGAGAGATGGATGAATGGGAAGAGGTCTGGGGCAGGTGTCCACAGGAATGCTGGGTAATTCTGGGTCACTCCACCACCTGCAAGGCCCCAGTGGGGGCACTGGTTCAGGCAGGCTGGTGTGGACGGAAAGGCTGGCCACCTGGGGCAGGGCAGGCAGCTGACATTGGAGTCTCTGCCTGAGCTGGGAGCTGGTGGCGGCTTCTAGGAGGACTTGGGCAGCTGAATTCCAAGAAGGAGTGCTCAAGTGCTGAGGAGGGGTGTGTGTGTGTGTGTGTGTGTGTGTGTGTGTGTGTGTGTGTGTGTGTGTGTGCATGCGCACACATGCACATGTGTGTGTATGGGAGGCAAGTGTGTGTGTGCACGCACATGCACATATGTGTGTATGTATGGGAGGCAAGTGTATATGTGCACGCGCATGCACATGTGTGTGTGTGTGTGTGTGTGTGTGTGTGTATGGGAGGCAAGTTGGGGGGGTTCCCAACTGCCTGGGTCTATGTTGAAAGTCTTAAGTGTTTGTGTGTGTGTTGGGGATCCAAGAGTTCAGACTCTGTGTGTGTGTGTTTGTGTGAAGGGCTCCTGAATGTCTGTGTATGAGGGGTCCAGGCTGTCTATCACACCCACCCTGGGCCCCTCATACTCATATCAGTATGAGCTGTTGAGGATTCATAGCTTTCGCTCTGTTGGCTCTCAGGTGTGTGTGTGTATGTGTGTGTGTGTCTGTGCAAGTGAGTGGGGCCCTCAGAGGGGTGGGTGTCCCTGGTTGGGGAGGGGGTTCAGACTATCTGTTGGGCTGTCCCGACCACAAGGTGAGGGTGGATTTTCAGGAAGCAGGGATCGAGGGGAATCAGGATCAGGGGTGTGGGTGGGGGAGGATCCAGGAGTGGTTTTAGGGGGTGCCCTTGGGCATGGGGCTTCTGAGGGTGGGAGATGGGCCAGCAGGCTGAAGTGAGGCTTGTGGGCAGGAATCCAGATTTACAGAGGCTGAGGAGGGGTCAGACTGGAGAGGTATGGCTCTAAGACTGGTATCTTTGGGGGTGGGGGGCAGGTCTGGGCCCAGGGATGGGATATGAAGTGAGAAGAGGGACGGCGTGACCGGGGGTCTACAGATGAAAGGAATCTTGGGGGATCCGGAGAGAGAGAGGGCGGGGGTCCTGGGCTTGCGGCGGGGTGGGGGGGCGCTTGTAGGGGGCGGGTCTGTGGGGTGGTGACTGGGGAAGCCCTGAAGGGCCTGAAGGCCCTGAGGGTCAGTAAAGAGGGTGAGCGGGGGTCACGGGCCTGAGGGGGGGCTCCCGGGAAGGGGGCGGTGCTGGGGGGAGGGCACCTGGAAGGGTCCTGGGAGGGGCCCAGAGGGATCGGGAAGCTCCAGGAACGAGGATGTGCAGGGGCCAGGGCCCAAGGTTGACGACCTGTGTCCGTGCTGGGAGTGCCGAGGGCTCCCGGGTCGGGTTCCGGGGCAAGAGGCCCGGAGTCCCGGTCTTGCCCGGCCCCCGTGGGCCGCAACACGGAGCCCGCGGGCCTGAGAAGGCGCCCGGGAGGCCCAGCCCGCGCCGCCTACCTACCTGTGAAGAGCGCGCCATCGCCACGCCGAGTCTCGCCGTCCCGGGCCGCGCCGCCGGATCCCCGCCGTGTCGCTCGCCCCGCAGCCCCGGCCCGGCCCGGCCCCCTCAGCCGCCCCCCGGGACCGCGGTCGCCGCCGGCTCCGCCGCTGCCATTTCACCCGCTGACAGGAGCCGCTGCCCCGCCCCCGAGGCCCAGTCAGCCAATTCACCGCCCCCAGCCGCTCTGGCTCCGCCCACTGTCAAGGAGTGATGGCGTGTTTGGCCAATCCGTGATCATACCGTAAGGCGGGCCCTGGCTACGGCCAGAAGGTTGCCGCCTTTAAGGAGAGAAGCGAATTGAAGTTAGGGAACCAGTGAAGGACGGGTAGTTTTGCCTATCGAAATGTGGCGCCCTGTTGATCAACACTTGGCAGGACCAATAGCGAGGAGAGAGGGGTGTGTCTCTGAGGAAAGACTGCGTCCCTGAGGAACCGCAGACAGAGGCCGGCGAGCGTTTGGCGCTAAGCCCCGCCCAGAGCCGGGCTTTTTGCCCAATAACGAGACGTCCTGGGACGTCCATTATTATCTGTCCCTCAAACCTCGGCCATGGCAACTGTTGGGCCGCTATAGAGAAAATTGACATCTAGCGAGCCAATGACACTGAAGGAGGGCGGTGAAGTAACGCTTTCTGGCCAATGAGATTGCGATATTGTTGTGCAGCTGCCCTCCCGGGCGGTGGGACTTAAGGCCTGAATGAAAGGCCTGAATGAAAGGGGAGGGGCTGAGAGGGGCGTGGCCTAGATCAGCCCTGGGACACAGGCTGAGCAGGTAGAGGCTAAAGGGTTGGGTCTGGAAGGGGCGTTACCAGAAGTCCCTGCGGCTGAGGGACAGCATCTTCACACTGCCCTATTTGTGTTGGGGGCGGGGCTTTGGGGGGTTGGGGTGTCACACGAGGGACTCAGGGCCTGCTCTAGTCTAGGCCAGGTTAAATATCTTCCCTTAAGTGTCTAATGTTCCCCCATCAAACTCTGAGCATGCCGTTATCACTGCTTACATGACTCCCACACCGCCCACACCTCTTAGACACACGGGGACAGGGTGGGAGTGATGCAGGGCCTAGGTCAGGTTTCCTCCTGTGGTCCCCAGCATTGCTGAGTAAGGGCCCGACACAAAGGACTGCTTATAAAATGTTTGATAAATGAATGAATGGCGGGCCCAAGATGATTAACAGGGAAGGGATGAGTGGAAGGAGCATTCAGGCTGGGGAGTTACTGATAGGGGGCAAGACTTAGCAAAAAGGACACGCTTACACCCCAAGATGCAGGGAAGGGTCCTGGAGGGACTGGGGCAGGGAAGAAGGATCCTGTCACAGAAGATAGGGTGACATCATCAGCTCAGAATGGGAACTGAAAATGGAAAGAGACAGAAATGGGAACGGGAAGCCTGGAACCCAAGATGGGCCATGTCAGGACCTACTGAGGTCTGAGATCTCAGTCTTCTAAATAGTAGGTAGGGAGTTCCTTCTGGTTTGGGGAGCAATGAACGACATCAGGCCACACTCCTTGCCCCTGTCATTTGTCTCCGCCTCTGTCTACGCTTTCAAGAAAATCAGAGATACCAAAGGAACATTTCATGCAAAGATGGGCTCGATAAAGGACAGAAATGGTATGGACCTAACAGAGCAGAAGATATTAAGAAGAGATGGCAAGAATACATAGAAGAACTGTACAAAAAGATCTTCACGAGCCAGATAATCACGATGGTGTGATCACTGACCTAGAGCCAGACATCCTGGAATGTGAAGTCAAGTGGGCCTTAGAAAACATCACTACGAACAAAGCTAGTGGAGGTGATAGAATTCCAGTGGAGCTATTCCAAATCCTGAAAGATGATGCTGTGAAAGTGCTGCACTCAATATGCCAGCAAATTTGGAAAACTCAGCAGTGGCCACAGGACTGGAAAAGGTCAGTTTTCATCCCAATCCCAAAGAAAGGCAATGCCAAAGAATGCTCAAACTACTGCACAATTGCACTCATCTCACACGCTAGTAAAGTAATGCTCAAAATTCTCCAAGCCAGGCTTCAGCAATACATGAACTGTGAACTTCCTGATGTTCAAGCTGGTTTTAGAAAAGGCAGAGGAACCAGAGATCAAATTGCCAACAACCACTGGATCATGGAAAAAGGCAAAAGAGTTCCAGAAAAAAATCTATTTCTGCTTTATTGACTATGCCAAAGCCTTTGACTGTGTGGATCACAATAAACTGTGGGAAATTCTGAAAGAGATGGGAATACCAGACCACCTGACCTGCCTCTTGAGAAATTCGTATGCAGGTCAGGAAGCAACAGTTAGAACTGGACATGGAACAACGTACTGGTTCCAAATAGGAAAAGGAGTACGTCAAGGCTGTATACTGTCACCCTGTTTATTTAACTTATATGCAGAGTACATCATGAGAAACGCTGGACTGGAAGAAACACAAGCTGGAATCAAGATTGCCAGGAGAAATATCAATAACCTCAGACATGCAGATGATACCACCCTTATGGCAGAAAGTGAAGAACTAAAAAGCCTCTTGATGCAAGTGAAAATGGAGAGTGAAAAAGTTGGCTTAAAGCTCAACATTCAGAAAACGAAGATCATGGCATCTGGTGCCATCACTTCATGGGAAATAGATGGGGAAACAGTGGAAACAGTGTCAGACTTTATTTTTCTGGGCTCCAAAATCACTGCAGATGGTGACTGCAGCCATGAAATTAAAAGACGCTTACTCCTTGGAAGGAAAGTTATGACCAACCTAGATAGCATATTCAAAAGCAGAGACATTACTTTGCCATCAAAGGTTCATCTAGTCAAGGCTATGATTTTTCCTGTGGTCATGTATGGATGTGAGAGTTGGACTGTCAATAAGGCTGAGCGCTGAAGAATTGATGCTTTTGAACTGTAGTGTTGGAGAAGATGCTTGAGAGTCCCTTGGACTGCAAGGAGATCCAACCAGTCCATTCTGAAGGAGATCAGCCCTGAGATTTCTTTGGAAGGAATGATGCTAAAGATGAAACTCCAGTACTTTGGCCACCTCATTCGAAGAGTTGACTTATTGGAAAAGACTCTGATGCTGGGAGGGATTGGGGGCAGAAGGAGAAGGGGACGACAGAGGATGAGATGGCTGGATGGCATTACTGACTCGATGGATGTGAGTTTGAGTGAACTCTGGGAGTTGGTGATGGACAGGGAGGCCTGGAGTGCTGCAATTCATGGGGTCGCATAGAGTCGGACACAACTGAGCGACTGATCTTATCTGTCTACACTCTGTCTAGTCTGCTAGGAATCAATGGACAATGTCCATGAGGTTCACTTCAGCTTCATACTCTGCAAATACAAGGCCACCTTGTGACTATGTCAGTTGCCTGCCTTCTCTCTTTTTGTCTCTGTCTCCACTCTGAATCTGTCTGTACCCTCTCTGCCACTGTCTATACTCCCTCATTGGGTGTCTTCTCTCTCCCCCCTCTCTCTTACTATCTATTGTACATTGCATCGATTAAAATTCTGGAACTGTTCAGAAAATCTTTGAAGCATATTTCTAAAAACTCAATGGTAAAAATAATTATAATGAATTCCTTCTCCTCCACATGCTCATATTCTCCCATACTTCTTCTTTTTTTTTTTTTAAGAGCATATTTTTTATTCCTTGGCAGTCCAATGGTTAGGACTTCGTGCTTTCACTGTCGAGGGCCCGGGATTTGATTCCAGATTGGGGAACTAAGATCCTGCATGCCACATGGCCAAAAAAAGCATATCTTTGCCTTCCCCCTCCTTTTTGGGAGGAATCTGGGCCAGGGTTGAAGCCATGCTCCTTGAAGTGGAAGGGTGGAGCCTTAACCACTGGACCACCAGGGAAGTCTCTATTTGCTCCCTTCCTTTAAAATTTATGTGCTACACATTTCATTGTTCTGACATAGTCACAAGGTGGCCTTGTATTTGCAGAGTATGAAGCTGAAGTGAACCTCATGGACATTGTCCATTGATTCCTAGCAGACTTAAGAGGTGGGGGGAGGATCCCTGTGGACATAGTTAGATACGGGATGTGCGTCTGTGCTAAGTTGCTCAGTTGTGTCCGACTCTTTGCAATCCCATGGACTGTAGCCTACCAGGCTCCTCTGTCCATGGGATTCTTCAGGCAAGAATGCTGGAGTGGGTTGCCATTTCCTCCTCCCGCGGATCTTCCCAAGTCAGGGATGAAAACTGCATCTCCTGCATTGGCAGGTGAATTCTTTACCACTGTGCCACCTGGGAAGCACTAGGTGAGCCCTAGAGATGGAACACATGGTCTCAAGTCAGGAGGGCAAGAATAATACCCAGGATGTGGTGAGGGCCAAGTAACCAACAAGGTATAATCTCTGAGTTGGCTGCCCATGGTCTCCCAGTGTGGAGGAGTGAGGACATATCTTGGGGTTAACCCCCAGAAAAGAACAGTTTAGCGTGACCCACAACATTCAAGGAACAAAATACCTGGACTGTTATGGGAGGTGGGAGACGGGGGTCTGCAGAGACACAAACCTGGGTGGGGTCCAGGGAAGCCCAGAAAGACGTAAGGACTGGATTGTTTCTGGGAATTTTCCTAGGAGATAATTGGTGTCTGGTGTCTGGGGAATAAAATTAAATGCCAGAAAGATGCCCAGGGCTTTTGACCCTCTCTTGCTCACCCTGCCATGCTCACACAAAGGATGGTTTTATTCTGGGGACACTTTGATTCCATTTTTAAAAGCTCAGTGAGAAAAAAAAAATCCAACACATTTCTGTTGGAAAAGATTTTGAATCCTAAGCTGCATCTAGCCAACTAGATTCCTGGATAGCTTTGCTTTTATTCAGTGCACTTAAACTGTCCCCAATTTTTTTTTTCAGTGTTTACTTTTATTTGATTGAAATAATTTTTATCAGGAACATTTTTTCCATGTGATCTTTGCAGTAAACATTTGATTCATTGGGTTCTTTTTGTCCTTTTTTTTTTTTTTTTTTTTTACCAACTGTCAATTCTCCCTCTGTGATTTTTTCAGTAGGGGGAAGGCGGTTATCATTTCTTCAGAGTCAAATTTTGCATCTTTCAAATTATTAAGTTACTTTCTCTTAGTATTTATGTGGATAAGAAGTTTTAGCACAAAAAATTTTTTTTGAGATTTTAACTCAAAATTTGTTTGTTGTGAATATTGATCACCATGGGCTCAGACTTGATACTTTGTCTTATAAAGAGCAGACAGGGGGATAATACATATACTTCCTCCTATGAAGAAGTGGAGTCTGTTTTCCCATCCCTTGAATCTGAGCTGGTTTTGTTACTTGTTCTGACCAACAGAATACATCAGAGGTGATGTTGGGCTAGTTAGTTCTGAGCCTAGAATTTTAGAGACATGGCAGCTTCTTCTTCTTCTTCTTTTTTTTTTTTTTTGAGAATATTTGATTGTGGTAAAATATATGTAACCTAACATTTGCCATTTTAAATGCACAATCCAGTGGCATTAGGTGCATTCACAATGCTGTGCAATCATTACTACCTACTTCCAAAACTTTTTCATCATTCCCATGTAGAAACTCCATCCCTATTTAAAAACTCCCCATTACCCACCCCCTACCCTGCCCAGACCCTGGTAACCTCTATTTCACTTTTGTCTCTATGAATTTATTCTAGGCACTTCATCTAAGTGGAATTGTACAATATTTGTCCTTTTGTGTTTAGTTTATTTCAGTTAGCAAATATTTTCAGGTTCATCCATGTTGTGTTAAAACTTATGTCCTTTTTATTAAAAGTTAGGTCATATTCTGATGTTTGCATAAACTGTATTTTGCTTATCCACTCATCTGTGAATGGACACTTGGGTCGTTTCCACCTTTTGGCTACTGTGAATAATGCTGCTATGAACACAGGTGTACAAGTGTCTATTTCAGTCCTTGCTTTCAATTATTTTGATATATACCCAGGAGTAGACTCTTGAGAGTCCCTTGGACTGTAAGGCAATCAAATCAGTCAATCCTAAAGGATATCAATCCTGAATGTTCATTTGAAGGACAGACACTGAAGCTAAAGCTCCAATACTTTGGCCACCTGATGCAAAGAGCTGACTCATTAGAAAAGACACTGATGCTGGGAAAAATTGAGGGCAGAAGGAGAAGGGGACAACAGAGGACAAGATGGTTGGATAGCATCACTGACTCCATGGATGTGAGTTTGAGCAAACTCTGGGAGATGGTGAAGGACAGGGAAGCCTGCTGTGCTGCAGTCCATGGGGTTGCCAACAGTCAGACACGACTGAGTGACTGAACAACAACAGGAGTGAAATTGCTGGATCATATGATAATTCTATGTTTAACTTTTTGAGGAGCAACCAAAGTGTTTTCTACAGTGGCTGCACCATTTTAAATCCCCAGCAGCAAAGTCTGAGGGTTTTAATTTCTCTACCTTCTTACCAATATTTTTTATATATTTATTATTTTTTAAAAAAATTATAGTTATTCTAGTAGGTGTGAATTGTTATCTTATTGTGGCTTTAACTTGCACTTACCTAATGACAAATAATATTGAGTATCCTTTTATATGCTTATTGGCCATTTGCACATCATCTTGGGGTAAATGTCTATTCAAGTCTTTTGCCCATTTTTTAACTGAATTGTATGTTTTTGTTGTTATTGAGGTGTAGATTTTCTTTATATGTTCTGGATATCAAGCCCTTATCAGGTATATGATTTACAAGTATTTTCTCTCACTCAGTAGGTTGTTTTCGCCTTCTTGAAGATGTCCTTTAATACATGAAAGTTTTAAATTTTGATGACGTTCAGTTTATCTATTTTTTTGGTCACCTGTGCTTTGCATGTCATGTCTAAAAATCTATTGCCAAATTCAGTGTCATACAGGTTTACCCTTATGCTTTCTTTTAAGAGTTTAATAGTTTTAGCTCTTATATTTAGGCTGTTGTTCCACTTTGAGTTAATGTTTATGTGCAGTGTGATCCAAGTGTCCAATTTCATTCATTTGCTTGTGGAAATCCGGTTGTCTCAGTACTATTTGTTGAAGATACTATTTTCCCCCCTTTGAATGGACTTGGCACCATTGTGAAAAATCAACTGGCCATCGATGTATGGGTTTATTTCTGGACATTTAATTCTTTTCCGTTGGTAATACATCTTTTCTTGGGTCAGAACTACACTGTTTTGAACTGTTTTGTTACCATAGATTTGCATTGTTTAAAATCAGAATGTATGAGTCCTCCAGCTTGATATTTAAGGTAGTTATTTTGTTACTGAAATATAACCTTTCTACAATGGTTGTGGGCTTCCCTGATAGCTCAGTTGGTAAAGAACCCACTTGCAATGCAGGAGACCCCGGTACAATTCCTGGGTCCAGAAGATCCCCTGGAGAAGGGATAGGCTACCCATTCCAGTGTTCTTGGGCTTCCCCTGTGGCTCAACTGGTAAAGAACCCGCTTACAATGCGGGAGACCCTGGTTCAATCCCTGGGTCGGGAAAATGCACTGGAGAAGGGAAAGGCTACCCATTCCCATATTTTGACCTGGAGAATTCCATGGACTATATATATATAGTTCATGGGGTTGCAAAGAGTTGGACACAACTGAGTGACTTTCACTTTCACATATTTTTGGTCTTTCCTGATAGCTCAGTTGGTAATGAATCCGCCTGCAATGTAGGAGACTCCAGTTTGATTCCTGGGTCAGGAAGATCTGCTGGAGAAAGGATAAGCTACCCACTCCGGTATTCTTGGGTTTAGCTTTATGGAACAGAGTGCCATTTCCTATTCCTACATATACATACATCCCTTCCCTCTTGAATCTCCCTCCAACTCCCCACCCCACCCCCTAGGTCATCAAGAAAGATCCTAGGCAAAGGATCCACTAAGTCATGGCTAGATTCCTGACTCACAAAGACCTGGAATAATAAATGTGTGTTAATCCACTCAGTTTGTAGCAATTAGTTATACAATGATAGATAACTTTTATATAGAGGAGCCAGAGTTGAAACAAACAAATCAAAGAACAATATGGAAACAGATCATAGAATGACACAAGATATCTGAAAGGATCCAAGAAGGAGAGGTTTGAAAACTGAGCAACTAAACATCATAGGAGACGCTAGAAAGGAAGATGATTAAAGACCAAGTACATGAAACAGCATCAGGATAAGGTGGTTTTATAGCCTCACCCTGATCTCCCTATACCCTAGCTTGTGGCCATTTGGTGTTTAAAACCAGTTTGGCCATTCTTGCTTTTTTTCGCGGCACCACACAGAATATGGGATCTTAGTTTCCTGACCAACGATCAAACCCATGCCCCCCTGCACTGGAGAAGTGTGTTTGTATGTGTTTGCACAGGTGTGTGTGTCCTCAGTCTTTATGATGCCATGGACTGTAGCCCACCAGGCTCCTCTGTCCATGGGATTCTCCAGGCAAGAATACTGGAGCAGAGTGCCATTTCCTATTATTTCAGGGGACCTTCCTGACCTAGGGATTGTACTCGCGTCTCTTGCATCTCCCGCATTAGCAGACATATTCTTTACCACTAGTGCCAGGAGGGAGGTCCCTGGGCTGGAAGCGTGAAGTCTTAACGACTGGACCACCAGGGAAGTCCCTGGGCTTTCACTTTTGACCTATTGGATCTTGGGTGATTTCTTACTACGCTCTGGCCCTGGTGTCTCCCTCTGACTTTGCTGCCCTCTACAACCTCAGGCTGGCCGCAATCCTGGAGAAACTGGACAATCAGTCCATCCCTGGCATTCTTCCTTTCTCGTCCTCCCAACAGAAGAAGAGGATTTGGATAGCAAAGATTCATCAATGACAGGCAAGTTGCAAGGTCAGGCAAAAGAAGAGAAAGGGAGATGGAGCAGGAGCAACCCAGGAGGAAGAAGGAGACACAGCAGGTGAGGCTATCAGGGGAGTCCCAGGAAAGTGGAGTTCAGGCAGGAAGGAAGAAGTGGCCACCTCTATCATGGGTGGGACCAAGACAAAAATGGGTCTGCTGTTTTTCTCAAAGGAAAGGTAGATACCGTCACTGGTGATTTGGGGAGGGGGTGAAGGCAGGAATGAAAACAGTCCTCTTCTAAGAAGTGTGATGATACCCAGAGGTTTTCCCCCAAAGATGGAAGAAGCATGGTCCTGTTCCCGGAAGTCTTCCTGTTCCAAGACGTGGGGCACGGTTTACCCACATGACCAGGAGTGGAGCTGTCGAGGCTGGATGAACAGCTGACTCAGGACATTTTACTGCAGGGCAGAATGTGTGGTGGGGCATTTCTTCCTTCTTGGGGCTTTAGAGGAGCTAAGGCTCAAGGTGAGAATACGAGCAAACTGGAGGACTGTGATGTCACTCTAAAGAGCAAGTAAGACATTGAGAGACGAAGGAAGGTCGGGATGCCAGGCAAAAGGACCAGCCAACGCGAAGTCAAGTAGGCAGGAAGGTGTCTGTTCTGTTAACCTATGTCGAAGCCTTCTTGACCACTGGGTGGCGCTGTCCAGCCTGGAGAAAAACCCAATAGGTCTTCTGGTCTACGATGTTAGCTCAGGTTCTGGAATTCTGGTGCTGGCAAGTTTCTGTAAGGCCAGCCCAGCCCACTGAGCATTGTTTCAACGACACCTCTAAAGCAGCAGGTGGCACTCGTCTGAGAGTTGTGGAGGAAGGTGGGGTCTAACCTGGAGCAAGTCTTTGGGGAAATCTTCCTGCTGTCAGATGAGACCTTCTAAGGGATGACAGAGTCTCCTCACCTGGTTTTGGATGGGGCTCCAAGTGGGTGGGAAAGGAAGGCTTCCTGGAGGAGGTGATATTAAAAGATGTGATTTGTCAGTGGAAGAGAGAGGTGAGATTCTGGGTGGGAATGGAGGACTGGGCAGTTACGCATGTCTGGGCGGTAAAGATGAAATAGGCAATAGAATGAGACATTTCTTCATTCATTCATCATTTCTTCATTCATCTCATCTGTTTACTAGACATTTGTCGAACACCTGCTTTGATTCCAAGGACACGGTCTTCTGTGGAACTCACAATCTGGAGGCGGACACAGATCTGAAAGCAGAGAACTTTTGTATGATACCTGAAAAAGGGGTTGGGATTGCCCAGAAGAGGCACCTGACCCAGCCTGGAGGGAACCTAGGACAGCGTTTGTGATAGAATAAGAAATATATCTGGACTTCCCTGGTGGTCCAGTGGTTAAGAATCCATCTGCCAATACAGAGGTCACAAGTTCAATCTCTGGTCGGGAAACTAAGATCCCACATGCTTGGGGTGCAACTAAGCCGGAGGACCTCAACTACTGAGCCCGCTGCCGCAGCTAAAACCCCACACAGCCAAAAATAAAGGTACGTGCGTAAATAACTGGAGTTTCCCAGGTGGCGCTAGTGGACCTGCCTGCCAGTGTAGGAGACATAAGAAACGTGGGTTTGATCCTTGGGTCGGGAAAATCCCCTGGAGGACAGCATGGCAGCCCACTCCAGTATTCTTGCCTGGAGAATCCTATGGACAGAGGAGCCTGGTGGGTTACAGTCTATGGGGTCGCAAAGAGTCAGATATGACTTAGCAATTTAGCATGTATGCACAGAAATAAATATTTTAAAAAATAGTAAGACAATAGACCAAAAGTGGAGTTACTTATGGTAAGTCTCATGACACCTAACTCAGTCTTTTCTTTCTCTTTCCTTTTAAAAATTTTTTTTTAAATTATGAAGGCGTGATAACACATTTACAGGAGACTTGGGAAATATAGAACAACGTTACATATACCTGGTGGTGGTGGTTTAGTCACTCAATTGTGTCCGATTCTTGCAACTCCATGAACTGTAACATGCCAGGCTCCTCTGTCCATCGGATTTCCTAGGCAAGAATACTGCAGTGGGTTGCCACTTCCTTCTCCAGTTGTTCCACTATATATTACAAATTTTTAAAGTAGATAAGATTTTTAGCTGGAGTTTCAATATCAAACTGGTTTTAGAAAAGGCAAAGGAACCAGAGATCAAATTGCCAACATCCGCTGGATCATGGAAAAAGCAAGAGAATTCCAGAAAAACATCTATTTCTGCTTTATTGACTATGCCAAAGCCTTTGACTGTGTAGATCACAATAAACTATGGAAAATTCTGAAAGAGATGGGAATACCAGACCACCTGATCTGCCTCTTGAGAAACCTGTATGCAGGTCAGGAAGCAACAGTTAGAACTGGTCATGGAACAACAGACTGGTTCCAAATAGGAAAAGGAGTACGTCAAGGCTGCATATTGTCACCATGTTTATTTAACTTATATGCAGAGTACATCATGAGAAATGCTGGACTGGAAGAAACAGAAGTTGGAATCAAGATTGCTGGGAGAAATATCAATAACCTCAGATATGCAGATGACACCACTCTTACAGCAGAAAGTGAAGAGGAACTAAAAAGCCTCTTGATGAAAGTGAAAGTGGAGAGTGAAAAGGTTGGCTTAAAGCTCAACATTCAGAAAACGAAGATCATGGCATCTGGTCCCATCACTACATGGGAAATAGATGGAGAAACAGTGGAAACAGTGTCAGACTTTATTTTTCTGGGCTCCAAAATCACTACAGATGGTGACTGCAGCCATGAAATTAAAAGACGCTTACTCCTTGGAAGGAAAGTTATGACCAACCTAGATAGCATATTCAAAAGCAGAGACATTACTTTACCAACAAAGGTTCGCCCACTCAAGTCTATGGTCTTTCCTGTGGTCATGTATGGATGTAAGAGCTGGACTGTGAAGAAGGCTGAGCGCCGAAGAATTGATGCTTTTGAACTGTGGTGTTGGAGAAGACTCTTGAGAGTCCCTTGGACTGCAAGGAGATCCAACCAGTCCATTCTGAAGGAGATCAATCCTGGGATTTCTTTGGAAGGAATGATGCTAAAGCTGAAACTCCAGTATTTTGGCCACCTCATGCGAAGAGTTGACTCATTGGAGAAGACTCTGATGCTGGGAGGGATTGAGGGCAGGAGGAGAAGGGGACGACAGAGGATGAGCTGGCTGGATGGCATCACTGACTTGATGGGTGTGAGTCTGAGTGACCTCCGGGAGCTGGTGATGGACAGGGAGGCCTGGCGTGCTGTGGTTCATGGGGTCGCAAGGAGTCGGACACAACTGAGCGACTGATCTGATCTCAATATCAAACTCTCAAAAATTAATAGAATGAATATACAGAAAAGTAGAAGGATATAGTAGACCTGAAAAGCACTATGAACCAATCCAACATAATTAAAATTTATACAATTTTCACAAAACACTAGGATACAAATTCTATTCAAGTTCCCATAGACTATAAACTAGGAGACACTGGAACATATCTAGGGACATAAAACTAGATGCAAAAATTTTGTGGTCTAAAGGTATTGAAACCATACAGAGTCTGGTCTTTTATCATTGTGGAATTATGTCAGAAATCAATGTCAAAAAATATTTTAAAATAACCCACATATTTTCAAGTGCAATGTGACATTCATTAATACCAAGGGAGATCTTTGACTTAGCCAGTGAAAGCCTCAATAAAGCTTAACTCAGCCTTCATGACAGTTTCAGCTGTTTCAGAAATGAAATCTTAAACCAGCCAATCAGGAATCATCTGTTAGACCCCTGCCATCCCTCTACTGGAAAGTAACTTTGCAATGACCCACTCACTTTTTTTCAGGTACAACTTCCTTGACCCTGGTCCTGTCTGCCTAGAAAACCTCTAGCCTTGTACAGCCCTTCAGAGCTCCTTTCTGTCTGTCAAACTGGATGCTGCCTGATTCATGCATCATTGGATAAAGCCAACGAGATATTTCACATATACGCAGTTGCTTTTTTTGTTGTTGTTTTTTAAACAGATCTCATTTGGTCTCCAGGTGGATAGTGTCAGAACTGCCTTCAGTCTGCAGGATATCCCATTGGAGTCTGGTGAGACTTGGAGAATGGCTTGAGGATGCTGGAAAATACTCTAGAGCTTTCTTACGATCATGTTCTAGGGGAAAGGTTACATCCTGAAAGACTGATTTTTCAAGAGGAGATGGGACAGGGTGGTTGGAGAATGGGTGTTTTCTGTTCGGGCAATCAGCATGTGCAGAGGTTGGGAAGTGAAAGAGAATGTGGCTTCCTAGAGGAACAGAAAGTTTTTCAGCAGGCCTCTGCAGTCCCAGGAGAGAAAAACGAGGTGGCCAGTTCAGAATCCAATTACGAAGTATTGAATACCAGGCAGTGTGTGTTAGTTGCTCAGTTGTGTCTGACTCTTTGTGACCCCATGAACTGCTGCCCTCCAAGCTCCTCTGTCCATGGGATTTTCCAGGCAAGAATACTGGAGTGGGTTGCCATTTCCTTCTCCAGGGGATCTTCCCAACCCATGGATTGAACCTGGGTCTCGTGCATTACAGGCAGATTTTTTTATCAGCTGAGTCACCAAGGAAGCCCTACAAGGCAGAGAGGTTTATAATGAATGTAGTAGGAATAGCCCATCCAATAGAGTGTCTTGTCTCACCTTTCTGAGAGGCTGGTGTTCCAACTCTAATGATGTGTCTTTGGATATGGGAAAGCCACCTCCTTCCAAACTGTGTCTCTAGCTCTGAGGCCATGAGTGGTATGTCTCCTCAACTCCTGAGCCTCAGTTTTCTCCATATGAGAAATGGGGACACAGATCATCTTAGTCCATTCAGACTGCTATAACTGAATACCATAGACTTCGGAGGGCTTAAGCAACCAACATTTATTTCTCAGAGTTCTGAAGGCTAGAAATATAAGATCAACATGTGAGGGGACTGCCCTGGGAGTCCAGTAGTTAAGAATTCACCTTTCAATGTAGGGGACAGGGGGTTTGATCCCAGGTCGGGGAACTAAGATCCCACATGCCATGGAGCAACTAAGCCCAAACTTGGAAACTAAGTTAGAGAAAGCCTGAGTAATACAACAAAGAGCCCACATGCTGCCACAAAGACCCAGTGCAGCCAAAAAATAAAATAAATTGGATCAATATGTGGTGAAATTTGGTGTCTGCTGAGAATTTTGTGTTTTTCTGTGTGTGTGCTCAGTCGTGTCTGACTCTTTGTGACCCCATGGACTGTAGCCCATCAGGCTCCTCTGCCCATGGGATTCTCCAGGCAAGAATACTGGAGTGGGTTGCCATTTCCCCCTCCAGGGGATCTTCCCAACTCAGGGATTGAACCCACGTCTCTTTCACCTCCTGCAATGCAGGCGAATTCTTTACCACTAGCACAACCTGAGGATATGCCTCCGGATCCATGGAAGACCATCTCCTTCTGGCTATGTCCTCAGGTAGCATAAGCAGGGAGAGTGGTCTCTGGTGTCCCTCTTTTAAAATAAATTTAAAAAAAATTTTATGTGTTAAAATAATTTAATTCTCCCTGTACATTTCTGTCCACATGAGCCAACAAAAGTCAAGAAAGCATACTTTACAGTATTACCTGTTTTCGGACATTCAAGTCAATTTCAGATGGCTGTGCCAGGTCTTAGTTGCAACATGTGAACCTTTGGTTGCAACATGTGGAATCTAGTTCCCTGACCAGGGATTGAACCACATAGTCCTCTGCTTTGGGAGTTTGGAATCTTAACCACTAGACCACGAGGGAAGTCCCTGGGGTCTCTTTATAAGAGTGTTGATCCCATTCTTGTTCTAATTACTTTCCAAATACCCCACATCTGAATATCATCTCATTGGGGATTAGGTTTCAAAGTAGGAATACCAAGGTGGGGATGTTGGACACAAGCATTCAGTCTATGATACAGACCCACCTCACAGGTCTGTCATGAGAAAAGTTAGGTCTCTTGGCACCAAACAGTTGCCCAATAAAATTCATTTCTTTCTCTTCTTTAAAAAAACTTTTTTTTTGGCCATAGCCTGTGGGATCTTAGTTCCCCAGCTAGGGATCAGACTTATGTCCCCTGCATTGGAATGCACAATCTCAGCTACTGGACCCCCGTGGGAGTCCCATTCCTGCTCCTTTCCTTAAAGAGCAAAAACTCCTCCAAAACACCTTGAACATGTTGCACAGCTGAATCTCCCATGCTTTGTCCAACCATCCCACCAGCACTGCTCACTCTGGTTGTATCACTACTTTTCCATCAAGAATATACAAGCAATGGGATTTCCCTGGTGGTCCAGTGGTTAGGTAATATTCATTAGAAGGACCAATGTTGAAGCTGAAGCTCCAGTACTTTGGCCACCTGATTCAAGGAACTGACTCATTGGAAAAGACCCTGATGCTGGGAAAGACTGAGGGCAGGAGGAGGGGTGGGCGACAGGATGGCATCACCAACTCAATGGACATGAGTTTGAGCAAACTCTGGGAGATAGTGAAGGACAGGAAGCCTGGCGTGGTGGAGTCGGACACAACCTAGCAACTGAACAACAACCAGTGGTTAGGAATCTGTGCTTTTGCTGCTAAGGGCGTGCATTCAATTCCTGTTTGGGGAGCTAAGATCCTTCAAGCCACATGGTGTGCCCCCCCCCAAAAAAAAAAAACTTAAAAAGAGAAAGAGATAAAGGGAAAAAAAGAATATACAAGTGATAATTCATTTATTATCATCTTTGAATTGCCCACTACTTGCCAGTCAGTGTTCTTAACACTGGGATGTAGCAGTGAATAAAACAGAATTGGTCTCCTTCCTCTGAACAGCTGGCTCCAGCTGTTTTTATAAATAGTTTAGTGAAACTCAACCCCACCCAGCCACTGATACATATTGTCCCGGTTTTTACAGGGTTACAGTGGAGTAACTGTGCAGAAATGACACCCAGAATATTTGGTCCTTTTCAAAAAACATTTGTCAATTTTTGATCTAGAAGGTTACCTTCTGGGTGAGACAGCTAGGTTCAAATTTTTGAACCTGAATCTTGTCCTCTTCTCTCTTTTTCTTATTGTTGTTGTTCAGTCACTCAGTTGTATACGACTCTTTGTGACCTCATAGACTGCAGCACACCAGGCTTCCCTGTCCTTCACTATCTCCCGGAGTTGACTCAAACTCACATCTATTGAGTCGGTGATGCCATCCAACCATCTCATCCTCTGTCACCCACTCCTCCTGCTCTCAATCTTTCCCAATATCAGGGCCTTTTGCAATGAGTCAGCTCTTTGAATCAGGAGGCCAAAAATTGGAGCTTTAACTTCAGCTTCAGTCCTTCCAGTGAATATTCAGGACTGATTTCCTTTAGGATTGACTGGTTTGATCTCCTTGCTGTCCAAGGGACTTTCAAGAGTCTTCTCCAACATCAAATTTCAAAAACATCAATTCTTTGGAACTCTATTTTTCTTAGACTTCTCAGTTCAGCGATGCAAAGCTATCAATTCTCACTCCGCACTCCAATGGGTATTTTTTGAGCTGGTTTGAATTGAGGGAAACAGCAATGAATGAAATGAAGTGCTTGGGATTTCACTGGTGATCCAGTGGTTAAGATTCTGTGCTTCCAATGCAGGGGGTGTGGGTTCCATCCATGCGGGGGGAACTAAGATCCCATATGCAGCAGGGCATGACCAAAAACTAAAAAAAACCTATATAAGAAAAGAAAATGATGTGTTTTCATGGATTAAACCCCAGCATTTATAAGCTGATGGATCATGGACATTTGATGTGACCTTTGAACCTCTGTATGTATGTGTATACCCAGTTGCTCAGTCATGTCCAACTTTTTACAACCCTGTGACTGTAGCCTGCCAAGCTCCTTTGTCCATGGGATTCTCAGGCAAGAATACGGCAGTGGGTTGTCATTTCCTCCTCCAGGGGATCTTCCCAACCCAGGGATCAAACCCACATCTCTTTCACCTCCTGCATTGACAGGCGGATTCTCTACCACTGCACCACCTGGGAAGCCCTTGGATCTGTTTGCTCATAGGTAAAATGAGGGCAGTAGTAGCTGTGTTGTGGAGATTTGCTGAGATCATGTCTGAAAAGCATTTAGCACAAAGTAAGTGTTGAAAGAGTGATGACAGGGTTTCCACTGGTGAGAATGCAGAAATTTCCCAAAGACTCTCCTTTCTACGGTGATAACTAGAAGACCCCACACTTTTCAATAGGACTAGTCAGAGTGGTAAATGCAAGGAAGCCTCGAGGAGCTGGGTTTCAGAAATAAAAATGAGCCCTTCAGGGACTTCCCTGGCGGTCCAGTGGTTAAGACTGTGTGCTTCCATTGCAGGGAGTACAGGTTCAACCCCTGACCCAGGAACTGGGATCCCACATGCCGTGTGGTGTGACTTTTTTTTTTTAATTAACAATAAAAAAAAAAAAAACTCCTTGTAAGTGAGCCAACAGCACTTGCAGCTTCTATACCAGAGGACAGGCAGGCATGACCTCTGGGTATGAACAGGCTTACATGGATGGAGAGGTGTTTTGGAGACAAGGAAAATCAGCCAGTTCTTAGATGACAGAAGGAAGCATTCAAAACGGCGGCCACTGGAGTGTTGGAGTCCAGACTTGGGGAGAAGAGCATCCTAGTGGAGAGATGAGTGGTATGCGATGTCAGAGCCCAAGTGAGGTAAGAAGGACAACAACAGGAGGGCCTGTCTGCCTGGCTGGAGGGGGTGAGTGCCCAGTGCATCTACACAGTATAAGGGTTGGCTATACATATGGTGGGATTGATGAAATAAGCAAATAAATGCATCCAGGATAATGGGAACCAGGTTTCCCACCATTAGAGAAGAGTGTTACAAAGATGAATGGAGTGGGAATTCCCTTGTGGCTTAGTGGTTAGGATTCCAGGCTTTCACTGTCATGGCCCCAGTTCAGTCTCCGCTTGGGAAACTGAGATGCTGAAAACTTTGTGATCAAAAAAAAAAAAAAAAAAAGAATGGAGGGCAAATTAGAAATGAACTCTACTGTATTTAGTGTTGGTGTGAACTCATGATTTTCAACATATGTGTGTGTGTGCTTAGTCACTCAGTCATTTCCAACTCTGTGATATATAGAGAGAAATATGCCAACAAAGGTCCGTCTAGTCAAGGCTATGGTTTTTCCAGTGGTTATGTATGGATGCAAGAGTTGGACTATAAAGAAAGCTGAGCGCAGAAGAATTGATGCTTTTGAACTGTGGTGTTGGAGAAGACTCTTGAGAATCCCTTGGACTGCAAGGAGATCCAACCAGTCCATCCTAAAGGATATCAGTCCTTAGTGTTCATTGAAAGGACTGATGTTGAAGCTGAAACTCCAATACTTTGGCAACCTGATGCAAAGAGCTGACTCATTTAAAAAGACCCTGATGCTGGGAAAGATTGAAGGCAGGGAAAGAAGGGACAAACAGAGGATGAGATGGCTGGATGGCATCACCGACTCAATGGACATGAGTTTGAGCAGGCTCTGGGAGTTGGTGATGGACAGGGAGGCCTGGCGTGCTGCAGTCCATGGGGTCAAAAAGAATTTGACACAACTGAGCGACTGAACTAATAGAAAAATAAATGTGCATGTATCTGTTTTCTTGTCTGTCTACTCGGAGGTCCTGGGATCAATGACACCCTAATAATAACGATGCACTTAACACTCAGGTCTCGGTTTCTGCATGTCATTCTCCACTTAAAAGCAGCTGGGTCTCTTTTGGAAAATGGTTGATTCCAGGGTTTGGGCAAGGAAAGTCTGATCAGCAAAAAACTGATAAGCACATGTTAAATGGACACAGAGCCAGAGTGAAAGGCTCCCACTGGCCAAATCAAAGACACTTTAACCATCAAAAAAAACAGAAAGAAAAAAAAAAAAAGAAATGTCAGCAAAAATGGCAGAGTAAAAATTTTGCCCTTCCATGAAAGCAATGGAAAAACTGAAGAATTTGTCAGAATCAACACTTTTAGAACACTGGCAATCAACCAAAAGCTTACAGTAATTCAGGGAGTATTTAGACAAGAAATACGGCTGAATCTCAATAAAGAACAGTGAGCTTGGTGGAATTTTAACTCACTCTAGTCCCATTCCCCACTCTCCAACACAGAAATAGCTTTACAGACTCACAGACGTAGAGAATAGATTTGTGGTTGCCAAGGGGGTGGGGAGGATTGGGAGTTTGGGATTAGCAGATGCAAACTATTATATATAGAATGAGTAAATAATAAGTTCATACTGTAGAGCACAGGGAGCCTTATTCAATATCCTGTGATAAACCATAATGGAAGAGAATATGAAAAAGAATGTATATACGTGAATAACTGAACCACTTCGATGTACAGCCGAAATTAACACAACATTGTAAATTGACTATATTTCGATAAAATAAAATTTAAAAGCAAAATAGCCTTAAAAATAACAGGTACATTTCTGATACAGGAAGAAAAACGGAGTCAGAGCTCTTATAAAGCCCCGTTCCCAAGGAATAGTATTACCTGATCTATCTAGTTGTTCCGTGGAAGACCACCCTTGAAAAGATTATCTTTCATTGACCTCACTCGAACTTGCCCAATGCTAAAAACCTCTCCTCAGGGGATGTCTGTCAAATATTTTAACATCACAGCTCCCTGCGGTGGTGGATAACAGCTGGGACAAATAATAACCTAACCAAACAGTCTTAAAAAGAAAAGTTAAGGAATGAGATGTCCCTAGGGACTTTGAAAGGGCTTTCCAGGTGGCTCAGTGGTAAAGAATTTACCTGCCAATGCAGGAGAGGCAGAAAATAAGGGTTCAATTCCAGGGTCAGGACAATCCCCTGGAGGAGGAAAGGCAACTCACTCTGGTATCATTGCCTGGGAAATCCCATGGACAGAGGAGCCTGGTGGGCTACAGTCCATGGGATTGCAAAGAGTTGGACACGACTGAGAGAATGAGCATGAACATAACAGGCTTTGAAAAGTTCCAACATATTCCTGGGAATCTAGAAGGCCACATGCATGTGGAGGGCTGTGTGCATACTCAGGAAAGATCTGACAAGTTCCTAAGCTCTTAATTCTGGCTGACTTCAAGGCTCCAAGAAAGCGGGAAGTGGCAGCTAAGGCTGGGTTGCAAGTTTCTTGACTGAGTGTTGACTGTATGTCAAAACATACAGAGATTCTGGGTGAAGACTGGGAGACTTTTAGTTTCAGATTTTCAAGGAAGTTTGTTCAATCACTTGCTAAACACCAAGCTAAGTAGAGATTTAAGTGATCGTACATGATAGCAAATAGAGACTTTGCAGAATTAATTCAGAAAAATCATTAAATCAACAAGAAACAACTACTATGGAAAATCACAATGGCAACAAACCTTCAGAAGGAGGTAGAATATGATATCCGGGGAAGGCAATGGCACCCCACCCCAGTACTTTTGCCTGGAAAATCCCGTGGACGGAGGATCCTGGTAGGCTCCAGTCCATGGGGTCGCTAAAAGTCAGACACGACTGAGCGACTTCACTTTCACTTTTCACTTTCATGCATTGGAGAAGGAAATGGCAACCCACTCCAGTATTCTTGCCTGGAGAATCTCAGGGACGGGGGAGCCTGGTGAGCTTCCGTCTATGGGGTCGCACAGAGTCGGACACGACTGAAGTGACTTAGCAGCAGCAGCAGCAGCAGTTGCCATATTATATTACAAGGCATACCTTGGAGGTACTGTGAATTTTGGTTCTAGCACAATAAAGCAAATACTGCAATGAAGCAAACCACATAAATTCTTTGGTTTCCCAGTTTACATAAAAGTTAACTCTGTATCAGTTATTCTTCATTTTTTTTTAAAAGAAGAAATTATTTAACATGAAAAAGATAGTAACAAAGGAACCGAGGAATAAAAAGGAAATAAGACATATGAAAAACAAATAGCAAAATGGCAGATAGAAAGTCTACCGTATCAGTAGTTATGTTAAATATAAAAGGGTTAAATTCTCCAACTAAAAAGTAGAGATTGACAGAAAGAATCAAACATGATCCCATTATATGCTGTCTACAAAAGACTCACTTTAAGGGGAAAAAGATAGTTATATACACTCAGTTGAATCAGATAGGGTCGGTATAGAAATAAATTGGAAGTTCGATACACAAAGTTTCAAAGTGACTATCTATATTATATTTAGTAGTTACAAAGAGGGAAAAAGTAACTGCCCTGTGTAGTGGTTAAGCAGGGATTCAGGGGTCAACTCCCAGCCCCACTGCTTTTGAGCTGTGTGACCTCAGGCAGTTCCTTGCCCTCGTGGTTTCCTCATCTGTAAAGAAGGATAGTAAGCCTTAAGTTAGTTAGGCTTAAGGATAGTAAGTTATCCTTAAGTTAAGGATCCTTAAGGATAAGTTAACTAACTTATCCTTAAGTTAGTTACTTAAGGATAGTAAGCCCTAAGTTTCTCATAGGGCTATTGTGAGAACTGTTAGACCACCAGGAACACACTGTGGTTAACGAGTCTGGAGTTATTACTGGGAGCAGTGAGGGAGAACACACACCAAGGAGAATGGTTGGCACATGCTCAAGTGCTGTTATTATTGAATACTCATCATTAGAATAGGCCGTTTATATCCATTACTGCTACTGCTGCTAAGTCGCTTCAGTCGTGTCCGACTCTGTGCGACCCCATAGACGGAAGCTCACCAGGCTCCCCCGTCCCTGGGATTCTCCAGGCAAGAATACTGGAGTGGGTTGCCATTTCCTTCTCCAATGCATGAAGGTGATAAGTGAAAGTGAAGTCGCTCAGTCGTGTCTGACTCTTAGCGACCCCATGGACTGGAGCCCACCAGGATCCTCCATCCATGGGATTTTCCAGGCAAAAGTACTGGGGTGGGGTGCCATTGCCTTCCCCGATATCCATTACTAGTGCACTGTATTCAACCTCATAATTATAATGTGAAGCAGGATTGCTATCATCCAGTCACTAAGTCCTGTCCAACTCTTTGTGACCTCATGAACTGTAGCACGCCAGGCTTCCTTGTCTTTCACTCTCTCCCAGACTTTGCTCAAACTCATGACCACTGAGTCAATGATGCCCTGCAACCATCTCCTCCTCTGTCACCCGCTTTTTCCTGCCCTCAGTCTTTCCCAGCATCAGGGTCTTTCCCAGCGAGTCAGTTCTTCGCATCAGGTGTCCAGAGTGTTGGAGCTTCAGTTTCCGCATCAGTCCTTCCAAGGAATATTCAGGGTCAGTTTCCTTCAGGCAGGCTCATTGTCCCATTTCCCAGGTGAGGAAACTGGGGCTCTGGAAACGTGAGGCTGAAGGTACCAGAGCTGGATAGGGCTTGGAATAGTGCCTTCTGGCTGCAAAGTTGACTGCCCAGCCTCTGCCCCGCCCGAAGTGACTTCTCTTTAGTTGTGTCAGCCGCTTCACGGGTCCCCAGATTTTTCTGAGAGGAAGTCTTATCCCTATCGTGTTCCTCATTCTTTGTGAGTTGAGAAAGAACAGGTCTGAGGAGGGGCTACAGAGGGAAATACATGAGGTTATAAAAACCATAGTCCAGAGAAGTGTTGGGAAGAGGAACAGAAAGGGGAGAAGGATGGCAGAGATGTATGAACACAAGGAGCCAGATGACTCTGGTGAGGCTGGGCCCCCAGTCTGGGGTGATAGTGGGGATGACAGGGCCCCAGGGTCCTGATGGTGCTGGGGCCTGTCAGCCAGCTTGCAACTCTGAGAGCAGGGCTCAGCAGACTTCCACGTTCAAGTGCGTGTGCTCTGTTCTGTCCAGAGGAGGAGACATTTGGGGGCCAGAGACTGGCTGAGAGACAGCCTCGACTACTACACAGTTTGAGGAGCTTGCCAGGTACGAGAGTGCTTGGTTCAGGAGCAGGCAGCTGGGGGAACGGGGGTGGGAAGGGGGTGGAGTGGGGGCAGAGTCTGCCCCTAGCCCTGAGCCCCAGCCATCTGCTGGTCCTGCAGAGTGTCTGACCTGGGGCCCTCTGCTTCTCCTGCTGCTCCTCTTCGTCTCACTGGGCTTCTTCACGCTCCAGCTGACCACTCTGGTTCAAGGTGAGTGAGCATCTAGGAGCTTAGGGTCCTCGGTCCCTTTGGGTTTTCTCTCTGGGATGGTCTTTGCCCTTTTCCACAGTCCCTAGACCTACTAGGGCTGGGTCGTGCAGGCTCTGTGTCACCTTCTGTGTGACCATGTGCCAGTAACTCTCCCTCTCTAAGTCTGGTTCCTCATTTGAAAGGTAGTTCATCCTCCCGGTGGGGAGACCTTGAAAGCAGATTTGGCTCAGGGTCAGTGCTTAAAGAGGAATTTCTCTGCTCCATTGTAGTTTCCAGGATCCAGTGTCTGCAGAGAGATTCGGGAGACCATGAGAACAACAGCCTGGAAAAGTGGCTGGACACCAGGTTCCGGAGTCTGAGTAGGGAGGGGGCTCTGGGGCTGCATGGCTGTGGACAAGCCGCCACTGCCAGGGGTGGAGGAGAGAGGGCAGGAGTCGGGGAGGGGACCGGACCCCTGCAAGAGGTCCTGGTGAGCTGGCGATGTTGGGCAATTCACTCTCTAAGCCTCAGTTTTCTCGTCTGTATGATGGGCTCTCCGGGTCACCTGACATCCAAGCATGATGTTCTCATGGGGCTCTCTGCACCACGTACACAGTAGGTGCTTAATAATTGACGTCCTCTCCCTCCAGCTGAAGTTGCAGAGAAGCAGATGCAATCAAACCTGGAGGAGATCCTACAGCACCTGACCCGGATGAATGCCACCCTGGGTAAGGGAACCACACCAAGGTCAAGAGGAAGTCACAGGATGGTGAGTGGGGGCTGGGCCACACCTGCTGCAGCTGCCAGGCTGAGGAGGGCAGAGCAGAGCTGGAATGTTCCTCATGGGTTTCTTGAACTGAGCTGACAGCTGAAGAGAAGGGCCTAGCCCTGGGTTCCGAAGATCTGGAGCCTAGGAGCCAAGCAACCTCTCTGTCCCAACTCCACCCCTCTTCCCCAGCTGGCCTGTGCCATCCCTGTCCTCAGAATTGGGAGTTTTTCGATGGAAGCTGCTACTTCTTCTCCTGGACCCAGAGTGACTGGAGATCTGCCGTCTCTGCCTGTCTGCTTATTGGGGCCCACCTAGTTATCATCGAGAGTACTGAGGAAGAGGTGGGCTGGGCA
Source organism: Tragelaphus eurycerus (assembly GCA_935064755.1). Lineage (NCBI taxonomy): Eukaryota > Metazoa > Chordata > Mammalia > Artiodactyla > Bovidae > Tragelaphus > Tragelaphus eurycerus. Next base: position 3,312,608 of record CAKXYN010000058.1, on the reverse strand, counting down.
AGGTCCCCCGAGAGGCTGGGCCATATTGCCAGGTCAAGAAAGAACCTTCTGCCTCCCTCTTCTGCCCTCTGAGAGATGGGCAGCTGGGGGTGTGGCAGGGGGATGAGAAGTGAGATACAATCAGGGAAGGCTTCTTGGAGGAGGCATCATAATGGACTCAGGAAGGTCATGTGAGAGAAGAACGTGGATGAGAGGAGCCCATGTATGGATAGGAAGGGAATTCAGAGTGCCCTTGAGGCCATAGACAATGCATGTTAACTGAGACACAAGTCATATCCACATGTGTATTGCATTAACACATATCCACAGCCTCCATGCACATGTGAACACATACAACTTGAGTAGGGCCTCTAGGCTAGATTGTGAGAACTTCTGTGGGAGGCAGGGGACCATGGAGATGTGGGCAGACATGGGATGTGTGGCGTTCAGGGATCTTCCTCCTGATACCCCTCTCCCCACTCACCCCTAGAAATTCCTGAACTTTTGGTATCCCAGAAATAATAAACCCACCTGGATCGGCCTCAGTGACCACCACAGTGAGGGTTCCTGGCGGTGGGTGGATGACAGTCCTGTCCAACTCAGGTAACCTCCCAGTGACAATGCCCCAGGAGAGGTGGGCAGGAACTCCAAACCAAGGGTGCTCAGACTCTGGACTGGAAAGCATCACCTGAGAAGCTTGGTGAAGATGCAGAGTGCTGTCTTCATCCGGGGGTAGAGGGTAGGAGTTGGGTGGGAGTCTGATTCTATACGTCTAGGTACAGGCCCAGGAATCTGCATTTAATTTTGTGTCAGTGTCATCACTCAATTGTGTCAGGCTCTTTGCAACCCCATGGACTGTAGCCCACCAGGCTCCTCTGTCCATGGAATTCTCCAGGCAAGAATACTGGAATGGGTACCCATTTTCTTCTCCAGGGAATCTTTCCAACCCCAGGGATTAAACCTGGGTCTCCCACATTGCAGGTAGAGTCTTTACCATCTGAGCCCCCAGGAAAGCCCACATTTAACTTTCCCAGAACTGATTCTGGTGGATGTGGTGTTTGAACCCACATTTCAAAAACCCTGCCTCCGAATTCCTCACCAGCCTCTGGCTGGTACTTGGCAATTTGCTGTCAAAGTTCAGGGACCAGCACCTCCAAAACCGGGGGAGGGCATTGGGTGGAGTAGGGGTCTCATTGTGCTGATGCGCTTCACAGCTTCTGGAAAAAAGGGGAGCCCAACAACCACGGAGATGAGGACTGTGTGGAACTGCACAACGATGGCTGGAATGATGGCAGATGTGTTACAGAAAACCCCTGGATCTGTGAGAAGCCCTCGGCTCCCTGCCCAGACCTCTGAGGGCCGCTGCCTCCACCATCCCACCTCGCCCCGCCCCGCCCCGCCCCCGATCCCGCCCATTTAGCAGAGACCAGCCAACTGGAACTTGCACCCCGAGGTTCCTCTTGGGCCCCACCCCTTTCTGTTTTCCCCTTTGGTGAATGCCCATCCCCTTACTATTCAGAAGACTTTTGAGATCCTCTAAGAAGAATCTCTCCACAAGTTATAGACCATTTTTCTTCATCTATCGACAGGCTCAGCTCCCCGCTCTGTCCCATCATGATATCTCCCTAATAAAGTCATACCTTGCATTATGTGTCCCATTGAACTCATTTTTGTTCCTTTGCCACTGTTTGAGTCACTGTAGTTTTATAATCTGTTTGATGCACCGGAGGACATTTTCTTTTTTCAATACGCTTTTCTCTTTTTTTGTGTAGTTGATACCGTTTTGTTTTTTGACTGCACCACATAGCGTGTGAGATCTTAGTTTCCTGACCAGGGATGGAACCTATATTTTCCTCCCCCTGCATTGGAAGCATGGAGTCTTAACCACTGGACTGCCAGGGAAGTCCCCCAGATACAGTTTTTATTTAATTTAGTGAAATTATTTATGTTTGGCTGTGCTGGATCTTCGTTGCAGCATGCAGGCTTTCTCTAGCTGTGGTAAGTGGGGAATGGGATGGGGGGGCTACTCTTCATTGCAATACGCGGGCTTCTCATTGCAGTGGCTTCTTTTGTTGCAGAGCTTGGGCTGTAGGGCCCACAGGCTTCAGAAGTTGTGGCACACGGGCTTAGTTGCCCTTCGGCATGTGGGATCTTCCCAGAGCAGGAATTGAAGCCCTGTCTCCTGCATTGGCAGGCAGACTCCCAACTACTGAACCACCAGGGAAGTCCCCAGATAGGGTTTTGAATCAGTTTGTAATTTTGGTTGGGAATATGCATATATACAATATGTATATGTTTATATGTGTCTGTCTAGCTATGTGTTCATTTATTCATGAACAAATTATTATTCAGGTACCTTAGTTTAAAAAATTTATTTTATTAATGTATAGTTGATTTACAACGTTGTCTTAGTTTCTGGTGTACAGCAAAGTGATTTTATACATATATATTTTTTGTATTCTTTTCCATTATGGTTTTATTACAGGATATTGAATATATTACCCTGTGCTATACAGTAAGATCTTATTGTTTATCTATTCTGTATATAACAGTTTGCATCTGCTAATCCCAAACTCCCAGTCTATCCCTTCCCCACCTGCCTTCCCCTATTCAGGTACTTTAAAAATGTCCTTCAGTAAAGTTTTATGATTTTCTTCATATGAATCTGAAAAAAAACACTATTCCTAGGTGTGTGTTTTGGCTTCCCCAGTGGCTCAGATGGTAAAGAATTGGCTTGCAATGCGGGAGACCTGGGTTTGATCCCTGGGTTGGAAAGATCGCCTGGAGGAGGGCATGGCAACCCATTCCAGTATTCTTGCCTGGAGAATCCCCATGGATAGAGGAGCCTGGCAGGCTACAATCCACAGAGTCCCAAAGAGTCGGACATGACTGAGTGACTAAGCACACATTGGCTTCCTATTGGTGCTGTAACAAATTATCACAAACAGTGGCTTCAGACAACACAAATGTGTTACCTTACAGTTCTGGAAGTCAGAAGTCCAAAATGGGTCTCGCGGGCTTGAAATCAAGTAGGGCTGCCTTCCTTTTTGAATATTCCTGGCGAGAATCTGCTTTCTTGCCTTTTCCAGTTTCTAGAGGCTGCCTGCAATCGTCTGCTGGGGGCTCCTTCCCTCCATCTGCAAAGCCAGCCATGACTCAGTCTTTCTTATCTTGTGTAGCTCAAACACTGCTTCTTCTGTTCCACATTTAAAGGACCCTGTGATTACATTCGGAGAAGGCAATGGCACCCCACTCCAGTACTCTTGCCTGGAAAATCCCATGGACAGAGGAGCCTGGTAGGCTGCAGTCCATGAGGTCTCGAAGAGTCAGACATGTCTAAGCCACTTCACTTTCACTTTTCACTTTCATGCATTGGAGAAGGAAATGGCAACCCACTCCACCGTTCTTGCCTGGAGAATCCCAGAGACAGAGGAGCCGGAGGCCGTCTATGGGGTCGCACAGAGTCGAACACGACTGAAGTGACTTAGCAGTGATTACATTGGTCCCACTGGATAAGTATAGGATTCCCAAGAGACTCAGCGGTAAAGAATCCGCCTGCAATATAGGGGACGCAAAAGACGTAGTCTCGATCCTTGGGTTGGGAAGATCCCCTGGAGGAGGGCATTGGCAGTCCATTCCGATCCCATGGACAGAGCAGCCTGGCACGCTATTCCATAAGATCGCAAAGAGTTGAACATGACTGAAGCAACTTAGCACACACACACACTGGATAAGCAGTGTAAACTCACTATTTTCAGATAAGTCAATTAAAGACCTTATTTCTATCTGTTATTTTAATTCCCACTTTCCCATTTCTCACATGCCTTACTCATGCCTCTCAGGTTCATCTCCCAAATAAACCACAGCTGAGTGTGGGGTCAGCTGGTGGGCTCACCACTAAAGGCACAAACTCAATAGAAACGTTATACTAAGACAAAATTTATGAGTGAAAGAAGCACTGGAGTGCATTTATTTATTTTACTTTGTACTGTGAAATGATTTTAAGATTTAGAAGAAAAGTTGGGGAAATAGACACGAATTCCCAAATACTCTTCATCCACATTCCACCAATGTTAACATCTTACCAACCACAGTATAATGATCAAACCCAGGAAACATCATGTTGATACACTATTATTAACCAAACTACAGAACTTATTTGGTTCTTTTCCCTGGCTCTGGACATCAAATCGCATTTAATTGTCATTTCTTAGTCTCCTCCAATCTGTAATGGTCTAATCTTGTCCTGACCTTCATGCTCTTGTCATTTTTGATGAGTGCTGGTCAATGTTTCTGTACACTGTTTCTCAGATTGAGTTTGCCTGGTGTTTTCCCGCCACCCTCCTGTTTGTGCATTTCATGCATGCTCAGTTGTGTCTGGCTCTTTGCAACCCTATGGACTTTGGCCCGCCAGGCTCCTCCATCCATGGGATTTTTCTAGGGAGGAATACTGGAGTGGGTTGCCATTTCCTCCTCCAGGGGATCTTCCTGATATAGGAATTGAAACTGCATTTCCTGCATCTCTTGCATTGACCCGCAGATTCTTTAGCACTGACCCACCTGGGATTGGGACTTCCTAGGTGGCTCAGATGGTAATGAATCCACTTGCAATCAGGAGCTGCAGGAGATAGGGAAGATCCCCTAGAGCAGGGTATGGCTACTCAGGCCACTATTTTTGCCTAGAGAATCACATGGACAGAAGAGACTGATGGGCTACAGTCCATGGGGTCCCAAAGAGTCAGACAACACTAAGTGACTAAGCACGTGTGTGTGTGTATGTGTGTGTATTTCCTTAATATATATATATATTAAGGAATTTATATATATATATGAAAGACAGCTGGGCTGGATATCAAATCCTTGGTTCATACTTTGATTCACTGAGTAATTTTTAATATTCCTTCATTGTTGTATTGCTTTGGATATTAGCTTTGAAAAGTCTAATACCAGTATAATTCTTATGACTTCATAAATTTCTTGATTTGGAAGACCTTAAGAATTTTATCTTAATCTTCCAAATCAAGTAGCTTTTCCTATGTCAAATCAGATCAGATCAGATCAGATCAGTCGCTCAGTCGTGTCCGACTCTTTGCGACCCCATGAACCGCAGCACGCCAGGCCTCCCTGTCCATCACCAGCTCCCGGAGGTCACCCAGACTCATACCCATCGAGTCAGTGATGCCATCCAGCCATCTCATCCTCTGTCGTCCCCTTCTCCTCCTGCCCTCAATCCCTCCCAGCATCAGACTCTTCTCCAATGAGTCAACTCTTCGCATGAGGTGGCCAAAATACTGGAGTTTCAGCTTTAGCATCATTCCTTCTAAAGAAATTCCAGGATTGATCTCCTTCAGAATGGACTGGTTGGATCTTCTTGCAGTCCAAGGGACTCTCAAGAGTCTTCTCCAACACCACAGTTCAAAAGCATCAATTCTTCGGCGCTCAGCCTTCTTCACAGTCCAGCTCTCACATCCATACATGACCACAGACATAGGAATATGCCTCAGAGTTGACATTCTGGGCTACTTTCCCAGGTACCTAGTCAGTCCTCTCAATGTGTAATTTCAGGTGATTTTCTATTTCAGGAAAAATTTTTATTATTCATTTGGCTGTGTTGGGTCTTTGTTGTATCACGCAGGGTCTTTCATTGCAGCACACGGACTCTCCAGCTATGGCTCGTGGGCTCAGTAGTTGTAGTACCCAGGTAGAGTTGCTCCAAAGCAGGGGAATCTCAATTCCTTGACCAGGGATCAAACCCACATCCCTTGCATCACAAGATGAATTCTTAACCACTGGAATACCAGGCAAGTCCCATATTTTACCTTTTAAAAATTGATGAATTTTTGTTTTTGCCTGTGTGGCACGCACAGTCCTAGATCCCCTACCAGGGATTGAATCTATGGTGCCTCTAGGGGAAGCGTGGAGTCCCAATCACTGGACTGCCAAGGGATTCCCTATGACTTTAAATATTTGCTGTTTTGTTTTGTTTCTTCAAGGATCCCCAAAAGTGTGTATTTCTCCTCCAATGTCCAAAATTCCATTGCCATTCATTTCTCCCCGCCTCTGAAGCTTTTCCATTTCTTCCTCTTTATGTCATTGTTGCTTTCTTTGTTGTTTTTCTGTCTTTTTCCAATGTCTTTTTATTATACTTTCATTTGAGTTTATTCTCTCTTGGGTACCTTATTTAGTCTGCATTTCTGAAATAAGTTTGTCTTTTTCTGCCATTTCTTTCCCTAGTTGATTCAAATATCTCTTCATCACATTAGTACTTGGCTCTTTAGCTTTTGAATTAAAAAAAAAAAATCTGGCTGCAGAATGCAGCCAGATCCCTGTGGGGATCTCAGTTACCCGACAGGGTTTCATCCCTGGTCAGGTGAAGTTTTAAACACTGGACCACCAGGGAAATCCCTAGTTTTTCATTTTTGATGTATGGTGATTTTTCATATCCTGAAATGTTTGTTGGATTACATTTAATTCTCTTTGGAGTGTTGACTTACAGTTTTCTTCTACTTCCTGATTCCACTTCAGAGGAACTTCTTCCTTTGTTGATTTTGTCTGTATTTTCATTCTGTGCTGTGCTTAGTCGCCCAGTCATGTCTGATTCTCTGTGATGCCATGGACTGTAGCCCGCCAGGCTCCTCGGTCCATGGGGATTCTCCAGGCAAGAATACAGGAGTGGGTAGCCGTGCCCTTCTCCAGGGGATCTTCCCAACCCAGGGATCGAACCCAGGTCTCCCACATTGCAGGTGGATTCTTTACCATCTGAGTCACCAGGGAAGCCCAATAGACATCATAAAAAATTTTAGAAAGTTGAATTAAACACACACACACACACACACACTAACACATATATAATGTCTACAAGAACAAATCAGGTTGTTACTCGATCTGATTAGATACTATTTGAGAACTTTCTGGATATCAATAAAAGCCTTAACTCTGTCAGAAATCTTTTTCTTTACCTTTGTTTTTCTCGAGGTGCTTCCAATTACTCTCTGAATTTACTTTTGTCCTTTTGTTCAGACGGGTAGCTCGATGGTCCCCACTTATGCCAATGCAGCAAAATTGACTTAATTTAGTGGATTTTGTTTTTGCTTGTTCTGTTTGTGGCAGAAATAGGAGGGGAGAACTGAATTTTTTAAAAATTGGAATATTCTTGATTTACAATGTTGTGTTAGTTTCAGGTGTACAGCAAAGTGAATCAGTTATACATAGACATATGTCCACTATTTTTAAGATTCTTTTCCCATATGGGTCATTACATACTACTGAATAGAGTTCCCTGTGCTATACAGTAGGTCTTTCTTAACTATCTTTTTTTTTTAATTCAAAATTTTAATTATTTTTATTTAAGTTTTTGATTTTTGGCTGTGCTGGGTCTTCTTTGCTGCACTTGGGCTTTCTCTAGCTGCAGTGAGGGGGGACTACTCTCACAGTGCCCGGGCTTCTCGTTGTGGTGGCTTCTCTTTGTTGAGGAGCATGGGCTTCAGAGTGCGGGCTCGGTAGTAGCGCTGCATGGGCTTAGCTGTCCCGTGGCATGTGGGATCTTCCTGGACCAGGGATTGAACTTGTGCTCTCTGTGTCGGTAGGTTAATTCTTTATCCACTGTGCCATCAGGGAAGTTCCTTGCTATTTTTTGATTGAGGTGTTTTGTTTTGTTTTTTTTTTTTTAATATTGAGCTGCCTGAGCTATTATTATATTTTGGAGATTAATCTCATGTCTGTTGCTTCTTTTGCAAATATTTTCTCCCATTCCCAGGGCTTACTTTTTATTTTGTTTACTGTTTCCTGTGCTGTGCAAAGCTTTTAAGTTTAATTAGGTCTCATTTGTTTATTTTTGCTTTTATTTTCATCACTCCAGAAAGTATATCAATAACACCTTGCTGCAATTTATGTCAGAGTGTTCTGCCTATGGAAAAGGCAATGGCACCCGACTCCAGTACTCTTGCTTGGAAAATCCCATGGACGGAGGAGCCTGGTAGGCTGCAGTTCATGGGGTCACAAAGAGTTGGACATGACTGAGCGACTTCCCTTTCACTTTTCACTTTCATGCATTGGAGAAGGAAATGGCAACCCACCCCAGTGTTCTTGCCTGGAGAATCCCAGGGACAGGGGAGCCTGGTGAGCTGCCGTTTATGGGGTCGCACAGAGTCAGACACGACTAAAGCGACTTAGCAGCAGTAGCAGTTCTGCCTATGTTTTTCTCTAAAAGTTTTATAATGTCCCATCTTGCATTTAGGTCTTCAATTCATTTTGAGTTTACTTTTGCATATGGTGTTAGAGAGTGTTCTAAGTTTCATTTTTTTACATGTAGCTGTCCAGTTTTCTCAGCATCATTTATTGAAGACACTGTCTTTTCTCCATTGTATATTCTTATCTCCTTTGTCATAGATTAGGTGATCATAGGTGCATGGGTTTATCTCTGGGCTTTCTATTATGTTCCATTGATCTATATTTCTATTTTTGTGCCAGTACCGTACTGTTTTGATTACTGTAGCTTTGTAATATAGCCTGAAGCTCAGGAAGCCTAATTGCCCCACCTCTGTTTTTCTTTCTCAAGATAAAGCAGGTATTTGTAAATTATCTCCATGTTCAGCACCGAAACTGAGCAGGACCCTGTGGGGCCCATGGGTGCAGAAGCCTTTCTTTTCATTAGAAAAGACCCTGATGCTGGGAAAGATTGAAGACAGGAGAAGGGAATGACAGAGGACAAGATGGTTGGATGGAATCATTGACTCAATGGACATGAGTTTAAGAAAGCTCTGGGAGATGGTGAAGGACAGGAAGCCTGGCGTGCTGCAGTTCATGGGGTCTCAAGAGTCGGACACAGCTGAGCAACTGAACAGCAGTAACATAATAACAGCAGAAACAGGAGTGAAAGAGTGAATGAGTGATTAATTGGTGTAGCTCACTGTAAGTTCTTTTTTTACAGAGGTCCTCGACAGATCCGAGATGCTGTTTCTGACCCCATCCTCATCCATCTCCACCTTCTGTTGACTTAAAAATTAGTCAAAATCTAAAAGTTAAGAGTTATGTTTTATTCCATGGGAATTTTTAGGACTTCAAAGCCAGGAAGCGGCATCTCAAGTAGCCTTGAAAGAGCTGCTCCAAGGAGGTGAGGAGAGGAGCCAGGTTATATAGAAGTGTTGCAACAAAGGGTCAGTAGTCTAAACATCAGAAGATTATTGTTAATTAAAGAAAACCAGATATCCCAGGTTAAGGAATTTAGTGCTTACCTATGCATGGTAAGATGCAAGAGTCTAGGCTCACTGAAAATCATTCCTTCCATATGCATCTCAGCTGTCTGGAGCCAGTATCCTGTGTTTTCACATCTTGCACTCCCTTGGGGCTCACAATGGAGAGTGGCTGCAGTCTAATGGCTGTCGGGTCACAGGTATCATTCTCTTCCCGGTTGCCATGGAAGGCTCCAATCGCTGATGACTGTGACACCCTTGTTTATTGATATGGCAAGAAATACTCCATTTCTCACTTCCCTGGTCTCAGCTTCATCCCATGGTATAAGTTGACTATGTAACTCAGCTTGGAACTTAGACCCACAAGGGATTCTCCAGGCAAGAATGTTGGAGTGGGTTGCCATGCCCTCCTGCAGGGGATCTTCCCAACCCAGGGACTGAACCCAAGCCTCTTACGTCTCCTGCATTGCAGGTGTATTCTTTACCACTGAGCCACTGAGGAAGCCCTATAGCTGCTTTATCAGATCAGATCAGTCGCTCAGTCATGTCCGACTCTTTGCGACCCCATGAACTCCAGCATGCCAGGCCTCCCTGTCCATCACCAACTCCCGGAGGTCACTCAGACTCACATCCATCGAGTCAGTGATGCCATCCAGCCATCTCATCCTCTGTCGTCCCCTTCTCCTCCTGCACCCAATCCCTCCCAGCATCAGAGTCTTCTTCAATGAGTCAACTCTTCGCATGAGGTGGCCAAAATACTGGAGTTTCAGCTTTAGCATCATTCCTTCCAAAGAAATCCCAGGGCTGATCTCCTTCAGAATGGACTGGTTGGATCTCCCTGCAGTCCAAGGGACTCTCAAGAGTCTTCTCCAACACCACAGTTCAAAAGCATCAATTCTTCGGCTTTATACTGTTGTGTTAATTCACAAGTAAGACATTTCTGTGGGTTCCCAGAAATTCTCACTTATCAAAAGAAGAAATTTTTATCCCATTCTTTGTTTATCTTAGCATTTGTTTTTTGTGTGTGTTTATCTTTTTTTTTTTTTTTTAAAGAAGAATGAGCATTGAATAGATATATTCTGTAACTGCAATGTGGAAAGGTCAAAAATAAATTGTGGAAGGATGTAGCCCACATGGTACTGTTTACACAAAGTTTTCAAATGTGTGAAACAATTCAATAAATTGTTTAAATGCACACATGATTCAGATATGATTTCATATGAGAAACACAAAGTTTGGGAGGGCATCTTCTTTGGCGAAGGAAGGAGAGAAATAGAATCAGAGTGAGTATGTGAGACTATCAGCTACAATTTATTTACTTTTAAGAAGATCTCAAAAACACAAAGAAGTCAGTACTTGATAAAGCTGAGTAGAAGGCAAGGGGGTTTTCATATTTAACCTTTGCACATGCTTAGTTTTTTTAATAATAAAAAGGCAAAGTCAAAAGTAACATCAGCGACCAAAGCACAAGATATGCTTTGCACCAAACCAGGTACCCTGGTCAATAGCGAGCTTCTCGTCTTTGGCAGGAATGGAAACCACAGAGTGGTCTTGGTCTTGGGACTGAACCTTGGGACTTTTACCTTGCGAACTCAGTCGCTTCAGACTCTTCATGACGCTATGGACCGTAGCTCACCAGTCTCTTCTGTCCATAGGCTTTTCCAGGTAATACTAGAGTGGATTGCCGGACCGTCCTCCAGGGGATCTTCCCAAGCCAGGGATCAAACCAGAGCCTCTTGTGTCTCCTGCATTGCAGGCAGATTCTTTACTGCTGAGCCAGCTGGGGAAGTCTGACTTTCACCTTCCTCCCACACTAATCCAAACCCCCTGTCTCCATGATCCAAGTCTCTGTACCATCTGGCCCCAGCTGGCACCCCAGCCTCAGATTACCACTCTGAATTAGTCTCAGCTTCTCTGAAGAGTCCTATGCCCTCTCTCCTCCCAATCTTAGCAAATGTTAATATCACGCTCTTTCATCCTCTGGAATAATTCTGGTTTTTTCTTCAGGCAACACCTCCTCCTGGAAGCCCCACCAGATCCTCCAGGCTGAGTCAGACACTTCTAGGGGTTCTCCTAGTCCCCTGTGCCTCCTAGACTCATCACATTGTTTTCAAGGCCCTGGTCACATGTTTCCCATCTCCTTGCTCTCTCTCCCACTCCCAGGATGAGTCTCCATTCCCTTCCCTGGGTGCGGGACAAGGCTAGAAGTTAGAGGGCTGTGGCTGGTCTTGTGCCTGGGACCTCCCTTCCCTTTGAACTTCCCCTGTGGGAAAATTCTGAGCACAGGGCAGGGAGTGGGCAGCCTCTGGTTGCCTGGTAATGGTGCACATCTCCCCTCTTCTGCCGCCACTCCCCAAAAGTAGCCTCAGCTACAGGTATGTACAACAGAGATCCACTTAGCCTTGGCTGTGCCCTCTGTCTGGTGGACTGTTCCTTTCTCTGTCAGCAGTGCACAAGTTCTTGGTGGCCCTGTTCCAATGCTACTTCTTCCAGAAAACTTCCTCTAATGCCCCCCATATGTGTGTGTCAGTCGCTCAGTCGTGTTGACTCTTTGCAACCCCATGGACTGTAGCCTGCCAGGCTCCTCTGTCCATGGGATTTTTCAGGCCAAGAATATTGGAGTGGGTTGGCATTCCCTTCTCCAGGGCATCTTCCCAACCCAGGGATTGAACCTATGTCTCCTGCATTGCAGGCAGATTCTTTACAAAGATCCGAGACAGCCAAAAGTAAATAGCAATGCCCTCCATTATGGCTGACAAATCCATTCCTTCTAGATCCTTTCCCAAGAACATAGTCTAATGAGATTGTGCAACCCTTGTGGGTTTTTTTCCTTCCGTTTCCTCCTACTGAGCCTTCAACCCTCCTGGGTTCTGCTGTCCTTGAGAGCCCTAGAAGGAGAGTGCACCCTCCCAGAATGTCCTGCCCCTCTGTAACCTCCTGCTGGTAAGGCAGCTGTCAGCCCCTGTTGATTCAGATTCCATTTCTGATGACAAAGGCAAGATAAGCCTTGTGCGTCTCAGAACCAGGGGACTTCTAGGAAGAGGAGTGGGAACCTCCCATCCTGTGGACAGGAATCTTGGTCAGCCCTGCCTGGCCTCTGAGCCCTGCTGACTTTTGCTGCTGTCATTATCTGGTTTTTGGCCACTCCATGCAGCTTGTGGGATCTTAGTTCCTGAACCTGTGCCCACTGCAGTGGAAGTGCAGAGTCCTAACCCCTGGACCACCAGCGAATTCCCCAGGCCTGTTGACTTTTAAAAATTTTATTTTATTAATTTTTGGCTGCATTGGGTCTTCATTTGCTTTGCATGGGCTTTCTTTTTCTCTTTGCATGGAGTTTCTGCAGTGAGCAGGAGCTACTTTTGTGGTTCAAGAGTTTCTCATTGCTTTGGCTTCTCTTCTCGTGGAGCACAGGCTCCAGGCGCGCAGGCTCTGTAGTTTTGACGCACAAGCTTTGTTGCTCTTTGGCATGTGGAAATCTTCCTGCACCAGGAATCAAACCCATGTCCCTTTCATTGGCAGGCAGATTCTTATCCACAGAGCCACCAGGGAAGTCTGACTGTTGACTTTTAATGTCTAACCATCTTCCCCAACTCAGCACCATGGCCAGCCTCTCTGAATGGGTGATACACACCCTTGCATATGTAATACATACTTGGAGTGGTTGTGTGTGTATGTTACAGAAATGTCCCAGAGCTATATATCTCAAGTGGTTTCTGCTTCTTGTCAACCTAGTTTATTACTTGTTTGTTTCAGAGTGAGTGCCCATCAGGTTCTTCTTTTTCATTAATGAGCAATCAAAAACATCACAAGAAAAATGGAAAGAACCCTCCATTACCTGGGAGATGCTATTTGCCTTTGTATCTCTACCTACAGAACTTCTCTAAGTTAATAAAGAAAAAAATAAAACCTAAACCATCTCATAGAAAAAGATGGAAAAAGGATGCAATATATAGAAAAGCAAACCAGAAGAGTCAATACATACTGATACTCAAAATCTGCAGGAGTCAGGGAACAGGATCAAAAGCCACAATGAGGGGGGAAAAAGCCACAATGAGATTCAGTGAGAAGCAAAAGGAGTTCTCTGATAAAAATGTGAAGACTTTTTTTTTTTTTTTTAACTAAGGCGAGGGGGATGTGTGGAAAGTAAGAGAGAGGAGTTGGGGGGAAGGGTGGATTGAAAGGATGGTTCAGTCCATTAACAAAGGACTGAAAATGAAGGAATTAAGAATCTCACTTAACAAGTTAGTTTTTTTAAGGGGCTGTTTCCACTTAATGGCTATTATAAACAATGCTGCTATAAACATTTGTACACAATTTTTGGGTGAACATACTTTTTCTTTTTCCTAGGATAAACATCCAGGACATTAGTTTCTGGGTCATAGATAGACAAATTAGTTTACAAAAAGCCAAAATAAACTAAAAGAAAGTAAGAATAGGGAATGTTTTTTAAATTAAAGTTGAAATAATTGAATAAAAATAAGAATAGCCATGAGTTTTAAAGAACTTTTATACATGTTAACTCATAAGCTCATAACAGTCTGAAGAAGTAGAAACTATTAATTTTACTCTCCCATTTTTTATATAGGGAACCGACTCATAAGAAGATTCATTGATTGTTCTAAGATAGTATTGGTTTGGCCACAAGAGTCATTCATTTTCTTCCATAAGATGGCTCTAGTGGTTCTTAGTTGTCTTTAACTTCACTGGAAACAATTTTGTTAGATTGTATTGTGACAGCTATCATATCAGCATGCATTTAAAAAAAACTATCAAAATTGGTGAATTTTTGGGTGGCCACTTTATATTGAAGGTGGAAGGAAAGAAAGCAACATTTTTAGCATACTATTCTTTATTATTTCAAGAAAGGTAAAAAGGCAACACTTCTAGTCAACTCATTGGAAAAGACCTTGATGCTGGGAAAGATTAAAGGCAGGAGGAGAAGCGGGCAACAGAGGATTAGATAGTTGGATAGCATCACTGACTCAAGGACATGAGTTTGAGCAAACTGCGGGAGACAATGAAGGACAGGGAAGCCTGGTGTGCTTCAGTCCATGGAATTGCAAAGAGTTGGACAGGACTTAGTGACTGAATAACAACAAAAAACATAACTGAAACGCAAAGAGATTTGTGCAGTGTATGAGAAGGTGCTGTGAATGTGTCAATAGTGGTCTGCGAAGTTTTGTGCTGGAGATTTCTTGCTGAATGTTGGTCCATAGTCAGGTAGATCAGTTGAAATTGATATCAATCAAATAAATACATTCATTGAGAATAATCAATGTTATACCACATGAGAGATAGCCAATATACTCAAAGTATTCAACTCAAGTGTTGAAAATTATTTGCACCAGCTCGATTATGTTAATCACTTTGATGTTTGGGTTCCACATAAGTTAATGGGGAAAAACTTTCTTCACTGTATTTACATATGCAATTCTCTACTGAAACATAACAAAAATGTTTCATTGTTTTAAATGACAGTAGAATTTTAAAAAATATATATATATTTATTTTTGACTATGCTGAGTCTTCATTGTGGCACACAGGCTTCTCACTGCCATGGCTTCTCTTGTGGCAGATCATGGGCTCTAGGGCTTCAGTACTTGCAGCACAGGGGCTCAGTTGTTGTGGTGCATGGCTCCTTGGAAGGAAAGTTATGACCAACCTAGATAGCATATTCAAAAGCAGAGACATCACTTTGCCAACAAAGGTTCGCCTAGTCAAGGCTATGGTCTTTCCTGTGGTCATGTATGGGTGTGAGAGCTGGACTGTGAAGAAGGCTGAGCGCCGAAGAATTGATGCTTTTGAACTGTGGTGTTGGAGAAGACTCTTGAGAGTCCCTTGGACTGCAAGGAGATCCAACCAGTCCATTCTGAAGGAGATCAGCCCTGGGATTTCTTTGGAAGGAATGATGCTAAAGCTGAAACTCCAGTATTTTGGCCACCTCATGTGAAGAGTTGATTCATTGGAGAAGACTCTGATGCTGGGAGGGATTGGGTGCAGGAGGAGAAGGGGACGACAGAGGATGAGATGGCTGGATGGCATCACTGACTCGATGGATGTGAGTCTGAGTGACCTCCGAGAGCTGGTGATGGATAGGGAGGCCTGGCGTGCTGCAGTTCATGGGGTCGCAAAGAGTTGGACACGACTGAGCGACTGATCTCTGATCTGATGGGTTTAGTTGCTCCATGGCATGTGAGATCTTCCCAGACCAGGGATCGAGCCCATTTCCCCTGCATGGGCAAGTGGATTCTTAACCACCGGATGGCCAGGGAAGTCTGAAACCATTCCATTTTTCAAACAAATTGTGATAGGCGATGAAAAGTGGATACTGTGTGATAATCAATATTGTGGAATGGAATAGATTTGGGGGCAAGTGAAATGAACTACTATGAATTACAGCAAAGGCCAGGCTTCATCCAAAGAAGATGTGGATGTGTATATGTTGGGACTGGAAGGGAGTCCTTTATATGAGCTCCTTTTGGAAAACCAAACGATGAATTCCAACAACTACTTCTCCAAATTAGACCAACTGAAAGCAGCATTCCATGAAAAGCATCAGGAATTAGTCAACAGAAAACCCATAATCTTCCATCAGGATAACACAAGACCACATGTTTCTTTGCTGACCAGGCAAAAACTATAAGTGCTTGACCAGGAATTTCTGATTTATCTGCCGTATTTGGCAGACATTGAAACTTCAGATGTCCATTTAGTTCAATCTTTACAAAACTTTCTTAATGGAAAATTTTCAATTCCCTGGAAGACTGTAAAAGGCACCTGGAACAGTTCTTTGCCAAAAAAGATAAGTTTTGGGAAGATGGAATTATGAAGTTGCCTGAAAAATGGCCGAAGGTAGTGAAACAAAATGTGAATATGTTGTTCAATAAAGTTCTTGGTAAAAATATAAAACTGTGTCTTTTAGCTTTACTTTTAAAATGGAAGGAACTTTTTTGCCAACCCAATACATCTCGTAAAGGGTATATTTGGGATTTAAACCCAGGATGTTTGACTCAACTAGTAAATAACACCATGTCTTTAAACCAATAGTAAAAAGAACAAAACAGAACCTATTTTTTAGAATCAGACTAGCCCATGGGGTATATCTAAGGTAAGCTGGAATGGATATAAAAGTACAACAAAAATAGAACAGCAATTAAAATAATTTTTTAAAACCCAAATCACTGAAGATGGTGACTGCAGCCATGAAATTAAAAGACGCTTACTCCTTGGAAGGAAAGTTATGACCAACCTAGATAGCATATTCAAAAGCAGAGACATTACTTTGCCAACAAAGGTTCGCCTAGTCAAGGCTATGGTCTTTCCTGTGGTCATGTATGGATGTGAGAGCTGGACTGTGAAGAAGGCTGAGCGCCGAAGAATTGATGCTTTTGAACTGTGGTGTTGGAGAAGACTCTTGAGAGTCCCTTGGACTGCAAGGAGATCCAACGAGTCCATTCTGAAGGAGATCAGCCCTGGGATTTCTTTGGAAGGAATGATGCTAAAGCTGAAACTCCAATACTTTGGCCACCTCATGTGAAGAGTTGACTCATTGGAGAAGACTCTGATGCTGGGAGGGATTGAGGGCAAGAGGAGAAGGGGACGACAGAGGATGAGATGGCTGGATGGCATCACTGACTCGATGGATGTGAGTCTGAGTGACCTCCGGGAGTTGGTGATGGACAGGGAGGCCTGGCTTGCTGCGATTCATGGGGTCGCAAAGAGTCGGACACGACTGAGCGACTGATCTGATCTGATGTGTACTTATATGGTAATATACTGAGAGATCTGGGGATAACAGCCTCTTAAGGAAACATGACCCAAATAAAAGTTGAATTTCTGAAAATGTAGTTTAGGGACTTGACTGGTGGTCCAGTGGTTAAGAATCCGCCTCCCAAGGCAGGGGACTTCTGTTTGATTTCTGGTCCAGGAAGTAAGGTCCCACATGCCCAGGAGCAACTGCTGAGCCCTCACTCTACAACTAGAGAGTCTGTGTGCTGCAATAAGAGATCCCACATGACATGATGAAGATCCATGTGCCACAACTAAGAACAGACACAGGCAAATAAATAATAAATAGATTAAAAAATTTTTAAGAATTTTTTTTAAAATGTAAAAGCCAAGTAAATAATAAGTAGATTAAAAATTTTTAAAGATTTAAAAAAAAATTTAAAGCCAAATAAACAATAAATAGATAAAAAATAGACAAATAATAGATTAAGATAGCTTATTTATTAATAATTTCTTTTGTCTTCTTGATAAAAAAAGAGCTTCACGACCCAGATAATCATGATGGTGTGATCACTGACCTAGAGCCAGACATCCTGGAATGTGAAGTCAAGTGGGCCTTAGAAAGCATCACTACGAACAAAGCTAGTGGAGGTGATGGAATTCCAGTGGAGCTATTCCAAATCCTGAAAGATGATGCTGTGAAAGTGCTGCACTCAATATGCCAGCAAATTTGGAAAACTCAGCAGTGGCCACAAGATTGGAAAAGGTCAGTTTTCATCCCAATCCCAAAGAAAGGCGATGCCAAAGAGTGCTCAAACTACCGCACAATTGCACTCATCTCACATGCTAGTAAAGTAATGCTCAAAATTCTCCAAGCCAGGCTTCAGCAATATGTGAACCGTGAACTTCCTGATGTTCAAGCTGCTTTTAGAAAAGGCAGAGGAACCAGAGATCAAATTGCCAACATCTGCTGGATCATGGAAAAAGCAAGAGAGTTCCAGAAAAACATCTATTTCTGCTTTATTGACTATGCCAAAGCCTTTGACTGTGTGGATCACAATAAACTGTGGAAAATTCTGAGAGAGATGGGAATACCAGACCACCTGATCTGCCTCTTGAGAAATCTGTATGCAGGTCAGGAAGCAACAGTTAGAACTGGACATGGAACAACAGACTGGTTCCAAATAGGAAAAGGAGTACGTCAAGGCTGTGTATTGTCACCATGTTTATTTAACTTATATGCAGAGTACATCATGAGAAATGCTGGACTGGAAGAAACACAAGCTGGAATCAAGATTGCTGGGAGAAATATCAATAAACTCAGATATGCAGATGATACCACCCTTATGGCAGAAAGTGAAGAGGAACTAAAAAGCCTCTTGATGAAGGTGAAAGTGGAGAGTGAAAAGGTTGGCTTAAAGCTCAACATTCAGAAAACGAAGATCATGGCATCCGGTCACATCACTACATGGGAAATAGATGGAGAAACAGTGGAAACAGTGTCAGACTTTATTTTTCTGGGTTCCAAAATCACTGCAGATGGTGACTGCAGATGGTGACTGCAGCCATGAAATTAAGAGACGCTTACTTCTTGGAAGGAAAGCTATGACCAACCTAGATAGCATATTCAAAAGCAGAGACATCACTTTGCCAACAAAGGTTCGCCTAGTCAAGGCTATGGTCTTTCCTGTGGTCATGTATGGATGGGAGAGCTGGACTGTGAAGAAGGCTGAGCGCCGAAGAATTGATGCTTTTGAACTGTGGTGTTGGAGAAGACTCTTGAGAGTCCCTTGGACTGCAAGGAGATCCAACCGGTCCATTCTGAAGGAGATCAGCCCTGGGATTTCTTTGGAAGGAATGATGCTAAAGCTGAAACTCCAGTATTTTAGCCACCTCATGCGAAGAGTTGACTCATTGGAGAAGACTCTGATGCTGGGAGGGATTGAGGGCAGGAGGAGAAGGGGACGACAGAGGATGAGATGGCTGAATGGCATCACTGACTCGATGGATGTGAGTCTGGGTGACCTCTGGGAGCTGGTGATGGATAGGGATGCCTGGCGTGCTGCAGTTCATGGGGTCGCAAGGAGTCGGACACGACTGAGAGACTGATCTGATCTGATCGATATTTTGACTAAGAAATCCTTTCTACCTGGACATTTCCTCCAACATTTTGCTTTTCAAATATTTAGATTTATATCCAACTGAGCTGGGATTGGCTGTCTTATATGCCATGACTTGGCCTTCCACAGGGCATGGTACATGGTAGGCACTCAAGAAATATTTGTTGAAGGAATTTACGAGAGGCCAGTGCTGGGGACCAGCCCCAGCTGATCCAGGGACTTCGAAGCGAGGACGGCGTCGGTGGGGGTCAGGACACGATAGTTATAATTAGAGATATAAAGAATAATAGAATGAGGATAGCTCAGTAGGAAATTTCAGTGGAGAAAAGAGGCTGAGTAGCTTGGTTTACGCGGGGGACCAATCAAACTTCAAGACAAGAAGTTTGCACCACTTACGTAGGCCGCAGGCGTCTTTCCGTTCTCCCGAAGGAGAGGAGACACTAAGGCCTCCCCGGTCCGATCTTAGAAGCCCAGGCATAATTAGTAAGCATGGTGGGTCCCGCGCCCCAGATGGAGACTCAGCCAGAATTTGAGAGAGAGAGCGACATGGGGAGACCAGTCTTTTCAGGAACTGATCCCAATTCTTTATTTTCCATGGTCTACTTTTATACACTGAGATGTTATACAAGTCACGTGGGGTCAGCAGCCCTGACTTTTATCAAATGTATACAGAGGTCTTAGGGGTGTTACATCATCTTCTGGCCCAGAGGCCTATTAACATTTTAAGGAACTTGTTTTCTCTAAAGGTGATTATTTTAAAGTCAGGCGCCACCCTCCAAAAGCATTGGCGTTGCATATCTATAGGGCAAAGTTGTGGTGGGTTGTACTCAAGGGTCCAGGTTACAAATATTAAGGCTACTACTTACATTTCAATACACTGCCAAGGACACAGTAGGTAAGGGATATGGAGACTTAGCAGCAAACATTGGCCCAACAAGTGAAAAACCCTTCGCCAATACAATTTCTAATCAGCCCATTATACTTATGCTAATAGTTTTCTAACTTCTCTAAAGAACCTGTTTTTAGAAGGTTAAGAGCATCTCGTGCCTCCCACTGTTGGGAGGCTGTGAGTAATCACATGTGACTGGACAAGCCTGTCAGGTGGGCTAAAGAACCTTCAGAGGAGTTTGTAGGTTAACACACTCCTGTCACACCCAGGAATTTTTATTAACTGAAGCTTTAAGTTAACTCTTTTTTCAGAGAGAGGTAGTGGGGGACAGCCCCCCGTAAAGTCAGAGGTGTAGGTGAGAGCACAAGTAGTAAAGCAGGCAGGCTCTGGTTTTGGGGGTAGATGCTCGAGAACCTCCAAGGGGCTCCTGAGGCTCGACCCCACCTTTGTGTATGTCACGCCTCCTTCCTCATGACCTTTGCCCCGGGCGGAGCGCTAATTCAAACCGGCCCCCAACAGGCCAGAGAAGGCAGTCATTAAATATCTATTCAAAGAGTTTGGGTGAAGCTTAGGATAATGAGTTCCTGGGATGGTGGACATTGGTCTGCATCTCAGCCCACATGTCCCTTGGTGAGAGTCAGTGCAAAGAAACAGCTTTGGCTTCTGGGTACCTGGATCCAGAAGGCTGCCCATCTCATTGGTCAACCCATAGAGACTGGTCTTCAATAGCGCCACTGCGTGGTTTGGAAAGGAACTGCAAAAGTGGGCTGAAAAAGTCCCAGTCTCCATTGGGGGTGGAAGCCTTTCTGCTCAGTCTCCTCCCCTTTGGTTTTTAGGGTCACTAAACAAATCTGGAGAAGGCAATGACACTCCACTCCAGTACTCTTGCCTGGAAAATCCCATGGATGGAGGAGCCTGGTAGGCTGCAGTCCATGGGGTCGGCAAAGAGTCGGACATGACTGAGCGACTTCACTTTCACTTTTCACTTTCATGCTTTGGAGAAGAAAATGGCAACCCACTCCAGTGTTCTTGCCTGGAGAATCCCAGGGACGTGGGAGCCTGGTGGGCTGCTGTCTATGGGGGCGCACAGAGTCGGACATGACTGAAGTGACTTAGCAGCAGCAAACAAATCTAGTGGAGGTGATGGAATTCCAATTGAGCTATTTCAAATCCTAAAAGATGATGCTGTGAAAGTGCTGCACTCAATATGCCAGCAAATTTGGAAAACTCAGCAGTGGCCACAGGACTGGAAAACGTCAGTTTTCATTCCAATCCCGAAGAAAGGCAATGCCAAAGAATGCTCAAACTACTGCACAATTGCACTCATCTCACACGCTACTAAAGTAATGCTCAAAATTCTCCAATCCAGGCTTCAGAAATACATGAACCATGAACTTCCAGATGTTCAAGCTGGTTTTCGAAAAGGCAGAGCAACCAGAGATCAAATTGCCAACATCTGCTGAATCATGGAAAAAGCAACAGAGTTCCAGAAAAACATCTATTTCTGCTTTATTGACTATGCCAAAGCCTTTGATTGTGTGGATCACAATAAACTGTGGAAAATTCTGAAAGAGATGGGAATACCAGACCACATGACCTGCCTATTGAGAAACTTATATGCAGATCAGGAAGCAACAGTTAGAACTGGACATAGAACAACAGACTGGTTCCAAATAGGAAAAGGAGTACATCAAGGCTGTATATTGTCACCCTGCTTGTTTAACTTATATGCAAAGTGCATCATGAGAAATGCTGGACTGGAAGAAGCACAAACTGAAATCGAGATTGCTGGGAGAAATATCAATAACCTCAGATATGCAGATGACACCACCCTTATGGCAGAAAGTGAAGAGGAACTAAAAAGCCTCTTGATGAAAGTGAAAGAGGAGAGTGAAAAAGTTGGCTTAAAGCTTAATATTCAGAAAACTAAGATCATGGCATCTGGTCCCATCACTTCATGGGAAATAGATGGGGAAACAGTGTCAGACCTTATTTTGGGGGCTCCAAAATCACTGCAGATGGTGACTACAGCCATGAAATTAAAGATGCTTACTCCTTGAAAGGAAAGTTATGACCAACCTAGATAGCATATTAAAAAGCAGAGACATTAATTTGTCAACAAAAGTCCGTCTAGTCAAGGCTATGGTTTTTCCAGTGGTCATGTATGGATGTGAGAGTTAGACTGTAAAGAAAGCTGAGCGCTGAAGAATTGATGCTTTTGAACTGTGGTGTTGGAGAAGACTCGAGAGTCCCTTGGACTGCAAGGAGATCCAACTAGTCCATTCTAAAGGAGATCAGCCCTGGATGTTCATTAGAAGGACTGATGCTAAAGCTGAAACTCCAGTACTTTGGCCACCTCATGCGAAGAGTTGACTCATTGGAAAAGACCCTGATGCTGGGAGGGATTGAGAGCAGGAGGAGAAGGGGACGACAGAGGATGAGATGGCTAGATGGCATCACTGACTTGATGGACATGAGTTTGAGTAAACTCCAGGAGTTGGTGATGGACAGGGAGGCCTGGCGTGAGGTTGCAAAGAGTCCGACTGAGCGACTGAAGTGAACTGAACTGAACTGAAAGATTCTTGGACAATTCAAGAGAAAGGAGGGGAAAATCTGAGCTAGCGAATTAGGAAAGTAGGAGAGAAAGTCATTGATTAGAATACGAAATGAGTTTATGGAATATTGTGTTCTAGTAACATAGTAATTGGAATTCTTAGTTTCATGTGTGACTTCTATGAGGGCAGAAATCGCAGAAATCGCTTCTTTTTGACATCTACAGCTCCTTGGACTGGGTCTGGCACTTAGGAGGTGTTAAATGAATGTTTGTTAAATAAATGAGAGTAAATAGTGAAGATTTTGCACTTGCTATTCCCTTGGGTTGCAATGTGCTTCCTCTAATATGTTGAGGCTTTTCTCTTGTTTCTTTTGGATCTGTGCTTAAATGTTTCCCCTGCTTTCCTTCCTTCTTTCCTTGCATCTTTCCTCCCTTCCTAACTCTTTCCTCTCTCTCTCTTTCTGGCTTAATTGAAATATTGTTCACACACCATACAATTCACTCTTGCGATGCAATGGCTTTTATTATATTCACACCATCGTGCATCCATCGCCATAACCAAGGTAAGAACTTTTCATAATCCCTAAAACTAAGACCCACACTCTATAACCATCACCCTCCACTTTCCCCCCAATCTCTCCTAGCCTCTGTTGTTGTTTAGTTCCTAAGCCGTGTCCGACTCTTCTGACCCCATGGACTGTAGCCCACCAGGCTCCTCTGTCCATGGGATTTCCCAGGCAAGAATACTGGAAAGGGTTGCCATTTCATTTGTCAGGAGATCTTCCCAACCCAGGGATCTAACCTGAGTCTCCTGAATTGACAGGTGCATTCTTTACCACTGAATGACCTGGGAAGCCCCACTCCTAGCCTTAGGCAACCGCCAATCTATTTTTTGCCTCCATAGAATTGCCTGTTCTGGATATTTCTTACACGTGGAGTCATATAATATATGGTCTTTTATGTCTGGCTTCTTTCCTTTAGCATAATGGTTTTGAAGTTCACCCACATCATCAGATTAGATCAGTCGCTCAGTTGTGTCCGACTCTTTGCGACCCCATGAACTGCACCACGCCAGGCCTCCCTGTCCATCACCAACTCCCGGAGGTCACTCAGACTCACATCCATCGAGTCAGTGATGCCATCCAGCCATCTCATCCTCTGTCGTCCCCTTCTCCTCCTGCCCCCAATCCCTCCCAGCATCAGAGTCTTCTCCAATGAGTCAACTCTTCGCATGAGGTGGCTAAAATACTGGAGTTTCAGCTTTAGCATCATTCCTTCCAAAGAAATCCCAGGGCTAATCTCCTTCAGAATGGACTGGTTGGATCTCCTTGCAGTCCAAGGGACTCTCAAGAGTCTTCTCCAACACCACAGTTCAAAAGCATCAATTCTTCGGCGCTCAGCCTTCTTCACAGTCCAGCTCTCACATCCATACATGACCACAGGAAAGACCATAGCCTTGACTAGACGAATCTTTGTTGGCAAAGTAATGTCTCTGCTTTTGAATACGCTATCTAGGTTGGTCATAACTTTCCTTCCAAGGAGTAAGTGTCTTTTAATTTCATGGCTGCAGTCACCATCTGCAGTGATTTTGGAGCCCAGAAAAATAAAGTCTGACACTGTTTCCACTGTTTCTCCATCTATTTCCCATGTAGTGATGTGACCGGATGCCATCATCTTCGTTTTCTGAATATTGAGCTTTAAGCCAACCTTTTCACTCTCCACTTTCACTTTCATCAAGAGGCTTTTTAGCCCCTCTTTACTTTCTGCCATAAGGGTGGTGTCATCTGCATATCTGAGGTTATTGATATTTCTCCCAGAAATCTTGATTCCAACTTCTGTTTCTTCCAGTCCAGCATTTCTCATGGTGTACTCTGCATATGTTAAATAAACATGGTGACAATATACAGCCTTGACGAACTCCTTTTCCTATTTGGAACCAGTCTGTTGTTCCATGACCAGTTCTAACTGTTGCTTCCTGTCCTGCATACAGATTTCTCAAGAGGCAGATCAGGTGGTCTGGTATTCCCATCTCTTTCAGAATTTTCCACAGTTTATTGTGATCTACACAGTCAAAGGCTTTGGCATAGTCAATAAAGCAGAAATAGATGTTTTTCTGGAACTCTCTTGCTTTTTCCATGATCCAGCAGATGTTGGCAATTTGATCTCTAGTTCCTCTAGAACTAGAATATCTCTAAAATAAAATATCATAAAATATCATAAAATATCTCTAGTTCCTTTTCGAAAACCAGCTTGAACATCAGGAAGTTCACCCACATTATAGCATGTATTAAGATTTCATTCTTTTTATGGCTGTGGCATTTCATTGTTTAAATGTACCCCAGGACAGTTGGCTTAGTTCCACTTTTTGGT
Organism: Tragelaphus eurycerus; assembly: GCA_935064755.1. NCBI lineage: Eukaryota > Metazoa > Chordata > Mammalia > Artiodactyla > Bovidae > Tragelaphus > Tragelaphus eurycerus. The sequence goes on along the minus strand of CAKXYN010000058.1, from coordinate 3,287,777 downwards.
TACTATGAATCATGCTGCTATGATCATTCAATGTTTAAGTTTTTATGTGGATGTATCTTTTCATATTTCTTGGAAACTGCTGGGTCACATGGTAATATTATGTTTCACTGACGTAAAAACTGTCAAACCACTTCCCAAAGAAATGTTGCATTTTAAGAAGACCCTTTCCTGACTGTCCTAAAACACTGCCCCAAATCACTCACTATCTGCTTACCCTATTTCATTTTCCCTTCATTCCTTGGTGGAATAGTATAGAACAGTGTATATACTTACTGCTCTGTGACACTACAGTATATGGCACGTATTCGTTTGCTGTCTATGCAAGATAAATCACCCTACTTCTTGGGGCTTAAAACTGACTTGTTACTTTTCACAATTCCATGGGTTTAGGGGGTGACTCCTTTCCTGGTCTTGCCTAGAATCAGTTGGGTTCTTGCCCTGGGGTGACAGTTGAACTGGCTGGACGAGCCAAGAGGATTTTTCTCGCTGGAGGCCACGGGGACCTCCTTCCCCTCCACGCAGCCTCTCATTCTCACCCAGCAAAGTCAGAATCTCTAACCAGCAGACCGGCAGCGCACCAGGAGCACGTGGGTGGAAGCCGCAAAATGCACGGGCGCCCCCGGACTCTGAGTTCACGTGGTGGCGCTTCTGCACACCCATTGGTCAAAGCAGGTCGCGCGGGCGTTCTAGATTCTGACTGAGAGGTAATCGATTCCACTTGAGGGGAGGAGTAACAAAGTCACAATGCAGGGTTTTGTGTAGGAAGGCTGTGAGGTTTGGTCCGGATGTTTCAGTCTTGCATAGTAACTAAGAGAATTGGCTGTGTTGCAGGAGGAACATGGCTTTGGATTAGGGCACAGAGGCGTTTTGGCTCAATCCTGGGTGAACTACCTTTCCTATCTGAACTCGTGATTCCTTCCTGTGAAGTAGAAGCAATCCAGTTCCTTTTTTTTTTTAATTCACTTATTTTTGGCGGTGCTGGGTCTTCTTTGCTGGGTGTGCTTTCTCTAGCTGTGACAAGTGGGGGTTGTGGCGCACCGGCCTAGTAGTTGCACAGCATGTGGGATCTTCCCAGACCAGGACTTAAACTCGTGTCTCCTGGGTTGGCAGGTGGATTCCTTACCGCTTGAGCCATCACAGAAGACCCAGCAATCCAGTTTTATCATCACTCTGATAATCTTCCTTTTAGTTATCACCAAGAATGCTTTCAAACTGTGGTGCTGGAGAAGACTCTTGCAGGGTGCCTTGGGCTGCAAGAAGATCAAACCAGTCAGTGCTAAAGGAAATCAGCCCTGAATATTTATTGAAAGGACTGATGCTGAAGCTGAAACTCTGATACTTTGGCCACCTGATACAAAGAGCTGATTCCTTGGAAAAGACTTTGATGCTGGGAAAGATTGAAAGCAAAAGGAGAAAGGCGCAGCAGATGCTGAGATGGTTAGGTAGTATCACAGACTCAATGGACATGAATTTGAGCAAACTCTGGGGCATAATGGGGAACAGAGAAGCCTGGTGTGCTGCAATCCATGGGGTCTCAAAGAGTCGGATACGACTTAGCCACTACACAACAAAAACAAGAAAATAGGTTAAAATCAACATTTCTCAGACCCTTTCTCTCCCTGAATATGGGTAATCTATTTAACTAGAGTTTTCAGTTGATCTTGGATGGCCAGTCATAGAAAGATTATAATAACAGTATCAACAGCAAAAATAAAAGCAGCTACCTCTTACGGAACCCTTCCAGGCTGAACGTGTTACTCTGCAGGTCTCTTGAAACAGCCAGGGAGTCTTTGGGTCACCCCTGAAGCAGAGCCTAAGGATTAGAGGACTTGTAGTTTACCTGGGAGGTGGTTCTAGAAGCCCCTGGAGGAATGTGAGGATAGGAGAAGGAAGGGAAAATGCTGGTATAGGATGTGCTCAGGTGCAGGTACTGCTGTGGGCACCTGGGGCTGAATCTCACGGGGGACCTTTGGGAGTTGGTGCAGAACACACGACTCCAAGTTACACTAATGAGTGTTTTCCTTTAAAAAAAAAACTTCTCTTGTCTTTCCATTTTATTTGATCATGTAATTCTCTCTCATTCCTGCCTGAGACAAGGTGAGAGAATAGGAATCAGATAACAATTTTATCTGATAAGGTTTGTTATTTCTGAGGGTTGTTGAGAGGATGTGAGAAGGTGAAGTGTGTAACTGCATCTATGCTGCTGCTAAGTCACTTCAGTCGTGTCCAACTCTGTGTGACCCCATAGACGGCAGCCCACCAGGCTCCCCCATTCCTGGGATTCTCCAGGCAAGAACACTGGAGTGGGTTGCCATTTCCTTCTCCAGTGCATGAAAGTGAAAAGTGAAAGTGAAGATGCTCAGTCGTGTCCGACTCTTCACGACTCCCTACCAGGCTCCTCCGTCCACGGGATTTTCCAGGCAAGAGTACTGGGGTGGGGTGCCATTGCCTTCTCCGAAATGCATCTATAAGGGGGGCTAAAATGCAGGAAGTGCTCCTTACCAAAAAAAATTATTTTTTTCCTATTCAGCGAGGCCCACCCAGGCCACATTACTTGCTGGTCACTGCTCCAGACTGGCACTCCAAGGCTCCTTGTCCAGCTTGATTGGTCTTCCTTTTCTTTTGTAACACTTGTGACTTTTTGTTTATTTTATATTTTATTTTTAAATACTTTTTAAATTTTATAGTGGAGTACAGTTGATTCACAATGTTGTGTTAGTTTCAGTCTTACAGAAAAGTGATTCAGTTATACATGCAGATAAATCTATTCTTTCACAAATTCTTTCCCCAATTAGGTTGTTACAGAGTTCCCTGTGGTGCACAGTAGGTCTTGTTTGTTCACCATTTTAAATATAGCAGTGTGTAAATAATCGCAAATTCCCTAACTATCCCTTCCCCCACCCTTCCGTTCTGGTAACCATAAGCTTGTTCTTTAAGACTATGAAGCCTGTTCCTGTTTTGTAAATATGTTCAGTGTGCTTGTGACTTTTAAAAAAGTGTTTTAATTTTTGGCTGCCCTGGGTCTTCGTTGCTGCGTGGGCTTTTCCCTAGTTGAAGCGAGTGGTGGCAACTCTCTAGTTGCTGTGTGCAGGCTTCTCATTGCAGTGGCTTCTCTTGTTGACGAGTACCAGCTCTAGGGTGTGCGGACTTCAGTAGTTGCAGTGTTCGGGCTCAGTAGTTGTGGCACACGGGTTTCCATTACTCCTTGGCATGTGGAATCTTCCTGAACCAAGGATCAAACCCAGGTCGCCAGCATTGGCTGGTGGATACCCATCCACTGTTACCACCAGGAAAGTCCTACTTGTGACTTTTTAAAACACAATGTTAAAGTCCTTACCCTCAGCATATGAACGTTGATGGCCAATCAGTCTTTGCTGTGAGAGGCTGTCCTGTGCATTGTAGAATGTTGAGCCCCATCTTTGGCTCCATTCACTAGATGCCAGGAGCACCCCCACCAACTGTGACAACCACAAATGTCTCCTGACATTGGTCCATATCAGTGGGGGAGATCAATTGCTTGGAGTTTAGAGCCACTATGCTATTCAGCTTATCTTTTGATTATGTTCATTGTTGGCTGTACCCACATCCTGAAAGTGAAAAGTGAAAGTCGCTCAGTTGTGTCCAACTCTTTGAGACCCCATGGACTGTCCATGGAATTCTCCAGGCCAGAATGCTGGAGTGGGTAGCCTTTCCCTTCTCTAGGGGATCTTCCCGACCCAGGAATTGAAACTAGGTCTCCCAAATTGCAGGTGGATTCTTTACCAACTGAGCTATCAGGGAAGCTCCTACTGGAATGTTAACTCCAAGGGAAAAGGAATTTGCTTATTTGGGGCATTGACGTAGCTTCAGTTCCTTGGCACGTGGTAGGCATCCAGTATTAGTTGCAAGAATGAGTGACATTTGGAGGATTTTGTGCCTGGGGATGGTGTCAAGGCTTGCCACATATTACTTCATTTCTTTATCACAGCATTCCTTGGAGGGAGGCCTTGTCATTGTCCCCCTTTACACAGAGGAGAAAAACAGGATTCTAGAACTTGCATATGGATACCCTATACAAACACACCCAATCGTAGAGTCCAGAAGTTTAACTGACTGCCCCTCAACAATCGGCAATGTTCTCCCTACTGGCCAAAGAGGACAGAATGAAGCTCAGGTCAGATGCAACTTCTAGCTGCACGTGCAGCAGAGCTGAAAAGGGATGAGCAGCTGGCACAGGGTGGGGTGGGGGGTGGGGTAGAGTTGGGGGCACACCTGAAGGAGCTTTCTCAGGGAACAGAAGGGAGTGGCCTTGAACTTGACTAGGTTCAACCTGTCTCTCTCTGAAGGAAGATTGGTGCCAGACCTATAAGAGATGCAGACTGGGCTGGAAAGCGAAGCCCCAGCAGACTCTGGGGAGTGTCGCTGGAGTGTGTACTTGGTGATGGTCCAGCCAGGATGAGCAGCAGCCTGGAGATGCTGCTGCTGCAACCAGGCCCACAGGCATGCACACACTTCACTCCCCACCTCTCCCTCCCCACTTCTACCCCTCCACCCCCTCCAACTCTCCACTTCCCCTCCCCACCCCTCCCTTACTCCAGCTTAGCCCAGCCCAGCCCAGAAAGGGTCCATCTCTGTGATTGGTCCATGGTTCTCGGTACCAGGAATTGAGACCAGGAAGATGGGAAGGAAGGAAGAGGGTGGGTAGGGTTGGGGGAGGGATGGGACTACTTTTGTATCTACTCCCAGAGCTAGGCGCCTGCTCACCATGGACACTGCTGGGTACAGCAAGTGGGACGGCAGGCTGGAAGAGGTCCCCGAAGGTATGAGCAACGGGGGCTGCCTCAGAGGTCCCCTTGGGTCCCTCTCTGGCCAGTGGTTTGGGGTTTGATGGAGAAGGGAGGGGCTTCCCAGGTGGCCGTAGTGGTAAAAAACCCCCCTGCCAATGCAGGAGACCTAAGAGACGTGGGTTCATTCCACCCCTAGGTTGGGAAAATCCCCTGGAGGAGGGCATGGCAACCCACTCTAGTATTCTTGTCTGGAGAATCCCATGGACAGAGGAGCCTGGTGAGCTACCATCCATAGGGTTGCAAAGAGTCAGACAAGAGTGAAGCGATTTGGCACACTCGCATGCACACGTGGGGGAAGGGAGAGGCTCAGCCACGAGAGAGCTTTTGTAGTGGGTGCAGGAAAGACACCACCGATCCTAGAGTCAGCTGGACCTGGTTTCAAATTCCAACTCTGCCGCTTAGGGGCTGTGTGACCACAGGCAAGTTACTGCACCTCTCTGAATCTCAGTTACCTGGGAGAAACCCAAGTGACTGGGGGCTCAGCCCTCGGAGCCCAAGGATCCAGGGAAGAGCTCAGGAGTCCGTCTGTGTTATCCTAGGGCACTCGGGACGCTGGGGACAGAGACCCTTTTTCCTGGTCTTGGCTCTCGTGGTCATCACAGTCCTGTGGGCCCTCATTCTCAGCGTCCTTTTTTCCAAGGGTGAGTGACTGGATAATGGGAGATGGCGTGTGCACCGCCCCCCTCACCCCCACCCCGCAGAGAACATAGACGTTTTCTGCGCCCCAGGGCTCACCAGCCAGATCCGGAGCCTCTGCCTGGTCTGAGTGCGAGCACCCACATGTGCGAGCCTGTGCCCCCGTGCATGTGCCTGTCCGCCCATGCTGCACGTCCGTCCGCCCCCTTCTCTGCACCCCATGACCCGGGTCCCCGCACTCCCAGGGGCCGAGGGGAGAGTTTTCGAGTCCTTCTCTCTCCGCAGCGTCCACCGAGCGCGGGGCGCTGCTTGACAACCAAGACCTGCTGAGCGCAAACGGTACGGAGAGAACAGAGGCTCTTGCCAGAGTTCAGGGCAGACCCGGGTGTCGTAGTAGTGGGCGGGAACTCGGGGATCCCACGGTCCGTGGGGCTGGCCCTGGAGTTGGGTGGGGTCCTGGGAGTCCCCGAGGATGACCTGGCGTGCGTGCGGGCGGGCGTGGAATCGTTCTAGCCTCCAAACAGACGGCGGTGCTGGATATCTGGAAGGAGGAGGTCCGAGCTTGCAATAGCTGCTGTGAGTGAGATGGTGGTGGTGGGCGGGGGGGGCGAAGGAGCGGGATTTGTGGCCGGGATTGGAGGAGGCGAGTGGGAGCGGGGCTCGCGGCGCGTAGGGGCTGGGCGGGCTGACCTCAGGTGTCCCGCTGCCATCACCTCACCCCCTCCCCAGGCCTGAGGACGCAGGCACAGCTGCAGACAGTCAGCAAGGAGCTTACAGAGGCAAGGTCGAAGTTGTTGGAGCAGGAGAGTGCCCTAAAAGAACTGAGCGAGCGCGGTGAGGGCGGGACCATCCCTTACCCCTCACCCCGGCTGTTACCCGAATCTTGATTCACTCTGGACCCTTCTGTGCACCACCCCCCCCCCCACACACACCTAACCTGTGATCTTGACCATTGACCCAAATCGTGTCCCCCATCCTGACCCTGACCTGTGGACTCTAACCTTAACTGCAAGTCCTAACCCTAACCATAACGGGCACCCTACCCAGCTCTAACAGTCCTTGACAGTAATGTCATTCGTCACCTTGGCACTGACCACGGACATGGATGCTGACCTTAACTAACCCTTGATCCTGACCCTAGCTATAATATTCTCCTTCTCAGTGACACAGAACCTGGCTGAGGCGGGGAGGGACCGTGAGAACATTCGCACTGAGCTCTTCCGGGCACTGGAGCAAGCCCGGCTTGGGAACAGTGAGCAAGCCGGGAGGGCGGCGAGGGGAGAGGATCAGTGGACCCTGCCCAGGGTTCCCTGATCCGCCTGGCCCCGCCCTTTGACCTTGGCCTGGTCTCGGAGGTTCCAATCCTGGGCCCGGGATGGGGGGGGGTTGTCCAACATCCCCCTCTCCAATCCACTTCGTCTGCTCCACTTGGGAGCAAATCACCTCTTTGACCCTCGCCACCCTGCAGGCTCCTGCAAGGAGTGCCCCGAGTCGTGGCTGCCGTTCCAGGGTTCCTGTTACTTCTTCTCCACGCTGCGGGCCACGTGGGTGGAGGCACAGCAGCACTGCGAGCGCTCCAGCGCGCACCTGGTGATAGTCGGAGGCCTGGAAGAGCAGGTGCGAAGCCCCGGCTGCCTGGGAGCGGGGAGAGGGCTGAGTTTACCCGAGGGGGCGTGGCCCGGGGTGGTAGGGGGCGGGGCAGGACGGACGCCGCCGGCTCAGTTTTCCCCACTGCCCAGGGTTTCCTGAGTCGGAATACGCGGGGCCGCGGTTATTGGCTGGGCCTCAGGGCCGTGCGCACGGTGCGCAGGATCCAGGGCTACCAATGGGTGGACGGAGTCGCGCTCAGCTTCAGGTGAGAGAAGGGACCTGGGGAGGCTGACCTTTCGGATCCTAGAGGAAATGCTTCGGCCAGGTCACAGGGTCTCCTTAGGGCTGGGCGGGCCAGACCCCAAGAACCGACTAGGGTTAAATTCTGGGCTGAGAAAGTTATACACCAAGTTGCATACTCAGGTTAATTCTCAGGATGTGAGGGTTAGACCCAAGTAATAAACAGACTAGAACTCGGAAAGGCCTAGCTTTTCAGCAACACCCCTCCCCTCCCCTGCCAAATCACTGCAGCCACTGGAATCGGGGGGAGCCCAACGACTCTATGGGGCGCGAGGATTGTGTCATGATGCTCCGCACGGGAATGTGGAACGACGCGCCATGTAACAACGAGAACGACAACTGGATCTGTGAGAAGAGGCTCAGCTGCTGACCTCGCCCCTGCCCAGAGCCGCGCCCACTGGCACTTGTCCAATCGCCTGAGTCGCTCACCTTCCTGGCTTCGCCCACCACCGTGCGTCCCTTCCCCACCCAATTCTAGCAATAACCTGGCGCCACCCACAGCCCAAGCCAGTAACAGCACCGGGAGACTTTCGCTCCAACCTCGCTGCAACCCCTCACCCGTGGACCTCACCAAGTCTGCCCCCGCTCCAAAATCTGAGTTCCTTGGACCCGTAATCTGACCCCCATCGCCCTCCCTAACCAAGGCCCGGCGACTCAAGGATGGAGCTGTTTGATTTATTTGCATTTTCACCCCAGGTGAGCTGCCTCAAAGATAGGGGATTTTGTGAACCTTCTTGGCAGCCCCAGGGAGCATCAATAAATGAGAAAATGAATCTTGGCTCCTGCCTCTGATCTAAGCTTTATCTCAGAGACTCTGATGTAATTCATGTGAGTGACCCTGACCTCAGGGGCCCATGTTCATGCATGTGTGTCTGACTCTTTCCCACTTCATGAACTGTGGCCCGCCAGTTTCCTCTGTCATGGGATTTCCCAGGCAAAAATACTGGAATGGGTTGCCATTTCCTTCTTCAGGAAGTCTTCCCGACCCAGGGATTGAACCCTCATCTCCTGTGTCTCCTGCATTGGCAGGAGGATTCTTTACCACTAGAGCCACCTGGGAAGCCTCCAGGGGCTGATGATCCCCTCCCCCCGACACCCGAAACCCAGTGTGTAAGCTGCATTGGGCCAGGGGGATTGTAGAGCCCTGGGGACACAGGAATGAGTCAGACCCTGTCCCTATGCCCTGGGACAATGTGACCAGTGACTAGAGTGAGGAATGCATGGAGGAGTCTCCTGTGTCCCCAGAAGAGGGACTCTGCTGAGACGCTGCAGTGCTGGCCCAGTTCCCTGAGGAGACTGGCACCCTGCTGAGATTATAGGTAGCCTGACACAGGCCCTGGCACAGAGATGGCAGAGGGCCAGCTTGGATCTGGTGAGCAGACTCCTTCTGTCTTGGGCACCCCAGGTCCTGTGGGGAGTTCAGGAAATACATCCAGAAAAGATGGACTTTGCAAGAACAATGGGATTTCAACTCTGGCAATGGAGCTGGGAAGGGAGGGCTTTGCAGACAGAGGGTGTTGGCAAGTAGAGGGTGCCGCTGAGCCCATTTCGAGGTGGGGGGAATGTGAGGAGCACACAGCCTGAATTTATCAACTGGGGACTTTTTATCTGAATTTACCCAGCACTCCTGTCCTGGGGACCTGGAGGCTCTCCCAGGTTTTCCAGTGGATACAGGTCCAACTGTGCAACTGAGGGGAGTGACAGGCTAGCATCATTTGGTTCAGTGCAAAGCTGAGTCCAGAACCAAGCTGCCCAGCCCTGAGAGCATCCACTGAACAGGAAGAGGAGGGTTCAGCACCAAAACTCCCTGACCAGGGGGAATCTTTCAGTGCTGTAACCAGGAACCACCTCCCCCCCCCCCAAACCTGTCTCTGAATCCTCTAAACTGCAGCCCAGAGCAAGGTACTGACCTTGCTAGGAGCTGTCTGAACTTCTGGACAGATATCGTACCTAGCGGACTGTTGGTCAGACTGATGGATTTCCGGATAGTCAGCTAGGGAGAGTGTATGAGCGCCCTACTGCTGCTGTAACAAATGTCCACCAGCTTGGTGGCTTGAAACAATATACAGCTATTTTACACTTGTGGAGGTCAAAATTAGTTTCACTGGGATGAAATCAAGGTCACCAGGACCAGGGTCCCTCCAGAAACTCCATATGACCCAGCAATTTCACTTCTGGGTAGATATTCAAAGGAATTGAAAGTGGGTTCTTTAAAAAAATGTTGGCTGGGCTAGGTCTTATTGCTGCACACAGGCTTTCTCTAGTTACGGTGCGTAGGCTTCTTATTGTGGTGGCTTCTCTTGTTGCAGAGAACGGGCTCTAAGGCTCACAGGCTTCAGTAGTTATGGTGCAAGGGCTCAATTGCTCCACAGCATGTAGAATCTTCCCAGACCAGGGATTGAACCCGTGTCTCCTGTATTGGCAGGCAGATTCTTAATCACTGAACCACCAGCAAAGTCCTGAAAGCAGGGTCTTGAAAAGATATTTACATACCCATGTTTATAGCAGCATTATTCACAATAGCCAACCGGTAGAAGCAACCCAAGTGTGCATCAATGGATGAATGGATAAACCAAACAAGCTCATCCATACAATGGAATATTATTCAGCCTTGAAAAGGGAAGGAAACTCTGACACATACTATAACAGTATGCTGTGTGAAATAAACCACTCACAAAGGACAAATACTGCTGCTTAATGGACACAGAGTTTCAGTTTTGCAAGAGAAACAATTCTGAAGATCTGTTACAGAACAATGTGAATATAATTTTCTTGGCAGCACCGGGGTTCTTAGGTCCTCTAACCACAGAGGCCTAACCACCAGCCCACCAGGGAAGTCCCCAGTGTGAATATACTTAACACTCCTGAAGTGTCCACTTAAAAATGGTTAATGTGGTATGATTACAAGGGAAGAAGAAATGTTTGGATGGAGGTAGCTCTTTTTCATCACAAAATATATTCATCCTACATATAATACATTTCATAAAATTTTATGAAACATTTCACAATGTTTTTAATAAAAGGCTGAAAAATGCAAAAAATAGTGGTTAACATGGTGAATTTCATCTTATGTATATTTCTCCACTATTTCAAAATTTTTATTTTCACTTTATTATTATTATTTTTTTTTGCCAAGCTGCCCACCTTGTAGGATCCTAGTTCCCCAATCAGGGATTGAACTCATGCTCCCTGCAATGGAAATAAGAAATCCCGACCACCAGGGAATTACCCCCGATTTTTATTTTAAATGCACTTATTTGCAAGTTAACAAGTTTTGAGGACTGTATACAACTGTGTAGCCACCACTGTATTGCAGATATAGAACATCTCCATCAGCCCCTAAAATTCCTTCTTGTCCCTTCCCTGCCAGTCCTCATCCTCTTCCTTCCCCCAGGCCACCAGGACCTGCTTTCCATCAGTACTGACTAGATTTGTCTTTCCTCAAATGCCATATAAACTGAGTCATACAGTGTAGAGTGCTGTAATTTGTTTCTTTTTCTTTTAAAAAAATATTTATTTATTTTTGGCTTCAGCGGGTCTTAGTTGGGATTGGTGTTGGGACTCTAGATGCAACTCATAGGCTCAGATGCCCTGAAGCATGTGGGGTCTTAGTTCCCTGACCAGGGATTGAACCCACATCCCTTGCATTTGCATATGCTAGATTCTTAACCACTGGACCACCAGGGAAATCCCTGAAGTTTGTTTCTTTTCATTGCAGATCACTTAACTGTTGGCTGGCTGGACTGCCTTCTGTGTATCCAGTCACCTGTTGACAGATGTTTGGCTTGTTTCCAATATGAGACTATGAATTAAGCTGCTATGAACAATGTTTTTATGGATTTAAGTTTTCACTTCTCTTGGGCAAATACCTGGGAGTGGGTCAGATAGGTGAGGATTAACTTTATAAGAAATTGCCAAACAGTTTTCCAAAGTGGTTGCACCATTTCTACACCCCCAATGCTCAGCAATGTCTCGAGCCTGCGGTAGCTGGAAGGGGGGTATTTTTTTTTAAAGATTTATTTATTTGATTTTTGGTTGTGCTGGGTCTTCATTGCTGCACACAGGCTTCTCTAGTTGTGGCAAGCAGGGGCTACTCTTCATTGAGGTGCTTGGGCTTCTCATCGCAGAGACTCCTCATTGCAGAGCACAGGGTCTAGGGTGTACGGGCTTCAGTACTTGTGGTTCCCAGGGTCTAGAGCACAGGCTCAGTAGTTGTGGCGCACAGGGGCTTAGTTGCCTCGCAGCATGTGGAGGATCTTCTTGAACCAGGCATCAAACCCGTGTCCCCTGCACTTTGCAGGCGATTTCTTAACCTCTGGACCACCAGGGAAGCCTGAGGGTATTTTTGACCCAACAGAGTCTTCAGCAGTTCTAGAATCAGGTGGAGGGGCTTATCTAGAGAAAAGCAGGAGGGCCGGAAGTGAGGGTGGAAACTGAAGCTGATATTGTGGGAAGGCAGGAAGCACGGGTTGACATGTGCCTGATAACACGTGTTTTCACAGGAAGATGAGACTGGGAGGCTGGGAAGCAGGCAGTGGGGGAGGGGGTTTCTGCTCTTTGGAATGGCACTCACCCACTCACCCAGAGACAGATAGAAGGGTGATTGACTGCACCACAAAGGGAGGTCTTCTGGGGATGACAATAGATGGTGCTTCAGCAGACCAAGGAGGAGGTTGGCCCCAGAGAGAAGCTGGAGAGAGGAGAGATGATGGAAGAGCAAGTCTCCGTGAACAAGGAGCAATTTCATTCATTCATTTAATGCAACCATTTTCTTACCCAGAAGCATTTCTTGTGCACTTATAATACATCAGGCACTGGAGTTACAGTGGAAAACAAAAGGTCAGCAGCAAGGGACATGAAGGAATCTAAAAAATCTTAGGCTGAGCAGAAGCAGCCACCCACAAAGTATCAATAGTATAGACTCTATGAATCCATTTATATGAAGCTCTAGAAGAGGCAGATAATCAAGCAAATTGAGACAATGTTGATTGTAGAATCTAAGGATGGGTTTTCATTCTAAAACTCAAGCTTTCTGTATGCTTGGAAATGGTCATAATGAAATGTTGGGGTTCAGGCTGTGGCTGCTGCCTTCCTGGGGCTCACAGTCTGGCCAGGAGAGGAGGAGATGGTGAGGCGAGATAGAAGGTGGTGAGTCCACATGGGGAGATTGGAGGTGGAACATTCTGGAAACACAGTCCCCTGCTCCTTGCCCTTCTAGCCTAAGGATGCGGTAGGGCTTGTGCTGGGAAGCAGGGGGTTCAGGGCAGAAGAGAACCCTGTGGCCACCTTCTTATCCTTTCCCAGTAGGTGTCCCTACCAATGACCCCTGTGCAACCACATGACCTCACTCTCCGGGGCTGAGTCAGCAAGTCAGAGGTGACCTTGCAGCCCAGTCAGAGTTTCCTGCATGGAACAGCCCTATCCATCACCCCCCTTTCCAAGGAAGTGACCTTGGGATAGAATAGCCTGTCCTTTCCAATCTCACTCCCTGAAATTCCAGGAAAACCCCAGGAATCCCCGGGGCATCTTACCAGATTGGCTGGGGTATCCGGGGAAGCCCCAGGCTAGGACAGAACACACGCTTCTCTGGCCCCCTTGGCAGCCCCTTCCCCATCCACCTCACCTTGCCCCCTGCCCAACTCTTGCCTCTCCTGTGTCCCCACACCCACTCACAGATGGCTCAAATGGATGGATTTCCCAGACACAGGCAGAAAGGCCACACTGCTTGCCTCTCACTCACAGGGTGAGCCTAGGCACGTAACACTGCCTCCCCGAGCCTCAGTTTTTGCATCTGTCAAGCGGGAACAATAATATAAAAACCCTCATCTCCTTGGGTACTGTGGTTGGTTGGGACATCCCCAAAGATGTCCCCATTCTAGTCTCTGAAATTTCTGAATAGGGAACCTTACAGAGTGAAGGGGACTTTGAGGTGAGATTAAGATCTGAAGTTGGGGAGATGATCGTGGATGACCCAGATGGGCCCAATGTCATCCCAAGAGCCTTTATAAGAGGAAAGCAGGAGGATCAGAGGGGCTTCTCAGGTGGCTCAGTAGGTAAGGAATCTGCCTGCCAATGCAGGAGTCCCAGGAGACGCAGGTTTGATGCCTGGGTCAGGAAGATCTGGAGGAGGAAATAGAAACCCTCTCCAGTATTCTTGCCTGGAGAATCCCATGCACAGAGGAGTCTGTTGAGCTACAGTCCACGGGGTCAGAAAGAGTCAGACATGACTGAGAACAGCAGGAGGATCAGAGTTAGAGAAGGAGATGTGACCACCGAGGTGGAGTCAGAGAATGTGGAAAGCTGCTACACTGTTTGGTTCAAAGATGGAGGGAGGGACCACAAGCCAAGGAATGTGGTGGGTGGGTGGGGCGCTCTAGAGGCTGGAAAAGGTAAGAGAATGGATTCTTTCTAGAACATCAAAAAGGCAGGACTTCCCTAGTGGTTCAGTGTTTAGGACTCTGTGCTTCCACTGTAGTGGGGCCACGCGTTCCATCCTTGGCAGGGGGTGGTGGAGGGGGCGGGTTGGGGGTGGTTGCTATGGGGACTAAGATCCCACAGGCCCTACCACGTGGCCAAAAGAAGGCGGGCCTTTCTGTGAGTGCCTTGATTTTAGCCAGTGAGACCTGTGTTATGCTCTGACCTCCAGAACTACACAATAATACATGTTGTTTAAAACCAAGTGGTTTACAGTAATTCCTCACAGCAGTCATAAGAAACTTATGCAGAAGCAATGCCTGTAAAGCACCCACTATGTGCCTAGCCCTGAGCCACAGGCTGGGGATACTGTGGTGACAACAGGCAGAGCACCTCTCCTCCTGGAACTCCTGTTCCAACAGGGCACCATGCAAGGAACAAGCAAAGGAACAAGCAAACCAGACTCATTCACATGTTTCGGGGCAGGGGTATTGTTGTTCATTCACTGAGTCATATCCAAATCTTCGAAATCCCATGGACAGTCTCCCTTGTCCTTCACTATCTCTTGGAGTTTGCTCTAACTCATGTTCATTGAATCAGTGATGCCACCCAACCAGCTCATCCTCTGTTGCCCCTTTTACTCTTGCATGAAATCTTTCTCAGTATCAGGGTCTTTTCCAATGAGTCAGCTCTTCGCATCAGGTGGGCAAAGTTTTGGAGCTTCAGCTTCAGGATCAGTGTTCCAATGAATATCCAGGGTTGATTTCCTTTAGGATTGACTGGTTTGATCTCCCTGCAGTCCAAGGGACTCTCAAGAGTCTTCTCCAGCACCACAGTTCGAAAGCATCAATTCTGCAGCGCTCAGTCTTTTTTATGGTCCAACTCTCACGTCTCTACAAGACTAAAAGACCATTGAAGGGCTGAGAGGCTAGGGACCGGTGTAGCCAGGACCACTTGCCTTGGAGAGCAGAGACCTGGAGGGTGAGGAACGACCAGCCAAAGGGCTCAAAAACCAGAAAAGCGTGCGGGTGTGGCTGGAGCTGAACAAAGTGCGAGCGGTGCAATGGGGAAGGTGCCAGCTGCACAGGATCCTGCTGACTGTGGGGAGTTTGGGTTTTTCTCTAAGAGCCTTTGCGCTTTGAGTGTGCGTGTTGGGGAGGGGAGCTATTAATAATGGGAGATACGCAACAGCAACATGTTTCAGGAAATAACGCTAACAGGGCTCCCATTTATGGCGGACTTCTCTCTATGCGGCGGAAGACACCTTTTTTTTTACTGTGCAAGACTTAGGCACACGGAAACCTACGTGGGGGCATTGTCCGTATTCCCACTTTACAGATGAAGAAACTGAGGTCCTCAGGGAAGGGTGTGGAGCTAGGACTCCGAAGCCTTCTCTCAGCAGCTGTGGGTTGTGGGTAGTCACCTAGGGGGAGGGCGCAGTGACCAGGTGTATCCAGCAGAGGGCAACACTCCTCCTGACCGATCTAGGGAACCAGCCTGCCGAGCCTCCAGATGGAGTGCAAAGAACTCACCATGCTGGACAAGGTTCCTAAGGGCCTAGGGGCCTGGGGACCTAGATTTCTGGGTTCCTGAAAGTCAGGATGAGGGTTGTGGAATCCCGGATCTCCTGAAGGCAAGGGGCCTGGGTCCCTGATGATGGAGCCTGGGGTTTTCTGTTTTCTCAGCTGCCTAGAGATTTCTGTATCTCTACGCAGCTGGGCTACTTCACTTTCACGCATTAGAGAAGAAAATGGCAGCCCACTGCAGTATTCTTGCCTGGAGAATCCCAGGGACGGGGGAGCCTGGTGGGCTGCCATCTATGGGGTCGCACAGAGTTGGACACGACTGAAGCGACTTAGCAGCAGCAGCAGGCAGCTGGGAACTATCTGTTGTCTGATCTGGTCCCCACACAATTCCCATCCTCTCTGAGAACCATGGGTAATGTCCTAGAGCAATCCCTGAATCTCCCAGTACAAGCCCTGGAATGCTCTCAGGATTCCCAAGATGGACCGACTCAGCCCCCTGGTCCCAGGGAGTGTGCTGGGGCCTGGAGGGGCTGAAGGGAGTGGGCCTGGGGCCTGGGAGTCTCTCCAGAAGGTAGAATGTGGACAAAATCAAGCTCTGTGTCTCCCTCACCCTGAGCTCCTCTCCAACCCTTCCCTACCCTCCCAACAACATAAAAAAACAAACCCAGCTCCAGACTCCAAGGCTTCAGGGGATAAAAATGCAGAGGCAGCCCCTCCCCATGCCACTCAGGCCTGCCCTTTTCCTGCTGACCTGTCTGCCACCCCCACCCCCAGATGAGGAGGAGCTACATGGCTGTGAGCTCAGGGCCCCTCCAGGAAGGGTGCCCAGGTTCCATCCTCAAAAAGCTCTGGATCCCAGGAGAGCTCATGTATTGCAGATGGACTGGGGTAAGAGGGATACAGGGGCCTCAGAGGAGGCCCCCTACCTGACCTCTGCAGGCAGGGAGGCTCCTTGCAAACCGTCACTGCAGGTCAGCTTGACGCCCTAGGAGTAGGAGCTGCCAGTGCAAAGGCCTTGAAGTGAAAGCGTGTGCCTAGGGAGGGGGGATGGGGAGAGATGGGACTAGAGCAGGTTAAAGCCCTGGAACTCCAGGCAGGGGAGCATGGAGGGCGGTGGCTGGAAGCAGGGGGAAGATATGGTCATGTGGCTGCCAGAAGCGGGGCTGCTGCCATTTTCCAGGGAGGAGGATGGTGATCAGGGTTGAGGTCATGGAAGAGGAGAGACCCTGAAGGAGAAAATGGCAACCCACTCCAGTATTCTTGCTGGGATAATCCCATGGATAGAGGAACCTGGTGGGCTGCAGTCCATGGGGTCACAAAGAGTTGGACACGACTGAAGCGACCAAGCACACACGCACGCCCACAAGAGGAGAGACAGACGATGAAAAGATAAGGAATGTGGATGATGGGGGTGAGGAGGAGCAGGGGATGGTGGGCAATGCTGTGCTCAGCCCAGGGCAGGGGTGGCATCTGGGCTCACTCTGCTCATCACACCAGCTGACTTGATTTGCTCCAACACTTACCTTATACCATCCAGCCCAGGGAATCCCCAGGCATGGGCAGAAGGGGAAGATGGCAGTTTCACAAGGCTGTGTGAGCTCTTCTTTGGCCTTTGCACGTGCTGTTCCCTCTATTGGGAACCCCTCCCCCATCCATGAAGCTGGGGGTTCTTATTTCCTGCAGGGGTCCCAGCCCAACCATTACCCCCTCTGAGAGCCTTCCTGGATCACTATTTAAACAGCTCCGGGGCTTCCCTGGTGGTTCAGTGGTAAAGAATCCACCTGACAACGGAGGAGACATGGGTTTGATCCCTGGTCCAGGAAGATCTCACATGCCATGGAGCAAATAAGCCACAACCATTGAGTCTGTGCTCTAGAGCCTGGGAGCGGCAACTACTGAGCCCACACGCTGCAGCTCTGAAGGCCTCGCACTCTGGAGCCCCTGCTCTTCAACTAGAGAAGCCACCGCAATGAGAAGCATGCCCCACAACTAGAGAGTAGCTTCCATTCACCGCAACTGAAGAAAAGCCTGCACAGCAATGAAGACCCAGTACCGTCAAAAATAAATACATAAATAAAATTATAATAAATAAATAAACAACTCCTCTGACACCCCTCCTCCTGTCTCCTTTATGACTCTTCCTGACGTTCATCACCCTCTGACGTTTGTCTGTCTCCCCTGCTAGAACGTCAGCTTCAAGGGCATAGACATTTGTTCAATTTGTTCATGACATCCACCCTAAGGGCCCCATTATGGTGTCCAGCATCTCACTAAGTGAATGAATGAGTGAATGAATGAATGAGTGCATGACAGCAATGAAATAAAAAATTCACATTTTAGGGCAAAACAAGACAAATGTAAACATAAAACTTTTCCTCTGCTCTTTGGCCTCCTCCCTCACTCTCTTGTGTGCATCAGGCACCTGCATTATGTGTGAACCAGACTCCCGCAAAGGTAGAAATAACCTGCTTCACCATAAAGATCAATTTTCTCCTCTTGCACCAGTCCCCGTAAATCCTTAGACGGCGACATTCCTTCCATAGTCTGAAAGGGGTCATGATGACCACTCGCCCTGTAGGCACAGACACCTCCAGTGAACGTTATGTACGATGCCAATAAATCATTTTGCTTCAAGGTAGAGATGGATGCAGAACAGACTGGTCAGATGACCTGGGGTGAACCTGGGCTGTATCTAATGGATAATACTTTATCCATTACATGGATTATGTATCCATTACATGGTTAATGTACCTAATGGATAAATACTTAAATACCTAAGTATTTAGCTTAAATACTTACTTATGGGAGATCCAACCAGTCCATCCTAAAGGAGATCAGTCCTGGGTGTTCATTGGAAGGACTGATGTTGAAGCTGAAACTCCAATACTTTGGCCACCTGATGTGAAGAGGTGACTTATTTGAAAAGACCCTGATGCTGAAAAAGATTGAGGGCAGGAGGAGAAGGGGATGACAGAGGATGAGATGGCTGGATGGCATCACTGACTCAATGAACATGGGTTTGGGTGAACTCCGGGAGTTGGTGATGGGCAGGGAGGCCTGGCGTGTTGCAGTTCACGGGGTTGCAAAGAGTTGGACACGAATGAGTGACTGAACTGAACTGACTTACTTATGACCTTATTAATGCCACTAGCTACGCGACTTGTAGTCTCCCTATTTTACCAGATGATTGTTTCTTGCATTACCAAATGTATAATCAAGCCTCAGGTAAATTTAAACATGATTAGATGACTTGAAAGACTTGATTAATTATGTACAGTCCTATAAGATCAATGGCTGTAACAGTGTAACTCTAGCTAGGGGAAGAAGCAACAAGAGGGAACAATTTCCTGGACCATAACAGGCTAGTAAGACAGGTGGTGCAGGGGCTTTTGGCTGCTGTTTGTTTGGTCTTCTTAAAAATATTTTTAAGGAGTTTCCTTGGTGGCTCAGTGGTAAAGAATCCATCTGCCAATGCAGGAGACACAGGTTCGATGCCTGATCTGGGAAGATCCCACATGCCGCAGAGCAGCGCCACAACTATTGAACCTGTGCTCTAGGGCCCAGAAGCCACAACTATTGAGTCTTTGAGTCACAACTATTGAAACCTACACACCCACACTCCACAAGAGAAGCCACCACATTGAGAGGCTTGTGCACTGCAGTGACAGAGTAGCCCCCAGTCTCTGCAACTAGAGAAAAGTCCATGCAGCAACAAAGACCCAACACAGCCAAAAGTAAAGAAAATTATTTTTAATTCTTTTTAAAACTTATTGTGGTGTCATGTGGTGTGGGCTCAGTAGTTGCGGTGAGCAGGGCTAGTTGCCCCATGGCATGTGAGATCTTAGTTTCCAGACCAGGGATTGAACCCGTGTCCCCTGTATTGCCAAGTGGAGTCTTAACCACTGGACCATTAGGGAAGTCCCTTTTGGCCACTGTTAACAGTCCACTAATAGCACAGTGAGTGGCTCTATCATGAAATCCTTGCCTGACCTGTGTGTGTGTTGCTTCAGTTGTAACCGACTCTTTGCAACCCCATGGACTGTAGGCCACCAGGCTCCTCTGTCCATGGGGACTTTCCAGGCAAGAATACTGGAGTGGGTTGCCATGCCCTCCTCCAGGGGGTCTTCCTGCAGACCCCGGGATGAACATTTCTAGTGCCATGGGAGAAACTGGTCACAAAATACCTCCCGAACTTGGTCAAAATTAAGACCAAAAGGGAGAGGATTGTAAAACAAAGAATGTTGCACAATCTTGATTCTACAAGAATCAAGTCATTAGCCACCGCAGTCGCTGACCTATTGCAGGGAACCCAGAGTGAAAATCAGAACGAGGCACTTTGTGCTCTGGGAACATTGACAGAACTGGCCTTCAGATAGTTAGACAGTTCAGAAGACAATGTTATGAACTCAGTTCCTTGTATTTGCCCATCCTCAGGGAAGCACTAAAACCATTAAGGAAGATAGCTGTTTCTTGTGAATAGCAGCAACCTTCTATCAAGATGAGTGCTCAAATAGGAAATAGGAAAAAAAAATGTATAACTGAGTCATTGGGCTGTACAGCAGAAATCAACACAGCATTGTAAATCAACTACACTTCAATTAAAATTTTTTTTTTTTAAGGTGAGGGACTTCCCTGGCGGTCCAGTAGTTAAGATTCCAGGCTTCTAATGCAGGGGTTGCAAGTTTGATCCCTGGTCGGGGGAACTAGGATGCCACATACCACATGGCATGACCAAAAGTAAAAATTAAAACATTTTAAAAGATGAGTGCTCAATTGGATGAACCCCTCTTCTCCCAAATCACATCTATACCAACATCCCCTTTATTTCTTTCGAACAGCCCTCAGCGATGAGAGACTGTCTCCTGGGTCATCATCCTCAGGTTGGTTCTAATCAAATTTTCCATTTCTTTTTTAGATTGATTGTTCATGAATGTTTTCATCGCATGAACAAATGATTCACAAGAGATGCACAGGGCTGAACAGAGAAATGGTGGAAGTAGGGAGGATGGGGAGTGATTTAAGCAGGATGGTGGTACAGAGGTGGAGGGAGAGGTCCTGAGGGTAAACTGAGCCCTGCAGCGGGGAGGAGGGCTGAGACTTAGAAGGGCTGCTGCTGCAGGGGCCTGTTTCTGTCCATCAAACCCTCTATTGAAACAGTTCTGCAGAAGCCCAGCAGAGGGCGCGCGCGCGAACGTGTGTGTCTGTGTGAGACTGTGTACCTGTGTGTGTGTGTGGTGCATATCTGTGTTGTGTGTCTCTGTATATCTGGGTGTTTTGTTTGTGTGTGTTTCACACACACACACATTTATATGTGTGTTTGTGTGTGTGTGTGTGATAACGTGTGTGTCTCTGTGCTCATTGGGTGTTTATCTTGTATCTGTAGTTCCACTGTGTGGTGTCTCTGTGTCTTTACACTGGGTGTGTGTGTGTTGTGTGTGCCTCTATGCATTTCTGTGAATTTGTACCTGATTGTATCTATGTGTATGTGCTCTGTGTGTGTGTGGTTTGGTGGTGTCCTGTGGTCTGTATCTTTGTGTGTGTGTTGTATAGATGCCTCTAGGCTGTGTCTGTGTGTCTGCGGTACATGTGCGGTTTTGTGTTGTGTAGGTATCTGTGGTTGGATTGTGTTGTTTGTCAGTGTGTGTGAGTCTTTGTATTTGTGTATTTGTTTTTGTGTTTTATGAGTCTTTGTATTTGTTTCCGTGTTGTGTCTTATGTGTGTGTGTTGTGTGAGTCTGGTTCATTTGTGTAGTGACTGTTTTGTTTTTGTGCTGTGTCTGTGTGTGTGTGTTGTGTGGGTGTTTGTGGTTCGTTTGCGTAGTGGCTGTCGGTCTGTGGTGTGCCTGTGTGACTCTGCAAGTGATGTTGCAACACTTCATGCCTCTGTGTGTCTCCATTGTTGGGGGACCCTACACCCCACATCCCTCACCCCAGTGAGTCACTTGGGACCAACCCCAGTTCTTCAGAATTCCTACTTCCCCACAGCGCTGGGGGCCTGCAAGAGGCTATGACAAGACCTGTGGTCCTGCCAGGGAGGAGCTGATTGGTCCCCCTGGGCTCCCAGGAGTCCAATGCCCTCCTCAGTAGGGAAAACTGAGACCTACGGGGTCTGTGTAAGTCACATGGCCAAGGTCAGGTGAGGCTGCAGGGCCCCTGGCCCCTCTCTGGGACCTGGAGCCTCTGGGAAAGGATGGTGTGGGTTTCCCCTGACTGTGAAAGCATCCACTCATGACTTTGAGGCAGCAAAGCCCTGGGGAGCAACTGGCAGCATGAAACAATTAGACAAAAGTCCAGCAGCAGGGTTTGCTTCTACAGGGGTGGTCTCGTCCAATGCCCCCTCCCGTCCCCCCAGGTTTCTGAGTCCTCCAGTCTAAACCAGCTCTTCCTCGGCCTGGCCCACACCCTGCTCTCCACCACCTGAAATTGTCCTGTGGATTGATGAATTTTAAACTTTGTTTTTGTGCTGCAGCAGGGATGAACCTTGGGGACCTTCCACTCAGTAAAGTGAGCCAGAGGCTAAAAGAAAAGTACTGATTGATTCCACTTCTAGGAGGTCCCTAGAGTAGTCAGATCCATAGGGACAGGAAGTAGAGTGGTGGGGCCAGGGGCTGGGGGACGGGAGTTAGTGTGTAAGGGGGACAGAGTTTCAGTTTGGGAAGGTGAAAACATTCTGGGATGGATGGTGAGGATAGTTGCACCCCAGCAATGGACTTAATGCCACTGAAAATGATTAAATGGTACATTTTGTGTCAAATATATTTGTATGTGTAATATAAGCAATATAACATTTGTGTATATTGTATATACAGAATTAAAACCAAAAATCTTTGTTTTCTTCTCTCAAGAGAGCTGGGACTTAATCTTGTCTGCACTGTGGCGCACAGTAGGTGCTCAGTGATTTTTGAATCAATGATTGTTGAATCAATGAAAGAGGTCAGAGTTTATCTGTCCACAGTGGATGGAGAGAGAGAGAGAGATGGGAGACAGGGAAATACGGAAAAGCCTGAAGCCAGTACTTCTCCACTGGAAATCTGCTACGAAGCAGTAGTCCTCAACTGTGGGTGATTCTGTGCTCCTCAGGGGTCATCTGGAGATGCCTGGACATTTTTGGAAAGGAGAGGGGAGGTGCTAAGCAAGTGGCGAGTGGAGGCCAGTGCGCATGCTCAGTCGCTAAGTCGTATCCGACTCTTTGCGACCCCATGGACTGTAGCCCGGCACGCTCCTCTGTCCATGGGATTTCCCAGGCAAGCATACTGGAGTGGGTTGCCATTTCCTCCTCCAGCGGATCTTCCCAACCCAGGGATCGAACCTGCCTCTCCTGCATTAGCAGGCAGATTCTTTAACACCGAGCTACCTGGGAAGGCCAGAGCAGAGACCAGGGACGTTGCTAAATACCCGATAATGCACAAGACCGCTCCCCAACGACGAGGAATCATCTGGGTCCAACGTCAACCAGTGCAGAGAATGAGAAACCCAGCTTTAAAGACACCTCGCCTGGAAGTCCTCCTGAAGTTGGCACACCTACTTGCCTCCCCCACCACACACTCACACACCCTTTGCTTGCCCCTCCTCACAACATCACGAAAAACTGGACAGGTAGGGTGAGCCCTGAGCAGTTCCATGATGGGGTTCCGGTCAAGGCCGCGAGGTTCCTGCCTTCATCACAGCTGCTTTGAGTGTCGTGCCCTGTCCCTGGTGCTGAGAGTCCTAGTGGGCGCCGCACCCAGGACCGGTTAGTGTTGGGGATGGGAGCCTCGTGGGGGACGAATCAGGGTCCGGGGGGTCCCTGTTGTGGCTGGGATCCCGCCTGAGAATTGTTTACGGTCATTGCCTAACCTCTGACCAGTTCCTACGGAGTCCAGATTCAGGAGTGACTGGCAACAGTGTAGGGATGCTGACCCCGAAAGAAGAACCGACACCGTCGGGTCACAGCCCACATCCGTGTGGTTTCCTGTTTATCCTCTAACGTCAGTGAGAGATGTGGGTTGTCACTGCCGAAGGGAAGAGGGAGCAGGGTCTGTGATACGGTCACCCGCCCCCAGAGTCGGGGGCGGGGGGGGTGCGTGCCCTTCGAACATCCTCTTGTCTAAATTGAGTCTTGGCGGGGACCCAGGACTGAAGTGAGCCCTCGAGCCCCAGTTAGAACACGGAGGACCAGTGGGCACCAGTAGAGACTGGGGCAAGGTGCATCCACCTGCAGAGCTGTCAGAAGCTGGGAAACTCCAGATTCCATCACTAGCCTCTACTCCAGCCACAGCCTGTATCCAGGACTCCGTCCTGAGGCCTAGCCACAGCCCAGCAGGACTTGTCCCCAAACTTTCTCCTCCTCTTCTGGTGTCCTCACTGCCCGGCTGTCCACCCAGACACTCCTGCCGAGACTGGTCATTTTCCATAGCATCTTCAGAGCACCCATCCCCATCTGTTTCCTATCACCAAGACCATCTCATCTCAAACCTACCTGCTTCTCTCCATCTACATAGCCACTGCCTCTGGCCACTTCCTCTGGTTCCTGGACCAGGTGACAGCCCCCACCATTGTCCCTATTGCCACCTGGCCCCCATGGACGTCCCCCAGGGTCCCCACTCACCAGGCTTCCTTCCATCTCTGGCCACCCAGTAGCTCCCTGTGACCTCTCTCTGATGCCCAGCTGATAACTCTCTCCCCAACTTAAAGTGTTTCTCCTCTGTCACTTGGCAAACCATGCCAAGGGTTCAGGCCCCCACAATTAGCCCAGATCAAGGTTGCAAGGGACACTTTGGGGCCCAGTATGAGCAGCCTCAGGCCACCAGAGTCATTCATTCAGTAGACTAGTGCTGAAGGCTACCCACCCCCAAGCCGGGGATACAATGACAGGTGAGCAAATGCAGTGCTTGCTATCTTGCAGTCTGCCGTCCAGGGACATTCCAGCCAGCCCCTTTCTGCTTGGTCGACAGCCTGGCCTAGTGGTGGTTGGGAAGTGGAACACGGTGGGCATGGGTGGACATCTTTCTGAGAGGCAGAGCATCAGGCCTGGGGCAGGGAGGGAGCCCAACCAGGAGTTCAGCACAGGACGTTTCCCCACTGAGACGCCCTGGGTTAAGGATCAGGAGACACGTTTCAGGGAGGAAGAGCAGGATGCATGCCGTGTCAGGAAGTTCCCTGTCAGTACAAGGCTAGGTGCATGGTGGGGAAGGCTACAGACTCAGAACCCACATTAGCTGGGTTCAAATCCTGGCTCTGCCATTTGTGAGCTGTGTGACCTTGGAAAGTTACTTACCCTCTCTGTGCTTCCCATTTTTCATCCGTAAGACAGCATTGGTAACAAAATGGTCTGCCTCATAAGGTGGTTGGTCAGGAACACCACATTTGTTAATGCATAAGACACAAAGGACTGTGCCCAACATGGGTTGCTACTAAAATAAACCATATAACAAAACTGTCAGTGTTTGACCGGAAGGTTATCACATTATCTCATATATGTTTCTTTTTCATCCTTCCCTCCCTCCCTCCTTCCTTATTTTCCTCTCTCTCCCTCCCTCCCTCTCTCCATCTCTTTGTCTCTCTTTCTCTCTCTCCATGTCTCTCTCTCCCTCTCTCTCTCCACCCCTCTCTCTCTCTCCACCCCCACCTCTCTCCATTCCTCTCTCTCCATCTCTGTCTGTGTCTCTCTCCCTCTTCTCAGCATGAAGATTTAGTCATTTGGGGGTTCGAATCCTGACTCTATCACTTAGCTCCTTTGGCACTCTGGGAAGGTGACTTGGTGCCTCAGAACTCAGTTTGTTCACCTGAGAGATGGAGCTCAACATAACAGAGACCTGGCCAGGTGGCAGGGAGCTTCAGAGGAGGCCATGCGTGGACTGGGGTTATCCGGGTGGCAAGCCCATAATTAGGTCTGTGAAAATACAAGCAGTGGGTGAATCTAGTTTCAGGAGAAAGTATCTCTCTGGCTTTAAACTCCTCACCAAGCCCGTGGCTTCTGCCTCCATTGGCCCCAGCTGACCAAGAGGACAGCGACACATTCAAAACTCATGTGAGTGCACAACACATGTGATTGTGTGTCCGTGCCTCTGAGTCTGTGACTGTATGTGTGTGTGTGATGGTTGTGGAAAGTGTAAAGGTTTCCTGGAAGAAACGACCTCTGGACTGAGTCTCAAGGGATGACCAGGAGGAGGACTGCCTATGAAACGGATGGTGGGCAGGGGGGCAGGTGGGGATGGAATTGCCAGGTGTGTGCAGGGGGCAGGTTCCGGGAAGTGAAACCCAGTTGATTGGCATGACTGAGCAAGAAAGATGGGCTCAGTGCGTGCATGAAGGTCTGATCGTGCCGGACCCTGGGGAGCTGTGAAGGCTGTAAGCAGGGGAAGGAGACTTGTGTTAGAAAGGTGGGCTGGCATAGGACCCTGTCACCCCAGCCTTCGGCAGCACACGCACACCAGGAGGTCATGTCTCCCCGGGGTGGAGCCAATAGGCTCTGAGGTCACGCACCTGGGTTTTAGGTCCAGTCCCGCTGCAGTGTGATGCGGGCAGGTTCCTTCCCCTCTGGGTCCCTTAGTAGGTATGCCTCCAATGTGCCTCCAGGGAAGCCAAGGCTGTCACTCGCCCCCAGCTTACAGATGGGCAAACTGAGCCGTTTGTCCAGGGAGAAGCCAGGACTCAGCCCCAGGTCTGGTCAGCACGGGCTCAGGCATGTTCGGCCACAGGATGGTGACCCCTTTGGCTTCCTCGAGGATGGTGAAAGACCCAGTTTGAGCGACAGCCGGGCTGACCACTTCTCCGTTTCTCTGAGAGTCAGAGAGGGGAAGTGACTTGCCCATCATCACCCAGCAAGGCAGGGCAGCTGGTGGACCCCAGGTTTCTCTGATGGCAAAGCCCATGCTCTTCAGCACCTAGTAGGTACTTTAGAGTCAAGAGACTTTTAAAAATGCCTTGGGCATGTTGGAAGAGAAGGAAGCTGAGGCCTGGGTGACAGTCTGCATTTCCCAGAAGGAACTGGCACAGAATGGATGCTTGACATAGATATTTAAGACCTGAAGACCCACTGTGTGCAGCTGTGCCACAAGCCTTAAGTCCACTATTATCTCATTTGGTCCTACCCTGGCTCATGGGTTGCCCCATTTTACAGAGGGTAAAAATTGAGGCTCAGAAAGATTGAGTCTTGGGCTGAGGTTGCATCGGCAGCAACAGTAACAATAGCTGATGGTATTTTCGGTGCTTGCTACGTCCCAAAGCACTTTACACATTCACCTAGAGCACCCTATGGAGTAGAATACCTTAATTTTGTCATGTGGTGGATGAGGAAATTGGTTTTGAGGTTAAGCCACTTGCCAAGATGACTCGGGCCCACAGTGATGGAACCCCTGCTCTGCGCCTCACGTGTGATGGACCCCTGGGTGCCCACCTCTGGCTTCAGGCCGCTCACCCTCCACACCAGTCGCATCCCCCAGTTAACTGCAGCATTGATTTCCAGTCATCGACTAAACAAAACCAGCCAATGGTCACTGCACTCCTCAAGTCCCAGGTGCTGGCCTGTGTGAGTAACTAGAGCCTGACATCTAACCCTCACCCCCTGTTAAAACCCAGATCCCAGCCAGAACTGCCGCCACTGTGCCCATCAAGTGGGCTGCCTCGACAGGTAGTGAGCGTTCCATCACTGGGAGAATCCAAGCAGCGCTGCCATGGAGGAAAGCTCCTACTCAGGTGAGAGAACTCTCTGAAGCTGACCCTGGCCAAATCAAGAACTCTGACCTCCGATATTCCACCCAGGGGAGGAGCAGGGCTCCAAGGTCCCTATTTGGAATGAAGAGTGATTTTTTCGCAAAAGCCCAGCAAGGGAAGGGAGGTGAGCCCTGACTGGGGTTCATGGCACAGAGCCAGGCAGACAAAGGAAGCTTCAGGCCACTCCCTCCCCTGACTGAACACCCTCAAGACCGAAAAATAAAAAAACCCCAGCTCCAGCTGGGGCACGGGGGAGCCCGACAGACCGACAGCCATATGAAGGGGACTCAGAACAAGTGGAATCCAACACAATGACTCCTCACAGCCGGGCTGAGGGGAGGGGACCCAGGCCTGCAATGGGGCAGCAAGGTAGAGTTCTGGGGGAGTCTGGAGGGGGTGAGGGAAGAGTTTGGATTTGGGGAAGAACTGAGACCCAGTGTCTGGTGTTTAGGGAATAGGCCTCGGGGTGAGGGCTGGGGGTGGGGGGCCGGGGGCCAGGGAAGGAGGACCCAGTCTTCCTGAGATGGTGCTGGGGAGCCAGCATTGGGGGCAGACAGGTAGCTGAACCCATACAAGGGAGAAGGGGCATAGGTTGGCCAACTGAGGAGGGGGGTCTGTGGAGGACGGGGATCTCAGCTCCTGGCCCCCAGACCCATCTCTCTGGACAGTGACCTGGCACCACGTCAGGCTTGCTGGCTGCTGGAGTGTGGGCAGAAGGAGCCGCCGTCTTTGGGCTGGACTGGCAGAGGGACAGACTCAGATGCAGAGATGGACAAAGATGGGGGGTGGTGGCGATTGCTGATGGACATGAAAGCAGCATATAGGTAAAATGTCCGGAGGAGGCTGGGGGTCCACTGAGGCCCTCTGTTCCACTGTGGGCTCTGGACGAGCTCCTAAGACTCTGGGTGATGGGACGTCTGGCCGAGCCGGAGCCTAGCCTCACCCTGCACTCCCTGTTGCTCCCCGTGTTCCTGGCAGAATTCACGAAATTTTCCAGAAGGCGGAGGCCGTGCTGCTCTAGGGGAACGCAGCTGGCCCTGCTGGCACTGGTGACGACGGCGCTATGGGCTGGGCTGCTGACTCTGCTTCTCTTGTGGCGTGAGGATACCCCTAACCCCCGAGACCCCTATCTCATGTTCCCTCCCAGACCCCCACTCTCAGATCCTGGGGAGCCCAATTTCCCTGATCTCCCCACCTTGGGACACTTCCCACCCCAAACCTCCATCTCCAGCTGGCAGGTGGGGTGTGGATGGATGGGAACACCCGAAATATATCCTTTCTCTCCTCTCCTCTCCCTCGTCCACCCCTCTCCCATGCTCCAGACTGGGAAAACGCACGAAATCTAAAACAGCTGGAGGAGACCGCTGCCCTGAACGGTATGGAGGGGCTGAGGGGGGAGGCGCGGGGGAGCAGTGGGGCAGAAACCAGGCTCTTGTCTTGCTTCTGCCACTGACTGGTGTGGGATGACAGACAAAGTCTGGGCTCCAGGGTCTCTCCCAGGATCTAAGGGTCAGTCTATGCTTGCCTGAGGAGGTGGGGTGGGGGATGAAAACCCAGAGACTCTTGGATGGTGGACGTCCCATCCACCCTGTACCTAATGGAACTGATACCTACCTGCTCTGTACCTCAGCTTCCACACCTGTAAAACAGGCATTGTGTTAGTGCTAAGAGGCAGGAAAAAAAAAAAAAAAAAAAAGACTTTTGAAGAGCTCAGAACTGAGTCCAGTGAGCTTTTGAGAAATGCCTGCTGCTTTTGCATCTTGTTCTGGGTGGTGGAAGGGTACACAGCTTCACTGGACTCTTGCCTGCACTTTCCTGAGTACGGGCAGACCTCAGACATATCAAGGGCTTGGTTCCAGAATAAAGCCAATGTCACAGGAAAGGAAGTCACAGGAATATTTTGGTTTCTCAGTATGTGTAGAAGTTATGATTACATGGTACTGTGGTCTGTTAAATGTGTAATAACATTAGGTCTAAAAAAAAGTGTACATATCTTAATGTAAAAATACCTTCTTGCTAAAAAAGTTGCTGATCATCATTTGAGCCTTCAGCGAGTTGTAATCTTTTTTTGCTGGTGGAGGGTTTTATTCTGAGATGGCAGCAATTTAGTCCCATCTTCAGTGAAAGTGTTAGTCACTCAGTCATGTCCGACTCTTTGCAACCCCATGGACTGTAGCCGGCCAAGCTCCTCTGTCTATGGAATTCTCCAGGTAAAAATACTGGAATGGGTTGCCATTCTCTTCTCCAGGGTATCTTCCCAACCCAGGGATTGAACCTGGGTCTCCTGCTTCTTCTGCATTGCAGGCAGACTCTTTACCGTCTTTACTCTTCCCACCAGGGAAGCCCATCTTCAGGGTCCCCTTCTAATTCGAGTTCTTTCTCTGTTTCCATCACAACTGTAGTGACTTCTTCCATTGAAGTCTTGAACCCTCTTGAGGGCTGGAATCAACTCCTCCCAAATTCCCGTTAACGTTGATAGCTTGACTCTTCCTATGAATCACCCTTGTTCTTCATGTCGTTTGGAGTGGCGAATCCTTTCCAGGAGGTTTTCAGTGGACTTTGACCAGATTCATCAGTGGAATCACTATCTGTGGCCGCTCGGTATGCTTAGTCGCTCAGTCATGTCCAGCTCTTTGTGATCCCTTGGCCTGTAGCCCACCAGGCTCCTCTGTCCATGGGGATGACCAGGCAAGAATACTGGAGTGGGTTACCATGTCCTCCTCCAGGGGATATTCCCAACCCTCAGGGATTGAACCCAGGTCTCCTGCAAGCGGAGGATTCTTAACCATCTGGGCCACCTAGTCTTATGAAACGGCAGCTCTAGTCTTATGAAATGTATTTCTTAAAGAATAAGACTTGAAAGTCAAACTGCCTCCTTGATCTATGGGTCGTGGCGTGGATGGATGCTGGCTAGCAGGCATGAAAGCAACATGAATCTCCTTGTCTGTCTCCATCAGATTTCTTGCGTGGCCGGATACATTGCCAATGAGCAGTCATATTTTGAAAGAATCTTTCTTCTCTAAGCAGTAGGTCTCAACAGTGGGCTTAAAATACCCAGTAAAGCGTGTTGTAAACAGGTGTGCTGTCATCCAGGCTTTGCTGTTCCATTTATAGACCATGAGCTGAGTAGATTTAGCATAGTTCTTAACGGCCCCAGGATTTTCAGAATGTTAAATGAGCACTGGCTTCAACTGAAAGTCACCAGCTGCATTAGCCCCTAACAAGAGAGTCAACCTATCCTTGGATGCTTTTTAAAAAATTACTTATCGGCTGCTCTGGGTCTTCATTGCTGCATGCAGGCTTTCTCTACTTGTGGAGAATGGGGGCTTCTCTTGTCGTGGGACTCAGGCTCTAAGGCATGCAAGCTCAGTGGCTGCAGTAGCTTTGTTGCTCCGAGGCATGTGGGATCTCCCTGGACCAGGGATTGAACTCATGTCCCCTGCTTTGGTAGGGTGATTCTTAACCACTGGACCACAGGGAATTCCATCCTCTGAAGCTTTGATGCCAGGCATTGACTTTTCCTTTCTAGCTATGAAAGATGGCATCTTCTTCCAATACAAGGCTATTTCATCTACAACAAAAATCTCTTGTTTAGTGTAGCCACCTTCATGAATTAGCTAGATCTTCTGGAGAACCAGCTGAAGCTTCTACACCCTTTCTACACTGCTACTTTCCCTTTGCTCTTTCATGTTATGGGGGCGGCCTCTTTCCTTAAACCTCATGAACCAACTTCTGCAGGCTGAATACTTTTCTTCTGCAACTTCCTCACCGCTCTCAGCTGAGAGTTAAGGCCTTTCTCTAGAGAAGGCTCTGTTGTTGTTCAGTCACTAAGTCACGTCCTACTCTTTGCAACCTCATGGACTGAGCACACCAGACTTCCCTGTTCTTCACTATTTCCCAGGCTTTGTTCAAATTCAAGTCCATTGAGTTGGTGATGCCATCTCAACCATCTCATCCTCTGCTGCCCCCTTCTCCTGCCCTCAATCTTTTCCAGCATCAGGGTCTTTTACAATGAGTTGGCTGTTTGCATCAGGTGGCCAAAGTATTAGAGCTTCAGCTTCAGCATCAGTCCTTCCAATGAATATTTAGGGTTGATTTACTTTAGGATTGACTGGTTTGACCTCCTTGCAGTCCAAGGAACTCTCAAGTCTTTTCCAGCACCACAATTCAGAAGCATCAGTTCTATGATGCTCAGGCTTCTTTGGCTTTGACTTCATGAAATGTTGTGGCTGATTTGATCTTCTCTCTAGATCACGAAAACTTTCTCAGTATTAGATATGAGGCTGTTTCAGTTCCACATCATTTGTGTCTTTATTGGAGTAGCATTCTTAATTTCCTCGGAGAACATTTCCTTTGCACTCACCACTCAGCAGTTCAGCACAAAAGGCTTAGCTTTTGGTCTGTTTCAGCCTTCCAGGTGCCTTCCTCACTAAACTTCATCATTCCTAGCTTTTAATTTAAAGTGAGTGACATGTGACTCTTCCTTTCACTTGAACACTTGGAGGCTGCTGTAGGGATATTCATTGACTTCATTTCAATATTGTTGTGTCTCAGGGGATAGGGAGGCCCCAATGGCACCCCACCCCAGTACTTTTGCCTGGAAAATCCCATGGACGGAGGATCCTGGTAGGCTCCAGTCCATGGGGTCGCTAAGAGTCGGACACGACTGAGCGACTTCACCTTCACTTTTCACTTTCATGCATTGGAGAAGGAAATGGCAACCCACTCCAGTGTTCTTGCCTGGAGAATCCCAGGGACGGGGGAGCCTGGTGGGCTGCCGTCCATGGGGTCACACAGAGTCGGACACGACTGAAGTGACTTAGCAGCAAAAGAGGGACAGAGATGGGGGAACCGCTGGTCAGTGAAGCAGTCAGAACACACAGAGCACTCATCAATTAAGTTCACCATAATGGGCGTGGTTCCTGGTGCCCTAAAACCATTATCAGAGTGACATCAAAGATCACTGACCACAGACCATCATAACAGAGACAGCCAGAATGAAGAAGTTTGAAAAATTGTCAGAGTTACCAAAATGTGACACTGAGACAGGAAGGGAGCAGAAGAAGCTGGGAAAATGGCATTCACAGAATTTTCCTGTGGTCGCCACAGAGCTTTGTCTTGTACAACATGCGTTAGCTGCCAAGAGAAATAAAAGCAGAACTGCTTGTACTCGTGTCCTTGGAATTAAGAACAATTTTTAATTGCTTTTAAATTAAGCAACAGCTGCGGTCATCCAGATGATGTGTTGGGGGTCTGTGCACTTGGGATGGGGTGGGGGGTGATTCGCCAGCCTGCGCTCCCAGCTCAACAGATCTCTTCCCCTGCTCCAGTCTCTCAGGTGTCCAAAGACTTGGAAAGACAAAAGGGTGACCAGATGGCCCAGAAATCCCAGGGTGAGTGAGCTGAGCTTAGGGTCTAAGGAGGATGGCTGAACATGTGGACACAGGGCTCCAGCCCTCCATGAGTTGCAAAATGGGCAGGTGACTAAAGACTCAGGCAAAGAGACCATGCCGGTGTCGGGGTTGGGGGGTGGAGAGTGGGAGAGGAGGTGTCAGGGAGGGACTACTGGGGGGTGAATCTGAGAATTTGCTTACCACTGAGCCCCCTCCCCTGCAACCAGCTGCCCAGATGATGCAGGACATGGAACGAATCCAAAATGAACAGAAGAGAATGGAGTCTCAGGGTGAGAGCTGGGGGTGGGGTGGGGGTGCGGCCTTGGTGCGGCCTTGGGTTCTAGAGCTAAGGCGGGGCTGTGCAGCTCGGGGGCATCATCCCTGACACCAGCCCTGCCCCCACCACCACCCCCATCAGAGTCTGAGCTCTCCTGGAACCTGGATGGTCTTCGAGCTGACCTGAGTGACCTGAAGTCCCGCGGTGAGTGGCTGGGGAGGAACAGAGGGGTGGCGGGCAGGGAGGTATGCCTGGATCTGTGCCTTGCCCCTCCACAAATTAAAAACAAACACTTTGACTCCTACCCCCCTACCCCTGACCCAACCACTCAAGGCTTGAATGAGATGCGTCAGGCCTTGGATTCACTGGGAAGACTCCAAGAGGAGGTGGGAAAGTTGTGGATCGAGCTACGTGCAGCCAACGGTGAGCATGCGCCTCTGTGGGGGGGGTGGGGGTGGGGGAGGGGGCTTGTTGGCTCATGCAAGAGACCTTGGGTGCAACCTGTTCCAGCCTGCAGTAGAGGTGTGGGCATGACAGGGTGGATGGGTGTGTGCTCGTGTGTGTGGCTGGACCGACATGGGGATACTAGAGAAAACCCTTTCTGATTCCAGCAGCTCCTCTCCACTGACCTGGGTGGGGGGCTTCCACGCTTTTTCCTCCTCCAGGTAAAGATGTTGAGCATTCAGCAAAAATGGGTTCTCTTTACTGATCTCACCTCTGCCCATCTTCACTCAGGAGAGGGTCGTGGGTAGGAGGCCCTCAGCCACAGCCCTCGGGGAGGACTGTCTGACCCAGCCAGGGGGCAAAAGGGGGAGTAACCTCACAGCAGTGCAGACCAGGGGAACCGTGGGGTCTTCCCAGGGGTGACAATGAGAGAGATGATGTTGGCAGTCCCGAGGGTCATAGGGGTGGTCCCAGCAAGGTGCCGAAAGGGTTCAATCACTGTGCCTGGAACCTGGGGTGGAAGCTGGGGGTTCCTGCCTGAAGACCCACCCCCTCGCCCCTCTGGGAAGCCCCTGCTGGGTCAGAGAAGAGGAAGGATCTCTGCTCTGTGTGGAGTCCTGTCCCCTGGGGCCTGGGGTGGCTGTGGGAATCCCAGCAAGAAACCCCGCTGTGCCCTTCCCCCTACACCGGAACCTGGATCTCATTCGTTTTGACCCAACTCCCTCCCCCAAAATCTGGCCCCATGGCCTGGGTTCTGAGCCCAGCTCGGTGGCTGTCTCTCCATGATCATGTGACCCAGAGCCAGGGCATCATCCCCCAAAGTTATCTTGAAGGACCAGAGATGCCTTTGTCTGTTTTAACGCTGTCCTCCCCACCCCCCTCCACACACACAGAGGGCTGACTTCTGGTTACAGTCCGATGTGTGGGAAGTCTCCCCAGGGCTGTTCAGAGTTTGGTGGACCCATGGCTCCTTAGAAAAATTCCACCCAAGCTATGGAGCCCTCCATAACTTCACTCTAAGAAAATCTCATTTAAATAACCAGAGAGTCAGTCCAATAAGAGTGGTTTTAACCTCCCAACTGGCAGTGCTGGTGGTGATGACAGTGGCTGAGAGTTTCCTTGGGGTTGGGGCAGGGAAAGAAAGACCATGGTGGTCCCTGATGGAGGTCGTCAGGATCCAGCCCTCCAATCTTCTCCTACCCCACCCCCACCACAGACTCCCCAAACCAACTAGAAGAAAATTATCTCAATTTCCCAGAAAGTCACCAAGAGTGCTGGTTGGGGGGTGATGGCCATGATGGTAGCGAGGGCTACTGTGGGGGGCAGCTGTTGGTGGGGATGGTAGTGGGGAAAGTGATGCTGGTGATCTTGGCCTCCTCGTGCCGTTGACACTGGAGACTAAGATGTGGCTGGCTTGGCACTGGCTGTGGAGTTGGTGGTGGAGAGATGCTGCTGGCCATTGTGGGTACCTGTGGTGGGGGTGCTGGTGATCATGATGTTCCTGACAGTTGGAGGGGGTGTGTGCTGATGGTGGTGGTGGCTGAGGTGCCCCTGCCGTGGAGACGGTCTCACATGTACATCAACATGGGAGCTCCAGGGAAGAAGGAGACTTTCTGTTAGGCCCTGGGGTTGATCTGCTTTTCAGCCCAGCCTCCAGGAGAGATGCTGCCACCCACTTTGTCTTTGGTACCCACGGCACCCGCCATTACGCTCTCCACAGTACCCAACACAGCATCCACCTTGGTACCCACGACAACAACATCCACTACAGCATCCACCATGGTGTCCACCACCACAGCAGCTACGACAGCAAGCACCATGGTGCCTACCACAGCTGCCCCCTCGGCCTCTCCTCCACCCCAGGCTCTGTGTGCAACACGTGCCCCGAGGCATGGATCTATTTCCAAAAGAAGTGCTACTTCTTCGGGGAGGGCGCCAAGAAATGGATCCAGGCCCGTTATGCCTGCGAAAATCTGCACGGGCGTCTGGTTAGCATCCACAGCCCAGAGGAGCAGGTGGGCCTGGGTTCTGCAGGGGAGGGGGCAGATTCCCACCCCAATCTCATGTGGGGTGAGGGCGGGGGAACCCAGGCACATCTCCCCAGCCCTCCAGCCCTATCCTCCTCCCCAGGACTTCCTGGCCAAACGCGCCAACTGGAGGGGCTCCTGGATTGGCCTTCGGGACCTGGACATTGAGGGGGAGTTTATCTGGATGGACAACCAGCCCCTGGACTATAGGTGAAGAGGGGGGAATGTAGAGGAGGGGAGGGGAGACTTTCTGTCTTGGGAGAGGAGGGTTTTGGGGGGTATGTGCCTTGGGGAGCTTCTGGATGGAACCCAAGAGAGATGGTCAGGGTTTGGATTCAGACTAGACTCGGGGGAGGGAGGGTGGTGTCTCCAGGCTGCTGGGAGTTGTGATGGGAATCCAGTGATTGGGTGGGGAGGGCCCAGGGGACCCTTCCTCCTTCCTCATCCCCTGACCTGAAGTCTTCTGCTCCAGCAACTGGCAGCCAGGGGAGCCCAACGATGCGGGCCAGGGTGAGAACTGTGTGATGATGCTGGGCTCTGGGAAGTGGAATGACGCCTTCTGTGGAAGCGAACTTCATGGCTGGGTGTGTGACCGGCTGGCCACGTGCTGAGCGTTGGCCTGCCACCTTGGCCCTGGGTGCCCCTGCTCACCCTCCAGCTGCACCCTTCTGCATCACTCCTCCACCTTGAATACGGGAACAGCCCAACCCACAGCAAGACCCTGAGGACCCCCAGCAAGCAGAAGCAGCAGGCTCATTCCCGTGTCCCCACCAACATCCCCGAGGGCCCGTCCCTTGCCTCTCAGCCCAGTGGGCCGTCACCACTGGCCTGCCCTCAAGTGCTCGGAGTTCCCAATCTGAGAATCCCCTGCCCTCCAGTTTGGAGGCTAGAAGCCCCCTTCCCTTTGGGGCACAGCGCCTGGCAGCCCAGCCTTCCAGGGAGCAGCAGGGAACACCTGAGACCCCAGCGTGCCTCCTCCATCCCCAGCTCACCCTCTCCTGATACAGACCCATATCCTGGCCCCAGAGGACAGAGACCTCAGCTCAGGCAGCCAATGCTCCCCCACCACCCAACTGCATCATGCCCTCTCCTCGGGGCCTTGCTGGCTCTGGTCTCCAGGTGTGGAACAGGGATGCTGGGAGTTGTAGAACTTGGTGCCCAGCACCACCTCCGAGTACCAGGAACTGAAGTGGCATGGATAGTTCCCCTGTTTATTTTTTTTCCTACTTCATTATAAGAAGCATTTACTAGGCAGGGCCTGAAGATGAAGACTCGGGTCTGATGGAGCAGAGAACACCCCTAGACATCTACTCAGGAATATTGCAGGGCAAGGCAGTGGACTGCTGTGAACGTAGTTCTCAGTCCAGAATAGGGCCTAGTACACAGAAGGCTGGAGAAGCTCATGGGGGAGTTGGGCAGGTCACCCGAGGCCTGTTTGGGTCCTCAGCTGCTGGCCCCACCCCCGTGCAGTGTCTAGGAGGCCGGGGCAGCACCAACCCCAGATTTGACATGGTCAGCCCCACACCTCTGGGGGGCCATGGAGGGAGGCAGACCAGGATCTTAGAATGCCCCTGGTTAAGCACCTCACCTGCCCACCCCGTTTCTCGTCTAGAAAAGGAAGAGCCAGACATGCTCATATGATTCTCAGGCCCACTCGAGAAAGAGGAGAGACCCACAATGGGCCACCCAGGACCACGCAGAATCCTAAGAGTCAAGGGCCAGGCTAAGCCCCAGCCACATGTTTGGAAGCTATGGAGGGTTCCCTGGGGCCCAGAACAGGGTGGGGACAAAGCTGACCCCTTGAGTGAAACATGGGCTAGAACCCCCGCTTAGCTGTTAGCTCTCCCTGGCACCACCCCGAGATTTTTCTCTCCCCCAAACCCTTCCTCAGAACTCTGGGCCAGCGCACAGCTGCCTACCCAACCTCTCCTCATGGGAACTCAGGCTTCTGCCTCCGGGCTGCTCAGGTCGACAGGGGGTCACCCTCACCACCTCTTTCTCTCACCAACCCCCTCTCAAACCCATCAGAAAGAGCCAAGGCCCCAGTCAAGCCACATTCAGAATCCCCTCCCCTCTCACCTCCTCCTGCTTCAGCCTTGGTGCAGGCCCCCTCCTTGCTCACCCAGGTCTTCCTCTTCACTGCCCTAAGACCCCCAGAAATTTCCTTCCAGCTCAGGGAAAAGCTGGAGTCCCACAGGCTTCTTTCTGATCGTGTGGACCCCTCCTGCAGGCTGTATCTCCCCAGGTTCTCCTCCACCAGCATCCTTACTGCTCCTTCAACATTTAGGTTAACTCCCACCACAGGGCCTTTGCACATGCTCCTCCCACCTCCCTCCTGTTTAAAAGGACACCTCCTGACTCCCCATCCCTTCTACCCTACTGTGTTTTTGCACCAAAGCCTCTTCTCCTTTCAGCAGGTTATGTAAGTTACTGATATGTTTCAGGTGAGCAGGGGCCTTTGTTTTGTTCTCAGCTGTGTCCCCAGAGCCTGGCACAGAGTAGGCGCTCAATAAATATCAATTGAATTAAATTGACATGCGACTTGCTCTCAGCACCTGCTTCGGGGGGCTGTGAAACGAATGATACTGCCTGACTGCCTCACCAAGGATTGGTGCTGGGTTCATTGTCCTCACTCCACTCCCCTCCATCTGGGGGCTTCAGTCCCGAGCATCTGAAGTCAGAGCCCCTGTGATGGGAACCTGCAGGACTGTGGCTGCTAGTTCGTTCCCTGCATCCTTCCCTTGCCCTTAACAGGTACCTGGCTCCACAGTCCTTCAGCTTGTCCCAAACCTTCTCCCTTTGTCCCGAGTCCCTACCTATCCTCTGTGGGGAGCAAAAGACCCTGGGCTCTCCTCTCCCAGCTCCCAAGCTCTCTAGCATTCTATGGGGACCAACTGTATCTCCTTCCCCCCTGTCCTATTTCCCTAGGGCAGGGGTCCTCAACTTCTGAGATCTAATGCCTGATAATCTGAGGTGGAGCTGGTGTAATAATCATAAAGTGCACAGTAAATTTAATGTGCTTGAATTGTTCCAAAACTCCCCTCTCCCATCCCCCATTCATGGAAAAATTGTCTTCCACAAAACAGGTCTCTGGTGCCCAAAAGGCTGGGGACCGCTGCTCTAGGGCATCCTTCATTGCTGGACTTCTGAATGGAGCTGGTCCTGCCACCCCCACCTCCTGCCCCTCGCGCCTGCAAGCTGGCCCCTGCTCCAGTGGGCCCGGAAGCCTCTCTCTCTGGGGTCCCTGAGGACCTCGGGTTGCTCAGCCCGAAGGTGATTCCTGGGGCTCCCTCTGAAATCCGGCTTCCCAGAGCCTCTGGCTCACCGTCCTCCACGCACCACCATTGCCTCCTCACCCCTGGTCCAGGCTGCCACCCCAGCTAGCCCTCTCCCAGCTGCCCGGGGCTGCCTCCCCTCCCCCAACACCCCGCCCCACTAGCCATTTCCTGATCATCTGTGCACTATACAGGGTCATTGTTTCTCCTGTTGACACCCAGTACCTCCTTGGCAATGTGCTGAGCCTCATCTCTTGCTGGGGTGACTGAAGCTGCCCCCGACCAAGCCTGGCACTCCCATCCCACCCCCATCTCCCCATCTTGTATCCCTCTCATCAGTGGAAAAGCTGCCCCCGCCCTGCCCTTAAAACCATTCTCATAGGCCGTGAGGGGGACTCAAGCAAAAGCGTCTGAGATTTCCCCTCAAAACACACTTGTTTAGGTCTTGGGGCTGGGAGAGAGAGGAAGTGAAATTTTGAAGAAATTTCCCCCCCAAAAGTCCAGAAGGGCTTTCCTTGGGCGGGGGGAGGGGGGAGGAAGGAGTGATCAGGGACCAAGGCTGGTGGGCACAAGGGTGCAGTTCACCTGAAGTGTAATCATCGTCCTTTTTGAACAAGGAAGGTGTGTCCAGGCATGGCTCACATGTTCTGAAATTAACCGCAAACTATTTTAAGTGCCCAGATGATTTTGCCGAGAGCCTGCCCATTTCCCCTTGAGAAGCAAGTCGCTAGGGCCAGGGTTCTCAAAATGGGCCCCCTCCCCGACGCCCCCCCTCCACCTCCGGAGTACCAGCAGTTCCTGGGAACTTGTAAAGATGCAAATCCCCAGCTGGGGCCCAGATCTGCAGAACTGGAAACTCTGGGGAGTGGAGGGAGGGGGCAGCCACCCCAGTGTGCACACAGGAATCCCCTGGGGACCTTGCTAAAACGCAGATTCTGATGGTGAGTCTGGGGTGGGCCCGAGCGTCTGCATTTCCATTTCCGACAGGCTCTCAAGATGTGATAGAGAAAAGGGGCTTCCCGGGCGGCTCAGTGCATGAAGAATCCACCTGCAGTGTAGGAGAGGTGGGTTTGATCCCTGGGCTGGGAAGAGCCCCTGGAGGAGGGCATGGCAACCCATTCCAGTATTCTTGCCTGGAGAATCCCAGGGTTCTGGAGCCTGGCGGGGCTACGGTCCATAGGGTCACAAAGAGTGAGACACAACTGAGGCGACTGAGCATGCACACATTCAAACAGACAAAGCAGGTTATTAGATAGCTAATCCTGCTAGGGGATTGTAACTAGAAAGATATGGGAGACCCCTGTAAATTAATGATTACTCAAGAAAGCAGATTTGCTTATCCACAAAACTAACCAGGCTTCCTTAGCAACATAACTGTGTAACAGAAGCTCGGGACATGACCCAAAACAATAAAACAATGGTGACATGAGCCCCATCTCCTGCCCAGAGAGCTCAGTAAGTTAGCGATTCCTGGGACAAGCTCACTGCATACAAGAACAATAATTTGCGGCCCTAGCTTGACCATGTGCGGGGAAGGCAATGGCACCCCACCCCAGTACTTTTGCCTGGAAAATCCCATGGACAGAGGATCCTGGTAGGCTCCCGTCCATGGGGTCGCTAAGAGTCGGACATGACTGAGCGGCTTCACTTTCACTTTTCGCTTTCATGCATTGGAGAAGGAAATGGCAACCCACTCCAGTGTTCTTGCCTGGAGAATCCCAGGGACAGGGGAGCTTGGTGAGCTTCCGTCTGTGGGGTCGCACAGAGTTGGATACGACTGAAGCGACTTAGCAGCAGCAGCAGCAGCTTGACCACGTGGGGACAAGAAAGCTCCCCTGCCCACCCTGGAGAAGGAACTGATGACAGAAGCATGATGCCTACTCCAGAAACACAAAGGAGGTCTTCTCCCCCTCTGCACTTTTCCTTTGATTGTAAAACTGCGGCTCAGTTAATCCTCAGGGTGTGGCATTTCTCTCCCACCTGCTTGTAAAGCCTTGCTAGTGTCTTGTTCTAAGCGATCATTTCTTATTTATCACTGCCCCACTCACTGAATTCTCTTCTTCGCTGAGACATAAAGCACTATGGTACCGGAGCCCTTCAGAGCCCCCAGGATGACACCCAATTGGTTTCAAATGCTGATGCCAAGGCCCAGGACCACAGTGGGAGTAGCAAGGGTATAAAAAACAGTGGGGGGA
This sequence comes from Tragelaphus eurycerus, assembly GCA_935064755.1. Classification (NCBI taxonomy): domain Eukaryota; kingdom Metazoa; phylum Chordata; class Mammalia; order Artiodactyla; family Bovidae; genus Tragelaphus; species Tragelaphus eurycerus. The sequence goes on along the minus strand of CAKXYN010000058.1, from coordinate 3,247,180 downwards.
GGGGAGCTGACAAACGACTACCTTCTGCTTGTTTTCTAGACGCACGGCTACATCCACTCCTCAACCTACTGCTGCTACCCCTATGGGCGCAAAGTAACCCGAGGCTGGGGGGTAAGGGGGGAACTGCTCACTCTCTGGTCTTTTACAAAAAAGGAATCTCCCTCAGCCCGACCCCTGCCCGACCCCTAATAACCACCTCTCCACACCTCTTCTGCAGATGGATGGCCTCCAGCTGTGATTCCAGAAAGCGCCAGCATTCCCCCCATGCCCCAGCCAAACCAGCAGGGGGCTTCCCTTGTGGCTCAGCAGGTGAAGAATCCGCCCGCAATGAGGGAGACCTAGGTTGATCCCTGAGTTGGAAAGATCCCCTGGAGAAGGGAAAGATTACCCACTCCAGTATTCCAGCCTGGAGAACTCCATGGACTGTATAGTCCATGGGGGTTGCAAAGAGTTTGACGCGACTGAGCGACTTTCACTCCTGGAGCCAAATCAGCAGGTCCTTGGGCCTGGTTTCCCTGCCCTCTGCCCCACCCCACTTCCCCCAACCCCCAAGCTAGGTCAAATCTGTACCCCTCCCGCACTTCTCCGTTGTATTAGGCCTCTGGCCACCCTCGGCAGCCTGAGGCAAGGGCCTGGGTCACAGTGGGGTCTGTTTGGCAGGGCCCTGTGTGGCTTGCAGGGCCTTAGTTCCCCAACCACACTCTCAGCAGTGAAAGTGCTGAGTCCCAACCACTGGATCGCCAGGGAAGTCCCTGGTCGAGGTGCTGAGGGGATCTCCGAGGCCCTCAAACAAGACACAAGACACACTTGGGAAGGGGGCTGTCTGCATCCTTTATCTTGGGGGGATCAGCGGCCCTCCAGGGCCCGGTCTCGGGCTATGACCGCCTCCTCGAACTTGATCATCAGCGTGGTGCCCTTGTGCCAATGCGCCGTGACCTTGGCGGGGAAGCCGCTGTGCGTGAGCACCGCCTCCACGATGCCCGCAGTGAAGCTGGCACAGTTGAGCGTGCTGTTCTCTTTGGGCACGGAGATGTAGGTGTTGATGAGCGGCTCGCGCTCGATGATGTAGAAGGTGCGGGCGTCGTCGTTGGCCTGCTCCAGCTTGTCGGCCTCCTTGCCGAAGAGTGCCTTCCACACGGCGCCCTTAACGAAGAGCAGGGCGCCCAGCACCTTGGTTTCGCGCCGGGCACCCTTTTCGCGAGCCACCAGCGCATCCAGGACGCGGGAGCCCACCTGGCGGCCCAGAGCGGCCAGGCGCGCCTGCAACTCCGCCACAGAGAAGACGCGGCTCTGGCAGTGCTGAACCAGCTCGGAGAAGAGCAGGGCAAAGGCGCTCAGGCTCACCTCGGTGCGTGGCCGGGCCAGCGCGCGTTCCAGCAGCGCCGACTTCCCACGCGTGAAGCGCGCCTCCATGCCGCCGCCCTGCAGGGAGAAGAAACGTGGGTGTCAGAGGCGGAAAGGAGACAGCCTCCCAACCACCTCCCGTGTGTATGCCATCGCTGATTTCCCATGTGGGAAGAGATGAGAAAAGGAGAATCTACCCGCGTATAAAGCATACCTCCCTTATGAGGCTTATACCCTTGTCCAGGAGAGGGCTTGGGAGGGAGGGGAGTGGAGGGCTTCCCTGGTGGCTCAGATGGTAAAGACTCTGCCTGCAATGTGGGAGACCTGAGCTCGATCCCTGAGGAGGGAAGATTCCCTAGAGAAAGGAATGGCAACCCAGTCTAGTATTCTTGCCTGGAGAATCCCATGGACAGAGGAGCCTGGCTGGCTACCATCCATGGGGTCGCAGAGTCACGACACGACTGAGCAAGTAACACTTCCATTTTCTGATGGAGAGGGAAGGTGGGAGGAGAGACACCCAGAAGGAGGCACTCGAAACTACCCCAACCCATGAGTTCCAGGTGATCTTTGTGCATTAAAAGCATCGTCCTGAACCCTTCTGAACCCTTCAAGCCGGTGCCAGTAATGAGATGTGTGCGTGGGGAGGGGACGAGGGTGAGGGGCTGTGAGAGGACACGGCAGCAATCCCTCCCCCACCTCAGGCGCTCCAGCAGCAACAGCTCTGACTTCCCAGGGTGAAGTCAGAAGAGAGAAGAAAGGGGATGTGGCCAGACCCAGGGCCAGGAGGGTTTGGGGCCTTGGGGAACAAGTAAGGCACGTGGAGCAAGCCAGGAGAGGATGCTGGCAACCCTTCTAAACCCGCAGCCTCGGGCACACCGAATTTGTCAGGCACGAAGCATGCCTCTTGGAGTGGACCCGCCTTGGTAAACAGACGGGAGGGGTGGCCAGAGAAGGCGCTGAGAGCCCCAACCCCACGCTCCTGCTTTCCAGAAAACTAGCTGCACTGTGGGAAACCAGACGGAGGAGGCGGACTATCGGACCCGGGGTGTTAGCGGAGCCAGGAGGGGACGCCGTGATCCTCCCACTCCAGAGCGAGAAGCCATCAGTGGCGGGAAAGACCCGGAAGTGGGGCTGTGGGGAGAAAATCCCTAGGAGATGCTGAGACAAACACACTGGATCTGCGAAGAGAATGGCCGCGGATGGAGGATGTCAAGGGCTCGGAGACACACACACACACACACACACACACACACACACACACACACACACACACACACACACACACACACACACACACACACACACACACACACACACACACACACACACACACACACACACACACACACACACACACACACACACACACACACACACACACACACACACACACACACACACACACACACACACACACACACACACACACACACACACACACACACACACACACACACACACCCCGTCAGGAGGGGGGAGCTGAGAGCCCCGACACCCCACTACGCAGGGACGGGACCAGAGGCCGGAAGGGTCTGGGGAGGCTGAGACAGGGCCCCAACTAGGGCCAGTGTGGAGGATGAAAAAGAGGACCGGAGGGAATTTTAGGAACTCCAGGACGTCCCTGCCCCGCTGCGAAGCCGCCTACATGGGGAGGGCCCAGCGCGCGAGATGCGGGGTTGGTGAGCTAAGTCTCGGAAAGACCGGGATCCCGTGACTTCGGCGCGGGTGTGGGCCAGACAACGGGACCGGGGAGGAACCCACCCCTCCTCGCGCCTCCACCCCCGGCGGATGGGACGAGGTGGGGGATGAGGGGGTCGCGAACACCGAGACCCTGGCCCAGGACCCAAAGACCCGCGGGCAGGGGGTCGGGAAATGGACTCGGCCCGGGCCGGGGAGGGGACGCGGCGGGCGGGGTCTCACCCGAAACTGCGGCCGCCGATTTGGCCGAGATGCTTTACGGCGTCGTAAAAGGAGGGGGGGGGGGGGGGGGGCGTGCGCAGGCGCAGCGACGGGCGTGTGGGCAGGGCGCGCGAGGCGATTCCGGAGAGCGGCCGCAGGGGGGCGCATGTGTCCGTGTAACCCGACTTAAGGGCGCAGGTACCCGGGCAGGGGCCTCGCTGGCCTTGGTTGGCCCACAATCAAGGGGACAGGGGCATGGGTCATCCCGTGCTCAGAGTGCACGTCTGATGGTAAACAGGGGTCTCTGTGTCAGGCACATGTGCGTCTGCTCGTCTTGGGTCACACATACGCTCACCTTCCGGACAAACATGTCCATGTGCATGCCCGTGGGCACAAGTTCTCTGAGGGGACGTGCGCTCCTGAATACATGCTTTGTGGACAGATAACATGCCGGAGCACAGTACCGTACTCAGGGGCTCATATTATCCGTGAGGCCTTGCACACTTATGGAGACATTAATGTCAATATCTTGCTTCTCTGTGCACCGATGTCTAACAGAAGCACGGAGACTACGTTTGGAGAAGAAAAGAAAGAAGAGTTTTATTTTTTGCCAGGCAAAGACGGAACGCAGCTGCCTGGAGCCTCAAGACCATTCCCCAGCCTCCAACCCCATCCCCCGCCCTGGGGAATCAGGAGAAGTCTAATAGGTGGGGCTTCAAGTCCGGGGGTGCGGGTTGGTGGCAAGGATCAAAATGGTGAAGGTCTTGCGTTTTTCTTCTTCCTGCATTATTTCAAAACAGTCAGAGCTAGTGTCAGGTGGCTCAGAAGGTAAAGAATCCGCCTGCAATGCGGGAGACCTGGGTTCAATCCCTGGGTTGGGAAGATTCCCCTGGAGCAGGGCATGTCAACCCACTCCAGTATTCTTGCCTGGAGAATCCCCATGGACAGAGGAGCCTAGAGGGCTACAGTCCATGGGGTCGCGAAGAGTCGGACATGACTGAGCGACTAAGTACACAGTGTCAGGCAACCCAATAATTGGGTCCATTGCTCTCCTCGTTATTGACCCGCGACCTGCTCTCTGAAATGCAGAATGCTGCAAGCGGTGATTTGCTACAAGGGAGTGTAAAACAACAGGAACAGGATGTAATTCACAGAGTGTTAGGTGCTTGGTGTGATTCACAGATTCAGAGAGTGTTAGAGATTAGCCTTGTGAAGGACAGAGTTACAGACACTACAGATTAGTAACATTTAAAATAAAGCTAGGATTAATTAACTCTTTCAGGCCCGTTTATGCTACTTTTCTAGTCTGTTCATTTTTCCCTATATTTTCTTATCAGAAGAAAACCTTCATTTCTGTTTTGGTCCAAGGGCATTGGACTTCTCAGTCCACAAACACTTAGGGGCGCAGGGATTCAGTCACCCCTGGATACAGGTTCATGGACACACAGAGATCCACTGGGTGCATTGGTTCTCACACCTCCTCCTGCCCCCAGGGCTCCTGGCATCAGGCCCACGTGTTCCCCACATGACCTTTCCCAGTCTCCAAGTCTGCACACTTATGCACCCTCCCCCACCAGGTCCCAAAGCCCCCCAGCCACACCAAACAGACAGGAAAGTCACGTGGTCTCCCTTTGGGCTTTATCATCGTGAATCACAAAACGTAACTGCAGAAATAAATGGGCACAGGCGGGGACTGCTCTGAACCCTAGGCGGCGTAGTCAGGCACACTTGTGTTGACATGCACCTGTTCACACCGGCATAGCGTGACAGGACACTCATCCACAATTACAGTGATACCTTCCCATGCACCCCACCCTCTCACACCTGCATCACACAACAGCCAGCAGGACACATGCGTGTGTTTATGCTGACGGTGAAATGGGAGCCTGCGACACGTGCCACCGACACCCACACCTAGAGTGACATGCCTTTGTGGTCCCCACAGCCGCACACAGTGACACAAATTACACTCACACCACACCACAGCCCACACGGTGTGCCTGTGAACAGTGACCCGCAAGCACACCACACTCACCATCAACATTCACCCATAACAGCTTCCTGTGCAACACATTAAAATACCCACCCTCCTTGAAGAGCTTACCCTGACACACACACGCACATGCACACATGCAATTCCACAACACTTATTCGCAAGAAGTGATTTTCTACATGTGGGATGAATGGCAGCTTCAGACCAGCGTGGGTCCCCATGTTCCTTCTTCATGGAAGAAGTGCTGTCTTTCCTCCACGGTGCAGCCAGGGCTGTGAGATTTTCTCACTCATTGAGGTGTGGGACCTGCAGAGTAGGGGTGGGGGTGAAGGATGGAGATCCGAGATCAGACAGATCCCATTCTTGGAAAAGAACCTGGAGCCAAATTCGGGGACCCCCCTCATTTGCTGCCCCTGGCCCCAGCTTACTTGGTTTTGACGTCTTCAGTATTTTGAGGATTTCCTGTAATGTTTTCTTGACTTCGTCTATGTTTTGGACTGGAGTGGTGGGGAGACAGGAAAAAACTGAGATGGGACACTCTTAGCTTTATTGGAAGCCTTTTCCCTGCCCGACCCCCAACCCGAAAAAGATGCCACACAATCCCAAAGTACTTGGAGTTCCCAGCAACATATACATACTCCCTGAGTGACTCAGGGTGTGTTTGTGGGGGGGTGACATCCATCACCCCTCCAAACCTTGTGCTCGGGGAGGGCAGGACCCCTGCTGTCCCCTCCCCAGATTCCCCAGCACCCAACCCAGTACTGGGCACGGAGGCATATTTGCCCCAGGGAGGTCTGCCAGGGCACCTGTGGCCAGCTGCCTCTGTTTCTGGTTCCCTTCCTGGATGCTCCTCGTGACTGTGTCAATGCTCTGCTTGGCTGCCATGACACTCTGTTTCACGTTGCCCCACTGAGTCTTCTGCTCTTCCTGGTACTTTTGCACCAAAGTGGAGACTAAGGGTGCGGATTGGAGTTGTCAGAGTCACTTTTGCTCTTCCTACTCCCCCAACCCCGACCCAGCTCTTCCCCTCACCGTTCCAGAGCTCCTCTTTCAAGACCACCAGCTCCCTGGACATCTCGGAATCTGTTCAGGATGTATGGGGCAGGGGGCAAGAAAAACTTTAGAATCACCTGAGTTCTGCAGTCGGGAGCAGCACTGGACCTCCCCAGCTTCTGGGGACCCCTCCACACTGCCCCCAGCCCCTTCCTCCACCAACTGAAAGAAACACCCCACTCACTCTTCACCAGGACCACAGCTAAGAGGACTGTGCAGAGCAGAGTCAAGAAGGTGTTCAGACTCATCATGGCTTTAGGCAACCAGTGGTGTCCCTTGGCAGTGTCCGAGGGTGGCCTGGGCTCGGCTGGCACTGGGATAGAGGTAGGACAGCTCATCTCCAGGGCCCAACACCGCTGCTCAGCTCATCGGCACTGACTCTAACACCACAGACAGCTCTTCACCTGTACCTACTGTTCTCAATACCATCAGCAGCTGTGGCCATCGAACACCCTGCCACTAGCATGCACCCCGGCCAGCACCACCAGCACTTGTCCCTAGCACTGTCCCCATGATGCTCTCTTATGATCCACATCACCAGCATCAAGACTTGTCCTTGCCAGCACTGTCCCAGTCAACAGGTCATCAGGACCTCAGGACCTCATCAATACTTTCATCAGCTCTGTCTAGATGATCCCTTCCCAATTCACCAGCATCACCGACACCCAGACCTTCACCAGCACCTCCACCAACACAATCACATCATCCTCTTCATCATCGCCTGCACAGCTACCCCCCACCACTATCACGCAAAGCCTCGACACCACCACACCCCCACAACATTGACCCTGACCTTCACACACTGCCCTTTGTCCCTGCAGTGCCCTCCCATAGACCTCTCCCAGGGCCGTGTGATAGGGGCTGGGGGGCGGGGGGCGGCTGCTTACCCTTATTCTTGGGTGGTGAATGACTGCCCTTTGGCCGGTTCTGGTTTTTGAAGGTAAAGGTGATGTTCTCATAGTTAGGGTCATCTGCAGCTGTGGGCAAGTCATTGAGAGGTTTGAGGAAACCTGCCCAGAGCTCTGGGGCAGGGGTGAGTATGGGAGAGGGAGCTCAGACATCTTGGTTTACTGAATCCTCCACACAACAGATTTCTCAGGGCAAAGATAAGGAGTAGGGAACTCTGATCTTCATCTTAATGCATGTGAGCCTTTGGGTCACACACACATTTTTTTGGGGGGAGGGAGTAGTCCTCCAACCTTCACTTTCAGCTCCTCACTCCTCCCATCCCAACCTCTCCCCTCTCGCCCAAGATGCCTAACCTTCTTTATTGCCTGAGGATCCCCGTCTCTTGTCTTTGAAGGCTACCGGCTGCATCTTGACCTTCTGGTTTATGTATATTTCCGCAGTCTCTATGGTTCCCGGCAGCAAATTTGTCTTCATACAGCCCCACCCACAGGAAAGTGTCTGAGGACATGAGGAAATCTCTGCGTTGAGGTAGAGGAGAGGAAGGAAAATGTAGGCTTCCTGCTTTCAGGGGTCCAGGAACCCCCCACCCCTGGGGCATCCTCACCCCAACCCCGGCTCAACAGGAGTCTTAGGCACCCACCTGCCAATACAGGAGACACAGGTTGGATCCCTGATCCGGGAGGATCCGGCAGTTAAGCCCCGCACCACAACTATTGAGCCTGTGCTCCAGAGCCCAGGAGCCACAACTACTGGAGCCCGCAAGAGAGGCCACCGCTGTGAGAAGCTCTCCCACCATAACTGGAGAGCAGCCCCCACTCACCAATCAGAGAACATGCACAGCAACAAAGACCCAGTGCAGCCAAAAAGAAAATGTTTTAAAAAGATCTTGTTTTAAAAAAAGAACAGTCACAGCTTAAAAAAAAAAAAAAAAAAAGAGTTTTAGGAGACCAGAGGTCTCAGGAGGGACAAGAAGAGATTCACACAGACCCAGAAACAAGATAGTCAGCAATTTGTGGTAGAGGTGTTAACTAACACCCTGTTGGCAGATCAGATGACAAAGATTCTGCCTGCAATGCAGGAGACCTGAGTTCCATGGGGATCGTCATATTGCAATCGAAAAATGTATCAAATCAACATATCGTACATCATAAACTTACACAAAGTCATGGGTCAATTATATTCAATAAAAATAATTTTGAAAATAGGACAGTCAGGAACTTTACAGGAAGCTCTCCGTATGTGTGTATGTGTGTCCACCTGATTGAACCTCATCCTCCCATCTCTTGCTCTCATGGGAGATACTATGGCACCCCACCTTTTGGGGCAAGATCCCTAGGTCCCCACACCTACCTTCCCTCTGCCTTAGTCCCACCCCTTAGCTCCACCCAGAGAAGTTCTACTTCTCCAAGGCCCTTTGGAGAAGAATGGATATGAGGCAATAGGGCTAACCACTGGAAGTCCACTCCCACATCTGGGACTGAGGCCACATGTCACCTTGACCTAACCCAAAAGCAGTTCCCCTTCCACCTGGAGACCCCCAGCAAAGGAACACTCAGAAACACATTCACACTCATCCACGCATCAGCTCACCTACCCAGACCCACACACACTTGCACACTCACACTTCTGAATACCCCCAATCGCACATCTGTACATGTGTACATATGGCGTGGTCATTTGCATGCTTATACATATTCATGTGTGCACACTGTCTCCACTCTGTCTGCTGCTGCTGCTAAGTCACTTCAGTCGTGTCCGACTCTGTGTCTCCCCATAGACATCAGCCCACCAGGCTCTCCTGCCCCTGGGATTCTCCAGGCAAGAACACTGGACTGGGTTGCCATTTCCTTCTCCAATGCATGAAAGTGAAAAAGTGAAAGTGAAGTCACTCAGTCGTGTCCGACTCTTAGTGACCCCATGGACTGCAGCCCGCCAGGCTCCTCCACCCATGGGATTTTCCAGGCAAGAGTACTGGAGTGGGGTGCCATTGCCACTCTGTCTAGGTATCTTTAAAGCTTTCCTTGTGTCTATCTGACCTTGAAAACTGGGATTAAAATGAGGCTAAGTATACAAGGAGTTTTCTCTTTCAGTCTAGAGCAGTTGCCTTCTGTTAGAAGTAAATATAATGTGAAACACATGTGGGTTTTGGGCAGATATTTTTTTCCTCCTTTTTTTTTTTGGCTGCACTGACCTAGATCTTAGTTCCTGACCAGGGATAAAAACCCATGCTCCCTGCATTGGGAGCACAGAGTCTTAACCATTGGACCACCAGGGAAGTCCCCGGCAGGGTTCTTAAAAATTGAAATGTAGTTGACTTATAATATTATGTTAGCTCCTCAATATTTTTGTAGATTATACTCCATTTAAAGTTATTACAAAATAATGGATATATTTCCATGTACTGTAAAATATATCCTTGTTGCTAATCTACTATATACATATTAGTTTGTATCTCTTAATCTCTTGCCCTTATATTGCCTTTCTTCTCTCGCCTCTCTCCACGGGTAACTACTAGTTTGTCCTGACTGTGAGTCCGTATCCATTTGGTTACGTACATTCCTTTAAAAATTGTTTTTAGATTCCACACACAAGTGATAACATACACTAACATGACATACAACTATTTGTATCTCTATCTGAGTTACTTCACTAAGCACGTGCTTGTGTACCTGCTCAGGTGTTTCAGCCATGTCCTATTCTTTGTGTCCCTATGGATTGTAGCACACCAAGCTCCTCTATCCACGGGATTCTCCAGGCAATAATACTGGAGAGGGTTGCCATGCCCTCCTCCAGGGGATCTTCCTGATCCAGGGTTCAAGCCCACGTCTCCTGCACTGTGGGTGGATTCTTTATCCACTGAGCCACCTGGGAATCCCACACTAAGCATAATACCCTCTGAGTCCATCCATGTTGCTGCAAATGGCAGAACTTTATCCTTTTTGATGGCTGAGTAATATTCCATTGTGTGTGTATGTGTCTGTGTGTGTGTATACATACCTGAATACTTCCAGTTGCACGTCTGCTCATGTGTACATATGGCATGTCCAAAAGTCATCTCCCAGCTGTCAATCAGGGGGCAAGAGCTTTAAGGGGAATTTTAGGAGTGTATAGGTGGAGGGAGGGGGCTGTGTGCAGAAACAGTACCTCAGCTCTGACAATCATCCTGAAGTTGCTTTTGCAGTGGTCTGATCAGTGTCATCTTGATTGTTTTAAGTGCACGTAATCTTCAGTTCCAGGGTTGGATTGTTCCCATTTCCTTGAGGCCAGTTCTTGAAATTGTGTAAGATGTGGCAGCTTATGTCATGGCTACAGTATGGTCATCATGTAGTTAGTTTCCCCCACCCAGAGGGGAACAGCTCCAAGCATATGACACAGTATTATCTACAGCCCTTGAGGAGGGACTAAATGTCCTTGACTTAGTTTAATGGTTTATTATTATTTTATTCTGTTTGATCATTTGTCTTTGTTCTGCACTTTTAAATTCTCTTTGATTAAATTTATTCTTGGATAAAATTTTTCTGTAGACAAGAGACAAGCAGAGGACATCGGGGGAGGTGGCGTCTGTCCTGGGAAGGCCCATAGGATCCCACTCTGTTACACTCTCTTCAGAAAAAACTAGATTAAAACTTTCTATGTGTGAGAAGTGAGTATGTTTTAGGTTTAAAATATGTGATTAAATTTTAAGTAACTTTGGGCTTCCCAGGTGGCGCTTGTGATAAAGAACCTGCTTGCTAACATAGGAGATATAAGACACACGTGTTCAATCCCTGAGTCAGGAAGATCCCCTGGAGGAGGGCATGGCAACCCACTTCAGTACTCTTGCCTGGAGAATCCCATGGACAGAGGAGCGTGGCAGGCTACAGTCCATAGGGTCACAAAGAGTAGGACACAATTGAAGTGACTTAGCATGCATGCAAGTTTGGAATTACCCCCAAGATCTGGCTAGTGAGGATAATGTTCTCTTTCCTGAAGTATTGCCAATCTTGGGACTTCCTCACAGTCAAGTGATTAAGACTCTGACCTTCCACTGCAGGGGCCGTAGTAGATCCCTATGCTAAGTCACTTCAGTCATGTCCAACTCAGTGTGACCCCATAGACGGCAGCCACCAGGCTCCCCTGTCCCTGGGATTCTCCAGGCAAGAACACTGGAGTGGGTTGCCATTTCCTTCTCCAATGCATGAAAGTGAAAAGTCAAAGTGAAGTCGCTCAGTCATGTCCGACTCTTCGCGACCCCATGGACTGCAGCCTACCAGGCTCCTCTATCCATGGGATTTTCCAGGCAAAAGTACTGGAGTGGGGTGCCATTGCCTTCTCCGAGTAGATCCCTAGTTGGTGAACTAAAATCCCACATGCCACACAGTGCAGTATAAATAAACAAATAAAGTACTGCCAGTCTTGTCTGCTCAAGGAAGATCAGTTTAACAATAATTAGATGTCAGCTCTTCTATCTCCTCTTACAAAGAAGTCAGTCGTTGAGAGACATGGCCTCATTTCCACTGACGATACAATAGCTGCAGAAAAGATGGACCAATGCGGAACTGACTCTGCTCTGATGGACAGGCATAAGGGGCGGGTCTGCAGCATTGCACATTTCCCTGACTAAAATGAGGCCAAAACCAGGGTACAGCCCTCTGGACTTGGAGAAAAAGGTAGCCCCAGAACTGAAGACCCACAAGCAACGGTGTCATGGTGGCCTAAGAGGACTCCATGGGGTTGGCTGACCCGATGCTTTCATCGGGGCAACAGTGTGAATTTTCTTTAGAGAATGATCCAGGTCCAGCCAAAGACCAAGATATGGCACAGAGCGGGTGGGCAAAGGAGCCAGACTCAACCAATGAAACCCAGGCCTGGGGCTTTTGTTGGGTTAACCAGGGGAAGGGGCATTCTCTTTTTGCCACTTCTGTCAGACTGCCGAGATATAAACCTGGAGCCATGGCAGGGGAGAACTTGCCTAAAAGTGAGGTCAACACTAAGGAAAGCAGACGTGACAAGGAGTCGAGTCCTGGAGACATTGTCTGAAACCCTGGATTCAGTCATTCCTGAGTCTGTTGTTCTGAACCTGAGCCTCTCATTTAGGTAATCCAGAAAATGTCCTTTCATTTTAGCTCGAGATATATATATATGTGAGATAAAAACTTTTAGGTAAACTCTATTAAAATAATTATATTTTAATAGAATAATCTATTATTATAGTCTGATTATAATCTAAAATAATCTCTTAGGATTAGAATAACTTAAATTTCTAGAGTTGTACTAAACTAAATAATAAAAGTTTATTAAATAGCTAGGTCTTCTAAATAAAATAAGATTTTAAAACATTAATTACTAAACATTAACCTCCTCTTACAAAAAGTTTTTCTTACAGAAAAATTAAAGAGATTTTAAACTATTAATAAATATATAATGTGTTATATATAAATATATAATAAATATATATTATGATATGATATAATAAATATGGGAGAAGGCAATGGCAACCCACTCCAGTACTCTTGCCTGGCAAATCCCATGGATGGAGGAGCCTGGTAGGCTGCAGTCCATGGGGTCCCTAGGAGCTGGACACGACTAAGCGACTTCACTTTCACTTTTCACTTTCACGCATTGGAGAAGGAAATGGCAGCCCACTCCAGTGTTCTTGCCTGGAGAATCCCAGAGACAGGGGAGCCTGGTGGGCTGCGGTCTATGGGGTCGCACAGAGTTGGACACAACTGAAGTGACTTAACAGTAGCAGCAGATTGAGGTGGGGTCTGAGGGGCTGGCAACCAACAATCTTGGCTACTATAGGGGGCTGTTGTTCAGTCACTCAGTCGTGGCTGACTCTGCAACCCCTGGGACTGCAGCATGCCAGGCTTCCCTGTCCTTCCCTATCTCCTGGAGTTTGCTTAAACTCATATCCATTGAGTCCATGATGCCATTCAACCATCTCATCCTCTTTCACCCCCTTCTCCTCCTGCCCTCAACCTTTCCTGGCATCAGGGTCTTTTCTAATGAGTTAGTTTTTCACATCAGGAGGCCAAAGGATATTCAGGGTTGATTTCCTTTAGGATTGATTGGTTTGAGATCCTTGCTGTCCAAGGGACTCTCCAGCACCAAAGTTCAGCTCTCACAGGGGGCTGGGCAGTTAGAAAATGAGGAAAGAGACTTAAGAAAGGGCTTTGCCTTTCGAAGTCTACACTCTGGGACAGGAGGAAGACTGTGTTGGAACTGAGAGCTCAAAAGAGGCCCTTCTTGGGGTCCAGATACAAGGGGACAATTGTGGGTCTTAACGACAGAGGCATTCACATGAGAGTCTGGGACAGTGAGGGGGCAGGATGGGCAAGGAACTATGCTTGCCCTCTCTGGTCCTTAACACATTTTTGACTCTGTGATCCCACTCCAACCCCAAGGCCAAAGTGTTTTAAGGGGGAGGACCTGGGAGGGGAATCCCTGGATTGGCATGTAGTGGATTCCATGGGCACCAGGAGTGTTTGTGATCTCAGTTCACGATCATTGCAACCAGTGGGGGCGGGGTGGTGTACCACCATGGGGGTGGTTGTCAGTGGGAAGAGTCCAAATCATCCTGAAAACCAGAAACCCACCCATTCTTCAGCCTCTGGAGTGTGCTGCTAGGGACTGTGCTATTTAAGTCTGGGGTCTCTCTTAAACCTGGGCACCAAGTGTTCTGAAGTCTCTGTCTGCATCTCTCAGGGACTGGATTTTAAGACTCCTGGGTTAGGGTTCTCAGGAAACTGGACCTTGAATCACCTGGATTTGTGCCCCCAGTGATGCTGAGTATTTCTCTTCTGGGGCATTGACTCCAGACTGAGACCAGCGTCATCCAGGCTGGGATGGGGACTTGATGTTGAAAGCACGAGAGTCCATCCAAGGCACACAAGAGTTCCTGTGTCCCTAGTCCCCTCCCCACAGTTGGCATGTGTGTGTCTATAGGGCGTGGCGTCCTTGTGTGACCGTGGTAACTGGGTTGTGTACTTTGTGTGCACAAGGCCATGTGTCACTGTGTATATAGGTGTAGCATGTGTACCTAGGTGGTGTATTCACCTGTGTGTCTGGTTATTTATTCAATGGACATTTCCTGAACACCTTCAATGTGCCATTCTCTCTTCTAAGCAGGATATACCAAAGAGCCAACAAGTCCCCTACCCGTGTTGTCACATTTGAATGTTCATGAGGAATAGGAACGAATGTCCCTGTTGCAGGTGGGGAGTGAGGGATGGAGCTCAGGTCTCTGGGTACAACGATGAATAGAGATGCACCCTGACCCTGAGGCTGCTCATGACTTAAGGCTCTGGAGCGTATGTGGGGTAGGGGTTGGTGGGGGTGGGGGGGTTCCTGTCCTGTCCAGATCTAGATCCCCAAAGAGGCATCACTGGGGGGAGAAAAACCCAGCAACTTCCCAGGAGGCCTAGGACCCTCGTGTGGCCGTCAAGGTGGCCTCAAAGGTAACACTATGGGACTTCCCTGACGGTCCAGTGGTTAAGGCTCCCGAGCTTCCACTGCAAAAGGCACGCCTTCCATACCTGGTCAGTCAGGGAACTAAGATCCCACATGCCGTGCAGAGAGGCCTCCCACAAAAATAGCCTAACACTCTCTTCTCCTTTGACGAAGACCATGAGCCTTGAGTGTGGATGTCATTAAAGGAAGTTAGGGCCCCATTTTCAAAAATAGAAGTGGCGGACAACAAGGGAGGAGTGGGGCATGGGGAGAAGAAAAGTTGCGGTTGCCCCCCAGCCCTCTGGCGCTGATGCACCTTGCTTTTTTTGGAGTCACCAGCTCAGTCACCCACACCCCACAGAAGACACAGCTCAGGGCCTGGGCCCTCCCCATCATCTTCTCAAGGAGGTTTATTTCCAGACGGGGCCTGGCCCGGCCCCTCAGAGATATGACCCGCCCCCAAATGCCTGGCCACGCCCCCCAGACCTGCACCGCGCAAGCGCAGTCTTAGGCTACTGGAACCGCAGGCGACAGCAGCGAGCTCCAGTCCAGTCCATGCCTTTGCACTGGCAGTGGCACGTGGTCTCAGCACGCACGTCCCACGAGCCACAGGCAGAGCCACACGTGCAGGCAGTGACGGCGAAGCCTGCGAGGGGGAGCAAGGAGAAGAGAGCTTGGACCCCGAGCCAGAAGCTTTGAGTTTGGGCTTCCAGGGGGCTGGCAGCGTGGGTGGCGGGGAGGCTGGGGGCCTAGACACCAGTGTCCTGAGGAAATGGGGCCTGGGAGTTGGGGGAAGGGACAAGGCTGGGAATGCAGACCAGGATATTAAGGAATTAGAGGCTAGGACTCCATGGTTCTAGAGAAATGGAACCTAAACACAGTGGAGGGGGGTTATGGGGTGCTGAGAATAGAGCTGGGAGACTGGACAACGGAGTTCTGTACCTACCTGAAGGGCAGGTGACCAGGGACCCCCTGGAGGTGACGCTCCGGCAGTCCAGGCCAATGATCCTTACTGTCCCAGGAACTCCGGGAAGAGGTGATGCAAATTAACTATGAGACCAAGCTGCCCCAACCCCCTTCTCATGCTGCCTAGGCCCTGGTGGTCTGGAGATGGGCAGAGCGTCAAGAAAACGCCCCTGGGGAAGGCCCAGTAGGTGGGGAACTCCCCACCTCCAAGGATTCTGTCCTGGGTGGGCGTTTTCGAGGGAGGAGGGTTTTGAGCTGTAGTTAGAGGAGGAGACTGGTGGAGATTGGCGTTGAGTTGGGTTTGGGGTTGAGATGTGGTTGGGGTTGGGGCTGGCCTGATGTTTGGTCTATGTCAGGGATCAGAGGGCCCCTGAGGGCCTGGCTGAGGTTGGATGGGAGGGTTCTCACCTAGGGAGGTGCTGACCTCCTGGATCTTCTCACTGATGGCTTTATCTATGGGGCACAGCGACTGGCCACACACCAGCAGTCCCAGGACTGGGATAAAGAGAAAGGAGAGAGCCTTCATTCTGCAGGTGCTGCAAGAAAAAAAACCAAGACCCCCAGCTGCGTCTACCCCTCCCCATCCTGGGGAAGCTCAGACCCACAAAGCATGTGGGATTGGGAGCTGTGGGTCCCAACTGAGGATGGGGCTGGAGACCCAGCTTTGCCCCTACAGGCAGGAGCGGCTGTCACTTACCCTCTCTGTGGACTCAGCAGGCCAAATTTTGAACACTAATTCCACGCCCCTGCCTCCGCTCCCTCTTTAAGGCTGCCGGGTGTGCAGCTTCCTGTCTTGGCTAAGACCCTTGGCATCCTGGGCCTCCCTTTCCACATCCGTGGCTAAGAGGAAGCCCCCGGGGTAGAGTCCAGGGACCTAGTAATGCCACAGACTCCGCCTTCCAGAGACTTCCCTGCCCACACCTAGGCTGGGGGGCTGGTCCAGAAGATAGTACCTGGTGGAATAATTCCAGGAACTATAGTCAGAAGAGCAGAGAGAGAACCAGCTTATGTGGAGCGGTGGGAGGGCACACACATGTAACCAGAGTCATGTCCTTGTGTAAGAACTGCATGCTGGGCTTCCCTGGTGGAATTGTTAAGGATCTGCCTTGCAATGCAGGAGACACCAGATCAATCGCTGATCCTGGAAGATCCCATATGCCTCAAAGCAACTATGCCCATGCGCCACAACCCCAGAACTCACATTCTGCAAATACTGAGCCCTCGAACTTAGAGCCTGTGCTCCGCAACAAGAGAAGCCACTCTAATGAGAAGCCCAAGCACTGCAACTAGAAAGTAACCCCCACCTCACTGCAACTAGAGAAAGTCCAAGTGCAGCAATGAAGACCCAGCCCAGCCAATAAACAAATAAATAAATCTTAAAAAAAAAAAAAAAACTACATGCCATGTTCATTCCCAAATGCCTATCACAATAGAAAATAAAACTATGATTTATTTCTTCAAAGGAATAATGGACAACTGAAGTTGTCAAACTGTGGCCCATGGGCTAGATCTAGCCCACCATCTTTTTTTTTTCTTTTTGGCTACACCATGCATCATGCAGGGCATAGTTCCCCAACCAGGGATGGAATACCGGTACCCTCTGCAGTGGAAGCTCAGACTCTGAATCACTAGACCACCAGGGAGCTTTGCCCACCACCTTTTTGTACAACCCATGAGCTAAGAATGGTTTTTACATTGTTTTGGTTGTTTTTGTTTCCAACATGGATTTTTTAAATACTATGGTAAAACAGGCAAAACATAAAATGTACCATTTTCAAGTGTACGGTTATCGGCACTAAGATAGAGCAACCACCAAGGCAGACACTAGATTGTTGTGGCCACAAGCAAAAGGGTGCCAGCAGCCACGAGAAGCTGGAAGAGCTCCAGAACTGATTCTTTCCCAGAGCCTTTAAAGGGAGTGTGGCTTGATTTTAGTCACACACAGTGTTGTGTAACCATCACCTCTGTCCATTTCCACAATTTTTTTTTTTAATCATTCTAAACTGACTTTACCCATAAACACTAACTCCCACTTCCTCTTCCTGAAGTCCCTGGTAACCTCTAATCTACTTTCTGTTCCTATGAATTTGCCTATTTATACCACAAATAAGTGGAATCCTAAGATAGTTACCCTTCTGTGCCTGACTTATTTCACTAGCATAACATTTAAACATTCATCCATGTTGTAGCATGGATCAAAACCTCATTCCTTTTTCAGGCTAATATTCAATTTTATGTACACACTGGATTTTCTGTGTCATTCATTTGTTGATGGACAGTTAGATTGTTTCCACCTTTTAAAAAAAATGTTTCTTTTCAATGATTTTTTTTTTTTTTTTTGGCTGCATTGGAGCTTTGTTGCTGCACACAGGCTTTCTCTAGTTTTTGGTAAGCGGGGGCTACTCTGCAGTTGCGGTGAGTGGGCTTCTCATTGCAGTGGCTCCTCCTGTGGAGCATGGGCTCTAGAAACACGGGCTTCAGTACTTGTGGCACATGGACTTCACTGCTCCATGGCATGTGGGATCTTCCCCAACCAGGGATCAAACCTGTGTCACCTGCATTAGCAGGCAGATGCTTAACCACTGGACCACTAGGGAAGTCCTGTTTCTACCTTCTGGCTATTGCCAAGGATATTGCTCTGAACTTGGGACCACAGGTATCCTTCAAGTGACTGCTTTCAGTTATTTTAGGCTTAAACCCAGGAGTGGAATTGCTGGGTCCTTAAACCCAGGAGTGGAATTGGTGGGCTTCCCTGGTGGCTCAGAGGTTAAAGCATCTGCCTGGAATGTGGGAGACCTGGGTTCAATCCCTGGGTTGGGAAGATGCCCTGGAGAAGGAAATGGCAACCCACTCCAGTACTCTTGCCTGGAAAATCCCATGGAGGGAGGAGCCTGATAGGCTACTGTCCATGGGGTTGCAAAGAGTCGGACACGACTGAGCAACTTCACTATGGTGACTATAGCAATTCTATGTTTAACTTTTCGAGGGACTGCCAGACAGTGTTTACATTTTTAAATCATTGACAGAAATTTAATATTTAATGAAATAGGAAGAGTATGTGCAATTCAAAGTCCAGATCAGATCAGTCGCTCAGTCGTGTCTGACTCTTTGTGACCCCATGAACTGTAGCACGCCAGGCCTCCCTGTCCATCACCAACTCACAGAGGTCACTCAGACTCACATCCATCGAGTCAGTGATGCCATCCAGCCATCTCATCCTCTGTCGTCCCCTTCTCCTCCTGCCCCCAATGCCTTCCAGCATCAGAGTCTTCTCCAATGAGTCAACTCTTCTCATGAGGTGGCCAAAATACTGGAGTTTCAGCTTTAGCATCATTCCTTCCAAAGAAATCCCAGGGCTGATCTCTTTCAGAATGGACTGGTTGGATCTCCTTGCAGTCCAAGGGACTCTCAAGAGTCTTCTCCAACACCACAGTTCAAAAGCATCAATTCTTCGGCACTCAGCCTTCTTCACAGTCCAGCTCTCACATCCATACATGACCACAGGAAAGACCATAGCCTTGACTAGGCGAACCTTTGTTGGCAAAGTAATGTCTCTGCTTTTGAATATGCTATCTAGGTTGGTCATAACTTTCCTTCCAAGGAGTAAGCATCTTTTAATTTCATGGCTGCAGTCACCATCTGCAGTGATTTTGGAGCCCAGAAAAATAAAGTCTGACACTGTTTCCACTGTTTCTCCATCTATTTCCCATGTAGTGATGGGACCAGATGCCATGATCTTCGTTTTCTGAATGTTGAGCTTTAAGCCAACCTTTTCACTCTCCACTTTCACTTGCATCAAGAGGCTTTTTAGTTCCTCTTCACTTTCTGCCATAAGGGTGGTGTCATCTGCATATCTGAGGTTATTGATATTTCTTCCAGCAATCTTGAGTCCAACTTGTGTTTCTTCCAGTCCAGCATTTCTCATGATGTACTCTGCATATAAGTTAAATAAACATGGTGACAATATACAGCCTTGACGAACTCCTTTTCCTATTTGGAACCAGTCTGTTGTTCCATGACCAGTTCTAACTGTTGCTTCCTGACCTGCATACAGATTTCTCAAGAGGCCGATCAGGTGGTCTGGTATTCCCATCTCTTTCAGAATTTTCCACAGTTTATTGTTATCTACACAGTCAAAGGCTTTGGCATAGTCAATAAAGCAGAAATAGATGTTTTTCTGGAACTCTCTTGCTTTTTCCATGATCCAGCGGATGTTGGCAATTTGATCTCTGGTTCCTCTGCCTTTTCTAAAACCAGCTTGAACATCAGGAAGTTCACGGTGCACATATTGCTGAAGCCTGGCTTGGAGAATTTTGAGCATTACTTTACTAGCATGTGAGATGAGTGCAATTGTGCTGTAGTTTGAGCATTCTTTGGCATTGCCTTTCTTTGGGATTGGGATGAAAATTGACCTTTTCCAATCTTGTGGCCACTGCTGAGTTTTCCAGATTTGCTGGCATATTGAGTGCAGCACTTTCACAGCATCATCTTTCAGGATTTGGAATAGCTCAACTGGAATTCCAACACCTCCACTAGCTTTGTTTGTAGTGATGCTTTCTAAGGCCCACTTGACTTCACATTCCAGGATGTCTGGCTCTAGGTCAGTGATCACACCAGAGTGCACATCAAATTTTCTCAAAACACAGGCATGCCCACTTTTGAAGATACCACCCATGGCTGCTTTTACGAAGTCACTCACAGAGTTGAGAAGTCATGGCAGTGTCCGTAATGACCTACAAAGCTGACTGCATTTGCTGTCTGGCCCTTTACAGAGAGGGTTTCCCAGGTGGCACTAGTGGTAAAGAATAGGCCTGCCAATGCAGGAGACACAAGAGACGTGGTTTCAATCACTGGATGGAGAAGGTCCCCTGCAGTAGGAAATGGTGACCCACTCCAGTATTCTTGCCTGGAAAAGTTCCATGGACAGAGGAGCTTGGCAGGCTGTGGTCCACGGGGTCACAAAGAATTGGATGTGACTGAGCACACCTTTACAGAAAAAAACCTTTTGCCCACCCAATAGCCATGAATGTGAATACATAATGGACATATGAATTTCAGGCAGCTACATGCAACAATCTGGGTGATTTCCACCAACCTAGCGGTGAGCAAAGGAACCCAGAGACAAAAGAGGACATATTACATCAATCCATCTATTTTAAAGGTCCAAAACTAGGATTTCCCTGCTGGTCTGGTGGTTAAGACTCAATGCTTCCAATGCAGGGGCTGTGGGTTCAATTCCTGGTCAGGTAACTAAGATCCTGCATGCTGGACTGCTGCTGCTGCTGCTAAGTCGCTTCAGTCGTGTCCGACTCTGTGCGACCCCATAGACGGCAGCCCACCAGGCTCCCCTGTCCCTGGAATTCTCCAGGCAAGAACACTGGAGTGGGTTGCCATTTCCTTCTCCAATGCATGAAAGTGAAAGGTGAAAGTGAAGTCGCTCAGTCGTGTCCGACCCTCAGTGACCCCATGGACTGCAGCCTACCAGGCTCCTCCATCCATGGGATTTTCTAGGCAAGAGTACTGGAGTGGGGTGCCATTGCCTTCTCCTGCATGCTGGGAGGTGCTGCCAAATAAATAAAAAGTTAAAGAATGCAAACCAAAACAAACAAACAAAAACCCACTAAAGCACAACTGTTCTGTGCTGTTGGGAGTAAGAATGAAATTTTTCCTGGAAGTAATGAATAGAGATTAGAAAGGAGCAAAAGGAAGGCTTCTGGGAAACTCGTGAAAATTTTCAGCTGTACATGTGTATTTGCATATTTTTCTTTATGCATACTATATCTCAATAAAAGTGTTGTTTTGTTTAGTTGCCAAGTCCTGTGGGACTCTTTTGTGACCCCATGAACTGTAGCCCACCAGGCTCCTCTGCCCATGGGATTTCCCAGGCAAGAATACTGGAGTGAGTTGCCATTTCCTTCTCCAGGGGATCTTTCTGACCCAGGGATTGAGCCTGAGTCTCTTGCATTGGTAGGTGGATTCTTTACCACTGAGCCACCAGTGTGTAAAATGGCTGTGTAAATACAACAGTGTTCACATGGCCAAAGTGTAGATAGTATTTATTGAGCACTTACTAGTGTGGCAAAGATGCTAAACATTGGGCATCCAGTAGGGATCAAAGGGATACTCCTGCCCTCTCAAAGTCTGCCCTGTCACAGGAAGACAGACACCAAGAGAGCACTCAGTCAGCCTCAACCTCCACCTGTCCTTTTCTCCCTGAACCAGAGGAACCCAATTCTAGGAGGATTTCTGACACAAGAGTAGAGGAATAGACCTGAATAGACATTCCTCCAAATAAGACATGCTATGCTAAGTCACTTCAGTCATGTCTGACTCTGTGCGACCCCATAGACGGCAGCCCACCAGGCTTCCCCGTCCCTGGGATTCTCCAGGCAAGAACACCGGAGTGGGTTGCCATTTCCTTCTCCAATGCATGAAAGTGAAAAGAGAAAGTGAAGTCGCTCAGTCGTGTCCGACTCTTAGCGACCCCATGGACTGCAGCCTACCAGGCTCCTCCATCCGTGGGATTTTCCAGGCAAGAGCACTGGAGTGGGGTGCCATTGCCTTCTCCAAAATAAGACATACAGATGGCCAATAGGTACATGAAAAGATGCTCAATATCGCTATTAGAGAAATGCAAATCAGAACTACGGTGAGATAGCAACTCACACCTGTCAGGATGGCCATCTTCCAAAAGACTGCAGATAAAACTTGTTGATGAGGATGTAGAGAAAAAAGACCCTGTGTACACACTGGTGCAGTCACAATGGAGAACAGTGTGAAGGTGCCTCAAAAAACTAAAAGTAGACCCACTACATGATCCAGCAATTCCACTCCTGGGTATATATCAGAAGACAATGAAAACACTAGTTTGAAAGGATACATGCACTCCAGTGGCATTATTTATGATAGCCCAGATATGGAAGCAACCTAAGTGCCCATCAACAGATAAGTGGATAAAGATGTGGCATATATATACACATATATGGCAATGGCAACCCACTCCAGTACTCTTGCCTGGAAAATCCCATGGGCGAAGGAGCCTGGTAGGCTGCAGTCCATGGGGTCGCTAAGAGTCGGACACGACTGAGTGACTTCACTTTCACTTTTCACTTTCATGCATTGGAGAAGGAAATGGCAACCCACTCCAGTGTTCTTGCCTGGAGAATCCCAGGGATGGGGGAGCCTGGTGGGCTGCCATCTATGGGGTTGCAGAGTCGGACACGACTGAAGCGACTTAGCAGCAGGAGCAGCATACACATATATATGTATGATGGTATATTACTTAGCCTAGAAAATATTATGCTTAGTGAACTAAGGCAGAGAAGGACAAATACTGTATGTTATTAGGACATATGTAGAATCTAAAAAATACAATATAGTAGTAAATATAACAAAAAATAAAGAGAACAAACTAGTGGTTACCAGTGGGGAGAGGGAAGGAGGAGGGGCAAGGAAGGAGGAGGGGCAAAAGAGGAGTAGGAGATTAAGGGGTACAAACTGCAATGTATAAAATAAATAAGCTACCAAGATACCTATTGTACAGCAAGGGAATACAGGTGACTTTATAATAATTATAAAGGAGTATAATCTATAAAAATTTCAATTTTTTGAAATTTTACAATTTAAATTTTTATTTACAATTTAATTTTACAATTTTACATATTTAAAATTTACAACTATGTTGTACACCTGAAACTAAGGCAAAAGTCGTTTTTTGAGTGCTCTGGTTTTTTCAAACCCTTTAGTCTCAGAACTTTTCAGATAAGAGCTTTTGAAGGAAGCAAAAGAAGTGGGCAGCTCTAACTACGGGAGAGGTGAAAACAAGGACAGCGGGTAGAAGCCCCTGGGATTCCCTGGGGACTCAGTTTGAAAACCCCTAGCTCAGTAGCAGGAAAGAGGTGTACATGCCCTGATAAAAGAAAGGTTCACATACGGAGGTCTGGAGAAGTCTTTCTGGCTTCTACATGAGTTAGCTTGAATTTTATGCTAGCTAAAATAGCCTGCTTGTGACCTATCAAACCTACATTGCATACTTGCTTTAATTATTAAAGAAAAGGGCACATTGACCAGAAGTCAAGAATGTCCATGTTCAAAATAAAGATTAAATGCCTCCCTTTCTGGGACATCAATGCTGGTCCTTCTCTGGTGATAAGACTCCCTTCCCAAGCTCCAAGGCCATACTGGCTGACTATGCACATGCTGGTCTTATTTCTTTGAAACTTTGAAGGAGTGTGTCTGACTTGTCTGACATTCTTTGCTCTGACAAGACATAAAGTGAAAGTCATTCAGTTGTGCCTGATGCTGCAACCCCATGAACTGTATCAGTTCAGTTCAGTCACTCAGTCGTGTTTGACTCTTTGAAACCCCATAAACCACAGCACGCCAGGCCTCCCTGTCCATCACCAACTCCCAGAGTTCACCCAAACCCATGTACATTGAGTCGGTGGTGCCATCCAGCCATCTCATCCTCTGTCGTCCCCTTCTCCTCCTGCCCCCAATCCCTCTCAGCATCAGAGTCTTCTCCAATGAGTCAACTCTTCGCATGAGGTGGCCAAAGTACTGGAGTTTCAGCTTTAGCATCAGTCCTTCCAAAGAAATCCCAGGGCTGATCTCCTTCAGAATGGACTGGTTGGATCTCCTTGCAGTCCAGATCAGAGATCAGATCAGTTGCTCAGTCATGTCCGACTCTTTGCGACCCCATGAACCGCAGCACGCCAGGCCTCCCTGTCCATCACCAGCTCCCGGAGGTCACCCAGACTCACACCCATCAAGTCAGTGATGCCATCCAGCCATCTCATCCTCTGTCGTCCCCTTCTCCTCCTGCCCTCAATCCCTCCCAGCATCAGAGTCTTCTCCAATGAGTCAACTCTTCGCATGAGGAGGCCAAAATACTGGAGTTTCAGCTTTAGCATCAGTCCTTCCAAAGAAATCCCAGGGCTGATCTCCTTCAGAATGGACTGGTTGGATCTCCTTGCAGTCCAGATCAGAGATCAGATCAGTCGCTCAGTCATGTCCGACTCTTTGCGACCCCATGAACCGCAGCACGCCAGGCCTCCCTGTCCATCACCAGCTCCCGGAGGTCACCCAGACTCACACCCATCAAGTCAGTGATGCCATCCAGCCATCTCATCCTCTGTCGTCCCCTTCTCCTCCTGCCCTCAATCCCTCCCAGCATCAGAGTCTTCTCCAATGAGTCAACTCTTCGCATGAGGAGGCCAAAATACTGGAGTTTCAGCTTTAGCATCATTCCTTCCAAAGAAATTCCAGGATTGATCTCCTTCAGAATGGACTGGTTGGATCTTCTTGCAGTCCAAGGGACTCTCAAGAGTCTTCTCCAACACCACAGTTCAAAAGCATCAATTCTTCGGCGCTTAGCCTTCTTCACAGTCCAGCTCTCACATCCATACATGACCACAGGAAAGACCATAGCCTTAACTAGGCGAACCTTTGTTGGCAAAGTAATGTCTCTGCTTTTGAATATGCTATCTAGGTTGGTCATAACTTTCCTTCCAAGGAGTAAGCATCTTTTAATTTCATGGCTGCAGTCACCATCTGTAGTGATTTTGGAGCCCAGAAAAATAAAGTCTGACACTGTTTCCACTGTTTCTCCATCTATTTCCCATGTAGTGATGGGACCGGATGCCATGATCTTCGTTTTCTGAATGTTGAGCTTTAAGCCAACCTTTTCACTCTCCACTTTCACTTTCATCAAGAGGCTTTTTAGCCCCTCTTCACTTTCTGCCATAAGGGTGGTGTCATCTGCATATCTGAGGTTATTGATATTTCTCCCAGAAATCTTGATTCCAACTTGTGTTTCTTCCAGTCCAGCGTTTCTCATGATGTACTCTGGATATAAGTTAAATAAGCAGAGTGACAATATACAGCCTTGACATACTCCTTTTCCTATTTGGAACCAGTCTGTTGTTCCATGTCCAGTTCTAACTGTTGCTTCCTGACCTGCATGCAGATTTCTCAAGAGGCAGGTCAGGTGGTCTGGTATTTCCATCTCTTTCAGAATTTTCCACAGTTTATTGTGATCCACACAATCAAAGGCTTTGGCATAGTCAATAAAGCAGAAATAGATGTTTTTCTGGAACTCTCTTGCTTTTCCTATGATCCAGTGGATGTTGGCAATTTGATCTCTGGTTCCTCTGCCTTTTCTAAATCCAGCTTGAATATCTGGAATTTCATGGTTCACATATTGCTGAAGCCTGGCTTGGAGAATTTTGAGCATTACTTTACTAGCGTGTGAGATGAGTGCAATTTTGTGGTAGTTTGAGCATTCTCTGGCACTGCATTTTTTTGGGATTGGAATGAAAACTGACCTTTGCCAGTCCTGTGGCCCCTGCTGAGTTGTCCAAATTTGCTGGCATATTGAGTGCAGCACTTTCACAGCATCATCTTTCAGGATTTGGAATAGCTCCACTGGAATTCCATCACCTCCACTAGCTTTGTTCATAGTGATGCTTCCTAAGGCCCATTGGACTTCACATTCCAGGATGTCTGGCTCTAGTTGAGTGATGACACCATCGTGATTATCTGGGCCATGAAGATCTTTTTTGTACAGTTCTTCTGTGTATTCTTGCCACCTCTTCTTAATATCTTCTGCTTCTGTTAGATCTCTACCATTTCTGTCCTTTATTGAGCCTATCTTTGCATGAAATGTTCCCTTGGTATCTCTAATTTTCTTGAAGAGATCTCTAGTCTTTCCCATTCTATTGTTTCCTCTATTTCTTTGCATTGATTGCTGAGGAAGGCTTTCTTATCTCTCCTTGCTATTCTTTGGAATTCTGCATTCAAATTGTATATCTTTCCTTTTCTCCTTTGCTTTTTGCTTCCCTTAATTTCACAGCTATTTCTAAGGCCTCCTCAGACAGCCATTTTGGTTTTTTGCATTTCTTTCTCTTGGGGATAGTCTTGATTCCTGTCTCTTGTACAATGTCATGAACCTCCATCCATAATTCATCAGGCACTCTGTCTATCAGATCTAGCCCCTTAAATCTATTTCTCACATCCAGTGTATAGTCATAAAGGATTTGATTTAGGTCATACCTGAATGGTCTAGTGGTTTTCTCCACTTTCTTCAACTTCATGGAATTCTCCAGACCAGAATACTGGAGTGGGTATCCTTTCCCTTCTCCAGAGGATCTTCCCAACCCAGGGACCAAACCCAGGTCTCCCTCATTGCAGGTGGATTCTTTATCAGCTGAGCCACAAGGGAAGCCCAAAAATACTGGAGTGGGTAGCCTATCCCTTCTCCAGTGGATCTTCCCGACCCAGGAGTTGAACGGGGGTCTCCTGCATTGCAGGTGGATTCTTTATCAACTGAGCTATGAGGGAAGCCCTGACAAGACATAAAACTGCACTGAAAAGCCATACCTCTCTGGAGCACTTCCTCAGAGTAATCTGAGAGGCTGTCTTCTGAGTCATAGTCCTCAGTTTGGCTCCAATAAAACCATATTCTATTCCTACTATAGATGTTTATTGATTATTGTCATCAACAGTCCCTTAATTATCTTCTTTTTAAAAATATTATTTATTTATTTATTTAATTTGGCTGCACTGGGTCTTAGTTGCAGCATGCAGGATCTTTAGTTAGGGCACACTAACTCTTAGTTATGGCATATGGGATCTAATTCCCTGACCAGAGATCAAAGCCCAGCCCTCTAAATTCACAGGGGGTCTAAGCCACTGGACCACCAGGGAAGTTCCACTTAATTCTCTTTTAAAAAATCCTTTCATCTCCCTGATTTCTGCCAACAAAACTGAGCTCTAGTGGCTGTAATTTTACATCTAATACTACCTAATAAAATTCTAGAACCAGGTCTTTTAAAAGTACAATAGGGCAATCACCCACCTATAATTTTTAAAAATAGATTTTGTGTGTAATTTAATAAGATAAAATGTGTCTATCGTAAGTGTTCAGTTGGATGCATTTTGACAAGTCTATATACCTGCATACTGCATCAATGTTTTGTTTTTCCCAGTATTGGGTTTTATTTTTAATTGTGTGTAATTGACATACTGCAAAATTCACTCTTTTTACTGAGTTCTATGAGTTTTGACAAATGCGTACAGTTGTGTAACCATCATTACAGTTGTGTAAACCAAATATTTATAATTCAAATTATAATTGGAAAAAAAGGAGTCTCCCAAAGAGCTGAAGGTAATGTGTGTCCTGAAGTCACAGAAAGGAAGGATTTTTCTGCCCCAAACAACTGTTTTTTGTGTGCTCTGCAGATCCCCTGAATATTTGTAAGTGTTACCAGTTTGTTCTTGCCTCTGTTAATATACATCTGCCCTTGAAGTAGTTTTGAACAAAGAGGCCTGTATCCCTTGGAAGACGGGAAACTGTTGCCACTTCCTGTGAAACTGACTTGCAGCAGCAACCAGTGATTCTGACTGGTTACTCCCTTGCTACATAACTTGGCTAATGCCGATGTAGCAATGACAGGTAGCCCTGCCAATCAGAAATGAATCATTGACACTTGCTTCCTGTCCCACATGAATGACAGAAGATAGAAGTAAAAGTCTTGATAATTACTAGAGAAATGCAAATCAAAACTATGGTGAGATACCACATGCTGGTCAGATGGCCATCATCAAAAAGTCTGCTGCTGCTGCTAAGTCACTTCAGTCGTGTCTGACTCTGTGTGACCCCATAGACGGCAGCCCACCAGGCTACCCCGTCCCTGGGATTCTCCAGGCAAGAACACTGGAGTGGGTTGCCATTTCCTTCTCCAATGCATGAACGTGAAAAGTCAAAGTGAAGTCTCTCAGTTGTGTCCGACCCTCAGCGACCCCATGGACTGCAGCCTTCCAGGCTCCTCCACCCATGGGATTTTCCAGGCAGAAGTACTGAAGTGGGGTGCCATTGCCTTCTCCGTCAAAAGTCTACAAATAATAAATGTTGGAGAGAGTGTGGAGAAAAGGGAGCCCCCTACACTATTGGTGGGAAAGTAAACTGGTGCGGTTCCTATGGAGAACAGGATGGCGCTTCCTCAAAAAACTAAAAATAGAGTTGCCGT
Organism: Tragelaphus eurycerus; assembly: GCA_935064755.1. Taxonomy (NCBI): domain Eukaryota; kingdom Metazoa; phylum Chordata; class Mammalia; order Artiodactyla; family Bovidae; genus Tragelaphus; species Tragelaphus eurycerus. Next base: position 3,218,557 of record CAKXYN010000058.1, on the reverse strand, counting down.
AACAATCCAGAAATCCAATCCTGGGCATATATCTGGAGAAAACTAGAATTCAGGATACATGCACCCCTATGTTCACAGAAGCACTATTCACAATACTCCAGAAACAATCTCAATGTCTATCCATCAACAGATGATAGATAAAGATGTGGAATATATATTCTGTTGACATATATATGTCAATTGAATATTACTCAGCGATAAAAAGGATGAAATAATGTCATTTGCTCAACAGGGATAGACCTAGAGATTCTCATACTAGATGAAGTAAGTCAGAAAAAGCAAGACAAATACTATATGATATGGCTTATACATGGAATCTAAAAAATGATACAAATGAACTTGTTTACAAAACAGAAACAGATCCACAGACACAGAAGACAAAATTATGGCTACCAAAGGAGAAATCAGGGAAGGATAGATTAGGAGGTTAGACTTAATATACACACATAGTACTATTATGAACTAGATGACCAACAAGGACCTCCTGTACAGCACAGGGAACTGTACTCTAATATTTTATAATAAGTTATAAGGTAAATGAATCTGAAATATATATGTGTGTATATACATATGTTTGGAGAAGGCAGTGGCACCTCACTCTGGTACTCTTGCCTGGGAAATCCCATGGACGGAGGAGCCTGGTAGGCTGCAGTCCATGGGGTCCCTAGGAGTTGGACACGACTAAGCGACTTCACTTTCACTTTTCACTTTCATACATTGGAGAAGGAAATGGCAACCCACTCCACTATTCTTGCCTGGAGAATCCCAGGGACAGCAGAGCCTGGTGGGCTGCCGTCTATGGCATCGCACAGAGTCGGACACGACTGAAATGACTTAGCAGCAGCAGCAGTGTATACATATGTTATATATCTAACTGACTCACTGTTCTGTACACCTGAAACTAACACAACATTGTAAATCAACTGTACTTGAATAATAAAAAATAATATAATTTGAAAAGAATAAAAGATAATGGTGTGGGGGCAGAACAGAAAGCCTGGCCAAAGCTTCCTGAGAGCCTTCACCACGTGCCCCATTTCACAGATGGGAAAACTGATGTGGGGTGAGACTGAGTCACTTTCAAATGGAAGGTTTCAGATGCAGATTTGTTAAGTGCCAAGGTGCTTAGTCTGTTTCTTTGGCTGTGGCGTGGGTCTTGCAGGATCTTAGTTCCCAGAACAAGGATTGAACTCATGCCCCCTGCAGTGGAAGCACAGCGTCTTAACCACTGAACAGCCAGGGAGAATCCTCAAAGTCCTTACTTTTAACCAAGGCATTTTGCCCCCATACTGTGAGGTGAGGGGCACACATGGAGGACAAAGTAAGGGGCAGCCCAGCTCCTGGGGCCCTGCTGGCCCAGGTTGAGCTGCCTCTCCAGCCCCTTTGTGCTGGGCTCCCCACCCCCGCACCCACCCTGCCCAGCATATCCAAACAACAAGAGCAGATGCCAAGGAGTTTTAAGGATGCTGGGGTGGTGATGTCCAGCCCCCTTCCTGGGAATCCCAGCTCAGCCATTGACTAGCTGCATAGCTTTGAGAAAGTGGCTAAAACACCTCTGGGCCTCTGTTTTCCCATTTTTAAAATGGAAGTATTCTCAGTGACTACCTTACACGGCCGGGGTGATGATTGAGTACTCGTCCTCCCGCAGCTTTACCAAGATAAAACTGACATGTAGCATTGCGTGGGTTTAAGGTGTATAACGTGATGATGTGACATGTGTATGTTGCAAAATGACTACCACATAAGGTTAGTTAACACCTCCATCAGCTCCCATAATTATCTTTTTGTGTGTGTGGTGAGAACACTTAAGACCTACTCTCTTAGCAACTTTCCAGCACACATACAGTGTCATTTGTAATCACCATGCTGTATGTTAGGTCCCCAGAATTTATTAATCTTCTTAACTGAAAGTCTGTCCCCTTTGAGAAACATCTCCCCATGTCCCCGTCCACCCAGCCCTTGGTCACCACTATTCTGTTCTCTGTTGCTCTGGCTCAGCTTTCTTAGATTTTACAAATAAATCTTTAAAAACAAAATCAAACTCATAGAAAGAGAATGGCAGTTGCCAGGGCCTGAGAAGTAAGAGAAATGGATTAAGGCTTGTTGAAAGGTACAAACTTCCAGTTATAAGAGGAATGAATTCTGTCTGGGGGTGTAATGTACAACATACGGATGATGGTTAACAATATTGCATATTGTGTATTGAAAGGTCGCTAAGAAAGGAGAATTGAAAAGTTCTTGGAAATTCCCTGGCCGTCCAGTGGTTAGGGCTCCACTCTTACTGCCAAAGATGCTGATTCAATCCCTGGTCCTGGAACTAAGACCCCAGGAGCTGGGCAGTGTGGCCAAAAAAAGAAATAAAACTAAAAATTTCTCACAACACACAGGACAACTATGTGAGGAGTTGGATACACTACCTAACCTTATTGTAGTTGTCAGTTTGCAAAGTATTGTCAACACAAATAATCAATAAGTCATCTGTGTGCATGCCAAGTCACTTCACTTGTACCTGACTCTTTGCAACTCTGTGGACTATAGTCTGCTGGGTTCCTCTCTCCATGGGATTCTCCAGAAAGAATACTGGAGTGGGTTTCCTACTCCAGAGATCTTCTTCGCCCAGGGACCAAACCTCCATCCTTTCCATCTCCTGCATTGGCAGGCAGGTTCTTTAACCACTGGTGCCACCTGGGAAGCCCAAAGCATCTCTAATAGAAAAGAGTTGTTTTTTTGCTAATGCCACCCAGCTTGTGGGATCTTAGTTCCCTGACCAGGAATCGAACCTGGGCCCACAGCTGTGAGAGCGCAGACTCTTCACTACTTGACTGGTACGGAAGTCCGAGAGAAGAGTTTTATTTGCGCCAAACGGAGGAATATTAGCCCAGAAGACAGCCTCTTTGATGACTCTGAGGAACTGCCTCCGAGAAGCATGATTTTAGCTCTGTTGTATGTCTTGTTAAAACAAAGAACATCAAACAAGTCAGGGAGACACTCCTTCAAAGTTCCAAAGAAACAGACCGGCCCGTGCACAGCAAGTCAGTATGACCTTGGCACCTGGGAAGGGAGTCTTATTACTGAAGGAGGACCAGCGCTGGTGTCCCAGGAAGGGAGGCATTTAATTTCTATTTTGATCATGGATATTCTTGACTTCTGGTCAATGTGCCCTTTTCTTTAATAATTAAAGCATAAGTACAATGTAGCTTTGGTAGGCAGTAACAGGCTGTTCTAGTTAGCATCAAGTTCAAGTTAACCCAGATGCCCCAGTGGTAAAGAATTCCATCGACCAATACAGGAGACACAAGTTCGATCCCTGGTTCAGGAAGATCCCCTGGAGAAGGAAATGGCAACCTGCTCCAGTATTCTTTGCCTGGAAATTTTCTTGGATAGAGGAGCCTGGAAGGCTACAGTCCATGGGGTCGCAAAGAGTTGCACACGACTGAGCACACATGTAGAAGTCAGAATGACTTCCTCAAACCTCAATAATGGGAAGATTTCTGTTATCCGTATATATGTATTAAATCACTACTTTGTACATCTTAAGCTTATCTCAACACAGCTAGGGGAAAAAAGTAGATTCCACAGTTAAGTGAGGTCAGACAGTATTTGCCTGTCTCCCTCTGACTTATTTCCTCCAGTGTGTAATTTATGTGATTCTACGTAGGCAGTGCATGATGAATGCTTTATAAACATCTTTTTTGTTCATTACTTCCCCAGAATTTCCCCAACTGCTGACGGGGATCAAAGCTCCGAGTGGTCACTGAAGGTGGAGGGGCACCCAACCCGGACTTCCTCTTCCTGTCCCAACCCCTCAACACCTCAGCCCTGGGGACTCCATCTTGGCCCCACAGGAATGGAACTTTCCCATTCTTGGGGCTATTTCCACACCCCTAGGAGCCTTTTCACAATATTCTTAGCAGGAGCTGTTGGTTAATTTCTGTTTTCAGATTTTGAGCAATTTTACAGAAAAAAAAAATAAGGAAGCTTGCTTTGCTTCCTTGATGTCTACTGGGTTCCTCAGAAACCCTCAGCTCCTCCTCTGGAGGCCTCGGGCACTTCTTGCCCTGCCAGTGTCCCTGGCAGGGGGCAGAGAGTCATCATCCCACCTCCACCATCCTTGCTCAGCTGGCAGCTCCAGTGTGTCCCAGACCCTCACTTTTTTTGTTCTTTTTAAAAGCAGCTTTGGTTGTTCAGTCACTAAGTCATGTCTGACCCTTTGCCACGCCATGGACTGCAGCCCACAAGGCTCCCTTGTCCTTCACTATCCCCCAGAGTTTGCACAAACTCATGTCCATTGAGTTGGTGATGCCATCCAACCATCTCACTCTCTGCTGCTCCCTTTTCCTGCCCTCAATCTTTCCCAGCATCAGGGTCTTTTGCAATGAATTGGCTCTTCACATCAGGTGGCCAAAGTATGGGAGCTTCAGCTGCAGCATCAGTCCTTCTGATGAATATTCAGGACTGATTTCCTTTAGGATTGACTGGTTTGATCTCCTTGCTGTCCAAGGGATTCTCAAGAGTCTTCTCCCAATACCACAGTTGGAAAGCATCAATTCTTCAGCACTCAGCCTTCTTTATGGTCGAACTCTTACATCCCTACATGACTACTGGAAAAAAACATAGCTTTGAGAAGCAGCTTTATTGAGGTATAATTTACATGCGACAACATTTATCCATTTCAAATACAGGACTCGATGGTCTGCAGTAAAATTTCACAGGGCTGCGCAGCCATCACTGCAATCCAGTTCTGGAACATTTCCATTGCCCTTAAAAGGAATCCTGTGCTACTTTTTGGTCCCTGTCTATTCCCACTCCCATCCCTAGGCAACCACTTTCTGTCTGTGAATTTGCTTATTCTGGACATTCCATAAATAGAATCATACACTATGTGGTGGGTTGTGTTTTTTTTTAGGATTTTTTGATGTGGACCATTTTGAAAGTTTTTATTGAATTTGTTACAATATTACTTCTGTTTTTCATGTCTTTGGTTTTTTGACCACGAGGCAAATGGGATCTTAGCTTCCTGACCACGGATGGAACTGTCACCCCTGCATTAGAAAGCAAAGTCTTAACCACTGGACCACCAAGTCCCCCAATATGTGTTCTTTTGCATCAAGCTTCTTTCACTTAGCATAGTGCGTTTGAGGTGTATTCATGTTGTAACAAGTATTTTGGGCTTCTCTGGTGGCTCAGACGGTAAAGAATCTGCCTGCAACGCTGGAGACCTGGCTTTGATCCCTGGGTTGGGAAGATCCCCTGGAGAAGGAAATGGCAACCCACTCCAGTATTCCTGCCTGGAGAATTCCATGGACAGAGGAGCCTGGCGGGCTACAGTCCATGGGGTCACAGAGTCAGACACAACTTAGCAATTGAGCACATATTTTTTTTAAGTAGAGCAAATTCAAGACCACAAACTTTTCCCTCCTGTCACTTGGGGGAGATAATACTTTAGAAAAGCCCCCTGTCGTGCATAGCATGGACTGAGAACCAACTTCTGCTGTGATGTGTTCCCAACTCCCCGCCTCCAGAACATCAGTGCTCACCACCCCAGGGGTGCCCTCCTGACCTTCCCAAGCCCTGCTGCTCACCTGAGGAATTCCATTCTCATTTTGTGGGGCTCTCCTTCTTAGTACATCCTGGGAACTACACCGCCCAGCCCAGAGCCAGACTCCTTTTGGGTATTCAGTAATAATAATGTATTATTACATCAAGACTATATTATTATAGTATATATTAATATTACATCCATATATTATTATCACTGTGGCAGCCAGGAGTTCCTAAGTGTTGCCTCTAAGGTTATACTGTGACCCAACAGTGACTCTGGGGTCTGTTTGCACCCCAGGCCTCCCTGATGAGCTCACATGTTCAGTTGTCTCCTGGGGATCCTGGGGACCTAAGCCATACCCACAAGTACTAGGTAAAAAGCCTTAGGTTGCTACTTTCCCTACAAACCAACTACAGTTGTTTTTGAGTGACAGTCCTTTCAAGAAGGGTTCCAGGGACTTCCCTGGTCGTCCAGTGGCTAATACTCCATGCTCCCAATGCAGGGGATCTGGGTTCGATCCCTGGTCAGGGAACCAGATCTCATATGCTGCACCTAAAGATCTGGTGAGGCCAAATAAATATATATTAACAAATTAAAAAGAAGGATTCCAGCTGATTCCAGTGTGAGGAATGACAGGGATGAATCCTCAAGAGTTATTGGCAATAGATAGGTATATAGATTGGAGTAGGAATTGGCAACTCACTCCAGTATTCTTGCCTGGAAAATTCCATAGACAGAGAAAGCTGGCGGGCCACAGTCCCTGGGGTTGCACAGTCTGACATGACTGAGCATGCACACACACAATTACATGAAAGTGAAGTCGCTCAGTTGTGTCCAGCTGTTTTGCGACCCCATGGACTGTAGCCCACCAGGCTCCTCTGTCCATGGGATTCTCCAGGCAAGAATACTGGAGAGGGTTGCCATTTTCTTCTCCAGGGAATCTTCCCGACCCAGGAATCAAACCCAGGTCTCCTGCATTGCAGGCAGATTCGTGACTGTCTGAGCCACCAGGAAAGTTTTAAATACTGCGGGAAAAAAAAAAAAGATTTAGGAATTCCCTGGCTATCCAGTGGTTAGGACTCCTTGCTTTCCCTGCATGGCCCAGGTTCACTCTCTGGTAGGGGAACTAAGATCCTGCAAACCTCCAGACACCGCCAACAACAAAAAAAATAATAATTAATTTAAAAAGGGAGATGGAAGGAATTCCCTGAGGGTCCAAGGTGCAGGGGGCAAGTTTCAATCCCTGGTAGGGGAACTAGGATCCTGAACCTCCCCAGGGAGAGAGAAAAAAAATTTTTTTAAGGTGTAAACTGGCAGGAATCCACGACTGCTAAAACCTTTATGCGGAGAGTTGTGGGGAATCACAGACTTCCCCCCTTGCCCTCACCCCAGCCACCGACTAACCGTAGGGACATGACATCATGGAGCCCCTGACGTAACGCATCAATGGAACACAGCAAGGTTGGCGTTTACTCTCCTGAGAGGGTTTTGAGAATTCTGTGCGACGCGTGTGGGGCACTTGGCGTGATACCTGGGGGCGTGGTCAGGACTGACACTACTGGCTGCTCTGCTCCAAAGTGGGTGGGGTCCGTGAATATTCTTAGAATAAAGTGCCCTTAGGTGGGAGATTTTACAACATCATTTACGTACAGTGGGCCTTAGAAAGCATCACTACAAACAAAGCTAGTGGAGGTGATGGAATTCCAGTGGAGCTATTCCAAATCCTGAAAGATGATGCTGTGAAAGTGCTGCACTCAATATGCCAGCAAATTTGGACAACTCAGCAGTGGCCACAGGACTGGAAAAGGTCAGTTTTCATCCCAATCCCAAAGAAAGGCAATGCCAAAGAATGCTCAAACTACCGCACAATTGCACTCATCTCACACGCTAGTAAAGTAATGCTCAAAATTCTCCAAGCCAGGCTTCAGCAATATGTGAACCGTGAACTTCCTGATGTTCAAGCTGGTTTTAGAAAAGGCAGAGGAACCAGAGATCAAATTGCCAACATCCTCTGGATCATGGAAAAAGCAAGAGAGTTCCAGAAAAACATCTATTTCTGCTTTATTGACTATGCCAAAGCCTTTGACTGTGTGGATCACAATAAACTGTGGAAAATTCTGAAAGAGATGGAAATACCAGACCACCTGACCTGCCTCTTGAGAAATCTGCATGCAGGTCAGGAAGCAACAGTTAGAACTGGACATGGAACAACAGACTAGTTCCAAATAGGAAAAGGAGTATGTCAAGGCTGTATATTGTCACCCTGCTTATTTAACTTATATGCAGAGTACATCATGAGAAACGCTGGACTGGAAGAAACACAAGTTGGAATCAAGATTTCTGGGAGAAATATCAATAACCTCAGATATGCAGATGACATCACCCTTATGGAAGAAAGTGAAAAGGAACTAAAAAGCCTCTTGATGAAAGTGAAAGTGGAGAGTGAAAAAGTTGGCTTAAAGCTCAACATTCAGAAAACGAAGATCATGGCATCTGGTCCCATCACTTCATGGGAAATAGATGGGGAAACAGTGTCAGACTTTATTTTTCTGGGCTCCAAAATCACTGCAGATGGTGACTGCAGCCATGAAATTAAAAGATGCTTACTCCTTGGAAGGAAAGTTATGACCAACCTAGATAGCATATTCAAAAGCAGAGACATTACTTTGCCAACAAAGGTTCTCCTAGTCAAGGCTATGGTCTTTCCTGTGGTCATGTATGGATGTGAGAGTTGGACTGTGAAGAAGGCTGAGCGTTGAAGAACTGATGCTTTTGAACTGTGGTGTTGGAGAAGACTCTTGAGAGTCCTTTGGATTGCAAGGAGATCCAACGTGTCCATTCTGAAGGAGATCAGCCCTGGGATTTCTTTGGAAGGACTGATGCTAAAGCTGAAACTTCAGTACTTTGGCCACCTCATGCGAAGAGTTGACTCATTGGAGAAGACTCTGATGCTGGAAGGGATTGAGGGCAGGAGGAGAAGGGGACGACAGAGGATGAGATGGCTGGATGGCATCACTGACACGGTGGACGTGAGTCTGGGTGACCTCCGGGAGTTGGTGATGGACAGGGAGGCCTGGCGTGCTGCGATTCATGGGGTCGCAAAGAGTCGGACACGACTGAGTGACTGATCTGATCTGATCTGATCTGAAGGGGCCGAGGCCGAGGCGATTTAAACAGAGTTTCGTTGGCGCTGAGAACTACGGAGTAACTCATGACCTACTCTCCCTCCTCCAACCACCCCCCCGCCCCATACCCGCCACCGGCGAGGTCTCTAATTAGGGTCACCCAAATTCCCGGTTACAGACGCTTTTTGATCTTTCAATCAAAGCAGCCGGCAAGTTGAGCCACAGCGCCCCCTTGCGCTCAGAGAGCCTAAGCGGGCCCCGGAGGGAACACCGTGACTTCCCAGGTCAGTTCAGTTCAGTCGCTCAGTGTCCGACTCTTTGCTACCCCATGAATCGCAGCACGGCAGGCCTCCCTGTCCATCACCAACTCCCGGAGTCTACCCAAACCCATGTCCATCGAGTCGGTGATGCCTTCCAGCCATCTCATCCTCTGTCGTCCCCTTCTCCTGCCCACAATCCTTCCCAGCATTAGGGTCTTTTCCAATGAGTCAACTCTTCACATGAAGTGGCCAAAATACTGGTTTCAGGTTCAACATCAGTCCTTCCAATGAACACCCAGGACTGGTCTCCTTTAGGATGGACTGGTTGGATCTCCTTGCTGTCCAAGAGACTCTCAAGAGTCTTCTTCAACACCACAGTTCAAAAGCATCAATTCTTTGGCACTCAGCTTTCTTCACCGTCCAACTCTCACATCCATACATACTACTGGAAAAAACCATAGCCTTGACTAGACAGAACTTTGTTGGCAAAGTAATGTCTCTACTTTTTAATACGCTGTCTAGGTTGGTCATAACTTTCCTTCCAAGGAGTAAGTGTCTTTTAATTTCATGGCTGCAATCATCATCTGCAGTGATTTTGGAGCCCCCCTAAAATAAAGTCCAACACTGTTTCCACTGTTTCCCCATCTATTTCTCATGAAGTGATTGGAACGGATGCCCTGATCTTAGTTTTCTGAATGTTGAGTTTTAAGCCAACTTTTTCACTCTCCTCCTTCACTTTCATTAAGAGGCTCTTTAGTTCTTCACTTTCTGCCATAAAGGTGATGTCATCTGCATATCTGAGGTTATTGATATTTCTCTGGCTTCCCAGAGCAAGGTTTAAATGTTAAATTTTGGGGACTTCCCTGGTGGTCCAGTAGTTTTAACCCACTCTTCCACTGCGGGGAGATGTGGGTTCCATCACTGGTCGGGGTACTAAGACGCTCCGCGGCCAAAAATAAACAATTTCTTTTTAAAGTTAAACTTTTAAAACCATCTCCCTCCCATTGCGTCTCCCACCAGTTGAAAGGCTTCCCTGCCGAGACTGTGAAGGGAGCCTCGCATCCAGGGCGGGATGTCTCAGGGGTCTGAGATGACCCACTTTCTTCCCTGCATCCTATCTACTTGAGGGCCTTGCGCGTCCATCTTTCTGCCCTGTTAGGAGTTTCACGTGAGTCTTAGTTGTTGCTATTGTTGTTGTTGAGTCGCTCAGTCGTGTCCGACTCTTTTGCGACCCCATGGACTGACTATAAGGCTGCCAGGCTTCTCTGTCCATGGGATTCTCCAGACAAGAATACTGGAGTGGGTTGCCATGCCCTCCTGCATCTCCTGCTTTGGCAGGCAGATTCTTTCCCACTTAGCCACCAGAGAAGCCCTGTAAATTTCAGAAGAAATGCTGAATTGGAGGGGTTTTTGCTTCTCCAAGGCCCCACCTGCAAAACTGTGTGTGTGATTTTTCTGGTTAGGGTGTCTTTAGATTTCTCCGAATTTTCAGAAGGAGAGGTGACCTCTGGACTTCCCTAGTGATCCAGAGGTTAGGATTCCACACTCCCTATGCAGGGGGCAGGACTTCAATTCCCGGTTGGGGAAACTGGGATCCTGCATGTTGCACAGCCTACCCCCACCAAAAAAAACAAAAAGGATACATGACCTCAAAGTCAGGGCCAAGTCTTCTGTGGGTGGGAAAGGAGCGGCCTAGGTGTCCCGTTTCTGCCCACACTCTCTTGGTCCCAACCTTAGATGAGCCATAACCCCGATTATAGGTGGGGGAGTCCTCTACCTGGAGGGGGTTGGTCACGATATTCAGCTTATCCTCCCATCAGGGTCCCCGCCCCAGGCACCCATCCCAGCTGAGCCCCATCACCCACATTACACTTGGAACCCACCTGACCCTGCTGAGATCCCTTCTGCAGTTTCCCATCACTCCAGCAGGGGTCATATCCAGGGGTCATATTCTTACTCAGGCCCCAGGTGGCTATTAGACCTTGACCCCTCTCAAGACCCTTTCCCACTGGTTCCATTCTGTCTTGCTTTTGCCTCCACACACCCTCTCCCTTCCCAGTTAACACCGCTTCACTTTCTCTTCACATTCTCTTAAGTGCCCCCTCCTTCAGGAAGCCTTCCCTGACTGCCCGAGGCTGAGTGGATTATGGTGTCCTGAGGGCTCTCTTAGCCCCATGTGGTACAGACTTCTGACCAGGCTATGTGTCTGTGCCCTCAGAGGAAAGGGGCCTCATAGCTCTTATTCAGGCTGTAAAATTCACATCTGATTTTAGCTGAGGGTTATGGACTGAACTGTGTCCCCAGAAAATTCATATGCTGGAGTCCTAAGCCCTATGCCTCAGAATGTGACTCTATTCAGAGATGAGACTTTCAGAAAGATCATTAAGTTGGGAGTTCCCTCGTGGTTCAGTGGCTAAGACTCCATGCTCTCAATTCAGGGGGCACAGGTTCCGTCCCTGGTTGGGGAACTAGATCCCACATACTGCAACAGAAGATCCTGTGTGCTGCAATTAAGAGTCGCTGCTGCTAAGTCCGGAGAAGGCACTGGCACCCCACTCCAGTACTCTTGCCTGGAAAATCCCATGGACGGACGAGCCTGGTTGGCTGCCGTCCATGGGGTCGCACAGAGTTGGACACGACTGAAGCGACTTAGCAGTAGCAGCAGCAGCTGCTAAGTCACATCAGTCATGTCCATCCAACTGTGTGTGACCCCATAGACGGCAGCCCACCAGGCTCCCCCATCCCTGGGATTCTCCAGGCAAGAACACTGGAGTGGGTTGCCATTGCCTTCTCCAATGCATGAAAGTGAAAAGTCAAAGTGAAGTCGCTCAGTTGTGTCCAACCCTCAGCGACCCCATGGACTGCAGCATTCCAGGCTCCTCCGTCCATGGGATTTTCCAGGCAAGAGTACTGGAGTGGGGTGCCAGTGCCTTCTCCGAATTAAGAGTCGGTGCAGTCCAAAAAAGTTTTTCTTTGACAGTGTCAGTCAGGGAAAATAAATCAAAGGGATGATCCAGAATGGAGAGAAGTGATTTTAAAAAAAAAAGATAATTAAGTCCAAATGAGGTCAGTAGTGTAGACTCTAAGCCAATATGACTGATGTCCTTAAGAGGAGATTAGGACAGAGATATGCACAGAGCCGAGAGCATGTAAGGACATAAGGAGAAGACAGCCATCTATGCGCCAAGGAGAGGGGCCTTTGAAGAAATCAACCCTGCCGACACCTTCATCTTAGACTCCTGCTCTCCACAAATGGGAGAGTAATTTCTGTTGTGTAGGTCACCTGGAATGTGGGACTGGGTTATGGCAGCCCCGGCATACTAATCCATCCAGTAAAGGCCCTGATAAGTCCTGCAGTTAGAAGACCTGTGAATGCCCTGCCAGAAATGGAGAGGAAGGAGGAGGAGCTCCAACTCTGGGATGGGAGCTGGGCAGGCATCGTTTGCCGTGCTCCTGTCCTCACACAAGTGCCAGTTCTGATCTTAGCAAGCGGAAAAGACTCCTGATCTGTGTGGCTGCAAGTCCCAAGGAGACAGTGCCAGAGGGGCTGGGGAAGTCTATCTGGTCTGTTGATACTCTGCTACTGACGGTCCCATCAGAGTGGCCAAGAGAACCATCACTGGTTCCCAGGTTCTGGAAAGGCCAACCCAAGACGTTGGCTGGAACCTGGAAGCTAGTAGATCTTGAAGTCCATGTTCACCTTAGAGTGTGGAATGCCTTCTGGAAGAACAGGGTTGTGTGGGGCCTGAGGCACAAGGTCAGGGGACGGGACCCAAGGGAGGTGGGCCCCATATGGCTCCCTTGGAAAGAAAGCAAGGTGGGTGCCAGCTGGCAGAAAGTTGGGAGTTTATTTCTCTGGAAAGGGACGCAGCAGGTCAGGCGGGGATCAGGGCAGGGAGACACCCTCTAGCTTCTGGTCCAGAGTCTTCAGATCATCCAGGAAGCGGGTCGGGGTGAGGATGTGCGAGGAGCCTGGACAGGAGGGAGGGGCTGCGAGACTGGCCTTGGCCCCTGACCCTTCCACCCAGAGGGTCATTCAGGAAAACCCTGGCTCTCAGGAGTCTCATCTCCTGGAAAGGGAAGGGTCCACTCCCAGGGGACCCCATTCCTGGGAAGCCAAGCCCTAACCCTTCTCACCTAGGGCTCCCAGATGCCAGCCCTGCAGAGGCTCCAGGGTTTGGGGACCCAGAAGGCACTCAGCTATCAGCTCCCCAGGAACCCACAGGCGGGAGAGTCGGGCTCCCAGCTCCCGCCCACCCCAGGAGACCCCAGTCTTGGCCACTCACCGATGAGCACCTCCCACTTGCCATCAGTGGCCCTGGTAACTTCGTAGGCGGCCCGCATCTCTGACATGGCCACACCACCCACGATGTAGACGATAAGCCGGGGCCCTGCCCGGGCCTCCACGCCTGCCTTGTTCTTGTGCCAGTGGCCGAAGCGGGCACTGTGCGAGGAAGGCAGGGTAGCAGACTGGGTAGCAGATCACCCCCCAACCCAAGCCTCACTTCCTGTGGGTCTGGGTGCATCCCTGGCCTCACCTGACGGCAGTCTGGGGGCTGGGTGTGGGGGCAGGGTCAGACACAAAGGGCCACAGCTTTCGGTCCAGCCGGTCTTCCACAGCATCCTAGGGCCGGAGAGGGAGGCTGAGGAGAGGGGCCTGGGCAATGAGGCCCAAGGTCTGGAGCCTCCTCCATCGGGTATATTCACAGGCCAAGATCCTGGCAGACAGGGGCCGCCACCTGTACCTCCAGCCCCTTAATGACCCAGGACCCAGCGTCTTAGGTTCTTAAGGACCCTGCTCATGCTCAGCTCCTCAGGGACCCAGGAGTGTGGACCTCCAGCCCCTGGAGAAGTCAAGATTCTGAGCCACCCACCCCTCAGGAACCCAGAGGTCTAGGCATCCAGGATCCATAGGGATAAGGGGGCCTCCAAGCCCCCTGTATGCCAGGACTCCATACAGATGGCAGGAAGCAGGAACCCAGGTCCCTGGCCAGGTCTTTTAGGCTGCTGCTGCTTTTGGCTCCCACAGTGGGGCTGGGGCTGGTATGGGCAGGGCAAAGGGGGACCCAGGTGGTATCCTGGGGAGCAGGAGTGAATAGAGGGGGACAGAAGAGGGGACCAGCAAATAGAGAGAAGATGAAGCTCTTCTCTCTGCACCCCAGTTCCTCCAGTGTGGGATGGGGTTGCCCCCGGACCCCAGGCAGAGCCACAGGGATGCCCATAATGAGGGATTTTCTCTTAAGCCCCGGGGCTTAGGACAGTGAGCAGGGAGGGGGCTGAGCGTGGCCTGGATCGGGGAGGTCAGGTCCCACCCCTACCAGCGGTACCTCCATCACGTCCTTGATGACCGGGGTCCAGCGAGACAGCTGATAGGTGGGCTCTGAGCGCTCCCTCCGCTCCAGTCGGCTGGTGGTCCCAGAGCTCTACAGGTGGGGTGGGTGGGGTCGGTGGGGGAATTAGGGAGAAGGAGGCAGGTCACAGATGTGGCTTGTCGGGCTGGGGAAGGTTGCAGACAGAGCGAGGAAGGGAAAACGAGAGGGAAGGAGGGAGAAATACACAGGTGATGAAACCAAGATGAGACAAAGAAGATGATCAGGACTGAGAGAGAGATGGGGACAGACGACGGAGGACGCAGAAACGGGAACTGAGAGGAGGTGGACAGGGTGACAGACGGGGGCCTGGGAGAGAGGCAGAGGGCAGGCAGGGGGAGAGCATGAGAGGTGCCCGCAGTCGAGCGGCAGCAGAGGCAAGGTCGAGGAGGAGGGATGTGCTGAGAGCCGAGCCCAGGAAGCTGCTGTGTGTGTTCCGGGTGGACTGACCTGAGACCTCTGGGAGCCCAGGGTCGACCGTGTGCCCCCTGCTGGGGACCCAGCTATCGACCTGTGGGACTTGGGCCACACGCCCCACACGGCAGCACCACCAGGACTCGGGCTCTATGCCTCATGGCCCCCACTTCACCTGTGACTCTGAGACTGGGAACAGCCCTGCTGCCCCCCAATCCCCAGATCTGACTCAGGGCTCCCCGTGCTCCAAGAACCACATCACGCCTGGTGTGTCCCCGCCCTGGTGATGTGCCCTCTGACCCCAGTCACCCCCCCGACTCAGTGCCCTCTCCCTGCCCAGCGTACCCCAGGGTTGGTGACAGTGCCCCCCAGCTGCTCCAGGTTCCTGATGAGGTTGCTGTGTGCCTGCACATTGGCGTGCTGAATCAGCTTGGCCAGGTTCTCCTCACTCACACCTGGAGGAGGCCGGAGGGCGGAGCTTATGTGGAGACTCACAGGGTGGTGGTGGGCAAGGGGGAGGGTGCAGAGGTGGCCACGCAGGCTTCTGGGTTGAGGGGCTTGGGGTGGGGGCATCCAGCAGTCAGGACACCCTGGGGACCGGGGGAGCCACCTACGCTCACAGAGGGGGCGGATTCCTCATGTTAGAACTCTGGATGGGAATCCTAGAGGAGGTGGTAGACTGGGGGAGCCTCTGGAATCAGTTGAGGGGGCCAAATTTGGAGGAGCCCTAAAAATAGATTCAGAGGGTCTCCATGCCAACGGAGGCCAATGGAGGGTGGCCCAAAGTCCAGAGCGGTATCTGCGGGGTTTGGTGTACCTGGTGTGTGGGGGCATCTGCAGGAGAGCCTCCCACAGTCACGGGAGACCACGGTGAATGATGGTATACCAACCTCCCCCGCCCCTTCAACTCCAGGCCCCCTACCTACCATTCCGTAGCAGGATGTAGAGCAACAGAACCCGGATCTTGTCGTAGGCTGGCACTGCAGCATCCAGTAGCACCGGTACAATCAGCTTCATGGGGTCCTTGATCTTCTCGCCCTCCGCGTCCGAGCCCATGGCTAAGTCCTGGGGGACATGGGGGTCAGCCACCACGTGGAGGGACGGGGCAGGGCAGGGACGTCCCCATGGGCCTCGGCAAGACCTCTGGGCTTCATTTTGCTCTACCAGTCTCTGAAGGTTCTACACCTGTTCGCCGTGAGGCCCCACCCGTCACACAGGCCCCTCCTGCCATAGGCTTCACTCTCTAGGAGGTTCAGCCTCCTCCCCTACAGGCCACACCCCTCACACAGGCCACACCTCTCCACAGGCCCCGAATTTCCAAGGGTCTGTGTATTAATTCGGAGAAGGCAATGGCAACCCATTCCAGTACTATTGCCTGGAAAATCCCATGGACGGAGGAGCCTGGTAGGCTGCAGTCCATGGGGTCACTAAGAGTCGGACACGACTGAGCGACTTCACTTTGACTTTTCACTTTTATGCATTGGAGAAGGAAATGGCAACCCACTCCAATGTTCTTGCCTGGAGAATCCCAGGGACGGGGGAGCCTGGTGGGCTGCCGTCTATGGGGGTCACACAGAATCAGACACGACTGACGAGACTTAGCAGCAGCAGCAGTGTGTTAATTGCTCAATGGTGTCGGACTCTTCGTAACCCCATGGTCTGTAGATCGCCAAGCTCCTTTGTCCATAGAATTCTCCAGGCAAGAATACTGGAGTGGGTTGCCATTTCCTTCTCCAGGGGATCTTCCTGACCCAGGGATCGAACCTGGGTCTCCCTCATTGCAGGCAGATTACCGTCTGAGCTCCTTGGGCCTGCCCTCCCCACAAGAAACTGCCTCTTGAAGGGGCTGGCCCCACAGGCCCCACGCCCACACTCTAAGTCTAGAGGAGACAGATCCCACCCCTCACACAGGCCACACCTCTCCAGAGGCCCCAGCCCTTACCCAGGTCCTACCTTTTTTCAGGCTGGGCCACCCCCGACAAGTCTCAGACTGCCCCAGAAATGCCTCTCCACAGGCCCTGCCCCCCGACTCCCAGCCCAGCCCATACAGGCCCCACCCCTGCCCAGGGCCCCCACCTGCTCCACGCTGCACAGCTTCTCCACGCAGCCCTTGAAATGCTTCATGCAGTCATCGGCTAAATGCAGGTGTGTAGAGTACTGCAGGGTAGGGGTGGGCGTCAAGGGTAACGAGACTGAGTCAGGGTGGGGACGGGGGACGGAGGTGCGCAGGTTCCTGGTTCCTGCTTATTGCTCACCTTGTTCAGCTCCTTCTGGTACTGTGGCATCTTTTTCAGGATATGGGACAGGTCTTTGATGTTGGCCTGGGAACAAGGCTGAGAGTGAGGCCAGGCCCTGCCTACCCGAGGCCCCCAGTCCAGGCTGAGGCTCCAGACTGAGGCCCCGCCCCTCCTAAGTGGCCCACCCTGCCCCGGGCCTGCACCCTACACCCTATAGCCTACCTTGTCTGTGGTCAGCCTCTTGCTCTCACAGAAATTCTTTAGGAGCTCCGTGACCTTCCTGGCGGTGAGAGTGGGCAGGGGGTAGGTTGGGGACTGGTGCCAAGACAGTCATGTGGGGGCAGAGTTCGGGGGTGGGGGAGTCACACAGCCCAGGGATGCCAGCCGGGGGACACAGACCACAAGTTCCACGTGTGAGCCCACACTGGAGAGGCCTGGGGAGGCCAGCAGAGGGGAGTGGCTCACTGACAGGCATTCATGCAGTACGGGTCCACAATGGGAGGGAGGGGTGGGGACCGCGTGCCAGAGGGCCCACAACCCCGGTGCCCGCTGCGAGCACACTCATGCACACGCACGTACTTCGACACGTCCGCAATGTGCATGTGCCGAAGCTCCACCCACAGGTCATCATCCTCGTCCAGCAGCACCGCCTTCTCCCGGGCCTCACTGAGCCCGGTGGTCTCATACCTGGGAAAGCCAGAGACATGAAGGCTGTGAGCACTCGCTGAAGACCAGGGACCCGGGTCTGCAGTGACGGCAGAGGACAAGTTCCAGGGTCTGCCCACCTGTAGGTGTCCTGCTCGATGTCCAGCAGGTCGTAGGCCATGGCCTGGAAGGTGAGCTCATGCAGCAGGGGGGGACACGGGGTCAGCCGCCCGGTCCATGATGAGCAGCTGTGAGCGAGTCTTCTCAGGGCCCTGGGGTGCAAGGGGGTCAGCAGGGGGATGAAGCCATTGACCCTGACCCTGGTTGGGGCCTCCCTCCACTTCCCCAGAAAGTCCCCTCACCTCGCCCAGGTTGGGAGTGTCTGCCTTAAAGGCGTTCAGCTTGGCTAGGACAGCGTGAGCCAGCTGTGCTGTGTCCTCTGGGCCCCTGTGGATGGGGTGGGCAGACACGGGGTGGGTGCCTCAGGGTGTGGGGTTTGGGAGGGCCAGTCGGCACAGACTGGGAGTCAGGGATGGGGTTAGGGATGGGAGTCAGGGGTCAGGGTGAGGACTGGAGCTGGGGTTGGAAGAGAGGTGCAAGGTTGGAAGCAGGATGGGGTCAAGGTCAGGGCGGCATCTGGCTGGGAACCCACTTGCGGTAGCGGATGGCCGGGTACTCTTGCAGCGTGGCGCATAGGGTGGCGATCTGCTGGGCCAGTGCCTCCAGCTGCCGTGCTCGCTCGCCTGCCCGGAAGGGGCAGTAGAGGTTGTAGGTGCTGTGGGGGGCATCCAGGGAGAACACCTGCGAGGGCACAGAGTCACCACTGCTGGAGGTGCGCCCCTGCCCAACTCCAGCCGCGGCCACGTGCCACTCCCTGGGGCTTCCTCTGGTCTCTGGAGCCTGCTCTGCAGGCCTGGGGCAGCCCCCTAACTACTGTTGTGTGGAATACCCCAGCCCCCTCCGCCTTGGGTGGGAAGACAGAGCGGTGAGCTGTATGCTGCCCCCTGCTATTGCCCAGGGAGACAGAACTCCAGGTGACTACCGCTAAGAGCTCATTCCACTGGTTGTTAGCTGCTTTCCTTTCTGATTCAGCACCCCCTTTACTTATTGCCTTGCCTATTTCCGAGGGAACCTGGGATATTTGGTGACGAAGCCCCACTTCCTACCCAGAACTAGGCTGGGCTATACCTGAGCTTCATATGGGAGGAAGGCAAGGTGGATCTCTTTCAGCGTCTTCACCACCTTTGCCAGACGGGAGCGACCCAGCTCACTGAACAGGGGCTCAGGGCAGGCTGGGAATGGGCAAGACAGGGCATCAGGCCAGGGCAGCCCTCACACCCCCTTACCCTGACCCCCACACTGCACCCCTACCAGGCTTTCCTCACTCACTGTCGGTGAAGAAGACGTGTGCTGCTTTGTAGGTGAAGGTCGGGGTCCCCCGGAAATCTGCGATCAGGGCCTGTACCGACTGGGGAAGGCAGATCACTCTCCAGGCCTGGCCAAGTACCCTTAGACAGACGATCCCCTGACCCAACCTCCCAGCCACTGCCTGCCCCTCATACACACACAGACATGCGCACCGGCACACACGCATGCATGCACACACACACACACACACACACACACACACACACACACCTATCATAGGCACCTTTTCTGTGGGGCTCAGCAGATAAATAGCCTCCAGGCTGGGGATGGGTTCTCGCCTTTTGTTGATGTCCTCCACAACTAGTAGGAACAGAGAAAGGGGACATGTGTGGATGGCACTGGGGCCAGGGCACATGTTGAGTTGCACACTCAGGGAGCTGGGCACTTGGGGTGCAGAGGCAGGAGGGGATATGCACACTCCCTGAGGGTCCTGAGCTTCAGGGGACACGTCCATGATCACAGGGCTAAGAGCTACATGGGCAGGGCTCTGCACATTCGGGATCACACAGTCATCGCCTCCTAGGGATCGACCTTAGAAAGTTACACATTCTTGGGGTCACACGCTGAGAGCCCCACATGGAGTTCCACACAAAGGGGTTGCACAGCTGGGGAGGCTGACCCCTTAGGGGTTGCAGCTGGGGAGCCCCTTGCGTGGGAAGTCTGACTATCTAGGGGTTGCCATATCAGGGCTGTCTGTAAAGGAAACTGCATCCTTGGAAGTCCTGGACAATTTCAGGGGATCCCACACTCTGGTCCCAGCTGGGAAGCCTGGGGTTGGGGTAGCCACTCACTGGTGATGCCCTCGGCCAAGATGTCTGACATCTTGCAGCAGGACGACAAGATGCGCATGCTCGGGTGGTCCATGATGAGCACCTGTCCAGACGGATGGAATGGACAGAAAAGAGGGTGGGAGAGGCTGAAGCTGTCCCCAAGAAGGGGCTGGAGCCACGGGCAAGTCTCTCAGCTTCATGAGCTGATTGAACAAGAGGACCCAGGACCCCACCCAAGCCCATCCCAGACCCACCCACGTGACCTCTGTGGACCAGCAGCCTCCTCGGGGAGCTGGAGTGGGGGGTGTCCCACATTCAGGGCCCCCTGACATGGGTTTGGACAAGGCATTCTATCTTGCCCCTACCTTCCACTCCCCATCTTTCTTGACGCTCCGAATGACTCCGCTCAAAATTTCTGCAGGGAAATGAGGGGCGGGCTCAGTATGCGGGGTCCTCTGGCCCCACGGTGCCCCCCAATTTTCTGGGTCCTGGGCTGGACTTCCATCGGAACTCCCATTTACTCCTCCCCTCAGTCCTTTGAGGTAGCTCCTGGTCACCCCCAAATTATAGTCAGGGCCACTGAGGTTCAGAGAGGAGAAGGAAGTTGCCTAAGGACCCTCAGCACCTAAGTGGCAAGTGCCTGGAGCATAAGTAGTAGATAAATATGCTTTAGATAAACGAATAACTGGAAAGCCACGACTCACGTAACAGGTCTACCTGCCTCCAGAACTGGGTTCTCCATCCCCCTATCTACTGGAGTACTCCTGGCATGTAGATTTCAGCCACACCCTCATTTCACCTCCATCGTTTACCCTGAACCAGAATGCAGGACCCCTGGATCCCTGTCTGAAACATGCCTGGCTGTGGTCATCCCATTACCCAATATCCAGCCTCAGTTTCCTCATTTGTAAAATGGAATCAATGGCTCTCCTGTCTCTCCATCAACCCCTTCATAGGAGGAGGCTCCTTTTTCAGTTGGGGTTTGGGGAGTTTGAGCCACACTCGGCTCTGCCTAGTGGAGGGAGCGGGCAAAAGGGCCGGAGCGGGCAAAAGGGCCAGGGCGGCCCCGCCCAGCAAGAGTGTCTTGTCCACTGTTATCAGCACTGCCAGGGCGGAAGAAGACTCTGAGGCCGGAACTACCCGAGGTGGGGGAGGGGACGACCTCCACCCCCACCCCCCCGCCCCGAAAGAACCAGGCCTGCGAGGCCTGGATGCCAGGGTCCCCAGGCTGCAAGGGACTCCTGGGGGCCGGGCAAAGAGCAAGGCGTCCCCCGCCCTTGGATCTGCACTGGAGCCTGGACGCGCATCCTGAGCACTCTCACCAGCTGGGGTCGCTGACCAGCGCACCCAGGCCCGGCCGCGGTCCGCACCATGGGGCCCCAAGAGTCCAACCCGCCGGACTTTGCCCGGCTTAGAGACCCCGGAGCCTGGCTGTCCAGCGGTGCCCTCCCCACGCCCATTCTTTAGGGGGTCCAGGAGTCCATGCCCAGGGCCTGTCTACGCCACCCTTAGTCTGATTTCTTTGGGTCCCCGGAGTTTAGTCTCCCAACTTTGTTCCGCTCCCTCAAGGGAGAGCCAAGTCCCCGCCCACCCCCTCGAGGGTCAGGTGCTCGACGCCCTGCCAGGTCCCCAACTCCCCGCCGCTAGACTCCCAGAGTCCATGCGCCCCCGGCCCCCCGCCCCCAGGGGGCGGCACTCACTTTCTCCTACCACCGCCTTCAGCCCCGAGGGCGCCATCTTTCCCTAGGGGCGCCGCCGCTTCCGGGTCTGTCCCAAGGTGGGGGCGTGGCCCCGCGCGTCATCCACGTGGCCCCCGCCCCGCGGGTCCAGGGCACGCCCCCTGCCCACCTGGCCCCGCCCCACCACCGGATCTCGGAGAAGTTGCGTTCCCTGCTGAAACAACAGGCGAAAGCGTCCCTGAAGACATTTTCACAGTCGCCGGAGGAGCACGGCCCGACGACACGTTCATAGACGTGAGCTCAAACACATTTCCCTAGCTTGTGTGCCGCGAGAAAGCGGGATCACAAGGCAATAATAACCCCTTTATCTTCCCCAGGCATAGTTCCACCCTGGCAGAAATTTCTCCCCTGGGTCTAAAGGATACTGTGTATGCCACAAACCCGTGATCCACTTACCTTCTGTTCCTGAGTTTAGTAACAGCAGTGGGCTTGGGCAACACTTGATAAGGAGGCCTGGGGGAAGGTTGGAGCTAAGCCAGCAATTATTGGGTGCTAGGTTCTCAGTCCGGGGAAGGCAATGGCACCCCACCCCAGTACTCTTGCCTGGAAAATCCCATGGATGGAGGAGCCTGGTAGGCTCCAGTTCATGGGGTCGCTAAGAGTCGGACACGACTGAGCGACTTCACTTTCACTTTTCACTTTCATGCATTGGAGGAGGAAATGGCAACCCACTCCACTATTCTTGCCTGGAGAATCCCAGGGACAGAGGAGCCTAGTGGGCTGCCGTCTATGGGATCGCACAGAGTCGGACACGACTGAAGCGACTTAGCAGCAGCAGGTTCTCAGTCGGGGCTTCTCTGGTGGCTCAGATGATAAAGAGTCTTCCTGCAACACAGGGGTTCGATTCCTGGGTCGGGAAGATCTCCTGAAGAAGGAAATAGCAAACCCACTCCAGCATTCTTGCCTGGAGAATTCCACGGACAGAGGAGCCTGGAAGGCAACAGTCCATGGGATCAAAAAGAGTCTGACACGACTGAGCAGGTAACACACACATACAGGTTCTCAGTCGACCCTGCACAGGCCCTGATGGGTAGTGCAGGTTGGACAATGAAACCGCAGCTCGGACTGACCCTTGTCCAAGGCCCGGTGATGAATAGGCCTATTGCAGTCTGAAGCACGAGTCGGTCCCAGGAGGTATGCTAGTCACGGCCTTGCTGATGCACACGTGAACTCAGTGGCATGTTCAACCACTTGCACACATACATACACACAGATCTCAATTTACACTCGACTTGAAGTATTAGGGCCTGCCCTGGCTATGTGCCAGCAAAGGGCTGACACCTTATCACACAGCAGGCACAGTCCAGCATCACCTTCTCCTTTTGATGAGGATTTAAGGTGTGACACTCGTGTGTGGGTGCAGACTCCTGAGCTGGCTCAGTCCTGCCTGAACCCGTGCTTTTATTTGGCCGTGGTTTTTTCAGAGTTTAGCCTAGTGCCAAGCCCTGTGCCACTTTCATGGGACGGGCATGGGACTGACCATAATGAGTAAGACCAGAAAGCCTGCCAGGCACACTTAAAGTTGAATGGAGGAGGAGGGGAGAGAAAATGATCAATTATGCCTTAAGGAAAGAAAGTGACATGATAGCAAATTTGGGGGTGGGGTGGGGGCACTCTATTGGGGGTGGTGCCAGAGGGGTATCCTGAGGGGGTGATCTTTTAACCCTGAGTGATATTAGGGAGCAGCCGTGCATAGAGAAGCAGGAGGTGAGATTGGAAGAGTGGCTGGAGTGAGATGAGGGTGGGGATGCCCCCTCCCCGACAGAAGCTGAGGTTGGAGGGGCCACAGAGACCAGACCTCAGTGGGACATGGCAGGACTAACCCAGCCCAATTTGCATGGGATTGAGAGGTTTTTGGGACCCAGGGCTTTCAGTGATAAAACTGGGACAGTCCTGGCCAAACCAGGAGGGCTGGCCTCTCTACAAAGGAGCTTGAGTTTTTCTGTTTTCTTTTCTCTCTCTCATCTTCTCTCTCTCCCCCCTCTACCATCCTTTTTTTCCCCTTTTTCTTAGCTTTATTACAATATAATTGACATACAATACAATTTAACCACAGAGAGGGGACAATCAATGGCTTTTGCCATATTCACGGTTGTGTATCCATTACCTGTCAATTTATTTACTGAAGTATTGTTGATTTACAATGTCAATTACTACTTTACAGCAAATGATTCAGATATACATGCACATTCTTTTTCATATTCTTTTCCATTATGGTTTATCACAGGATATTAAATACAGTTTTGCGCTACACCCTATATAGAAGTTTTCATTTGCTAACCCCAAACTCTTAATCCATCCCTCCTCCACACCTCCTTGCATTTGACAACCACAAGTCTCTTTTCTATGTCTGTTAATCTGTTTCTGTTATGTAAATAATGTGTCGTATTTTAGATTCCATACATGAGTGAAATCAGATGCTGTTTCTCTTTCTGTAACTTACTTCACCTAGTATAATAACCTCTAGGTCCATGTTGCTGCAAATGGCATTATTTCATTCTTTTTAATGGTTGAGTAATACTCCATTGTGTATATGCACCACATCTTCTTTATCCATCTGCTGATTCTCCATCTATTATCCATTCATCTGTTGTTTCTGTGCCTCAGCTATTGTGAATAGTGCTGCAACGAACACTGGGGTGCATGTATCTTTACAAGTTACAGTTTTGTCCGGATGTATGCCTAAAAGTGGGATTGCTGGATCATATGGTAGCTCCATTCTTAGTTTTTTGAGGAACCTCTAATACTGTTCTCCACAGTTTATTGTGATCTACACAGTCAAAGGCTTTGGCATAGTCAATAAAGCAGAAATAGATGTTTTTCTGGAACTCTCTTGCTTTTTCCATGATCCAGCGGATGTTGGCAATTTGATCTCTGGTTCCTCTGCCTTTTCTAAAACCAGCTTGAACATCAGGAAGTTCACGGTTCACATATTGCTGAAGCCTGGCTTGGAGAATTTTGAGCATTACTTTACTAGCGTGTGAGATGAGTGCAATTGTGCGGTAGTTTGAGCATTCTTTGGCATTGCCTTTCTTTGGGATTGGGATGAAAACTGACCTTTTCCAATCTTGTGGCCACTGCTGAGTTTTCCAAATTTGCTGGCATATTGAGTGCAGCACTTTCACAGCATCATCTTTCAGGATTTGGAATAGCTCCACTGGAATTCCATCACTTCCACTAGCTTTGTTCGTAGTGATGCTTTCTAAGGCCCACTTGACTTCACATTCCAGGATGTCTGGCTCTAGGTCACTGATCACACCATCATGATTATCTGGGTCGTGAAGCTCTTTTTTGTAGTTCTTCTGTGTATTCTTGCCACCTCTTCTTAATATCTTCTGCTTCTGTTAGGTCCATACCATTTCTGTCCTTTATCGAGCCCATCTTTGCATGAAATGTTCCTTTGGTATCTCTGATTTTCTTGAAGAGATCCCTAGTCTTTCCCATTCTGTTGTTTTCCTCTATTTCTTTGCATTGATCGCTGAAGAAGGCTTTCTTATCTCTTCTTGCTATTCTTTGGAACTCTGCATTCAGATGTTTATATCTTTCCTTTTCTCCTTTGCTTTTCGCTTCTCTTATGTGAGTCTGAGTGACCTCCGGGAGTTGGTGATGGACAGGGAGGCCTGGCGTGCTGCAGTTCATGGGGTCGCAAAGAGTCGGACACGACTGAGCGACTGATCTGATCTGAATACTGTTCTCCATAGTGACTGCACTATCTTACATACCCACCCACAGTGTAGGATGGTTCCCTTTCCTCCACATCCTCTCCAGCATTTATAAGATTTTTAAATGATGGCCATTCTGACTGACATCACCAGTCAAGTTTAGAACATCTCCACGGTCTCATGGTATTCGGGTTTTCTCCTGAGGACAATGGGGGCCAAGGGAGAGTTCTGAGTCCGGGAGGGAGGAGACCCCTGTGGTTCCTGGGAGGAAGGATGGATTGTAGGGGAAATGGGGAGGAGGGAGGGAGCTGGAAAACCCGGAGGAAGCTGGGACCACCTCTAGCGTCTCTCTCGGTCTGTCCCCTGGTGGTGAGACTCTGTAGGGTCTGGCTTCACTCTATCAGGTGAGGATAATCAGGTCTTCTGCTGTTATGGGCTCAAGGGTATGCTAACCACCCCCTTGAAGGAAAAAAAAAAAACAAAAAAAACAAAAAAGTATGTTACAGCCCTTACTCCCAGTACCTTACAATGTGCCCTGTTTTGGATATATGGTTTTTGCAGGTGCAGTTAGTAAAAGATGTTGTGCTGCAGTTGGGTGAGTCCCCAAAGCAGTGTGACTAGCGTCCATGTCTTAGGACAGCCATGTTAAAACAAGTACATGATGGGGATGCCTGTGATGACAAAGGCAGAGACTGAAGTCCTGCAGCGACAAGCCACAGGACACTAAGGACTGCTGGCAGCCACTCGAACCCAGGGAGAAGCACGGAAAGATTCTTTCCTCCGCATGGCCCTGCCAACACCTGCATTTTGGACTTCTGGCCTCCAGAACTGTGTGACAATAAATGTCTGCTGCTCTAAGCTACCTCGTTCAGCACACTTCATTAAGAAGCCTGGGAACTAATATGTCTGTGGAGGAGCAGGACAGCATGTTGGCATTTGGGGTCATGGGGCCACGGAGAGGATGTGGACAGGGGCTCCAGAGGGCAGTGGGCTGTCTGGGGAGGAGGACTGAGCTGTACAATCGGGCAGAGGTGGTCATGATGCAGCCCCTTTATCCTGTGAAGAAACTTTAACTGGTTTCCAGAAAGGCATCCTGGGGAGGGGGTGGGGTGCACTTGGGGTCCTCCCAACAGCACCCTCTCCCAGGGCACTGATGGGGAGCCACAGTTGCTTAGGGGAGGGGGTGGGGTTTCCTTCTTGCCTCCCTCGCATCCCTAACTGGGACTGGGGGAGGGGGGTCAAATGGGAGGAGACAGGCCAACTTGGCATTGGTGATGGGGAGACAGGTGCTCCCAAAACTTCCAGTTTCTTGGGGGGATGGGGTGGGGACAACCAGACCTGGGGACAGCAGTAGAAGGGATGGCCAGGAGACAGAGGTGGAGCCAGGCTAGCTGGTGCTGGCTCAGGTGTCCTTGAGCTTCCTCTCCTCCCACCACCTGTGGATGGCAACTGCTTTTCCAGCAAATACAGGTGAGCAAGGTGGATACAGATCTCACCTGAGCTGTCCCATGGTCCAGTCCTCTCCCAAGGGGGTCCAGTTAGCTCAAGCTCTCCACTGTGGGGACCCTGCACTCCACCTCAGAGTCCTTGAGGCCCAGCGGGTCCTAAACCCAGGTCACCCTGCCTCCTGCCCCCACAGCAACCCCGGCCTCACGCTGCAAAAACAATTATCTGGATCATCTTTATGGGGCTTAAGCTTGGGTGGGAGCAGATGGGGCATGAGCTGGGGATTTGGGGCTGGGTATCCACTACACACACCCCACCCCCCTCCATATCCCAGTCTCTTAAAAAGCCTTCTCCCGCCTGGGGCCGGGGCAGAGGCCAGCGGAGAAGTGGACGGGATCCAGGGGAGGGCAGCAGGGACGATGGACCAGGAACAGGAGGATGTGGGCTCGGCCTGCGACAAGGTGAGCAGGCCCCACCCCCACCCCCCACTCAAGGGCCTGTGAATGACAAGACTAATTCATTTGTAGGGCACCTAATTAGCAAGGAGTCTTCTGGGACCCCTGACCCAGTTGCCACCTAAGAAGGTGCAGGAGGGCACTTGAGGTTCTGAGTGCCTAATCCAGCCCCCAGCGAGGTCAGGGCTCTCAGTGATGACCCCATGGAGGGAGGGGGCTGGGATAAGGGAGCGGCCCCCGGGATGGTCCCCTGGCTAGTGTCCCAGTCCACCCCGCAGTCAGGCCCCTATGTAGGACGTCAGCCCTCTCTCTAGGGGCAGCGCTGCAATCACGTGGCACTGCTGGTGGGGCCCCCAGGGGCAGGGGCCAGGGCGAGATTGAGGAGGAGACTCATGTCTCATTTGGAGCAGCTCTGCAAAGCAGCACATCGGCGGGGACCATGGTGAGAGCCACAGAGAAGCTCAGGGCGGGCCCGGGAGCCAGGTGGAAGCTGGCTGACTGGGTTGACGGGTCTTCTGGCTGCGGGCCGGCTGGACTGAGCGTATCTGTTCCCCAGGCTGGCTCCCCAGACCAGGAGGGCTTCTTCAACCTGCTGAGCCACGTGCAGGGCGGCCGGATGGAGGAGCAGCGCTGCTCGCTGCAGGCGGGGCCAGGCCCAGCCTCTGACAGCCGTGAGAGTGGGCAGCAGGGTGTGCAGAAGTGGCTGTGATGTGGGTGGCCGGGCATGAATGGGGCAAGTGGCCACCTGGGGGGCCTGTGGGAAAGAGTCTGAGAAAGTGAGCTCATGACTGGGGAGAGATGCCCATGGGTTGGGGGCAGATACCAGCATGCTTCTTGGAGGATGTGAGTTGGGGGTGGCAGGGTGGGCTGGGGGCTCCAGCTGGGCTGAGCTCCCTACGGCCTCGGCTCCATGCAGAGAGCGGCCCTGCACCCGAGATGGACAGCCTCATGGACATGCTGGCCAATACCCAGGGCCGCCGCATGGATGACCAGCGAGTGACAGTCAGCGCCCTGCCTGGCTTCCAGCCTTTGGGCCCCAAGGTAGGTGATGTTCTGCCTGGGCTGAGGAGAGACCAACCAGGCTGAGGCCTTTAACCCTGCCTTCCACCCCCAGCCAGGAGCGCAAGGGGCCCCACCCCCACCTCTGTCCATCTAGCATCTGGTAGGAGCATTCATTCTGAGTCCCTGCCAGTCACAAGACCCCGGTGGATCCAATACCCTGGTTCAGAGGGAGGGCAGAGGCCCAGACAGGGCTGAAAAGGGATCGAGGTCATGTCTGGGGCATGTTCAAGTCAGACACATGGTGGGAACTCACAGCTCCTGAGCCTGAGTGTCTGAGAGCTATGAGGAGGTGACAGAGAATAGACCCCTTCCTGGGAAGGCACCCCGAGGGTGGAGAACAGGTAAGCTTGTGCACAGGATGCATCCAGACCCCCCACATATCCACATCACACATACTTGCCCACAGCTTGGGTTCTGATGAGGACCCCAGTGAGGCCCCCAAGACCCACCAGCCCCAAAACACCACCCTTAATGTTGAGTAACCGAGGAGCACAGAGGCTCAGGGATGGTGGGAGCAGGTAAGGGGAGGGAGGGGAGGTGTGACTCAGTCGCGATCTGCTGCCTCCCTCCAGTGTCTGTGTCCCCCTCTGGTTGGCACTACTCTCGGCCCCTCTCTCTGGTTGACCCCTTTGTATCAACAGGACGGAGTGCAGAAACGAGCTGGGACCCTCAGTCCCCAACCCCTCCTCACCCCCCAGGACCCAGCTGCTCTCAGCTTCCGTCGGAACAGCAGCCCCCAGCCCCAGACACAAGCCCCCTGAGGGCCTGAGGTGTCCTGGGCCCCACTTGGCCCCTGAGAGCCTACAATAAAGCACTTCCATGAGCAACAAAGAACCGTGTGTTATTCTGCGGGGTGGGCTGGAATTCCGGCACGTAGAGACCTCAGGGGCTCTGCTGGGCAGCACGAAGGAGTTTCTCCTCCCGCTGCTTCCGTATCCTCTCTTTGAATTCTTCTAGCTCCCGGCGCTGGGGAGGTGAAATGGAAGGAAGGAGAGGCAAATGCACCTCAGGGCCTGGATCTTGTTCCCAGCCCACCTCCCCTTAACCCCCCAGACCGTGGCTTCAGAATTCCTGTCTACAATGAAGCCTGTGCCAATTACAACCCCAGATTAGCTTCAACCTTCAGGGAGTTCCCTTATAGCTCAATTGGTAAAGAATCCACCTGCAATGCAGGATACCCCAGTTCAATTCCTGGGTTGGGAAGATCTGCTAGAGAAAGAATAGGCTACCCACTCCAGTATTCTTGGGGTTCCCTTGTGGCTCAGCTGGTAAAGAATCCGTCTGCAATGTGGGAGACCTGGGTTTGATCCCTGGGTTGGGAAGATCCCCTGGAGAAGGGAAAGACTACCCACTCCAGTATTATGGCCCAGAGAATTCCATGGACTGTATAGTCCATGGGGTCTGCAAAGAGTCAGACACGACTGAGCGACTTTCACTTCCAGGGAGAGGGCAGTTAAGGAAATCATGTGTCCCTCCACTCTAGGTTCCCTGCCCACGACTGAGGGTCCCATCATGGCCACAGGAATCCAGGCCCCTCCCCCTCCGGTGGGAGGAAAATTACATGGCTTACCTGGTCCTCCTTCTCAGGGGGCCACAGCTCCCTCTGTAGGGACAAAGTCACAGATGGAATCACAAGCTAGAAGCCTCCAGAGCTGTGCGTCCAGGGCAGGGTCGGCTCAGGGGAGGCTGACCCTGCTCCCTCATACCCTTCCCCACCCCCTGGAATGAACTGGTGCCCACCTTGCGCTGTATGACATAGTCCTCAAACCACTCAGCCTGATTGGCAATCCAGAACATAGCCACAGGGAAGGTGAGGTAGATGGTCATCTGGAAGGGAAGGGGAGGGATGAATAGTCAGGAATTACCATCCCCGCCTCCACCCCTACTGTACAGAGGCTGCTCAGTCGGGAAAACCATCCTCTGGCCGAGACCAGAGGTGTTTCCTCAGGACCCTCCAGAACCCCAAAACTCCCAGCAAGGGTACAGAAGTCACACACCTTGAAGTCTAGTCCCCAGAATCCAAGAGTCACCCCCCCACACCCTGAAAGACCCTCCGAATCTGAAAGACTCTTTCTCAAAGAAACACAGACATATTGGCCCCGGGAGCAGAAGAGCTCGTACTACAATAAAGGCATCTCTCTGAGACATCAAACCATCCCCAGCTAGATTCCAGAGCACCCTCAGACCCAGAACTCATTCTTCAGAGTCTAGGAGTCGGTCTAGGAGAAAGACGCACACCCACTGTAAACCCGAGAGCTCCACCAGAGCCTGAAGTCTTCCTTCTTAGAGCCTCCTCCCCAGGTCACATCTCTCAGAGGGCTTTCCTCACCACCTGCCCTCCCAGAGCCCCCAACCTAATGCCCCCTCCCTCCTCTGCGTCTCCAACCGTAAAGGTCCCTTTCAAATCAATGGAGGTTTCGCTCCAGAGCCCCTTTCTCGGAGGCCTCCCTTTTCAGAGCCTTCTCCTCATCCAGGAAGAACCCCGCGCCCAGCCTTCCAACCGCTCCGTTGCTCACTAACCCGAAACACCTCAAGCTTCACCCCCATGTTTCTCCTCTTAGGCTTCACAGCCGCTTCCGCCCAAAGCCAACCGTCTAACAAGACAGTAGGTCATTGGGAGTCCGCGGGCTCCACTGCTAAAGCTGATTGGTCCAAGTAGCTTTGTAATGACGTCATCTTAGAGCGCTCGCCTCTGCTTCCGGTAGCTGGGGTGGTCGAACAGAGAGTCAACAACACCTAGCGCATGATCGGGAAGCGTTCAGCCAATGGGAAATTAGTCTGGTTCAAGAGAGTAGGCCTTTAGGCGTAGACGTCATCATATCGCGACTCCTGTCCGTACCTGGAGAGCCTGGAAAATGGTGGTGATGGCGCGGCTCTCGAGGCCCGAGCGACCGGACCTTGTCTTCGTGAGTCCGCGGCGGGCTGGGGGTGGCATTCATAGGGGCGCCGGGGCTTAGATACCTCAGGGGATTGGGGCTTGGCCACTCGGGGTATTTAGGCTAAAACTGTGCCGGTCTGAGAGCAGGAGGACCCTTACGGGCCGACTCGTTGATGTCTGCACCAGGCTGGTCAGGAGCAAAGATCTGGTGCCAGAGCTCAGGTGACCTTAGTAAAGAGCAAATGGTCGAAGTTAAGGGCCTGGCATCCCAGACCTGGGGCGGAAATGGGAGCGTGCAGGGTGTGGGCGGGAAGGGAAACTTATGTAGCTAAACTTTGAGAGGCCTGGTGTTTGAAGTAAAAGCATGGTGACTAGTCCAGGGCTGGTTTCATTGGTAAAATCTAAGTGTTCCTGCTAACGGTCCAGGTCTGGTCCTGAGCGTTATAGTTTCTGGGATAAAGGCATGGTGTCTGGACCCAGAGAATCTTGGGAAAAGAAGTAAAGACCTGGTGATGTGGACCTGAGTGGGCGACGGCCAGTAGAATCCTGGAGAGTCAAAGTCTTGGTGTTTGGAATAGAGGCGTGGCATTTTCACTACATTGCTTCTTGGTGTGTCGAGTTAAAGGCTAGGGAACTTGCCGGTACCTTTCTTCCTGAGATCTTCCAACTTCTGGGGCAGAGTTGAGCTAAACTGGCTGGTGGGAGCCTGACATGCCAAAGGTCTGGTGTCTGGGGAGTCATGCTCTGAGGAGGTAAGACTTGGTGACTAGGGCAGAGGCCTAGCGTTGGACCAGAACCTTGGTGTCTGTAGAGTCTGGTGACCTGGGCCAGAAAGTGGATAGCTTGATTCGGAAGGCCAAGAGAGTGATATCTGGGTGATAGTTTCATGCCTGGCCTGGAACCCGGTGACCGAGGAGTCTGATAGTCTGGATCACATTGTAGGTCATCAGATTCTGAGAGGTAAAAGTCTGGTCCTGGTATCTGGGTGACGAGGCTCCAGTGGTGAGCAGTGGCATCTGGGACCTGGGTAGGGGTCCCAGTAAGAGTGGTGCTATGCTCAGGCACTGAGAGCAGGTCTGTCTTCTCCCCATAACCCGGCCCTGGCAGGAGGAAGAGGACCTCCCCTATGAGGAGGAAATCATGCGGAACCAGTTCTCCGTCAAGTGCTGGCTCCGCTACATCGAGTTCAAGCAGGGGGCCCCCAAGCCCAGGCTCAATCAACTGTACGAGCGGGCGCTCAAGCTGCTGCCCTGCAGGTGAGATTGGCAGCAGCTGCCCTGCCTGCCCCTGCCCCCTGCCCCACCCTATCTTATCCCATCACACCAGAACTGGCTAGTAGGTCCCAGGTCCCTCCTAGGTGTTGTGTCTGCAAGTAGACATCCCAGGAATCGCTGAGCACACTTTCCCTGATGTCCTGGCCATCCTCCCCAGGCCCCTGCTCCTAGCCCTCATCTCATAGGGCAGAGGGAAAGGTTCTGGGAGTCCATAAAAGCTGACCAGTCACTGCCCC
Source organism: Tragelaphus eurycerus (assembly GCA_935064755.1). Classification (NCBI taxonomy): domain Eukaryota; kingdom Metazoa; phylum Chordata; class Mammalia; order Artiodactyla; family Bovidae; genus Tragelaphus; species Tragelaphus eurycerus. Next base: position 3,186,015 of record CAKXYN010000058.1, on the reverse strand, counting down.
TCCCTCCAATTCCCAGCTACAAACTCTGGTACCGCTACCTGAAGGCCCGCCGGGCGCAGGTGAAGCATCGCTGCGTGACCGACCCCGCCTATGAAGATGTCAACAACTGCCATGAGAGGGCCTTTGTGTTCATGCACAAGGTGGGGAGGGGGCGTGGCTGGGCCAGGGAATGAGTAGGGAGGTGGGGCTCAGAGTCCATGGAGGTGAACAGAGCAGGGGTGGGAATTTTGTGACCTCTGTGCATGCTGGGCTGAGCAAGACTTAGTTCCAGGGACACTGGGGTTCTGAGTCCTGCTGCAGGGGACATCCAGCCTCCTGGGGCCCAGTGGTGAGGCTGGCAGCTCAGCCCCTCCTCTCCCCACCCCTCCAGATGCCCCGGCTGTGGCTGGATTACTGCCAGTTCCTAATGGACCAGGGACGTGTCACACACACGCGCCGAACTTTCGACCGGGCCCTCCGGGCATTGCCCATCACCCAGCACTCTCGTATTTGGCCCCTGTACCTGCGCTTCCTGCGCTCACACCCCCTGCCTGAGACTGCTGTGCGGGGCTACCGGCGCTTCCTCAAGGTGAGGCCCCTAAAAGGGCAAGACGGGGCCAGGTTCAGGCAGGTGGGCCAGTTCCCCAGGTCAGGACTTACCAAAAACGGGCTCGTTGTGGGCACTGTGTGCCCTGACAGACAAGAAATGGGAGCATGGCTCATTGAGACAGACAGGGTTTTGTTTGTGAGTTCTATGTTCAATCTCCAGAGAGTTTGCAAGCATCTGCTCCACGTCAGGCATTGGGATACAGGTGCTAGGGATAGCGTGGCTAAGACTGTCCCTGTTTGCACGGAGATTTCAGTCTCACCTGGCAGACAAATGCTTGTGACCTGACTGCATAAACCAGAGTAAATCTGCAACCATGAGAGGGCAGGGAACAGGAGATAAACACTTAACAGGCAGGGCCGAGAGTCGAGGGGCAAACAGTATGGAGGCCTCATGCGGTTTCCCCAAATTTATAGTCTTTTATGCATCGTGAAGTCCTTAGTGCAGTGCTGTTTTAGTTAGGGGGCTTGTGATGAAAGCAAGGCCTGATCTGCGCAGGCAGGACCGCTGGTGTCTAACCCAGACCAGTGAGGGCTGGTCCTGGACTGGTGAGGGCTGGGGCTGAGACTGGAAGTGCAGCGCTAGCTCCTGCCCAGGAGGTGGGGTGGGAGGGGGCATGGTGGTATGGCCTTGTGGCCCCACTGATGGCCGGTGGTGTGTGGGTGCCCAGCTGAGCCCCGAAAGTGCTGAGGAGTATATCGAGTACCTCAAGTCAAGCGACCGGCTGGATGAGGCGGCGCAGCGCCTGGCCACCGTGGTGAACGACGAACGCTTCGTGTCGAAGGCCGGCAAGTCTAACTACCAGGTGGGCCCTGGGTGCTGGCCGGGCGGGGAGGGCCAGCCCCTTGGGGCCAAGGCTGACCTTCCCTCACCCTGCAGCTGTGGCACGAGCTCTGTGACCTCATCTCCCAGAACCCTGACAAGGTGCAGTCTCTCAATGTGGATGCCATCATCCGCGGGGGCCTCACCCGCTTCACCGACCAGCTGGGCAAGCTCTGGTGCTCGCTGGCTGACTACTACATTCGTAGCGGTCACTTCGAGAAGGTGCCTGGGCAAGCCGGGGTCTGGGAGTGGGGCGGGGCCTCCCTCCAGCACTCAGCCTTTGGGGACACCCGTGGACGTGCATATGAGCAGAAAACACGTGCCAGTGTATTGCTAGTGCACACCTTTGCACGTGCCTTCCTGAAGGTGGGGCAAGGCAGACTGCCAGCGAGCGCACCCACCTTGAACCAGCGAAACCTAGTTTTCCATGGTGGTAGCCTTGGACCTGTTTTAGCTTGGGTGTCCTCATTTGCTGAAGTTTCCTGAGAATGAACTTTTGAGAGTGACAGTTGCCTTCCCACCTATTGGGACTCAGGCTGGAGTTGGGGTTTGGTGTGAGGGTCCCTCCTGAGGTGTTGGTGTTACCATCTGTTCATGTTGGCTGTTCTCCTTGTGATAGTGGAGTGGCAAGCTTGGGGATGGGGGCTGTGTGGGGGGGCTCGGAGAGGTCCCTGGAGGGGCTGCCTGAGGCTGTGAGGATGGGGAGGGGGTGGGCCAGGGGTGATCAGAGCAAGAGGGCGGAGCTGGAGTCGGGGCCCAGAGCGGGCCGTGCAGGCCTGTGGGAAGGGGGAGCCCTGCAGGCCAACAAGGGGCCGACTGTGTCCCGCTACAGGGAGCTGCCAGTTAGCCAGCCGTGAGCAGGACACAGGCCTGACCACCTGTGCCTTCTACAAAAATACAAAGACCCTTCGGGCTGACGCTTTGAGTGGACCGCATAGGCTGGGGCTGGCAGCAGCAGACTGGCCAGGCAGGGGCAAAGTGAGGGGGCCTCCCACCACTTTCCTTTCATACTACCCGTCCCCTTGGGGTTTGGGGAATCACCAGGAGAATGTGTGCTGGAAAGAGGGGTCAGACTGGTGTGAGGGGTACTTTGTAGCAACAGCTGAGCCCTCTGTGGCCTGCTGAGCTTCAGGTCCTGGCAAGGTGGTTGGTCCTCCCTTTGGTCCCACGGGGGCTGGGCCGTCATATATCTCACTTGAGCCCCATGGTTACTGCATGAGGAGCTGTCACTCTGTTTACTGATGAGGAGTCGAGGTCCCCAGATCATCTGGTAGAAGAGGGGAAGGGAGAGCTCCAACCGTTGTTGGGTGCTGGCAGTGCTGGGCAGGCCCTGGGGAGTACCCTACAGGGATTCTGATTTGGGACAGGTGCTCAGAGGCCGGTTCTGTCAGATGCCTAGGGTCCCTGCGGTGGGCACACGTGCCTCTCCACTGCACTTTCCTTATACTCTCCTCCCCTGCTTCCCTTCCCTACAGGCTCGGGACGTGTACGAGGAGGCCATCCAGACTGTGATGACCGTGCGGGACTTCACCCAGGTGTTTGACAGCTATGCCCAATTCGAGGAGAGTATGATTGCGGCGAAGATGGAGACCGCCTCGGAGCTGGGGCGGGAGGAGGAGGGTGAGCTGGGGGAGAGGGGTCCCTAGTGACCTCTTGGGGGTGAGTGGGTCTTGGGGTCAGAGGCCAGCAGCAGGGGAGTGTGAGTGGGTGGGTTGCCAGGACTGGGGACACTTTTCAGTGGGGCTTGGGTTGAATGCTGGTAGGAAGGGAGAGCAGGGTGGACAGCGAGGTGGAGAGGGGGCCTGGGCCAGAGCTTGCCAGGGAAGGAGGGCTGGTGGGGGGGTTGGGATTGAGGAGTTTCCAGGGTAGCCTGGACCCTGCCCACGTATGGGTTCAGGGTGGCCCTGGGGGAGCTCAGAGAGGGAGTGCCCAGATGGATAGTAGGGGCGTGGGGTAGGGACTGGCAGTGAGCAGGAGGTGCCCTGGGTACTGTGAACTGACGCCCTCCACCCTGCCCCGACTTGGCAGACGATGTAGACCTGGAGCTACGCCTGGCCCGCTTCGAGCAGCTCATCAGCCGGCGGCCCCTGCTCCTCAACAGCGTCCTGCTGCGCCAGAACCCGCACCACGTGCACGAATGGCACAAACGTGTGGCCCTGCACCAGGGCCGCCCCCGGGAGGTGTGTGACGGCCCTGCCTCCAGAGCCTGTCTTCGCCCCCTTCTCCGAGGCCCGCCCCCTCCCCACCAGGTCCCTGCCCAGCCTGACCCAGCCCTTCCCTCCCAGATCATCAATACATACACGGAGGCTGTGCAGACGGTGGACCCCTTCAAGGCCACCGGCAAGCCCCACACGCTGTGGGTCGCGTTTGCCAAGTTTTACGAGGACAACGGGCAGCTGGACGATGTGAGTGTGGGTGTCGTGTATGGACGTCTTATGGGTCCTCTGCCCCGCCCCTGTGGTGGGAGGGGTCCCAGCCTGGCCTCTGCCCGACCCGCAGGCCCGCGTCATCTTGGAGAAAGCCACCAAGGTGAGTTTCAAGCAGGTGGACGACCTGGCCAGTGTGTGGTGCGAGTGTGGAGAGCTGGAGCTCCGGCATGAGAACTACGACCAGGCCTTGCGACTTCTGCGGGTGAGCATAGGCCGGCGTGGGGTGGGATAGGCAGGCGAGGGGTGGGATGGGCCGGCGAGGGGTGGGATGGGCCGGCGAGGGGTGGGATGGGCAGGCGAGGGGTGAGCATAGGCCGGTGTGGGGTGGGATAGGCAGGCGAGGGGTGAGGATGGGCCGGCGAGGGGTGGGATGGGCAGGTGAAGGGTGGGATGGGCCGGCGAGGGGTGGGATGGGCAGGTGAGGGGTGGGATGGGCCGGCGAGGGGTGGGATGGGCAGGTGAGGGGTGGGATGGGCCGGCGAGGGGTGGGATGGGCAGGTGAGGGGTGGGCATGGGCCGGCGTGGGGTGGGATAGGCAGGTGAAGGGTGGGATGGGCCGGCGAGGGGTGGGATGGGCGGGCTTGGGCGCTGCAGGGTATGCGGTCAGGGTTCCGGACGCCCCCTGAGCGCCTCCCCCTGCTGTCCTTGCCCCTGCAGAAGGCGACAGCGCTGCCTGCCCGGCGCGCTGAGTACTTTGATGGCTCAGAGCCTGTGCAGAACCGTGTGTACAAGTCTCTGAAGGTGTGGTCCATGCTGGCCGACCTGGAGGAGAGCCTCGGCACCTTCCAGGTGAGCCCCTGGAACAGGACGGGGGTGGGATTGCACCTTCCAGCGGAGCCCCTGGAATGGGTGGGGGAATGGGACGCGCTCCCCGGGGAGGAGAAGGGGGCTGACTCCACTCCCGGGGCGCGGCGCCCTGCCCTCGCCCTACAGTCCACCAAGGCAGTGTACGACCGCATCCTGGACCTGCGCATTGCCACGCCGCAGATCGTCATTAACTACGCCATGTTCCTGGAGGAGCACAAGTACTTTGAGGAGAGCTTCAAGGTACAGGGGTCCCCACCCAGGTGTCAGGGATACTGTGTTCCTGTGCTCAGGCCGCCCCCATAAGGTACCACCCACTGGGTGGCTTAACCCACAGAGGGGCGTTTTCTTCGTCGTGGAGGCCCGAAGTCTGAGATCAAGGTGTGGGCAGGGTTTTCCTCCGAGAGCCCCCTCCCTCTGGCTTGTAGAGGTCGCCTCTTCGTGGTGTTCTGGCATGGCTGCCTCTGCTGTCATGAGGATGTCAGTTGTATTGGAGTGAGGTCACCTTATTAATCTCATTTTAACTCAAGTTACATCTTGTAAAATTTTTTTCCAGTCTTGTTCTGAGGTACTGGGAGCTAGGGTTTTGACTTGAATTTGGTGGGGCACAGGAACACAGGAACAGGGACATGGCAGGGGGCGGTGTTGTACACACATGAGTGCCACCTCTGAGTGTCAGGGCTGCCCCCCTGCCTGGGTGGTGACCTTTCTCCCCAGGCTTCAGTGTCTGTGGAGCTGAGGATCTGCTCCCATCTTCAGCCATAAAGTTGCTGAGTTACCTTAGTGAGTCCTAGTCCAGCTCTGTCTAGGGTCCTGGCAGCCCATAGAGGGAGACAGGCCATGCATTGGCTGCCAGGCTGGGTTTTGATTGTGTGATCACGGGGAGGAGCAGGAGGGAGAGGCAGGCAGGCCAGGGGCCCGCTGAATGAGCCAGAAGGGGACATGGGCGTGAGGGGTCCTCCTGCTGAGGGCTCACACACAGCACCCCCTCTGGCAGGCATACGAGCGCGGCATCTCGTTGTTCAAGTGGCCCAACGTGTCGGACATCTGGAGTACCTACCTGACGAAGTTCATTGCCCGCTACGGGGGCCGCAAGCTGGAGCGGGCACGCGACCTCTTTGAGCAGGCGCTGGATGGCTGCCCTCCCAAATATGCCAAGAGTGAGGGGGGCCAAATGGTCTTGGGGGGTGGGGGCGCATCCCAGGCCCAACCGCTGATCTCTAACCCCACCCCATTTTGTCCTACCGCAGCGCTGTACCTGCTGTACGCGCAGCTGGAAGAAGAGTGGGGCCTGGCGCGGCATGCCATGGCAGTGTATGAGCGTGCCACCAGGGCTGTGGAGCCCGCGCAGCAGTACGACATGTTCAACATCTACATCAAGCGGGCAGCTGAGATCTACGGGGTCACCCACACCCGCAGCATCTATCAGAAGGCCATTGAGGTGCCCACGTTGGGGGTGGCGGGGGGAGAAGAGGGTCTTGCAGGCAGGGAATCTGAGTGGCCTGTGTGTGTGTGGCAGAGGGCAGGCTCACTGCCCAGGGGCCAGCCTGGTGTGCCCCAGGGGGCGTGTGCACCCCCGCCCCCATCCCAGCCTCCCTGACCCCTCCCAACTCCACCAGGTGCTGTCTGATGAGCACGCCCGGGAGATGTGCTTGCGGTTCGCTGACATGGAGTGCAAGCTCGGGGAGATCGACCGCGCCCGGGCCATATACAGCTTCTGCTCGCAGATCTGCGACCCCCGGGTAGGGACGGTCCTGGACCTGCGGAGGGATTGGGGGGTGGGAGGTTGTGGCCAAGCTGACCAGCTCACGTTCCTGCTACCCCCTCTGCAGACGACCGGGGCCTTCTGGCAAACATGGAAGGACTTCGAGGTCCGGCATGGCAACGAGGACACCATCCGGGAGATGCTGCGGATCCGCCGCAGCGTGCAGGCCACATACAACACGCAGGTCAACTTCATGGCCTCACAGATGCTCAAGGTGTCGGGCAGCGCCACAGGCACCGGTGAGCGAGCCCTTGCCGTGGGTGCTGGCTTCCCAGGTCTGAGAACATCAAGGTTCACCCCATCCCCCATGCCTCAGGCTGGGAACTCCCTGGGGGATCAGGGCCTCAGGCTCACGTGGAGCCACCCAGCAGCACCCAGAGCAAAGCAGGCATGGTCCCCATGGCATCTGACCCCCACGTTCCCTGCCCCCACCCCCAGTGTCTGACCTGGCCCCCGGGCAGAGCGGTATGGATGACATGAAGCTGCTGGAGCAGCGTGCGGAGCAGTTGGCGGCGGAGGCGGAGCGGGACCAGCCCTCAAGGGCCCAGAGCAAGATCCTGTTTGTGAGGTGAGGGAGGGCGCCCTGAGGCTGGGGCTTGGAGCCAGCCAGCTCTCAGGAGGAGAGGCACCGGGAGGTGGGGGGCCGCCGGGCCTGGCTGAGCAGTGTGGCCCCCGCCTGCCCCAGGAGTGACGCCTCCCGGGAGGAGCTGGCTGAGCTGGCCCAGCAGGCCAACCCAGAGGAGATCGAGCTGGGCGAGGACGAGGATGAGGATGAAATGGACCTGGAGCCCAACGGTGAGGGGCCAGTGGGCTAGGTGGGGGTGGAGGATGGGGGTAGGACCCCCTCCCAGAGAGTGACCGAGTCCTCCTCACATCCCACCCCATCCAGAGGTGCGCCTGGAGCAGCAGAGCGTGCCAGCCGCTGTGTTCGGGAGCCTGAAGGAAGACTGACTCCCGCCCCTGCCCACTCTGCCTCTCCCCTCAATGAAGCTTGTGTTTGTACGTCCTGGTCTGAGCCTCCTTCCTGCCTCCTCTCTCCTGCTGCCCAGGTGCCTGAGGGGTTTGCCAACTCAGCGCCCCACCTCCCTCCTCCCCCCGATTGGCTCATGTGGGAGGTGGGGCAGCTGGGCTCTAGGCCAGGGCAGGCACCCGGCCTACTCTCACCCCACCGAGCCAGTTCTGGACTCTGAGAGGCCAGTCTCTCCACGGCCTGAGGGCCTGATCCTGGAGGGGCCCTGCCCCGCTTCCCATCAGCAGGTAGACAGCACCCCACCTCGAACCCGTCCTCCCTGGGCGAGGGCGGCACCCCCCTACCCTTGGGAGGTGACTAGTCTGAGAGCTTTGGAGGCAGGCAGGCCCTGACCACCTCTGTGATCTTAGCAAGGCTATTCTCTACCTGGACAGCAGCCAGGAGGCAGACCTCGGCCCTGGGCCACGGCCAGGGCGTGGTCCTTAGTCCTAAGCTCTGGGAAGCCATTATCGGGCTCTAAGCTATTAAAGGATTTGAAGCATTCAGGGACTTAATCAGATTTGTGCCCTTAACAGGCCAGGCAGACTGCTGTGGGACCAGCTGGTGGCAGGAGGTGACTGGGGATGCAGTCATGGGGACAGAGAAGCGAGTGAGCAGGTAGGCCTTTAGGAGGCAAATGTGCAGGAGCAGGTGACCCTGGGGAGGCTGAGGTTCCCCACTTGAGCTTGTGACTTAGCGCCTCCACCTGAGACATCCGGGGGCCACGCCAAGGCAGCAACTTCAGACCTGGAGCTCAGCTGAGAGAAATAGGACCCCCTGGCCCAGAGGCAGTCACTGAGTCTAGAAACGTAGGCAGGCGGCTGAAGGAGAGAAGATCAAGTTTAGCAGTTGGCCAAGGACCAAATGACAGGAGGGGCCGATAATAAGAGCCAGGCTTAGGAGGAAAATGAAGCCAGTGGGGGTGGGGAGGGCTGACTGGAAGCCCCAGGTGCCCAGGAGTTCAGCTAAGAGGCAGCTGGGAAGCGGCCACAGGGCCCTGGCAGGGGAGTCATGCCAGACCTTGGCAGGACCTACACCAGAGCCATCGAAGGGGGCAGACAAGGCTGGAGCAGGATCAAGAGAGAATTGGGAGACAGGAAACGGTCGGCAAGTGTGGGAAACCTCTCCTGCAGAGATGTCCCCAGCCCCCCAGCCAGCCTTGGGGAGATGCCAATAGTCTCCAGTAGTCTTGCTCTCGTTAAATTACTTTATTCAAGAAGGTGGGGAGGACAGATGGTTGGGGGGGACTGAGCTGAGCCCTGAGTCCCTGAACCTCCCAGCTCAGCCCCCACAGCAGGACGGGACAAAAATTGGGGGGTGGGGACTCCAGCCCCACCCAGACAAAGTCGGGGACAGACAGGACCCAGGAACACCGACTGACTGTCCTCTGGGCTGGTCCCTGGAGGGGGCGGCAATCGGAGTACAACAGGGCCCAGCCTGCAGACCACCCAGCACGGGGCTATTTGGGGGTGCTGCTGCCCTTCTTGGGGGTGGTGGGCTTCTTGCTCTGCCAGAGGTGTCCCTGGATGGTGAAGGCATCCACGCTCATGGACATGGTCTTGGCGGGGATCTGCGTGAAGCGCTTGCGGTCGGAGTTGTACTTGTAGATGCCCTCGACCATGGCCGGAGTGACCGTGCGGGGGCCGTAGCCCGCCAGCCGAGACAGCTCCTCTGTTTCTGCGGACAACGTGTACAGGGCCCGGAACTGGCAGCTCGAGTCGCGGAAGAGGATCAGGAAGTGGTTGGCCTTGCTCTTCTCTATCTCCTGGTGGGCAGCAGACACAGTTAGCCAGGCCACCAAAGACCCCCCACCTGCCCCCAACCCCCTATAAAGCCCCAGCAAGGGCCTACCTCAAGAATGCGGTTCTTCTGTGGCTCATTCACCTTGCCCGCCAGGCAGCAGTGGGACAGGGCATTGTGGATGATGAACTTGTTGGACTTGGCACTCGGCTCCTTGTACAGCCGCGGACCTAGGGGGCAGAGCAGTGAGCAGGGACTGGTGGGGGCCGGTGCTCACCACCCCCCCACCCCCAAAAGTCCCCCCACCTACCTGTATACTCAGGCACTGAGGCCGGGGAAGATGCGTTGCTGCCATTGTCCCACTCACGTTCGCGGCTGCCAGGCAGGCGGCTCGGGGACATGAGGCCAGATGGAGATGGAGCCCTGCGGGGGAGGTGGGATGGGGTGGGGGTGTGGTCAGTGGTGGACAAAGTCAGTATGCAATGAGACCCAGGAAGGGTGTGCCCAGGACACGGCAAAGCAGGATGTATCCACAGATACTATCTGTGCTCCTAAGTCCCTGCAGGGCCAGGTCCCAGCCCTGGGCACGCTGAACATGGGAGCAGAGAGACGCATCCTTAGGTTCTGTCTCAGGTGTGTGACCTTTCATCTCTGGCACCATTATCACCAAATGGCTCCTTGTGCCATATCACACTCCTAGGCACGCATTCACACACGCACACTCCAAGAGGCCACCTGGCACATAAGCACATGCACGTCCAGGCGAAACTCACCGCGACATGGGCCTCTTCACACCAAGGTTACTGGGGGCCTCGTTGGCCACTGTGGACAGAGACAGGGTGGACTGGGAGTAGATTTTGCTGAGCCGAGAGCCTGGGAGCAGAGGGTGTCAAGTCAGGCACCGCCCACCAAGCCCTTACCTCCACGTATGCCCAGGGGGCCTGACCTGGCCAGTTGGAGAAGGAACATGGGGGTCAAACCTGCCTAAGACCCTCACCCCACACTGACCACCCCCCGTCCACCCTAAGCCAGGCTGTAGGGAAGCAGTGCCTGACCCATTAAGCTGCAGAGAGAACTCTGAGCCAGTACCCTTTACCCTGCTATGGCCCCCACATCCTTCTGGAAGCCTTGATCCCCCACACCACAGCCCTGTGTGTATACCCCAAGCTGCCCCACCTGCCCCCTGGGGGCCTCACCCAGCAGTCCACGGGCTGGGCTCCGAGCCAGGGCCGAGTCATCACAGCAACCAGAGCGCGGCCGAGGGGCCCTCCGACCGCCGCGGCCCGGCCCCCCACTCCCTGCTGCCCGGGGCCGCAGCACCTTATCAAGATCGTCCATCAGCTTCAGCTGGGCCCGGCGTTCATACTCGAGCCGTGTGAACTCCCCCCGCCGGGGGCCCACCTCCTCCTCAGCGGGGGCCCGGGCAGCTGGGGCTGGGACTGCAGCAGAGGCTATAGGAGCTGTGGGAGCAGGGGGGCTGGGGGCCGCCTCCTCCTGGGCCAGCCTACGCACAGAGGGGATGGACACAGTCAGACAAGTGGCAGAGTTGCCGGGGGCAGAGGTCCTGGGCTGAGCTCAGCCTCACCTCGAGGCCTCCTCCCTCCGCTGCTCCTTCTCGGCCTCCTGCCACTGCTTCCTCCGCCGCGCCTCCTCCGCCCGCCGCTGCTGCCGCTCCAGCAGGCTAGCCCGCTTCTGGGCCATCTCGTCCTCGGGCTTGTCTTCATCCTGGGGGCAGGCACCGAGTGTAGCTGGCTGTCCCTCCCCTGGTTTGGCTGGAGTCTGTTTCTACCCAACCTGCCAGCCACTCACATGTCCTTGAGTTTTTGTCATTGGTCTGAAGGCATTTGGTGGGTGCCTGCTCTGTGTGTGACCCCATGCTGGGTTCTCGACACACAAAAGCCTCAACCCAGCTAGGACGCAACACTGGTGAGCACACTGGTGGGGCAGGATCTATCCTAGTCTGGAGATACCAGGAGAGGTTTCCTGGAGGAAGCAGCCTAGGAGAATGAGGTGGACTGAACTGGGTGGGGTTGAGTGGTGAGGAGTGCATTCTGGGGAGGGAACAGCAAGTGCAAAGGCCCTGAGACCAGAGCAGGTTGAGCAGGTGTGGAGCAGGGAGGCTAGTTTATTCTAGGACCAAAGGGGAGCCCCAGGACGGTTTTAAATAGGGGAATGTGTGTTAGTCGCTCAGTTGTGCCCGACTGTGACCCCATGGACTGTAGCCTGCCAGGCTCCTCTATCCATGGGATTCTCCAGACAAGAATATTATTAGCGGGTTGCCATTCCCTTCTCCAGGGGATCTTCCTGACCCAGGGATTGAGGCAGATTCTTTACTGTCTGAGCCACTGGGTAAGCCCACAGACGAGAGTGACAAGGTCCAATTTACATTTTAAATAAATGCTAACTGCTCAGTTCACAGTGGCCAGGGACTGGTGTGGTGAGGGGTGGGCAGTGGAGACCAATCAGGACGAGACTGCTGGTGTCCAAGTAAAAGGTGCTGGCCCAGGCTGGGGATGCCAACAGGAAGAAGAGTGATTGGATATGGGAAAGTTCAAAAGAGAAACTGGTAGGGCCATGCTGGGGACAGTGGGGAGGGAGAGGACCGGAGGGAGGGGATGCCATGGAAGACGCCAGCCACATCTGTCAATCTGCCTATTCCTGTTCACCTGTCCGTAACCCACCTACCCATCCATCTACTGGGCCACCCCTGTCCATCTGTCTACCACTTACTTTGTATTCACCCACTACCCACCGAATCTACATGTCCATCTGACCACACACACCTTGTAGGCCTGCCTCCCCCACCTGCTAACCGTCTATCCATTCTGTTCCCCTACCAGCTCTATCTGTTTGGTCATACACTGAGAAAGCCCCATCCATGTGGCCACCTGCCACAGGCAGACCTGCCTGTCTGCCCATCCATCCATTTATCCGTGGGCCCACCTGGCCCCGCCCCCACCTGCTCAGGTGCTCACCTTATAGAAGAATCCCAGTCCGGTGCGGGGCTCTCCCTCTGAAGACGCTTCCTCCTCTAAGGAGTCCTCAGCCCCAGGGGGGCTCCCATCTCCCTCGTCCTCAGCCGCTGGCTCCTCTAGGCTGCTCAGTGGGATCTCGATGAGGCCAGGCCGTGCTGCGGGCTCCTCGGGGGGCGGCCCCTCGGCCAGGAGGATGGAGGAACGCGTCTGCACCGGCACTTGGCTCGGTGAGAACTTGCGCAGATGGGGGAGGCTATCCACGTCGTGTGGGGGTGTGAGCACCCTGGTCAGGGGTGCCAACCGCAGCTCTGCTGGCCGCGCATGTTTGGGGCTGCGGGGTGTGGGGCTGGGGCCGGGGCTGGGGCCTGGCCCGTGGCTGCGCCGGGCAGCTGGGGCACGCCGGGCGGGACTGGGGGATGCAGCTTTGGGGCCCGTTGTGGGACCGGGGATGACCCACGCGGCGGCAGCGGGAGTAGGGGCGACTGTGGAGGACTCGGGTGGGGCCAGGAGCCGCTGCTGCTGGTCTGTGAGCCTCTGCATGTCCCGTTGCAGAGAGTTCAGTGCCGCACTTAGCTTGCTCACTGCCCGGTTATAGTCCCCCAGTCCTTCGGGGGGCACCGGGCCCAGTTCTGGTGAGAAGGTCACCACCTTTGGCCGTGGGGACGGCTCACCCTGGCCCTCACCTGCTGGCCGCTCCCCGCCAGGGGCCGGGCCCAGCTCTGCCTCTGCTTCCCCACCGGCCTCCCGGGGCTGCACCTGCAGAAAAGCATTCTTGCCCAGTCGCTGGCGGTGCTTGGCAAAGATGGCCTCGATCCGTCGCTTCTGGGCCTCGATGGCCCGGCGTTTCTCCTCTAGCCGGGCTCCAAGCTCACTCATCTCTGAGCTCAGGGCCTCCGGTGCCCCCGGGGTGGCCACCGGGGACCCGGCCTCGACCTCAGCCTTCACCAGCTGTTTCTTTCGTTCAGCAAAGCTGGTCATCTTCACTTCAGAGTTGCTGGCTGCTGGGGACGAAGCTGCCACCTTTGGGGAGCCCTCAGGCAAGGCTGGTGGTTTTGATACTTCCCCGGCTGGGCAGGGAGCCGGTTTTGAGGGGCCCTCGGGGTGGGGCAAGTAGGCAGGTACTTTGGTGGGCCCGTCAGGCAGTTGTTTCGAGGGCCCCTCCGGTGGGTAGGGGGAAGCCAACGGCAGTTTGGAGGACCCCTCAGGGGAGTGGAGGTAGAAGCTGCCGTCAGCAGCCCCATCTGGGAGCAGCCGGGGCTCGGCACTGTGGATGATCTGCAGGGCCTCCTCGATGGTAGGCAGGTCACCAGTCTCTGGGGGTGGCTGCACGGGGGTCCGGGCTGGCACAGGGCGCTGGGGACCCAGGCTGTCTGAGCTGACGGAGCGCAGTAGGACGGGGTCTCCCATGACAACATCCACGTCGCTGTCCAGGCCAAAGGGGGTGCTGAACGACACGGCCTGGGAAAGGGGACGGCTGGGCGGCCGGAGGGAAGGGTCAGCCCCTAGGACAGGTCCAGGCCCCACCTGGCCCCTCTGATTCCACTGCCTGGGCCCTTGTGATGTGCTCACCTGAGCTGACGGTTCCAGGCTTTGCCGAGGGCCTCCATGTGGGACATGGACGGGGAGGACTTCAGCGAGCCTGGGGAGGGGTGATGAGTGGTCATTCTGGGGTCACTGGGGACCCTGGGTGGGGTGAGCCATGGGGTGTCAGTGGGTGAGTCACTGATGGGGCATTATGTGGATGGATAGCTGGGGGCCACGTGGTGGTGTCACTAGGGGGTCCTTGTAAGGAGGTCACTGTGGGGGCCAGTGAATGTCACCAAGGAAGTCATTCAGGTACCAGACAGACCCAATGGAGGGGTCACAAGGTGCCCACATGAGGTCAGCAGAGGCAGTCTTTGGGGGGTAGGGGGGAAGATCTCCAGTGACAAGCCATCCCCCTGCCCATACCTGTGGATCCTCGGAGTGGGGACTGGGGGCCACCAGGTGACAGGAGTGGATGGCGGAAATTGAAGACAGGAGAGCTGCCAAGAGAGGTATGTCAGCCAAGGGTCCCCCTTCCCCCCTCCCCTCACCCCTTGGGAGTGGAGACCAGAGTACCCCCCCCACACACCTCCCCTCTAGCCGACCCAGCAGGAGGAGGGACCCGTCGTGGCTGGGAAGTCTCCGCCCACCAGGGAATGTACCTGCTGCCGCTGTTCTGGGGAGTAGAGGCCTCTGTGGCCTGGGGGGAGGCGGCTGTACACAGAGCAGAGGGTCAGGCAGGGCTTGGTCTTCCCACCATCCCCCTCAACCCCACCTCACCCCAGGCCCAGGGCCAGGCCTTACCGTGACCATCAGGCAGATCCTTGACCTGCACAAAGTCGGGTTTCAGCACCTCAAAGCACATGAACAACTCAGCCAGCAGCACCATCAGGTTGACCTGGAGGCGAGAGGCAGGGTCAGCCGCCCGGACCCACAGCCCCGGATGCCCATGAGGCCCACGAGGTAGCCTTACCTTGAGGGGCGGTGGGACATAGAGAAGGTCCTCCAAGGACAGCGGGCAGCCCCGAGGGAGGCGGGAGGCACAGAAGTCCTGCACCAGCTGGAGGTTGTACAGGCTGTCCGCCACAGACATGGGGTCCTTGAGGCATACCTCTGTTGGGACAGGATGCCTGGGTCCCTGGCTCTCCGGGGAAGGAGGACGGAGTCCCAGCACATAGTATACACAGACACCTTCGACTGATGAGCTGAGCCGGGCCCCCTTCATAAGGTGGGTGTCATGACAGGCTGGCTGTCCCTCAGGTCTTTGCACCTACTGTCCTCACCGCCTGGAATGCTAGTCCCCCTAGAACTCAACTCAAATGGCTTCTGACTACCCAGCACCTAACAAAGTACCTAATGTCTAGGACATTCCTCTAGATGAACTTAGGGTTCATTCTCTTTCAACTAGGATGTGAGCTGCCTGAGGCCAGGGGCAGGTCCATACTGTTTTGGTTGGATCTCTTGGTGTCTACAATAGGATCTGGCACACAGTTTGTACTCTACTCATGTTTGCTGCAGGACTGAATTATGGAATCACACATGGCTCAGATGGTAAAGAATCTTCCTGCAATGCAGGAGACCTGGGTTCGATCCCTGGGTTGGCAAGATCCCCAGGAGGAGGGCATGACAACCCACTCCAGTATTCTTGCCTGGAGAATCCCATGGGCAGAGGAGTCTGGCAGGCTGCAGTGGGGTCACAAAATGTCAGACACAACTGAGCAACTAACACACACTGAATTATAGGCACCACAGAGGTTCATGAGCTTGGGCAAGGTCACACAGCTCATGAATAGAAGACAGATGTTCAAACTCAGGTCTGCCAATCCTGGGAGCTACACTTAAGTCTCTGCAATACTCTGGGGACAGGAGCCAAGGCCTGGGTGCCAGGCTCGTCGGGACAGGATCTGGCTCAGACCCGTTCACTCACCCTCAAGTCGCAAGAGCTGGGGACAGTAGCAGTGGATTGTGGCAGCCAGTGCAGCCCCACTTGCCAGGTCCTGGAGGCTGGTCACCGTCGGAAAGCAGGGGGCACGTCGGGCCACTGCACGGTCCTTGCGATATCGAATCTGCGGGTGGGAGCCGTGTCAGGTCAGAGGGCAGGCTGGCCTCCAAGTCCGTGGTCATGCAAGCTGTGTGGGGAGGCCTGGGGTTTCTACCACGAAGGGGCGTGAAGCCAGGGGGGTCCCAGAGCCAGAGTGGGAGGGGGGCCAGCCTGGAGCAGGGTGGGGAAGGGCAGCAGCAAGAGGCAGAGGAGGTGTCCGCGAGCAGCCAGGCCAGCAGCGGGGGCTGGGGGCAGGGACTCCTGAGACCCTGGGGCGGGGGATACATTACCATGGGGGGTTTGCTCCCCGACTCCTTCAAACAGAAGGCAATTGCGTGCTGGGGGGTGAGAGGAGCAGCCGTCAGCGGGGCGGGAGGGGTGCTGACTTGCTGGGCCCCCAAGCACACCTCCGGGATGGGGGACGGCCCTGACCCCTGTCCTGAGCCCTGGCCGTCCAGCTCCCTGGCTGTGCTCTGGCCGGCTTTGGGGACCCCAGCACCTCCCAGCACGGAGGGACCCAACAGAGCAGCCTTTCATGCAGGAAGTCCTCCCCCACCCACTCAAAAGACCCAGACCCTGGCTAGGGGAGGGGATGCAGAGGAAGCAGGTAGGCAGGAGAGGAGCCCCCGACCCAGGCCCTAGGGTGGGGGGAAGGAAGAGGCCCTGAAGTGAGCAAAGGCAGGGGCTTCAGCCCAAAGCGCCCCCACCCTCACCCCACTTGCAGTGGTCACTTTCCCCTTATTGCACTTCAGGGATGGACACCCCACTGCCTCCAGAGCTGGGAGCAGGGAGCTGTCCTTAGGGAAGCTGGAGGCTCAGTAAGGAAGGTTCTTCTCCCGTCTTTAGGGTTTGAGGATCTTCCTCTTGGCCAGAAGGGTCTTCTCCCTGTGCCCTGCCTGCTGGGGTCAGGATCCATGTGTCTTATGGGCTGGGGTCCTCCCTTCAGAAGCCCCAGAGGTCTCCCCACCTCGGCTCAGGTGGACAAGCCTCTGGATTACTTGGAGGGGAGTCATATACCAGGGGAGAAGTAAGAGCACAGATGACCCTCTTGCCTTGATTCCCCAAAGGGCTTCCCTCTGTCCCCCAGGGCTGGGTCCCACTTCCTTTGCTCATAACTGGGAGCAGGGGAGAATAGGAGAGGGAGCGGGACAGGCAGGCAGAAAGAGACACACAGACAGACAGCGACAAGCGGGGCAGGCAGACAGGGCAGAAAGACAGCCCCACTTACAGGAACCAGCTTCCAGTACCAGCGTGTGGGGCACTGATGCCAGAGAGGCAGAGAGGAGAGTGTGGCAGGAGTGGGCAGAGGCAAGGGGACAGAGAGAGAGAGAGAGAGAGTCACTTCCGGCCCCCCCAAGAGCAGGAATGGCCTCAAGGCACAGCCCCGATCTACCCATCCAGCCCTCAAAGATCCGCCCCTCCCTCCTTCCTTCCATCCATCACCCCAGCCTCACCGAAGGCTGCGCTGGAGCCACCCCATCTGCAGGGGCCGCTGGAGTAGCTCTCTGGGCAGCTTCCTGCTCCGTCTTCTCCTGCAGCCGCCGGATGGTCTGCGGAGCAGGGAGAGGTTAGCACTCTAGTCACTGGACTGGTCCTGGCCGCCTCCGGCTCCCCCCATCTTGGCCCAACCCCCACCTACCGTGTCTACCCAGAAAAGGAGCTTGTGCTCCAAGCTGGCTAGGGCCAAGGGACCAGGCAGTGTCTTTGTCCACTCGAAGGCGAAGGCAACCATGAGGGCATCAATGACAGCTAGATGGGCTCCCTGTGGGGGCAAGGGCTGAAGGGTGAGCCCAGAGCACAGGTTGGAGGCCTCCAAGGGAAAAGAAACAGGAAAAACCTGGAGGTGGGAGGGGCTTACAGTGGGACGGGCTTGGGAAGCAGGCCAAGCTTGAAAGGGAAAGTTAAAGTCACTCAGTGTCTAACTCGTTGAGACCACATGGACTATACAGCCCATGGAATTCTCCAGGCCAGAATACTTGGAGGTCACAAAATAGGCCTTAGCGATCTGGCGTCCAGAGTAGCGCCTTTTTGGGAGGTGCCTGACTTGGTAGGAGGAGCCAGGGCTGATGGGCGGAGCCTTGGTGGGGGAGGGAGCTTGTTTGGTGGGGCGGGGCCTGGCGGGGCCTACCATGAGGATAGGCTGGTGCCTCAGGTCGGCCTCCTGCACCGGGCGCTCGGGCAGCGCAGGCACTGTGCCCCTCCGTGCCAGCAGTGCCAGAAGTGCAGAGGGGCTAGGGGGTGCTTCGAGCTGCGGCAGCGCCTGGCGCCAGGCCCGGCAGTACAGCTCGGCCGAGAGCAGCAGCCGTGTCACCGGGGGCTTCACATGCTCCTGGGCGTACTGATCCGTGTAGAAGGGCTCCCACAGCTCCGAGGGCACATGCTCTGCGGGGGTGGAGTGGAGGTAATGGCAGGGTCAGGGCACGGGGCACAAACCCCCATACTTGCAACCCCATGGACTAGGTAGCCTACCAGGCGCCTCTGTCCATGGAATTCTCCAGGCAAGAATAATGAAGTGGGTAGCCATTCCCTTCTCCAGGACCCAGGGATCGACCCAGGGATCAACCCAGGAATCGAACCCGGAACTCCAGCATTGCAAGCAGATTCTTTCCTGTCTGAGCCACCAGGGAAGCCCTTACATACAATTACATGGCCGCAATTAAAGCAGGGGGTGGGTGGGGTGTGGGTTGGGGCAGGTCTGTACTAAGGAGGATGGCACCAAGATGGGAGAATAGGGGAGCTGGGCTAAGATGAGAGGCGCAAATGTGGCGGAGTTTCCCAGATAAAGGGTTGACGGTGTCTCTGGCAGGGGCATCTTCATACAAAGGAGAGACGGTGGGACGGGGCACCAGGCCTAGAGGAGATGGCGGGCTCTTGGACCCAGCGTGGAAATGGAGGTCAGATAGGCGGGGTCTTGAAGCCACGCCTCTCGCCCTCACCTATGGACAACAGTGACTAGAAGGGTTAATGGACCTCCCCGGTGCTTCCCCTTACAGCAACCCTAGGAAGAGGCAGCCTGGGCACACGTGGTAACTCCGCTTTACAGATGAGGAAACCTAGGTACCAAGGCCACACAGCTCATCAAGGCTGGAACTGGGGGACTTCCCTGGTGGGCCAGTAGCCAAGACTCCGTACTCCCCTGGTCAGAGAACTAGATCCCACATGCCGCAACTAAGAGTTCGCATGGCACAACTAAATATCCAAACAAATAAATATTAAAAAAAAAAAAAAAAAAAAAAGTTGGGACTGGGATTCAAACCCAGGTCTCAAGGAGACTACACCCTTAGAGTGGAGGCTGGAGGTGGGATGAGCTGTGGAGCGGAGGGCTGGCTGGAGGGGCATAGAGTGGAGGAGGGGACAGACTGCAAACAGGTTCAGAGGGGTGAATGGCCTGAACTTGGTGACTGAAGGGAGGGGGTAGGGGGAAGAGAGGCACCCAGAGCCCTATCTGGAGGGGGAAGACAAGCGGGAGAAAGAGGGTGTTGGCTGAGATGGGGGTACAGGAGGGCCGGGGACTTAGAGGCAGCCATGGAAACTCTGAGAGAGAGGGGCAAGGTAAGACGAGGAGGCTTGAGGAAGCCCCAGGGGGAGGGGGGCAGTAGCAGAATCCCAACCAAGTAGAACCCAAGGGTGAGGAGGAGAAAAATCAGAGCCACTAGAAAGATTCAGGAGGTAGAGGAGGAGGATCCAACTCGGTTGGATCTGCCCTCCTGGGCCTTCCAGGGAGGCCCCAAGTGTTATCCCAGTCAGAGCCGCTGCTCTGTACACTTGGGTTCTGCCTGTGTTGGAAGAATGCGAGGAGGCGGGATTGTACCGTTCAGAAACATTTAAACGTGACATACCAGGCCTTCCTCAGGTGCCTGAGTTCACAGCAGTGCTCCCCCAGGGTCCCTGCCCTCAGCTACAAGGACCCAGGCACCCTTGCCTTCAACCCCCTCCCTGCCCCCCCTGATCTTTCCCCACCCCTTAAACTCACACTTGACCTTCCCACTTAATACCCAAACCTTGTGAAGAGTTGGGCCATCTTCCTGACCCTTGAAGGAAAAGCTCTCCAGAGCGAGAAATTATATTATGTGAAGTCAGACAGAGAAACACATATATCAAACCCCATCACTTGGAATATGTGGAATATTCCATATGTGGAATCTAAAAAATGATCCAAGGGGACTTATTTACAAAACAGAAACAAGACAGAAAACAAACTCAGGGTTACTAAAGGGGAAGCAGGGAGCGATTATTTAGGAATTTAAGATTAATGTATACATAGTACTATGAACTAGATAACCAACTAGGACCTACTGCAGAGCACAGAAAACTATACTCAATATCTTGTAATAACCTATACTGAAAAAGAATCTGAAAATGAATGTGTGTGTGTGTGTTCAGTTGTTCAGTCATGTCCAGCTCTTTGCAACCCCATGGACTGTAGCTCGTCAGCTCCTTTGTCCATGGAATTTTCAAGGCAAGAATCCTGGAGCAGGTTGCCATTTCATACTCCAGGGGATCTTTCCAACCCAGGGATCAAACCCATGTCTCTTGCATATCCCTCATTGACAGGTAGATTCTTTACCACTTCACCATCTGGGAAGCCTATATATGTATGTATAACTGAGTCAGTTTACTGTTTATGTGAAACTAAACACAACATTGTAACTATACTCCAATTAAAAAAAGAAAAAAGAGTTCTCCAGCCTTTCTTTCCTTCCACCCTACTCCCGATCCAACCCCTCCCCATCCTCCCCATCCGTTCCTTCCCTTGTAGCTCCCAGCCTTCCCAAGGCCAGCAGTGGCCTTCCAACGCCCACTATCTTCCCTGGGCTCTCTGCCGAGCATCTTCTTCTTTGGGAAGTCTTCCTCCCTCTGGTGTCTCCCAACATCCTATCTCTTTTCTCTTTCTCCCACCACTCAAGCCTGGCTGCCTGCCCCCATGCCTTTTCATTGCTGGGCTCCTGATAGCTCTGTCTGAGGAGCCCTGTCAATGGACATGCTCTCCCCACCTCCTTCCCACCACAGTGATGGCTTCCATAGTCATCTGAGCACTGCCTCGCGCTGCAGCTCAGGCACTGCTCCTAATCCTTAGCATCTTTCTCCTTCCCTCTGTTCCCATCACAGTGAGAGAACACCATCCCTCCTTCTCTCTCCCCATCTCCAACATCCAGCCTCAACTCACCGGGCTTCAGCTCCTGGTATCCCCTGAAGCCAAACCCTCCTCCCTCTCTCTCTAGCTCCAGATTTGTTTCCTGCTCTCATCAGCAAAATGACACAAGTTTCTTTCCTGCAGGACTTGTCAGGGCCTTGAGGATGACAACTTGAGTTGGAGCTACTGATGGCTACTGTTTACTAAGGGGCTTCCGGGGTCAGGGGCTTCCCAGATGGTGCAGTGGTAAAGAATTCACATGCCAATGCAGGAGACACAAGAGATGTGGGTTTGATCCCTGGGAGGGGAAAATCCCCTGGAGGAGGGCATGGCAACCCACTTCAGTATTCTTGTCTGGGAAATCCCAGGGACAGAGGAACCTGGTGGGCAACAGTCCATAGGGTTGCAAAGGGTCAGACACAACCAAGTGCACACAATGTTTATCAAGTACTTAGGTTATACTAGTGTGTCTTTGCCAAGGCAGAACTGGCATTTGGGGCTGGATGATTTGTGCTTAGTGGGGCTGTAGGTGTGGGGAACTGGGGCAGGGAGTGCTGTTCTGGGCATTGTAACATGTTTAGCAGACTTCCTGGTCTCTCCTTGAGAGACGACAAGAGCACTGTCCTCTCTAATAGTGACAACCAAAGATATTCCCAAACATGGCCCCTAAGTGACAAATGCATCCTCAGTTGAGAACTGTGGCTCTATGCTACTTTTATTGGCTCTATGCTATGTTTACTGGAGCACTTAATACTGTCCAACAGGAATAGAATACAAGCCACACAGAAGTTTAGATTTTTCTATTGCACTGTTTAAAAAGCAGCAAGGAGTAACAAGACCTTATAATATATCTCACCCAATATATATATATTGGTAATATATATCTTAGTAATATATCTCACCATATATATATATATCCAAAATATTATTTCAACATGTCAACATAAAAACATTATTAATGAGATGTTCACATTTTTTTTTTTGTACCAGGTCTCCAGAAGCCACTGTGTACTTTACACTGACAGCCTCTCACAAGTCAGATCAGCCACATGTTGCTCTTGAGAGTCCCTTGGACTGCAAGGAGATAAAACCAGTCAGTCCTAAAGGAAGTCAACCCTGAATATTTATGGGAAGGACTGATGCTGAAGCTCCAAAACTTTGGCCATCCGATGTGAAGAGCCGACTCACTGGAAAAGACCTTGATGCTGGGAAAGATTGAGGGCAGGAGGAAAAGGGGGCGACAGAGGATGAGATGGTTGGATGGCATCACCGACTCAATGGACATGAGTTTGAGCAAGCTCCAGGAGATAGTGAACGATAGGGAAGCCTGGTGTGCTTCAGCCCATGAGATCGCAAAGAGATGGACACGAGTAAGTGACTGAACAACAATATGTTACTCGTGGCTACCACACTGGACAGCACAGCTAGCCTTTGGACCACCCACCTTGTGTGCATCTGCTCATGGCATTCCTTTTCTTTTTTTAATTGGAGGATAACTGCTCTACGATGTTGTATTGGTTTCTGCCATACACAGCTGATACAGAATCAGCCATAAGCATCCATATATCCCCTCCCTCTTGAGCCTCCTCCCACCCCCTTGCTCATGGAATTCTTATGAAACTTATCCATTGTACAGATAGGAAAACGTAGACCCAGACAGCTAAGATGACTTGGCCAAGATCCAAAGAGATAGTAAAGGGTGGAGCCGACAGGACCCTAGCTCCCTAGAGCACCACAGGGAGGTTTTGGCGGCCTGAGGGGCTGCATGTAGTGCTTCCCAAACTTGTGTCAAGATGGCACCCTTCCTTATCTTATCTCTGAGCTCACTGTGGAGCCCACTAGCCTGCATTCTTGCCCAACCTCCTCAGGCCTGTGCCCCGGGCCACCAGAAAGACCCCATCCCCCTAGCCATTTTCCCCCAGAGGGGCAACTGCATAGCTGATCTCATCTTGTCAGTCCCCTAACACCTTCCCCAGCTCCCCAGGGCCCTCAGATCCCCACATGTGGCCTGAGAGGACCTCGCCAATGGCACCAGACTCCCTCATCGCCCCCAGCCACTCCTGGGCACGGCACAGAGAACTCCCTGTGGGTCTCCTCCCCCTAGAAAACTCCTACACACCCTTCAAGGTCCAAACGCTCCCTCCTCTAGTGAGCTGTCTGTCCCTTCTCCTCCCTTCCCTGGAAGACTTCTAGGATTTCCTCCCCCAGCCCCTCTGCAGGGCTGGCAGCCCTCTTTAACACTGCTTGGACATCACCAGCTTTATCACTAGAAGAAGCAACAGTCTGGTTTCAGGTCCCATCGTCCTCTCTCCAGAGTTCATCCCCATCTTTTCTGTCCTGAGAGCCCAGCTCTGGCCTGGCACCCAACAGGTATCAGTAAAGAGTTCCAGAGTTCATGGATCAAGCAGGGGTCTGCTCACCACTTCCCGCTTAGAGCCTGGGGTCTCCCCTTCCTCAGTCCCCCTCTGTTCAGAGAATATGGGTGAGGGGACAGACTGAACTTGACCCTCCGGGACCATAGCACACAATTCGGGGGGAGCTGAGTCAGTGAAAACAGAACCAGGTGAGTCGGGGCATCCTCCCAGAGACCTGACTTTTCTTTCTGCAAAATGGAATAGTAATTTCAGTGCCCTGGACAGAGGTCAAATAATATTATCATTAATAAAAATACCACTGGTCATGGCAGCAGAAATAGCAACATCCGCTTAGTGTGTACAGTGGGCCAGACACAGAAGAATCCCATGGTCTGTCTGTCTCACTTTGTGAAAGATGAAACTGGGACCCCACTCATCCCAGCACTGCCCTGGGACTTAATGGACAATTGTAAAATAGATAACAAAGTGAATACATGCCTTCTTTTACAGAGGACTCAACAGAAGCTTAGAGAATTGGGTTAATTCATCCACATTCTGGGGGAATGTGGCACTCAAACCCAGCTGATTCCCAAAGCTGAGTCCTCTGTGGCCTCATAACTTGGGATGCAGGGGACTGGGGCAGGCTGGGCTCTCTCCCTGCCAATCCTTCCTCTCTTCCTCAAGCAGGTATTTGGGGGTGGGTGGACCCTAGAGTGGGCCCTGCCTGGGAGACTGCAGGGAAAGAGACTGGGAGAAAAAGACAGGCTCAGGCGGAACCAGGAGATAGACGGACAGCTGTCACCAAGACCCACACCCAGAACAGGTTGATCTGGGAAGGCCACTGAAGGGGGGATGGGCTGTGCTCAGCTGGTGCCAAGACCAGTGGGCAGGACCCGTAGGCGGGCAGGGCGTCCCCCTAGAGGGCCCAGACCTTAATTAACTCCTCTTCCCCATGGCCAGGCCCTGACTCCTGGCTCTGGCATGAGGCCATGACTGAAACTGCCCTGGGCCTCAAATCCTACGGATGTACCCGCATCCTTTTCCCCCGTGGGGTGGCCCGAGGTCTCCACACATGTGGGTCTTGGGGAGGAAGTGGGACAAGGCCCCACACCTGGGCCCCCACTCCCGGCGATCATGGATAAGCCATTTCCCTTCTGCCGGGCTCGCCCGCCTCCTGAGTAAAATGGGGCAATAAGTCACAGCTGCCAGCCGCCGGCCGGGGCCATGGAGGCGAGAGAGGGGCTTCCTGGAGCTCCCTTCGCCGCCCGCAGCGCAGGCAGGGCCGACGCCGGGTGTGTGTGTCCGGCCTGGACAGGGGCGGGGGTCCTCGCGGGCGCGTGATATAAGGGTGTAAAGGGTCGGGGGAGGACGTGCCAGATGCGAGGCGAGGCTCGCCCTGGGGGACACCACTCGGCCCACAGACCCTGCCTGGCTCACCTGGGGACCCGGACGCCCCGGTCGTGGCGCGGAGCTGGGCAGCCGGCCCCACCCCCACCGCGCTCCCGCAGCCGCGCGGGCAAAGTCCACCGCCCGGGCCGAGCAGGAAGCCCAGAGGCCCGGCGCCGAGGGGCCCAGGCCCGGGGACCCCCCCGCCCCCGGCGGCCGGCGCTATTGTTCCCACGGCCCCAGCCTCCCCAGCGCGGCGCCCCGCCCCCCCGCACCTGCCGCCCCCTTCTTCCCCTGGCCTCCGTACCTGCGCCCCCGAATGCGGCCCGCAGCACCCACGCCAAGCTGGCCGCCGCCTTGGCCCGCGAGAAATCGTACTGGTCCAGCGACTTGATCTCGGGCACCAGGAAGGTCCTCCGCAGCGGCCCGGGCCCCGGGGGGCGCCGCCTCCACCATGGCGGCGCGGGGGCTGCGGGCACCGGCTCCGCGCTCGCTCGGGCTGGGCTTCGCCGCGCTCGCACCCGGGCCGGGCCCGCTGCCGCCACCACAGCCGCCACCACCACCACCACCACCGCAGGCGAGCCAGGTGCGGCCGCTCGCGCTCACGACGCTGCGTCGGCCCCGCCCCGGGGCGGAGCCCAGGTGCGCCCCGCCCCCGGCACTGGCCCCCGACCCGGTCCCCTCGCCTGACCCGGTCCCCTCGCCTCGCCCGGTCCCCTCGCCTCGCCCGACCCCTCGCCGCCGCAGGGTGGGGCGGGCCCAGATTGCGGTGGCGGCGGGGGAGGCTGCGGAGTGTGTGTGTGTGTGTGCGCGCCCGCGCGCGCTTGTCTGTGTGCGCGCACTGGGGAGGATGAGGGACCCTCGGCTTGCGGGTGTGGGTGCAGGCACAAGTGTTGTGTCCTTAGATGAGAATGTGAGCTTGTCATTCCTGGCCCCGGAGGCAGCGCGCGCGTGGGTGCACCTGTTTCTCACTGTGTCTTGGGAGCGTCCAAGAACGGGTGTCTGTGTTCGCACGAGTGTATGGTCTCTGCAAGTGTTTGGGTGGTGCACGAGTGTCTTTGAGGGTGTCTGCATGTGCGTATCTGTGTGAGTGTGTGACAACGCTTGTGTGTGTCCTTGATTTTCATGAGTGTTGTGTTTTCAAGGATCTATATTGTGTAGGTGCCTGTGTCCTTAGACAACAGGAGTATTTGTGTTTTGTCATTGTGCTTGTGAGTGTGCCTATTTGTGAGCATTTAAATGTGCTTGTATTATGTATCAGAGTGTGATGAATGTCAATGAAGGAGGATAAGTGAAAAATTGAGTTATGTGTATTTATAGAGTGTGACGGCTTGTAGCTGTGTGTTGAGTGGCTGTTACTGGGTATATCTGCAAATATATTTACATTCGTGTGTGGATTTGTGATGTCAACAGAATTGGTTGGGGGCGGGGCTCCAACTGTGTATAGATGGGGATTATGTATTTGTATCCAAGTGCATTTGTATATGAGTCTATGAGTGTGATTGTGTGCAATGGATGTCTATGGGGGGAGACATGGCAGAATGTGCTCTGTGCATACATGTGTATTTACATGTAAGTGTATTTGTGGGTGACTGTGCTTGGGTATATGGTGTGAATCAAGGTGGTGTGACAGGGTGTGTAAATCGAGGAAGGGGATGTAATTGTGTAAGAATGTCCATGTCTTGGATGCATTTATGAGTGGGCGTGCGTATTAAGTCCTTTCAGTCGTGTCTAACGCTTTGAGACTCCATGGACTGTAGCACACCAGGCTCCTCTGTTCATGGAGTTCTCCAGGTGAGAATACTGAAGTAGGTTGCCATTCCCTTCTCCAGGGGATCTTCCTGACCCGGGGATCGAACCCATGTCTCTTGTGTCTCCTGCATTGGCAGGCAGGTTCTTTACCACTAGCTAGCGCCACCTGGGAAGCCCTTTATGAGTGTGTGTGCCTATTTCTGTAGGAACTGCAGATATGTGTAAGCAAATCTGTGTGTGGTGTGAACCTGATTGTGTATGTTGGCATGGAGGTGTGTGTGTATGTGTGAATATATGTGTGTGAGCTCAGATATTTGTGTACACGATGCAATTGTGTGGATGTTAGTGGGTATATTTATAAATGTCTGAGCGCCTATTGGTGGATATTTGTTTAATATTTGCTTGTGTGTTCCATAATGTTTTGTGTTTTTTTTTTTAATGTCAACTGTGGGCCTCTTAACTGTGTGTAATTGTGAACACAGGAGTGTTTGTGAATGTTAGTCTAGATATGTATATCAGAGTGCAGTTTTGTGTGTACAGTAAATGTACGTATATGTTTGGATTTATATGTTATCTGTTTATATGAGCATTGACCTGTATCACTGAGTGTATTGTGTGTATATTTGTGTGTGTGGAGCTGGTGTTTACCTCTGTGTGGATTTGTGGATATTGCACCTGTAAGAGTGTGTGTATCTGGTTTCTGAATGTAAACTGAGTGCCTGAACATATCTCTTTATGTATAAGTGCTTTTGTGGGTGCCTGGTTGTGAACATATGGCTGTAGTGTGTGTGTAGGTGTTTGTGTGTAAGAAGTCATACTTTGAATGGCTTTGTGGGTGAATAAAGGTAAGTATTTGTGCATCTGGATCCACTTGAGTATCATATATAAGTGAGACTGGGTGGGTGAATTCTGTGTAAGGGAACGTAAGTGAGTCTGTGCATTTACAACTACAGAGGGGTTTCTGTCTATAAACACACACAGAACAGTGTTTTCTTGACTGTAAAATTCTGAGATGAAACTGACTACAGCAAGTCAGTCTCTTTACAACCGCCCCCCACAGGGGTCCCTGAGCCCCATCCTTTGTAGAAATTGCCCATCCGCTTAACATACAAGGTACAGGGGTGCTTAAGGAGTGGGTCTCCTGGTCCAGAGCATGTTGGGGGGCAGGAGGTGGGTGTGCCCAAGGGAGGGGAGCTGGGGCGTGGGCCCTCCTGTCTGGATGTGCCCGTGCAGGAGTGGGTGTGGGCGCACTCACAAAGGGGCCAGTGTGGATGTGTCTGAACACACGTGTGGGATGTGTGTGGCGCACGTGCCCTGGCCCCTATCCCAACCCCCTGCTCCTCCCGCCTGAAAGACAAGGACGAGTCCTTTTTCCCTTGGGCTTCAGTCATTTTTCCCTTGGGCTTCGGTGTCCCCATCTGCAACACTGTCAGGGGATCCCGGGCTCCAGGGCTAGGGAGGTGACCTGGCGGGGACGGGCGTGCCTGCGTGCCCTGCCCCTCCTGGGAGCGTGGCGTGTCCTGCCGGGGCACACGTGTCTGTGCTTTCCCTGGGGAGGTTCTCACGACCTTCGTGGACCCCAAGGGCAAACATGGGTGAAGGCAGTGCCTCCTGCTTGTGGGCACTCTCCCGGGGGATGCATTGTGACCACGCAGCCAAAGGCTTTCCTGCCTTGGGAGGCGCCTCCGCTAGCCCTCAACTGTCCGGGGGTGGGAGAGCCAGGGGGCTTCCGGTGGTGTAGGGAGCCGGAGCCAGTGGCCTCCTGGCGCCCAGCCCCCACACTGGGCGGACTGGAATGCCTGGCTGGGCTGGACCGCCCCACCCACGCCTGCTGGAAACCACGTCCCACCTTCCCCCCGGGGGCTTGTTCCTGGGGCCCAGGCGGCTCCAGACAAACTAACTCTCCAGTGTGCACCAGGCGCCCCATTCTAGCCCCCTCCCGCCCTGCTGGCTTCTTTGCCTCCAGCCTCCTCGCTCACCTGCAGGCCTGACTCTCAAGCCTCTTAACTCATTCGATGGGCCCTGGTTATTAAACGGGGGTGGGGTGGGGATGACTTAGAGGCTTTGTAGGTCAAGGGTTCAGAACTAAGTTTAGAGAACTGATGAACCCCGAAAAAGCCATCTGCAAAATTATGTATGTGCAGTGCACTTTCGGGGATTGTGCTAAGAGATAACAATTTCTGAGAGTGCGATATGCTTAGCACAGTCTCATTTAATCCTCACAACCACACTAGCATATTATCCTACCCATTTCACAGACAGGAAAACTGAAGCTGAGCACCATGAAGTCAGGTGGCAAGGAGAATGTAAGGAGGCTTTGAGCCCAAGTCACCAGGATCCAAGTTGCATCTGCCTAACAATTATGCTGCCCTTCCATTCCAAGGCTGGCCCACATTCTCTACATATCTATGAACCTTCAAACAGAGTTGGGTGAGGCCTCTAGTTTTGGGGATCTCAGAGTGGAGGAAGAAGTTTGAGGTCCCTTTTATGTACCTGCAGCCTATATAGCAAGCTGTGGTGATGGGATTCAGGTATGGTCAGTGATTCTGTCCTCCACATCCCCACAGTATTTCATGGTGGTACCTCTGAAGTTTGGCCAGAGTAGAGGGAGATTATTATCAGACCTTCAGGGGCCTCCAGGAGACATTTCTAAAATATTTCAAAATAACATATTTTCAAACTAGAACACGATGGTGCATTGCCCAGGGTTGTCCCCGTCCTCATGACACTTCCATGCAGAGGCTGTAAACAAACTCATTAAAGAGATCATTCCAGCAAGGGACAAAATAGTGAGACAGGAATGAAACAAAGTGGCCGGTGGCGGGGGAGGGGGGGAGGAGCTGGAAATAGCCAGCGTGGGGGCTTTTTCAGTTTGAGACCAGGAGACTTTTTTGAGGAGGGGGAGATGGAGTTGAGACAGGATTGATGACCCAGAGCAGTTGGAGGGAGAGCATTCCAGGCAGAGAGAGTTGCCTGGGCAAAGGGCAAGGCAGGGGTGGGAGTGGGGAGGCAGGTAAAAGCTTGGTGCTCGGGACAGGTCCCTGGAGCTGGTGTGAGTGAGGCAGGCAGAGGAAGATGTTAGAAGGTTTTGGAGTGCTCCTTAAATTCTCTGAAAGGCAGATCTTTTTTTTTTTTTTTTTGCAATCCCTAAAATGCAATAGAAATTAATTTCTAGGAAAATAAAATTGAAAATGACATTGAAAAAGACACGCATGGGAATCCCCTGGCAGTTAGGACTTCCAAGCTTTCATTGCAAGGGGCATGGGTTCGATCCCTGATCCAGGAACTAAGAGTCCACAAGCCATGTGGCATATGGCCAGAAAGAAAGAAAAAGATGTGCTTAGAGCCAGAAAGCAAGGAACAACTGACAGGGATCAAGGAGGAGAGGATATCATCCACAGGAGTCAACTAAAAGGCTTTCCAGAGGACAAAGCCAGAGCCATTTGAACAACAAAGTTAATCAAGTATTGGGGGACTTCTGTGGTGGTCCAGTGGCTGAGACTCCGAGCCCCCAATGCAGGAGGCCTGGGTTTGATCCCTGGTGACAGAACCAGATCCCGCATACCACAACTAAGACCCAGCAGAGCCAAATAAAATAAATATTAAAAAATATACATATAGTATTGGATTCGGAGAAGCCTGGTAGACTGCAGTCCATGGAGTAGCTAAGAGTCAGACACGACTGAGTGATTTCACTTCACTTTTTCACTTTTCACTTTCATGCATTGGAGAAGGAAATGGCAACCCACTCCAGTGTTCTTGCCTGGAGAATCCCAGGGACAGGGGAGCCTGATGGACTGCCGTCTATGGGGTCGCACTGAGTCGGACACAACTGAAGCGACTTAACAGCAGCAGGAGCATAGTATTGGATTATAACCCAAGGAAGACGATTTCCCTAGTGGTGCAATGGATAAGAATCCACTTGCTGATCCCTGGTCTGGGAAGATCCCACATGCCGCAGGGCAACTAAGCCTGTGCATGCCACAACCACTGAGCCTATGCTCTAGGGCCTGCAAGCTGCAACTGCTGAAGCCCTGCAGCCTATAGCCTGTGTTCTGCAGCAAGAGAAGCCACTGCAATGAACAGCCCGTGCACCGCAATGAAGAGTAGCCCCTGCTTGCCGCATCACAAGAAAGCGAAGCAGAGAAGACCCAGCACAGCCGAAAAAAGAAAAAAACCCAGGAAGAAAATAAATGTCCATGAGTTTGTAAGCGATACACAGAAATGATGGAATACATTAACACATGAAGGACAGGTATGAAAGGTTTTCAGATAATTTATGTAAGTACTCCACCCCGAGGGATGGTTAGAACTGCACACAGTGGGTTCCTTCCCAGAAGGAACAGTATGTAAAGAAAGGAAAGAAAGAATAACTTTTCAGTGGAGAAAACTGTCAAACCTGCTACATCACCGGGCTGGGTGTTCAAGGTCAACAGTCATAATTGTACTCTTGATCATATGCACTCGAGATGATGTCATGAAAATGGCACTTTACCTCTGTGATCTCTCTCTCCCCAAACCCATAACCCTAGTCTAAATATGAGGGAAATAATCCAAAAAGTTGCGAGGCATCCACCTGTATGTGTGCATGCATGCTAAGTCGCTTTAGTCATGTCCCACTCTTTGCGACCCAATGGACTGTAGCCCGCCATGCTCCTCTGTCCATGAGATTCTCCAGGCAAGAATACTGGAGTGGGTTGCCATGCCCTCCTCCAGGGCATCTTCCCAACCCAGGGATCGAACCCATATCTCTTACATTTCCTGCATTGGCAGGTGGGTTCTTTAACACTAGTGCCACCTTGGAAGCCTCATCCTCCTGTATACTTGACCATGATCCTCAAAACTCTCAAGGTCATCAAAGACAGGGGGAGCTCAAGAAACTGCCCCAGCCAAGAGAAATCTAAGGAGACATGTCAGTTAGTTGTCATGTGGGCTCCTGGACCAGAAAAAGTATATTCTGGGAAAATTGAAGAAATATGAATAAAGCATGAACTTTAGTCCATGCTAAAGTTAGTGATGTCATGTCCCACTCTTTGCGACCCTATGGACTGTAGCCCACCATGCTACAGTCATGAACTTTAGTTCATGCTAAAGTTCATGCTATTAGTTAATGATAATGTATAGATGTGCTGTGCTTAGTTGCTCAGTCATGTCCAACTCTTTGTGACCCCATGGACTGTAGCCAGCCAGGCTTCTCTGTCCATTGGAATTTCCAGGCAAGAATATTGAAGTGAGTTGCCATGCCCTCCTCCAGGGGACCTTCCCAACCCAGGGATCGAACCCAGGTCTCCTGAATTGCAGGCAGATTCTTTACCAGCTGAGCCACAAGGGAAGGCAAGAATACTGGAGTGGGTAGCCTATCCCTTTTCCAGGGGATCTTCCTGATCCAGAAATCAAACTGGGGTATCCTGCATTGCAGGTGGATTCTTTACCAGCTGAGCTACCAGGGAAGCCTTGGTTCACTAATCCCAAACTAGTGGAAGATGTTACTTCCACTAGTTACTGGGGAAATTGTATGTGTGTGTGTTGGGGCAGGAAATATATGGAAATAGTACTATTTGCCCAATGTTTCTGTAAATTTTAATTTGTTCTAGAAAAGTCTATTAATTAAAATAAAGAATTTGTATGGAAAAGAATCTGAAAATGAATATTTATATGATTGTATAACTGAGTCATTTTTCTGTGCGCACAAAATTAACACAACATTGTAAACTATTTGTTGTTGTTCAGTTGCTAAGTTGTGTCTGACTCTGTGACCCCATGGACTGCAGCATACCAGGCTTCCCTGTCCTCCACTGTCTCCCAGAGTTTCTCAAATTCAGTCCATTGAGTCCATGATGCTATCTAACCATATCATCCTCTGCCCCCCACCCCTTCTCCTTTTGTTTTTCAATCTTTCCCAGCATCAGGGTCTTTTCAATGAGTCAGCTGTTTGCATCAGGTGGCCAAAGTATATGTCAATTTAAAAACTGTTTACAAAAAGAATTTACAAAACATGCAAAACACAAGCCCAGTAGTCCATGAAATGACTATGGCAAGTTGCTAAAAAGTTTCTAAACACTTATTCTTTCCTTTAAAAAAAAATCTATTTATTTGTCTGTGCCTGCATAAGTCTTTGTTGCTGCAAGCAGGAGCTTCAGTTGCATCATGTGGGGTGTAGTTCCCAGATCAGATCAGATCAGATCAGTCGCTCAGTCTTTGCGACCCCATGAACCGCAGCACGCCAGGCCTCCCTGTCCATCACCAGCTCCCGGAGGTCACTCAGACTCGCATCCATCGAGTCAGTGATGCCATCCAGCCATCTCATCCTCTGTCGTCCCCTTCTCCTCCTGCCCTCAATCCCTCCCAGCATCAGAGTCTTTCTTCTCCAATGAGTCAACTCTTCGCATGAGGTGGCCAAAATACTGGAGTTTCAGCTTCAGCATCATTCCTTCCAAAGAAATTCCAGGATTGATCTCCTTCAGAATGGACTGGTTGGATCTTCTTGCAGTCCAAGGGACTCTCAAGAGTCTTCTCCAACACCACAGTTCAAAAGCATCAATTCTTCGGCGTTCAGCCGTCCTCACAGTCCAGCTCTCACATCCATACATGACCACAGGAAAGACCATAGCCTTGACTAGGCGAACCTTTGTTGGTAAAGTAATGTCTCTGCTTTTGAATATGCTATCTAGGTTGGTCATAACTTTCCTTCCAAGGAGTAAGCGTCTTTTAATTTCATGGCTGCAGTCACCATCTGCAGTGATTTTGGAGCCCAGAAAAACAAAGTCTGACACTGTTTCCACTGTTTCCCCATCTATTTCCCATGTAGTTCCCAGACCAGGGATCAAACCCAGGCCCTCTATATTGGGAATGCAGAGTCTTAGCCACTGGATCACCAGGGAAGTGCCTCCTTATCGTTTTCTATACTCTCTTATCTGGATGGATAATCAGCTGGATGGATAATCAGCCGGATGGGACCAGCGCTGGTCTGTGGGTTGATCTGAGTCAGTGGTTCTCACCCTCGGCTCTGTTGACATTTGGGAAACAGATCAGTCTTTGCTGTGGGGATCGGTCCTTTGCATTGTGGATGTTTAGCAACATCCCTGACCTCTGCCCACTAGACATCAGTAGGAGCCACCCCTCCAATTGTGACAACCAAAAATATCTCCAGACATTACCAAACGTCCCCCAGGCCACCTGAATCAATCACTTGCCCATTGAAAACCATGCATGTGTGCAGGTGATGGGGTCAAATCTGGTAACAGTCCAGAAAGACCTAGGCATGTCTGTGACCTCACGGCTGCCTTGAGGGGCTTGGGATCTCTGAAACAATCCTCCTCGTGCCCGGTGGACCACAGAAACATGTCTTAGGAGGCCAATCCTAGGGCTTGGCTTTGGGACTAGATAGAAAGCAAGGATTCAGAATGTGTTGAAGAGAGAAAATTGAGGGGTTTCCCTGGTGGCCCATCCACTTGCAAAGAATCCGCTTGTCAGTCCTGGAGACACCAATTCCATCCCTGGTCCAGGAAGATCCCACAGGCTGCAGGGCAGCCAACCCCATACAACTACTGAACACAACTACTGAGCCTGTGCTTTAGAGCCCAAGTGCCACAACCTCTGAAGCCCGACTCACCTGGAGCCCGTGCTCTGCAACAAAAGAAGCCACCGCAAGGAGAAGCCCAGCTAGAGAAAAGCCCATGCAGCAACAAAAACGCAGCATAGCCAAGAATAAATAGATAAAATTATTAAAAAATGAGAGAAAGAGAGAGAGAATTGCGGGATTTCCTGGCAGTCAGTGATTAGGACTCAGTGGTTTCACTGCCCAAGGTGAGGGTTCAATGCCTGGTTGGGAACTAAGACCTCGCCAGCCTCCTGCCATGGCCAAAAAAAAAAATAGAATCGACAGGACTTGCTGATTGATGGGAGGAAGAGGACAGAGGGAGAAGGGAAGAGTTTGGAAGATGCCCGTATCTTTCCATTTCACAGCTGGGTGGATATGGAGTCATCAGCTGAGATGGGGACACGAGATGAGGGGCCAGCTTGGGTGAGGGAGGGGAGGATGCCAAGTTTCATCTTGGGCAGGATGAGTTTCAGGTCCCGGAGGGAGGAAAGGAGGGCATCTGCTCATAATCTGTTACCTGTCTCGATGAGTGGCGCCTTGTCTGTTTCCATGAACGTAAAATAGTTCCAGAGGGGTAATTTGGCCCCTTACCTCTGTGGCACAAAGACACAATGTGGGGACTTCCATAGTGTAGTGGTCCACGGGCTAACACTCCCATGCTCCCAATGCAGGAGGCCCAGGTTTGATCCCTGGTCGTGAAACTAGATCCCACATGCTACAAGTAAGACCCAGCATGGCCAAATTAAAAAAGAAGACACAATGGAGACTTGAAAACCACTAAGACGTCCTTCAGCAGGATAAACAAACTGTGAGACATCCAGACAATAGAATACTGTTCAGTGCTAAAAAGAGGAGCAGTCAGGCTGTGAAAAGACTCAGAGCAACTTTTAAAAATGCATACGACTAAGTGAAAGAAGCTGATCTGAAAAATCTATGGAGTGGGTGATTCCAACTTGAGGATATTTTGGAAAAGGCAAGGCTATGGAGACAGTAAGAGAATCAGTGGCTGCTGGGGATGAACGGGGCAGGAAGGATGAACAGGCAGGGCCCTGTGGATTATCAGGGCAGTGAAAACACCCTGTGTGATGCTATAATGGCAGACCCTTGTCATTATACTTCTGTCCAAAAGCCACTGAATGTACACCAAGAGTGAGCCCTAATGTTGACAATGGACTTAGAGTGATAATGAACTGTTAATGTTCCCTGTAGGTGTGTTCATTGTAACAAATGCACCATGTGGTGGGGGATGGCAATAGAGGCTATGGGGGGAGGGGGTATGTGGGAAATCTAATCTGTATTTTCTGCTCAATTTTGCTGTGAACCTAAAACTATTCTAAAAGTTAGTCTATAATAAACAGATACAGTGAGACACACATATAAACACTGAGCAAATATTCATAAATACATACTGGGGCATTTAAAATATTCCCAATGGGAAACATGTGAGGGAAGATAAATTAGGAACTGGGGATTAACCTATGCACCCTGCTCTATCTACAACAGATCATCAACAGTATCTACTCAATATTCTGTGATAACCTACCCTGGAAAAGAATCTAAAAAGGAATGGATATATGCGTGTGTATCACTGAATCACTCTGCTGTACACCTGAAACTAACACAACATTGTAAATCAACTGTATCCCAATATAATTTTTAAAAACATACAATAATACCCACATGCTCATCCTCATGAGCACCAGTATCTGTGCATGAACACCTCACACACACACACTCACGCCATACTCATTATTGATGTAGGTCAAGGCAAAAAAGATTATCTCGAGTGTGCCTCTGTTCTCTGTATGTCCTTGATGGAAAGAAATTTTCTATCCACTTTGTTCCTTTCTCCCTTTTCCTCCCCCTGGGAGGAGAAGATCTGTGGGCAGACAGAAGGGAGGCAGTGACTTTCTAAAGTGAAAGTGTTAGATGCTCAGACGTGTCCGACTCTTTGCGACCCCTTGAACCATATCCCGCCAGGCTTCTCCAGGCAAGAATACTGGAGTGGGTTGGCATTTCCTTCTCCAGGGGATCTTCCCAACCCAAGGATCGAACCCAGGTCTCCTGCATTACAGGCAGATTCTTTACCATCTGAACCACCAGGGAGGCCAGTGACTTTCTAAAGCAGGCTCAGATCAGATCAGATCAATCACTCAGTCATGTCTGACTCTTTGCTACCCCATGAATCGCAGCATGCCAGGCCTCCCTGTCCATCACCAACTCCCGGAGTTCACTCAGACTCACGTCCATCGAGTCAGTGATGCCATCCAGCCATCTCATCCTCTGTCGTCATCTTCTCCTCTTGCCCCCACTCCCTCCCAGCATCAGAGTCTTCTCCAATGAGTCAACTCTTCGCATGAGGTAGCCAAAGTACTGGAGTTTCAGCTTTAGCATCAGTCCTTCCAAAGAAATCCCAGGGCTGATCGCCTTCAGAATGGACTGGTTGGATCTCCTTGCAGTCCAAGGGACTCTCAAGAGTCTTCTCCAACACCACAGTTCAAAACCATCAATTCTTCGGTGCTCAGCCTTCTTCACAGTCCAACTCTCACATCCATACATGACCACAAGAAAAACCATAGCCTTGACTAGACGAACCTTTGTTGGCAAAGTAATGTCTCTGCTTTTGAATGTGCTATCTAGGTTGGTCATAACTTTCCTTCCAAGGAGTAGGCATCTTTTAATTTCATGGCTGCAGTCACCATCTGTAGTGATTTTGGAGCCCAAAAAAATAAAGTCTGACACTTTCCCCATCTATTTCCCATGAAGTGATGGGACCACATGCCATGATCTTCGTTTTCTGAATGTTGAGCTTTAAGCCAACTTTTTCACTCTCCACTTTCACTTTCATCAAGAGGCTTTTAGTTCCTCTTCACTTTCTGCCATAAGGGTGGTGTCATCTGCATATCTGAGGTTATTGATATTTCTCCCGGGGCAATCTTGATTCCAGCTTGTGTTTCTTCCAGTCCAGTGTTTCTCATGATGTACTCTGCATAGAAGTTAAATAAACAGGGTGACAATATACAGCCTTGACGAACTCCTTTTCTATTTGGAAACAGTTGTTCCATGTCCAGTTCTAACTGTTGCTTCCTGACCTGCATACAGATTTCTCAAGAGGCAGATCAGGTGGTCTGGTATTCCCATCTCTTTCAGAATTTTCCACAGTTTATTGTGATCCACACAGTCAAAGACTTTGGCATAGTCAATAAAGCTGAAATAGATGTTTTTCTGGAACTCTCTTACTTTTTCCATGATCCAGCGGATGTTGGCAATTTGATCTCTGGTTCCTCTGCCTTTTCTAAAACCAGCTTGAACATCAGGAAGTTCCCGGTTCACATATTGCTGAAGCCTGGCTTGGAGAATTTTGAGCATTACTTTACTAGCGTGTGAGATGAGTGCAATTGTGCGGTAGTTTGAGCATTCTTTGGCATTGCCTTTCTTTGGGATTGGAATGAAAACTGACCTTTTCCAGTCCTGTGGCCACTGCTGAGTTTTCCAAATTTGCTGGCATATTGAGTGCCACACTTTCAAAGCAGGCTAGAAAACAAAAATCTAAGGTGACTGTGGGCTTCCCAGGTCAGGTGGCGCTAGTGGTAAAGAACCCACCTGCCCATCCAGAAGACGCAGGTTCAATCCCTGAGTCGGGAAGATGCCCTGGAGTAGGGCATGGCAACCCACTCCAGTATTCCCATGGACAGAGGAGCTTGACGGGCTACAGTCCATAGGGTCGCACAGAGTCGGACACGACTAAAACGACCTAGCAAGCACACACACAAGATGATTGTAGGTGAAGAAGGATGGAGGAAGAGAGGCTGATCTTCAGATCCTGATGAAGACTGTAGAGATGCAACACAAATGAAGGGTCTGTATCATCCTTTGAATTCATTGCTGTGCCCAACCACCATTTTCAATTCTAAGAGACATTCGGCAAATCACACACAAACTTTGGGGTCTTGCAATGGTCCCATCTGCTAAGACCCCATAGTGTGTGAGCTCCTCAAGAGTAATGGTCAGGGCTGGAGATGCCTGTGTGTGTGAGTTCGAGAAATTGAAAGCTTGAGAAAAATGAGACATGGGTGAAGGACCGAGTGGGCAGGGGCTTCTGGACGGTGAGAGGGATCCCCAGGGTCAGAGCTAGCTTGGAGTGTCTGCAGGAGAAAGAATGGGCAATCACAGCTGATGCAAGGACAGAGCGGTTCAATGGTGATTTGGGGGAAACTGGCCTCAAAGAAATGTGTGTGGGGAGGCCCAAGGGAGGGAGTAGATGAGACAATGAGATGAGAGAGTAGAAACATCACTGAAATCTCCAAGCCACCATTTACGCTTTTCCTTTGCTCTCTCCAAAGCTGTTATCCCCCACAAGTCCATCCTTCATGCTTTGTGCTTCTTTTCCACTTCCTATCATTCCCCAAAACTTAATCCTGCCAGCAGAACTGTAGAGTGAAAAAAGGTGGAAAGGAAGTGTCTTGGAGAATGGCACGCTTGTCTGCTCAGTCACTCAATCATGTCCAACTCTTTGCAACCCCATGGACTGTAAACCCTCCAGGCTCCTCTGTCCATGGGATTCTCCAGGCAAGAATACTGGAGTGGGTTGCTATGTCCTCCTCCAGGGGATTGTCCCAGCCCAGAGATCGAACCCAGGTCTTCCACATCGCAGGTGGATTTTTTACTGTCTGAGCCACCAGGGAAGCCCAAGAATACTGAAGTGGGAAGCCTATCCCTTCTCCAGGGGAACTTCCAGACCCAGGAATTGAACCTGCGTCTCCTGCCTTACAGGCAGATTCTTTATCAGCTGAATTACCAGGGAAGCCCATAATACTACATGGATGTGAGATATTCCATTTTCAATTGCATCAGAGAAAGTCAAAGTGTCAGTCAATCCATCAGTAGATGCTTCTGACTGGGATCATGTCCCAGATCTTCAGGTGTCCTCTGGAGTGAGACTTGCATCCAGTGCTGGGGACGACAGGCATTTTTTCCAGGACCACTTGGCACAATGCGTCAAGGAATTGAACAAAACTGTGTATTTTTATTATTTTTAAATTATTTATTTATTCTTTTGGCCACGCAGCTCGGCTTGTGGGATCTTATTTCCGTGACCAGGGTTTGACCCTGTGCTCTCAGCAATGAAAGCTCAGAGTCCCAATCATTGGACCACCAGAGAATTCCCCAGATCACTTATTTATTAATTTATATTTGTAACTTAAAGTTTTTTTTTAATTTTATGTTGGAGTATAGTTGATCTACAATACTGTGTTAAGTTTCAGGTGTACAGCAAAGTGATTCTGTTATACACATACATGTATCTATTCTTTTTCAGATGCTTTTCCCACGGAGGTTAATTGCATCCAAATCACTTATTTTTAATCCAGTATTTCCACGTCTGGGATTATTTTCCTTAAGAGCATAAGCAAAGAAATAATAAATATGTGCTTGTGTATTTACTTCTTCACTAATTAGTTGGGAATAGCATAAAGAAATCACAGAGGCAGATAAAGGTGAACATTCAAGGATATTCATCCCAATTTCATTCATAATAATGAAAGTTAGAACCAACCTGAATGCCCAGCAGGAGAGAACTGGTTAAATAGTTATGCAGCGGCCACGTTGGCAGGGGAGAGAAGGAGTCTAGTGCTTTTGTTTCTTTGTTTATTGTTTTTGTTTCTTGCCACACCACAAGCCATTTGGGATCTTAGTTCCCTGACCAGAGATTGAACCCACATCCCCTGCAGTAGAAGCAAAGAATCTGTTTTTTTTTTTTTCCTTTTCCTTTCATGAAGCCCTTCAGTTTTTTAAAAAACTCATTTTCAATTGGAGGACAGTAGCTTTGCATAGTTATGCTGGTGTCTGCCATACGACAGCATGAATCATACATACACAAATATCCCCTCCCTCCTGAACCTCTCTCTTACCTCCTTCCCCATCCCACTCCTCTAGGTCCTTTCGGAGCACCAAGCTGAGCTCTCTGTGTTACATAGCAGTGTCCCACTAGCTATCTATTTCACACCTGCCAGTGTATATAATTCAACGCTTCTCTCTCGATTTGTCCCACCCGCTCCTTCCCCCGCAGGAAATATGGAATCGTAACCACTAGGCTGCCAGGGATGTCCCAGGAATCTTGTTTTAGAGGAATATTTAAGAAGTTTTTTTTCTCGGGGGGCTTAAAAAATTATTGAAATAGTACAATCTCATTGTAAAAAATGGTCAAAGAATGCAAAAAGTGATGATACAGAAGTTCCACTTTTAACTGTCACCCTGCCACTTCTTCCTAAGAGGAAACCACTGTTAATTGTTTGGAATAAACTCCCAGGGCGTCTTATACATGTACATACTTGTGTATCATTCATGTTCTTTAAAATAAGTGCAATCAGACTGTATACAATGTTATGGTTTTTTTTTTTTTTTCTTTCCCACGGAGCAATATACCAGCAACACACACAGGGATTTTTCCATGTCATTTTTTTTTTTTATGGTTGTGCTGCGTTCCCACAGTCTGCCATGCCCTAATTTGTCTAACTATGCCCCTATTGTCAGTCATCAAGACTGTTTTCCATGTTTTGCTTTTACGAGCAATGGCATCATTGCAAGCAAAGCTTTGATGAGAACACATCTTTGGGCACATATATTCCTGGGATCAATTGTTGGCTGTAGAGTGCCCAGGAGAAAGGTGACGTGCTTTAAATGGTTTGTTCGACCATAGTCAAATTCCCTTCCAAAAAAGTTGCAGTAATTTACACTTCCCCCACCCAACAATGTGGCAATGCTAATTATTCATCCAATTCTCCATAAGATCTCATGCTTGCAATAGTTTTAATGCTGGACTTCCCATGTGGCGCTAGGGGTAAAGAGCGTGCTACCAATGCAGGAGACTCAAGAGACTGGGTCGATCCCTGGGTCAGGAAGATCCCCTGGAGTAGGAAATGGCAACCAACTCCAGTATTCTTGCCTGGAAAATTCCACGGACAAAGGAGCCTGGTGGGCTGCAGTCCACGGGGACACAAAGAATCAGACACAGCTGAGCACAGCACAAGTTAAAGAATGAGGATTAAAATTTGATTACTAGTGAGACTGAGCATGTTGCCGTCTTTTTTTTTTTTTTTTTTTCTATTTATATTTCTAGCCTGCTTACACAGTCCAGATGTCAACCTAATTTATATAAAGAGGCATGATGATGTAGGGGTTAGGAATATGGACTCCACGGCCAAGCTGCTTTGCTTCCAGCTCAGTTGTTTACTGGCTCTGTGACCTTGAGTAAGTCACTTAACCTTTCTGTGTCCCTGTTTCTCATCTGTAAGATAGAGATAATGATAGGATCCATCTCACAGGGTTGAGGATTAAATTACTTTATGTATACAAAGGCCAAGAAGAGTATCCAGTATTCAGTGAGCAGTTAATAAGACATTAGCAATAATTGCCCTTTTGCTATCATTTATGTTGCAAATATTTCCTTCAGGGCTGCAGCTCTGTTGGCCCTTTTGTCTTTGTTCCGCGTGTTTCCATGTCATCAAATCTGTCTTTTCTTTCATGGCTCTCAGTTTCAAAAAAAGCAAAACCAGAACGTTTAAACTGAACACAGAGTGGGCAACAGAGGACGAGACAGTTGGATGGCATCGGACACTCAGTAGGACATGAGTTTGAGCAAATTCTGGGAGGCGGTGCAGGACAGAGGAGCCTGGCACACTGCAGTCCGTGGGGCTGCAAAGATCTGGACACGACTGAGCGACTGGACAAGAAGAAGCTGAGAAAGAAGAGAATATTACAATGTTCACCTCTGGGTGACAGAATGCAGACGACTTCTCATTTTTTATGTTTTATGTTTTCAGAATGCTCTAAGGAGCATGTATCATGAATATGTATTTCCAAGTGAACACATATTACCTTTATTTTTATGCTTTATGTGGTTTTAAATTTTATGCTAAGTACACTGATAATCATTTTATAATGAGAAAAAGCACTCCTTCCCAATAAGTGTTGTTTATCTTAAAAGACCAAAAAGGGAGTCCGCTTGGAACTCCACACTTAACCCAAACAGAGCCAGCAGAGGAAAGCTCCACCCTTGAGGGAGCCAGCTGTGGGGGCCAAATACCCAAACATTATGGCAGGATCGCCCCCTGGTGGTAGGTGGTAGAGAGATGCGGTGATCCAGGGAGGGGGTGTGTGTGTGTGTGTGTGTGTGTGTGTGTGTGTGTGTGTGGTAGAGAGATGGGGGGAGGGGGTGTGCGTGTGTGTGTGTGTGTGTGTGGTAGAGAGAGGGGTGATGTGTGTGTGTGTGTGTGTGTGTGTGTGTGTGTGTGTGTGTGTGCGCGCGCGCGCGCGCACACTCACCCAAACATTATGGCAGGATCGCCCCCTGGTGGTAGAAAGATGCGGTGATCCAGGGAGGGGTGTGTGTGTGTGTGTGTGTGTGTGTGTGTGTGTGTGTGTGTGACACTCACCTGCCTGCCCTCCTGTTAAGAAGTTCTGTTCCCTTTTACTTACATCACAAAGTAACCCTTTGAGTTGGGGACAAAAATTATGTAAAAGACACAGATGAGGAATTTGAATCAACCTGCTGGCAAGGTACAGTTCCTCACACTCTTGGAGAAATGTCCAAGTGCCTATTTTTTTCTTGCTGTTATTTGGTTGGTTTTTGTCTTGTTTGTTTCTTGGCTGTGCCATAGAGTGTGCAGGATCTTAGTTCCCCAAACAGGGACGGAACCCATGCCTCCTTCAGTGGAAGTGTAGGGTCTTAACCACTGGACCACCAGGGGCTTCCCCCAGGTCCCTGTTTTTGATCACGAAGTCCTCTGTTCCCAAAGGTCCCCTGCCCTGTCTATGACTCTAGTTCATATACTATTCAATTCACCCATTGAAAGTGTACAGTTCAGTGGGTTTTGGTCTATTCCGAGTTGTGCAACCATCGTCACTATCAGTTTGCAAACATTTCTATCACAGGATGTGGAGAAAAGAGAACCCTCATGCACTGTCGGTGAGAATGTAAATCAGCGCACCCACTGTGGAAAACGGTAGTGAGGTTTTCACGAGAAATTAAAAATAGAACTATCATGTGGTCCAGTGATCCCACTCCTGGATCTACATCCAAAGGAAATGACACCTTTTCCCAGAAGAAATAGCTGCACTCCTATTTCAAAGCAGCATTATTCACAATAGCCCAGGTATGAAAACAACCAAAGTGTTCCTTGATGGATGAAGAGATAAGGAAAATGGGATACGTATTTTTTCCCCACTATATAGGGGATGGAATATGACTCAGCCTTTAAAAAGAATGAAATTCTGTCATTTGCAACAACATGGATGAACATGGAGGGCATTGTTCTACGTGAAATAAACTAGACAGAGAAAGAAAAATACTGCAATCACTTACTTTTTAAGAATTTTTGGCTGCTCAACGCAGCATGCATGTGGGGTCTTTGTTCCCTGACCAGAGATGGAACCACGTCCCCTGTGGTGGAAGCACGGAGTCTCCACCATTGGTCCCCCGCGGGAGTCCTGCATTCACTTATATGTGGAATCCAAAGGAAAAAAGTAGAACTCATAGAAACGGAGAGGAGAACAGAAGTTTCCAGACGCTGGGGGTGAGATAAATAGGGAGATCTTGGTAAAGAGTATAAGCTTTCAGGCAGAAGATGAATAGATAGATCTGAGGATTTAATGTATAACATGGTGATTACTGCTAATAACATTATATTGTATGACTGAAACTGACCAAGAGGGTAGAATTGAAGTGTTCTCACCAAAAAAGAAAAAAAAAAAAGTAAATATGAGAGGTGATGGAGGTATTAATGAACTAGACGGAGGGTGTCATTTTTCAGTGTATACATTATCACATGGCACACTTAAAAGATCTTATAATTTTGTCAGTTATACCTTGATAAAAAAGCTGGGTGGAAAAAAAAGAGAACATTTCCATTACCCCAGAAAGAAACCCCAAGCTCATTAGCAGTCATTCCATATTTCCCCTCCCACCAACCCCTGACAACTGCTAATCTGTCTGTCTCCAGGGATTTCCTGTTCTAGATATTTCGTATTAATGGAAGCACTCCTACAAATGGAATGGTACAACATGAGGCCTTTTGTATCTGGCCTCTTTCACTTAGCATAGTGTTTTTAAGTTTCACCCACATTGTAACATGTGTCTGTACTTCATTCCTTTTTGTTCTGTTGTGCTTAGTTGTGTCCGACTCTTTTGTGACCCCGTGGACTGTAGCCCACCAGGCTCCTTTGTCCATGGGATTT
The DNA here is from genome assembly GCA_935064755.1 of Tragelaphus eurycerus. NCBI lineage: Eukaryota > Metazoa > Chordata > Mammalia > Artiodactyla > Bovidae > Tragelaphus > Tragelaphus eurycerus. The sequence continues at coordinate 3,141,861 of CAKXYN010000058.1, read as the reverse complement.
CCCAGGCAAGAATACTGGAGTGGGTTTCCATTTCCTACTCCAGGGATCTTCTCAAGCCAGGGATCAAACCCGCATCTCTTGTGTCTCCTGCATTGGCAAGGGGATTCTTTACCACTGTGACACTTAGGTCCAAATAAATGCCCCATGTATGGATATGCCACAATTTGTTTATTCAGTCATCAGTGGTTGGGCATCTGATTGGCTATTATGAAGAATGATGTCCTGAACTTTCATGTACAACATTTCTGTGGACATATACTTTCATATCTCTTGGGTAGAAACCTAGGAGTGGTATTTCTGGGCCATAAGCTAACTCTATGTATAAGAAGTCTTTTAAACTCAACTTCCCAGATGTCTGGGGTCCAACATACTTGTCACTTTGCTGTCCAATCTCTATATGGGCATTTCCAGAGACCAGGCTAGAAACACACACACACACACACCCCTCTTGTGAGCCTGGCTCCATCAGCCTCCTCTGGTTCCACTCTTCTTTCCCAGCTTCTGTGAGTTTGGGTCAGGCCTCTGGAACCCCGAGATTTCTTAGTGTTAGCTGAGGCTCAAGCTCCAGAATAGAGAGAAGTAGCCAAAACAGCTCAAGAAGATCCAGTGAAATCTGGCTAACTCTATTAGTGATGAATGTTCATCATATGTTTCCAATGTTGTCTCTTCTGAGCACAGGGTAGGGCTATTCTTTCCTGCCCTCTCTTGGTTGGGTGGGACCACGTGATTTATTCTGGCCAATGAGAAGTGAACAGAAATGCTGTGTCATTTCTGAGCCAGAGTATTGAATGGCTGGCGCAAGGCCCTCCAGAGAGTTCCTATCCTCTGCTATGGTGTCCTGACACATTCCAGGCAGTGGCTGCTTCATCACCTGGGTCATGGAGTGAAGGCACATGGGAAAGAATCCCCAGTGGATCTGTGATGGATACATCCTAGGAGTGAGAAATTAATTTTGTATTCTTTAGGCACCCTGGTTCAGTTCAGTTCAGTTCAGTCACTCAGTCATGTCCAACTCTTTGCAACACCATAGACTGCAGCATGCCAGGCCTCTCTGTCCATCACCAACTCCCAGAGCTTGCTGAAACTCATGTCTATTAAGTCAATGATGCTATCCAACCATCTCATCCTCTGTTGCCACTTCTCCTCCTGCCTTCAATCGTTCCCAGAATCAGGGTCTTCTCCAGTGAGTCAGTTCTTCACATCAGATGGCCCAAGTATTGGAGCTTCAGCTTCAGCATCAGTCCTTCCAGTGCATATTCAGGACTGATTTCCTTTAGGAATGACTGGTTTGATCTCCTTGCAGTCCAAGGGACTCTCAAGAGTCTTCAACACCACAGTTCACTGGAAAAACCATAGCTTTGACTAGATGGACCTTTGTTGGCAAAGTAATGTCTTTCCTTTTTAATATGCTGTCTAGGTTGGTCATAACTTTTCTTTCAAGGAGCAACTGTCTCTAAGTTTCACGGCTGCAGTCACCATCTGCAGTGATTTTGGAGCCCAAGAAAATAAAGTCTGTCACTGTTTCCATTGTTTCCCCATCTATTGCCATGAAGTGATGGGACTCAATGTCATGATCTTCGCTTTCTGAATGTTGAGTTTTAAGTCAGCTTTTTCACTCTCCTCTTTCATTTTCATCAAGAGGCTCTTTAGTTCTTCACTTTCGACCATAAGGGTGGTGTCATCTGCATAATCTAAATTTTATGCACCCTGGTTAGCATAATCTAAATTTTCCTGACTGATACACTAACCAATCTATCTCATGTACCTAGGTCCAACCAAGGGCTCTCTATTCATTTGATAGGGTTGCAACAGCCAGGGACCACACACTGGGTAGTTTAAACAACAGAAATGGACTATCTCTGTTCTGGAGGCTAGAAGTCCAAGATCAAGATGCTACAGCCTTGATTCCTTCTGAGGGCAGTAAGGGAGAATCTGTTCTATGCCTCTCTCCCAGCTTGTCAAAGTCTCAAGGGTTCCTTGGTTTTCAGGTGATGTTCTCCCTGTGTCTCCCCATCATCTTTCCTCTATGTGTGTCTGTGCTCAAGTTCCGCCCCCTCCCCCTTTTTAAGGACACCGGTCACATAACAGATTAGGACCCATCTGAATTATCTCCTTTCAACTTTATTGCTTCTTAGAGATCCCATCTCCAGATAAAGTCCCATTCTGATGTCCTGGAGATGAAGATTTCAATATATGGATTTGGGGGGATGCTGGCTTGAAACTCAACATTGAAAAAGCTAAGATCATGGAAGCCAGTCCAATCACTTCATAGCAAATATACGGGGGAAAGGGGGACGCAGTGACAGATTTTGTTTTCTTGGGCTCCAAATTTCTGTGGACAGAGATGGCAGCCATGAAATTAAAAGATGTTTGCTCCTTGGAAGGGAAGCTATGCCAAACCTAGACAGTGTATTAAAAAGCAGAGACATCACTTTGTCCACAAAGGTCCATATAGTCAAAGCTATGGTTTCTCAGTAGTCATGTATGGATGTGGGAGTTGGACCACAAAGAAGACTGAGTACAGAATTGATGCTTTTTAATCGTGGTGCTGGAGAAAACTCTTGAGAGCCCCTTGGACTGCAGGGAGATGAAACCAGTAAATCTTCAAGGAAATCAACCCTGAATATTCATTGGAAGGGCTGACACTGAAGCTGAAACTCCAATACTTTGGTCACCTGATGCGAAGAGCCAACTCATTAGAAAAGACCCTGAAGCTGGGGAAGATAGAAGGCAAAAGGAGAAGGGGGCGGTAGAGGATGAGATGGTCAGATAGCATCAGTGACTTAATGGACACGAATCTGAACAAACTCCAGGAGACAGTGAAGGACAGGGGAGCCTGGCATATTGCAGTCCACAGGGTCACAAAGAGTTGGACCCCGCTTAGCAACTGAACAACAATAAAAGTCATCCCATTACAGACTCCATTTCAACTCCAAGGTGCCAGGGGTCCCAGCCTTCCCAGCATCAGTGAGAGAAGGGAGCTGGGTGATCAGGGGACTCTTTCCAGGTCCACAGAGGACTTCTTTCCTGAGGATCAAGTGCTGTCCAGAGGAATGCAGCCTAGCAAGGAAACTTCAACAAATCCACTTCCCAGGGAGATAGTATAAGTTGGTAGTTAAGCTTCTGAATACAAAAACCAGCTCCATCTCTTAGCAACTGTGTCACTTAACCCTCTCTTTGAGCTTCAGTTATCTTTTCTATGAAATGGGATAATGATAATAATAATAATATACATCCTCTATGGAGCTATTCTGAGAGTTCAAAGAGAGAATATGTATGCATCAGCACAAGACACGATATATGGAAATTCTTTCCAAAAATTGTCATTGTTACTGCTGCTGGTGATGCTTAAGGGAAAGATGATGTTATGTGGCTTCCAAATGGGGGTCTCAAGATTCCTAGAGCATAAGGGACATCTCAGGTATCTTTGCTTTACCCCCAGAGCTTGATCTCACTAGACAAACATTACTGAGATCCTACTATGGGCCAAAAGCTCTTCTACACAAGGTTTCTCCAGGGTTGGAACTTATATTTGAGCAAAAAGAGACAGATGATAAACAAGCGAAGCAGCTGAGGTCAGTATGATCAAAAGGCAAGGAAGGGGGCTTCCCTGGTGGCTCAGTGATAAAGAATCTGCCTGCCAATGCAGGAGACACAGGTTTCACCCCTGGTCTGGGAAGGTCCCACATGCCATGGAGCAACTAAGCCCATGCACCATAGCTATTGAATCTGTGCTCTAAAGCCCAGAAGCTACAACTACTGAGCTCACACACTGCAACTACTGAAGCCCGAGCTCCCTAGAGCCCACCCATGCTCTGGAATGAAAGAAGCTACCACAATGAGAAGCCTGCATATTGCAACCAGAGAGTAGCCCCTGCTTGCCACAACTAGAGAAAAGCTGCACATCAACAAAGACCCACACAGCTATAAATAAATAAATAAATAAATTCTTAAAAAAAAAGGCATGGAGAGGACTTCCCTGGAAGTCTAGTGATTAAGACTCCATGCTCCCAATATGGGAGTATAGGTTCGATCCCTGGTCAGGGAACCAAGATCATGCATACTGCACAGTGCTGCCAAAAGATTTTTAAAAAGAAAAAAGGGCAAGAAAACGGGGCAATTGGAGTGGGGAAACTGGTTTAGACAGTACTTTCAGACAATCTGAAGAGGCAATATTTGAGAACAGACTTATTCAACCACACAGAGTAAAGAGCTCCAAGGCAGGAATCTATGAAGAGTTTGAGTTGCAGAAGAAATGCTAGTGGAATTGGAGGAGCAAGTGAGCATGGAGTGGGGGGCAATTATGGTGGAGATGTCTGCAGGGTATAAACCGGGGCTTAATTTTCAGCTTAATGTGTTCCCCAGGATCTGGAGGAGGCAGAGATGTCAGAGGCTTGGAGGTGAAGGCAGAGGGAGGTGGGCCCTGGGAGCACCTTGGATAGCACTCTCGCTGTCCATGGTGCTGACATTCTGAGCCGTTGTTCTCCAAAAGGGAGACATCATTGATTCAATAATGGAGATACAGGAGACCAAGTTCCTACCCTCGAGATGCTGAAGTTCCAGGTGTAAATAGTCAAAATGTCAATAATGACCTAGTTATTATCCTAGTAACAACCATTATTCACTGAGAGTCTCCTATTGGCTTAGCTTGTGAACTTAGGAACTTATAAAGTAAAAGTGTTAGTCACTCAGTCGTGTCTGACTCTTTGTGACTCCATGGACTGTAGCCTGCCAGGCTCCTCTGTCCATGGAATTTTCCAGGCAAGAATACTGGAGTGGGTTGCTGTTGCCATTCTCTTCTCCTAGGAACTTATGATAGGCAAAATAATTTCTATTCCCTCCAAAAATTTAATTCGTGTAACCTTTGAATGTGTCACCTTACATAGAAAAGAGGCTTTAACCCATGCATCTATGGTCAATTAATCTACAACAAAGGAGGCAAGAATATACAAAGGAGAAAAGACAATCTCTTCAATACAAGGTGCTGGGAAAACTGGACAGTTACCTGTAAAAGAATGAAATTAGAAAATTCTCTAATACCATACACAAAAGGAAAATCAGAATGGATTAAAGACCTAAATATGAGAATGGATCCTATAAAACTCCTAGAGGAAAACATAGGGAGGACACTCTTAGAAACCACAGAAAGATCTTTTTAGATTTGTCTCCTAGGATAATGGAAATACAAACAGAAAATAAACAAGTGGGGGCTTCCCTGGTGAGGCAGTGGATAAGAATCCACCTGAAATTCAGGGTACACAAGTTCAATCTCTGGTCCAGGAAGATTTCAACTAAGCCCACGAGCCACCACTACTGACGTCTGTGTGCCTAAGCCTGTGCTTCACAGCAAGAAGCCACAGCAATGAGCAGTCCATGCACCACAAAAAAGAGCAGCTCCTGCTCCACACAACTAGAGGAAAGCCTGTGCCAAAAGTCACGAAGACCCAGAGCACCATAAATAAATTCTTAAAAAGAATACATTTTAAACAAATGGGATGATCCCCTGGAGAAGGAAATGGCCACACACTCCAGTATTCTTGCCTGGAACATCCCATGGACAGAGGAGCCTGGCAGGCTACAGTCCACGGGGTCCTAACACTTTCACTTCACACATGCCCAGGATCAACTAAGCCCATGTGCCACAACTAGTAAAGTCTGTGCACTGCAACTAGAGTCTGTGTGCCACAGCAAAAGATCTCCCATGACACAACGAAGATTCCGCATGCCACAATGACAACCTGACACAGCCAGATAAATAGCGAGTCAATAAAAACACTCACCCTCACTTTATTAAAAAAAACCCAGATAACCAACAAGGACATGCTGTATAGCACAGGGAACTATCCTCAGTATTTTATAACAGTCTGTAAGGGAAAAGATGGAGAAGGCAATGGCACCCCACTTGAGTACTCTTGCCTGGAAAATCCCATGGGCTGAGGAGCCTGGTAGGCTGCAGTCCATGGGGTTGCAAAGAGTCGGACACGACTGAGCGACTTCACTTTCACTTTTCATTTTCATGCATTGGAGAAGGAAGTGGCAACCCACTCCAGTGTTCTTGCCTGGAGAATCCCAGGGACAGGGGAGCCTGGTGGGCTGCCATCTATGGGGTCGCACAGAGTCGGACATGACTGAAGCAACTTAGCAGCAAGGGAAAAGAATCTGAAAATGAATGTATGGCTTATATATAACTGAATCACTCTGCTGTGTGCCGGAAACTAACACAACATTGTAAACCAACTATACTTCAATTAAAAAGAAAAAAAAATTAAAAACATATACATATAAGATTTTATTTACCTTTTATGGCCATATTACATGGCACGTGGGATCTTAGCTCCTCACCCAGGGATCGAACCCATGCTCCCTGCACTGGAAGCATGGGGTCTTAAAGACTGGATGGACAGGGAAATCTCCTATGCTATGTATATTTTATAATAAAACATACACACACAACTAAACAAACAAACAAAAAATCATCCAGGGTTCCCTGCTGCCCCCAAGATAGTCTTGTGAATGAGCCCAGCCACTGTCACAGCCCCGCTCTGGCTCCGGGGAGGGGAGGCAGTGATGGGGAGCCCCAACAGGCCAGCAGCACACAGTAGAGGAAACTGGCTGCGAGCCTCTGAGAGTAAAGTTCTTGAGCCCCGTTCATGCGTGCATGTATGGGACATCCTCTAGGGACCACACACAATAGGAACACATAGAAAACATGGAGCTTCTGCACACAGTAGGACTAGTCAAGGGGCAAAGGCTGTGGGAACCTAGTATGAAGAATGAGGGGTGCCAGAATGGGCATCCGTGATCCCCAGAGAGGCACACAGCATCTGCAGGCTGTGTGGTCCAGAGCCTGCACTGAGTGGGACTACAGGCCACTCCCACTGGGAGTGGGGGATGTTCAGCTCAAGGCTGGGAGCACTGGTCACTATGACAAGCTCAAGGCTGTTTTCAGCACCAGCCTCCACCATCCTGAGCATGGAAGGCGGAGTGAGGTGCCCCCTGAACCCAAAGATGACATAAGGTCACTTCCAAGAGGGGAAGGTTTATTGGTGTGACTGATCGAGGGTCATCAGTGCAGTGCTGCCCCTCCCCCACGCCAGGGAGGGGGACAGGCCAGTCCAGTGTGTGGGCCCTGGGGGTCAAGGGGGACCCAAGGGATCACAGGCATAGCAGCAGGCAGAGGGGGAATGAGCCACCCCCACAGGGCTCACCCCTTGTCTAGCCCAAGGCAGGGACCCCTTTGGAGGTCCTCAGGTATCTGCAGCAGGGCTGGAGGGTTCCTGCGGCAGCCAGCGCCGGTGCCGGAGGACTGACTTCTCCTCCTCCTGTGGGGACAAGGGGTGGCCCCCCACGCCCTGCATGTGTCATCACACAGCCCAGGCCGGGGGGCACGTCAGCAGAGTCTCCCCACTGCGCGGGCGGGGGGAGGGGGGCCCTGGGCCACCCTTCTCTCACCATCTCCAAGGCAGTGCTGGGGCTTGCGCCCTCCGGCGAGCCCCCTTCATCCCGTGAGCACTCGGGGCCCGCGTCCTCCTCGTATTCAGTCAGGCAGTCCGACTCCTCCCCTGGAATGGCGTGGGTGAAGTTGACGCGGCTCAGGACTGGTCTGACCTCTCCGGCCACGTACACCATCCCCACCCTCCTAGGGTGGCCCTCGGTTTCTCACCATCAGCGCAGCCGTCGGAAACCGAAACGTAGCTCGTGGTGGGCGGCTCGATCCGGGACACTATCTCCGCCAAGTCGGTGAAGCCGGAGCTGGGGAAGGCGAGCACCTGCCGGGTAATGTGGATGAGGCTCTCGGAGGTCATGTGAGGTGTGTGTGTTTGCGAGGGGCGGGGGGGGGGGGGGTGTCCAGAGGTAACTGGGGTTGCGGGGGAATCTGCTGTCAGAGGGGCCCTGCCGATGGAGGAGGGTGCAAGCTTACGTCTGCACGGCGGCTCTCGTTCAGGTCGGCAGACCGCCGGTCCGTGAGCATCTTTTCAATGATGTCGCCCCGGCTCCAGCCCCCGAAGACGGTCGATCCATACTGGTAGCCCACATCCTGCAGGAAATGAAGGGGGCTTGGGGCCATGTGTGCAACCCCCAGAATGTTCCTCTCTGCTTATCCCCACCATGCCTGCCCCTCCCCTGGCCCGTCTGAAGCCTGCTGCTCTGTAGGAGCTGGCATTTGAGACTACATAAAGTTCAGAGTTGGGTGTACTTAGCACGCTCACCCCCATGTCCTGTGATCCTGTGCCCCTGCCAAATATTGCTAATCTGTCTTAGCACATTTCTTTTCCCACTCAGCCCCACGGAGTGTGTCAAAGGACACAAGTGACAGTGTGCAAGCTTATTTCAAGCTCTACAAATAAGTGTTAGTCGTTCAGTCATGTTCGACTGTTTGTGACCCCATGGACGGTAGCCCACCAGTCCCCACTGTCCATGAAATTCTCCAGGCAAGAATACTGGAGTGGGTAGTCATTCCCTTCTCCAGGGGATCTTCCTGATCCAGGGATGGAACCTGGCTCTCTGGCACTGTGGGCAGATTCTTTACCATCTGAGCCACCAGGGAAGCCCTTGCCAATATATGCTATACCCCTAAATATCACCATCTCCCAGGCCCACTACAGACATCACTAATCCATCATGGCTTGCCTTCCCAGTGAGCCTGGAAAGGGCATCAGACATTTTTTACTCAGCGCACTGGACAGGCAGCTACTGATGCTTTCTTTTTCTCTTTTTGGCCGCACTATGAGGCAGGCAGGATCATAGTTCCCCAGCCAGGAATTGAACCCACGCCCCCTGGAAGCGGAAGCTCGGAATCTTAACCGCTGGACCAGGGAAGTCCCCAGCTACTGATCATTTTCTCTTGGCATGCACTAAGATCCATTTTTCTGGACCAGTGGCACATTACACACTGCTGCATTCAGTGCATCACAAACCTGTGGCAGACATTACTAACTGACCGTGGTGTTTATTCCCACTAACACAGAAATGGCGTTAGAAATCTCTACACTGTGCTTCAGGCCGCGCAACCTGCCTGGTAGTTCATACACAGCGCATGTGCAGCCACGCCCCCTTGTGACACTCATTGTAGACATCGCTAATTGATTACCGTTCTATTCCCCCCAGATCCCAAATAGAGCCCTAGACTATTTCCCCTTCTGTGGTTTTGGGTTTTCAGAAGTAAAGGTCTACCGGCCCACCACACTGTCCCCAGGTGGCTCCCACCAACTCACATAGATCTGGTCGAACTTCCCGAAGTCCATGGTCTTGAAGCAGTCGATGGGTGGGCGCAGGTACTCACAGTAGGAGCTGGACTTCACAACCTCCAGCTGTCGCACGCAGGACACGTAGGCCAGGCGAGACTGGATCTCTGCCATATCTGGAACCTTGATCTTGTCTGCCCAGGGGTTCAGCCGCTTCCACAGAAGCCACCAGCCAGACAGGCTGTCTCCATATGTGCTAAGGTCTGTCTCGTCCTGGCTCCCCACGTCGATGGCAATGACTGTCTTGGCACCCATGCTGCGGGCGATGTCCGCTGTGGGGCCAGGGAGTCAGCTGGGGGCTCCCCACCAGTACCGGGGCGGGGAAGATCAACCCAGTCCCCAAAACACCATCACTCACATGGTCATGCAAAAAAACCATGTGAACGACATGCAGGCATGCAAAGTGGTATGTGTGGATGGATGTAGACGCTGATGATGTGTGGGAAGTGGGCTTGGGTGTTGGAGCTTTGGGGTTTGGGGAACCAGGGCCAAGGGAATGGAGAAGATGGAGCACAGGGACAAAATCACTGTGGAAAGAGACACGAAGTCAGATGCATGGGGAACGGAGACATGGAAGGAGAGTGACACAGAGAGTATAGTAAGGACATCCGGAAAGAAAGGTGAAGGGATCAGAGTCACGGAAACAGACAGAGGGTCCGAGATGCAGGGAGACAGGGGTGGAAAGAAACTGACAGGAGATGCGGGAATAAAGACACCCAGAGAGGGACTTCCCTGTTGGTCCAGTGGTTAAGAATCCACCTTCCAATGCAAGGGACATGAGTTCGATCCCTGGTTAGGAAACTAAGATCCCACATGCTGCAGGGCAACTCAGCCCTTGTGCCACAAGTGAAGAAGCCCCATTGCACTGCAACTAGAGAAAGTCTAAATACCTCACCAAAGAGCCCACATACCACAATGAAGACCCAGAGCGGCTAAAAACAAAAAAAGACACCAGGAGACAGAGCCAAGGGAAGAGAAACACAGGGGACCAGAGACAGCAACAGAGACAGGTGGGAGAAAGAGACAGAGATCAGTGGCCAGAGATATGGAAGGAAAGAGAATCCAGGTAGAATAAGAGACCTCAAGGCTGAGGCAAGAAACAGAGAGCAAAGAGCTGGTTCAAGGAGATTCAGGGGAGCAGGATGGATAGGGTAAGGGGTGGAGTGATGGCACAGTGTGTGTGGGGTGCTGTGGTCACAGTCTGTGTGCCCCACTGAGGGTCCCTGTGTGTGGGGGGGTGCCTATGGACAGGTCCTATCCCCAAAGACACCTGAGTCTCCATCAGGCTGCCTGTGTCCCTCACAAGTTTTTGTGTGTGTGCGCGTGCCGTATGCACCCTTATCAGATATGTGCAACTCTTGTCTGTATGTTTGTGAATACACCCACCTCTGGGTGGGGTATACCTCTGTACACACACCCAGTACTGTTTGTATTCCTTTCACATGGCCCTAGATCAACGTCTGTGTATGTTTCCTTGTGCGTCCAAGCATGCCTGTCCACCAGAGTTTGTACACACCTGCTCACGTGAATGTGGTTGTGTGAGTGCATGTATCTATATGGGTTGCCTGTGCTGGAGTTGGCAAACCGTAAAAGGCCAGAGAAAAAATTATTTTGGCTTTTTAGGCTGCGTGGTCTCTGATGCAATTATTTGACTCTGCTGCACAGACATAGCCACAGACATACGGTAAATGACTGGGAGTGGCTGTGTGCCAATAAAACTTTATTTATAAAATCAGGCAGGGGGCTGAACTTGGTGTGCAAGCGAACTGTGTGGATCCCTGGCTTATGGGACCTCAAGCGTCTGTGTAGCCAGCATAGGTGTCTACTTGTGTTTGCACGCTTCTGTGTGTATGGAATTTTAAGTTGCAAATGCCCCTGCCTCTTGTCTGCATGCTTCAAGTCAGCAGGTGTGAGAGAAAGCTGGTGGTGGAGGTACCCCACCCATCTGTGTGTGTACGTGCATGTCCAACACAGCACACGCGTGCATCCTACACATGCACATACCGGCTGTGAGCTCGCCCGTGTGTCCACGCAGGGGGACGAGCAGGTGGCTACTTGCCTGGCAGGTTGTTGATGTAGCCGCCGTCCATGAGGAGGTGCCCGTCCTTAGGGTCACATAGCGGTGGCAGGTAGCCCGAGAGAGTCATGCTGGCACGCACGTATCGCCACAGGGAGCCTGCCCAGCGGGACACACAGACACAGACACACACAGGCACACTCAGACGCACTCAGAGGCCTGGCCAGCCCCGTGGGCTCGCTGACCTGGCACGTTGTTGACGAAGCACCCATCCACCAGCAGGTGCCCGTCCCTGGGGTCGCAGAGCGGGGGCAGGTAGGGGCAGTAGGAGGCACTGGCCCGGACGTAGCGCCACACGCAGCCTGCAGGGACGGGGGTGAGGGGGTGAGGCGCCCGACAAGTCTCCCGACCCCCCACCCTCCCCAGGACAGACATACCTGGGGCCCTCTGGGGCATTAGTGGGTGACGGTTAGTGCTCAGCAATCAGGCCAGGAGGGATGGTCACTCATGTTAACAACTTGGCTGCCTCCCCAGCACCCACTCCCCAAACAGCCCCAGTGGTTGTGGTTGGGCCGCCTGGGGGGCACGCACCATCTTTGTGGACACGCATGGCCGAGGAGGTGATGTCCGTGGTCACGTTGAAGTATGGCAGCCACAGGTCCTGCAGGAACAGGGACCGCGATCCAGAAGGACTGGGGACACCTATGGGGAGGGGGTGGGGGTGGGGCGGGCATGGGGGAAGTATGCACCTCAATCTGCTTGTCCTGGAAGACACGGTGGATGCTGCGGTTGAAGGCTGACCCCGTGAACATGGAGGTGACGGGGTAGGTGAGGTCCAGTACGGGCTCCAGCACCGAAGTCATGCTCTAGGGGTGAGGGGCGAGCTGGGGTCAAACAGGAGTCACTTGGGGGTCACTGACTAGTAGGTCCTTAACGGTCTTGATTGTTCTAGCTGGGAGCTGGGGGCTAGGATCACTAGCCCGGAAGTCACAGGGGTCATCCAAGGTCCTGGAGGTATCTCTATATGCATCTGGATGGGCTTCACAGGATTAAGTCAGGGAGGGTCAGGAGAAGTCCAGAAGCCCCTCTGAGGTCAGGTTTTTCAGGGTGCTCCTGGGGTGGGGGGACCCTTCCCCCATCACCTCCCCACCCCCTCCTCATAACGCACACCTTAGCCCACTCCCGGGCCCGCTGTTTAGTGCGGCTGGCGCTCCGCTCCTCGGCGTACAGGGCCCCGATGAAGGAGCCGATGGACGTGCCACCCACCAGGTCAACGGGGACCCCCGCCTCCTCTAATGCCTTCAGCACCCCGATGTGTGAGCAGCCCCTGCACGGTGGAGGAGACTCAGTGACTTGCTGGGGATCCCCTAAGCCCCACCCCCAGGAATCTCCTCCAGTCTCCCCCACCAGCAAGGAACGCGGTGCTAGCCGAGTCCCTGTGGAATCCCGCTCAAGGAGTCAGTTCCACCCCTCAAGGCACCTGGTCCCGCCCTTGCCGGCACTGACCGCACCCCTCACCTGGCTCCGCCCCCGCCCAGCACCAGGGCGATGGTGTTGCCTGTGAGCACCCTCGCCAGGCGGGAGAAGTCGCTGTGCCGGTCTGCGCGCCTCGAGAAAACCTTCTCGTAGAGCTCGTGCTGGTATGAGGGGAGAGAGACAGGCGCATAAGGATGGGGGTGTAGGAGGCACCCTCTGGACGTCAACACACTGCCACGCCCCTCTGGCCTCTAAGCCATGCCCCTCCACTAGCCACGCCCCCGAAGGGTTCTGCCAGTGGACCTGCGCCCCACAGCACCCCTCACCAGCTTGGCCGGGCTGCGGCGTGAGAAGAGGCGGCGCGGACAGCGCAGATGCAGGTGTCCTGAGCACCAGCTGCGCATGTTGAGCCACTCCACAGTGCGCGTGGGGCCTGCGCCCTCCTCGCGGTGCAGCAGGACCAGCTGCTTGAGGGCGCGCACTGCCGTATTCTCCAGCATCTGCTCCAGCTGCATGGGGGGGTGGGAGTGAGGAGGACGGAAGTCACTCTCACCAGTGGTTTCCTCCCCGCCCCCACACGTGGCCCCCTGGGTTCCTGGTCACCTAGCCCCACTGGTGAAGGTGCACATGGCCCGGCACAGGCACCCAAGGGCCTGGGGCGGGATCCCAGGGATGGGGGTCACTGTGCCTGGTCTCCGAACCTGGCCAAGTGTGGGCTCCTGGTCGCCCAGGCCCACGATGAGGATGCAGTCGGCCTGACGCAGGCAGCGCACAGTCCACGGCGTCAGCGATGTGTCTGTTTGGTAGAGCACGATGCGGTGTGTGTCCTCCTGCTGGGCCAGCCACCCTGACAGCCGGAATTCTTGGATGCTAGGGTGGGAGTGGGGAGGGTCATCTTGGGCCTGGTCAGGGGTCCCTGCCCTCAGAGACCATGTAGATCCACTGCTGTGGGGATGTGGATGTGGACATTCACGGCCTAGACACGACTGCGTCCTCTAGAGACCAGTTCACCCCACTGTTTCCCCAGCGGCCAAAAGGATGGGGGCCCATGCTCCTTGTTTCACAGCTTAGAGCTCAAATGAGACTGAAGGAATGCTACGTTCTGAGCTCATCCCTGTGCTCCCTGTCCCCATACCCCCAACACACACCTGTCCAGTGCAGAGGCCCCCAGGCGGGCCCGGATGATGTCACTGTTGAGGAGGAGCGTGGGGCCTGGAGATGGATGAGTGAAGAACGGTGTTTAGGAACCTGGGCCAATAGAGGTGGGGCCTCTCCCATGAGAGAATACCACCTACTTGGCTTACAGGGCTTTGTTCCAGTTCCACCCCCACCCTGACCCACCAAGGCATCTCCATTCCTTGACCAATGCCCCACCCACACGAGCCTTGCCCCACCAAAGGCCTGCCCTTGCCCACGACTGACCAATGGCTTGCAGAGCGTGCTGCAGCTCCAGCATGAAGGCCACCATGGGCACCTCGGCACACACGGGCAGCACTGCCACTGTTGACAGGTTGCTGGCAGGGTTAGTGAGCTCCGAGTGAGGGGGGACACCTAGTCCTGAGCCTGCTGAGACCCCAAAGGATGGTATTTGCTGTGCGGTCCTGTGTTTGGAAAGGTCAGCTCTCCCCCACCTTCTCAGAAATCCCTCCTCTTTGTCCCTCAGCTGAGGCTTAGTGACGTCATACTGAAGGTCATGGTCTCAATCTTAGCCCCACAGCCTCAACCACTGTCCTTGATAAGATGTGGTTATCTGACCCTCAGTTTTGGCCCAGTCTCCTCAGGGGGATCCATTACACAACTGTATAACCCTTTCTGTTTTCCACTCTGCCGATGTGGACTTGATCTGTGCCCCTACCCATTCTCGCCTGGGTGGGGCCGGGGTGGGGGTGGGGGTGTCTCTGTCCACTAAGAGGTCTTAAACACAGAACTAGACTGAAATAAAGATGTTTCTGACCCACCTATTGCATCTCAGCTTCTCTGCTTAGACTAAAACATCAACCCCCATCTCTTGATCAGACCTCTCACTGCCTCTTCTCCTCCACCAATTCCTTTAACAGTCTTGTTGTTCAGTTGCTAAGTCATGTCCAATTCTTTGGGACCCCCCAAAACTGCAGCATGCCAGGCTTTCCTGTCTTTCACTATCTCCCAGAGTTTGCTCAGATTATAACAATCTAAAAAAGTTCAAATGCCTTTCTGGTTCCTACAAGGCTTGCCCTGGCCCAGTCCTCCCCCTCACTCACTTTCCCCCTTGAAGTGTTTCAACACCACCAAACCCTGTCGGAGTCGTGTCAGCATCTGGTCCCATCTATCAAGTCTCTGCTCATTGTCCTCAGAAAAGCCTGCCTCCTTAGGTTAGTCACGCCCCATCAAGAATCTCTTTTGTTTTCTACACAGTACCTTAACTGACATTGTACTCTTTCTTTGTATTTTAAAAACTGTTATCTTGCAAGCCAAGCCATAAACCCTTCTAGGGGCTTTGTCTGTCTTGTTCTTTCCCACCACCCTGCACCCTGCAGGATGCCCAGCACACACTAGATGCTCACTAGAAACTGGGTCTTTGTAGCATCACAGAGAGGTTCTCAGGGGTCTGAAATTTTTAAAGCCCCTGCCCCCATAGCTGCCCCAGAATCACATCAAGAGTGGTCCTGCCAGCAGAGTGGGAGTGAAAGTGTATTTGGGCGCACAGTGTAGGACTAGGGTGAAAGTCTGTCAGGGAAGACCCTGGGCGTAGGGATGGTTCCTTGCCACGACTCACCCTCGTCCCACCCCAGAGATCCAGGTGTCAGGGATGACTGGGCAGAAGCCCCCAGGGGATAAAGGAAAGTAGAGGTTGCCTAGGCCAGTCCAGGGTCAGGTCACCATAACCGAAAATCTTGGACCCATATTTCTGCACGCCTCAAATCTGACCACTTCCCCGTGTGTCCTAGCTGGGAAACTTCACCTCCCAGTATGCCCTGGAAGGGAATGCACCTCCCAACATGCACTGAAACTGAGAAATACAACTCCCAGCATCCACCAGGACCAGGAACCACATCTCCCACCATGTTAGTAACCTATTGAAGTCACTTCCCAATATACCCTAGGCCCCAAACACCACCCCACAAACTACACTTCCCAGCACACGTTAGTCTAGGTCTTCCTTTCCTAGTAGGTGGACTCCATCCTCCAGCCAGCTCTGACACCCAGAACCAAGGTTGCCCCTAAGACCCCCACCTCTCGTCGTGACTGACGCTTTAGATTCCACTAACATCCATCCTAAAGGAGACCAATCCTGGGTTTTCATTGGAAGGACTGATGCTAAGGCTGAAACTCCAATACTTTGGCCACCTCATGCGAAGAGTTGACTCATTGGAGAAGACTCTGATGCTGGGAGGGATTGGGGGCAGGAGAAGGGGACGACAGAGGATGAGTTGGCTGGATGGCATCACCGACTCGATGCACATGAGTTTGGGTGAACTCCGGAAGTTGGTGATGGACAGGGAGGCCTGGCATGCTGCGATTCACGGGGTGGCAAAGAGTCGGACACAATTGAGCGACTGAACAGAACTGAACTGAACAAGCAGCCCTGGCTCCAGGACTCCGTTTCCCGGCATGCCCAGGAACCCGAACTTCATCCCCCAGCATGCACCAGAACTCGGATTGCCATTTCCTGCTTCAAGCTCCACCCAGAGCAGGTTATACGCCGGACTCCACCTCCCAGCATGCCCTGGGCTCAGGGCTCCCGCCCCCAGCACGTTCTCCGGCGTTGGACTATATCCCCCAGTATTCCCGGGCGCTTGCAGGCTCCCACCTGGGAAGGGTCCTCGCAGCTGCTGCAAATTCCCCAGAATCTTCTGACTCAGCAGGTGGATGAGTCGGGTCACAACCTGGGGCGTTGGAAGCCAGCGGTCCAGTTAGACTGCAGGAGCAACTCTGCGAGTACCACCTTTTCCTCCTTGACCAGGGCGCCTGGGTCTGTTACCTGGGCCCCACCCCACGAGCCCCGCCCCTCACTTGGAGGGTTCAGCTCCTCCCTAGGCTCCATCCGCACCCGAACCCCCTCCCTACCCATTAGGCCCCGCCCCCTCTAGGGCCACACCCCCACTCATCTGTCCCACCCCTATTAGGAGAACAGCCCCTAGCCCAACGAGCTGCACCTGCGGGTATCGACGTTTGATGTGGCCCAGGGTGCCCTCGGGAAGTTTGGCCAGCTCTGTGTCGCGCACCGCGTGCACCGTCGTGGCACGTGGCTGCCTTGTCAGCGCCTCCACCTAGGGGACAGCGTGCGTGACCAGGGCTGCATGAGCCAGGAGGCTGATAGGTAAGGGGAAGGCGGATTGTGGGTGTAGACAAAAGGCGGAACGAAGCCTCGCTATCCATCTCGGAGCTCGGGGAAAGAGAGGCCAGGAGAGGGTTCCACACCGGGTGAGGTCCCTCACTACGCTGATGAGGTTGCCGCCATCTCCCCGCCCCATGGAAAGCAGTTGGAGAAAGTGGAGTACAGGAGGTTAGAGGCGAGGGGTGGGGGGGTGCTGCGCGTTTAGTGCCCCATCCTGTTGCCCGGGATGAAATATATGTTGAGGGTGGGGGGAACCTGGACTGGGAGAGGTTAGAGGTCAGTGGGTGGGGCCACGCTCACCACTCCTATGAGATCCCCGCGGCCGTACTCGCCCACCAGCTCTTTTTTGCCGCTGCCCCTCTGAATGACACTACGCAGCCGCCCGTTGAGCACGATGTAGGTGCAGTCTGAACGGTCGCCCTGCCTGGGGTAGGGGTGCAGGTGTCAGAGTAGGCAGGTAGGCAGGACCTGAAGAAAGAGGTAGGGACGGGG
This sequence comes from Tragelaphus eurycerus, assembly GCA_935064755.1. Classification (NCBI taxonomy): domain Eukaryota; kingdom Metazoa; phylum Chordata; class Mammalia; order Artiodactyla; family Bovidae; genus Tragelaphus; species Tragelaphus eurycerus. The sequence continues at coordinate 3,124,313 of CAKXYN010000058.1, read as the reverse complement.
GCTGCACCTGTACAGTGCGCGTCCCGCCTCCACCGCCGTCCAGTCGATGGCGAAGTCCATCTGGCGCACGAAGGGCGACATCCTGGCGGCCACGGTTTGTGCGGCGCTCAGCACCACGCTGGGCTGTGCACGCATAATCCTGCAGGCAAAGGGCGGGGGCGCATGGGCCGGGGGTCGCCCAGGAACAGCCGATAGGGCGTGGGACAGGAAGGGCTCAAAAAGTGAAAACGGCTTTTCAAGTGCCGTTGAAAAGTGTGGAGGGTCAGAGGCATAGCCTCATGCAGGGCAGAATGGAGTTGGTTGGGGGACCCCCCTGAGTCACCCCAGCCCCAACATCGGGCCCAGGCTGTACTCGTAGAAGTTGGACTTGGAGATCCGCAGGAAGGTGCAGTCACGCTGGGCTCGAAGCGTGAAGATGAGGGGCTCGCCGGTGAGCACAGCCAACTGTCCCACTAGCTCGCCAGGCTGTACCACGAACAGGCACACGTCCTCCGCCTTGTCGATCATGCGCTGGTACACGTGCAGACTGCCCCACAGCACGAAGTGCAGGCTCACATCCTGTGGGGGAGGGGCCAGGAGATGGGCACCCGGGCGACACTCCACCCACAGCTCGGGTCTGTGTGCTCAGAAAAGGTTAAGGAAAGAAAATTTGGAGGTAGTGAAGGCCTTCCATAGCACTGAGCTGAGCAGCACATGTATTTATATTCCCATTCAGCACCCACAGCAGATACTGCTAATAGATCACCCATCTCAGCCCAGATTAAGAGGCAGGAATTCTTTTCAATAGGGCCAGCAAGAGGCTGGGAAGACCAGCTACACAGGAGCATGGCTGAGCTTAGGTCTTCTTTGCTTGTGCTGGGCAACTGTATAGCTACATGGAAAGGAACAAAGTTGGAGCCTCACCTTTCATCATGTCAAAATGGATCAAAGACATAAATGTGAGAGCTTAAACTATACAACTCTAAGGAGAAAACACAGGAGTCAATCATGGTCACCCTGGACCATGGACGCTATGGAATCTTGGATATGATACTAAAAGCCCAAGTGACAAAATAAAAAATGGATACACTGGACTTGATCAAAGTTAAAAACTTCTGAGCTTCAAAGGGCACTATCAACTGAAAAGACAGCCCACAGGCTAGGAGAAAATATCTGCAAATCATATATCTGCTAAGGGTCTGGTATTCAGAATATGTGAAGAATTTTTACAACTCTACACTGAAAAGACAAATAACTCAATTTTAAAAATGGGCAAAGGCTCCAAATAGACGTTTCTCCAAAGGATGTATGAATGGCTAGTGGTCCTATGAAGATGCTCAACATTACAAATCACCGCATGCTGTGTGCTAAGTCATGTCCTACTCTTTGCGACATATGGACTGTAGCCTGCCAAGCTCCTGTCCATGGGATTCTCTAGGCAAGAATACTGGAGTGGGTTGCCATGCCCTGCTCCAGGAGATCTTCCCAACCCAGAGACGGAACCCACATCTCTTATGTCTCCTGCATTGGCAGGCACTAGCGTCTATGGGGGGAAGGCAATGGCACCCCACCCCAGTATTTTTGCCTGGAAAATCCCATGGACGGAGGATCCTGGTAGGCTCCAGTCCATGGGGTCGATAAGAGTCGGACACTACTGAGCGACTTCACTTTCACTTTTCACTTTCATGCATTGGAGAAGGAAATGGCAACCCACTCCAGTGTTCTTGCCTGGAGAATCCCAGGGACAGGGGAGCCTGGTGAGCTTCTGTCTATGGGGTCGCACAGAGTCGGACGTGACTGAAGCGACTTAGCAGCAGCAGCAGCGTCTATGGGGTCACGCAGAGTCGGACACAACTGAAGTGATTTAGCAGCAGCAGCAGCAGCAGCGTGCCTGGGAAGCCCCATGAATCATTAGGGATATGCAAATCACTACAAGGAGATGCCACTAGGATGGCTAGAATCCAAAAGTGTCCAAGGTGTAGGCAACTGGGATCTTATACACTGCTGGTGGCAATGTAAAGTGGTGCGGCCACTGGGAAACAGTCCTCAAGGATTCAAAAATAGAGTTGCCATTGTGCTGTTGTGCGTGCATGCTCAGTCATGTCTGACTCTTTGCAACCCCATGGACTGTAACCACTAGGCTCCTCTGTCCCTGGGATTTCCCAGGCAAGAATACTGGAGTGGGTTGCCATTTCCTTCTCCAGAGTTGCCATATGACCCAGCAACTCAACTCCTAGGACACAGTGAAAACATAGTCACACAGACATGTGTACATAATGTTCATACCTGAATCATGTTATTATGCATACTGGCCAAAAGGTGGAAATAACTCAATGTCCATCAGCAGATAAACTGAGAAGCAAAATGTGGTTCATTCCTATGATGGAATAGTATTCAGCTGTAATGGAATAAGGCACCGACACACGCCACAACATGGGTGAAGCCTGAAAACATCATAGTACGGGAAAGAATCCCAGACACAAAGGGCCACATGTTGTTTGATTCCATTTATATGAAGTGTCCAGAACAGGCAAATCTATAGAAACATAAGATGAGTAGTTGCTTAGGGCTGAGGCTCGTTAGGAGGTAAGAGATCGATGGCTTTAGAGTGTGGTGTTTCTCTTTAAAGTGATGTTCTAAAATCGACAGTGGTTATGGTTGTACAACTCTGAGTATACTAAAAACCACTGAATTGTACTCAAGTGGGTGAACTGTATAATGTGTGAATTACATCTCTAAAATTATCACCAAAAAATAAAATAAAATCCCCTTTGGGGAGTTCTCTGGTGGTCTAGTGGTTAGCATTTGGCACTTTCACTACTGAAGCCAAGGTTCAATCCTTGGTCAGGGAACTGAGATCCCACAAGCCGACTGGTGCAAAAAAAAAAAAAAAAAAAAAAAAACCCTTTGTTCTCAATTCCTGTGTTCCGCTACAACCTTGTTGGTTTTGTTTTCCAGATGGGACAGCTCCACCACAGGACATCTGTACAAACTGTACCCTCTGCCTAGAATGTTCTTTCCTCCCCCTTGCACCTAGTTAATTTCTTTTTGTTCTTCCTCCTTCACTGGAGGTCACTTCCTCAGAGATACTGCTCTGCCTAAATCAGATGTTGTAGAACTGAGGACATCCCCTTTGTAGCACGAAGCCCATATGATTTAGCAACAATCTGTATCATCCTTTGAGTGAAAGGTCTATCTGTGAGCTTCTCAAGGGCAGGGGACCCCAGCTGGTGTTTGTTGGCCCTACAGCAAGCCTGCTAACTGCTGCTACAGCTGCTAAGTCACTTCATTCAATGTCCGACTCTGTGCGACCCCATAGACGGCAGCCCACCAGGCTCCCCCATCCCTGGGATTCTCCAGGCAAGAACACTGGGGTGGGTTGCCATTTCCTTCTCCAGTGCATGAAAGTGAAAAGTGAAAGTGAAGTTGCTCAGTCATGTCCGACTCCTAGCGACCCCATGGACTGCAGCCCACCAGGCTCCTCCATCCATGGGATTTGCCAGGCAAGAGTACTGGAGTGGGGTGCCATTGCGTTCTCCACAGCAAGCATGGGACACAGCAAATACCCCTCTCCCCTCTGGTTAGCCTGCCCAGCTGGACACCACTCTGTACCACCCTCTTAAATAAGGAACTGAAAACTGCCTAGAGACATAAAATGTTCTTCCTCATCCAGCACACAAACCTGTACGACACCCCACAAAGCCCTGATGAGCACCAAAACACTGCAAGGATCCTTGGGAAGGGTGGGGGACATACACACATGCTGGAACCTTCCAAGACAGAATTGCCAGACTGGGTTTGGGATACAATGGGAGTGACTAGTATTACGCTGCCATTCATCCTCAGATTGGAAACATGTCTGCCCCCCCCCCCACAACACTGCAGGACTTCTCAGAGCTTTGAATATGCTAATGAGTTCACTGGGCACTTCCAAGAAGGACTAAAACAGCCCGTGTTCCCCAAACCTGTTGCACTCAGACCCCTTGTGATAGGGGTGTTCCGTGAAATATACTCTGGGAAATGTTTGTGGAAAGCAGGGTTTCTCAATGTTGGCACTACTGACATGTTGGACTGGATAATTCTGTTGTGGGGGGCTGGCCTGTGCATTTTGCATCCCTGGCTGTCTAGCCATTAGGTGACAGTACCACCCTCCCAAGCCAATCAAAAATGTCACCCTGTGGGACTTCCCTGGTGGTCCGGTGGTTAAGAATCCGCTTTGCAATGCAGGGGACACGGGCTGGATCTCTGGTTGGGGAACTAAGATCCTACCTGCCGTGGAGCAACTGAGTCTGCACACCACAACTAGAGAGTCTGTGCATTGCAACAAAAGATCCCACATGACACAGGATGATCCTGTGTGCCACAACAAAGACCAGACACAGCCAGATAAATGAATAAGGAAATAAGATCTGATCTCAAAAACACTCAAGAAAAGCTTAAAAAAAGTCTCCACATGGCCAAATATCCCAGGGGGGTGGGCCAAACTGTCTCCCCCTCGCCCACTGTGCATGGTTTTAGGAGGGGCACAGCAGACCAGCTTTGTCCCTAACAAAGTCCTGAAGACCCTGAGGAGCCTTCAATGGTTGCACACCAGCCTGGTATGTTAGCAGGCTGGGCTGGGCTGGGCTGAGTTGACCCCAGCAGAGGTTCCCAGATAAGCAGGGCCCAGGGGCCCCTGCAAGGGCCATTGCGTGACCACACTTCCTCAGCCAGGCCTCGAACAATTGCCACCAAACGTACTCTGCAGGAAGGAGCCCATTCTGCATTGAGCAGCTCAAAGTGACAATACAATCAAACTGATCACGTGATATAACAAATCAACTAGAATATAATTAAAATAAAAACCACCATCGCCCAGCCAGCTAACAGCTGGGCCATCCCCCTCCTCCAAGCGCAGACCTCCCTCTCCTGAGCCTGGGGTGCTGCTGCGGCTTCAGCACTTAAGTCATGTCACCCTTACTGTCACCTCCTCACCCCTCTGTCAGCACGCCTCCCTCTGACTGGTCACCCTTGCACACACCCTAGCAGCTCAGAACTGAGTACTTCCTGCTTGGTCCTCACAACAGTTCGTGCAGGTAGTTATGAGCCACACACCCCCCGCCTCAATTCCATAGGTGGGAAAGATGAGAAGTTTCTATATGATTCACCCAAGGTCACCCAAGGGCTGCAACTCTGGTTCCCTCTCTAACCCTCCTCCCCTGTGCTCCCCAGCTGTGATGTCACAAAAGGGCCTCAGTTTCCCCATCTGGAGAATGGGCAGATTAGTGGGCTACGGTTTCCTCCACCTCCTGCGTGTCATCAAGAGACAATGAAATCCAGCTTGTGGGGCTCGTGGGGCTGGTTCCTGGCCTCTAGGCCAGATTCACACCCTCACCCATTTAGTGAGCCCCACCCACCCCCCCCATCCCAGCAGAGACCTAGGATAAGAAATAGAGCATCAGAATATGTTGTAGATTTCGAAGGTAAGAAAAATGGAGGTTGCAGAAATGGCCAAGGGCAGGGAAGAGAGATCTTGGGGTGGGGGTCCTGGTGTAAAAGGTTCAGGTTTGGAGGGGAAAGGTCAATAGGTCCACAGGACATGGGGAGGGAGGGCTGGGGGTCAGAATCATAGGATCCAAAGGTCAGGGGTTGGAAATCACAGACTGAGAGGTCTACATGTAAGGTGAAAAGGCAAGGATCAGAGATCAGAGAGGGGGAGAGAGAGGTCTCGGGTCAGAGCTGTAGGGTCAGAGGTCAAGAGTCAGACTCACCTGGTCCCCCTGGCGGGCGATGATGGTGCCAGCTTTGGCGTGATGTAGCAGAACTCGACTATTCAGAAGGGTGGGGTCCTGGGGAGGAAGGATAGGGGCTTGAGACTGCCCAGCTATGCCTACCACCCCCCTTACCTGGTCCCCTAGATGCCCTGGGCTGCCCACCTCAATCTGCATCAGCTTGGCGAGCTCCTGCTTTGCTGCCTCAAAGATGCTGCTTGTCTGGCGGCCCTGGTAGGGTCCGAAGGGGCAGCTGCCGGAGGCCGACTCATCCTCACAGTAGCTGTACTCACAGGCGCCTGCTGGCTGTTCCCGGGGCTCCTGACTGGGAGTCTGTGGGGCAGGGTCTATGACCTCCATGCTCCCCCTCCACCCCTTCCTCCTTGGGAGACTCCACCTGTGGCTAAGCCAGGGTTCCAGGAGGGGATTGGAGTCAGGAGGCAGGGGCAGAGGAAGAGGGCAAGGACTTACCCGAGCTGAGGCTGCCTGGAACCCCCTGAGGCCTCTTCTTGCAGGGACACAGAGATTCGGCCCCGTTCATATGCCATGTCGAAGTCTGAGCGGGGGCCACCCTGCAAGCCTGCGGTGGATGAGGAGCAATAAATGCAATAAAGATGAGAGTAACCACAGCGGAATCTAAGCAAACATTATCTACATAATGTTATCCCAGGCAGCAGCCAGAAAGACATGGACTAATCCATCGCCTCTCTCTCTCCCTTGCAACCATTCTCACTAAAGTGGGGAGAGCACCATCTCAACAAGGACCCACAGAAAAAAAAGACATGAGAAATGCTCCCAATATTCCTATTTTGTGGAAGAGAAAAATCAAGACTGGGAGGCAGGTGGACTTCCCTGGTGACCCAGTGGTTAAGAATCCTCCTGCCAACGCAGGGGACACTTGTACTATCCTGGTCCAGGAAGATCTCACATGCCTCCGGGTAACTAAGCCCATGCACCACTACCGAGTCTACTGAGTGCACACTCTAGAGCCCATGCTTTGCAATAAGAGATGCCACTGCATGAGAAGCCCATGCACCACAATTAAGAGTAGCCCCTTTGCACAGCAACGGAGACCCACTGCAGGCAAAAATAAGTAAATAAATGATATTTGATAGCCTCTCCCAGCTCCACCTGGTGCCCCAAACCTGAGATATCCACTGGCATGGAGATGCAGCGACTCAGCAAGGGGGCTGAGGAGGTTTCCAGGGATGTGGGCTTCACTGGGTCCCCTAGAGGAGACGTATATTTAGGCTCCGGCCCCTTGGAGCCCCCGGGTCTACAGCTAGGATCAGGGGGTGGGGAACTGAAGGGAGCTTGAGGAGGGGTCAGCTCAGAGTTCCTGGGGACTGGGGGACTAGGAAAAGCAATTCCAATGGGCCAGTGGGACTGAAGCCAGGGGTTCTGGGGGACCAGGCAGGAGGCAGACCTGGAGACCTAGTTGAAAGGGCTCTTGGGGGGCTGAGGGCTTCCGTGGTGGCTCAGATGGTAAAGAATCTGCCTACACTTTAGTTAGATCCCTGGGTCGGGAAGATCCCCTGGAGAAGGAAATGGTTACCCACTCCAGTATTCTTGCCTGGAGAATTCCATGGACAGAGGAGCCTGGTAGGCTATAGTCCATGAAGTCACAAGGAGTCAGACATGACTGAAGCGACCAGCACTTTCACTTTTGGGGGACTGGGCAGGTCAGGTGGGAGTCTCTGAGGAACTGAGACAGGCGCTGAGGGGCAGAGGCTGGGTCAACCTGAGCTCCTGGGGGCCAGGCAGCGGTCACCTTGGGTACCTCCAGTCCCGGGCAGTGGGGCCCCAGTGGGGTCAGACGGCCGGCCAGGGGTCTCCCTCAGCTCCTCTGAGGCTGCGGTGCTGACCATCCGCTTGGAGCCACGCACTGGGCTGGTGCGGGGTGGGAGGCCCGGGCTAGGGAAGAGGCGCAGTGGCTGGATCTCCTAGGGGCAGAGGGCATACTTGTGGCATGTCCGGGGAGGCAGGCCTCACTCACGCCTCCAGCCCCTGGTGCTCTGCAGGCAACTCACGTGGCTGAAGAGTTCATTGGTGAGTCCCAGGTAGTTGTGAAGTGCCAGGAAAGTGACCCGCTGCAGCCTCACCATGATGATCTTTGGGGGCGTGGTCGGCAGAGGAGGGGGCCAAGGAGAAAGAGGGTGAGCCCCGGGAGAAAGTGGGGACCTAGCACTCAGGGGTGGGGCCGTGGGTGGGGAGAAGGAGATAGAGCTAAGGCCAGAGGTCAAGATCAGAGCAGGAAGGGGCTGGGCAGGGCCACGGGAGGCAGGGAGAAACCCACAATCAGGTGGCAGAAGCCTGGGAAGATGGGGTGGAGGCGGCTCAGAGGAGGAGTTGGCGAGGTCTGGCTGCTCAGAGTTGATAAGCCCATCGTGAGCGCCTCTTGGCAGCTGGGTCCCAGTCCCCAGGAGCCTGTGATGGGCGGGGGGTCATGGAAGGAAGTGAACCGCCCACTCACCTGCACCGCCCACTCACCTGCACCACCCGCACCAGGCTCTCGGGGTACTTGGTGAATACGGCTGAGAAGGCCTCAACCGGCAGCCGCAGCACCGTGGAGTCTCGGGCTGCCCGGGCGGACACAGTACGCTGCGGGTGCTGGTGACCCTGGGGGCACAGGGGGCACAAGGAGAGTCAAGGTCAGGGTGGTGAGAGCCCCCTGCCTGCTTCCCCTGGCCCCTTCCCGATGCCATTCCTTGAGGGACCCCTGGAAACATCAGAGACCCATCAGAGATGGGGGCTCTTGGGGTGACCCTGTCCTACCCAGTCCGGTGGGTGTGGCCTCCTACTGTCCCCACACCCCTCTGTACTGGTGACTCACAGTGATGACATCCAGTATGCTTAGGAGGCTGTTGACACTGTCCCCAGGAACCACTTCCTTCACCACACACTCCTTCCCGTCCTGAGACACACAAAGTGGGGTGAGCACTGACCAGTGCTGCCCTTACCCTGCTGACCCGCATCCTGCCCCCTGACCAAGCCACTAGCCCTCATTCTCACGTAGCCTGGTGATTGTTGACATCCTGACCCCCATGAACCTTCCGACTAGCATCGCTAACTCTCCAGTGACTGTGCTGACCACCCCAGAAGCCCCTGGGCATCCGTTCCTGACTCCTGCCTGTACGTCTCATAAGGACCACCAACCTGGGGGAGTTCCCTGGTGGTCTAGTGGTTAGGATTTGGTGCTTTCACTGCCATGGCCTAGATTTGATCCCTGGTCAGGGAACTGAGATTCTGTAAGCCATGCAGCATGGCCCAAATTAAAAAGAAAAAAAAAGACCACTAACCCTGCTGACCAAAACCACTGTCTGTCCCGTGACCGTGGCACCCCTTCTTGTCCTACCGCCCACCTTGTTGCCCTGCAGAGCCCCCCCGGGTGGCGCACTCACAGGCCCCGGCAGACAGAGCTCCAGGAGTCCGTCCTGTACCACATAGATGCTTGCGTCCGGCTGGCCAGGTCGGAAGACATAGTCACCCTGACCGAGCCGCTGGAAGACCATGTGGCGGCAGAGCTCCAGGAAGAGCGGCTTCTCAAAGTGGCCCAGCACCCTGGACAGGGAAGGTGGGGAAATGGAGATATGAGGAAGTCAGGTCAGCCCCAGCTCTGCAACACCCCTGCCTGTACCCTGACACTGACCGGACATTCTTGAGCATGTAGAGCACCTCGGAGGGCAGGTGGGAGTTGGCCAGGTCGCCCTCGGTCAGGTCAGCCTCCAGCACAGCAGGTGGGGGCTCCTTCCGCTGCAGTGTGGGCGCCTCTTTCTGGATGCGCAGGATCCTGGTGGGAGGAGAGGGGGATGGGGGCAGTGCAGAGCAGGAAGAAGGATCAAGCAGACCTCAGATCCTCCTGCCCCCACAGAGCCCTTCCTGGGGTCCTTAGAGCAGGGGTCAGCAAACTCTGGCCCACTGGCCAAATCAGGCCAGCCACCTCCTTTTTGTCCATAAAGTTTTATTGGCACATAGCTATATTCATTCATTTACACATATCTGTGGCTGCTTTAATGATACAATAGCAGGATTGAGTCATTACATTACCGTTGTATGCAGCCTGCAAAGCCTAAGATGTGGCCTGAAAAAGAAGAAACTTGCTGACCCCTAATGTAAAACTCTGAGGTCACTCTCCACTAGTCACAGGCTTCCTAGATGGAACCTCTCATTGGGCAGACTCCTGACAGCTTCCAAGATATGAGAAGACCCCAGCAAAAGCATCTATGTTTATCATGGCACTCCAGATATAGTCCATCAGCTGGCAATCACAGACTAGACTCCTGATACAGCCTCCCTCATGAAGGCAGACCCTTGGGGTAGCTTCCATTATATCAGATGACCCCAGATGCAGCCTCTCTGCTCTTTATAACAATCCCTGAGATAGCCCTTCCTCCCAAGCCTCAGACAGCCCCGAGAGAGCCCCTTGGATGGCTACAGAGGCTCTTGAGATAGCTCTGGTTACAGATAGAAAATCCAGATACAGCTCCTCTGCTGATCATGGACCTCAGACAGCTCTTCCCTGCAAGGCATAGTTATTACTGAGACAGTCCTTCCACTGGTCACAAAATGCTCAAGACAGACCCTCTAGAATGAGCTCAAACTGAGTTAAACTCCACAGAACAGAGGAATCGCGCAGTGGCTCCCCTTCTGATCAGGAAGATCCTTGGGCTAGCCCTTATCCAGGTCACAGAGAAGTGAGATAGCCCTTTGAAGGTCATGGTGATATCAGGGTAGCTCCTCAAGGCTGTGCAGCCAATGAGACTGCCCCCCAGGAGTTGGACAGACCCTCAACTCATTGTGGAAAACCTAGAGACAGCCCTTCTGCTCAAGTCATAGAAAGTCATGGAATAGCACACCTACTGACTGTGGTCCGCCCTGCCATACCGCCTCAGTGTGAAGAAACACTTGAGACAGACCTTCATGTAGACCCTACATTGTCAGGAGACCCCACAGCCAGCTTAGAACGATCTCTGGGAGAGCCTTGCTCAGAAACCCTGAGGTAGCCCTTTTATGATGACATGTCCTGAGATGTCCTTCCTGTCCCAAGCGTGAAAAGATTCTTGAGATGACTCCTAGGGAACAGAAATTCCTAACGTAGTCTCCTTGTAGTAGAAGAACTGCAACAAAGGTGACATAGAGCGATGCTTTCTGATGTAGAGGGACTGCTGAGATAACCGCTGGGGAACAAAAGGTAGAGACAGCCCCTCCAGCAGGTCGCAGAAACACCCTGGAGTACCCTGGAATAAACCCTCTCACGTGGGGAGATGTGACCAAGGCAAGACATCCAAGATAGCACTGTTGTTGTTTAGTTGCTAAGTTGTGTCCGACTCTTTGTGACCCCATGGATTGTAGACTGCCAGGTTCCTCTGTTCATGGGATTTTCCAGGCAAGAAAACTGGAGTAGGTTGCCATTTCCTTCTCCAGAGGATGTCCTAACCCAAGGATCAAACCCACATCTCCTGCATTGGCAGGTGGATTCTTTACCACTGAGCCACCAAAGCCAGAGATAGTAACTGGGGATTAAATAACTCACAGATACTTCTGTAGTAGAGAAGTATCACTGAGAGAGCCCTCAAGGAACAGAAACAGCCTGTCTGGTAGGGGAGAGCTCTGAAACAGTCCCACAGATGTGGAAAGACTCCTGAGACACAGTCCATGGGGTTCAAAGAAACCTGAGATACACGCTTCGGTGTGGGTTGATCACTCAAAAAGCCCTGAACATAGCCCCGGGTACACCCAGCACAGCCTTACTTCTTGGCAATGTTGAGCATCTTAAGTTTCTTCTTCATGCGCGGGCGGGAAGTGGTGGAGACGGAGGCGTCCACTAAGGAAGAAGTGGATTGTGACACCTGGGAGAATTAAGGGGGGTAGGGGTGAGAGGAATGCATCAACTGTCAGTTCAGACCCTAAGGAGGCGGGGGCAAATCCAAGGCCCTTAATCAAGGAGGGAGGCGGGCTTACTAAGTATAACTAGGAAAAGGGCAGGGTCTCTGTGTGGCCAAAAGGAGCCCCAGAGGGTCCCAGACTTACCTTCCGCATAATCTTCCGGCCATAGAAAAGCACTTTGTCTCTCTTCCGGAATCGGTAACGGGGGCCGTCCGGAGCTGGGGTTTCTGGGGATAATAAGTGCGGAGAGGGGCATTCTGAGCTATACGCATACTCAGCACGGCGAAAGATGCGGACGCTGCGTGCGAGCTCGAGCAAATCCCATCTCTACTGACTCAGGGGCCCAGACATTTCAACTTCCCACCCCTCAACAGCCCCCAAGGGCCCTCCGGGTCCTCACTCGGCACTCGAAGCCTCCGCACCAGCAGCAGGATGACCACGGCCGTGACCAGAACCGCGACTCCAGCCCCGATCATCATGCCCAGCACCTGCGGGACGAACGGCACAGGCTGCGCATCGCATACCGGCCCCGCCAAGCCTTCCCCGGGGGTCGGGACGCCTGGGACTCCATCCAACGGAGCCAAGTCCACCCCGGAGATCACAGACGGATCGGCCCTCGACGTCCCCATCTGCAAAATGGGCCAGCGCGGCTCCCTCCCCGGGGGAGCCAACTCTTTCTGGAGGATCGGCGGCCTGCAGTGCACGCCGGGAAACGTAGTTCAGCCTGAACAGACGCAGCCTAGTTATCGCGGGACCGCGATGATGCACGCTAAGCACGTCGGGCACCGTAGTCCCCGAGGCGGCGCACGCCCTCCAACCCTTACCATTCCGGTTTGCAGCGGGGCGTCCATCTGTTTCTTCAGGCAGGGCTGCACGTCTGGCACTCCTGGGGAATGAGAAGCCGGAGCAACCCGGGCAAGTCGTCGCTCTGGGCCCGCCCCTCCCCTCCAGCAAGCCCTGCCCTATTCTTACCCTTACTGCCGGGAGATTTCTCTGCCGGCTTGGGGACGGCTGGAGGGTGGGGCAAATTGAGTTCGGGGCCCGAGCTAGGGAGTGAGGTGGGTCCCCGAGTCCCCACCAGGGTCTTACCAGGCCGGCCTGACGCCCCACTCGTCCAGCCCCACCCTGGGGCTAAAGGGCAGCCGGTCGGACACCTATTATCAGCAGCCAGAGAACAGGTTCCCCAAGGGGCACGGTTTTCTCCAGCAGGTGGCCCCCTCTGCAGTATCAATACTGACCCGATCCCTAGGCCGCACCCCTGCACTCTCTGCGAACACTGGATGCCGCACCCCAGGGAAACCGGGCCCGAGTCATGGGGCTGGGGAGATGCCTGGCTCCCGCCGGAATGCTGCCAGGAGCGCCTTCACAAGAAGTCGTGATGCAATGACGAGGTCTCAGTAGCATCCTGGGATGCTCGGAGTGGAGTGGGCTCGCAAAGTGTTACTGGTTGATGCTGGAGATTTACTGTCACTTAATAGTAAAGTTTAGGGGTTTTCTGATGGTGCGGAGCATCCCTGGGACTCGGGGAACGAGGCTGGGACCATTGCTAGGAGACGTAACCAGGGACGCTGGAGTTACCAAGGGTCGATATAAAGTTATCGAGATTGCGAAGCATAAAAGACTATCACTGGGAAAATCGGAACTGGTTGGGCACATCCCTGGAGTCGTTGGAGCGTGATACTGAAGAATGCTGGAATATCACTGACTTTCCTGGGAAACTGAGACTGTTTTGGCAACCTCAGAGTATTAATGGAAATCTGGGGGAGTCACTGGGCCCTTGAGACCGTACCTGGAAAATTCACAGGGGATTGGTCTCCTCCCACCCGAGGATGCACCTGGCTACCGGTGCGAAAACACCTGCCGGGAGCTGGGGGAGCGGGCTAAGAGTCAGGAAGTCGAGAGCTACCGAGAATAGACAGAAGACAAATCTTAGGAAAGCCGAGGGCTCGCTAACTACCCGCGAAGGGATGTCCCTGCGGGTGCCAAGGAAACCCGGACTCACCCAGGAGCCGCAGCTGGGGTCCACCCTTCGCCAACTCCGTTAGCGTTCCGCCCAGCGCCGCAGGCGCGGCCCCCTTTAAATTATTCATCGCAGGGCGCGCCGCAGCCCCGCCCCCCGCCATGCTTGGAAGGTCGCGCGGAGTGTGGCGACGCTTTAAAGGGACCCACGACCAGTTGGCGCAGGGGATGCCCCTCCCACTACATATAAGATCAAGTTTATTTTCCCGTTTATTTAACACCCACCCTATCCTTGTCCAACGTCCGACCCGACTGGCCCAGGCCCTCACGGGGCGCGACTGGCAGCCGGCCCTTAAAAGCAAAGGGTAAAATAAATAAGCTTGGGTCTCCGCACTCCGGGGGTGGTGGTGGTGAGGGGGCTAATGTCCAGTAGCAGTCTGGGTCCGAGTCAATTCACCAGCAGCGAATGCTCCTCCGAAGCGTCCCTGAAGGAAGGGCAGTGTTAGCGGAGGTGGAAAGCATCAGTTCCCTCCGTCCGCTTCCCTTCCACGAGCCAATCCCAAACCCGAACCAAACCAGCCTCGAACCTGCCACAACAGCAAAGGAGGCTGCAGGCGGAGCCGCTCCCGCGGCGGAATTTGCCGGAGGTGGGGCTGTCCTGGCACTGCGCGATGTAGGCCTGGAGCTCGCTCACCTCTGCGCCCGCTCCGCCTGGGTGCTGGGAAGAAAGACCCGGGACCCACATGAAAGACAACCCTGTCCTCCCCATGGTCTCCAACCATCTGAATCTCCCTGATCCTGGTGGACCAACCAGGCTCCCTCCTCTGGGGCTTTGTACATGCTGTGCCCTCCACCTGCTGGTTCCCCGTGCTTTGCTTCACCTGGAGACATTTCCTGACCACTGAATGTGTCTCTCCGCCTGCGGGTCCACCACCTAAAACCATGCTGGACCCAATCTGGGTGATTGGCGACCACCTACTGACTTGGGTGCACACAGCGGAAGCAAGGTCTGGGTTTGTACCCCCAAGGCTGATAGACACGTGTGATCTTTAAGTGCTAGAGGAAGACCTATGAGGGGTCCTCGGGTCTGAGTGACAGAATTATGTCTGTTGCCTGGCTGTATGTCCAGGCACAGGCCGGTGCAGTCTTCTGCATTCCCAGTTGCAGGAATGTTCTGGCTTTCAGCCTCTTTTTCACCCTTCCCAACCTCATGGGACCACTCTCTTCTCCAAATCCTTTCTGGCAGTTCCTTCTCCCTGGTGCGCTCTCTCCTGGGCTCTTGTCTCATCAATCCAGAATGTTCTGAGATGATGGAAAGGTTTGATATCTATGCTGTCTAAATCTGGTAGCTACTAACTGCACTGGCATTTGGGTGCTTGCTCTATGCCTGGTGTGAGTGAGGAACTGAATTTAGAATTGTTTCATTTTCATGAAAGTCAAAGTGTAACTAGTCACGTGTGTGGCCAGAGACCAGACAGCACATTTTAGAAATTTGCCTGGACTCAGCCCAACACCAGTCTAAAGCAGGGGGCCTCTGTAACCTTCAGTACTTCCTTTTTATACCACCTCCATCGGTAGATTGCCATACTCTGGTTTGTCCATTATCCATCCTGCCCACCAGTGCTGGACAGACACCTGGCACCAGGCTTGGCACACAACAGGCCCCCAAACACATCTGCTGAAAGATGTGTCTGCTGACAGATGTGTCACATCTGTCTACCTGTCACGCCCATGTTCTGCTCTGGGCCCTGCAGCCTGCAGGACCATCATCATTCCCCAGACCCACACGACAGAGGGGCTGGGAGCAGCACTTCTGGAATCACACAGTTTGGGGATGAGCCGGGTTCACCATCTGCCTAGAAGCCAAACTTGGGCAAGTCACTGAAACTCTATGGCTTGGTTTGTGTGTGTTCAGTCACTCAGTTGTGTCTGACTCTTTGCAATCCCAGGGACTATAGCCCACCAGGCTCCTCTATTCAAGGGATTTTCCAGGCAAGAATGCTGGAGTGGGTTGCTGTTTCCTACTCCAATGGCTTGGGTTCCCTGTTGGTAAAAGATGCAGGAATCCTACCTGGCCCCACACCTTGATAAAACTGAGAATGCAGCAGCTGTGATGGTATCAGCCCCTCTTGGACCCCCCAATTCTGAGTTAACCTCTCCTTTGGCCTCGTGGAGTCTCCCATATTTTTTCCCAGGGTCCTTCTTGCCTCACCCCACTGTGGCCAACCTCGGGGCTGTGTGCTAATGCGTGTGGGGTGGCCCACAGGGAGGTGGCTGACCTTGATGGTGTCGTAGGCGCCTGTGATGAGAGCGATGAAGAGACTGAGCACCATGTAGATGAACAGACTGATGAAGGAGTACAGGTAGAGCTGAGAGAAGAGCCAGACCAGGCTGCTGCGGCTCTGCTGCGCCTGCATGGCCGCGAAGGTCACGAACATGTCATCCCCGTTGATAAGCGAGAACAGGCACTCGGACACCATGGACAGTGAGCGGAACTGCAGGTGGGCAGCGCAGTAGAGGGGTCAGAGAAAGCTGGGGGCATGGCGGGGGCTGGGATGGGGCCGGTAGTGGCACTGGGCAGTCAGAGGAGATAGAAGACAGAGCACTAGTAGTCACGGTAAGGCCAACTGTGGGGGATGGGTCACTGAATAAGGGTCAAGGCCAGGGTCACTGGGTGGGTTCAGAGAGGACAGTGGATAGAATTACTAGAGACCAGGGATTAAGGAGGGTGGTTCAGCATCACCAGATCAACAGCAGATGGACCCGCTGGTGTCAGAAGACTCAGGAAGTAAGAAGGGGAGCCAGGGATCCCTGGATGGTGGGTCACGAGCACCACCCACAGGTCCCTGCCAGCCCCTACCTTCACATGGTAGGGCCCCAACACGATCCAGCCGCAGAAGCAATAGCCCAGATAGATGACGGCCACACAGCAGCAGAAGCGCATGACGCTGGGCAGGGCCACCCGCAGCGTGGCGATGAGGATCTGTGGAGGGAGGGGTGGGGGGGACAGTGTGGGCGTACCACAACACAGGCCAGCTGGGGTGACCAGTGAAGCTGGAGGGAGCCTCAGAAGGGGCAGCAGGGTGCTGAGGGCACACCCCCTTGGCTGGATTCAGCTGGCAAGGGTTTGGGGATGAAAGTGGGCTCACATAGTCCCTGCCCATGAAGAGTGACCGTTATGTCTGGCAGGGGTTGGGGGACAGGTATGGGGAAGAGGCTCCTGGTGGGTCATCTGCAGGGGATGTTGAAGGCAATTCGGGTATGATTTATCTGGGGGTGGGGGCGGTGGGAATTAAGGGACACATGGCCGCCACCAAGAGGGCCCTGCCTGCATGTCCGAAGCTTACATTGTACTTGTGGAAGAAGGTCAAGTAGCGGATGACTCCGACCCAGACTAGCAGTGTTGAGGTGCCCAGAAGGATGCTGCAGACGTCGTAGCTTGCCAGGTTCTAGGGGTGGGAGTAGTGTCAACTCCATCCGGCCCTTCTCTGGGGATGGCACTGGCAGGGAGTGGGAGAGGGGGCCAGGGTCTGGAAGGAGATGGGGTGGGGGAGGCAGGGCGTGGGCAGGACCCACCTTGGCTTCGATGCCAATCTTCATGATGGTACCCGAGATGGTGAGCATATCGCTGGTGACCAGAAGGATGTACCAGCCGTTGACAAATTCCAACCGCTCCCACAGGCTGATGACCTGTCCTCGCCGTCGCCACATGAACCTGACAAATTCCTGCAGGGGTAGGCGGGTGGGGTGAGGGCCGGTCTGGGTAGGGGAGGCGCCCCACCCTGGCGGCCCCAAGGGTCCCAGAGCTGTGTGAGGCTGGGGCCGGCTCTCACGTTCTGCAGGAGGAAGCCTCGGAGCAGTGAGCGGGCGCACAGCAGGAAGGAGAAGGCGCAGGTGAGGATGACAACCACGTCAAACAGAAGCCGGAAGCTGTTGTCTCCTGTGGGGACAGGGGCAAAGGCAAGGCCGGGGATGAGGCGACTGGGCCAGACCCGGGGGTCTTCAGGGCTGCTTTGGGCTGGTCAGTGGGCTTATAGGTTTCTCTGGGTGAGTCGGGAGCTTGGTCCATGCTGGTCTGGGGCTCGGGGCTCCCAGGGAAATTCAGAGCCCCTGGGCAGCACTGGTTCGGGGCTTGGGGGCTCACCATGGCCAAAGACGCTGGGGTGCTTACACTCCTGGATGTGGGCCTGGGTCTCTAGGCTGATGGGGACACGCCCACTGTGTGCCTTATTGTCAAATGTGATCTGCAGGGGTGCAGGGAGATGAGATGGGACAGGGTAAACCTCCCCAGACCCAAGGCTCCCAGACCTGCAGGACGGATGGTCTCTCCAGCCCCAGCCTCCCCCATCACCCCTGCACTGCCCCTGGCCCAGGGTCCCCCAGCTCCAGAGTTCAGGAGTCCTGTGCCCCACCCCCCACCCTACCCCATCACAGGCTGGTTCCTCATCCACACTCCAGGGACCATGGGCTCACCAGGATACTGAAGGTGTAGCAGTCTGGGATTTCATTGTTGATCAGGCTCTGGAGGTTAATGGTCTTCAGCTGGAAGTGGATGGTGACGTTGATCAGCCTGGCGGGGAGGCTTGGGTGAGGGGGTGGGTGGGCTCTGCCTGAGTGCCAGTGCTCTGCCCCATGCTGACTCTGCAGCTGGCAGAGGAAGTGCTCACGTGGCAGCAATAGCTTGGCCTGCCCAGCCCCGGCTTGTGGGGAAGTGGCTGCCCCCTCCCCCAACACTGAAGGTGCCTGGAGTCCTGCCTCCCCGCACCCCCAGCCCCCTCGATCGGTCAGACAGTACTTGTGGAATTTGAGCGTGAGGTTCCTGTAACTGGCGCTGCCATCCGAGAGGGAGAGAATCATCACTGGGGGGGACGGGGGGTCTCTCAGGGGGGTCCACCCGGATACAGTCTGAGGACAGGGAGTCAGGGAGGGGACACTGGTGGCAGGGGAGGCACAGGCAGGTCTCCCCAGAGTCCCCGACAGCCCCCTTCCCTGCTTTACCGCTCCCTTCTTATTTCCACATTTGTCTGTTTCTGCTGTCTACCCCACAAGGGTCAGGCCCAGTCTATCTAACCCGGTACACAGGCCCCAGTGCCTGGCGCTCTGTGGCCCCAGGTGTTTAGTGAATGAATGACAGCGAAACATAACATGCAGCTCTGTCTGCACACCCAGCAGCCTACTAATCATCACATCATCCTCGCCACCCTGTCTTCCAGACCAGCAGGAGGGATTTTCAAGTGGGATTTTAATCCTAGCAGCCCGGGCTCCTGACCACTGAGCCCTGCCTGGCCCACTCACCCGTGACGACCATTGGATCAATGTCAAATGTGTCGTTGGCTGGGTCCACGTGGCCCCGGTGGTAGTAGCACTGGCAGAGGGCCAAGGCCGAGCCGTTGGCCCAGGGGCCGCCCCCGCCCCGCACATAGGCATACCGGCCCAGGGACACGTCTGGGAGCGTCAGGTACTGCGGGCAAAGGAGGGGAGGATCTGTCAGCCCCGCCCGCTCTCCCCTGAGGGCCCAGCTGCCCACTGGCTCCTGGCCACCCGCACCTGGTCCACGGCATAGAAGATGGCCTGGTATAGCTGCTGCCGCGTGTAGGCTGCGAACGTGTCATCCGCCCCATCCGTATAGCCCAGCAGAAAGAGGTGCCGGAAAGCGATGGTGTTCTCCTCCCGGAACGTCACTGCCAGCTGGTTGCTGAGCCCAAACAGGATGAGCTGTCAGGAGGGACAAGGATGATGGGAATCTCCCACAGGGCATGAGTGGAGGGAGAGAAGAGCAAGGGCCCTCCCCATGAGGGCAGGCCTTCCATATGCACATAGTGGCTGCTCATAGAACTCACGGCAACAGCTAACGTCCATTACATGTGTACTGGGTGCCAGCTGCTGTGCTAAACCCAAACCTATGGGGAGAGTCAAGCTCCAGGAGTTGATGATGGACAGGGAAGCCTGCACAGCTGCAGTCCATGGGGTCACAAAGAATCAGACATGACTGAGCCACTGGACTGAACTGCACAGTGTAAGCACCACCGCTGGTTCCTTTTGCTGTTGTTCAGTTGCTCAGTCGTGTGGACTCTTTTTGATCCCATGGACTATACATAGCCCACCAGGCTCCTCTGTCCGTGGGACTTCACTGGCAAGAATACTGGAGTGGGTTGCTATTTCCTCCTCTAGAGGATCTTCCCGACCCAGGGATTAAACCTGCATCTCCTGCATTGGCAGGTAGGTTCTTTACCACTGAGTCACCTGGGAAGCCCCTCACTGGGCTCCTTTACTGACGGGAGATTAGAAGCATGGTGACATACCCAAAGTCACTAGACCAGAAGCTCTCAGGACAGGGGCTGAGTCTGACTCGTAACGGAGTCCCTGGAGCCCAGCACAGGTCCTGGGAGAGGTGGGGAGTGAGGGCAGTGATCTCTGCAGCCACCAGATCAGTTTTCTTTGAGGGTCAGCACAGCATCAGACTCTCAGGGTCCACATGTCAGCTCCCAAAGCTTAGCTGCTATGTGACTTTGGACAAATCCATAAAAAAAAAAAGGGCGACAACACTGACCAGGACCTTAGAAGGCATTTGTGACGCTTAAAGGAGCTGCTCCTGTGCCGGTCCCAGAGGGCTTCCGACTGATGAGTGCCACATGCTGCTGTGGGGGCAGGACTAGGCTCTGACTCTAGGCTTTTCCCCTTCAAGGAAAATAGGGCCCACAGGTGGAATTCTGGGGGCAGGGGCAAGTGGTACGGGTCTCACCTGCACGGTGACCACCAAGATCTTCACCACTTGCAGCATAAGCTTGAAAGGCTTGCGACCTTTGGCCCGGAATTTATCACAGGGGCTCATGAAGAAGTACTTGAGACGGCGACGGAGATCTTCCTCTTCTGGAGGGGTTGAAGGGGCTGGGGAAGCCCCTGTCTGAGTCCCATATCCAGGACTGGGTGTCAGAAGCCGCTCAGTCTCTGTGAGATGGGAGGGAGAGGGAAGTGGGGACCAGGCCGGGACAAGTTTACCTGCCAATAGGGGAGGCAGATCCCAAGCTCCAGCTAAGAAAGAACTCTGAGAGATCTAAGGAAAACCAGAAAATTCGTAACACTTTACAGATATTTGCAGCAGTGCTGGTCAAAGACTATAAATCACTTTTAAGAGCCTGAACTGATTCCTGGCCCTGCCTCAGGGCACTCAGCTTCCCTGAGTTTCAGCTTCCTCGACTGCAAAATGGGGCAATAAATTCTCTCACTAGGAAGCTAAGGATTTGATACTTACAAAGCACTCCATTCCTAAGCCTCAATAGTTCCTCAACAAGAAGAGGCTATTCTTTTTTGTTCGTTTTCCCCCTTCTTTTTGGCCATGCCTAAGGGCGGAGAAGGCAATGGCACCCCACTCCAGTACTCTTGCCTGGAAAATCCTATGGACAGAGGAGCCTGGTAGGCTGCAGACCCTGGGGTCGCCAAGAGTCGGAAATGACTGAGCGACTTCACTTTCACTTTTCACTTTCATGCATTGGAGAAGGAAATGGCAACCCACTCCAGTGTTCTTGCCTGGAGAATCCCAAGGATGGAGAAGCCTGGTGGGCTGCCATCTATGGGGTCACACAGAGTCGGACACGACTGAAGCGACTTAGCAGCAGCAGCAAGGGCTTGCAGGATCTTAGTTCCCAGACCAGGGACTGAACCCAGGGCACAGCAATGAAAGCACCAAGTCCTAACCACTAGACCACCAGGGAACTCCTGAAAGTGAAAGTTAAGTCACTCAGTCATGTCTGACTCTTTGGGACCCCATAGACTGCAGCCTACTATAGACCATAGCCTACAGGCTTCTCTATCCATGGGATTTTCCAGGCAAGAGTACAGGAGTGGGTTGCCATCTCCTTAGAGGATCTTCCCGACCCAAGGATCGAACCCAGGTCTCCCTCATTGCAGGCAGATGCTTTACCCTCTGAGCCACCAGGGAAACCCAGGGAACTCCTAAATAGAGGCTATTCTAAGCACCACTGATTCCTTTCAATCCTGACCAGCCCAAGAGGAAGTCCAAGTTTTCAGCAACTGCCAGGGTCATAGTTGGTCACAGCAGCTGAGAATAGTCCCTGACATACCCCCATGATCCCTACTGGAAGAACCCTGTTTCATTCCAAGGCCTGGCTGGCTCTTTGCCTAGCCCAGCCACCAAGATGAAATGTGGACACTCTCAGAACCTGTCCCACAGGGAGGGCCACCTTCAGATCCCTTTGGCACTCAGATGCTGTTGTGGTTGTTTACAAGACAGCTGGATGGGAAGCCAGAGGGCGGGGCACCTCCCTGGCTGGGATCACAGCTAATCCACCCCAGGCTCCAATGACTAGGACATCTCTGAGGTGTCTGCAGCTAGTTTAAGAGATGATCAACACATGGGCATTCCTCCAGGCTCCCCTATGAGAGGCAACTGAGCTTCCGCGGGTTTGGAGATCTGAAATTGAGTTACGCGCCTGGGTTTAAAGTGGCAACCCCGCCCCAGCAGTCCTGCCTGGGTTTAGAAAAGCTGAGCATTTGCCTCCTGGCTTAGGGAAGCAGAGTCTGGGAGTCTGACGTTGGGGCAGGAGGGTGGGGGTGGGGGTTGGAGAAGCTGGGGCCGCAGTCGGAGTTTCAGCAGAACTAAGCAATCCGAATCTAGGCTCGGGATGCAAATCCTGGGACCCTCGCCGCCGCAAGTCGAGAAGCTGGCAGCTCACCAGCTGCCTGAGTTGAAGGTACTCAGAGCACAGCCCAGAGTCCCGCCACTTAGAGGGGAGAAGCTGGTGCCCACCCGCCACATGTGGGCAGCTTGTCCTTTCTGCCCTTTCTCCTAGGCTCTAGGAGCCTTCAGTCCATACCGACGCCACCGGGAAGCTGAGAGGTGGGCATGGGAGCTGAGGAAAGGAAAACCCGGAGCTCCACCGTCCCAGGTAGGAGGAGCCGTCCGGAGGTTCGCAGCCCGCGTTCCGGAGCTCGCCGGGCTTCCTGCGCCCTCACCTGAGCCGCGCGGGCCTATGGGGACTGCCATGTCTGGGCCCGGAGCGCCGGACGCCGCCGGGCGCTGCGGGGCAGCCGGGGTCCGAACGCCCCGCGCTGTCACTGCGGCCTCGCTCCCTGGCGGTGCACCTTCAAACCCTCCTGCATCAGCTGACTCGCGCATCAGACACGTGACCACCGCGGCCTGGGAGGCAGGCGACCAAATCCGGTCCCTCCCCCTGCGCCACGACATCCCCTGCCTGAGCAGCGCGCAAACGTGCCTTGGATGGCGGCTGGCTTCCTCTAGGCGGTCGCGAGGTCCTAGCGCCGAAGGTGCCAATGTGCTGGGGGATGGGCCGGCTGTGAGCGTGCGGACTTAGGACTGACTCGGTCCCGGCTCCCTGTCGTTCTGACGTCCAGTGCCACTCTCTTGGCTTCCTTGTCTAATGCTTGACCCCTTTCCCTCCGCGGTGTAGGATAATGATCCTGTCTCAAGGGTGTCTGGCTCCATCCTCCCAGAAACCCTCCCTTACTCTCAACCCCCTCTCATCTGAACTATCATTAATCCTACTTCTTTTCCTGATTGTATCCTAAATAGGACCACTTTCCTCCACTCCTATGGCTGTCAGCCCAGAGTCTCCCAACATTCCTGGCTTGGACCACTGCAACAACCTCCCTGATCTTAGACTCCTATTTCTGATCCCCCTCCATTCCCCTCTCCATCCAGCAGCCAGAAGGGTCTTCCAAAAATAGATAGTCCTCTGTCAGAACCTGCTGGTAGCTTCCCATTTCTCTTGGATGACAAGCAAACTCCGCTCTTCAAACTACTGGAGCCCTCTTTTCCAGCCCCACCTACCTCCTCCCCTATCTCATCTCAGTGGCCCCAGGGCCTTATAATACAATTTTCTTGCCTCAGGCAAGAAGGCAGGCGATTTGGGTTTAAATCTACACACTCCCAACCACCACTTCTGGGTCTTTGGAAAACTCCTTTAAATGCCAAGTGCCTCAGTGTCCTCATTTCAAAAGGAGAATACTCATTTATCTGTCTCATGGAGTTGCTGAGAGCATTAAATGAGAGGGCTTCCTTGATGGTCCAGTAATTTAAGAATCTGCAGGGAACACAGATTCTATCTTAGTCTGGGAAGATCCCACACAGCCGGAAGCAACTAAGTCTGTGCTCCACAACTACTGAGCCAGTGCTCTAGAGCCTGTGAGTCACAACTACTGCAGCCGGTCTGCCTAGAGCCTGTGCTCTATAAGAGAAACTAAGGCAATGAGAAGTCCCTACTCACTGCGACTAGAGAAAAGCCCACGCACAGCAATGAGGACCTAGCATGGCCAAAAGATAAATAAAATTATTTTTAAAAAAGAATTAAGTGAGAAAATGCAAATGCATAGCACAAGTCTGGACCAACAGTAGTGCTGAAGTAGCAGTGATTAGATTTACGAAGTCCTTCCACAGGGAAGCTGTCCCCTATTTAAATCAGAAGTCTTGTTATGCTTCTTGAATGCACCATACTCTATAGTTGCTTTTTAAGTGTTTCTGAACTCTGGGAGCTCTATGAGGACCAAGGCCGTGCTAATCTTGCTCCCTGCTCAGACTTGAGCAATCAACACGTGTTTTATTGAATGCATAAGCGAGTGACCTCTCCATTGTCCTGTGGTGTACCTGCAATGTGGGCTTTGAAAGATAAGGGGGTAATCTGGGGAGTAGAAAGTGCAGGCTGCCCACATGGTTTCATATCAGCCTCTGCTATGCACCTGCTAGACATTCAATGTGCCAGAAATCCATGAGTTAACTCGTGGGAAAGTTAACTCTAAAAGGGAAGGAAGCAGCATAGACCAGACCGCAGGGTGAGTCCACCCCTGACTGGGGTGGCTAGGTCTGGGGGAACAGAGTGGCGACTGCTGGGATGGACCACTAGGAGACTCCTGGGGGAAGCGGCCGCCAGGAGGATGTTGTGGGGGGAGCCAGGACAGTAAGGTTCCATTTGTGTGGCTCGCTCCGGCAATGCCCTCCCATCTCCCCAGGAACAGGCTGCACATAAGAGAAAAAAGAGCAACAGCAGAACGATGACACAGAGCCAGGAGGCAGTGGGAGGATTTTACTAACTGCACAACACACGCTTTCCAGGCCCCTGTGGGTGCCAGCACACCCTTTAGCCATCGGGCCCAAGCAGGGTTTCTTGCTCCTGCACCCACCTGGGACTCTCGCCCGTAGGGAGAGCTGGGCTGACAGTGTCACAGATGGGAGAGCTGGGGTCAGGGTGGGACTTGGAGTTGGAGTCAGGGCTGGGCTCAGGATCTGTGTCGGGGCTGGGACCCGATCTGTGGTCAGGGCTAGCCAGGAGGTCGGAATTGGCATTGTGCCCAGGCTTAGGGTCAGAAGACAGGGCAGAATCAGGGCTGGGGCTAGATCCAGAGCCACTGATGGGTTTGAGGTTGGGATTGGGGAGGGAGCCCAGCCCAGAGCCAGGGTCACGGTCAAGGCCAGAGCTAGGGCCAGGGCTGAGCGCTGAGACAGCATCCGGACCCAGGAGGGAGGCCTGTCCTGGCCTTAGCATCGAAGCAGGGCTGAGGCCCAGGCCAGCAGCTGCAGCGGCGGCAGCCGCAGCTGCAGCCGCACCCTCGTGCACGCGCTTGTGCTTG
The DNA here is from genome assembly GCA_935064755.1 of Tragelaphus eurycerus. Classification (NCBI taxonomy): domain Eukaryota; kingdom Metazoa; phylum Chordata; class Mammalia; order Artiodactyla; family Bovidae; genus Tragelaphus; species Tragelaphus eurycerus. The sequence goes on along the minus strand of CAKXYN010000058.1, from coordinate 3,099,138 downwards.
GTGAGGCTGGAGGCTTGGCCGAAGGCCTTGCCGCAGAGCTGGCAGCGGTAGGGGCGCTCGCCCGAATGCACATGTAGGTGCTGCAGCAACGCGGAGCTCTGGCCAAAGGCCTTGGAGCAGTGGGGGCAGGCGTAGGGCCGCTCGCCCGTGTGCGTGCGCAGGTGATGCTGCAGGTTGGAGCTCTGGCCAAAGGCCTTGCCGCAGTGGGGACAGCGGTAGGGGCGCTCGGCTGTGTGCGTGCGCTGGTGCTGCAGCAGCGCCGAGCTCTGCCCGAAGGCCTTGCCGCATTGCGGGCATGGGTACGGCCTCTCACCCGTGTGCGTGCGCAGGTGCTTCAGCAGCGCTGAGCCCTGCCCGAAGCCCTTGGCGCACACCGGGCACTTGTGCGGTCGCGGGCCGCCGTGCGTGCGCAGGTGCTGCGCCAGCAGCGAGCCGTGGCCGAAGGCTTTGCCACACACCGGGCAATGGTGAGGCTTCTCGCCACTGTGGCTGCTGCGGTGCTTGAGCAGTGTGGAGCGCCAACCGAAGGCCTTGCCGCATGCAGCGCACTGGTAGGGCCGCGCACCAGTGTGGATGCCCCGGTGTTGCGCCAGCGTGGCGCCGTGGCTGAATGACTTGCCGCAGTCGGGGCAGCGGTAGGGCTTCTCACCGCTGTGAGTGCGGCGGTGCTGGCTCAGCCCCGAGCTGCGGCGGAAGGCTCGCCCGCAGTCGGGACAGGAGAAGGGCCGGGGCGGGCTGGCAGGTGCAGGGAGCACCGCGGGGGCAGCGGTCAGGACCTCAGGGGTGGCAGGGAGGTCGGAGGAGAGGGAGTCCAGGTCTGGGGAGGCACTGGGACTGAGTGTATCGCTGTTAGGGTCGAGGATCAGGGGAACCGGGCCGATGACGTCGGGGTCGTCGAAACTTGAAGACAGGGGGTCGGAGTCACGGATCCCCGAGATGGAGCCTGGAGCATCCACCTCGGCATCCAGAGCCTCGGAGACAGGCTCCAGATCTTCATAGCTGGGGTCCACGTCCTCAGAGACAGTGTGGAGGTCTTCTGGCTCAGGCTCCGGGTTTTCGGAAGCCGGGTCCAGCTCTTCCGGGTCCGGGTCTAGGTCTTCTGAGTCTGAGTCAAGCTCTTCATAATTGGGCCTCCTGCCTTTGTGGCCTGGGTTCCTGACTAAGACAGAACGCCTCATCCCTGGTGTGGAAGTACCGGCTTCTGGGACAGGATCTATGGGGTAAGGGCAGAGGGTGAGTGGAGAGTAGGTTCTGGGGAACCCGGGGTCTCTTTTGGAGCCTGGGCAGGGAAGGGAGAGGGAGTTGGGCTGTACCCCAGATCCCGCTTTGGGGTAAACACACAGATCCTTCTCTTGTCTCGTGCTATAGGGAGACTGCACTGGTTCCTGCCAGGGCAGGAAGAAGAGGGACCCTGGTGGGACATGGGGAGGGGCCTCCCTTCTCAGCCCCACACCTGGATAGAAGTCAGGGGACCCAGCACTAGAGGTCTCCAGCACCCAGCTCCATGGTTCCGCCCCTCTCTCCATCCTGGGCTCCTCCTCTGGTGGGAAGCTCAGGTCCTGTGGAGGAGAGAGAGTCCCCTTGACCATGGCTGCTTTGAGGGGAAGAGGGTGGGTGTCTGGGTTCCTGTGCTTGCTCTAAGTACATGGCCTGAATTCTAGTCCCATTGTTGGGGGTGTCATAGTTGGGGGTTCCTGGTAGGGAACTTGGCTCACCTCCTAGAGAGGAAACATTGTGATCTCTGAAGCCTCTATCTGTGGGGGATGAGTGTGTGTGTTGGGGGGGGGGCGGTGCAGACAACATCTGGTACTTCTCCTGGGTCACTGGGGGCATGCAGGGAGACCCCTGGCTTGCTTCCTGGGGAAGAGACAACGTGAATTCCAAACTTCACAGTTCTGGGGTATGACTAAGTGTCAAAACACCTATGTTCTATCTTAGATAGAAGATCCTGAATGCTGATTTTTAAAGGTAGAGTGTGTGTGGGGACCCCTGGAGGGGGCAGGGAGACCCATGGACCCATTATCCAGGAGAGTAGGGACAGGTGTCAGTATACCTGTTTGCCCGATTGGATAGATCCCGAATTCTAACCCCTAGCTTGTTAGTCACTTAGTCCAGTCCAGCTGTTTGGTATCTCATGGACTGTAACCCACCAGGCTTCTCTGTCCAAGGAATTATCCAGGCAAGAAAACTGGGGTGGGTAGCCAATTCCCTTCTCCAGAGGATTTTCCCCACCCAGGGATCAAACAAGGGTCTCCTGCATTGCAGGCAGATTCTTTACCATTTGAGCCACCAGAAAACCCCTAGCTGCCGGGTGGGCCAAACAACACATTGGGCTTCTCTTTGGTTACCGGAGGGACCCCTGGGCCATCTCCTAGGAAGGAATGATTTGAGTGACTGACTTCACGGCTGAAGCATGGAAATGGTCCTCTTCTGGGAAGAAAGATCCTGAATTCTACCTCCATGGCTGGAGGTAGGGAGTGGGACAGAGAAACAAGCTGGGACCCCTTCTGGGGAGAAGGGGGAGCTCAGGATTATCTGAAGGGGAGGTGATGCCCACCCCATGGCTAGGCCTGGGGGGGAAAACAACAAATAGATCTATTATTGGGAGGGGGGCTGAGGTGGGGGTGGGTGGGTGTGCGTTGGGGGGCACTTTGGCTCTCCTTTGGGGGAGGGGGAACTTCTGAGCCACAACCCCAGAACTGGGAGTGGATACACACAGAGAGAGGCCTGAGTTCCTAGTTCACCTCCTCACATTCCATGATGGAGGGTTGGGGGACAGTGCTGGGTCACCCCTGGATTCCCAGTAGGGGGAAGACTCTTAGATTGGCTCCTGAATTCCCATCTCTGAGCTACAAGTAGCAAGGAGACATAACTGGGGTCCTTCCCTGAGTTCCCGGGGGGGCAGGTGGAATCCTGGATCACCTCCTGAGGAAGGGGTTTCCAGTGCTCTGGACCCCAAGACTGGAGAGTGAGGGGAAACACCTGGGGTCCTGGGGGAGGTCCCTCTGGAGGATGGGTCTCCTGAACTCCGGACCCTAGGCTGGAGGGTCTGAGGGAACGATACCTGGGTTCCTGGGGTGGGGGATCCGGATCGCCTCCAGGGGAGGGGGTGTTCTGGACTTACGCCCTCGCCCCAAGCCGAGGGGTGTCCCCCTCCTCTACCTCCCGATTGACGGCGCCCAGCTTGGGCTGGGCCCTCCCCCGGGGCCGCAGCGGCGGAACCGGCGCGCTAGGCCCACAGGTCGCGCGGCCCCCTCCCATCGCGCCCCAGGCTCTGCTCTCCCCCGGCGGGCGGGCGCGCGGGCCGGCGGCGGTGGGTAGGACAGAGGTCGCCCCGGGCCGCGCCCCGCGCTGGGGGCCCCCGCGCCCGCCCCCCTCATCGCAGCCCTCGCCCGCCCGGTCCGCTCGCGGGGACACTCACCCGGCGCCCCTCTCCCCTGCCCGGCCCGCCGCGCCCGCCGGCGCCCCCAGGGCCCGCAGGAAGCCCCCCGCCCGCCAGCCCCGCCGGCGGCCCCCTCGGCCCTGCGGCCCCGCCAGGCGCTCCCGGGGAGCGAGAGGGGCCGGCCGAGGGCCGCAGCGGGGGCTGCTGGGACTTGTAGTTCGCCCGCGCCCGCCTCGGCCGTCGCCATCGCTGCCCCCGCCCCCCGGGCCAGCCTTTGTCCCGGCCCGGCCACCCGGCCGCGCGGCCGCGCCTTTGTCTGCGCCGGGCTCCGCCCGCGCTGTCCCCGCCGCCGCCTCTCCTCTTCTGCTTCTCTCCCAGCCGCTTTTGATCCCTCTCCGCCCCTGTCTGTCTCTCTGTGTCCCTTCTCTCTCCCTCCGTCCCTTTATTTCCATGTCTTGGCCTCTCTTGTCACTTTCTCTGCCTCCGTCCCTCTGTCTCTGCATCCTCTTCCTCTCTCTCCCTGTCTCTGCCTCCTGCCCGTGTCTCCGACTCTGTCTCTCTTTCTCTCTCTGGTTTCCAGGAACACCGAACAGTCTCTGTCTCTTGCAGACGGAAAACACACATCAGCATAGTTCAGACGCTGAGAATTTACAAACTTGTGGTATCTTTGCTCAGTCCAGCGTTTTCCCTTTAAGACTCCTCCTCTGAGGAAGAGAGCTGGGGATACTCCTCCTCTTTCTCCTCCCAGGGTCATGCAGGGCTGTCACTGGTGGGCTCCCCGTGCCTGTTCCTCCTTCTATAAGCCAGGTCTGGGAAGCAGTCTGGGCATACTTTACCTGGAGATGGAGATCCCTGTGAAGAGGGAATGAAATACAGCCCTGGCAGCTGGCAGCTGGGCTGTGATGTTCTTACCAGAACATAAACAACAGGTCTCAGAATATAAACAGTCATCACACAAGGCCGCTCTGTGACCGTGTCTGAGCTGAGATAGACACAAGGACACTCTGCAACCTCAAAAATGTATACATACCCTGTGCCCCCTACTAACGGAGATGACCGCCGCTTCTTCCCAATGACCACCCCACATCCATCCTCCTACATCTAAGAATCACCAAAAGACCCAATCACAATCTGCTCCCTCACAGAGCCAGGCTAGAATTGCTTCTACTCTCAACCCTACTTAAAACTATCCAGCACAAACCTGAATCCTGTAAGAAGCCTTTCTGTCCTCCACCTCTCTCCTCTGGAGATACCCTGCTAAGGGATCTTCCTTGCTGCACAAGCTAAAAAGAACCAAACTTTTTTGACTACCGGTGTGCTTCTGATGGGGCTTTTCTTGGGGCTCAGTGGTAAAGAACCCACCTGCCAATGCAGAAGACATGGGTTCGATTCTTGGGTCATGAAGATCCCCTGGAAAAGGGAATGGCAACCCACTCCAGTATTCTTGTCTGGAGAATCCCATGGACAGAGGAGCCTGGAGGGCTACAGTCCATGGAGTCGCAAAGAGTCAGACATGACTGAGCAACTAAAAACGATAAAACAAGTGCCTCTGATAGTCCTTGGCTGGTGAATTTTGACACCACCTACCCTTGCATGTAGGTCAGGGCTCCAGGAGACTTTGCTCTTCCTTCTGGAATCTTCTAGATCTGGGCTGAACTTTTGGCCTGAGACCTGCTTTCTACCCCTCTGTGGAGAAGCCCACAGCAGATGTGAGAGACTTGAGACTGCAATTGGATTATGTTCCTGGATCCTTATCCTGCTGGATGATCCCATTACAGTAATACTTTTAAAGACAGCTGTTGTTTCTGTCTGCCTAGTCTCTCTCTCAGCATCTTGTTTTCCCTTTGTATAGACCCCACCACTACTCCAGACAGACCTGTGTCTAACACAGCCCCCAGTATCTTGTAATTGAAACATGCCAACCCGAGAACCTCACCCCCTGGCCACAAGAATGAGGTCTGGGATGAAGCGATGTAGCTGGAGGATCTCTTTCTTCCTCTGGGATCATGAACTGTTCACAGGACCTCATTCTACCTGCACCCACCTTCCTCAGTTGTCTGGAAGAACAGTCTGCAGACTGAAGTCAATCTGTACCAGGATGTAGAGGTGAGAGTCAGAGAGACAGCCATAGCTATGTTGGTTGAGCTCCTCAGTTCAGTTCACTCAGTTGTGTCCAGCTCTTTGCGACACGGACCCATGGACTGCAGCACGCCAGGCTTCCCTGTCCATCACCAACTCCCGGAGCCTGCTCAAACTCATGTCCATTGAGTTGGTGATGCCATCCAACCTTCTCATCCTTTGTTGTCCCCTTCTCCTCTCACCTTCAATCTTTCCCAGCATCAGGGTCTTTTCCAATGAGTCAGTTCTTCACATCAGGTGGCCAAAGTATTGGAGTTTCAGCTTCAGCATCAGTCCTTCCAATGAATATTCAGGACTGATTTCCTTTAGGATGAACTAGTTTGATCTCCTAGCAGTCCAAGGGACTCTCAAGAGTCTTCTCCAACACCGCAGTTCAAAAGCATCATTTTTTTGGCACTCAGGTTTCTTTACAGTCCAACTCTCACATCCTTACGTGTCTACTGGAAAAACCATAGCTTTGACTAGACAGACCTTTGGTGGCAAAGTAATGTCTCTGCTTTTGAATATTCTATCTAGGTTGGTCATGGATATAGCCAGGTTGAGTTCCTGGATATAGCCATACCTGAAGCCCTCAGTTCTGTCAGTATCACAAGCCAACCAATTTCTTGGGTATTTGAGCTAGTTTCAGTTCAGTTCAGTTCAGTCGCTAGTTTAGTGGGTATCTGTTCCTTGCAGTCATGACAGTCTTGATTAACTTATAAATTAGTTTCGGGAAAGGGAAGGGTATTGAAGGAAATAACGTAAAATGTGAAATTGGCTGAACAAAGGTAAAATAGAGGGTCAGGGCCACCACAGACATATGGTGAATATGAAGTCCTATATGGAGTCCTATATGAATAGGACTTCAAACATTGTGCTGTGCACAACCTCCCCAGATGTATGTCACACCCCATAGAAGAGCCTTTTTCAGGAGACCAGACATCTATTATGTAGAAAAAATAGCTAATTAAATTGTTGCCTGTTTTATCTTGGCACTCTAACAGTGTGTCACCTGAGACTGTGGCTCAAGTGCCTTTGGAGGAAAACATCAGGATGTTGGAATACCTGGGAGCTTCCATGAAGTCTTCAGTAAGGTCTTATAAAATACATACAAACTCCCTCTATCTGCTCCTTCTTAAAGCAGAGTTAGCACTTCTTTGATTTTGTGAAGTTAGCACTTCTTTGAATTTGGCCTTGGAATATGGAATGAAGCAGGGCAAAGACTAATAGAGTTTTGCCAAGAAAATGCACTGGTCATAGCAAACACCCTCTTCCAACAACACAAGAGAAGACTCTACACATGGACATCACCAGATGGTCAACACCGAAATCAAATTGATTATATTCTTTGCAGCCAAAGATGGAGAAGCTCTATACAGTCAACAAAAACAAGACCGGGAGCTGACTGTGGCTCAGATCATCAATTCCATATTGCCAAATTCAGACTTAAATTGAAGAAAGTAGGGAAAACCACTAGACCATTCAGGTATGACCCAAATCAAATCCCTTATGATTATACAGTGGAAGTGAGAAATAGATTTAAGGGACTAGATCTGATAAAGTGCCTGATAAACTATGGATGGAGGTTCGTGACATTGTACACGAGACAGGGATCAAGACCATCCACATGAAAAAGAAATGCAAAAAAGCAAAATGGCTGTCTGGGGAGGCCTTACAAATAGCTGTGAAAAGAAGAGAAGCAAAAAGCAAAGGAGAAAAAGAAAGATATAAACATCTGAATGCAGAGTTCCAAATAGCACCAAGGAGAGATAAGAAAGCCTTCCTCAGTGATCAATGCAAAGAAATAGAGGAAAAAAACAGAATGGGAAAGACTAGCGATCTCTTCAAGAAAATTAGAGATACCAAGGGAACATTTCATGCAAAAATGGGCTCGATAAAGGACAGAAATGGTATGGACCTAACAGAAGCAGAAGATATTAAGAAGAGGTGGCAAGAATATACAGAAGAACTATACAAAAAAGATCTTCACGACCCAGATAATCACGATGGTGTGATCACTCACCTAGAGCCAGACATCCTGGAATGTGAAGTCAAGTCGGCCTTAGAAAGCATCACTACGAACAAAGCTAGTGGAGGTGATGGAATTCCAGTTGAGCTATTCCAAATCCTGAAAGATGATGCTGTGAAAGTGCTGCACTCAATATGCCAGCAAATTTGGAAAACTCAGCAGTGGCCACAGGACTGGAAAAGGTCAGTTTTCATTCCAATCCCAAAGACAGGCAATGCCAAAGAATGCTCAAACTACCACACAATTGCACTCATCTCACACGCTAGTAAAGTAATGCTCAAAATTCTCCAAGCCAGGCTTCAACAATATGTGAACTGTGAACTTCCTGATGTTCAAGCTGGTTTTAGAAAAGGCAGAGGAACCAGAGATCAAATTGCAAACATCCACTGGATCATCGAAAAAGCGGGAGAGTTCCAAAAAAACATCTATTTCTGCTTTATTGACTGTGCCAAAGCCTTTGACTGTGTGGATCACAATAAACTGTGGAAAATTCTGAAAGAGATGGGAATAGCAGACCACCTGACCTGCCTCTTGAGAAACCTATATGCAGGTCAGGAAGCAACAGTTAGAACATGTTGGACATGGAACAACAGACTGGTTCCAAATAGGAAAAGGACTATGTCAAGGATGTATATTGTCACCCTGCTTATTTAACTTCTATGCAGAGTACATCATGAGAAACGCTGGACTGGAAGAAACACAAGTTGGAATTAAGATTGCTGGAAGAAATATTAATAACCTCAGATATGCAGATGACACCACCCTTATGGCAGAAAGTGAAGAACTAAAGAGCCTCTTGATGAAGGTGAAAGAGGAGAGTTTAAAAGTTGGCTTAAAGCTCAACATTCAGAAAACAAAGATCATGGCATGTGGTCCCATCACTTCATGGGAAATAGATGGGGAAACAGGGGAAACAGTGTCAGACTTTATTTTTTAGGCTCCAAAATCACTGCAGATGGTGACTGCAGCCATGAAATTAAAAGACACTTACTCCTTGGAAGGAAAGTTATGACCAACCTAGATAGCATATTCAAAAGCAGAGGCATTACTTTGCCAACAAAGGTCCATCTAGTCAAGGCTATGGTTTTTCCTGTGGTCATGTATGGATGTGAGAGTTGGACTGTGAAGAAAGCTGAGTGCCGAAGAATTGATGGTTTTGAACTGTGGTGTTGGAGAAGACTCTTGAGAGTCCCTTGGACTGCAAGGAGATCCAACCAGTCCATTCTGAAGGAGATCAGCCCTGGGATTTCTTTGGAAGGAATGATGCTAAAGCTGAAACTCCAGTACTTTGGCCACCTCATGCGAAGAGTTGACTCATTGGAAAAGACTCTGATGCTGGGAGGGATCGGGGGCAGGAGGAGAAGGGGACGACAGAGGATGAGATGGCTTGATGGCATCACCGACTCGATGGAGATGATTCTGAGTGAACTCTGGGAGTTGGTGATGGACAGGGAGGCCTGGCGTGCTGCGATTCATGGGGTCGCAAAGAGTCAGACACAACTGAGTGACTGAACTGAAATGAACTGAAGATGTTAACAAAATTTAGGCACTGTTCATTGAGCTGCAGCCAAGTGTGATGCCCTGTTTTAAGATGGTATGTGCACATTATATTGACTCTGTAACCCTCCACGAAGGAGGAACTGTTGCTCTCCTCAATTTTTCACATAATGAAAGTGAGGGTGAGAGTATGAAATCATTTGCTGAAGGACAGAAAGAGATAAGTCTGATGCTTAGTGATGAGTACGATTGACCAGACTGTTTTCCTTTAAAAATTCATCTATTTGGGGACTTCCCTGGTGATCCAGTGGTTAAGAATCTGCCTTGCAATGCAGGAGATGAGGGTTCAATCCCTGGTGGAGGAACTAAGATCCCCACATGCAGGGGCAACTAGGCCCGAGTGCAGCAACCACTGAGGATGTGTGCTCTCGAGCCCGTGCTCCACAAGAGAACCCTCTGGACATTGCAACTAGATAAAAGCCCCAGTCACAACAAAGACCAAGCATAGCCTAAATACAAAAAGAGTCATTTGTTCTCCCATGTTCAAGACTATTTCATTTATGCTTCTCTGTGCTTCCCCAGTAGTTAAAAAAAAAAAAAAGCTGCCTGCCAATGCAGGAGACAAGGGTTTGATCCCTGATCTGGGAAGATCCCACATGCCATGGAGCAACTAAACCCATGCCCCACAACTATTGAGCCTTTGCTCTAGAGCCTGGGAACTGCAACCACTGAGCCCTCACGCCACAGCTACTGAAGCCCAGGAGCTCTAGAGCCTGTGCTCACAACAAGAAAAGTCACCGAAATGAGAAGCTCATGCACTGCAACTAGAGAGTAGCCTCCATTCGCTACAACTAGAGAAAAGCCCAAGCAGCAATAAGGACTGCTCACAGTAAAAAAAAAGTAAATACATAAAATTTTTAAAAATATTATTTTATTTATCTAATTTTATAAGCCCTTTGGTTTTTATAGTTCATATGACATGCCTTTTTTGGAAAGTAAGTGGAATATAGGAGGGATAGACATAAATCCATAACATAAAACCAGAATCATCATCATGTAATTTCTTTCTGTACTGAAGACATTTCGAGTAAAGTTTCTGTTCTTTCCTGGCAATCCATACTGGGGCTTGTCAGTTCCTTGGTTAGAAAATGCTTCACAATGTACAAAAATCTGCCTCCTTGTAACTCCTACCTCTTATTTCTCATCTGGTGTCTCAGCAGTTTAAACCATTCTTAGAACCAGGCAGGAGCACCCATAATCCTGCAACTGGAGCTACACAGAACCAAAGCAAAATTTCTGAGCTTCCTGGAAGGCAAGGCAAAGAGGATGAGTCCCTTTTTACGTATAGTCTGGCCAAGTAGCAGACTGGCTTTACCAGGAGAACCTGATTTAGTCGTGGGAATCACCGGAGAATGTGTTTATTGCAGTGGTCCTCAACCATGGGTAACTTTTCCCCCCAAGGGACACTTGGCAATGTACGGAGACAACTTTGGTTGTCACAAGTGGGTGGGGGAGGAGGAATGTACTATTGGCGCACGGTGGGTAGAGGTCAAGGATGATGCTGGCCAGCCTGCAATGCGTGAGATGGCCTCCAACCACCAAGAATGATCCTATCCAGAATGCCAATAGTGCTGACATTGAGAAAGCCTGTTATTATCATGGGGTAATTCACAAGAGTGTCATCTGTATCATTAGTGGAAGCAAACAGAAGAAATGTCCGGCCTCTAGCAGACCTTCTCATGGTCAACTATGAGATACCATTTCCATCATGGTGGATACCACGATTGCAGCCAAAAGGGCCATCTTGTCCCAGTAGGACCTCAAACTGGACTCTTCTCCTTCCTGTGGAAATGACAGGCTGATCTCACAGGACTATTGCCCATGGGGAAAGGACTCCTGGCCAGGCTTGAGGCTGACTCTTAGTGGCCCATTGGATTGGGGGTCTTGTGAAGGTCTGTCTACAGGGTCAGGAAACTACATTCATTCCCTGAAACCAGATTCTCAACAGCCTGTCGAGGGAGGGCCCAAGCACTGCCACCAAGACCCATCTGATCATTCCAGACAGAGCCAACTTCTTAGTGTTGATTGCACCAGACCTCCAAGATTGGCATGGTGGGTTGCTGTCCAAGGTACTGGTCCTTGACATGTTTGCTAAGCCCTGTCACCCACTGGCTTCAGGGGCCCACCCCAACCTCCTCCTTTCTACCCTTTTCATTCTATCTCTGGCTGAACACCTGCCTCCTTGGACCTGATTATATCCTGTTGACTTTTGTTGTTTTTCCCTTTTGACCTGGGGGCTAGTTTCCCAGCCAGCTAGTGCACCAGCCACTCAGCTTCCAGCCTCTGCCCACAACAGGGTAAATTGCTGGCTCATTCTCATGTCCACCCCTTCATGCCCCCTCTGAGCCCCAGCCAGCATTCTCAAGGATTGAAAGCTCCTCCTCTTGTTCATCCTTGGAAGGGAAGCTCTCCTTTCTTAACTCCCAGCCACAACCTGACTAGTGTGTACATTTCTCAGTTATAACAATCTAATGAGAGAGATTGTGTCCAGGTGGTGCTAGTGGTAAAGAACCCATCTGGCAATACAGGACACATAAGAGACAAATGTTCAATCCCTGGTTTGGGAAGATCCCCTGGAGGAGGGCATGGCAACCCACTCCAGTATTTTTGCTTGGAGAATCCCATGGACAGAGGAGCCTGGCAGGCTATAGTCTATGGGGTCACAAAAAATCATACATGGCTGAAGCAACTTAGCTCGTGGCACACACGCAATGAGAGAGAGCTATTATTTATCTCCATTTTATAGATAAGAAACTAGAGGCTCAGAGGGGTCAAATGACCTGCCCAAGAGTACTTTTCAGGACATGGTGGAGTCAGGATTTGGATTCTGTCCACTCAGTTCCAGGAGCCTGTGATCTCAGCCTCATGACACTGCCTCATTCACACACATCATTCAGAGCTTGTGACAGCAAACTCCTTACATGAATCCAACCACCAAACCTTTGCACAAACTGGGATGGCCTCCCTGCCCAGGGTGGGACAACACCCAGAGTCTGCAAAAGGGCTTCTCCCTGGAGTCATTCTCTCTTGTACATCCTCCCCGACCTCCACCCTTCATCCCGCAAGCCCCCTATCTCCTGGGGGAGGGCATGGCAATCCACTCCAGTATTCTTGCCTGGAAAATTCCATGGACAGAGCCGCCTGATGGGCTACAGTCCATGGGGTTGCACAGAGTCAGACACGACTGAGCACACATGCATGGGTTGCCAAAGCACTGTTTATTGCTGGCTAGGGCATGGGTAGATAGGAGTCTGGGGGGCCCGAGGGTCCACTTCCCGAGCCCTACAGCCCCACTGATGAAGAGAGCCCAGGGGCAAGTGACTCTCCTGGAAGTCGTCCCATCTTAGCACTGCTGGGCCCTGGTACTTGAAGGTAAATTCATCCTTGTTTAGGGTTGAGAAGAAGCGCCGTTGACCCAGCGGGGGCTCCAAGTGGCTATACTTGCACTGTGGAGTCAGGGTGGGGGAGCCTGGCAGGGCAGCCTGGAGGGTGGCTGACCCACCCAGGCCACCCTGGGAACATAAAAGTGTGGGGAGAGACTCAGCCGGGTTTGGCCCATGACTGGGTCCTGGAGAGGTGGGTAAAAGGTCGGAGTGACACAGGAGCTGGAGGAGAAGCTGAAGAGACACCAGTGCAGACCCCCGGAGAGACCCCACGGCCTTGTTGACTTTAGGTGCTTCTGAGCTCACCCTCAGCTTGGAATGTAACTGTGGCTCACCACAGTTGCCCCTGAACTGACCGTGATGGGCCCCTGAGCCTTGGATGACCCTAGAGTGACCCTGAGCAGTGAAGTGAAAGTGTTAGTCACTCACTCGTGTCTGACTCTTTGTGACTCCATGGACTGTAACCCACCAGGCTCCTCTGTCCATGGAATTCTCCAGGCAAGAATACTTGAGTGGGTTGCCATGCCCTCCTTCAGAGGATCTTCCCGACCCAGGAATCCAACCCATGTCTCCTGCCTTGCAGGCAGATTCGTTACCATCTGAGTCACCAGAGAATCCCAACCCTGAGCAGATGTGAGACTAATTCTGATCTGAGAGGTTACCTGGTTAAGGAGATACCCTCTCCTCCTCCCTTACCCGCTGTAGCAGCTCCTCGGTCACAGAGGCTGGAGCTATTCCGTGTGGCTTCAGCATCTTCCGGTTCATGGTTAAAAAATCTATGTCTAGAGATTTGAGTGGGATGACTGAGCTGAGGGTCTGAGGGAGGAAAGGCAGAGCCCAGAGGGAAAGGACGCGGGAGACTAAGGATGCAACAAGGGTTCAAGGGCGACACCTGGGTTCCCGCTGAAGTTGTCAGGGGAGGAGGATGCGTTAGGAGGCAGAGAGGGTAAGGGAGCTGGGGGGGGGGGGGTGGGGGAGGTGGGGGTGTGTGTGTGATGGGGGGGACTGAGGTGGCCAGGGCAGGGGCAAGGGCAGAAGATCCGGGGTGAGGGGCTGGTGGGGGGGACAGGAAGAGTGGACTAGCTAATCAAGGGGCGGAGCCAGAGTGTTGCAGAGGAGGAGGAGGGCTAAGAGTCTTGAGAGGGTGGATATGGAGAGGAGAGGAGCCATACCAGAGGGGCGGAGTCATGCAGGGATGGAGGAGGTTGTTGAGAGTCACGACGACGACGAGAGCATGGGGTTGTTCAGGGTCAGAGCTGGGAATCTTGGCCCAGGGCATGAGATCTAACCCTTCAGGAGGCGGAGCCAGAGGCAGGCAGTGGGCGAGGGTGGGATTGGCCGGGGGCGGCACCACAGAGGTAGCCGGGGTAGGGCGGGGCTTCCAAAGATGGGCGGGGCCTCGCTCACCAACGGTGCCCTCTGGCAGGTTGCTGCGCTGCAGGTGGAGGTTGGGCGCTTTCGGCGGCTTTGGCATCCCAGGGGGTAAGTAGTCTGTGCCCATGGAGGTCTGGAAGAACTGTCCGAGCAGCGACGGCTCCCCTAGGGTTATGTGACTCTGCAATGTCTCATGAGGCACGTGGCGGCTGGCTGGCTCGCTCGTTCGCAGGGGCTGTAAGGACCACAGTGCATCTGGGAAGCTCCCCTCGTCATGGATGTCCCAAGGCTGGGGATGAAGCTCAAAAGTGGGAGCTGTGTGACCTTGGACGGCTCACACTTTCTCTGGGTCCCACGTGATGGCGCTGGGAATTGGTACTGTTATTTCAGTTTACAGACAACCACTCAGGTATGAAGTGGTTAAGTGGCTCGCTCTACATCCCGCAAATAGATCCAGGAGATCCCTGTACACATGTCCAGCTCCCTCCCACCTCAGGGCCTTTGCACTTGCTATTATTCACTTTGGGAAACAGAGGAAAGCCCGTTTCCCTGACTCGCCCTGCAGCCTTTCGCCTTCCTGCTGACCTGATGGTAGAAGAAGTGTGTGGAGGTGGTGAGGCTCCCCGGACCGGGACACCCGTTTCCTTCCAGGATGTGTGACTCAGGAGTCTGGTTGTGGTGAAGAAGGAAAGGTTCTGCCAGTGGCAGAGTAGGTCCTGAGCAACCCTGCGTGGCTGCTGTGGGAGTGAGGGGGCAGGGCAGGCAGCTGGATCTCACCTGGCTCCCAGGCATAAAAGTGTTCCCCCTTGGTGGTCCTGTCGTGGAAGAGGCCATCCCCAGGACGGATGTTCACACAGTGGATATGGGCTGAGGCCTGGGCCTTGTCATACCTGCAGGTAAGGGGATGGGAAGCAGGAGGTGGATCCGTCTGTTCTGGGCCCTTACAACTCCCAGGAAAACGGAGGGAGGGACAGGCTACCCAGTAGCCAAGCTGTGGGGTGCTAACTGTGAGTGATCTGGCACAATAGTGGGCCTTGCCTGTGGGGGATGGAGACTTCAAGGGCACAGTGTTGGCCCTAGAGACTTAGGTGACCCACCCCACGTCACCCTGTCTTGGTAGAAAAGGCCATGGTTCCTTTGTACCTGTCTGGGGGCAGATCCGGAGGCCCATAGGCTTGTTTCTGCTCCGTGCACATGGGCCTGTAGCCAATCTTGAAGTCTCCCAGTTCTATGCTGGAGGAGGCCTGTGGGTGGACAGGAGTGGGAGGGAAAGACCACCCAGCCCCCATCGCTGATCCTCCCCCTGACCCCCCACCCGCAGCATCACCCAGGTCTCAATTTACCCTCTTACACGGCAAGGCAGGTGGGCCTGGCAGGGCCTGGAACTGTCTCTGGTAGGAGGTGCTGTCATCCTGTCTCTTGTGCTCCCATTGGAGGGGATTGGGCCCACCTGAGGATGAGCAAGAGGAGAGAGAATGGGATCAATTCTTGGCAGCTTCAGGACCACTAGGATTCTATTCCTCACCTGGGAAGGGCAGGTGGGCAGTCCAGACTAGCTCAGCCAAAGGCCTATCTGGAAAACATCAAAAATAATAAGAAGTAGGAACTTTCACGGGCTTCCCTGGTGGTTCAGTGGTAGAGAGTCCACCTGCAATTCAGGAGCCGCAGGCGAAGCAGGTTGGATCTCTGGGCTGATCCCCTGAAGAACCGCTCCAGTATTCTTGCCTGAAAAATCCCATGGGGAGAGGAGCCTGGCAGGCTACAGTCCATGGGGTGACTCCAAATGCAGGGGGCCTGGGTTCGTTTGATCTCTGGTCAGGGAACTAGACCCCACATGCCACAATGAAGATCAAAGATCCCGCAGGCCAAAACTAAGACCCAGTACATACATATATATATAAATTTAAAATGACAATAAGGGAGTTCCCTGATTGCCTAGTGGTTAGGATTCCAGGTTGTCACTGCTGTGACCCAGGTTCAATCTCTGGTCGGGAGCTGAGATCGCCCAAGCTATATGTTCCTCTGAGTCACAGAACTGGAAAAATCATACAAATGACAGCAACCCTTTGTTGCTATCTGGCAGACATGTCCAGCACTCGGAGCTCTTTTGTCTTCACCAGTAACTATAAAACTGGTTGATGCACCCACTTTGCAGATGAGTAAACTGAGGCTGGAAGAGGTTGTCTCCCTCAGAGTCACACAACTACTGAGGTGGCAGGGGTGGGTGGTAGAGGTGGAGGACACTTAGCAGATTTGTTTAACCCCAAACCAGCTTCATGACTCTGCCCACAGCAAAGCACCTTGGAGAGCTTCGGGAGATGTGCCCATTCTGTGGATGCAGAAACTGAGGCTCAAAGAGGTTCCAGGGTTTCTCAGCCTCTGTGCTGTTGACATTTAACATGAAAGTGTTAATCGCTCGGTTGTGTTCTACTCTTTGCGACTCCATGGACAGTAGCCCTCCAGGCTCCTCTGTCCATAGGGTTTTCCAGGCAAGAATGCAGGAGTGGGTTGCAATTCCCTTCTCTAGGGTATCTTTCTGACCCAGGGATCGAGCCCGGGTCTCCTGGATTGGCAGGCAGATTCTTGACCAACTGAGCCACCAGGGAAGCCAACATCTGGATAATTCTTTACTGTGGGGGAGTTCCCCTATGCGTGGTAAGATGTTTAGTAGCATCCCTGGCTTCCATCAACTCCCTGACAGTAGTATTCTCTCCTTCCCGTCGTAAAGACAAAAAGACGATCATCAGACACTGCCAGGTGTCCACTGGGGGCGAGGAGCAGAATCCCTGTTCGCCGCGAGAATAAGTGTGTCGGTGAAATTGCCTAGGGCGCCGGGGCGCGCACTCACAGTGGCGGCAGGAAGGCTCGCGGGGTTTCAGGCAAAGGTCGTGGAACGGGAAGAACTCCCGGTACGTGGTGGGCGGGATGCGCAGCTTAGCTCGGTCGCCTGACGGCAGCGAGTCGCGGTCGAAGATGAGGCGCGCCCCGCGAATCTGTTCGTGAGCGCGCTCTGGCGGCTCTGGCCAGCCGTAGTCGCCGCGCGCGGTGGAGAGGCCAGTGCGTGCGTGCGCTTCCGCGTGCACGTGCAGGTGACTGGCTTGCATGGCGAGTGTGCGCTCCCGTGCCAGTTCCCGCTCCTGCTCCCTCAACAGCATAGGTGGCGGGGGCTCATAGGCGCAGCGCGTCTCCGAAAGGCGCTCCTGGCCCGCCCAGCGCGCATCCTTTTGGAAGAGGGATGCGCAGGGCGGCGGCGGGCACAGCGGCCCACGGATAGCACTCGAGTAGGCGGGAAAGTCCCGGTGCGATGTGGACTGCTTGGCGTCCGCGTGCAGCCGCGGGTCCGGCCCCAGCGCGAAGTGCGAAGCCTTGAGGAAGTCCAGCCGGGACACCGGGCACGGCAGGAGGGCGCCCGCGGCCATAGCTGGGGGAGGTGCCACCTGCGAGGAGGCGGAGACAGGAATGAGTAGGTCCCACGGTGGGCTCGGCGTTGGAGACATCGTAAGTAACAGGTTTAAGGATTTTGCTGGCGTTCCAGTGGTCAGGACTTCTAGCTTTCACTTCCAGGGACCAGGGTTCAACCCTGATCCGGGAACTGAGATCCCGCAAGCCCTGTGGTGCGGCCCTCACCCCCGCCTAAAAGAAACAGGTGTAGCCCTGTTTGCCGGCCCGCAGGGAAAGTAGAGATATAAATAATCACTTATTTGGCATTTAGAGTGTGCCAGGCACGGTTCGAGGCTCCCGGAGGGGGTTCATCAACAGACCTAGAGCACTACCTTTGTGGAGATGGTAACGGGAACATACAATAATGAATAAATGTAATCACGTCAACTGCAGAGTAAGTTACAAGGTAGTTAAGTGCCTTGGCGGCGGGCGGGGGGGGGGGGGTGTGGAGTCACATGGCGCCATGTAAAGGATAGGGTTTGGGCTAGAAGCCTTGTTGTTTTAAATAGTCAGGAAAGGCATTCCTTGGTGGTGCAGTGGATAAGAACCCACCTGCCATTGCAGGAAACATGGGTTCGATCCCTGGTCTGGGAAGATTCCATATGCTGCAGATCAATTAAGCCCGTGGGAGCCACAACTACCAAAACCCACACTCTAGGAGCCCATGCACCACAAGAGAAACCACAGCACTGAGAAACACACACAATGAAGAGTAGCTCCCGGTGAGAAAGCCCACGTACAGCAGCGAGGAACCAGTGCAGTCATAAATAAATACATAAATAAATTTTAAAATACTCAAGGAGGCATCACTAAGATGATAGTTGAGCAAAGACCTGGAAAGAGGGGCAGTGGGGCATTTGGGTATTGGAGGGGGTAAAAGAAATAGAGGAAAACAACAGAATGGGAAAGACTAGAGATCTCTTCAAGAAAATTAGAGATACCAAGGGAACATTTCATGCAAAGATCAGCTCGATAAAGGACAGAAATGGTATGGACCTAACAGAAGCAGAAGATATTAAGAAGAGGTGGCAAGAATACACAGAAGAACTGTACAAAAAAGATCTTCACGACCCAGATAATCATGATGGTGTGATCACTCACCTAGAGCCAGACATCCTGGAATGTGAAGTCAAGTCGGCCTTAGAAAGCATCACTACGAACAAAGCTAGTGGAGGTGATGGAATTCCAGTTGAGCTATTTCAAATCCTGAAAGATGATGCTGTGAAAGTGCTGCACTCAATATGCCAGCAAATTTGGAAAACTCAGCAGTGGCCACAGGACTGGAAAAGGTCAGTTTTCATTCCAATCCCAAAGAAAGGCAATGCCAAAGAATGCTCAAACTACCACACAATTGCACTCATCTCACACGCTAGTAAAGTAATGCTCAAAATTCTCCAAGCCAGGCTTCAACAATATGTGAACTGTGAACTTCCTGATGTTCAAGCTGGTTTTAGAAAAGGCAGAGGAACCAGAGATCAAATTGCCAACATCCGCTGGATCATGGAAAAAGCAAGAAAGTTCCAGAAAAACATCTATTTCTGCTTTATTGACTATGCCAAAGCCTTTGACTGTGTGGATCACAATAAACTGTGGAAAATTCTGAAAGAGATGGGAATAGCAGACCACCTGACCTGCCTCTTGAGAAACCTATATGCAGGTCAGGAAGCAACAGTTAGAACTGGACATGGAACAACAGACTGGTTCCAAATAGGAAAAGGAATACGTCAAGGATGTATATTGTCACCCTGCTTATTTAACTTCTATGCAGAGTACATCATGAGAAATGCTGGGCTGAAAGAAGCACAAGCTGGAATCAACATTGCCAGGAGAAATATCAATAACCTCAGATATGCAGATGACACCACCTTTATGGCAGAAAGTGAAGAGGAACTCAGAAGCCTCTTGATGAAAGTGAAAGTGGAGAGTGAAAAAGTTGGCTTAAAGCTCAACATTCAGAAAACGAAGATCATGGCACATAGCCCCATCACTTCATGGGAAATAGATGGGGAAACAGTGTCAGACTTTATTTTTTAGGTTCCAAAATCACTGCAGATGGTGACTGCAGCCATGAAATTAAAAGACACTTACTCCTTGGAAGGAAAGTTATGACCAACCTAGACAGCATATTCAAAAGCAGAGACATTACTTTGCTAACAGAGGTCCATCTAGTCAAGGCTATGGTTTTTTGTGTGGTCATGTATGGATGCGAGAGTTGGACTGTGAAGAAAGCTGAGCGCTGAAGAATTGATGGTTTTGAACTGTGGTGTTGGAGAAGACTCTTGAGAGTCCCTTGGACTGCAAGGAGATCCAACCAGTCCATTCTGAAGGAGATCAGCCCTGGGATTTCTTTGGAAGGAATGATGCTAAAGCTGAAACTCCAGTACTTTGGCCACCTCATGCAAAGAGTTGACTCATTGGAAAAGACTGTGATGCTGGGAGGGATTAGGGGCAGGAGGAGAAGGGGACGACAGAGGATGAGATGGCTGGATGGCATCACTGACTTGATGGACGTGAGTCTGAGTGAACTCTGGGAGTTGGTGATGGACAGGGAGGCCTGGCGTGCTGCAATTCATGGGTTCGCAAAGAGTCAGACACGACTGAGCGACTGAACTGAACAACATTCTGGGCAGAAGAAACAGCAGGTACAAAGGCCCTGGGGCTGCTGCAGAGACATAGGAAGAGCTGCAGAATTAACCACTGCATTTGGGAGTTTGCTACTGGAACCCACTCTCTTCACTGTCAGTCAGTTGTGAAGACCATGGCCTGCCCCTCCTTCATGCCTGGGAACCCATTTCTGTCTCTTCCAAACTCTGGCCACTGTCCCATCTCTGCCATACCCCTCTCTTTACTGGTCTTCCTGCCCTCAGCAGTTTTCCCAGGCCCTGACTGTTCTTTCTGTCTTCCATCTGTCTGCATTTTACACACCTCTTACTCATTACTCTGACCTTTAGCTCCGGACTCTCAGCACCCTACTTAGAGTTTCTGGCTTTTGCTCAGAGCTGTCTCCCTCACCTGTCTCTGCCCCTCAGAGACCAGATCCTTGGATATCACCAACACCCCTGGCTCATTCAGCATCACCTCCTTCAGGAAGCCCTCCCAGACTGCTTCAGCCCACAACTATTGGTTCACATCAATCTCTTCAGAAAACACATGTAAAGTGTTGTGTTTTTTTTTTTTTTTAAACGAAACTACGGTGGTTTTTTTTCCTGATCATTTTACCACCTAAAATAGTTGAAGATTGAGAAGCTTTCAAATAGTTTGTGGGAAAATCTGGCGACTGAAATGACTAGCTGGGTCACCTTGAAATAATTAACTGGGCTCCTGTGAGCCTCATTTTGTTTCCTGATCAGGGTTGGAGAGAGTGCACCTACCTCGAGGTGGGGCATGGTAGCTAGTGAGTCTTAGAAGATGCACTTGGCATGGGCATGACACTCGAGACTCCCTCAGTCCCTGGCCTCCCAGAGGATGCTCAGATGTTCCATCTGGGGATTTATCCTAGTGTGGTCTGGCCCTGTGCATTGTGACCCAATAAGCTGCCTGGGATGATGCTGTCACAAGGGTCCCCCAGCAACTCTGGGGGCAACCGGGAGGAAAATCAGGAGCAAGAACAGAGGATCCTGCCCCCTGAGAGCTTGAGGGAGCCTAGCCCGTGACTTGACTTCTCAAAGACTCAGTTTTGTCATCTGGAAAATGGGGCTGGAGATGGCAGCCACTTCAGTGGGGGAAGATTTGATGCCAGAGGCCACCTGAATGCATTATCACCATTTCCCCAGGTTTTATTTCTCATCAGCTTTCTAACACTTGTCTGCACAGGATGGGCCAAACTCTCTGAGTCACTATATCTCTTAATGCCACTCCAGGGCTCACAGACCTCCAGTGTAGCATTAAAGACTACTGTGCTTTAAGGCTGTGCTTCCCACCTTCAGCCCCAAGACTACCAGGAACACACATGTATTTGAACACACAGGGATTGTTATTTGCAGCAATGGGTACAATGCATGTCATGGATCTGGGCTTTGTCTTCAGTGCTTCCAGGGAAGTTTCAATATGTGGGACTTTGCTGTGTGTTGGATGCTTTTACTGGTTGGAAATTGGACTTCCTTTTTATTTATTTATTTATTTACTGGCCGTGCAGCATGGCATAGAGAAGGCAGTGGCACCCCACTCCAGTTCTCTTGCCTGGAAAATCACATGGATGGAGGAGCCTGGTGGGCTGCAGTCCATGGGGTCGCTGGGAGTTGGACACGACTGAGCGACTTCACTTTCATTTTTCACTTTTACGCATTGGAGAAGGAAATGGCAACCCACTCCAGTGTTCTTTCCTGGAGAATCCCAGGGATGGGGGAGCCTGGTGGGCTGCCGTCTATGGGGTCGCACAGGGTCAGACACGACTAATGCGACTTAGCAGCAGCAGCGTGGCATATGGGATCTTAGTTCCCAGTTTGTTGTTCAGTCACTCAGTCATGTCTGACTCTTTGTGACCCCATTGACTACAGCACACCAGGCTTCCCTGTCCTTTACCATCTCCCAGAGTTTGTTCAAACTCATGTCCATTTAGTCGATGGTGCCATCCAACCATCTCATCCTCTGTTGCTCCCTTTTCCTCCTGCCCTCAATCTTTCCCAGCATCAGACCAGCAATTAAATCCACACTCCCTGCATTGGGAGCACAGTGTCTTAACCACTGGATTGCCAGGGAAGTCCTATTGACTTCTTTTTCTTTCTTTTAATGTCCGGACAAATATAAATAATATATTCAAAAACCCCTTGGAATGGGGTGGGGAATGGGAAATTGATGTTTCATGTGGACAGAGTTTCAGTTTGGGGAGAAGAAAAAGTTCTGGAGGTGGACGGTGGGGATGGTTATATAACAGACTGAGTGCACTTAATGCCACTGAACACGTAAAGATTAAAACGGTCAGTTTGAAGTATGTTTTACCACAATACAAAATAAATTTGAAGGAAAAAGCAATTTCTTAAAAAAAAACACAGATGAAATAAAAATGTAAGGGCGGTGACTCTTTCACGCTGCCCCAGATCACCTACTGAAAGACAGCTTCCTTCCATCCTTTCCTTTTTCTTTCTTCCTCCCTCCCTTCTTTTCTCCAGCCCCCCTTCCTTCCTCACTCCTTCTCTCTTTCTCTCTTCCAGTATAGTTGACATATAGCATTGTGTGAGTTGAAGGTGTATAACATAGCAGTTTTTGATGCATTTCTTTGGCACCGTGGTTATTCCTGTACCCTTAGCCCACACCTGTTTGACATTACCTATCATTTCTTCTAGGGTCTGCAACAACTAACATCTGGTTTATGGTTGGGTTTTATGTTTATAATACAGTTTGGTGTGCGTGTGTGTTTGTGTATGTATGGTCTGTCATCCCTGTACTTTGAATTCAAGCTTCAGGACTTATATACAGAATGAATTCCTTTTCAGTAAATTTAAGCAAAGTGTTGTTTTGCCCACCAGGGTGAGGTTCCATCACTTGGTCCCCATCCTAGGGTCCTGCTGAGGGCTCTGGTCCAGCCGCATGTGCACGCTCAGTCTCTCAGTTGTCTGTCTCTTCGCAACCCCATGGACTATAGCCCACCAGGCTCCTCTGTCCATGGGATTTCCCAGGCAAGAATACTGGAGTGGGTTGCCATTTCCTCCTTCAGGTTATCTTCCTGACTCAGGAGCCAACCAGAATCTCCTGCATTGGCAGACGGATTCTTTACAGCTGAGCCACTGGGAAAGCCCATGTTGATGCAAAAATACATTTTCTCTGCCTGCCTGGAAAAGAAGGATCAGGAGTGGGTAGGTTCTGTATGCTGTCTTAAAGCAAGGGGGAGAAGTAATGCTCTTATGAAGGAACTGAAAAACCTTGATCACAAAGTCTAAGGAATGAAGCAACTTGAAAGCAGTGATTGAGGACTTCCCTGGTCATCCACTGGTTAAGTCTGCCTTCCAAAGCAAAGGACGCAGTTTTGATCCTTGGTCAGGGAACTAGGATCCCACATGCTGCAAGGCACCTAAGCCTGCATTCCACAATGAAAGATCCTGAAAGGAGGATCTAAAACCCAAGGCAACCATATAAATAATAAAATAGTTTTTTAAAGATAAAAAGTTGTAGTTGGCAAAGACTCAGAGTCATTCAGATTAGCCGGGACACATCTGGTTGCTGTAATGATTTAGACAGTGTTCATGTTTTGTCTGTGTTCAGACAGCATGATCGAGCAGGCTTGTTTTGTCTTGTTCCACCATGGTCACAGAGTGGCCTTGTCTGATGTAGGCATCCTGTGAAATTATCTGTGTCCAGCAGGAGAACACTAGCGCCCGACTGCAAGTTAGCTCCAGGCCAGCTCCTAGCAACCACAAGGCTAACCGTGAATGCCACGCCAGCTCCTGTCTCTTTCCCAAAGGTCAAGCTGAGCTGTAACCAGACGGTGATGGGCACTGGGAAGGCTGGGCTGCCTGCCAGGCTTACTGCTGTCTCTTTGGTGCCTAGAACAGGGCTCAGCACACAGTAGGCGTCAAAGAAATGTGGTGTGCTGTTACAAGGACCATGGGGACAGTACAGGCTCAGGAGAAGGGATCCGGCCACTCTGCAGCCCAAGGTCTCCTTCCCTTTGTAGGCCTTGGGCTTGGCTTTGATTTTTCCTGCAGTATGTATGTGTGTGTGTCTTTAAATATTTATATATTTGCCTGCTCTGGGTCTTAGTTGTAGGATCTTTGATCTTTGCTGAGGCATGTGGGATTTTTTTTTTTTTTTAGTTGCAGCATGTCGGGGGCTTCCCAGGTGGTGCTAGTGGTAAAGAACCCTCCTGCCAATGCAGGAGAAATAAGAGATGCGGGTTCGATCACTGGTCAGGAAGATCCCCTGGAGGAGGGCATGGCAACCCACTCCAGTATTCTTGCCTGGAGAATCCCATGGACAGAGGAGCCTAGAGGGCTACAGTCCATGAAGTCTCAAAGAATTGTACATGACTGAGTGACTGAGCGAGCACACACAGGTTAAGAAGCAACATAGGGACTTCTCTGTTGGTCCAGTGGCTAAAACTCCATGCTGTCAATGAAGGGGGCCCCGGTTCGATTCCTGGTCAGAGAACTAGGTCCCACCTGCTGCAACTAAAAATCCCATGTCCTGCGGTGAAGATTGAAGATCCCACGTGTTGCAACTAACACCTGGTGCAGCCATATTAAAGAAAAAGAAGAAGTAACATATACAGTCATGTTAAGCAGTGTTACAAGCTAAAAAGAAAAATAAGGTAGCAAGAAAAGCAGGGAGGAAGTGCCTAGGGGTATGTGTGTGGTCCCAGAGGAGAATGACATTTGAATACATCTGAAAAGGAAGTGTGGGAGGGAGCCAGACGAGTATCTGGAAGGAGAGCCTTCCAGGCAGAGCCAACAGCATGTGCAAAAGTCCTGAGGCAGGTGTGGGCTGCAACTTCAAGGAACAGGAGAAAGGCAACATGGTTGGATATGAGTGAATCAGGCTGGATGAGTAATATGTGTCTAAATCAAGAGGAAATGTATTTGTTTCTTAAAAAAAAAGAAACCAGTCAGCATCCTTAGTGATGCAAAACAAAACCACAGTGAGATACCACTTCAGAGTGAGCAGGAGATGTGCTCTTGGGTGTCTCCTTACTGGTAAGCCAGCTTATCTTTCCTTGAGCCTTATTTATTATTTTAGCCTTGGGAAAAATAGGAGAGCAGATGCAATCTTGCAAAGGAGGAATGTATGTAGAGGAATTTCCTGAGTTGACTAAGAAGAGGACAAAGAAAGCCGATGAACTATGAGAAGAGAATGGAGGTGAGAGGATTAGGTGGTATAATGTGTGTACATTAGTCTGGACGGATCCCAAGCTGGCATGACAATATTTTTGCACATTGGGTTAAATAAAATGTATTATTAAAATGAATAGTCCAAGTGTTGGCAAGAATGTGGAGAAATTGGAACCCTTGTGCATTGTGGGTAGGAATGTAAAATGGTGCAGCCATTGTGAAAAATGGTCTAGTGGTTCCTCATCAAGTCAAGGAGGCTTCCCTGGTGGTCCAGTGGCTAAGACTCTGCATTCCCAATGCAGGGGGCCCAAGTTCTATCCTTTGTCAGGGAACTATATCTCGCATGCTGCAACTAAGAGTTTGGGTGCTGCAACTAAGACCTGGCACAGCCAAATAAATAAATAGTTTTTAAAAAAGTCAAACATAGTAGAATGGCCCGGCAATTCTACTCGTAGGTAGGGACTGAAAGCAGGGACTAGAACAAGTACCCGTACACCATGTTCACAGCAGCACTGTTCACAAGAGTCAAAAGGTCGAAATGAGGCTTCCCTGGAGGTCCAGTGTTTAGGAAACCGCCTGCCATTGCCAAGGACACGAGTTTGATCCCTGGTCCAGGAAGATTCCGAAGGGCAACATGCTCAGGGGCAATGAAGCCCGTGAGCCACAACTACCGAGCGGCGTGCTACGGTTCTAAAGCCTGCTCGCCCTAGATGGTGCTCTGAAACAAGAGAGACCACTGCAGTGAGGAGTCCTCGCACTGCAACTAGAGAAAGGCCTGCTTGTTGCAACTAGAGAAAGGCCTCGAGCAGCAACAAAGACCCAGTGTAGCAAACAAACAAACAGACAAAAAGAGGTAGAAACAATCCAAGTGTCCACCAACCAATGAGCAGATAAAAATATGATGTAGCCAGAGCATGGAATATTATTCAGCCACCAAAGGATTTAAGTACTATTGAGACATGTACAATGTGGAGAACTTAAAAAACAGGGTCAGTGAAAGAAGCCAGACACAAATGTTCACATATTACATGATTCTATGTATAAGAAATGTCCAGAATAGGTAAATCAGTAGACACAGACAGCAGATGGTGGTTCCTAGAGACTGGGGGAGGAAGAGTAGTTGACTGCATGAAAGGGTGGCAGGGTTTCTTTGAGGGTGATGAAAACATTTGAAAACTATCAAGGTGGGATGTCTGTATGACACATGAATGTACTAAATGCCACAGAATTGTACACCTTAAGATGGTGAACTTTTTGCTATATGAGTGAGGGTGAAAGTCACTCAGTTGTGTTTGACTCTTTGAGACCCCACAGACTATACAGTCCATGGAATTCTCCAGGCCAGAATACTGGAGAGGGTAGCTGTTCCCTCCTCCAGGGGATCTTCCCAACCCAGGGATAGAACCCAGGTCTCCCTCATTGCAGGTGGATTCTTTACCAGTTGAGCCACAAGGGAAGCCCAAGAATACTGGAGTGGGTATGTATTTGGAAAATAAATGTCCAATTTTAAATGATGGGTGAATCTAAGAAGCCATAACAAGGAAAATTAGAAAATATTTGTGATAGAATAAAAATGAAAAGAAAATTTGCCAGAATTTGTTGCATGCAGCTGAAGCTGCTCAGTGGAACTAAATATGTGGAATCTTGAATAAGGTATGAAAACAAATGCACACTAACACACAATTTTGTGAAATTTGAACAAAATCTGTGTATTAGTTAATAATAGTGTATCACATGTTAATTCCCTGTGCCTTGATTTTTTTACAACATAGTATTTCTTTATATTCTCAGAATTGGATTAGAAGTTTCAAGCCTCTTTCAAAAATTTTTTTTAAATCACTTAGATAATAAACTTTCTAGACTTTTAGCAGTAATAGTAGATGCCAAAATACATGGAACTATATCAAAGTTTTGAATATAAAATAGAAATCTAGCATTCTATTCATACTAAGTCAAACAAAAAATAATGTCTTTGATTTTTTTTCCGGCTAGTCCATGCAGATGGCACAAAATCCAAAGACTACAAAACAAAACAGTACAAAGGTGAACATTTAATCTCCTCCCAGTGATGACTAATGGCTGGCCATCTGGCTCCACAAGGATTGAGTCATTGGCCACTGCAGTCACTGACCTTTAACACCCCCTGAAAAGAGTTCCAGGTGGAGGATCAGAAATGAGCTGCTCTCTCTGCTCTGGGAAAATTGACAGGACAGGCCTTCAGATAGTGATGTTTTCAGGAAAAAAATCGTATGAGTCTGGATTCTTGTCCATCTTCCTACACTTAGGAAAGCACTAAAATCATTAACTGCAGTATTTGCTTTTTGTAACCAGAAACAACTTTCCACTGGGATGCGTGATTACACATAATCTTCTCCAAAATCACACACGTGCAGACTTTCCACTCACCTCTTCCTGAGACCTCTTGGGTTATAGCCCTCAGTAAACCCCACAATAAAACAGAAAAACTCACAGCTCTCATGGTGTGCATTTTTATTTCAGTCAACATCAGCCACCCAGTTATCCTCTGGGGATATTTCAGTTATCAGATTCTTGTCTATTCTTCTAGATTGGTTCCATGCATTTCTTTTTTCCTTTTTTTTTAAGGGGACTAGTTTATTTATGCACGCATGCAGGAACTTGGGCTTCCCAGGTAGCTCTGTGGTAAAGAATCCGCCTCCCAATGCAAGAGATGCAGGAGATGAGGGTTTGATCCCTGGGTTGGGAAGATCCCCTGGAAGAGGGCATGGCAACCCACTCCAGTATTCTTGCCCGGAAAATCCCACGGAGAGAGGAGCCAGGCGGGCTAAAGTCCACGGGGTCCGCAGAGTCGGACGACTGAGCACGCAGGCACGCGCAAACACGGATGGAACCCGCGCCCTCTGTAGTCCAAGCAGAGCGTCCCAACCACTAGGCTACCAGGGAATTCCCCAGAGTTTCCTTGACTTTTAAAAACTGCCTTACAGAACATAACAGCAAATCATGCTCTCTAAAGACAAGCCGACAACGCAGAAAGGGTGAAGCAGAAAAATTAGAAAACTTTCTTCTTGGACCACAGCAAACAGGTTGGTGCTTTTGTTTGGAATCTTTATGTGTGCGTGTGTGTAACTGGTTAACTTTGAAAACATGGGTAGTGAGCTCAGACCGTCCATCTAGGTGCACAGGGCCGGAAGAAACCACAAGTAGAGGTCCCAAAGCTGCAAACTGCTTTGCTCGCAGAAGCAGACAAATGGCAGAGTCCCGGACAAAGGGTCGTGCCAGCGCCTGCGCAGAAAGCTCCCAGGAACGCACCCCACTGCGCCGGGCCCGCCCCCTGACGCAGCGAACGGACGTCACGGTGGAGTCGCTATGGTGGCCCTGAGCGATCTGGCGTCGGTGCTGGAGTCTTATAGGGGTCGCGATCGCCTGGTGAGGCTGGGGTGGAGCGAGGCCAGAGGGTCCTGGCGTCCGGCCAAAACCCAGAGACCGGGACATTGAGGCCAGAGAGGGAGCGGGGTCACTCAGGATTCCCCCCAGGGCAGATACTCTGTCCCCTAGCGGTGGACATGTAGGTTCTTCCCGCCACCCCAAACGACTGGACATTTACAGTACCAGCCAGATCCTCACGTTTGTACATTTGAATCCAGCCGGACCACTGAAGTTGGTCCCAAACAATGTCATATGAGGATCTGGGATGTGGCAGGGCTTCCTTTAAGGCTGGACATTTGGGTTCTGACTAAATCCCCTGGAGTTGGGCACTTAGGTTGCTCTGGCCAATTCGGCCTAGCCAGACATTATCATGCCAAACAAACCCATGTTGGGACATTTAGGATCAGACTAAGCCACTGTAGTTAGTTCCTCGGTTGTCAAAATCTAATACGGGGATATAAGATTTTGCCCTGCTTTCTCTGTGGCTTGATGTTTAGGTTCTGACCTTCCCCTCGACTCAGATTGGGCATTTAGATTGTTGCTTCCAGGCCGCTGAGGTCGGACTCTGAGCTTGTCCCAATCAATCTCTTACAGGTAGGCATTCCGGTTGTACCAGGGAATATACCAGTGGCTGGGCATTTAGGTTCTAGGCAAATCCTCTCTGATTGAGTATTCAGGTTCTAAATCCCCTGGAGAAGGAAATGGCACCCCACTCCAGTATTGTTGCCTGGGAAATCCCATCGACAGAGGAATCTGGTGGGCTACAGTCCATGGGTTTGCAAAAGAGAGACGACTTGGTGACTAAACAACAACAAAAAAGCTGGACTTAAAATGCAGTGTTTTTGCCATTACAAAGGTGCGAAAAGGAATTACAAGTAAAAATAATATATAAAACAATAGGAAAAAGCAACTTCTGAAAAGCAGATGAAATAAAAATGTAAGGGTAGGGAAGCAGACCCTGTTCACCATGCTCCAGATCACCCACTGATTCCGGAATCACCACTGGGTTCCTTCTCACTAAAGTAATGCAAACAAATTATCCTTTTGTTCATTGGGTTGAGGCCTGCTCACCTTCCTAAGTCACAACCCAGCCATGGACTTTGGTCCAGCCAGGTAGATGCAAATAGCCTTCCTGCCTGCTGGGTAAAAGGATCCAGGAGGTAAGATATGAGGGTTTCTTTTTCTCGTCCCCATCACGTGTCTCCAAAGACTGTGCCACTCAGTGACATGAGCCAGCATGGCCTGAGTCGCCACAGTGCCTTTTCTTTTAAAAACTGATTTTTATTGGAGTATATAGTTGCCTTAAAATGTTGTGTTAGTTTCTACCATACAGCAGAATGAATCAGTCATCCATATACATATATCTCCTCCATCTGGGACTTCCTTCTCATTCAGGTCACCATTCAGGAACTGACTAGAGTTCCCTGAGCTATGCAGTAGGTTCTCATGAGTTATCTGTTTTGGGCTTCCCTAGTGGCTCAGACGGGGAAGGCAGTGGCACCCCACCCCAGTACTTTTGCCTGGAAAATCCCATGGACGGAGGAGCCTGGTAGGCTCCAGTCCATGGGGTCGCTAAGAGTCGGACACGACTGAGCGACTTCACTTTCACTTTTCACTTTCATGCATTGGAGAAGGAAATGGCAACCCACTCCAGTGCTCTTGCCTGGAGAATCCCAGGGACGGGGGAGCCTGGTGAGCTTCCGTCTATGGGGTCGCACAGAGTCGGACACGACTGAAGCGACTTAGCAGCAGCAGCAGCAGTGGCTCAGATGATAAAGAATCTGTAATGTGGGAGATCAAGATTCAATCCCTAGGTTGGGAAGATCCTGTGCAGAAGGGAATGGCATCCCACTCCACTATTCTTGCCTGGAGAATCCTCATGGACAGAGGAGCCTGGAATGCTGCAGTCCATGGGGTCTTGAAGAGTCAGACATGACTGAGCGACTAACACACCCAGTTATATGTTTTACACATAGTATCAATAGTGTATACCAATCTCCAAGAGCCTTTTGCACAATGATGTCATGTGTCTCCATGTATCCCACCAACGAGTACCTTTCAACTTTCTGTTGGGAGTTTGATTTAGAGTCCTCCTCCTGTTTGATCCCCTGAGGCCGGAGGCCAGGTCAGGCATGATCGGCTCAGTCCTACTGACTGCTTCTGGTTTCCTGCAGATCCGAACGCTGGGTTACTGCTGCCAGCTGGTGGGCGGGGTCCTGGTGGAACAATGTCCTGCCAGGTCAGAAGTGGGGATGCGCCTCTTGGCACTGTCCTCCCAGCTAAGCCACTGCAGGATCGTCTTGCGACTCTTTGATGATGCGGCCATGTTTGTCTACACTAAGCAGTACGGCCTGGGGGCAGAGGTAACGGGAGTGCCTGGGGTTCCAGGGAGGGTGTGTGGACCCTGGGAAGTTGGCATCCTATGGACTGGCCTTTACAAAGGCAACAATATGGGCAGTTTATTATTTTTTCAATTTTATTTTTTGTTTGAGACAATCAGTCATTCTTGTTTCAATTTCAGTTAAACAAATTAGCTCATTTCCAAAGACTATGTAATTAAGAAGTCTTCTTCCTGACCCTTCGGTCATCAGTTTTCCTCCTCAGAGGCAGCCACTGCTCTCAGCTTCTTGTGTTTCCTTCATGAGACTTCCTGCACCTGTGCTTTGCTTACATCAATAGTTACATGACATTTACATTCTTCTGCCACTTGCTTTTTTCATGGAGCAGTGCAACTTGGAGGTCATTCCATTTCAGTCCAAAATAAGCCCCTTCTGGGAATTCCCTGGTGGTCCAGCAGTTAGGACTCAGCACTTTCACTGCTGCAGAAGAGTGCGCCCTCAGTCGTATCTAACTCTTTTCGACCCCCATGGACTGTAGCCCTCCAGGCTTCTCTGTCCGTGGGATTCTCCAGGCAAGAATACTGGAGTGGGTTGCCATTTCCTCCTACAGGGGATCTTCCCAGCCCAGGGATCTAATGGGCATCTTTTGCATCTCCTGCATTTGCAGGCAGATTCTTTACCCCTGCGCCACCTGAGAAGCCCCTTCACTGCAGAGGGCTTGAGTATAATCCCCATTTGGGGAACTAACATCCCCTCAAGCTATGTGCCTTGGCAAAAAACCAAAAAGCAAAAAAAGCTCCTTCCTTCTTTAGGGTCTCAGGGTGCACATGTATGGCCGGATGGTGACTTACTGAACTGATCCCCTGTTGGACACGTAGATTATTTATAAGATCTTGCAGATACAACAGAACTTCTTCATGTCACCAGTGGGTCTAGAGTGATGCTTCTCACCTGGGGAGGGGGCAGCAGGGAATGTGATCTTGCCCTCCCAGGGGATGGGCTGAGTTACGCCCCCTTCCTGGGCTGCCCTGCCCTTCCCCTGACCCTTCGGGGGTCTCCTCCCAGACTCACTTGCTCAGATGCCCCCCCATCCTGCCCCAGTGCCCATGGCCTGATTATCTCCAATCTCAAGGGTTTGCCTGGGCCTTCCTCCTGTGTTGACACCCATCTCTCCAGCTTCTTTGATGAGGGCATGTTCCCTGCACTGTCCAACTATCTCCTCTGTGAAGACTCCCCTGAGTCCCTAGGTGAGGGGGGAGGTGCTCTCTGCATCTCGTATATCCCTTAGCCAGAATAAGAACCCTCTTTGGTTGAGTGCCCTCTGCTCCTGCCTCTTCCCCAGCATAGGGCCCCAGGTTTTGCAGCTTCTCAGAAAACACCGGTGGAGTGAGCCCCATCCTCACAGAGGGGTGAAGTGTGCCGGGACACCCCAGAAGGTCCCAGATGGGATGGGGGAGCTGGAGTGGGGTTCAGCACCCAGAGGGAGGCAGGACCACAGCCGGCTACCAAGAAGGAGAGGGCTAGACAGGGAAGACAGAGAGGAGGGGAAGGGCATGGGAGGCAGCTAGGATGACACAGTTACAGGCAAGGAAGTGAAGGACTCAGACCAGACCGACTTGGAGGCCTGAAGGGGGCCTGGCCCTGGGGGCTGGGGCCCAGGGAAGAGGCTCCTACAGCCTCAACTGGCTTTGCCTTGCCGGGTGCTCACTGCTGTCTGATCTGGGGAGGTGACCCAAGCCTTGCAGTGAGCGTTGTGCCTGCTTCAAGCTGGCACTGGGTGTGTGGCAACCCAGCTGGCCAGACAGCTGCTCTGCCTGGTCAGGGTTCTCTGTGGGGCTCCCTCCCCTGACCCCCTCAGGGTCCTGAGCCTGAGACCCATACCCAGGAAGTAGGAATACAGGGCATCCCAGGTTGTCTTCGACAGGAATCATCCGGGAACTTAAAAAAAATTCCTGGTGCCAGGGCCCACCTCAGCCTTGGTGAGGCAGAACCCCTGGGGCTGGGGGCTGAGTGGGGGGTTTTGAAGCTCGCCAGGCATCCCCTGAGGTGTCCCAGGTGGGTGCGGTGGTAAAGAATCTTCCTGCCAGTGCAGGAGACGCAGGAGACATCTGTTTGATCCCTGGGTCAGGAGTGGCCCCTTGAGAAGGAAATGGCAACCCACTGCAGTATTCTTGCCCGGGAAATCCCATAGACTGAGAAGCCTGGTGGGCTATAGTCCATGGGGTCGCAAAGAGGACACGACTGAAGCAGCTTAGCACACACATGCAGGGATCCCACAGTGCAGTGGAGTTGAGACCAGCCGCTCTACTGGGCCGAGGTGACCACACTGAGAAATCAGGCCTTTCTTCTCCCACAGTGCCAGCCATAAGCCAACCTGCCTGGCCTGGACCTTGCCCTGTGACTGCCCCGTGGTACGGCCCGAGCCCCTGAAATGGACAGTGGGTGGGTCCCGCGGAGGGTCCCACCCACCGCAGGCCCGGCCCCAACTCTTCCATTCCTGCAGGAGGAGGATGTGTTTGTCCGCTGTGTGTCCATCCTGAGCAACCTGGCCGACCAGCTCTACTACCCCTGTGAGCATGTTGCCTGGGCCGCCGACGCCAAGATCCTCCACGTGGACTCTGCCCGGTGGTGGACACTGAGCACCACCCTCTGGGGCCTCTCCCTGCTCCTGGGGGTTGCTAGGTAAGCAACGTTGCTGCCCATCAGGATACTGGAAGGGAGCCCCTGACATCGCCTGGGCAGGAGTGCAGGTGGGCTGGGGGCGGGGGTGGGGTTGTCTTGGCCTCTCCTGCCTTTCCCCCTCTTGTCATCCCTCACTGTGTCCATCCTCTGCAGCTGCTGAAATGGATTCCCACAAACTTGGCAGTTCTCAGTTCAGTCGCTCAGTCGTGTCCGACTCTGGCAGCTTTAAGCAACACAAATCGATCATCTTAACGGTTTCGGAGGTTAGAAGTCCAAAATGGCTCTCAGTGGGCTAACATCCAAGTGTGGGCAGGCCTGTGTTCCTCCTAGGGGCTCCGAGGGAGTCTGTTCTCGGCCTTCTCCGCTTCTAGTGTGTGTGTGTGCGTGCTAAGTCGCTTCAGTTGTGTCCAGCTCTATGTGTGTGACTCTATGGACTGTAGCCCGCCAGGCTCCTCTGTCCGTGGCATTCTCCAGGCAAGAATCCTGGAGTGGGTTGCTGTGCCCTGCTTCCTCCAGGGGATCTTCCCGACCCAGGGATCAAACCTGCATCTCTTACATCTGCATTGGCAGGCAGGTTCTTTTACCACTGGCACCACCTGGGAAGCCCTCCAGCTGCTAGAGGCGCCCGCATTCCTCTGCTCGCAGCCCCTCCCTCCATCTTTGAAGTGTGTCCATCCAGTTTCTGCGTCTCTTGTCACACCTCCTTCTGTGACTCTGAGCCTCCTCCTCCCTCCTTTGAGGACCCCTGTGGTGACACCCCACCCCCCAGGTCATCTCTGATGTCCACACCCTTAGCTCAGTTCCATCTGCAAATTCCTTTTTGAAAAAATTTGTTCATTTATTTTTGGCTGTGCTGGGTCTTGTTGCTGTGCTCGGGCTTTCTCTAGTTGTGGCGAGCAGAGGCTCCTTGTTGTAGTGTGCAGGCTTCTCTTCTGAGGTGCAGTGGCTTCTCTTGTTGCAGAGCCTGGGCTCTAGGTGTGAGAGCTTGAGTAGTTGTGGTGTATGGGCTTAGTTGCTCTGAGGCATGTGGGATCGTCCCAGACCAGGGATCGAACCTGTGTCTCATGCGTTGCCAGGTGGACTCTTATCCGCTGCACCAGCAGGGAAGGTCTGCAAAGTCGTTTTTGTTGTGGAAGGGAACAGACTCACATCATAAGCCTGGGGATTAGGATGTGGGAATCTCTGGGGGCAGGGGCCTATGACTATGCCTACCACACCCAGGAAGAAGAAAATAACTTGGGGCGCATGGACAGAAGTGGCTGGCGTGGCTGCCTTTCCCCGTGTCCCCAGGTCGTGGTTGTATTGTCATCAGCAAACTTCAGACGGAGAAGCCAGGAGTTTCCAGACTGGCTCTGTGCTTCCACAAACCATAAGGTCTCTAAGACTTTAATGGTTTCTTCCCCTCTGCCAATTTGCTGAATGGGTTTGTTCAGAGCCTCCTGGCCTAGAAAGCATGGGCAAAGCAGGACCTCCAGTGCCCCTGTTTCCTGGGGGCAAAGGTCTCTTAGATCCCTGAAGGGATGTGGGGCAGCCCCTGACCTCGAGGTCGGGGGGCCAGTGCCCTCATCTGCCGTCCCTTGTCCCTGGGCATACATTGATGTCCAGTAGTCCTGTGTCCCCCTCAGCCTAGTGATATGTTTACTGTAGACGGTCTGGAAAGTGAGCAGATCCCAAAGTGGAAGATTCAGTTCAGATCAGTTTAGTCGCTCAGTCGTGTCTGACTGTTTGTGACCCCATGAACCACAGCACGTCAGGCCTCTCAGTCCATCACCAACTCCCGGAGTTCACCCAAACCCATGTCCATTGAGTCTGTGATGCCATCCAGCCATCTCATCCTCTGTCGTCCCCTTCTCCTCCTGCCCCCAATCCTTCCCAGCATCAGGGTCTTTTTAAATGAGTCAGCTCTTCGCATCAGGTGGCCAAAGTATTGGATTTTCAGCTTCAACATCAGTCCTTCCAATGAACACCCAGGACTGATCTCCTTTAGGATGGACTGGTTGGATCTCCTTGCAGTCCAAGGGACTCTCAAGAGTCTTCTCCAACACCACAGTTCAAAAGCATCAATTTTTCGGCGCTCAGCTTTCTTTATAGTCCAACTCTCACATCCATACGTGACCACTGGAAAAACCATAGCCTTGACTAGACAGACCTTTGTTGACAAAGATTCAAGTCATCCATTATCCAACCCAGAGACCCTCTCTCTTTATTCTTTGGTGATTTCCCCCAGTCTTTGATTTAAAAAACAAAACTTTTTTTTTTTAGTTTAGTTGCTTTAAAATGTTGTATCAGTGTCTGCTGTATCGAAAAGTGAATCAGCTGTATATATACATGGAGCCCCTCTGCTTTGGATTTCCTTCCCATTTAGGCTACCACAGAGCACTGCGTTCCTTAGCTATACAGTAGGTTCTCATTAGTTATCTACTTTATACATAGTAGTGGGCTTCCCAGGTGGCTCATTGGTAAGGAATCCACCTGCCAAGAAGGAGATGCGGGTTTGATCCCTGGGTCGGGAAGATCCCCTGGAGGAGAGAATGGCAACCCACTCCAGTATTCTTGCCTGGAGAACTCCATGGACAGAGGAGCCTGGCGGGCTACAGTCCACGGGGTCACAGAGAGTCGGGCACGCCTGAGCGACTGAGCAGCAGCAGCAGCAGCGGCGCACACGTGTCAGTCCCAACAGCCTTTGTCTTGGTCGCCGTGCTGACACGTTTTCACTTGTTTCTGCTCTCTTGGTTCAGGGACACGGCTCCCCTCACAGTCTCGGCGGCTGTTATGGAGCTGGCTCTGTCTTTCCATCAACATTGTCCCCACCCCGTGTGCTCAGGGTGCCCAGGCTGGGCTCCGGGTGCTCTGAGGCCACAGCCTCTTTCTGAGGCTGCCCTGTGACCTGCAGCCCCGAGAGACTTCCCGTTCATACTTTCAGGGCTGCCTTGTTTCCCTTATTTTTTTTTTTTCTTTTAAATAGACTATTTTTTAGAGCAGTTTTAGGTTCACAGCAAAACTGAACTGGAAGCAGAGTGTTCCCACGAACCCGCCACACACATACAGACTTCCCCACCATCCACATGGCACCACGGCCCAACATTTGTTAGTCGATGAACCGACGTTGACATGGCATAATCACCCCACGTCCGTGGTGTACATCAGGATTCACGCTCTGGGTTGCACTTTGCATTTGGACAAACGTATGATAACATGTATCCACCACTGAAGTACTTCCACTGCCCTAAAAATTCTATTTTTAGGTGAATATGCTCTGCCTGTTCTTCCATGTTATTTTGTATTAAATACCTTGTAGGGTGCTTTTTATCTATATAAAATTTCATTTATTTGTGGCTGCACTGGGTCTTTGTTGCTGTGCGGAGGCTTTCTCCACAAGAGAAGCCTCACTGCAGCGGCTTCTCTTGTGGAGAAAGGGCTTTAGGTGCTAGAAAGGCTTCAGCAGTTGCAGCATGTGGGCTCAGTAGTTGGCTCATGGGCTGGGCTGCCCCTCAGCACGTGCAGTCTTCCTGGAACAGGGATTGAACCCGAGTCCCCTGCATTGGCAGGCAGAGTCTTAACCACTAGACCACCAGGGAAGTCCTCCACTCATTTTAGAGCAGCTAGTTTTCCCTGTATTTGGTGTGAGCAAGGGGGCTGGGGAGCATTTGGTGTGTGCTCATCATAACTCAATGGACACAGGTTTGAGCAAACTCCAGGAGCTGTTGAAGGACAGAAAAGCCTGGTGTGCTGCAGTCCATGGGGTCACAAAGAGTCAGACACGACTGAGCGACTGAACAACATGACCGGGGGTCCCTAAGACCCCAGGGTGCTGCAGTCACCTGCCCAGGCTGCAGGGAGCAAAGGCTAGAGGGAGCACTGGAGGACGCCCATCTGGTAGCTGCTTCCCCAGCCTGCAGATCCAGCCCTGGGGACCCCGAAGGTTGTCTAGACTTCCTTCAGACAGGCCCAGGCAGTGTCCAGGGTGTGTCTGTGTAGGAAGGGAGTGGACAGGCTTTGCACCCATCTGAACCCCATTTACCTGGTGACCCCCTACCCAGCTGCTCCCACCCCATCCTGTGTGGTGTTTCAGGTCTCTGTGGATGGTCCTGAAGCTGAGACACAGGCTGAGGAACCCCCCGGAAGCCTTCACCAGGTACGTCGTCCACGGTTCCCCTAGAAGACTTCTTCCAGCAAGCCGGGGTCCCCGGCGGGTCTGCCCAGTCAAGGAGGTGCTCACAGTCACTGCCCTGCCCCATGCACGCAGGCTCTGCTGGGTGGGCATGGGGGGCTGATGTGTGCTAGGTACCAGGGCATCACTGTGGCCCCCCGGGGGATGGAAACCCTTTTACAGATGGGGAAACTGAGGCAAGTTGGGGGCCCCTAGGCAGGAAGTGGCAGAGCTGGGACTCCAGGGCTGAGCCTTCACGGCTGGGCCCGAGTCTAGGAGGATGATCTGAGGTGGAGTCTGTTCTGAGGCCTGTCAGTCACTGTCTCATCCTGGCAAAGACTGCAGGGTAAAGGAGGTGCCCAGCACGCCCGGAAGCTGCTCACCCCTCCCCTTCCTCCCTCCCTCAGCCCGTGGACCTGAGACTCTGGTTCCCACTGTGGGCTCCCTCTGGCGGATGTGACGGTCGCAGCCTGCCGGTCCTCCGCCCTCCCCAGCACTCCTTGCCCTTTGCTCCCACAGCCGGCTGACCCGGGGCAAGCGGAGGACCGTGGAGACCCAGATCTGCTCGGAGGTACTGACCCTCCTGAGCAACCTGGCGGACCTGGCCAACGCAGTGCACTGGCTGCCCCCGGGTGTCCTGTGGGCCGGCCGCTTCCCCCAGTGGCTGGTGGGCCTCCTGGGCACCCTCTCGTCGCTCCTCAGCGTGTACCAGGCAGTCCAGGCGGGTGACCAGGCCAACGCCACCCCATGATGGATAGGGGCACCAGAACCCCAACAGGGGCCCTTCCCATGGAGCGTGATTGCCCGGGACGGGCGGGTCTCTAATCCAGCAGATCATGGCCAGGTGCCAGGAGGAAGGTGCGGCTAGAGGACACACCAGAGCAGTCTGGGGTACCAGTCCCCAGAGGGGTGGGCTTGGGTGGCTGAGGTCCCCCAGGTGCTGCCTCAGTAGGGGTGGAGCAGGAAGACCCCGAAGACTCGCTTGCAAGAGGAACCAGCCCCTGGCAGGCCAGAGTCCTGTGTGCAATAAAGGCGAGCAGGGCAGCCGGGTTGGGCCTAAGGAATGTGAAGTGAGGATCAATTAAATGAGGTGGTAATGGTAGCAGGCCAGGTGTGAGCTGATTCCTAAGCCCAGTGTCTCCATCTGCTTATTCTCACGCCCTCTCTCTCTAGCAGTCGGAGGCGCCCCCTGGGTCTTATTTAGGGTTCAGCCTCCTGTGGGCTGGAGCTGCAGGGGGAAACACCACCT
This sequence comes from Tragelaphus eurycerus, assembly GCA_935064755.1. Classification (NCBI taxonomy): domain Eukaryota; kingdom Metazoa; phylum Chordata; class Mammalia; order Artiodactyla; family Bovidae; genus Tragelaphus; species Tragelaphus eurycerus. The sequence goes on along the minus strand of CAKXYN010000058.1, from coordinate 3,060,269 downwards.
CCCAGCCCACCTTCCCCTCCGATGGTGCAAACACAGCCTGTTGACCCCAAGAGGCTCAGCCACAGAGGGCGGTCCTTCCTCCCCAACCCGCGTGCTTGGGCACCCTTGGCTGGCCGTGGATGCTGCCTCCTCTGCCAGGCCCTGCCCGGGTCTCGAGCTCCCAGGCATCGCAGGGTGCCTGTCGTGGCTGAAGCATCTCACAGCCACGGCATGGACTCAGGGCTGCCGTGGTCTATTCAGGGCCGATCTGAGCATTTTGAGGGCTCTGAGCATCATCACTGGAGATGCCTGAGGCTCCCAGTTGGTGAAAGCATGGCGGGCAAGAAGGGACCAGTTTGTTTCCAGTCTGGGGTTGGAGAGGCCACGTGCATGTGTGGCCTCAGCTGATATTGGTAGGTGGTGGGCGGCCCATGCCTGCCCCTCACTCACTGGCCCCTGGAAGAGCCAATTAAGGGTCATGTTTACAGGCCCTGAAGCCTGTGGTTTCAACCGTGTTTTGTTCTTTTACAAAGAAGGTACGTGGTGGGGAACCGCTGGGGTGTGGGGCTGCTCAGGGTCTCACAGGACACAAGGACCCCGCCTGGCCTCCAGCTGAGCCACTGCCCTGTCCATCTGGGGGGCTCCCTCTGGGTTAGGAGGCTGAGCCAGGTCATTATCCCCCTTCCCTTTGCCTTCCAGGCACCCAGGGGACCTGTGAGATTAGGATGGGGGTCAGAGTGGCACCTGCCTGTCTGAAGACTCTGAGTTAACACCTGCAAGGCAGCGTGCTTGCCAGGGAACCACGTGAACACCTGCATGTGTGATGCGGCAGGTTACAGGTACCCCAGGGGCTGGCATCCCTGAGGGCCTGGGCAGCAGGGCTGGGATACAGCTGCTGGCACTGCCAGTCATGTGGCTGTGCCCCCTGCCCGGTGCCCTTCCGTGGGCTGGCAGCTCAGTTATAGGTTGGGGTGAAGCAAGATGATGATTCCAGGGGACCAAACCCCAGGGGCATAGACAGCTTTTTCATGGGATGTCGGGGAGCATGTGCATGGCAAATTAGGCTCCTTTGAGGAGGGAGATTGACAGGTCCAGAAGCCAGTAGGGTCATCCCTCGTCGAGAAGGCTAACCTCCCAGGACCATGGTGTAGGGGGCAGCCTAAATGGGTGGGGACCCAGCCAGTGCAGGAGACTAGGGGGCCCCCGCAGCCACCTCAGCACTGCCACTGCCTCCAGCCTTGACTGTCCAGGTGGAATTACTGTCTGGGGCTTCCTCACTGGGACCAGAGCAGGCAGCCTGGCCTGGGTTGTCTGCGCGGTCCATCCCGTCACTAGTCTGAGCTGATGCCAAGTGGGGGTGAGGGTGAGGGCTGTTACTGGCCTGGGACATGTCCCTGCCTCCCTACACTCTCCCCCACCAGGAGAGGTGGAGAATCACAGCCTGGTCATCAAGCAGGCCTTGGGCCTGATGTCCAGGGCTCCCCAAGGTCCTAGCAAAACAGAGGGTCTGAGTGCCGCTGCCCCCCGCCATGCAGACTGCAGCACTGAAGTTTGGGCAGGTTGTCCTAGAACAAAACCCCAAAGAAAGTGACTCCAGTCAGCTCCCCTTAGACACATTTATTGCTAGAGTCAGGTCTTAAGTTCTAGAGCGGTTCAGACATAACCCCCAGTGAGGAAATGCTGCTATCATTGTACAAAATGATCGTTGGGTTGACTAAGGTCATGGTCACAATTAACGAAGATGTGCACAGACCCCACGGAAGTAGGAATGTTTGCTCAACTCCTGACTTTACAAGTGAGACTGGGCTGTACCTGGGAGTGGCCTCGGGGTCCTGGTGGGACGGGCCCACGGTGCTGCCCCGCTGCAGGCACCACCTGGAAGCCTCAGTGGCCTATTCCCACCACACGGCGTTGAACTTATCCCTGCAGGAATCCCCTGGGTGGGGGCACGGGGCCCAGGAATGTCCTCTTCACGACAGGACAGGAATGTAAAGTCAGCTTTTCTAAAGTGCTCCGATGCGTCTCAGGACCAAAACCAGTGATTACAGACGTGGCATGGCTGGCCGGACGTGTCCCGGGGAGGGGCCGCCGCTCCTCTGGCGCACTCCAGGACTGCGGTCAGTTCCTTGTCACTGTTGGCCGTGGTGCCCAGGCTCCTGCCCCACCCCAGACCCTGTCTTCCCACCAGTGCTTGGCGGGATACTGGGTTCTGCAGGGGAGTCTGGGGTGCAGGAAAAGGCTGGAATGCTCCCTGGCCCTGAGCCTGCACTTGGCCAGAGCTGGAATGTGGGTGTGCCCACTGTCACGCACAGCACCACCCCAACACCTGCGGCTGCACCACGAGGCTGGACTGGTGGTCCTCACCCTCCTCTGGGGGACGGATGACAACCTGTGACAGCTCAGCAGACATGAGGTGCCTGTGAGGCAGCTGTCTGTGCACTCGTGGCCAACAGTGACTGCCCAGGCCACACCGGTCCCTTCCAAGCTCTGCTCCCACTGCTCTGTGTCACCTCAGTATCTGCCCATCCACTGGAGATGCCAGCTGGGGGCCACCTCACGGGGAAGGAGGACTCTCCATCCGGGGCTGGGACCCTCAGGCACGCTCCAGCCCTGGTGGAAGCCCTGGGCTTGGGTTCCCAGGCGTTGAGTCTGAGAGGCGCTTTGGGAAAGCACCAACTTCGACAAGAGTGGGTTTTAAAAACCTCCATCAGATTAAAATGAGCGGTGGTCTGTCCCCTCCCGGTCAGCCCCTTTCAGGACGAAATTCCGAACCTGCAGGACATACCGGCATGCCTTGGGCCAACCCCTTCAGCCACCCTGCCTGCCCTGTGGCCCTCTGTCCTGGGTGAACTGTGTGCCACCCCTGGGTGGGGTCACATCCTGGCCTAGAAGTTCACGAACCCAGTCGTGTCTCTGCTTTAGAAGTCAATTCGGCCTGATTATTTGGACAGAGCCAACCCCATCAGGCCCCTTCTGGTGCCATCGTGGCTCGCTCCAGGGTCTCCTGGTGGCCCTGGTCACTACCTTGGAAAGAGCCCAGAGTGGGACTCTCCTCTGCTGGCATGCGGCGCTATGATGGCACATGGCAGCTCCGTGGGTTAGCTTTGCTTCAGCCTTCCATTACAAACTTTCCTTTTCATGTTAAAAAAAAGGTTTAGAAAGTTGCCCAGGCACCACTGCTAATCCTTCAGAGTGAACAGCCTCAAGACAGCCTCAAGCCCCAGCCCTGCCTGCCCCATCCTGGCAGATGTCAGAGGAGGCCTGTGTGGGAAGGGGAGAGGGTGGGCTGGGGGTGGGGTGGGGCCACAGAGCATGAAGAGTGGGTGGTGCAGGGAGGGGTCTGCACCTGGAGCCATGCCCCCTAGAGGAAGATGACGTCTTCCTTGCCCGTTTCTTCCTCGTTGACTGGTGTGGAGGATGGAGCCCCGGGTGGGAAGGATGACCCCCAGGTCTTGAGGGGGAGGGACTCGGTGGGGATGTCGGCTGGGCCCGGGGTCGGGGCTGGAAGGCTAGGGTCTGGAAGAGAGACGGGGTGGTGGGTGTCCGCATCAGCCAGGCACCATGGGTGCCAGGGGGTAGGGGGCTGGGCGGGCTGGCTCACCTTGGTGGGGTGTGGAGCTAGGCAGGACGGGACTCAGCGAGCGGCGGTTCCGAGAGGTGTTCTCTTCTTTGCCCATGAGCTTGTTGAGAAGCAGTGGCTGCCTCAGGTCAAACGAGGCTGAAAGAGGGTAGAAGATACTGGGGTCTGCAGTCTCGCCGCCAGCGCTGGAGCACCCGGACCTCGGCCCAGGGCCCTGAAGCAGACACCCCTGGCGAACCAGAGGGGCCCCTGGACTCGTTCAATCTTCGGACAAGAGGCTCTGTGATGCTGCAGCCCAGGGGTCCTGGGACCCGGGCCCTGTTCCCCAGGAGGGCCCCAGGGCCTTCTTACTGGGGAACACTGGCTCTGGGGCGAGGACTCTGGGGAGTAAGCAGTGTCAGTAACTGGCACACTCCGCCTCTGCACGAGGGTTTCCAAGGCCCGTTTCTGAATCACCGAGGTGCTCCCTTGTGTCTGACCCCAGCTTTGAGGGCCAAGGCGGGAACAGGAACTGAGTTCTGGAGTCTCTGGGGGTGGGTAGGCGGTTCTGTGTGTGTCTGTGTGTGTGGCCTCAGCTCCATCACCAGCTGGGGTTTCCTGCCGGAGTCTGGTCCAGAGGTAAGGGGCCAGGAGGGCACTAGGTGAGGGGAGGGAAGTGGGGTGCCAGGAAGCCCCAACTCACCTGAGCTGTCCCAGCGCTGGGAGCCCCGGTTCTTGCCTCCCTTGTCCTTTCCGCCCTTGGTGGAGGCTGCCAACTTGGTGGGAATCTGCTGCTGCACAGCTGCCTGCCTCTGGATCTGGTTGGTGGCACTCAGCAGCTGGATGGGCACTTCGCTCTTGGCTGGGGCGCTGTCCCTGCGGGCCACCTCGGGGCGCTCGGCATACTCGGACCCTGCACTGGACACCAGCGAGTTGGGTCGGGGCCCTGGTGCTTTGGTCAGGGTCATGGATCCATCCAGCCCGTTCCCATTGAAGCTGGGAGCGTGGCTTAGAGGCTGGGTCTGAAAAAGCCACAGAAGATGCGTCCCAATGCTGTTGTTCCTGCTGGAAGCCCTTCTTGGGGTACCGAGGACAGGCCGTGCCCTTCGGATCAGCACAGTGCCATGCACCTGCCCCGCCCACACTTTGCAGGCTCCAAGGTGGGGGGGGCGGGGCTGGAGGCTGGATGGAGCTGGCGTGCCTCCCACCTCCCGGCCCGGGGTGGCTTAACTGAAGCCTCTTAGCTCGGAGAGTTCCATCTAGGCATAGAGCCTGGTGCAGGCCTGATGGAGTCAACATTCCTCCCTTGTCCCGAAAACGCAGGCACGCACCCACCCACGCATGTGCACACTCAGGCTCTCAGGCACGGGCACCCTTAGGCCGGCGCTCACCTCCGCCAGTGCCTCCGGCGGCAGCGCCCCGGGTGCTGTGTTCTGCTTCTTGAGCCGGCGCAGCACCTCCAGGCGCTCGCGCTCCCGCTCCACGGCACGCTGGGCCTCGCGCAGCCGCTCCAGGTCGTGCTGGTAGGCCTGGCGCTGGCGCTCTAGCTCCTCGCGCTCCTGGTTCAGCCGCTCCTGCAGCTGCAGCAACTCACTCTCACGCTGCTGCAGCCGCGCCGAGGCCTGGTCCAGCTCCCGGCGCTGCTGCTCCCGCTCGCGCTCCCAGCGTTGCTGCTCCAGACGCAGCTGGCCCTGCAGCTTCTGCACGCCCGCCAGCTCCTCCCGCTGCTTCTCAAAGTTGCGCTGCCGCTCCTGCTCCAGCAGCAGGTTCCCACGTGTCGACTGCAGCCGGAACTGCTTCTCGCGCTCCTGGATGGCTGCTTTCTGAATCTCCATGTAGCTGTCCTGCTGGGCGATGACCACCTGGGGGAGGGGAGGGGAGGGCCGTCTTTAGGAAGAGCCTGGCCGCCCTCCAGCCCCCGGCCTCAACCTGAAGGAGGGCACATGTGACCCACTGCTCTCCCCAAAGGCCCCGTACCTGGAGGCTGAGGAGCAGCTGGGACAGCGTCTGGATCCGCTGGACGAGCTGTGGAGAAAGGGACAGGGCCACTGGGCGCTGCAGGAAGCCCCGCTGGGTCCCAGGGAGTAGATGTGGGGACGTGGACACACAAGCCTTCACTTACCTCCAACTCCAGGACCGCAGGTGGGTGGGGGCCAGGGTCTGCACCTGGTGACTCTGCCTGGGGAGACAGCATCAACACACAGAGCTTTTAAAGGCCAATCCGACTTGAGTGGGACCCACTTATTATCGAAGAGACATACCCTTAGCATGGGACCGGCCCCCCCCCCGACTGCTCATCTGACTTGTGCCAGCCTTGGTGTCTGGAGAATTGAGGGCGAAGGGTGGTTCCTGGGAGGTAGGAGGGTGCAAGGGTGTGGGCCCATCATGTGTGAGGCTCTAAGGAGCCCAGAGCTGGGACTCTGAGCCCAGTGCTTGGCAAGGGTGGGCCTTAGGAGCCAAAGAGAGGAACAGCCAGAGACGTCACATCCGTGGAAGGTGGACACCTGTGTAGACTGACAGCTGGTGGTCCCCGCCTAGTACCTCTCACCTACTGATGAGGCCACTGCCCTGAGTGGGTCCCCTCCCCTGCCTCCCTCCTGTGCCCCTCCCACCCCGCCCTTCCTGGGGACTGCAGGAGGAACCTGCATGTCCGTTTGCACGTTAACTATTAGTCACTGCTGAGTGAGGTAGCAGTGGCTGCTATTTTCCCCAAGAGGGAAAACCCAGACAAACCAAGCACAGGCTGTTCAGCCTCAGAGATAATTAGAGGGACATGGGCTGACTCTGTACTGAGCTCAGGCACATCCCAAGGAGGCAACGTACCACCTTCGAGGCTTCCTCGGGGGCCCCCTGGGTGTCTCCAGGCCTCGAGTCCAGGCTGCTCACCAGGCCCTGCCAGTCTCGGGAGCTGAGGTCACTGCTGCACATGTTCTTCTGAAGACTGCCGTCTGAAACCCCAAGCCAGGTGTGTGAGATGCCTTGGGTCCCACCTGCCCTGCTCCCGGCCCCACCTCATCACTTGGATGGGTAGGGAACCTGGGCTGCAGAAACTGGCCTGGGTGCTGCTGTCAGAACATGACTGACAAGCCCCGGGAAGTTCCAGAAACCTGACCCTGGTGTTTACAGAAGGTCGAGGGAAGTAGGAGAGAGATGCTGAAGAGCAAATGCCCAGAGGCTGTGGAAAGGCACGCCCTCCCGTGGTCGCTGAGCCCCGGGGTCCCCAGCAGGTGGCAGCACCATTTACCCTTGCCTGGGCTGCCTGCGCTGCCCCCGTCTTCTGTCTGGCCATAGGTGTTGCCCAGGCGCCTGCAGATGAAACTCTGGATGTCTTCGACTGCGGAAAGAAGGGGATGGAGGGGAGCCGAGTCATCCTCTGGCTCTGCCCTGGGCATTCAGAGCCAAATTCAGGGACCCAGGCAGAGAGGTCTCAAGGGGTGTCAGTTACCGCCTACACTGGGCACCCCCCGCACAGGTGCTGTGCCTAGGACACAATCTACAGGAGAGGTGGGATCTCAGGGGACCATGGGGTGGGAGGTGGGGGGCCCTGGGCCTGGGAGGGAACTCAGCATGGCCACTACCTGTGTGCTGACGGTCACACAGACGGGCAGGAGGCACAGGAGGTGGCCTTGAGGGGAGGGGGCGGGGTAGTCACACAAGGTGCTTGAGGACACACAAACTTGGCTGGGTGAGGGGCTGGGGAGAATATTCTAGGCTGAGGCACCAGACACGAGGGGGTTTCAGGGCCCAGAACAGTGGTGACTACAGACGTCGGAGATGGTGGCTTGGCTGGAGGGAGCAAGACTGAGTCCACATGGGACCCTTCCTGCCTGTTCTCTTCACTCTGATGGAAAGTTCTGGAGGGCAGGGCCCTGTCTGTCTTGCCGGCTGATGGAAGAGCAGCCCTGGCTGTGCTGTCAGATTGAACAAGCACTGGCCATCCTGCCCGGCAAACCCCCCGGCCTGGCACAGGACTCAGCAACAGTGTGGAAGACGCTAGGGGCTCCACAAGGACCCTGATGGCTCTGGGAAGCAGGCCACTTATCGGCCAGCACCCCTCAGCTAAGGGGACCAGGAGCCCCTAAAATGACTCACCAAACTTATATGTGTGTCTTTTTCTGGGGAGAGCATCAGTGATCCACTTATCACAAACAGAGGAACCATCTCAGTCAATTTGAGATTCCCCCCTGCCCAGCATGGGGACTGGAGCTCGGCAGGCACTAGGAGTGTTTATTGACTGAATGTGAGATGGTGCTTGGAGTCTGCAGCGAGGGGCTGGCACCCGTCTGGTCCAGGGACCTTCCAGCTCTAATGGAAGCGGGCAGAAGCATGCAGGGATGGGGTGGCTTGCAGGCCACATAGGGCTGTGTGCCCGGCCTGGGGTCCCCTGGCAGGCCCCAGGAAGGATGGGGGTGGGCTGCAGGGCTGGGCTGGTGGCTACTCACTCTCACTCATGGCCGACTTGAGAATCAGCTCGCCCTGCAGGTTCTCGGGGGGGTCCCCTCCCCGGAAGAGGAGCCGAGACAGGGCGAGGTCCTCGAGCCCGCTCATCTCGGCCATCTCCAGGTAGATCTGCTGCTTCTCGCTCAGGCTCTGCGCGATCTGCTGGTCTTTCCTGTTCAGTCGCTCTGCAAAGCGGCCGTGAGGTGGTGGTCAGCCTCCTCTGGGGTGGTTTCCCTCAGGAACCAGCTATCATGATGCCTCGCTGGGCCAGGAGGGCCTCCGGCATTCCCGCTGACCCTCATCCTGTCCTGGACCACTCCCTTCATCCAGAATTCCTGAGAGGCAGGCAAGGGTGTGGCCCTGCCTCCTGCTTGCTTCCCTCAATTATAAAAAGATCAAATATGGTGGGAGTGTAGGGGAGGGCCATAGCAGACTAAATTTATTGGTTTGGGACAAACTGAGGGCCTTTAAAGACTTAGTTTTCTAATCTTGAAAGCCTTCTTACAAGTCTCTGGGTTTTATACTTTTTAAATTTTTATTTCTGGCCACATTTCATAGCATGTGGGATCTTAGTTTCCTGACCAAGGATATCAACCCAGGTCCCCTGCAACGCAAGTGTGGCGTCTTAACCACTGAACCACCAGTCAAGTCCCTACAGCTTTTTTTGCGCTGTGACTATGACTTATTTTACTAGACTTTCTCACGTGAGTGCTAGTATAAATATATATATACATCCTATTTAACTAAATTATTTAGTTCTCTTCAGATCAGATCAGATCAGATCAGTCGCTCAGTCGTGTCCGACTCTTTGCGACCCCATGAACCGCAGCACGCCAGGCCTCCCTGTCCATCACCAGCTCCCGGAGGTCACTCAAACTCGCATCCATCGAGTCAGTGATGCCATCCAGCCATCTCATCCTCTGTCGTCCCCTTCTCCTCCTGCCCCCAATCCCTCCCAGCATCAGAGTCTTCTCCAATGAGTCAACTCTTCGCATGAAGTGGCCAAAGTACTGGAGTTTCAGCTTTAGCATCATTCCTTCCAAAGAAATTCCAGGATTGATCTCCTTCAGAATGGACTGGTTGGATCTTCTTGCAGTCCAAGGGACTCTCAAGAGTCTTCTCCAACACCACAGTTCAAAAGCATCAATTCTTCGGCGCTCAGCCTTCTTCACAGTCCAGCTCTCACATCCATACATGACCACAGGAAAGACCATAGCCTTGACTAGGCGAACCTTTGTTGGTAAAGTAATGTCTCTGCTTTTGAATATGCTGTCTAGGTTGGTCATAACTTTCCTTCCAAGGAGCAAGCGTCTTTTAATTTCATGGCTGCAGTCACCATCTGCAGTGATTTTGGAGCCCAGAAAAACAAAGTCTGACACTGTTTCCACTGTTTCCCCATCTATTTCCCATGCAGTGATGGGACCAGATGCCATGATCTTCGTTTTTTGAATGTTGAGCTTTAAGCCAACCTTTTCACTCTCCACTTTCACTTTCATCAGGAGGCTTTTTAGCCCCTCTTCACTTTCTGCCATAAGAGTGGTGTCATCTGCATATCTGAGGTTATTGATATTTCTCCCAGCAATCTTGATTCCAACTTGTGTTTCTTCCAGTCCAGCATTTCTCATGATGTACTCTGCATATAAGTTAAATAAACATGGTGACAATATGCAGCCTTGACGTACTCCTTTTCCTATTTGGAACCAGTCTGTTGTTCCATGACCAGTTCTAACTGTTGCTTCCTGACCTGCATACAGATTTCTTAAGAGGCAGATCAGGTGGTCTGGTATTCCCATCTCTTTAAGAATTTTCCATAGTTTATTGTGATCCACACAGTCAAAGGCTTTGGCATAGTCAATAAAGCAGAAATAGATGTTTTTCTGGAACTCTCTTGCTTTTTCCATGATCCAGCGGATGTTGGCAATTTGATCTCTGGTTCCTCTGCCTTTTCTAAAACCATCTTGAACATCAGGAAGTTCACGGTTCACATATTGCTGAAGCCTGGCTTGGAGAATTTTGAGCATTACTTTACTAGCGTGTGAGATGAGTGCAATTGTTCAGTAGTTTGAGCACTCCTTGGCATTGCCTTTCTTTGGGATTGGGATGAAAACTGACCTTTTCCAATCTTGTGGCCACTGCTGAGTTTTCCAAATTTGCTGGCATATTGAGTGTAGCACTTTCACAGCATCATCATTCAGGACTTGGAATAGCTCCACTGGAATTCCATCACCTCCACTAGCTTTGTTCGTAGTGATGCTTTCTAAGGCCCATTTGACTTCACATTCCAAGATGTCTGGCTCTAGGTCAGTGATCACATCATCATGATTATCTAGGTCTTGAAGCTCTTTTTTGTACAGTTCTTCTGTGTATTCTTGCCACCTCTTCTTAATATCTTCTGCTTCTGTTAGCTCCACACCATCTCTGTCCTTTATCGTGCCCATCTTTGCATGAAATGTTCCTTTGGTATCTCTGATTTTCTTGAAGAGATCCCTAGTCTTTCCCATTCTGTTGTTTTCCTCTATTTCTTTGCATTGATCACTGAAGAAGGCTTTCTTATCTCTTCTTGCTATTCTTTGGAACTCTGCATTTAGATGTTTATATCTTTCCTTTTCTCCTTTGCTTTTCGCTTCTCTTCTTTTCACAGCTATTTGTAAGGCCTCCCCAGACAGCCATTTTGCTTTTTTGCATTTCTTTTCCATGGGGATGGTCTTGATCCCTGTCTCCTGTACAATGTCACAAACCTCATTCCATAGTTCATCAGGCACTCTATCTATCAGATCTAGGCCCTTAAATCTATTTCTCACTTCCACTTTATAATCATAAGGGATTTGATTTAGGTCATACCTGAATGGTCTAGTAGTTTTCTCTACTTTCTTCAATTTCAGTCTGAATTTGGCAATAAGGAGTTCATGATCCGAGCCACAGTCAGCTCCTGGTCTTGTTTTTGCTGATTGTATAGAGCTTCTCCATCTTTGGCTGCAAAGAATATAATCGATCTGATTTCGGTGTTGACTATCTGGTGATGTCCATGTATAGAGTCTTCTCTTGTGTTGTTGGAAGAGGGTATTTGCTATGACCAGTGCATTTTCTTGGCAAAACTCTATTAGTCTTTGCCCTGCTTCATTCCGTATTCCAAGGCCAAATTTGCCTGTTACTCCAGGTGTTTCTTGACTTCCTACTTTTGCATTCCAGTCCCCTATAATGAAAAGGACATCTTTTTTGGGTGTTAGTTCTCTTACCATTTCCAATAGTTTTCCAGTTGATTCTATCGGATTTCCTAGGCAGATAATCCTGTCACCTGCAAAAAATAATTCTGCCACCTCCCTTCCAATTGTGATTTTTTTTTCCATTTTCTTTTTGGCTGTGCAGAATGGCTTGTGGAAGCTTAGTTCCCCAACTAGGGATTGAACCTGTGCCTTTGGCAGTGAAAGTGTGGAGTCCTAACCACTGGATCACAAGGGAATTTCTGCAACTGTGATCTCTTACTTCTGAGTCTTCCCATTATTACCCTGGTTGGAAAGTCCAGGGTAGAGACACTAATGGTGGTGATGGTGGCGGTGGGGGCCGTCTCGATCCTAGCTTTGATGGGAGGGTCCCTGACCTTCCAGTGTAAAGGATGAGATTGGCTTTCAGTCCAAGATGGGAAAGAAGAGTTCAGTGAAGAAGATACCGATTTCTAATTCACCACGACTCGTCAGGAAGGGGTGACAATGAGACATTCCTGGATGACTCTGAGGTATCTGTGGAGATGTGTCTGGGCAAGGCCTGTACTTTATTAATTACCCTTCCGCGGGAATACAAGAGTGAGGAGGGGGTGAAATACTTTCAGGGTCAAGGGGATTTCCCTTTCTTTAGAATAATTTTATTCCTGAATACCCTCAAACGTGCATCTCTTCTCACACAGAGAAATAAAATACACACTACCTAATTTTAGGTTCTTACTGCTTCCATGTTATCTAAGTTGAATATAAAGATCATGATAAGAAAGGGAGAAGAGGGGAATTGACTGAGATCACAAAGTACTAGGATTTATTTTTGGCAATGACCTCGCTGAAACTGCACAGGAAGCTGTGAAAACTGGAGAGGAGAATAAACATGATGTGGTCCAACTGTAAGATGGAATATTATTCAGCTTTAAAAAAGGAGAGTCTGTTGCATGGATGAACCTTGAAAACATCATGCAGTGAGATAAACCCGCCACAAAGGGACAAATGTCCCCATTGATAAGAGATGTCTGGAATAGCTAAATTCACAGACAGACAGTGGGACAGAGGTTCCCAGGGTCTAGGGGTGGAGAAAGAATGGGAGTGATGGCTAATGGGGATGGGGTTTCTTTTTGGGGTGATGAAAACAGCCTGAAACCGTCGGGACAGTTGCACCACCTTTTGATATAGACTAAAAGCCACGGCATGGCATGTTGTGAATGGGAGACCTGTGTGGTGTGTGAAATACAGTTTGATAACGTAGTTAAAAAAATATCCAGATGGAAGAGGAAGCCGGTGTGGCTGGTTGCAAAACCAGGATGGCCTGAATCTACTCGACTTCAGGAGGAGGCCGTGGGGGTCTCAGCTCTCACAGGGACCCGGAGGGTCTGACGCACTTGACGTGGGATACCACGTCGAGTCCCTTCCTGAGCAGGGACCCCAGGAGGAACCCCAAAGCTCCCCCCATCCCTTTCCCACATGCTCCCTGGAAGATCACTACCCCAGGGCACAGGCCATCCCACAGTTCAAGCCCTGGATGTGAGGGCAGTGATCCGCTCCATGGCCAGCCCTCACGGGACAGAAGGGAAGGGCCACCACTGGGCCCAGGAGGGCTCCCGCGGCCCTGTCGCTGGGTGAGGGCTGGGTCATGGGTGTGGAAGTCGGACTGACTCCCTCCCCCCTCACCTTGGAAGTCTCTCAGCCTCACAGCACGCGTCTCGACCACCTTCTTTTCCTCTTCGGCCTCGCTGAAGGGCCCTTCCTCTTCGTCTGGGCAGCTACAGGGAGAGGGGACAGATGGGTGAGCGCACTCCAGGGACCAGCTGCCTCTGAGCTGGCAGAGGTCCACCTGGAGAAGCCACTGCAAAAAGCATCTCTGATGTGCTGAGAGATGTACCTTGTTAATGGCCAACCTTGAGGGGAAGACACAGCCATCAGAGTGCATCCAGTCTCCAAGTGTTGGGAAACAACCAGCCAAAGGTTTTAAATACCTGGACACTACTCGGGGCAATTCATTCCCTGGGGCCTCCCAGGCACGGGAGGCTGCCAGTCCAACAGAGCTGAAGCGGAGCACTGAGGGGAGGCTGAGCAGACTAAGGGAAGCTCCTGGGTATAAAGAGAGGCAGCAGGCTGGGCATGGGGGCCGGACCCCCGGCCCCATCTGAGGACCATGAGCCAGGCATCACACGGAGCCACAGGGCTAGAGTCTGTGGTTGGAGGGGGAAGAACAGCCCCCTTCATGGGAGGGGGACAGCCCACCAACACAGAAGATTAGAGCCGCCAACCCTGCATCCCCATCCCAGAGACATGCACTGTTAGTCATGTCGGAAGGAGCCCAATGGGGCGGGCTGTCTGCCCTCAGATGAGGGGATGGACAGAGCACCGAGCTGGAGTAAGGGGGAGGGGAAAAGCACAGGGGTCTCCCGCCTGCCTACGACCCCGGCACCCTCACGGGCACTTCTAGGCCTCTGCCAACTTGCCAGCTGCCGAAGCCAAGGGCTTCCCTGGTGGCTCAGTGGTAAAGAACCCGCCTGCCAATGCAGGAGATGCGGGTTCGATCCCTGGGTCGGGAGGATGCCCTGGAGAAGGAAATGGCAACCCGCTCCAGTATTCTTGCCTGGGAAATGCCAGACAGAGGAGCCTGGTGGGGTGCAGTCCAGGGGGCCGCAAAGAGTCGTACAAGACTGAGTGACTGAGCAATGGCAACGCAGCCGAGGGCGCAGCCCCGGGGCGTGGGGGGGAAGCCCGCCGGCCCCGCACCTTTCCACAGCCCTCCGGATGTGGGCCATCCAGGTGTTCCTGTCTTCCTTCGAGCTGGTGTAGATCTCATACATCTCGGGCCCGTGCAGGGAGGCGCTGATCAGAAACATGGCTTTCTCCTCGTTGGCTACCTCCCTCACGATGAGCTTTTGCAGCGAGATGACAGGGCGCTTGGAGTCCTGCATGGGTGGGAGGGGAACAAGGAAGGTGACCCTGTACCTGCTGCTGCCCCACGGCTGTGGAACCTCGAGCTGGAGGGAAAGGGGACAGGGGTGGGGGGTGGGGGCGTGCACCCTGCTTATCCTCCAATTCAAGGTAGAAAGGTTTTGCCATCTAGGGGGAAAAAGGCACTATGGTGATGATATCCTCACATCATTTTTCATGTGTCTGTTCAATGTGCTTAAAAGATGTTTTATGATCGCTAATGCATGAACGCTGTACAAAACTCAGCAATATAACAGCTGGTGGTCTATGGTGACAAACGCATCTTCTTCCCAAACCTGTGTCCCAAACAATCAGAGCCAAGCAGGATTCCCAATCTCTGGGCATCCCCCAAGAGGCAGTGCTCTGACAGACCAGTAAAAGGCACACTTATAACTGGTTGTTATGGGCTGAATTGGTCTCTAGCCGCCACTGACCCAGCTAAATCCATATGCCGAGGTCCTAACCTCAGAAAACATGATGGTATATGGAGACAGGGTTGTTAAAGGGGTGATAAAGTTGAAGTGAGGGCTGAGGGGGGAGGCCCTGACCCAACAGGACTGGGGTCTTTCTGAGCAGAGGTGATGATCAGGACCCAGGCACACACAGAGGGTGGCCAGTGGGGTACTTGGGGAGCAGCAGACGTGGGGTCACCCTTGTGGGAGTGAACACACGGCACGCATGGCACTTGCTGGGGTCAAGGGCGTGACAGCGCGACCCACTTCTGGAAACTTCTTGAGAAGCCAGTTTAAGTCTCTGGGAAAAGGATGAGACTCCAGAGTTGAGTGACAAAGTCCCTCTTCCTCTCCAGGGGGACTCAGCAGTGGGTATCCGCGGGTCACCCCAAGGATGACGAGAGGGGGCGAGAGGGGGAGGAGGCCGACTCCCTGGTAGACGAGGACAAGTGGGGTGGATGGACCCCAGACTGATTCTGAGTCCCCCCCAGCGGGGAGCTCCTGCAATGTGGCTGTTCTAGGACCAGAGGGCCACGGGGCCAACGCAGCCACAGCTCACAGGACGGCGGCTGCCGGAGCCGCATCCTCGGCATGACCCTGAGGCCCCCTCAGGCCACTGCACAGGACCCTGGTTTTGGCAAAGTCTGCTCCTGCCCTGCTGGCACCTCCTGGCCCTGGGCGGGCCTGGGATGACAGGGTAACATACGGGTGTGCTTCTCTAGCCACCACGCTCTCGGGTCACACCCCTGCCCCAGCACTGAGGTAGCCCCCTGGTTGCTCCCGCCCCTCAGCTGCCTCCGTGTGCGCACGTTTCGAGTAATGAAGGGACAGGACACGTACCACGGATGCAAAGACGTACTTCTGATCCTTTTCTTGGAGCAGCAGCAGCACATCTGTCAACAGGACTGCGAGGACGTCTAAAGGGAGAGCATGAAAGGAGACGTCTTTCAGGGTCCCCGTGGTCGTGTGGATCCCACCAGGCAGACGGAAGCCCAGGTGGCCTCGGCCCTGTGGCCATGATGCTTCTGCAGGAGCCTGGTGTCGGGGGGTGTCCCGGCTTCGACTTGACCCCTCTCCTCCCCTCTCCTGGTTTCAACATTTAACAGCGAACCCCTGGACCCTCGCATCCTGTCTCCTGCCACGGATATACTCCTGTCCCCAGGCGCCCAAGCATCCTGGCGGTGGCAGGCTTGGAGCCCTGTCCCTCTGGGGACATCCTGAGGTGACCCCCCGGCAGAGCTGGTACACGGGGTTGCGAATCCTAAGCTGTGTCTCTAACACAGGCACTACTAGCGCTGTGGGAAATGAAAACACTGCCTCCTCAGGGAGCTGCTCAGGACACCCCACCCCAGTTAGATACCCTCCCCTTACGGAATTCTCCTGCACTGAAGCCTGCAGGGTTCCTCTGAAGCACGTACTGAGCTTTTCACTCTTTTCCTGTTTACTTCTGTCTGTCCACCAGCTGGAGCCCCACGGGGGTAGGGCCTCGGCCACCTGCCTTGGTGCTGGGCACAGAGCAGGTCTCAGCTGTAAACTGTATCTTCTCGCTGCTCACCTGCTTACATGGAGAACAGACACTTCCTGTCATCTGGCCACCTGTGACACTTCCCCAGAGATCTTTAAAGATGCTGAGGCCAAAGGACAGGCGATGGGTGTTTCCAGAGGCTCATGGAATGGACAGGACACTCAGGGATGAGCCCTGAGTGAGTTCTGGTTTGGAACTGCCCAGCAGATCTTGAAAGGGGGGCTTGGAGCTCGCCCCAAGCAGCGGGGGGACACCCAGGTCACATCCTCTACCCCCACTGGGGCCTGGTACTGTTGTTTAGAACTCTGAGGCTTCTGCTGAGTCAGGGAGTCATGACATGCTGGGTTTCTGCTCAGGAGTCGGTGACTCACTGTGCCCTCTTCACCTGGTGGCCCTTGCTGTGTGCACCATACCACCTCCATCACTGGAGACAGAGGGCGCCCCTACAGCCATCTCCAGCTCACTCCTGCTCTGATTCTGCACTCCTCCTGACTCGGTATATAACCGTCCTTTAGCCGTGAAGTGGTGGCTCTGTGTCAGCTGGTACCCACCACTCCAAAATGCTGCCACTGATCCAAGACAGTGTCCGCCACTTGAACATTATACCCACCACTCCAAGGTGGTAACACTGATCCAAGATGGCACCTGTCACTCCAAGATGGCACCCACCACTCCAAGATGGCACCCACCATTCCAAGATGGTGCCACCAATCCAAGATGGCACCCACCACTCCAAGATGGTACCACCGATCCAAGATGGCACCCACTACTCCAACCAAGGTGGTGCCACAGATATAAGATGGCGCTACTGATACAAGATGGCACCCACTACTCTAATATGGTACCACCAACTCAGGATGATATCCACCAACCCAAGATGGTGCCACTGATCCAAGATGGCGCTGACCACGCCATGATGGCACCCAGCAGAGGTGGCCGGGGCAAGGCTTTACCTTTCAGGCGCCCGGAGGTGGTCTTCCAGCACAGGGTGCCCTCCAGGTGGAGCTGCCTCTGCAGCATGTCCTCCTTGCGGAAGGTCAGCCCATTTTTGAGCTTGCTGGAAGACTTGAGGTCCATCTTCCCTGCGATCTCCCTGAGGCGCTGGCCCTTCTCACACTCGCTGACCCTGGCGTCCACTTGTGAGATGATGTCTTTGATGAGGTTTAGGGCCTGGGTCAGGTCTCTGTGGTCCTCAGAGCCAGCTACCACACATAGCAGAGTTAGTGTTTTCGTTGGTCTGCATCCACAAATGTGATGGAGGCAGGCGGGCTATGGGGTCGAGGAGGTGTCTCCCGAGGCCATGGCTCAGAGGGGCCTCAAGAGTCACCTTCTAGCTCAAGTCTCCCGAGAGGTAAACGCTTCTCCTAAGTAAAGCTAACAGCCCTGTGCCTGGCTGACACCAAGATAGAGCGTTTGTCGAATGTAGAAGCTGAAGCGCAAATCAAGTGATTAAAACGGCCCTGCACAGCCCTGCTGGCCGCTCCTGGGTAACCAGTCACCCCCTGCCCTCCAGCTCTCCATAAAAGACTCCCACCACCGTCCCCCGACCATAATCAAGGGCCAGCTCTTCCCACTCCAAGGGCAGCAGGATTCTTGCATTCTCCCACTGCCCAAATCCTCTGGAGAAAATGAGGGAGGTGTGGTCAGCACTGCCCTGGCCTCCAGGAACCCTGGGCTGGGCTACATGCTCATCTTCTCTGCCCTCCATGGCACCAGGCATGTGACACGGAGGTCCCCCAGGAGTGACCTTAGCCAGAACACAGCTTGCACCCTTCCACTGACTCTTCAATACTGACTGGGGACTGCTCTAGTTGAGACTGTGCAGGAACTGAAGCGGGGGTGCAGGCAGGGGAGACCAAACACCCTGAGTTTCTAAAGTTGGAAATCCCAGCCCCGGGAAGGTAGATTCTACAAGGTGGGAGCTCAATTAATGATCACTGAGCCTGGCTGAATCCAGGACAGATTGCAGACTATCTAATCCACCATTAGGATGGGGGCAGGGAGACCGAGACCCTCCTCCCCACCCAGCATGGACAGGCAAGGCAGGAGGGCTGGCATACCTTCTGTATTCTGGATAATTCGCTCCACCAGCACGGGGTACTTGGTGATGCGTTGGGTGACCAGGAGGATACACTCCTGCACGCCGAGCCGCCTCACGATGGAGAAGTTGCCGATTCTCTGTGAAATGGAGAAGACAAAGCCATGCCATGTGGGCACTTGAAAGCAGGGACCGGGCTTCCCTGGTGGTCCGGTGGTTGAGAGTCCACCCTGCAATGCAGGGGACACCGATTTGAACCCTGGTCCGGGAAGATTCCACATGCCGCGGAGCAACTGAGCCCACGTGCTGAGACTACTAAAGCCCGTGCGCCCTAGAGCCTGTGCTTCTCAAAAAGAAGCTACTGCAGTGAGAAGCCATGCACTGCAAAGAAGAGCAGCTCCCGCTTGCCACTAGAGAAAGCCAGCACGCAGCGGTGAAGACCCAGCCAGCCAAAAATAACGAACTAAATAAAAAATTAAAAAAGGAAAGCAAGGAGTGCCTGCTGTATACAGGAAGGCCAAGAAGCCAGAGGTTGACTCACTTGCTGTAAAATGCAGGGCTCTGCGAAAGCCATGAGGAAGAAACCAGCTGGTGTGGATTTTGGGAATCAGCAGAGAGTGTCCACACACACGTGCACATGTGCAGACCCTAACACTGCTGATGGCTGTTGAGGCCTTCTGATGCAGCTGGGCCTGTGGTCCCTGCAGTAGCTCCCTGGTGCCTGCTGGAGCATGCCTCTGGCTAAGAGCCCAAAGAGGCGATCATCTGAAGCCATCCTTTCTTTTTTTTTGGCTGAATTGTGCAGCTTGTGGAATCTGAGTTCCTCAATCAGGGATTGAATCCAGGTCTGCAGCAGTGAAAGTGGGAAGTGCTAACCACTGGACGGCCAGGGAAAGCCCTGGAGCCCTCTTGGTGGGGGCTGAGGGCAGCTTCCGGTGCTTCCTTCTGCTTGTCTGTCCCCACTGCTCTGGTTTGTGTTTTAGGAGGGCCAGGAACCACTGTATTTTTGACTGTGCCATGGTGGCATGTGGGATCTTAATTCCCCTGACTAGGATCAAACCTGCGCCCCCTGCATCAGAAGCGTGGAGTCTTAACCACTGGACTGCCAGGGAGCCAGTTCATAAGAGGACGGGAGGGGATGGGACAGAGATCTGAGACTTGGCTCTGTTTCCTTCTGTCTCGTGGGAAACCCCCACCTGCGAGGGGCTTCTGGTTTAGGATGTCAGGCGGCCTGGCCCCGTGCTCATCACCAGATGAATTCAGACCACTAGACAACCCTCTCCCTGTCCCATCGGCCTGCTGCCGGGACAATGGAGTGACATTTAATGACTCTCTGCCCTTCACTCTAGCCCGTTATCTACTGGGTGTCATTTGGGGCACAGGCTGCAGGCACGGAGCTCTTCTGGGCCCTGTGCTGCTGCAGGGCACACGCTGACAGCGCCCCATGGCCGTGGCCCAGGAGCAGCTCCCAGGGCGCGGCAGGCAGGGGTCCGGCTCCTGGGCCCTGAGCACCCGCATGCTGTCAGGCAGAAGACAGGTGTGGTCATTCCCTGGGGACGAGCAGGGAGCAGACGGGCTGAGGACAGAGAGGGGCAAAGGCTGGCAGGCCTTGTATCTCCTAGAACATCTGAGGCAGGGGAGGGGGCTCCAGAGGGGCAGGGAGGCCCCGTGTGATGACACTAGAGTCCCCTCGACAGTCTGAGAGACGGTGGTCACCCACTGAGTGGCATCTCAGGGGCCACCCTGCTGTGGTGGAAACAAAAACCACACCTGCTGTGCTTTATACCCAGGGATTTTCCAGACCTTTCATGGCCCTGTTCTAAATGACTCTGTGGATGAAAATGAGGCAGAACCTGGAAAATCACTGCTTTGTAACAAGTCCTTTATAAAGCTCTCCAAATGCCTACAGTTTTGTGGGAAAAACAAAAATAAAAAAAACAAAACCGCTCCCCATGAACAAACCAAAAAACCCACCTACTGCAAAGAGAATATGTTTTTAATATAAAGAAATAATTTTTTTTTACCTTGATCAAGTTTTGAAATTTCTTGTTTTGCTGCAGCAGCAACTTGTAGTGACTGAGGGCGTCGTTGTGACCGCTACAAAAGACGCTGTATTTTTCTTTCATCCTCTCTCCGTTTTCACCTGAAAACTGAGGAGAGACGTGGACCTGTTACTAGGAGAAACATGGAAACTGCCGGGGAACATCTTCACCTCGTTCGCCTGAGTCTGCTAAACCACAGATTGAGCTGACTTGGGGTTTCACTCTCTTGTCTGGCTCGCTGGCCCCAAACAGAATGCTTTGGCACATGGCATCTCATTAACAGGGCGCCGAAAGGGCAAAGGAGAAAACTTCCGCATGTCACAGGCGCTGGTAAAACACCCTGAAATCTGACCAGGAAGAACAGATTTAAGCGAGAGAATGTCAGAAAAAATTCAGAGGTGAAAAGGGTCTTCTTCTCCTTAGGTGACTCGCATGCTCCGGGTGCTTCAGGGGCAGATGAGGGGTCCTGGGTCCCCTTTGTCAATCTCGGCTTGGCCCAGAGGTCCACTCAAAAGTCAGTTTGGGGCCAATGGCCCTGCCATCCATGGCAGTGGTCCAAACACCACGCAGGTGTCAAGACCAAAAAAAGTAAAAACTGGCCAACCAACCAACCAAACAAAAGCACGGCATATACACTGGACGGTGTCTTGACAAGCATGTTTGCTGTTCAGGCCTCTGAGTTTCTGAGCTTCCCTGCCTCAGATGGGCAACTGTGAGTGGCCAGGACCACTGTCCTCAGGGGCTGGGCTCTCAGCAAACAGAAGGACAGAGTGGGGTGGGGTGGGTTTGGCCATACCCACCTGCTGAACCAGGAGGTCCCCGATCTTCCGGATGATGTAGTTGCGGGCACTGCCCTCCTCCAGCGACTCCAGGCGGCGCTCCTTCAGCCGACACAGGAAGTGGCTGTGCACCTCCAGTAGGTCGTCTGCGCCTGGGAACAGGCGGCTGATGGCCTTGGGGCTGAATTGCAGCTCCTCCCGCAGGGCCCGGGAGTAGACCTTGAGCATGATCTTGAGCGTCCGCACATGGTGGGCTTCCGTCTGCATCAGCTCTGAGGGGACGGGGATGTGGGAATTAGCGGCGCAGGTAGACACCCCGGCTGGGCCCTCCCTTGTCTCACTATGGGCCAGTCTGGCCTCAGCTTTCCTCGAAGCCCTCATCATGGTGGTCTGACCTCCCAGGGGCCAGGCCTCCCGTCCTCCTTGGCCCAGCACTGCCCAGGGCCCAGCTTAAGGAAGTGGACACACACCAGGAAAGGGAGGACTGGATGTATGCCCAGACCTCAACTTCACAGGAGGGTTTTCTGTCTAATGTCAACTGAAGACGTTTTCAGGCTGTTTGAAACAAGACTGTTCTGATGGACATCCCTCCCTGGGATGTGAAACTCACAGGCTGGTGCTGTGTCAGAGACCTGCCCCAGACTGTAACTGATGGGAAAAGCGAAGCTCAAGGGAGGGTTTTTAATTCACGTTAAAAGCAAAGAAAGATTAGATTTTGTGATGAAGTTTTTCTGTTGTTTAACATAAGCCCTTGAAGCTGTCAGAGACGAAACAGAAGCCAACAGGACACACGTATGCGTATGGCTGATTCCTGACGCTGTCCACCTGAAACTACCACCACGCTGTCTGTTGGCTACTGCTGTTGTTTAGTCACTACGTTGTGTCTCTTTTGTGACCCCATGGACTGTAGCCCGCCAGGCTCTGCTCCTCTGTCCATGGGATTTCCCAGGCAAGAATACTGGAGTGGGTAGTCAGCCATTTCCTTCTCCAGGGGATCTTTCCAACCCAGGGATCACACCCAGGTCTCCTGCTTAGCAGGCAGATTCTTAACCACTGAGCCATCAGAAAAGCCCGTTAATCAGTTATACTCCAATATAAAATAAAAAGTTTAAGGAAAAGCTTAATAGCATTGGCCCGTTCCAGGGCTGCCAGCCACGGACAGGGCTGGAAGGACTCTGTGCTTGTCCAGCAGTGGAGACAGCAAGGCAAAAGGGCTGTCCAGATGGAAGTGGTGGACTGCTGCCCCCCACCGGCCCTGTCTGCAGGACCCCTGGCTGGCCTGGGCTCTCCTCTTTGCCCACACCCCCACTTGCTCTGGCCCTGGCAGGGAGCTAAGTGTGTAAAACGTGGAAGGAGTTGAGTGTCCACTGGTGAGTGGACACCACTGAGCTGCAGGGAGAAGGGCCTGGAGGGACCTGCTGGGAGCACCAGCCCAGTTTTGGGCAGTGTCTGGGCGCTATGGTTTCCATGGTGACCACCACGTCTGGTCTCAGGAGAGTGGCTGCTCACGGCCAGCTTCTCTGATGGTTACTGGGAAAAGGTGCATACCTGGGAGCCAGTGTTATGGTCACATTCAGATGGACAGACCTGCCTTCAGAGCCCCCACTGTGGCTCTGTCCGGGCCTGTCTGCAGTCATCTGACTGGAGACGGCTGGGATGGGCCTAGGTGGTCTTCTCCCTCAGGGTCACCAGCAAGGTGGGGATGACTCAGGACTGGGCATTGGGCCATTCCCCTCCCTGGGGACTGATTCTCAGAAAGTCTTGCCCAGCCACCCCATCCCTGGCCCGGAAGGCCCAGTTGCCCTGGGATGAGGGGAGCAAGTGTAGGGGGCCACGTGCTCTCAGGGAGGGTCGATGGTGGAGCCCCGGCTCCCCAGTGGAATCAATTAAAAAAAAAAAAAAAACGAGAAAAGAAGAAAGAGAAGGCGCGCGGGCCTCCTTACCATAAAGCACATCCTGCCTTTTAACCACCTCCCTCTTCTGTTTCTTCACATACTCGGGGTCCACAGAGAGGCTCCAGGACTCGGCCTCGAACTCGTGGGCGTCCGCTTCGACCTCGCCCCTCAGCAAGGCAGTGTAGGGGTCTGAGGGAAGGACGGGAGGCTGCTGCTCGGCGGCTGGGGCCCGGCTGGCTCTGGGGCTACCCCCCGCCCTCGCCCCCTGGACGCCTGCACGTGGGTCTCGATGCCTCCCAGAGACTGGAATCCACGTGACACCCGGGGAAGGACTGCGGTGATGGTACCTTCTATAAAGATGGGCTCAGTGCTGGAAGATGTAAGAAAAAGCGAGTCATCGGCCACCTGCTTGAGCTTCGGAAACAGCGTGTCAGCTTCATCCATCTCTCCTGTGGGTGGTCTAAACAGACATAAAAACAACTTTAAAAAACTTGAATTAAGCACACACACACACACACACAGTCAGTCTAAGAGCAAACCAGGTTATTACTTGATTTGACTAGATACTACTTGAGAACTTTCTGGATGTCAATATAAGGCTTAACTCTGTCATGAACCCTTTTTTTCCCTTCCTTTTTCTGGCTGTGCTGCGTGGTTTGTGGGATCTTAGTTCCCTGACCAGGACTGAACCTGCACCCCCTGCCATGGAAGCGCCCAGTCTTAACCACTAGACTACCAGGGAAGTCCTTGTCACAGATCATTTTTGAAAATCAGGAGACTACCTGTGAATGTGACATGATGAGCTCTTCCATCAAACTAATTTTTTTTTGGGGGGGAGGGGGTATGGTTGATGTACAATATTATGTAAGTTATGGGTGTATAACATAGTGAATCACAATTTTTTGACTCAACTTTAAAGGTTATATTCCATTTATAGTTATTATAAAATATTGGCTATATCTCCTGTGCTGTACAATACATCCCTGTAGCTCATCTGTTCTGTATGCAGTAGTTTGTGCCTCTTAATTCCTTGCCCCTATCGTGCCTCTCCCCACTGGCAACATTAGTTTGTTCTCTGTATCTGCCACCAAAACTAATTCAATGTTCAAGTACATTCTATGAAAAAGTGAGTTAAAGTGTTACTCACTCAGCTATGTCTAACTCTTTGAAACCCCCTGGACTGTAGCCACCAGGCTCCTCTGTCCATGGGATTCTCCAGGCAAGAATGCTGGAGTGGGTTGCCATGCCCTTCTCCAGGGGATCTTCCCGATCCAGGGGTCAAACTCCGGTCTCCTGCATTATAGGCAGATTCTCTACCATCTGAGCATCAGGGAAGCCACCCAAGTACACTCTACAGGTGTATTAATTAAATGCTTCCTTTCCTAGCCACTGGTACCCTCTGGAATCCCCAGAATTCTTTCCAGCCAGAGCAGGGTGGACACGGCTTCATTCCCAGTCCAGACTAGAGGGAGAATCCTTTCTAGGGGAAAAGAAGATCAGCTTCTTGTCCCACCAACTCAGGTAGCAGCATTTTTTTTTTAACATGAGGTTTTCTACTTGAACGCTGCTGAATGCAGCACTTCGAGAACCACCTCGAAGCCCTAGGAAAACCAGTCTAAAGCATAAATAATACGACACAGACTCGGCAGCGACCCCAGCAGGCTTCCTGCCTGGTCTGCAGGAAGGGAAGAGCCCTGTCCAAGGGTTCTTCAAAAGCAGGAGGCAAACTGGCTCCAAATGGCTGGGGACCCCGAACACACGTTTTTTCCCCTTCCCTTTTGAACTTTTTATTTTGTATTGGGGTATAGCTGATTAACAATGTCGTGATGGTTTCAGGTGAACAGTGAAGGGACTCAGTCATACATACACATGTATCCATTCCACCCCAGTCCCCTCTCCTATCCAGGCTGCCATATAACACTGAGCAGAGCTCCCTGTGCTATAGCGTAGGTCTTTGTTGGTTATCCATTTAAAATATAACAGTGCAGAACACACCGTTTTTGAAAAAGGAAGAGGAGTGAATCTCCCAGGCAGGTGTTAATGGGAATCTTGCCTTTTGGTGGTGTGGTCCTGCCGAGGGTCTCCTGGAGAGGCTGTCCGAGGGGTCCCTAAGGAAGCCTCCCCACCTACCCGCTTCCTCCCTTTGCCAGCTTCTGGTGGCAAAGGGGGCACCCCACTCACCCGAGTCTTGTCCCCGTTCCCGCTGGACTGGGTGCTGGCTGTGGACCCCCCTTCTGCGAGACGGTCATGCCGACATTCCTGGTTGGGCGCGGGCTGCCATCGGACAGGAGGGTGGCCCTCGGGTGCTCCTTCAGGGATGCTGCGACGGAGGCAAAGACAGAGTGGGTGCTGAGGAAGTGGGCGGGGTAGCGCAGGTGGCCCGTCGGGAGGCCATGCTCCGACTGGGGCCGCAGTGCTGACAGGATCTTGGAGGTCAGCAGCTCGTTGTCCAGGAAGATGCTCTCGCTCCACTTCCTGGGGAGAGAGCCGTAGAAGGAGAGCTCAGGGCGGCTGCGGGGTGCGCCCTCCCTGTCGCCGCTCTTGGAATGCCCGTTCCCCATGGTCACGCTCTGGGCGTTGAGACCTGGCTGCTCTGTGCTGTTTTTATACCCTGGAGCGGGGGGGGGGGGGGGGAATCCTTCTAGAAATGGCAAGCTGGTTCTCTTACTGTATTGGCTGAAGCCGTGGGTCTGGAGGGCAGGAAGTGGGTCCCCACTGTGACCGTTCAGTGTGGAAATTGCACAGGATTTTCTCCTTGGGTAAAACACCAACAAAACGGCAACTCCCCCACTCCAGACCCTTTCTGTCTTGGTGGGGAGAGGGGGCAGGTAGTAAGGATCAGCTTATATCCGCCACAGAGAATCTTAGGATCACAGACTAGGGAGCGCGTACCGACATCACACACACGATTGTAATTAATCTGAGACCAGCTGTCAGGGTGATTCTGAGATGTGGAGATCACTGGGTCTCTGATGCTTGTAATTGCTAACAGAATCTGAGGCTCTGATCCTATAGTAGAAGGTGATCGGAAACCAACCCAACACACAACAGGGGTCCAGCAGGGCTGTCTGTGCTCATCAGCTCGTTAATTTCAGAGTTGGGATGTTACTGTTGATAGCAACTTATCCCCCCCAACCCTGCCATAGATCATAAACTTGAATGTGTTCTACTTATATGTGAATTCATTCAATCCTCTCAGTAAGTGTGAAAGTAGGCAATCTTATCTTCACCTTGATAAATAAGGACACTGACAATTAAGAAGCCCAATGCCACTTATATTTGATAAATGAAAGCCCATGATATACTCACAAGACGACCTGATTCAAATCTATAATTTTTTCACACTTGTTACTAGCAGTGCCTTGCATGTTACTTTAAGGTCACAATCTATGGGCGAGTACTGATCTATTATAACTATATTTGAAGTCATGATTATACTGGATTTTGACACACCCCCCCAAACATAATACACACACACACACACATAATAAAACACAACAACAAAACCAGAAATCTAGCAACAGACTGGATGTCGAGTGGAAAGGATGTTGAACACAAGTAAGAGACCAAGAGAAATTTGAAATTAAAGTAATTTCAAATTATTAAAAAAAAATGTGATGCTAGAATTAATGTTTTAAAAGTGCAAATGTAATTTTTGCCTTTTTAAATTTTAAAATACGTATTGAAGGACTTCTGTGGTGGTCCAGTAGTTAAGAATCCACCTGCCAATGCAGGGGACAGGGGTTCGATCCCTGGTCCGGGAAGATCCCACACGTGATGGGGCAACTAACCCTGTGCAACACAACTATTGCGCCACTGCTCTAGGGCTTGCAAGCCACAGGTACTGAGCCGGTGTGCCGTAACTACCAAAGCATGCGTGCCTAGAGCCTACGCTCCAGGACAAGAGAAGCCGCCACAGTGAGAAGCTGGGGCACCAAAACTGGAGAGTAGCCTCCCTCGCTGCAACTAGATAAAAGCCTGAGCAGCAACGAAGACCCAGCACAGCCAAAAATAAAAATACATACAGGGAAGAAAAAAGTGTTGAGCATTTAGATGCACGGTACCCACTGACCCCTCCCCCACTGACGGAAAGATGCAGCTCTGAGAAAGCCAGGCTGTCATTAATTAGGCTGATTTTTTGCTGCCTCTTTTTTGACAAATCCACCAGGTAAGTCAAGCCTACTTGGGATGGGCTGCTTGGCTAATTTATTTACTCTTAGGGTGAAAGCCACATTTAAAAGCTTTGCTCTAAGACGAACAGCAGCCTGTAAAAGAAATCTGACCACTGGCATTCCAGGTCTGGCTCCTGGGTACCCAGTGCGTCCCTTCCCCGTCCCCTGCTTTCTCTATGTCACTCGAGGAAAGTAGCTGTGATTCTGGTTCTGAGCAGCACGGAGACTGGGTGGTGCCGTGTGCTTGGTGATCTCAGACGTCCTGACAAGGAGATCGTAAATGGCTAACAGTGCCTGTTATCATGGCAGACACAGGTGACCAAGCTGTCGCTCATATACCAACACCTGCTTGGCAAAGGCGAAAATCGTACACCGAGGCCTCCACGGTCCCTGGCAAGTGCTTCCCGGCATTTCTACATCCGGTGAACTCCACCTCAGCAATTATGATCTATCTGGATATACAAACGGGACGAATGCAGAGACGAAGCCTTTGCCCAGTGTCCTAGTGTGGCTGGTAGGCTGTTCCTGTGACCCAAGGTCCTGCCTGAAGTTGGATGGATTCTGCTGTAATCGAACAGCCCACAGAAGAAAAGGTAACCAGAAGAATCACCGCTTCCAGAGAATTTTTAGAAAATGATGGATAACACTAAATCTACAGTAAGTGGAAGCAGAGTCTCCTTGGGCTGGTGGAAAGACACTTTGAGGTTCTTCCATCTTGGTCTTGCTTAGGGATCCCAGGTACCCCTGGACTCTCAGAAGGGGAGAAGGGACAAAATTTCAGGTAACACAATGCTGAATTGGCCCCGTCAACATATGCCATGATTTACTCATTTACTCTCATTACGGTCTGTCTCCTTGGTAGGAGGGAGAAAGGGTCTCTCACAAAGTAGGCACCGAGAAATCACTGTTTGACAGGATTTTACTCAGCTAGAAAAAGGAATGAAATTCTGACACTTGCTGCAATGTGGACAAAATGTGAGGACACGATGCTCAGTGAAGTAAGTCAGACACGAAAGGACAAAGATGGTCGGATTCCTCTTCTACAAGGTCCCAAGAGGAGTCAGACTCCCAGAGACAGAATGCAGGATGGGCTGAGGTGGGTTCCCGGGGTTGGGGAGGGGAATGAGGAGTTTTGCTTAACACGGACAGAGTTTCAAATGGGAAAAATGAAGACAGTTTTGGAGATGGATGGTGGTGATGGTTGCCTGACACTGTGAATGCACTTAATGCTGCTGGATTGTACTCTTCAAAATGGTAAGGCTGGAGCCTTAGTCACCGACCACCAGGGAACTCCTAAGTGACTCACATTTTTCACCTCAACTATCTCTGCACGTGATTGTGAGCACTGCACAAGTACTGATTCGAGGGTTACAGACACATTTTAGCCAGCAGGTGAATCTGCAAACACGAAATCCAAGAATAATGTCGTCCGTCCATACAGTGGAATACGAGGTACTCAGCCAAAGAAGGAACGAAAGGTTGAAACACTCTCCTATGTGGATGGACCTGGGAAAAACCCTGCTGAGTGAAAGAGGTCAGGCACATAAGATCTCTCAGGGCAGGATCCCGTCTCTAGGAAACATGCAGGGTAAGTACATCTACAAAGGCAGAAAGCAGATTAACAGGTGCCTAGGACTGGGGGCTTCCCTGGTGGCTCAGATGGTAAAGAATCTGCATGCAATGTGGGAGACCTGGGTTCGATCCCTAAGTTGGGAAGAACCCCTGGAGGAGGGCATGGCAACCCACTCCAGTATTCTTGCCTGGAAAATCCCACAGACAGAGGAGCCTGGTGGGCTAAAGTCCATAGGATTAAAAAGAGCTGGACATGACTGAAGCGCCTAAGCACAAGCACAGGACTGGGGGAGATTGGAGGGTGACAGCTCATGGGTATGGGGTTTCTTCTGGGGGTTCTAAACTTGACTGCACAAAAAAAAAATGAGAAGGGGGAAATTCCCTGATGGTCCAGTGGTTAGGAATTGGCGCTTTCATTGTCCTCAGCCTGGGGTTCGATCTCTGGTTGGGGAACTAAGATCCTGAAAGCCACGTGGTGTGGCCAAAGAAACAGTTTTTAATTAAAACATTTTTTAAATCAATAAAATTGATTGCAGTGACTCTGAGAACATTAAAAGCCACTGCACTTCACACTGAAATTGGTGGATTGTATGATATATGTATTGCATCTTGGTCAACGGGTAAACTGAGAGGAAGGGCCATACTTCTGCAGGAGGAGAGGGAGCCGAGGGATCTGTAGGCTTGACACCCACTGTGAGTGAATCTTGCTGTCCCTGACTCTGAGACAGCCAGAAATCTGTATTTATCCTGCCATCGTGTTCTTATACACCAGCACAGCTACGGTGGGGCAGGTGAGCAGTGGCTGGGCGCTGGGATCTGGGCGGTGTTGTCTGCACTGCCATGGGAGCCACCTGGGAGCTTAATTAGCACCCTCTGCCTGCCGCTGAGAGGTGCCATTGACTGGTGTGCTCCTGGCCCACTGTGGCCACCCATCCACCATGGAGGGGACCCAGAGGAGAGGGAGGGACAACAAAGAGAAGTGAATGGTAAAAATGGAAAAAGTTCTCGGCCTGGAGGAAGAAACATGCCCTGTTCTCAGCCACAAACACAGATAGCTGTCCGTTCTCAGGCTTTTTTTTTTTTCAAACCTGGAATCTAGAAAAATAGTGTAGATGATCTTATTTGCAAAGCAGAAATAGACACAGACATAGAGAACAAATGGATGGATATCAAAGAGGAAAGGGGTGAGGCGGGATGAACTGGAAGCTTTGGATTAACATATATGCACTCCTGACAGTAGGTGTAAAATCGCTAACTGACGAGAACCTACTATATATAGCACAGGGAACTCTACTCAATGCTCTGTGGTTACCTAAATGGGGAGGAAATCCAAAAAAGAGGGGATATATGTAAACGTATGGCTGAGTCACTGTGCAGTACAGCAGAAACTGACACAACATCGTAAAGCAACTATACTCCAAAGAAAATTAATAATAATAATAAAAAAAGATGCTACCCTGGGTTGGGCTTCCGGGTGGGAGAGCCTCAGACACTGGTCATATAATACAGGTATATATCCTAAACCCGGTGGCTCAGACGGTAAGGATTCCGCCTGCAAATGCAGGAGACACAACAGACAAGGGTTCGATCCCTGGGTTGGGAAGTTGCCTTGGAGGAGGGCATGGCAACTCACTCCAGTATTCTTGCCTGGAGAATCCCATGGACAAGGGAGCCTGGAGGGCTACACAGTCCACCAGGTTGCAGAAGCAACTTAGCACCCACACACTGTGGGTTATGAATCATATCCCTCCTAATGTTCTTCAATGAATAAAAGCAAATAATGTAATCACTTTTAAAAATGTCCTTGCTGCTAAAACCACAACAACAAAAACCCCTGTTTTGTCTTGGTTTCTTAAAGAGTGGTCTCTGAGCAAATCAGGTGACAAAGCTGGTGTGAGAGCTGTAGTGATCCCACCTTGAGATGTTACTTGGATGACAGACCCCATGCTGTGCAGTTCAGGTGAACAGGGGCTAATTTATATCGCACTTAGGCTCCTGAGTGAGCTGGCGTTTATAAATCCCGATACACCAGCAGGACCCCATCAGCCCCCGGGGGAATTGTAAGGACCCACAAGGAAAGTCTATGAATATGACTTAATAGTTACAGACCTGTTGAAAGTAATTTTTCAAGGAAACCCATCAAGTGACCATCTTAATTGGACTTAAACTGTCCTTCTATAATCTAGACCCAAACTGGCTTCCAAAAACACTGACTTCCAAATAAGAATTTTAAATTCTAACCAACAAGGATATACCCCCTGTTGTTATACCAACAACCATATACCCCCCTGCTGTATAGCATGGGGACCTATATTCAATATCTTATAATAACCAATAATGGAAACAAATCTGAAAAAAAAATAGATATACATGTATTGTTGTTGTTCGGTTGCTGAATCGTGTCTGACTCTTTTGCAACCCCATGACATGATTGTAGCCCACCAGGCTCCTCTGTCCATGGGATTTCCCGGGCAAGAATACTGGAGTGGGTGGCCATTTCCTTCTCTAGGGGATCTTTCCGGCCCAGAGATCGAACCCAAGTCTCCTGCACTGGTGGGTGAATTCTTCACCACTGATCCACCTGGTATTACTGAATCATTGTGCAGTAAACCTAAAACTAACTCAACATTGCAAATCAACTACACTTTAAACATTTTTTTAATATTCTAAATGGCAGACTCCTCCTGTCACTCTATAGGAAACCAAGTGGAAACATCTCTGGGAGGCAGCTGGGCCAGGGCACCACGTTCCTGCAGTTTTCTACTGCAGGCCAAGCAAGTGGATCAGACTGGTGGCATCTTTAGGCAGGACCAGACTTCCCCAGCTGCCCAGCAGTTTTGAAGGCTTGGCTTCAGAACAGCTCCCCCATTTCTCCCATTTGGGTGAGGTCCTGGGTCCTCCTCCACCACCTCCATTCTTTGTGTCTGTGAAAACTTCTCTCCCAGGCTGTGAGTGCTGCCTGTCTCTAGAGAGTTCTAGCAAGCACAGGCTGCAGGGAGAGTGTTCCAGAGACAATTAAGAAAATCTGATGCCAAGTGGAGTTTTCAGTTCACAGCTCCAGGCTTGGCGGCTGCCTGAGAACAGACTGAATCGATGCTGAGACAACTCATTGATTTCTCTGCCTTGTTTTATTGTATGTTATACAACCGAGGTGGCATAAAAAAGAAAAAGAAAAAATACAGGAGGCAAAAAAAAAAACAAACCCAAAAAAACAAAACCAACAGCCAAACCCCAAATCTTAACCCCCTGCCTCAAAGGACAAAGAAAACAACTAAAAAAAAAAAAAAGGCATACTGTGGTTTAGAAGTGTAAGCCAGAAAGAACATTCTTTGTGGATCTGAAATTACCCAATTAACAAAATACACAGCCCCCTTACTCCCAATTATGTCAAACCAGCAAACACCACTATAAAAAAAAAAAGTGGTATTTTCTTGACTGTGTGCGCAAAAGACTTAAGCATCACAAACAGTGATGTAGAAATAACCCATAACATCACCGTCCACAGTTAACTGGTACTGGAATGAAGATTTGCAAGTTGAGAATTAATGTTTAATACTGAGTGATTTAGAGAGCCATGTTGAAAGCTCCCTCATGTATAGCAAAAGGATAATATGGTAGCAAATACCATATTTTTTGCATAAATATTATACAGGACATGTGGGTTATACCATCAAGTGATATGCTTGCAAATCACAATCATATAAAATATTCCATATTCTCTATTGATAATTCTGGAAGTTAAACATAGAAAGGACAAATGGCCAAATGGCCATGTCTGTGGGCATAAACATGAACTTCAACCTAAAAACTTCATGTTTTTCACAAAAAAAACCCTCAAAATGGACCACAGATTTAGAACTATAGAACTATTCAGAACTAACATAGGAGAAAATCTTTAGGAACTGGGGCTGAAATGGTGAAGAGTTCTTTGCTGTGACACCAGCAGCCTGATCCACAAAAGAAAAAAAATTTTTTTAACTGTCTTCATCATAATTAAAAATGTTTGCTTGTGGAAGACCTTTTAAAAGGATGGAAAGACAGGCTACAGAGTGGGAAGAAATATTTGCAAAAGTGCCTGATGAAGGACTAGCAGCTAGAATATGTAACGGCCTCTCAAAATCCAATCGTAAAAATACAATGACCCATTTAGAAAAATGAGCAGAAGAGATGAAGACTACATTTCAGCGAAGAAGATATTGAATGATGATGTTAAAAAAGCACATGAAATGATGTTCAACATCACTCAACCGTCAGAAAAATGCAAACTAAAACCACCAGGGACCATCAGTACCAGGATGGTTAAAACAAAAAAACAGTGATGATGCTAACTGCTTGCGAGGATGTGGAGAAACTGCATGGCTCATACACGGCTGGTGAGAATGTAAGAGAGTACAGTCGCTCTGGAAAACAACTGGGCAGTTTGTAAAGAAAACTAAACAATTGCATTCCTGGGTATTTATCTCAGAGAATGCAAAACTTCAGTCCAGAAAAAAACCTATGCACCACTGTTCACTGCTTCTTTGTGGCCCAAACTAGAAACAATACATAGGTCCTTCGTGGAGTAAAAGGCTGGACAAACTTCGGTCTACCCACACAATGGGATACAACACACAGCAGTCAGGGCGGATCTCACAGGCATTGTACTGAGATAAGAGAGCCAACCTCGGACTTCCCTGCAGTGGACTGGAATCCACCTGCCAATGCAGGGGACGTGGATTCGATCCCTGCTCTGGGAAGATCCCACGTGTCTTGGAGCAGCTGAGTCTGGGTGCCACAGTTAATGAGCCTGCCCTCTGGAGTGTGCGAGCTACAACGACTGAAGCCTGTGCTCTGCAGTAAGAGAAGCCACCGCAGTGAGAAGCCCCCGCCTGCCACGACTAGAGAAAGCTTCAGTGCAGCAATGAAGACCCAGCACAGCCATGAATAAGTATTAGAAATATTTATATTTCTATAAATGTAAATAAAGGCATTACAGTAAATATGCAAATAAAGACAAAAAAAAAAGAATAATTCCTGCAGGAATGTGGGCATCGGGAAGCTGAGTGGGAGATATATAGAAACTCTGTACTCTTTTTGTAACTTTTTTTATAAATTGAAGACTATGCCAAACAAATAGTTCATTTTTTTTTTTTTAAGTTCAGGAAGAACTGAGCCTTGTTAAAAACAAAAGAATAATTTTTGAAAAGATGTGTGTGGGCACTCCGAGTTATGTTTAAAAAGGACTAGAATGGGCCGGGCCCTTCTTGGCAGGGGGAGGAGACAAGCAATTGAAAATATTTATTTAGGGATATTCATGCTCAGCAGTAGGAGAAGGCAATGGCACCCCACTCCAGTACTCTTGCTTGGAAAATCCCATGGATGGAGGAGCCTGGTAGGCTGCAGTCCATGAGGTGGCTAAGAGTCGGACACGACTAAGCGACTTGACTTTTACCTTTCACTTGCAGGCACTGGAGAAGGAAATGGCAGCCCACTCTAGTGTTCTTGCCTGGAGAATCCCAGGGATGGCAGAGCCTGGCGGGCTGCCATCTGTGGGGTCGCACAGAGTCGGACACGACTGAAGTGACTTAGCAGCAGCAGCAGCAGCATGCTCAGCAGTGGCGTTATTCACAGTAATGCTGAGGCAGGAGCAACCCAAGTGTCTACAGGTGGAGGGATGGATAAATAGATGTGGTCCATCCATACCACTGGGATTTTATTTTAGTCTTAAAAAAAAAGGAAGGAGATGCTGAGCCCTGCCACACTGTGGATAAGTGTGGCATGATGCTCAGTGAGAGAAACCAGACACAGAAGGACACACTGTCTGATCCCACTCACAGGTGGTCCCTGGAGGAGTCAGATCCACAGAGACAGGAAGTGGATGGTCCAGCTGGGGGTGGGGCAAGGGGCCAGGGAGTGTTTCATGGGGACGGAGTATTTCCAGACTCAAGTTCTGGAGATGGATGGTGGGAATGGTTGCACTGTGGTGTGAAAGTACTTACAGCCACTGAATTGTGCCCTTAAGATGGTTAAGATGACAAGTTTTTAGTATATTTTATGACTATGAACATCCCATTAAGGGCTTCCCTGGTGTCTCAGAGGTTAAAGCGTCTGCCTGCAATGTGGGAGACCTGGGTTCGATCCCTGGGTTAGGAAGATCTCCTGGAGAAGGAAATGGCACCCCACTCCAGTACTCTTGCCTGGAGAATCCCATGGATGGAGGAGCTTGGTGGGCTACAGTCCACGGGGTCGCAAAGAGTCAGACACGACTGAGCGACTTCACTCACTTAAGGGACTCAGAGTGTGTCCACACAATACCATGTGATGGGGAAGAAATGAGACTCCTTCACTGTGGTTTCTGTCTTCATTTCGTGCAGGTGAGCTGGCCCCTGGACTGAGAAGGAACAGAAACAACACACTTCGAAGATCATCAAGGCTCAAGGCGGGACTAGGCACGCATACCTGACCTCAGCTCCTCAGGGCCTGGCACAGCACAGCCCAGGGACACAGATGGCACCAAGTGAAGTCCCTAGACTGAACGATGCTCGAGTGGGACATGGAGACAGCTGGCTGAGCCTGTGTGGAGCACCTCTTGGGGAGCCGGGGAGGACAGAGATGACAGACGGGCAAAGCCATCCTGATTGGCAAAGAGGAAGGAAGGTAATCTTATAAACTCTATGTTAATCTGTGGCAAAAAAAAAAAAAAAAAAGACTTCTGGGCTGTGAGCACGGGAAATAACGGGCTGAGAATCTTGGGTTTTCTGTTTCTTGGAACAAATCAAGACTAAACTCTGAGAGGTGTGCTCTGCAGCCCTAGAGGAGAGTAGACATAGAGAAGGTGTTCATGGTCGCTACACCAAATGGGCTGCTAGTCCCTGGGCGGTTCCGGGCATAGTGGGGGGACAGAGTGGATATGGGCCCCTGGGGTATAAGTTAGGTGCTGGCTGAGTCCCTTGTGACATCCTTGTAAATTCACAGGGGGATTAAGAACCCATGAGCACAGCTTGAGCAACTTTAAAATTTACTGGGGCCAGATTTCCCTGCTGGTCCTGTGACTAAGACTCTGCACTTCCAATGCAGGGGACCACCCGGGTTCAATTCCTGGCCACGGAACTAAGTTCCCACATGTTACAAGTAAGAGTCCGCATGCCACAACTAAAAAGATTCTGCAAGCTGCAATGAAGATCCTGTGTGCTGCAACTAAGACTTGGCACAGCCAAATAAATAAATAAATATTAAAAAAAATTTACTGGGTGTACACAAACACTCAAGTTTGGCAGTGGACCGATCTTACATAGAAAGAGGGTCTCCAGTAGAATGCCAAAGGGCTCTGTCTTTGGCCTTGACTGAGATGAGACCATAGGGGCCTTCCTTATCAAAGTCACAGATGACAGGCAGCAGAGAAGTTGCCCCAGATTTTGTTTGTAAATAAAGACAGAGATGAATTAACACAAAACTGTCTTGGAGAAATTACTATAGAGGAAATACCAAGAGATCCAGCAAAGATGGGGGGTGTGGGGCAGTTCCCACCTGTAGCAGCAGCACAGGTGAAAAACCGGGGGGCATTCCAGGTGCCTGCCAGCAGCTCAGTACACCAAGAGCGCGGTGCGCACAGGGCTGGTCACCTTAGGTCACAGCAATGTCAGTGTGATAACCAGAGCCAGGAGGGTTAAGCCGCTGGCCGGCCAGGCCTGCCTGGGCATTTACCTTGGGCCATGGCCAAGTCCAGTGAGTTCACTGCCCCAAAGCGGCAACCAGGAAGCCACATGGTTTTCTAAAAAGTACCAGAGAGGGTGGCACACAGGGGGCCCCAGGCCCCCACGAGGGCCCAGTGGGGCATGCCTGGAAGGTTGACAGACGCACCAAGGGGTCCCAGCTGTGTGTGACTGGAAAGGAAGGGGTGGAAGGTTGGGAGCAATGCCTGGAGGAAAGAAAGCGCAGGATGGTGCCCATGCAGGACAGGGCTGTGGGTATGGAAGCAGGTTCTCCTGGGGGGCTGCCCTATACAACAGGTGATGGTAACAGGTGAGGAACTGTCGCTTTCCCGTAATTATTAAACACTTAATAGCAACCACCCAGGATTTCACAAACCACACGGAACCACCACTCCTGTTTCAGCACATTCTTTTCCATCTTTATTTCTGTTCATTTCAATGAGGAGGTCATGCTGTTGCCTACCACCAACCATTTCTGATTTGCAAAAACAACCTTTCCCCACAGTTGGACCTCATATGGGGGTGAGCTCTTGCCAAACTCAATTTTGCATCCTGCCTTTCTGCTGAAGATGTGTCATAAACATTCTGTCAGCCTGTGAAACACACTGCGGAAAGCTTGTACTATGGCTTTTGTACAGAAATCTTCTGCAATGGCTGTAAAATCACTTATTAGAGACGACCACTCCTCTAATAGGCTTCCCAGGTGGCACGGTGGTAAAGAATTCACCTGCCAGTACATGAGATGTAATGAGAGATGTGGGTTTGATCCCTGGGTGGGGAAGATCCTTTGGAGGATGAAATGGCAACCCACTCCAGTATTCTCCAGGAGAATTGTCCTGGAGAATTGTCCAGTATTGTCCTGGAGAATCCCATGGACAGAGGAGCCTGGTAGGCTATAGTCCATGGGGGTCGTAAGGAGTCAGACTTGACTGAGAGATTGAGTACGCATGCTCCTCTCATGTCGTGTTGTAATGTTTCCTGTGGTCATAAATTAAGCTGTGATGGACATCCGCATGACACACTTCCATCAGCAACGGATATTCTCCTGGGATAGATCCTTATTAGCAGCTGGGTACCCCTGTGGCCCATTTCCACAGTTTGTTCCCCTCATCACAATGCAGACTGTCTGGAAGCTTCCTGATAGTGGGGGGAAAAAGATCCTGTGTTTTCAATGCAGGGGTTGCAGGCTCGATCCCTGGTGGGGGAGCTAAGATCCCACAAGACTTGCAGCCAAAAGAAAAACAGCTCAAAGAGCTCTACTGAGTCAAAAGCACTCTGGTGAGGTGGGGGTATGTGGCCTTCCGCAACCAGGGAACTCAGACTTGACACACTTCCCAGGAGAGGTGGGGTCCCCTCTGCACACACCCTTTCTTTCCCTCATTGTCCCTGGGGCCCCTCCCTGGGCTCTTTGGGAGCCCCTGCCCCTTTCTGTAGGGCCCTCCCTCTGTACCAGTGAGACACGCCCTGGCTGTTTGGCCAAGGCTGTGACCTCCTTGAGAGGCTGCCCGCCCAGACTTGCCAGCCCCGTCCCTCCCCACCTGCTGCCTGCGTGGCTTTCCACGCACCTGGCTAGTGTCCCCATGGCTTCAGGATGCAGTCCTGAGTCCTTGGCCTGCTTGGGACAGACTCTCTGGGATGTTGGCCCTTCCTACACCTCACCTCTTGCCACCATGTCCGCCCTCAGAGGCCTTGGGGACTCTGGCCCAGGCGCCCCTTTGCTTCGCCAGCTTTGGGCCAGGCCAGAGTCCCTCTGGGTTGCCCTGCCCTACTCCCCTACCCTCAAGGTCTAGGCCTTTCGGTGGTTTCTTTACCATCCCCCGCTTTCACTGCATCACTCAGGCCTCATTGAACCTTGACCCCCATGAGGGTAAGGGGTGGGTGTCACTCATCTCTGTGTGACATCACTGGCCATCTTTGGGCTCAGGGCACAGGTACACAGGCAGATCTCAGCCCTGCTGGGAAGGTCAAAGGCAGACATCCAAGGGTGAGGCCTGCAGTAGTCAGGTACAAGCCTGTCCAGCCTGTTCTTGGTTATTTCACTTTAAAGACACGTGGTCACCTTTGCACACTTCTCCTGGGGTCTCTGTGGCTCTTCTGTTACCCTAGCTGACTTCATGAGGACAGCCTCACCCCCTTACACGGCCCAGAGACACCGCCACCCCTTGGGAACTGGGCAGACACGTCTGCCCTTGCCCTTGGCCCACCCGGCTTTCCTGGCAGGTTTGATTTATTTTTGTTGTTGTTTGGTCAGTGTTGAGTCATGTCTGACTCTTTGCAAACCCAAGGACTGCAGCACACCAGGCTTCCCCGTCCTCTACTATCTCCTGGAGTTTGCTCAAATTCACGTCCATAGAGTTAGTGATGCTATCTAACCATCTCATCCTCTGTTGCCCACCTTCCCCTCCTGCCCTCAATCTTTCCCAGCATCAGGGTCTTCTCCAAAGAGTCAGCTCTTCCAATCAGGTGGCCAGAGTACTGGAGCTTCAGCCTCAGCATCAGTCCTTCCAATGAATATTCAGGGTTGATCTCCTTTAGGATTGACTGGTTTGATCTCCTTGCTGTCCAAGGAACTCTCAAGAGTTTTCTCCAGCTCCACTGTTCAAAGGCATCAATTCTTCAGCACTCAGCCTTTGTTATGGGTTTATTTATTTACTTATCTATCTATCTATGTAGGCCATGCTGTGCAGCTTGTGGCTTAGTTTCCAGATCATGGTTTGAACCCTGGCCCTCAGCATTGAAAGCTCGGAGTCCTAACCACTGGATCACCAGGGAAATTCCTCCTGGCAGGTTTTAAAGCTCTGTGTCTGAAAGCAGACCAGATGGAATCCCACTACCCATTTGGAATTGGGGTGGTGGGCCAGGCCGCCTCTAGTTTGTTGAGGGAAAGATGAGGGAGGGGCTGTGGGTAGTCTTGTCTCTAGCCTTCCAAGATCAGAACCTGGTTTCCCTTGGGCTCCTCCAGCCCTAAGAGATGGAGGAGGCTCTTTCCACATTGTGAGGTGGCCTCTGATTAGGAAATTTTGATGGCACACTAAGGAAAAACTTGGGTGCGTGGGGAGAAACCACACTCTTCCATGAAAACTGTTCAAAGCTCCTTTTCCTTCTAGGACATCTGAGAGTTATGGATGCTTTGTGGTGTAAAACATACTCTAACTGGAAACATTCATGTGAGACCTTTATTCTGGCAGAAGTGGGCCAGTCTGTCCCCATTATCCCTCAAGTAGTTTAGCGTCATTTCCTCATAGGGACATGATGTGTAGAAAAATATTACTCTGACATTGCAGGGAAAAAGAGAGGCTGGGGTAGTGCAGTCAGGCACAGCTAGATTTTAGTACCCAGTCAGTGGATGTTAGTTATGTTAATTAAGCAGCTGGTGTACTGCCTATAGTCAGTTCTTAACATTCTTAATAAACCTTAACTTGAAAGATTTTTTTGGCGGGGGGGAACACTGGCTTAATTATTCCACCAAAAGATAAGGTACTGCTGCTAAGTCACTTCAGTCGTGTCCGACTCTGTGTGACCCCAGGGAAGGCAGCCCACCAGGCTCCCCGTCTCTGGGATTCTCCAGGCAAGAACACTGGAGTGGGTTGCCATTTCCTTCTCCAAAATAAGGTACATCTCTAAATTAATATCTAATGTCAAGATGGAATTTCTCTAAATTATTCTTGTTTTGTAAAGATAAGAGCTAACTAAGGCAAACTGCTATTGGTGAGTCATCTTAAAGAAAAAAAAAAAGAACAAAGCAGAACATTCTTGGGCTTAAATCCAGGCAGCTGCATATTATGCTCCTGGAGAAAAATGCAGTCCAAACTCCTTACCTGCACAGATTGCTGGCTGAAAAGAAATGGTCCTCATGAAACTTGGGTAAGGGCTCATGAAAACCTGTCACCTTTGTCACTGTTACCTGGATTTGATCCCTCAATTATAAGTTTTTTTTATAAAACTTTTTTTTTATAAAACTTATTTTTTTATAAATTTTTTTTAAAGATAAAATTAAAAACCAGCCAATACTCTTGTCATCATTCACAAATGACTCTGCCCCAATATCTGTGTGCCTGGGTGGTACGCTGACAGCTGTCATCACAGTGAATATACCCCAGAAGGTAAAGAATCCGCCCGCCAATGCAGGAGCCACAGGCTCGATCCCTGGGTCGGGAACATCCCCTGGAGAGGGGAATGGCAACCCATTCCAGTGTTCTTGCCTGGAGAACACTTGCATGGACAGAGGAGCCTGCAGGGCTATAGTCCATGGAGTTGCAAGAGTCAAACATGACTGAGCACAGCACAGGGCATGGTCTTTGTATCGTTTGAATCATTTCCCTGTTGTCAGATGTCAGATCCATGTATTTCAATAACATACGCAAGCAGAATTGCAAAGGCAGAGGTTAGAAAACGCTTTATGATTTCAGATCTGCGTCAGTAAACTGCTTCTCCAAATAAATGTACATATGAGAACAACACTGCAGGAAAATAGGAAAACGGGAGTAAGGAAAGATAACCCTGGGAGGGGACACAACAGAATGACAGCTAGCCGCAGTTGCAAGGGATTGTGGGTATTTCCCCTCATTTTTCTGTTTTTCAAATTCCCTGTGATGCTCATATGACCTTTATAATTAAAAAAAAAAAAAAAAGAAAAGGTTAATATTAGGAGGAAGCTGGGTACAGGGTGTGTGGGAACTGTGCACAATCTTATTTTTTTTTTTTGCTGAAGCTGTGAGGTTTATGGGATCCTAGTTCCACCACCAAGGATTGAACCCAGGAACTGGTGGTGAAAGTGCTGAGTCCCAACTGCTGCACCACCAGGGAATTTCTACATGATCTTTTTTTTTTTTTAGATTTTCTTCAAAAATCTAAAATTATTTCAAACGATTTAGCATTTGGATGGCTGGAGGCTTCTTTAAATTTCTGATTAAAAGGAAATCAGAGAGGAGAGTCTATACCATAGGTTTGGTTTCAAGCACGAAACCTGACAAATTTCCATTAATGGAAAGGCTGTTGGATCTATACCAAATGGCAGGCAAATAAAAGTGCATTTATCTACTTTAAATATTGAAGGTTTATGACTTTTAAAAAGAAGTGCTGGGGGCTTCCCTGGTGGACCAGTGGTTAAGACTCCACGCTTCCACTGCAGGGGGTTTGGGGTATGAAGAGAAACAAGGAAAAACAAAGTGGGCAGAGGGGGGAGGGGACACTGTCATGGGCCTTTAGAGGTGCCTCGGGTTTATACTTTTTCCCTGAAACTGAAGCTACAGAAAAGTTTATGCATGAGGGTCTTAGATCAGATTTGCCTCTGGAAGCAGCTGATGCAACCAGGGAGCAGTAATGGCAGGAGCCAAGGGTGGAGAGTGCCAGGACTGCTAACACAGGGGATGGGCGGGGGCAGACTCAGGGCAGGGAGAGGGGGAAAGGTGGCGGCTGTGACCTAGGATGGGAGTTGCCCGAGCTGCTTGGGAGGTCTCAGGTGACAGGTAGATGCAGGAGTGGGGGCCTCAAGAGATAGTCCGGAAGAGGGATGGAGACCTGGGCAGACGACAGTACCTGAAGCCCAGGAGTGAACGAGACTCCAGGGCTGGAGAGACTGCTTTGCAGAGCTACCTGGGGACCGGATGGGACAAGACATGGCAACGATGGCCCTAAGGGCCCCTGGCTGCTGCATGCAGCGCAGAACAGGGGGCAGAGGGAGTTCATCTCAGAAGCACCGCTTCATCGACTGCAATCTGTAGGCTGTTTTCTCACAGGCTGTCATTCAGTCCTCTTTCTCCATCCTGTATTTCCCTAGTTGCTAATTTAGACCAATGGTTCTCATCCTGGGGTAATTTTGGCATTTGGGGGACATTTGGCAGCATATGAAAACAGTCAAGATCATCATCGGGGGTCGGGGGTGCTCCTGACATCCTAGGTCACTACTAAGGATACTGCTCAGCACCCCAACCACAGAGAACCATCCGGCCCCAAATGTCCACAGCGCCCAGGGTGGGAAAGGCCAAGTGAGACCTGGACATGGAAACTGAAACATTCCTTGCCCTGAAGCCCACCTTGCTGGCTTCAGTCACTGAGACTTGGGGGCTCTGATGACACAGAGACGGGGGCCACCCTAAAGCTTTGATAAGCAAACCTTCCACATCTGTGTCTTTCTAAATTACATGGTAAATGACTGGTCAGGACAGAGCAGAGGACGGAACCCAGGAGCGGTCTCCCTCTAATTAGCTCACCGTACGTGAGCACATGTGCTCAGTCACTCAGTTGGGTCCGACTCTGTGACCCCATGGACTGTAGCCACCAGGCTCCTCTGTCCATGGGATTCTCCAGACAAGAATAATGCAGTGGGTTGCCATTTCCTTCTCCAGGGGAATTAACTTGCTAATTAATGCCCTTTGGGAACTTTCACCCAACTTATTATAAGCCTGCTAAAGGGTGATTAGCTCAGAATCATCTTAACGTCTCCGTGTACTTCCTTCTTCTGCCCCAAGAAAGTTGTCTAGGAGCAGATCTGACCTTCCCATCTCCCGGAGTTCCACCCCACTTTCCTGGTCGACTGACCAGACCGTCACCTGCCAGAGGAGGAAATAAGGCTGCTGTGACACCATTTCTCCCCAGGGATGCATGCTGGCTTTAGGGCTTACAACCACAGCTTTGATGACCCACTCTTCTGGGTGACAGGGGCA
The DNA here is from genome assembly GCA_935064755.1 of Tragelaphus eurycerus. Lineage (NCBI taxonomy): Eukaryota > Metazoa > Chordata > Mammalia > Artiodactyla > Bovidae > Tragelaphus > Tragelaphus eurycerus. The sequence continues at coordinate 3,017,296 of CAKXYN010000058.1, read as the reverse complement.
TGACGGCGGGTCGGCTGGTCTCCAGTTGAGGGATGGCCCTGGCCAATCCTATTCTTCTGCTTCCTTCCCAGGCCTGAGACCACACTTGCCAGATGCCAGATGCTTCTGCTGGGATGCCCAGAGATGTAAGAGGTCATGGGTATCTGAGACTTGCTTTTAAGTTCTTACAACTCTCTGGTGTCAGGCGCAACTAGCGTAGAGAAGCCTTATGATCCAACGATGAAAAACCAAATGACTGATTCAAAAATGGGCAAAGGGTGTGAATACATATTTCTCCAAAGAACATACAGAAATGGTGCAACTAAAAGACTCTGCATGGAAACTATAACTAAAATCCTTCATGCCACAGGTAAAAGAGCCTGCATGCTGCAACCAAGACCCAGCGCAACCAAATACATACATACTTTAAAAAAAAAAAAAAGATAGCGAGAAGTAGCCAATAAGCATGCGAAAAGCAGTTCAACATCCCTATTGTTAGGAAAATGCAAATCAAAACCACGATGAAATGCCACTTCACACCCACTAGCATGGGATGATGTAAAATGACAAGGGTAGGGGAGGATGCAGAGAAACTGGAATCCTCCTACGTTGCTGGCGGAAACGTAAAACAGTGCGGCTGCTCTGGGAAAGTTTGGCAGTTCCTCAGAAAGTCAAACAAATTACCATGCGGTCCAACGATTCCACTTCTGGGTATGGACCCAAGAGAACTGAGAGCAGGGACTCAAACAGGTATCTGCACCACCGTGTGCATAGCATCGTGATTCTCAACAGCCAAGAGGTGGAAGCAACCCAAGGGTCCACGAACAGATAAATGGATAAACAAAATGCGATATATCCATAAGATGGAACAGTACCCAGCCTTTAAAAAGGAAGGAAATTCTCATGCCTGTTACAACCTAGATGAGCCCCGGGGGCATCATGCTCTGTGAAACAAGCCAGTCACAAAAGGACAAATACTGTATGATTTTACATATATGAGGGACAGAGTGTAGTCAGATTCTCAGAGACAGAAAGTAGAATGGTGGGTAACACAGGCTGGGGAGCCAGTGTTTCATGGGGACAGGGTCTGGGAAGATAAGAAAGTCCAGGAGATGGATGGTGGGGATGGTGGTGTAGCAATGTGAATCTACACTTAAAACCAGTTAGAATGTTTCCTAAAAAAAAAAGGCACGACTAGCGCTAGAGGGGCCTTGCCCTTCAGAGTGAGGCTGCAGCTCAGCCATCATGGAGTTCAGCTTCCTCCCCCAAACCTGACATCCTGGGCGTCTTTTCCTCTCTACTGACAGCTATCTTGCATGATGGACAGGGCCCTGAGAGCTTCCTCAAGAAACTGGTTCTGACACCCAGGGAATTGCTCAGGGCTCTAAAAGTGGCCCGGAAGGTCCCTGCTACCCACTTTTAGTGGTCACTCCTCAGAGCTCCCTTAGCATTTGACAAGGGTGGTCAGGGAAATAAGGAAACAAAACTGCTATGTTTAGTGTTTTTGAGTCATTCTGATGAACAAGTTTACCCACTGCATGGAGGGGAGGGGGAGGCAGCAGGTAGGGAGGAGGAGGGAGGGTGTCTCCGGAACTTTTTACCAAGAGTAAACTAGTAACTACCATGTGATCCAGCAATCCCACTCCTGGGTACATATCCGGAGAAAAGTTTCATTTGAAAAGACACAATGCAGCCCGATGTTCACAGCACTATTTATAATAGCCAAGACATGGAAGCAACCCGAGGGCCCAGCAACAGATGGCTGGCTTAGGAAGGTGTACACACCCACCCACCCACCCACACAATGAAATATTACTCAGCCATAAAAAAGTATGAAATTAATGCCATTTAGAGCAACACGGATGGCCCTAGAGATGATCATACTAAACGAAGGAAGTCAAATAGAGAGAAACAAACATCATGGGACATCACTTATATCTGGAATCTTAAAAAATGATACAAATGACCTTACTCACAAAATAGAAACAGACTCACAGACATAGAAAACAAACGTGGTTACTAAAAGGGAGAGTGCCCTGTAGGAGAGATGAATTAGGAGTTTGGGATTAACATATACGCACTGCTGCTGCTAAGTCGCTTCAGTCGTGTCTGACTCTGTGCAACCCCACAGACGGCAGCCCAGTAGGCTCCTCTGTCCCTGGGATTCTCCAGGCAAGAACATTGGAGTGGGTTGCCATTTCCCTCTCCAGTGCATGAAAGTGAAAAGTGAAAGTGAAGTTGCTCAGTCGTGTCTGACTCTTAGCAACCCCATGGACTGCAGCCTATCAGGCTCCTCCATCCATGGGATTTTCCAGGCAAGAGTACTCAATAAGGATCTACTATATAACACAGGGAACTATACTCAATATCTTGTAATAACTCATAATAGAAAAGAATCTGAAAAAGAACACACACACACATATAACTGAATCACTTTGCTCTAAACTAACATGATATTGTAAACGAACTGCTGTAAATGAACACTTCAACTAAAAAATATTCTATAGTGCTAAAAAAAAAAAAAAAAAAAAAAAGAGTAAACTAGTAAGAATCACTCCTAAATGATAACACTGACTACCAGGGCAAACAGCCTTCCGACATGAGGATGAAAGGGCAAATCGGGTCGGGAGGACAAAGGTGTGATCGCGATGTTTCGATATGAACACGGCTGGGAAGGACGTGAGGACGCCCCTGCACAGCCCAGGCATGTCCCAGAGCTTATCCACTTCCCTTCGCTCCATTTCCCATTACTTTCTGGTATCAGGCAAAGAGGCACCTTCAGCCTCATTCACAAGGAATTCAGACCCTAAAAAAAGCATGCACTTTGCGGATAAGTTATTTCATCCCTCTGAGGGCAAGGCCAGAGGCTGGACTGTAGGGGCCCCAGCAAAACCACTCCACCCGCTGAGGCTCCGCTAGCAAGTCGGCAGGCTTTCCTCATTGGCATGCTGTAAACAATTATGCAAATTCAACTGACTGTCCAGAAATCAGAATGACGTGATAAAAACATTTTAATGAAAATAAAGTGATTTTGAAAAGATTAATTCAGGTGTAGCTATGACGCATCTGAAATCTTGCAGAAAACCCCAACTGGCCTGATTATTTAATAGTATTATTTTTAAAACCCTTAATGCGGGAAATAAAGAGCAAATGTCAGCAGAGGTGGCTGTGAGGAGGGCAGGGGAAATCAAACACTTGATGCAGGTCAGTGGGTTTCTCTTTCAGTAGATAAAAACTATTCTGTTCAAGGAGGAAGGCAGGAAAGAAAAACACAAACCTACAATGCTAAAAGGAAAAACAAAACTGAACTTTGCTTGCAATGGCCTGGGAAATTATTCAAGGGCACTGCACGTCTGTGAAGACAACTGAAATGGTGTGAGAGGTTGGGGAGGCTTAGCAAGAAGACCTTTCATGGGGAGTTCCCAGTGTACACTCACACCTGCCAGGAACTCCTGTCCCCTCTGTAGGTGTTTCCCTCACCATATTTACAGGATCAGAATCATGGGCCTAGAAAGAGAACAGGAAAAATCAGGAGTCTGTTGTAAAATCAGGTGGTGGCAGACTCTGGCCCTTGGGCCAGCGACTGGTTTTAGTCAAGAAAGTTTTATCGGCACCCAGGCCATGCCCACTTGTTGTCTGGGGCTGCTCTAGCAGGTAGGGCAGCTGTGACCAAGGCTCCGTGGCCTGCAGAGGCTGTATTTACTTCTGGGCTTTTTATAGAAAAAGAATGCTGAGCCCTGGTCTACCGTATCTAATTGGTTTGTTTTGGAAAGGAGGGCCTATTCCCTGCACTCAACATGCACCCAGAAGGGCTCATGTGATGCTCCCCTTTTTAATTCCTGACACACACAGGGAATGGAATAAAGGAAGCAGGGAAGTGGTTTAGCTGTGTGGAGTCATTACTGAATTCCAGAGCCCTGAAATGGCTCATGTTGGTAGCAAACAGGTATGAGGGGTGGGTTTCTGACCATCTCAAGATCTCCACTGTCCTAAGAATGCTGGTTCTAACTGGCTCCTACATTTGGAAAATTCCAGAACCTTGCAAAACCTTCATTAGTATTCCTTTTAGTACTGCAACGCTGTGAGCTTGAATACATTTTAACATATCTCATGTCTCAAGGTCAGGAAGAAAACACTTTTCATGTGCTTATGTAAGCTAGGTGGAGGGCTGGGCAGACAGAAATTTTTTTCCCTCTCTAAGGCAACACGACTTTTGTATTTAAGAGGGTGGTATCTGAACACATGGAGAAGGAGCAGATTATGCAGAGGACAGGCAAACAGCCAAACATTTTGACCCACTGTAATGTATTAGGCACCAATTTATACTTTACAGCAAATTATACTCAGAGGATTCAGATTTAGATGCTTCCCAAGCGAGGAACTAGTTATCCTTAAGGTCAATCTCTTTCCTCTCCTCACTTAAACTGGGTTCCTGAGAGCAAGCTCGAGTCCAACCCTTAACTTTAAAATACCTGAAAGTTACGATGTGTTCTAAAGAATGTACGGATTAAGTACTAGCAACTCCTGTAAGCCTGCTCTCATTTACAAGTCACTGGAAACAGAGAGCTTCTGCGGTGGGTGGCATCAAATCCCCCCCAGATTCATGTCCACCCAGAACCCCAGAAGGTGGCCTTATTTGGACATGGGGTCTCTGTAGATGTAATCAAGTCAAGGATCTCAAGATGAGATCATCCCGGATTTAGGGTGGGCCCGAGATCCAAATGATGGTGTCTTTATAAGGAAAAGAAGAGGGAGATTTGGACACGGAGAGACACACAGATACGGAGACAGGCACAGAGGAGGAGGCCACGTGAAGATGGAGGCGGAAGAAAGGATTAACAAGGCCCTCCTGCACAGCACGGGGAACTACATTCAATAGCTGGGGACAAACCACCAGGGAAAAGAAAGTGGAAGAGAATATATAGGGACTTCCCTGGGGGTCCAGTGGCTAAGAAGACTCCACACTCCCAATGCAGGCGGCCTGGGCTTGGTCCCTGGTTGGGGAACTAGATCCTGCACGCTGCAACTAACAGTTTGCATGCCTCAACTAAGACCCAATGCAGCCAAAATAAATAAATATTTAAAACAAGACAAAACACAGCTAGATCCAGGTGACAACGTGGATGAAGCCTGAAAACGTTACGTTAAGTAAAATAAATCAGATGCAAAAGGCTGCCTGTTGTGATTTCATTGATAGGAAATGTCCAGAATAGGCAAATATATAGAGATGGAAAGTAGATTTGTGCCTGGGGATGGAGAAAAGGGGAGTGATGGCTAATGGGTACGAGATTTCCATTGCGGATGATGAGAATGTTCTGGAATTAAGGCAGTGGGGATGATTGCACAACACTATGACTATATTACAAACCACTGACTCATATGTTTTAAAAGGGTGAATATTATGGTATATGAATTTTCCAGGCAAGAAAACTGGAGGAGGTAGCCATTCCCTTCTCCAGGGGCTCTTCCCAACCCACGGACCGAACCTATGTCTCCCTCATTGAGGGCAGATTCTTTACCGTCTGAGCCACGAGGGAAGCCCCATGAATTATAATACCCCAATTAAAAAAAGCAGCAGCAGAATGGTTGAGCCTGTGGATGGCAGAGCTCACCCCAGCAGGTGGGGAAGCCGGGGACCTTCTACTTTGATTGAAGCTCTGGGAACATTATAGAAGAAGGAAAACCCCCCAAGGAAGGTTTTAGCTTCCTGATCATCAGCAGGGCTAGGGTGGGGAGGGGGAACCTGGTGACAGATTTGGAAGCACTGATTTACCAGGTGGGACTTACAATAACTGTTCCTTGGATTTCTGGAGGAGACCACTGTGGTTGCACTTCATTTAAGGAAAAAACTATCCATTTATTTATTCATTTTGAAAGACGTGATTCTTTAAAGTTAAAAACAAAAAGAGCAAAGTTGTATTCACCATTGCAATTCTAGGACCTGGTTCACAGCAGGTACCGGGTAATAAATAATCTGCTGAATGAATGAGTGAGTGAATGAACGAACACACCCAGACGCTGTGGGAGCGCTCCACTAGCAATAACAGCCCTAGGAAGCAAGGAGTGGTATGTTTGTAATGCGATGGACAGGAAACCAAGGATTAGAGAGTCCAGGTAGCCTCCCCAGCAGGACAGAAGCAGACCCGAGTGCCCCGCTGTCATCTTTGTGTCCAGGTGCTTGTGGTCCTGTGTGCAGAGAAGGGGCCTCGGGGCAGGCCAGCGACGGAGGAGTGACAGTGGCCTCCTGACAAAGGCCTGGAGTGAGAAGGGAAAGCGAGGCAGGGCAGGGCTGTGAGCCCCGGGCTCCCGAGTCAGACGAGAGGAAAACCAGGTGTGTTGTGCGCTCAGTCACTTTAGTTTTGTCTGACTCTTGGCAACCCCATGGACTGTAGCCTGCCAGGCTCCTCTCCCCATGGGATTCTCCAGGCAACAATACTGGAGTGGGTTGCCCTGTCCTCTTCCAAGGGACCTTCCTGACTCAGGGATCGAACCCACGTCTCCTGCATTGGCAGGTGGATTCTGTACTGCTGAGCCGCATGGGAAACCAGGTGTGCAATTTTGCTATTTCATTTGTGTCAACCTACCACAAACAATGGCTGAGAACAACATAAATATATTCTCTTTTGATTCTGGAGGTCTGAAGTCTGAAACAGCAGGGTTGCAATCCTTCCAGAAGCTCCAGGGTAGAATGTTTCCTGACCTCTTTTAGCTTCTAGAGGCTGCCTGCTTCCCATGGTTTGTGGCCCCTTCCTCCATCTTCAAAGCCAGCATCTTCTTTTGAAAATTTTTTATACACGTTTATTTTTATTTATTTATTTTTGGCTACACGGGTGTTCACTGCTGTGCACAGGCCTTCTCCATTTGCAGTGAGTTGGGGCTACTCTCTAGTTGGGGTATGCGGGCTTCTCACTGTGGTGGTTCCTTCTGTTGCAGAGCATAGGCTCTAGGGCTCTCAGACTTAGGTGCACTGAAGCATGTGGAATCTTCCCGGACTAGGGATTGAACCCATGATCCCTGAATCAGCAGGCAGATTCTTAACTACTGGGCCACGGGGAAGTCCTAAAGCTAGCATCTTCTAACCTGTCTCTGACCTCTGCTTTGATCACAGCATCACCTTCTCTGACCCGGACCCTCCCGCCTCCCTTGCATAAAGACCCTAGTGATGACACTGAAGCCATCCACATAACCAAGGATTATCTCCCCACCTCCAGATCCTTAACTAACTCACACCTGCAAAACTCCTTTTGGCCACGGTAGGTCATCTATTCAAAGTTCTTGGGGGTTAGGACGTGGGCATATTTGGGCCATATTTCCACAGGATCAATGGGATGGGAGGGATCCGCTATAGTTCCAGAACAGAAAAGAGATGTAGATGTCTCCTTGATCTCCAGAACCACAACTCTTCATGAATAACACCTTGGTGTGCGTGTGTGTTAGCTGATGCCTGCTGGAATGGCCAGAAAAGCCTGGAAAAGCAAGGATGGGAAACCACCTGGCTGACGGGCATCAGGCTTCTGAGGCTGGTTACATAAGCACACGAGTCAGGTTGCTGTTCTGCTGTCAGATTTCATTTCTGAAGGTTTTCACATCATTTTGCTGCTGGATTCTCCAACTCTCCCCTCCCTCCCTCTCCCCCCAACCCCTAGCAGGCAGCGCCTGCTTTCTAAATAGACAATGTGGGACTTTCCTGAGGGTCCAGCTGGCTAAAACTCCTTGCTCCCCATGCAGGGGGCCGGGGTTCCATCCCTGGTTGGGGAACTTGATTCCACATGCCCCAACTAAAAGACTGTGAGTGCCATGGGTTACCCTTCTGCCCCGCTCCCCTTCCATCCCAAAGAGCTACAACTTCAGGGTCTCTGGTGGTCTACAGATGACTACTTTTCAATGTTCTTGAACTCTGAAAGACCCTAGGATGGGGTGGAGGTGGGGAGGTGAGAAGAGAGCCTTGATCTGAGGGGGAGGGCACAGTCTTCCCCAATCTCCAAAGCAAGACAAACTTGGAGAGAGCTCCAACTGGCCAGACCAGTGAGGGTCAGCTCCTGGGAGCTGCAGGCTGTGTAGGGAAGCATTCTCCTAGCTGATGATGCTGGGGCCCTGCATCCATCTGGTCATCTCCATCACCCTCTCTCCCACACCACCACCGACAAAGCCCTCACTCATCTACCTGTGAAGCGACCTGAACTCTGTCCTCTTTCTACAGTCCTTGTTTGTTTGGGTTCAACGGATCATCACCTCTCAGGCCACCCTGTCTCCAGCCTCCCGCCTTTCCTGTTCCTCCACTGAGGATGGAGGCAGCCATTGCGTCCACCCTGGCCTATAAGATATGATGGATGGCACATCATTTCCTGACTCTGAGCCTCTGTACACCATTCTCCCTCTGCTCACAGCCGCTGAGGCCTGGCCTGGCCACCACCCCTCCACAGAGGACTCTCCCGCCTGGGACACAGCCAGCGTGACACTGTGACCCCAAGTCTCTGCCTCAACTGGCCTGTCCTAACAGATAGCACTGAGGACCCTAACTGTCTCCCACGTGGCAGGGACCTGAGTCTATAATCAACTTTCTCGTTTAGTTGCTAAATCACATCCGACTCTTTGTGACCCTATGGGCTGTAGCCCATCAGGCTCTTTTCTCCATGGGATTTCCCAGGCAAGAATACTGAAGCAAGTTGCCATTTCCTTCTGCAGGGGATCTTCTTGACCCAGGGATCAAACTCAGGTCTCTTGCATTGCAGGTGGATTCTTTACCACTGAGCCACCAGGGAAACCCCTCAACAGCTTTCTTGAAATGGAATTAAAATACTATGCAAGTCATCCTTTTCAAGTGTACAGTCCGATGGCTTTCAGTTTATTCAGAGCTCTGTGTCAGTTTCAGAACATTTTCCTTACCCTCAAAAGGAACCCTGGACCCCTTAGCTGTCACTCTCCATTTCCCCCCTCCCCACCCCAGGCAACCACTAATCTACTTTTCTGGTGTCTCCATGGATTTGCCTGTTCTGGATATTCTGTGTAAATGGAATCAGACACTATGTGGCCTTTGGGGACTGGCTTCTTTCACTGAGCTTTCACATAGTTTTGAGACTCAGCCAAGTTGTAGTGTGTCAATGCTTCATTCCTTTGCACTGCTGAAGAACAGTCCACCACATGGATGGCCCACATTTTCTTTCTCCCATTTTTCCTTTTTTTTGGCCACACTGCATGGCTTGCGAGGTCTTAGTTCCCTGACCAGGAACTGAACTAGGGTCACAACAGTGAAAGCCTGGAATCCTGAGGCCACAGGGAACTTCCTGGCCCACGTTTTCCTTATCCATTCATCAGCTGACGGACACTGAGATTATTTCTACTCTTTGTGAACAATGCTCCCGTGATGTTTCTGTGCCAATTTTTGTGTAGACCTAGGCTCTGGCACCCCACTCCAGTACTCTTGCCTGGAGAATCCCATGGACGGAGGAGCCTGGTGGGTTGCAGTCCGTGGGTCGCTAAGAGTCGGACACGACTGAGCGACTTCACTTTCACTTTTCACTTTCCTGCACTGGAGAAGGAAATGGAAACCCACTCCAGTGTTCTTGCCTGGAGAATCCCAGGGACAGGGGAGCCTGTGGGCTGCCATCTATGGGGTCGCACAGAGTCGGACACGACTGAAGCTACTTAGCAGCAGCAAGCTTTCTTTTCTTTTTGGCACATACCTAGGGGTGGAACTGCTGGATCTTATGGGAAATCTATGTCTGACCTTTAGAAGCACTGCCAGACTGTTTTCACAGTTGCTGCCCTGTTCTACAGTCCTACCCGCAGTGTCTGAGGGTCTCCATCTTTCCGTCTTCCTGTTTCTCTTTCAGTTCTTAGACAGAGAGCCCCTGAGGGGATGATGCAAAGGGTCACAAGGATCTGCCATCACTCCCATGTCCTGGCATGATGAGAACTAACTCTCAGATGACCCACAGCTGACTCCCTTACTGCCATGATGCCCAGGGATGCTCCCCATTGTATCTGGTCAGTTACTGTCCATTTCACTCTTATGAGGGGACAGAGAAGTACACTAACCCTACTGTGGATGACTTCACAATTTATTCTTCTAAATTCAATTTCCCTTTGAAAGTTAATCTCAGCAAATCAGAGTTATCCATAAACAGTGTAACTGTCCTGGTGTGCTGCAGTCTTTGGGGTTGCAAAGAGTCAGACACAACCGAGTGACTGAACAACAAATTGTCCTCATGGGATCACACTGGATTCCAGCCAAGCAGTCTGATGGGGTCCTGCCATCCCTGCACCCCACATTGTGATGGAGGGGGCACCCACTCAGACCCTCTTACTATGGCCTTTCTCTCCTCCTAAAACCCATCTGCAGGAATGACCAGCTGATAAAATGTCCCAGCGGTTGACAGTGGTGACAGTTGCGTGAGCTTGTGGATGTTCTAAAACCCACAGAAAGGCACACTTTAAAAGGGTGAATTTTATGGTATGTGAATTATATCTTAATGAAGCTTTTTTTTTTCTGTTAAAGTGACATGCGTTTACAGATGTAGAGAAGAGACTTGTAGACATGAGGTGGTGGTGGTGGTGGTGGTGCTGGTAAGGAGAGGGTGGGACGACTAGAGACACTTGCATTGACATATACACCATTTCCTCCTCCAGAGGATCTTCCTAATTCAGGGATCGAGCTGGCATCTCCTGCATTGGCAGGTGGATTCTTTACCGCTGAACCACCAGGGAAGCCATACATGCACTACCATATGTGAAACAGATAGCTAGTGGGAACTGCTGGATAGCACAGGGAGCTCAGCCCTGCATTCTGTGGGATGAGGCGCAGGAGGGAGACTCAAGAGGGAAGAGGTATATGTACACATATGGCTGATTCACCACTGTTGTGCAGCAGAAACTAACACAACATTGTAAAGCAATTATATGCCAGTTAAAAAAAAAAACTGACATGCATTCAAAATGTAACCACCTGCAATATGTTAAATATATAGCCCCTTCCTTAAAATCTTTAGAATAATTTTCTCAAGATATGGTGATACTTTGAACAAAACCAACTGCAACTTTAATCTCAATGGCAACTATGAATCTACTTAAGAACCAAAGCAGAGAAGCAGCATACCAGTTGAATTTAGCCTGCTTGCCTCTGCTTAGCTGTGTCTCACTCTTTGCAACCCTACGGACTGCAGCCCACCAGGCTCCTCTGTCCATGGGATTTTCCAGGCAAGAATACTGGAGTGGGTTGTCATTTCCTTCTCCAGGTGCTGAACCTGAGTCTCCTGCATCTCTGGCATTGCAGGTGGATTCTTTACTGCTTACACCCAAGGCAATTTTAATCGCGGGCACACACAAAAGGAGCGTAGCTGCAGGGGTCCTTTCACTGAGGCCTCCCGGAGGACATTATTTGAATCAGACTGCCCCTCCCTCGTCAGCCACATTCCTCCTCCAGAAAAATTCCTAGTGGCCGCTCAGGAGCTGTGCAGGGAATTGCTTTGCACCTGGAGAGAGGGTTTATAAACCAAGAGCAGCTCTTCAGCACTTTCAGGGGAAAAGTAAAGTTTAACTCACAAATAATGAAGAAACAGTGACTAGCTGGACCTAACAAAGCCTCTGGGCTTAAAATGACTTAAGAGAGCCTAGAGGAAAATGTTTAAAAAGTCATGGGTGGAATTTGCAGAAATGGAAACAGGACCCAGGATGAGTGAAGAAAAATGAAGGAGACCTTGACACGAGGATCAGAAATATGCTAAGCACGTGGAAGGTAAACAGCCAGGGAGGCACAGCTGGTGACCACAGCCCCAGTCCGGTGGGGGCAGGGGGTGCGCTGGTGACAAGGGCAACTGGCTGTAATTGCTACTATGTGACAAGAATGAAAAGTATACCAAGGTTTCCACCAGGAACAATGTACATGCTACCACAGCTTTCAACATAGGGGCATTCTTAAGTCGACTGAAGAAAAAAAGAGAAAGAAAAGAGATTCAAAGAATCTCCTTTCTCTCCTACATGCCATTGAAACGGGAAGTAAGCGATACACAATGCAAACACGTTACACTGACAAGAATTAAAAAAACTACCCCACTCCTTTATTTTGGGGCTGAGCTGTGCTGCATGCAAGGTTTTAGTTCCCTGCTGCCGCTGCTAAGTCGCTTCAGTCGTGTCCGACTCTGTGCGACCCTATAGACGGCAGCCCACCAGGCTCCCCCGTCCCTGGGATTCTCCAGGTAAGAACACTGGAATGGGCTGCCATTTCCTTCTCCAATGCAGGAAAGTGAAAAGTGAAAGTGACGTCGCTTGGTCGTGTCCGACCCTCAGCGACCCCATGGACTGCAGCCTACCAGGCTCCTCTGCCCATGGGATTTTCCAGGCAAGAGTACTGGAGTGGGGGTTGCCATCGCCTTCTCCAAACCTTTGCCCCTGCAATGGAAGCACAGAGCCCTAAACACTGCACCGCCAGGGAAGCCCCTCTTACTTGTTTTAGTATAGCTTCTTCCACCCGCTTAAAAGGGCTTGACCCACAGAACTAGCAAACTACTGCTAAAACATAAACTGCAACCCAGTCCAAACAACAACTGAGATGCTCACATTTTCCAGACTCTTTATTACTTGGAATGTCGACTGAAAAATATGGGCCTGAGATTTTAAAAAAAAGAAAAAAGAAATAATGCCCTTTGCAGCAATATGGATGGACCTAGAGTATTAAATGAAGTAAGTTAGAGAAAGACAAATATCATATGATATCATTTACAGGTGGAATCTAAAACAGAAACAGACTCACAGACATAGAAAACAAACTTATGGTTACCAAAGGGGATGGCAGGAAGATAAATGAAGAATTTGGGATTAACATACACACACCTGTTGTTTACCTGTTTATATATAAAACAGGTAAACAGCAAGGATCTACTGTATAGCACAGGGAACTATCTTGTAAAAAACTATAACAGAAGAGAATATGGAAAAGAATGTATATATGTGTGTATATATACATATAGGAATATACATATATGTGAATATATTTGTATATATGGAATCCCTGGTAGCTCAGCAGTGAAGAATCTGCCTGAAATGCAGGAGATGCACATTTGATCCCTGGGTTGAGAAGATCCCCTTGAGAAGGAAACGGCAACCCACTCCAGTATTCTTGCCTGGGAAATCCCATGGACAGAGGAGCCTGGTAGGCTACAGTCCACAGGGTCACAGAGTCAGACACAACTTAGTGACTAACCAACAACAAATATATATATGTATCACTGAATCACTCCGCTGTACACTTGAAAGTAAAACAGCATTGTAATCAACTATATTTCAATAAAAATAAAAAACTAAAATACAGACCTGGGGGCATACCACATGCACAGAATATATAACATTTATTGAGCATTCACCACATGCCAGAGGCTATGCTTCCCACCTTACATGTATTACCTCATCAGATCCACAACTGACCCTCATTCTGGGTTTAAAGATGGGGAGACTGTGACTTAAGTGGTGGAAACTGGGACCAGAAGAACCCAGATGTGATTTGACACTTAAGCCTGTGCTCTTGACACTTCTCCATACAACTCCAGAATTAATTATTCACCTGTGACCCTATGGATACCTGCAAAACCATCCCCACATCGCCCTTGGCCTTAGGGTTGTTCACCTGTCCTCAACTTTCTCTAGTCAACAAGAAGAGACCTGCCCTTCTACGATCCTGGCTGGAGTTCCACTCTCCCCCAAACGGAGACAAAAGGAAGAAAAGTTGTGTTCGTCATTTCCGAGGTAAAACTTCGCCAACGCTTTTGATCCCCTGGGCCAGCCATCTCTTCTACCACTTCGATCTCAACAGAGAACCAGGTAGAAGAGAGCAGGAGAAGATAGCTACAATAAACCGTGCAAGGACCAAGGGCCTCTGATTCCTGCACCGCACCATCTAAATTCTCCCACAAGAAAGAAACTGGACGGAGAACTAAAGACGCAAAGCACACACACTTCCTATGATTTTGTGACCGTAACGATCAACTGGCAGGAGGACGTGGGCTCCACGGAGTGAGCGATGCTCGGAGGCTTCAAGTCCCCCGGTGCTGAGGTATTACCACATCTCAGGTCCTGCCCCGGGAGCTCCAGATCCCGGACACCGAGTCCTCTACCTGTTGAACCAGGGAGGTTGCACTGCCCAAGGGCTGGGGCTCGGCCGGAGCCGGCGGGCACCGTCTGAACTGTGCCTTCTCCAAACAGAGCCTGCATGCAAGGAAGGGACAGCCTGCACTGCAGGATCCGCCCGCCAATTGGGACGAGCCCACTGGGGCCGGCCCCGAAGCCGAGGCAGCCTCGGGGGTCCTGCGCCCAAGGCCAACCCCCGGGAACCGACGGCGCCTTCGTGGGGCCCGAGGCCTCCTCCCGAGCCTCGTTCTCCTCAGACCTGCCCCGCCGCCCTCACCTCGGTCCGCCGCAGGTCACTCACCGCCCGCAGCCCTGTTAGCTTCCCCGCCGCCGCCCGGCCTCCCGGGGTCCACAGCTGCCGTCGGCTCGGAGCCGGAAGCGGGAAGCCATGGGGGTGAGGTGCGCACGCGCGGCCCCGCCCCCCAAGGGCGGGTCAGAGGGTGTGGACCCGGAAGGGGGCGTGGCTCGAGGGTCGGTTGATCGCACGAACCTAGGACACTGAGGCTCAGCCTGGTAATGCAGGCAGGGGTCTTTCGATTGAGTTTAGGCAAGGTGAAGGGACTGAAAAGTACTTTCGAGGAGAGTGAGGGCGATCCTTGAGGGGCGGGTCAGTCGGGCAGAGGGGCGTCTAGGGGAGGGAGGTCCGGAGAGGAAATCAGCGGGGTTGGGAGCCGTTTTGGGGGAGGGGGTCAGTGGGACCCCGAGGTATTCGCGGGACTGGGAGGCGCTTAGAAGGAATTTTAAGGAGAGATTATTGGGGTTGAGGGGCGTTTTGTGGAGTCATCGGGGACGTGGGTGATTAGCAGGTCTAGGAGGGGTTTTCCTGGTAGAAGATAGCAGGGCTGGGGGGGCGACTTGGGGAGTTAGGGGTATCTGGAGGCAGAAAGTGGGGTACAGTGGAAGCCTGGGGACATCAAAGGGGGATTAACCCTGGGGGAGAGAAGTTTGAGAGGGGAGGATGCAAGAAATGGAGAGAACAGGTCTGTCTCCTGCGAAGAAGTGGCATCCTAGGTTACAGGAAGTGAAAATTTACAAGTCTTGAAAACATGAGTCATTTATCTCTCAGGTGATCCCAGACACTGCAACATAGATACCACCAGATACCCCAAACACATTTCAGAAACCCAGGCAGATACCATCAGATACTCAAAACTCACTTTCAGGCATGGGAAAACAGACACCTCTTGTAGGTCCCTTCTCACGGAGAAGGCAAGGGCAACCTACTCCAGTATTCTTGCCTGGAAAATCCCGTGGACGGAGGAGCCTGTTAGGCTGCAGTCCATGGGGTCACAAAGAGTCGGACACGACTGAGCGACTTCACTTTCACTTTTCACTTTCATGCATTGAAGGAAATGGCAACCCACTCCAGTGTTCTTGCCTGGAGAATCCCAGGGACAGGGGAGCCTGGTGGGCTGCCGTCTATGGGGTCGCACAGAGTTGGACACGACTGGAGCGACTTAGCAGCAGCAGTAGGTCCCTTAAATATCCCCAAACTATTCAGAATCTGAAAAACATGCCAAATATCTCAAAAGTACTGGACACCTTCATCCAGTAGCCATCGACTACCCACAAACAGGCTTTCAGACACTCTGCTGCTACTGCTAAGTCGCTTCAGTCGAGTTCGATTCTGTGCGACCCCATAGATGGCAGCCCACCAGGCTCCCCTGTCCCTGGGATTCTCCAGGCAAGAACACTGGAGTGGGTTGCCATTTTCTCCAACGCATGAAAGTGAAAAGTGAAAGTGAAGTCGCTTAGTCATGTCCGATTCTTAGCGACCCCACGGACTGCAGCCTACCAGGCTCCTCCATCCATGGGATTGTCCAGGCAAGAGTACTGGAGTGGGGTGCCATTGCCTTCAGACACTCTGGAATACATCAAAGCCCCACATGGAAACTTCTAGATTCCCTCCAACACAGATACTATTAGAAACCCCCAAAGGGGTGTTCAGAGGATGGAACACATGCTGGACACCCCCACAGAGGTGTTTTCAGACACCTATAGACATGCCAACCCCACCCCAGTACTTTTGCCTGGAAAATCCCATGGACGGAGGAGCCTGGTAGGCTCCAGTCCGTGGGGTCGCTAAGAGTCGGACACGACTGAGCGACTTCACTTTGACTTTTCACTTTCATGCATTGGAGAGGGAAATGGCAACCCACTCCAGTGTTCTTGCCTGGAGAATCCCAGGGACCGGGGAGCCTGGTGAGCTTCCGTCTATGGGGTCGCACAGAGACGGACACGACTGAAGCGACTTAGCAGCAGCAGCAGCAGCATAGACATGCCAGATGCCCCTCCACGTGCCAGCATCCCCTCAGATACCATCAGCCACCCCAGTCCTGAGATTAGTCTAATCCAGGCCCTCCATAGGTGAAGAGGGTGGGTAGGAACCAGGAGAGGAGCCAAAGAGCTTTCACCTAAGGTCCAAGCTAGTCAACCAGGTCAAGATCGTCCCCAAATAAGCTTACTTCAAAACACACACAATCAGGATGTCCCTAGTGATCCAGTGGCGAAGACTCCATGCTCCCAATTCGAGGGGTCTGGGTTTAATCCCTGGTCAGGGAACTAGATCCCACATGCCACAACTAAGAGTTCGAATGCCGAACTAAAATTTCTGCCTGCTGCAACTGAAAGATCCCATGTGCCTCAACCAAGACCTGGTGCAGCCAAATAAATAAATAATAATAATAATAAACCCACACACAATCTGTGTTTGAGAGCTCTTAGTTTAGAACCTGAGTGGCAAAGTCCCCAAGTGACCTGCCTTCGGTTTAAGTCCAGACTTCATGATCAGGAGAGGGAAAATGTCTAGGGAGATGGAGGGTCCAGAAGTGCAAGAATCCCACCCCAGTGGAGGTCATCAGACACCCACCCCAACTGAGGTCAGAAGCTCAGACACAGGTACTTTTGAGGTCTCGATGGATCTGTAAATGATCACTCTCTGAATGCTCATAACTTTTGGACTTTATCCCAAAGGCAGTGGGGAGTCACTGAAAGATTTTAAGCAGGAAGAGCGGCATGATCCTTAGATCTATAGCTCCCTTAGTTACAGAAACCTTCAGTTGACAAAGTTCTCCCCTAAACCCTTTCAAGGGGCCTGTCAGAAAGAAGAGGCATCTTTTGTCTTCCTTTTATCCATCTAACCATTTCTTCCTTTTACTGAGTCCTTATCATGGGCCAGGGACTCTGCCAAGAGCTAAGGTTCTGTGTTTCTCAGTTTTGCTACTAATGACAGTTCATGCTTGTGCTCAGTCACTCAGTGGCGTCTGACTCTTTGTGACCCCATGGACTGTCGCCCCACCAGGCTCCTATGTTCATGGGATTATCCAGGCAAGAATACTGGAGTGGGTTGCCATGCCCTTCTCCAGGGAATCTTCCCGACCCAGGGATCGAACCCAGGTCTCCTGAGTTGCAGGCAGATTCTTTACTCTCTGAGCCACCTGGGAAGCCCATAATGTCTGCAGACATTGCTAAATGTTCTTCAGGGAGGACACAGTGGCCCTTGGCTGACAGCCACTGGAACTTAAAGTCACCTCATGCAGGCTTTAAAGTCACCCCATGCAGGCTTCCTGGGGGAGGTGGCCTTGCTTTTTGTCTTAGAGAATGAGTAAGAGTTAGGTGGTAGGAGTTCCAGGAAGAGCATGGAATGAGCAAGGCACACGTGACTGGCACAAGCAGCCATAAGACTTCAGGGTGGCCGGGCGAGGGGATCTTGGTGGTTGAGTAGTGGCAGAGAAGGGTGGAGGGCTAGGTGGGGTCAAACCACGGAGGGGCCTCAAAGGTCAAGGCTAGGAACAGGACTATCAGGAATGGCGCTCCATCAGCGGGGCTGGTCGCTGGGAAAGCATCTCAGCTTTACCCTGAAGACACTAATTACCTGGAACATGATTCACTTCCTGTTCTGTTCAACTTACAGTGGGGCTGTTTCCTTAAGGGGACAGTCAGTCACATCTAGCTTTGAATGCCTATGATGGGAGGTAGGGTTGTGGCGACTTACACCCAGGTTAGTGCCTGCTCTCAGCCTGCTGGAGTGAGACACAGGTGTTCTGGCCTCACGTTGCTCCCTTAGATAGGTGTGGGGCTGTGGTCAGAACCTAGGGTTGGGGTCTGTGACTAAAAGGCTAGCTTTGCGTCCGTAACAAGAGCTATCACCAGGACTTCCCTGGTGGTCCAGTGCTCTGAGAATCCTGCTGTCAATGCAGGGGACACAGATTCAATCCCTGGTCCAGGAAGATCCCACATGCCATGGAGCAAATAAACCTGTGTGCCACAACTACTGAAGCCCACCTGCCTTAGAGCCTGTGCTCCACAACAAGAGAAGCTACCACAGTGAGAAGTCCATGCACTGCAACTAGAGAGTAGCCCCCGTTTGCCACAACTGGAGGAAGTCCACTCAAAGCAACGAAGACCCAGCACAGCCTATAAATAAACACTAAAATTTAAAAAGAGAGATATTGCCAAATGATGATGACAATAGGAGCTACCATTGCCTGTATGTACCCAGCACCATGTTGAGTGCTCATCATTTCTGTGACACAAACTCCAATCTCCTTTGATCTCAAAGGGTTGTCCTGAAAGTCAAATACTGTCTCCAGAACATGGAATGTGACTCCTGCCATCCTGAGAGTAGGCTGGATTGAGTGACCTGCTTCTAGAGAATAGAGAAGAGAAATGGGAAAAATAGCAACCTGGCAGTTGTTACCTTACCCCGGTGATAAAGATGAACATTCTCAAGGATGTCATGTTGATAGCACTTACCCCCTGATCTGATGTGGCAGAAAGGTTCCCCAAACCCATAGCCCGTCTACAATTTTAAGAAAACACCAGGACTTCCTTGATGGTGCCTTGGGAAAGAGTTCACCTGCCAATGCAGGGGACACAGGTTTGATCCCTGGTCTGGGAAGATTCCACATACTGCGGGACAGCTAAGCCCATGTGACCCAGCTGCGCCCTGTGCTGCAGCTACTGAAGCCTGAGAACCTAGAGCCTGTGCTCTGCAACAAGAGAAGCCACCGCAATGAGGGGGCCATGCACAGCAACAAAGACCCAGTGCAGCCAAAAACAAATAATAAATAAATTTTTAAAAAGGGCTTCCCTGGTGGCTCAGATGGTAAAAAACAAAAACAAAAAACCCGCCTGCAATGCGGGAGACCTGGGTTTGATCCCTGGGTTGAGAAGATCCCCTGGAGGAGGACATGGCAACCCACTCTAATAGTACAATTCCGATGGACAGGGGAGCCTAGTGGGCTACAGTCCGTGGAGTTGCAAAGAGTCAGACATGACTGAGCGACTAAGCACAATTAAAATAGAAAACATAAGACATGGGAATTCTCTGGGCGTCCAGTGGTTAAGAATCCGTATTTTCCCTACTGAGGACGTGGGTTCGATCCCTGATTGGGGACCTGAGATCCCACAAGCTGAGAGGCATGGCAAAAAACAAACCCATCAAAACCCCAAAACCAATAATGATAACAACCTCCCCCAAAACATCAGGCAAGCCCAGATTAATGGACATCGTACAAGACACCTGGCTAGCATTTCTCTGGATTGTCAAAGTCATGAATAGTAAAAAGAGACAGAGAAAACCTTACAGACCAGAGAGGCTAGGAAGACAGATTGAAGAGAATGTAGTATCTGAATTGGATCCTGAAACAAGGAGAACAGTAATGAAAGAACCGAACCAAACCTGGTGAAATCTGAATAGAATCCAGAATTGGGTTAATAGTCCTGTACCAATGTTAGTTCCTAAGCTGTGACAAATGTATCGAGGTCCTATTGAGAGTCCCTTGGACTGCAAGGAGATCAAATCAGTCAATCCTAAAGGAAACCAACCCTGAATATTCATTGGAAGGACCGATGCTGAAGCTGAAGCTCTGATACTTTAGCCATGTGATGCCAAGAGCTGACTCACTGGAAAAGACCCTGATGCTGGGAAGGATCGAGAGCAGGAGGAAAAGGGCACCAACAGAGGATGAGATGGTTGGATGGCATCACTGACTCAATGGACATGAGTTTGAGCGGACTCCGGGAGATGGTGGACAGGGACGCCTGGTGTGGTGCAGTCCATGGGGTGGTAAAGAGTCAGACACGACTTAGTGACTGAACAATAAGACATTAACATGAGGGAAAACTAGGTGAACTGTATATGGGAGCTCTCTCTGCACTTTTCTGTAAATCTAAAATGAAAAGTTTCCAGGAGGATAGGGGTCTGCCCCCCACTGGAGGGGCAGGAGAGTCCTCAAATAGATAGTTGTACACTCTAAGTTGCTCCCCTAGGTGGCTCAGTGGTAAAGAATCTATCTGCAATGTAGGAGACCCAGGTTCGATCCCTGGGTTGGGAAGATCCTCTGGAGGAGGAAATGGCAACCTGCCATTTTCTTGCCTGGAAAATTCCATGGACAGAGGAGCTGGGGTTCAGTCATGGGATTGCAAAGAGACATGACTGAAGTGACTGAGCATACTCCAAGTTACAATCTATTGCCAAAATGCAGCAAAAGACTTCACTTCCAAGTTACAGATCTGATCTCTTTGAAGTCTGATCTTTAGTCTTACTCTAATGGTAAAATCCCTAAATAAGCATTAGTTTCACCATAGTATTAGCATGGATTCTTTTTTTCCTGCAATAACAACAACATAAAACATTAAGCTATCCTTTCTGCCTGTCTTGCATTTTATTCTACACGTGGTTATTTGCTGGTTTATGCTAGCCAAGGGCAGCAATCCACAAAAGTTCCATCCTTACATCAAGGAATGGAATCTGATCCTGAGTGTCTAGTATTTTGCCTGTACGTCTACACTGATAAAAGATTGTTGGAAGCCAGTCATAGAATCTGAAGATAAACTCTAATCTCTCCTTTGCTATTTTGGGATTTTCACAGAAGCCAAGAACTCATTGCAAAACATTTTTGCGAGTATGAGTGCTTATATTCCATCCAGGAACAATGCATTTTTGTTTGGTTTAGAATTACTGGTAGCTCATTTTAAAGCAAAGGAAAATCCACTGAGTGCGTGTTTGCTGTCTTTAGAACTGTTTGCCAAAATATGGTATGAAAATGTTTCCATCTTCCTGCCATTTTAAATATTATTGTACAGAGCCATTATCAATGCCATTTTTTTTGTAGGAAAAAAGCCTTAAAAAGTGCTCCAATTATTGACACTAAGTGCATCAAACAAAGTGTCTTTGGCATATTAGACTTTTACTCTGCTGTAATTTAATTTTCTTTTAAAATATAAAATTTTGCCTTTGTTGTTGTTCAGTCGCTCATTCATGTCCAACTCTTTGCCACCCCATGGACTGTACCACGTCAGGCTTCCCTGTCCTTCACCATCTCCCTGAGTCTGCTCAAACTCATGTCCATTGAGTCAGTGATGCCATCCAACCATCTCATCCTCTATCATCCCCTTCTCCTGCCTTCAATCTTTCCCAGCATCAGGGTGTTTTTTCTTTGCATCAAGCATTGGGGCTTCAGCTTCAGCTTTAGTCCTTCCAATGAATATTCAGGATTTCCTTTAGTATTGACTGGTTTGATCTCCTTGCTGTCCAAGGGACTCTCAAGAGTCTGTTCCAGTACCTCAGTTTGAAGGCATCAGTTCTTTAGCACTCAGCCTTTTTATTGTCCAGCTCTTACATCTGTACATGACTACTGGAAAAACCATAGCTTTGACTATATGGACCTTTCTAGGCAAAGTAAAGTCTGCTTTTTAATGCCCTGTCTATGTTTGTCATTGCTTTTCTTCCAAGGAGCAAGTGTCTTTTAGTTTCATGGCTGCAGTCACTGTCCACAGTGATTTTGGAGCCCAAGAGAATAAAGTCTGTCACTGTTTCCATTGTTTCCACATCTATTTGCCATGAAGAGATGGGACCAGATGCCATGATCTTAGTTTTCTGAATGTTGAGTTTTAAGCCAGCTTTCACTGTCCTCTTTCACTTCATCAACAGGCTCTTTAATTCCTCTTCACTTTCTTCCATAAGGATGGTGTTATCTGCATATCTGAGGCTACTGATATTTCTCCTGACAATCTTGATTCCAGCTTGTGCTTCATCCAGCCCAGCATTTCATATGATGTACTCTACATATAAGTTAAATAAGCAATATGACAATATACAGCCTTAATGTACTCCTTTCCCAATTTTGAACCAGTCCATTGTTCCATGTCCAGTTCTAACTATTGCTTCTTGATTTGTATACAGGTTTCACAGGAAGCAGGTAAGGTGGTCTGGTATTCCCATCTCTTGAAGAATTTTCCACAGTTTGTTGTCTTTTAGCATAGTCAATGAAGCAGAAGTAGATGTTTTTCTGGAATTCTCTAGCTTTTTCTATGATCCAACAGATGTTGGCAATTTGATCTCTGGTTCCTCTGCCTTTTCTAAATCCAGCTTGAGCATCTGGAAGTTCATGGTTCATGTACTGTTGAAGCCTGGCTTGGAGAATTTTGAGTATTACTTTGCTAATGTGTGAGATGACTGCAATTGTTCAGTAGTTTGAATATATCTATATATTTATTTAAAAATACTCAACTCTGCATCAACATGGATGCATTTCTCTACTGGATCAGTACTGGCTCAGTTCTGGATCTCTGCCCTCACTCTTCCTTCTGCCAACTTCCCACCTGCTCCTTGAATTTAAAGCCTGAGATAGAGCCCCTCAAGGCTTGATCCTGGCCTTCCAGGGAGGTTTCAGTATCCAGCAGACCTCACCCCCACCCCACCCAGATGAAGAGATGAGGAAGTCAGCGGAAACAAGAATTTACTTGCTGGTCAGGAAGATTCCCTGGAGGAGGACATGGCAACCCACTCCAGTATTCTTGCCTGGAGAATCCCATAGACAGAGGAGCCTGGAGGGCTACAGTCCATGGAGTCACAAAGAGTCAGACACTACTAAAGCGAATTTAGCACACACCTGCTGCTTAAAAGGACTTTAAGATGCTGAAGACTTTGCAAAGCCTGGGTGGCTTCTGCTGGAGAGCGTTCACAGGGTCAGAAAGCAGGTTGGGTATCTTTGGAGAGGAAGGTCCAAATGGGTCCACTCCTGACTGCAGCAGCCAACAGGCCCGCCGCCAGCAAAAACTACTCCGGAAAACGGGAGGAATGAGGAAGAAGGAAAACGCCCACGTGTGGGGCCAGGCAAGGCAGAAATGCAAAACCCGTGGTTCAGGTCTTGAGGAGGCACCTGCCCCCAGGGTGGAGGGACCACTCTCACTGCATGGCCCACCCTGGGGCCAATTCTCTATTGCATTCGCCCACTGATTCTCACCTGGGCAATCCTAGCCCCCAGGGGACATTGGGCCACATCTAGAGACATTTTTGGCTGACATGACTCATGGGGCAGGTGTTAACAGCATCTAGTGGGTGGAGGCAAGGGATGCTGCTCAGTATCCTGCAATGCACAAGACAGCCCTCCCCTCCCTCAACAAAGAATGACCAGGCCTCAAAGAGCAATAGGGCCAAGGGGGAGGAACCCTGCAGCAGCCTGAATTTGCAACTAGCATGCAGTTGCCAATGCCTCCTCTCTGCCCCTTGTCAAAAAAGCAAAGTTCTAAATCTCATTAAAGACCAGAGTCATCTCCCTCCAAGGCCTTTGGAACCCAATACTTTTTCCTGATTTCTGTGTTGGGTTTCCCAGGCGGCTCAGTGGTAAAAAAAAAAAATCTGCCTGCCAAGGTGGGAGTCACAGGTTCAATCCCTGGGTTGGGAAGATCCCCTGGAGAAGGAAATGGCAACCTACTCCAGTATTCTGGCCTGGGAAATCCCATGGATGAGGAGCCTGGCAGGCTGTAGTCACGGGGTCACTAGAGAGTCCGTACATGGCTTAGCGACTAAACAAAACAAACAATGTTTTTCTGAGTAGAGACTGTTATTCCCGAGACAGTGCTGGGAGGCAGGAAATTGCCTGTTAATGGGCTGATCCTGCCTCCTACTCTCTCTCTCCCTCCAATTCATATATTACAGACCTAACCCCTTTCACTACATCATGCCTGCGTGCATGCTAAGTTGCTAAATCATGTCTGACTCTTTGCGACCCTACAGACTATGGCCCTCAGGGCTCCACTGTCCATGGAGTTCTCCAGGCAAATATACTGAAGTGGGTTACCATTTCCTCCTCCAGGGATCAAACCCAGTTCTATTGCATTGGCAGGCAATTCTTTACCACTGAGCTGCCAGGGAAGCCCCATCAGGGCATCATAAGGTCACCTGATTTGGAAATAGGGTTATTGCTAATGTATTTAGTTCAGTGAGGTCATACTGAGTTAGGGTTGGCCCCTAATCCTCAGGCAAAGGGGGATTTGAGGCATGAACGTGAGAGTGGGGACAATGCCGCACGAAGACCATAGTTCTGCTGGCACAAGCCATTGGACTTCCAGAAGCCAGGAAAGACACTTGGGATGGACCCCTTCCCAGCACCTGTAGAGGGAGCTGACACCTCGATCTTGAACTTCTCCAGAACTCTGAGACGATGCATTTCTGTGGTTTAAGCCAGCCGGATTGTAGCTAACTAATACACTGCCTGAGTCTGGATTTTGCCAACAATGAAAGCTAAGACTTAAAGGGAATTTGGGAGTCCCAAATTTCTCTGGTGGTCCAGTGACTAACACTCTGCACTCCCATGGCAGGGGGCCCGGGTTCCATCCCCGGTCAGGGAACTAGATCCTACATGTTGTACCTGAGAGTTCACACGCCACAACTAAAGATCCTGCATGCTGAAACGAAGACTGAAGATCCTGCGTGCTGGAACTGAGATCTGGTGCAGCCCGATAAATGAATTAATAAGCATTTTTTTAAAAAGGAACTTGTGGGGGGGAGTCCAAGCTAATCAAATACCCCCTGCTCTTAGGGATGGATTCCTGGAAACCTCCAGGAAGCCATGGTTGGCCTGAGCTGGAAAGGGAGGACGCAAAGATGGAAGAAGGCCATGGGAGCGATTTAGGAGAAGTGAGGCAGAGAAAGTGGCTGCCATCCAGGGCGGCGGGCTGGGCCACCGGACTCACCAGAGCTCAGCAAAGGTTTGCCGCACAGAGGGCAGCTGGAGTGGCCAGAGACAGTTCCTCGAGCCAGCTGGTGCCCGTTGATACATCCTTTCCTCTCTCGCGCATCCTGACCTTTGTCCTTCTGATGTACTGGGGTCTTCCCCTGTTGGGGACAGAGGTGGACCTTAGAATGCCCTGTGTGTCCCTTCCCACCTGGAATCACAGGGCTCTGGGACCAGGGACATCCTGGCAAGCTGGAGAAGGCAGAGAGGGTCCTCCCAACCCCTGGCCCAGCCCTCTGACCTTCTCCTTCTGCCTGGTGACTCGATTGCGCAGGGAGCTCAGGCTGCGTTTCACCCTGGTGCCCCTGTCACTTCTCTCCGTCTTCCCCATGCTGTCCTCGCTCCTAAGGGGTGGAGAGTTTGGTGAGGAGGGTTACAGCAGACCCAAAAGGCCCTTCTGGCCAGTTCTGCAGGTCACTCCTGGGATCCACCTGGAATCTACCTGAGGCCCCTCTATCCTGCTCCACCCTTGCTGTGGTCCTGAACTCTCTCTCTCCTCTCACTCACTTATTCACTCGAGACACATTTACCGGGCTTCCATGGTGGCACAGTGGATAAGAATCTGCTTGATAATGCAAGAGACACAGGTTCGATTCCTGGTCTGGCAAGATCCCACATGCTGTGGGGCAATGAAGCTGGTGTGCCACAACTACTGAACCTGTGCTATAGAGCCTGGGAGGCACAATGACAGAAGCTCAAGCACCTGGAGCCCACGCTCCACAACAAGAGAAGCCACCGCAGTGAGAAGCCCGACCACCTCAACTAGAGAAAAGCCTGTGCAGCAACAAGCAACGAGTGCAATTGTATATATATATATATACAAACATATATATATAGGTATAGTATGTATATACTACAGTTTGCATACAGATATAGTATGTATATATATATGCTATGCTACACTATGCTAAGTCACTTCAGTCGTGTCCGACTCTGTGCGACCCCATAGACGGCAGCCCACTAGGCCTCCCTGTCCCTGGGATTCTCCAGGCAAGAACACTGGAGTGGGTTGCCATTTCCTCTCCAATGCATGAAAGTGAAAAGAGAAAGTGAAGTCGCTCAGTCATGTCCGACTCTTAGTGACCCCATGGACTGCAGCCTACCAGGCTCCTCTGTCCGTGGGATTTTCCAGGCAAGAGTACTGGAGTGGGGTGCCATTGCCTTCTCCGTGTATATATATATAGATGTATATATAGAGAGATAGATATAGATATCTATCTGTCTATCATGTATATATATATAGAGAGAGCTTCCCTGGTGGCTCAGATGGTAAAAGAATCTGCCGCAATTTTGGAGACTCAGGTTTGGCCCCTGGGTCGGGAAGATCTCCTGGAGAAGGGCATGGCAACCCACTCCAGTATCCTTGCCTAGAGAATTCCATGGACAGAGGACCCATGGGGTTGCAAAGAGTCAGACATGATTGAGCAACTAACACTTTCACTTTCAGATTCATATATAGGGCTTCCCAGGTGGCTCAGTGGTAAAGAATCCACCTGCCAAGCAGAAGACCCGGATTTGATCCCTGGATCAGAGATCCCCTGGAGAAGGGAAGGGCAAACCACTCTAGTGTTCTTGCCTGGAAAAATCCCATGGACAGAGGAGCCTGGCAGGCTACAGTCTACAGGGTCTTAAAGAGTCAGACCCGATTGAGCGACTGAACACACACACACACACACAACATTTATGGAGGTTTGCAAAGTTCCAGCAGACTTGGGGACCGAGTTTGGCTAGGGGAAAGTGACATGGTCTCAAGCTTGAGGTACCTTGATGGACCTTGTTCATCTCTGCCTCCTTCCTCTGAGTCACACCCCCTTCCTATCTTATCAGCCTGAAACCCTGTCCATTCTTCCCATGGGATGTCTCTCAAATCCCCCTGCCCTCTTCCCACCCAACACTCGAGCCTTAGATCTTACCTCTTCTGGATGACCAGCGCACTCTCATTTAATAAATAACATATTAAGTCATTGCATGTATTTATTATAATACATATAATACAAAGAACCCCAACCCCTCAGAATCGAGTCCCTGGAGGGAGATTCCATGCCTCTGGTCTGCACCCTTGATGGTGCTCACCATCACTGGTCACCACAGAGCTGTGGATTTCTGCTTCCCAGCGGCAATCTGGCCTTTGCTGACTCCCCTCCCCTCCTTCCAGCCCCACCCTGACACCATTCCTGTGGAAGGCACCCAATTCTTTTCCCCATCTCATCTCAGCATATTGGCAAACTCCTACTTTTCCACTGGAACCCAGCTCAAGCTGTCACCTCCTCTGAGAAATCTTCCCCTGCCTTCCAAGGGAGTATGAGGAGCCCCCTGCCACCCCCACTGTTGCTCTGGTGATTCTAGTAAGAGGATGGGGGCCGCAACCCCTCATCCCATCTCAGGCCCCTACCCTCTCAATTCAGTGCCTGCCCCGCCCACAGCTTGGTACTCACTCAGACAAGAACTCAAACCAGGTGAGGTTCGAAGCTGCTCCTCTGGGGCAGACAGACAATCGAGCCCTCTGCCGGGCCCTGCAAGGTCAAAGGGGACAGACACCGGGGTCGGCAGCCCTTCCCCCGACCCCTAGTGGCCCCCTCATCTGTCCCTCTCTTCTGGGGCTCCTGTGGACAGGCGTGCAACCCATGACCAGGGATCCTGTCATCCCTCCATGTGTGGGCTTAGATACATGGTCATTGTGATGGGTTTTCCAGCAGAGGGTAGTAACAGGTCTTGGTCAAACAAAGTCAACATGTTGGGAAGATTTTACCAACAGATGGCAGCATTTTGGGAAAGGGCCACCTTTTCCCATTTGTGCAAAGGTACAGCATGGCTGGCGGCAGCTTGCTCCTGTGTCCTGTCCTTCCCCACACCTGTGCCTCCTTCCACCTCTCCAGTCCTTGTTTTCCTCCCATTCCTCCCTGTCTTCACACATGTCCCCTCTACCCGTCCACTCTTCCACCTGTCCCCACTTCCACCTGTCCCCACTCCTGTCCTCCCATATCCGTTCCCTGCTTGTGTTCCCCATCCCTGTCCACCCCCATCCCCCTACACCTGTCTTCTACATCTGTCTCACACACCTGTTCCCCCACACCTGGCCCCCTATCCACTCACCCATGATACTGTCGGAGTTCTTCAAGCACCTGCTGGACAATCAACCTGAGCGGGGGGTCGGAGAAAAATAGTCCACAGTTGCCCCCAATGACAGACATTCCCCCAAACGAGCTGTGAACGCCTGACCCGGCCCTCGTCCTGATGCGACCCCTAACTGGGAGGCCCAAACCCTCTCCTGATGCTGTCGAGAACCTTCTGAGGTGC
Source organism: Tragelaphus eurycerus (assembly GCA_935064755.1). Classification (NCBI taxonomy): domain Eukaryota; kingdom Metazoa; phylum Chordata; class Mammalia; order Artiodactyla; family Bovidae; genus Tragelaphus; species Tragelaphus eurycerus. The sequence goes on along the minus strand of CAKXYN010000058.1, from coordinate 2,988,878 downwards.
CTGGGAGAAAGTCGGTGTGGGAGAAGAGACTGAGGTTATTAGAGGGGGACTGTGGTTGGTCTTGCTCACTTTTGTGGGCAACAATGCTACATCCCTGCATCCCTCTTCCCCAAACCTTGACCCCCATGGCTGTCCTGGGGGTCCCTCCCCCACCTAAGGGTCAGACACTCACACATGATTCGGCTCCACATGATCCTTTTCCATGCACTCCAGCACTGGTGGGTCCAGGCCTGGAAGCAGCCCCCACCCCAGGAGACATAGGTGTGAAAGGTGCCCTGGGGCAGGACCAGCCTGGCATACAATCCCTGAACGCACACCTGTAGACCTGGAGCTGGTCCAGATGGGGCTTGCCATCCTTGGGGTGAGGGAGAGTTGTAAACAGGACAGAGAGCCAGGGATGGAAGCGTCCCGGGTGTGTCATGAGCTTACAAAGGGCGAAACGCTTTACACATATTAGGTCAGTGAACTCTCAAAGTGACGCTAAGGAGATACTCTGATTGTCTTTCTTAGCGACAAAGCGGAGGAGGTTCAGAGACTTGCTAGAAAGTGGTAAATTCCTGGACTTCCCTGGTGGTACAGTGGTTAAGAATCTGCCTGCCAATGCAGGGGAGATTCCGGGAAGATTCCACATGCCTTGGAATGCCTCGTGTGCCACATCTACTGAGCCTGTGTTCTAGAACCCTTGAGCCACGTGCCAGAACTGCTAAAACCTGTGCGCCCTAGAGCCTGTGCTCCGCAACAGGAGAAGCCCCTGCAACGAGAAGCCCACGCACTGCACTGAAGAGTAGCCCCTGCTTGCTGCAACTAGAGAAATCCTGCACACAGCAGTGAAGACCCAGTGCAGCCAAAAAATAAATTAATAAAGAAAAATTAAAAAAGAAAAAGAAAGTGGTAGCTTCTGGTTTGGCCTGTAGGTCTTTCTGATACTAGAGGAACATAAGCTCTTCAGATAGAGATTCAGAGAAAAAGAAGGAGATAAAGAGAGAGACAGAATCAGAGGAGGAAGAGAGTCCTGGGGGTCATTCCAATATTATGCCCACCTTCGCTTGAGAGTCCCCTGGGAGGGTGAGGGGGAAGGGCAGATGAGGGAGGAGCCATGTCACCCCTCCCCCAGCATTCTCCCCAATTCCTGCCGAGGGGACCCTAAGCCTCCTCCACTAGCCCCAACCAGGGGACCCTCCAGCAGAACCCCCCTACCCCACTTGTTTGAATGAAGGAAACCCCCAGGCTGGGCTACCTTGAACAGCTGGAGGTGGCACTTCCAAAGCTGGAAAGATTTCCAGGGAGCTGATCTCATCGAAGGACACAGGAACAGACCGTGACCTCACTCTTTTCTCGGGGCTGTCACATTCCTGCAGGGAATAAGCATCTCACTAAGCCTGGAGGCAGCCTGGGCTGCAGGCAGTTTCCCTGGGTTGAGGGTCCCCAGCCTCCAGCTGCTGACAGGGGCTACCCTCTCAGCCTTGGGGCACAGGAGCAGGGATGGGTCTCCACAGCAGCCGAGGGCTGGATCTAAGGACCATACCAGCCAAGGACCAGCCCCCAGCTGTGGGCTGAAGTTCTGGAATTCTGAACCACAAATTCCAGCCATGGCTAGAAACTCCCCACCCAGTCATGGTCAAGGGCAGAGATGCCCCAGGTGGAAGCCTCAGCTCCGAGTGTACATTCTCCAGCTTTGGGCTAAAATCCCAGACCTGAGATGAGCTCTTCTCCGTTGCAAGGTTCAGTCACAGACAGGGCTTCCACCCAGCTGCAAAGATTCAGAGACAAGCCTGAGCTCCCTAGCCCAGGGAATGGCGCTTACAGCCAAGGATCTCAGGCCAGCAAAGGACCTTCAGGCTTGGTCTGAAGTCTTAGGACCCAGCAACTTCTCTGTCATGGGCGACACCTGCCATGATGGGTTGGTCCCCCCAGCTATGTGTAAGGCACCCCAGGGTCCAACAGAGGCAGCTGCTGGGTGCATAGTTGTGTTATTAACTGGGGTGGTTGGGGGTTGCACCAACCTTGCTTGGTTGCTCTGCAGGGGTTCCACCCCCAGGCAGACACCCTTGGGTCCAGGCCTGCAGGCCCTCTCCTGGCAAGTTCAGAGCGAGGCTGGCCAGTGTCCGAGGCAGAAAGGGCCCCTCATTCACAGCTGAGGATTCGATGCTGAGCCTGGTGAAGAACAAGAGGGAGTCAGGTCTCCTCCACTGGGCTGTTGCCCCAGCTCCAGCATTCGAGGCACAGGGGCCTGGAGGAACCCTTGGATGGTCCTGTGATGGGGGCAGGGCACAGAGAGTGTTCCAGATCTCCCAGCACCAGGGGGGTGGACGGGAAACCTGGCTAGAGGATTTGATGCTGAAGCTCCATTTGCATCACAGGTCCACTGCTTTTTTTACACAGACTAGATGAATATTTGGGGAGAACTGTGGGGAAGGCAATGGCACCCCACCCCAGTACTTTTGCCTGGAAAATCCTATGGACGGAAGATCCTGGTAGGCTCCAGTCCATGGGGTCGCTAAGAGTCGGACACGACTGAGCGACTTCACTTTCACTTTTCACTTTCCTGCATTGGAGAAGGAAATGGCAACCCACTCCAGTGTTCTTGCCTGGAGAATCCCAGGGACAGAGGAGCCTGGTGAGCTTCCGTCTGTGGGGTCGCACAGAGTTGGACACGACTGAAGCGACTTAGCAGCAGCAGCAGTAGTGAGGGGTGGGGGCTTCCCAGGTGGTGCAATGGTAAAGGATCTGCCTACTAATGCCAGAGACGTAAAAGACTGGGTTTCAGTCCCTGGGTTGGGAAGATCCCTTGGAGGAGGACATGGCAACCCACGCCAACAGTCTCGCCCGGAGAATCCCATGGACAGAGGATCCTGGTGGGCTACAGTCCATGGGGTTGCAGAAGAGCTGGACACAACTGAAGTGACTGAGCACACAAGCATGTGAGGGGTGGGGGGAGAAGGAGGGGCGGGGGGAGAGTTGAGGGGGGGCCTACAACTAAAACACTCCACTGTTTCCGGCTGCCCCTGTACTGTGTGAGTGGTGCTAAGCACCTATCTGTGATTCGAACAGAAGTGCGTCTGTGGTTCTGTGCTCGCATATGCAAGGGACACATTTAGGCGTCTCTGGGTTTGAGCAGGAGGAGGGTGCATGCCTGTGTGTTGAGTGTGCTTGTACCCCCTCCCCCGTGTGCAAGGGCAGGTGTGCTCATCTGGGTCCAAGCGTGCCTGCCAGCTTCACACAGCCTCCAGGTTGAGCTGGTGCACGCTCCTTCAGCGTGTGCTTGCTCACCCGTGCACACAGATGCGTGTGCCCACACGCATGTGTGCACCTTCAGAGAGGGTCTCTGAGGCTGCCTCTGATAGCACAGACACCTCTGGTGGCCCTTGAGCTAGGTGACCCAGAGGTGGTGGTGGGGGAGAGGAGCAGTGTGTGGCCGCCCTGGAAGGTGTGTCCCGGAAGGCGGTGGCGCGGTGGGCAGCTGACCTCTGCCGGCTCTCGGAGCAGCTCCTCGACCTCTCCCAGCTGCGTCTCCGAGCGAGGCCCTGGGACCTTGCAGCGCTGGAGAGGGGTGTTTCTCCTCTGGCGTCTTCACTAGGGGGGCCACTGTCTCTGGCTCCCCCAGGCTGGCTGTGTGAAAGGACTTCGAGGCCCAGGTCCTGGAGATACTCACTGCCCTGAAGGGCCCCCAAGTCCAGGCTGAGGTCCTCTGAACTCTCGCTACCGCCGAGCAGCCCTGGGATTCCATCCTCCTGGAGACAGATGGGGAAAAGGCCTTGACCCACAGGCAGCAAAGACGCCCACATCCAGATCCTCCATGCCATCCCCTACTTGTCCAACCTGGGCTCTGGGCCTAGCTCTTGGCAGGTGGGGTAGAATGGGGGTGGTCCTCTCAGTGCAGGCCTTCAAGGCCTTAGTCCTCTGAAAGGGGGCTGGAAATTAGGGCTACCGGCCCCAACTCGACCTCCATTGCTGAGTTTCTGTCTGATCATCTTATGAAACAGGCCACGTAAATTCTGTCCTCTGACCTCTGTCTGCCGGCTCACCCAGCTTGCTTTAAGCCTCTTATAAGATCATGTGTGTGAATGCAATTTGTACAAGTGCTGTACTCCAAAAATTTGGCCACCTGATGCAAAGAACTGACTCATTGGAAAAGACCCTGACGCTGGGAAAGATCGAAGGCAGGAGGAGAAGGGGACAGCAGACAATGAGATGGTTGGATGGCTTCACCAAATTGATGGATGAGAGTTTGAGCAAACTCTGGGAGTTGGTGATGGACAGGGAAGCCTGGAGTGCTGCAGTCCATGGGGTCACAAAGAGTCGGACACGACTGAGCAATTGAACTGAACTGCACGCAGTGTCCTTGATGCTACTGGCTGAATTTCAGGCGATATTGTGGCTCCTAGGCTTTCCCCAGGCTTGCTGCCCTTAGGAGTCTCCTAGACCCTATGTCTCCCTCCCAAGCCAGGATGAGAGTGGACCAAGTGAGGAAGCCACCTCAGGCAGAAAGTTGTAGGGGGTACCCCCAAACTCAGAGATCAAGAAAAGCATATTTTAATACATTTGTTTTTAAAGTTTGTAATTTTCATTTTTTTCTTTTTCCTTTCTTTTTTTGTTTGGCCACATCTCACGGCATGGGAAACTTCCCCCACCAGTGATCGAACTTGTGCCATTGTAGTGGAAATGCAGTCTTAACCACTGGACTACCACTAAGTAACTCAGTCGTGTCCAGCTGTCTGCAATCCCATGGACTGTATAGCCTATCAGGCTCCTCTGTCCATGGGATTCTCCAGGCAAGAATGTTGGAGTGGTAGCCATTCCCTTCTCCAGGGGATCTTCCCAACCCAGGGATCAAACCAGGGTCTCCCGCATTGTGGGCAGATTCTTTACTGTCTGAGCCTCAGGGAAGCCCCTAATACAACAGTAACAAAAAACCCAACAAACTTCAATATAGTGCAAAGAGTTCCATGATGAACAAATTATCAAAGTGTTATGACATGACAGGGAGTTTCCTGGTGTTCCAGTGGTTCGGACTTGACGCTTTCACTGCTGGTCTAGGAACTAAGATCCCACATGCTGTGTGCTGGGGCAAAAACTTTTTAAAAGGCGGGGCTTCCATGGTAGCTCATAGGTAAAGAGTCCGCCTGCCAATGCAGGAGACACAGGTTCAATCCCTGATCCAGGAGGATCCCACATGCCTTGGAGCAACTAAGTCTGTGCACCACAACTACCGAGCCTGCGCTCTAGGGCCCTTGAGCCACAACTACTGAGCCAACATGCTGCAATTACTGAAGCCTGTGCGCCCTAGAGCCCATTCTCTGCAACGACAGGCCACCGCAATGAGAAGCCTGTGTACTGCAACTAGAGAGTAACCCCTGTCGCCACAACTAGAGAAAACCTGTGTGCAGCAACCAAGACCCAGCATAGCTAAAAATAAGTACATAAATAAATAATTTTTTAAAATTAAGACATGACAGTATTGGACTCTGCACCTCCCTCACCTCACCCTATTTCCAGCCCCCCGATCCATTGTACCAGAGAGTAGCCTGGAACCTTCGAGCTCCTAAATCCCTTCCGATACCTTCCCCTCCCTCCTTGGCACTGTATTTACAAAGGGGTCCAGGGTCCGCCGCCTCCTGCTTCCAGCCCCTCTGCAGTGTCACGTTCCCACCCACCCAGGAGGAAGCTGTTAGACTCCAAAAATACATAGAGGTAGATGATAACACCATATCCACCAAAGCACCAACCAGTTGCCTCCCCAACAGTTATTCAAGGGCCTTATTCTTAATGCCATTGCAGCTCTACCAGGGGGTGTTGTTGTCCCACTTTCCAGATCAGGAGACTGAGCTCAGGGAGGAGAAAGGACTGTGCAGCCTCGGGTCACACAGTTGGTAAATGGCAGAGCCAGACTCAGACTCTGTAGGATCTGTTTGGATCCAAGCTCTATGCTCTTTCTTGCTCTACTTCCTCCTCTATTTCTTTTCCTAGTCTTTTCTTTGCCCTCTCCTCTCCCTGTCATTCATCCTTTTTTTTCTTCCCAGCCAGGGCACCTGTTTTTTCCTTTCCCTGAAGAATCTCTTCTCCTAGGCCATCCAGAGGCAGTCTGGTGAACTCCTATTCATCCTTCAAAACCCACCTTGGGCATGCCCTCCAGACTGCCTTCTTGACTCTTCCAATCTAAATAAGGTGTCCCTTCTCTGGGCTGTCAGGGTCTGCAGGTTAAGGACTATTCCTTCCCAGGCTGTTGTTGACGCTGTCCTCAGACAGGGTTTGGTGAGTAGGTGGTTGGTCTGCCCCCCATGCTACAGGCAAAACCAACGCTGAGGTGTGGCCTTAGGCAGCTATGTGAGCTCAGGCAGCCCTTGATGGACTGTCCTGATTGGTGGCCTAAAGGGCCCACTGAGCAGACCTGCCATGCTTGATAGTTTCTACAAAAGGCTCCCAGGATAGAATTGCCAGATAAAATACTGGACGCCCAGTGAAATTTGAATTTCAGATAAACGACTATCTTTTTTTCTAGTGTAAATAGATTACAAACATTGCAATATTTGGCATTCAATTCTAACTGGGCATCCTGTAATTTTATTTGCTCAGTTTTGCAAGCCTACCTATCCATGGGCTATTTGGCTGGTCATGGCCAGTCTTTACTAGGAAAGGGGGAACAGGGAGGTCCCTACTAATGCTTGGTGAGGGGAATTTTCAGAGAAGCAGCCAACTGAAAGTGGAAAATACCTGGACTTCCCTGATGGTCCATGGGATAATAATCTACCTGCCAATGCAGGGGACATGGGTTCAATCCCTGGTCTGGGAAGACCCCACGCGGTATGGGCCACCTAAGCCTGAATGTCACCACTACTGAGCCCACGCACTCTAGAGCCCACACTCTGCAACAAGAGAAGCCACCGTAGCGAGAAGCCCTTGCACACAACTAGTAAATAGCCCCTGCTTGCTGCAAATAGAGAAAGCCCATGTGCAGCAATGAAGACTCCGCATAGCCCTAAACAGGCAATAAATATATATATAAACAAAATTTTTTAAAGAGAAAGAGGAAAATACTTGCTATCCAAGAGCCAGGCATTTGGTTGGCTGGGGATCTTGGCTGGTGGGAGGCGGGTGGCAGTGTCCATACCTGTCTTGAATGAGGTTGGAAGAACTCTACAGGATCTGGCTTTTTCTTTGAACTTCCTCACTTGGAACTCTACGGTTTTGAGGCCTTATAGTAAAATATATATGGGGCTTCTCTGGCAGCTCAGTGGTAAAGAATCCACCTGCTAATGCAGGAGACTGGGGTTTGATCTCTGGTTCAGGAAGATCCCCTGGAGGATAAAACGGCAACCCACTCCAGCATTCTTGTCTGGGAAATCCCATGGCCAGGGAAGCCTGGCAGGTTACAGTCCATAGGGTCTCAAAGAGTCAGATACAACTTAGTGACTGGACAACAGCAACAAAAATATAGCAGAATTCACCATTGTAACAATTTTGTGTATAACTCTGTGGCATTAACTACATGTACTCAATATGTAATCATCATCACTCTCCATCTCCAGAACTTTTTTCATCTCCCCCTAAGGAGGGTTTGTTGGAGAAGGCAATGGCACCCTACTCCAGTACTCTTGCCTGGAAAATCTCATGGACTGAGGAGCCTGGAAGGCTGCAGTCCATGGGGTCACTAAGAGTCGGGCATGACTGAGTGATTTCACTTTCAATTTTCACTTTCATGCATTGGAGAAGGAAATGGCAACCCACTCCAGTGTTCTTGCCTGGAGAATCTCAGGGATGGGGGAGCCTGGTGGGCTGCTGTCTATGGCATGGCAGAGTCGGACATGACTGAAGCAACTTAGCAGCAGCACCCAGGAGGGTTTGTACCCAGTAGACAGTAACTGCTTGTTCTCACCTCCTCCAGCTTCTAGTCACCTCGACTCTACTGTGTCTCATTGGATTTGCCTATTCTTTGCTGTCGTTCAGTCGCTAAGTTGTGTCTGACTCTCTGTGACCCTACGGACGGCAGTACGCCAGGCTTCCCTGTCCTTCACTATCTCCCTGAGTTTGCTCAAACTCATGTCCTTTGAGTCAATGATGCCATCCAATCATCTCATCCTCTGCCGTCCCCTTCTCTTCCTGCCCAGCATCAGGGTTATTCCCGATGAGTTGGCTCTTTGCGTAAGGCTTTGGCCTATTCTAGGCACCTTGTTTAAGTGGAATCGTATAGTGTTTGTCATCTTGTGTCTAGTTTATTTCACTTAGCTTAATGTTTTCAAGTTCATCCATGTTCTAGCACAGGTCACAGTTTCCTTTCTTTTTAAGGAAGGATAACATTTCATTGTATGGATGGGCCACACTGTATGGATATAAGCAAAACTGCATTTTGTTTATCTATTTGGCCTTTGACGGATAATTGAGTAGCTTCCATCTTTTAGCTCTTGTGGATTTTGCTGCTATGAACCAGTTCAGTTCAGTTCAGTTGCTCAGTCGTGTCCGAGGTGTACAAATGTCTGCGTCTCCATTTTTATCTCTTTTGGGTAGATCTGTAGAAGTGGGGTTGCTAGATCATACAACAATTCTCTGACTGGCTTATGGAGCCCTGGCCATATTTTCCACGGTCTCCCCTCTTGAATTTCTTCTTTGCACCCACTAATCTGTTTTCATTTTTTTGGCTGCTCTGTGTGGCATGTGGGATCTTAGTTCCCTGACCAGGGATCGAACCCATGCCCCCTGCAGTGGAAACATTGCACCTCAACCACTGGAACTCCTGGGAAGCTCCTGTACCCACTGCTCTGGTTCCCCCAACCTGCCTGGCTGCTCCTTCTCTGTCTGCCGCTTCCTCCCTGTGCCTTTCATACACCAGGGTACCGCTCCTTCAGTCTCTATCCAAAAAAAACCCACCCCTCTGGTCCGGCTGGTCCAGGTTCCCCTGATTCTCCTCTGACTTCCCCAGCCGCCTTCCTGAAGTCACTCCCATCCCATCCCATTCCGGGTGTCTGGACAACCTCTACCAACTCCCGTCTTCCTCTGCCACAGCCCCTAAAGTTTCCTCGCATCTCTGGTTTTCATCCTCCTGTAAATATAAACACGTCAGGACAGCCTCTTGGCCTGGACTGGGTCCCCCCTCCTCTGTCTCCTGCATCTGGCCTCCCTCACAGGAGGCAGAAGTGGGAACCCGGCCAGGTCTTTGGGTGGAAGGGGAGGGTGGACGGCCGTGGCAGGTACAATGAGGGAGGGGGAGAGAGGGGGCTTTGTCCTTTGCTGGGGAACTTGTATCTTTCCTCCAACATTTCCTGGGTGAGAAACAGGAGCCAGCCCACTAGGAGCCTCCCCGGGCATCTGCCCAAACATAGGTATGCTGGCTCTGACACCCCAGAGAGCGTGCCATCAACTCAGACTGCTCTCTGGACCCTGGGGAGCCTTGGGGGATGGGTGCCTCCCCGCCCCCGCAGACCCAGAGGCGAGATGCCCCAGGAATTTCCACTCTATAAAAACGGCTAGCTGCGTGCAGATTTAAATAGTACACAGATCAACGTTTTTTTAAAATGTAAATGGCTATTTATCTCCTTGTACTTTAGGAAAAAAATAGCACACCAGAGCAACTTCGTGTCTCTGGTTCTGTTTCATTATGTAAAACAGGGAACAAGTTTCAAACAAGAGAGCATAACAGGGACAGAGGGTTTTCTGATGGCTGGAAGGGTAGAAAGGCCTTCGTCAGGGTTTGCATCCTTGATGTAGCTTTTGTTAGCTCAGTAGGCAAGTTTCTAACCCTCTCTAGGCCTCAGTCTTGTCATCTCTAAAATGGGTGTTATGTTGCCTTCTTTTTGAATGTATTTTTATTTGCTTATTTAGTTATTTTTGGCTATGCTGGGTCTTCATTGCTGTGTGGGCTTTTCTTTAGTTGCAGAGCTTGGGCCTCTCACTTCAGTGGCTTCTCCTGTTGCAGAGCACAGGCTCTAGGGTGCTTGGACTTCAGCAGTTGCGGCTTGTGGGCTCCAGAGCACAGGCTCAGTAGTTGTAGCACACGGGCCTAGTTGCTCTGCAGCCTGTGGGAATCCTCCTGGACCAGGGATCAGACCCTTGTCTCCTGCATTGGCAGGCGGATTCTTCACCACTGAGCCACCCAGGGAAGCCTTATGTTGCCTTTTTGTAGGATTGCTGGGCAGGTGAAATGAGATGATGTTTACATCTTGTAAGCCCTTGATCAGTGGAAGCAGATATGGGGTTGGCCAAAAAGTTCATTTGGGTTTTTCTATAACATCTTACGGAAAAACCTGAGCAAACTTTTTGGACAAGCCCATATTATGATGGTTGTTTTTAATACTTCAGGAATCAGGGATCTTCCTCTGGGGCCCTGCCAGATGGAGCTAATTGGAGTAGACCAATGATTAAGCCCTGCAATGACAATCAAGTATGAGCAAATGTTCTAGAAAGTAGAAAGTGGGCTAGAAAGAACAGGAGGGGACAGTTGACTCTGGAGGGACAAGAATTATAGACTGGAGTTCTACTTAGGAAATCCCTTTTCTGTTATTATTTTTTAAAACTTATTTTTCTTAAGTTTGAAAAATTAGATTTATTCTAAGCCAGATCATACAGAAAATCCCTCTTTTAAAATGGACAAACCCTTGGGGTAATCACTGGTGTGCAAAATCTACTAAAGATAACTCAATTAGGACAGGTTAGATCATCTTTCGACAGCTTCCATAATCAAAATTAAACCCCCAAACTGTATTTCCAATCCCATAGTGTCTATGTGACATGTAAGTGATTTCTTGAACTGGCTATACAGGTCAATATATATATATCCAATTGCATATATTTTAAAATAATCTATATCTTACCTGTGTATATATATACATATATACATACATACTTTCGTTAAAATGTATGTATATTTCAATGAAAAGTCCTACTAAATGTAAAAAAAGAAAGGAAGGAAGGAAGAAATCGGGAGGGCTTCCTGGAGGAAGCGACAGTGAGGGACACCCTGAGCAAGAGTAGGACTTAGCTAGGTGGAGGCTCTGGGTGAGGGCATTCCAGGCATTAAGTGAACAGGATGTTCAGAAGCCTGCAGGCTTCAGAGTTCAGGATGCCTCCCCTCAAATTGGCAAGATTTCCTTTTGGCTGGAGGGGGTGTGTGTGTGTGTGTGTGTGTGTGTGTGTTGGGGTGGGGGGGATGGGGCTGGATCAGCAGGCCTGGGAGCCCAAGGAAGGATTTAATCTCTAAGTTCCCAACAGTAGTGGTAGGGAGGCTGGGGGAGAGGAAGTGATGATTCCCCTTCAGAAAGATGACGCAAGATGCAGAGCCCAGATGGGATTGAAGCAGCAAAGATGCCTGTGCAGATCACCTGGGTGAGCAACTACGGTGGCCTCCACCAGGGCAGTGGAAAGGCAGGGACAGACGTGGATAGAACTGAGAGCTCACAGGGGTTTTGGACAGAAGGGGCAGGGACATCGCCTTCTGCTGCCTCCAGCTCTGGTGGCCAACGAGATGAGGATGAGGATGTGGGTGGCAGGGCTTCTTTGGAGGTGGTAGGTGCTCAGCGAGCACACCCAGGGCTCCCTGCTTCCCCAGATGCGTGGTTTCTCCATCACCATCCTAGCTGTCCAGCTGCCTGCTGCCCATGGTCCCTATTCCAATATATATAGAGCCCTGGAAGGCTCTAGGGCTAAGCCTGAGTCTCAGTTCTCTCTTCATTTACTCTAGACTCTTCCCAACACCGAGGCAAATTCTCTCCCTGCTTGGACCCCAGTGTGCTCTTCTACAAAATAAGGAGTGGACTTCCCTGGTGGTCCAGTGGTTAAGAGTCTGCCTGCCAATGCAGGGGACACAGATTCCATTCCTGGTCCAGGGCAGATTCCACCTGCTGTGGGGAAACTAAGGCTGCGAGCCACAGCTACTGAAGCTGGAGCACTCTAGGGCTCATGTTTTGCAGCAGAGAAGCAACAAGAAGTCTGTGCATCACAACTAGAGGGCAGCCCCCAGTCGCTACAACTAGAGAAAGCCCACAAGCAGCAATGAAAGTTTAGCACCGCCTTGATCAATAAATAAATAAAATTTAAAAAACAACACAGGCAGATACACAGAATTCCCTGTATATGGTTTGACTATAATGAAGCCTCTTTCCTTAGTGTGCTGGGTGGTCCAAAATGCCATCCAGATTCCCCCTTCGGTGAGGATGTGCTGCCCCAGGTGCTGAGGGGTGGGTGGCTATCAGCAGATGGCTGGTAGCTGTCAGCCTCCTTCCAGGAAGTCATATCCCTTCCTGGGCAGTCCACAGGCCATGACTTATTGGTGTGTGGACTCAACGGCTTGGTCATCTCAGCCTAATTTGGGATGACTCTGCAAGGATGTTCTAGCTCAGAGCTCCTCATGAGCTTTTCCTTCCTTCTTCATTGACCCATCTACCCACCCATGCACCCATTAGCCACCCTTCCCTCCCTCCCTCTCTTCCTTTCTTCCCTCGATTCTTTCTTCTATCCATCCATCCATCTCTTCTGTCAAAATGTCCTTCCATCCATCCATCTATCGTCCATGTCTTCTGTCCATCCTTCCTTCCTTTCCTCCTTCCAGCCATCATCCCTCCACTCTACTCATCTCGTGCTCCCTCTTCTTGTTCCATAAAGGATTCATTTCCTCACCTGTGGAATGGCATAGTAACTACTCTGCTATGTTTTAATAATTCCCTGAAATATTGCACACAAAGTGCCTGGTAAAACCCAGGTGCTAAACAAAGCGTACTCGCTCCCCTGGAGTCATCAACTCCTGCCCATCTTGGTAGTCAGACACCTGCCTGCTCATCCTCCATGGTGGAGAAGTCTGGGTCCTCAGGCCTCCAGGGTCCACCGCTGCTCTTGGTGGCTGAATCTGCAGCTCCAGAGTCAAAGGGCTGGACACATGGCTTGGGCTCAGAGCCTGTGGGAAAGGAGGGACAAGGTGTTAGAGCTGAGCTGTGAGGCTTGAAGAGTTGGGCCCTAAATGCTGCATCTGGGCCTCAGTTTTCTCATCTGTAAAATGGGGTGGCAGGGGAGGATAGTACCGATGATCTGTAAGCCAGCATACATGCCACCACTCCCCACCATTCATCCTGAGCCTGGGGCAGACATTTCTGTTCAGGCACAGGGCTTTTTCCTCCTGAGCCATGGCCCCCTCAGAATTCTTCCCAGTGCATTATTTAAAAATTTATTTATTATCATTTTTGGTTGCACTGAGTCTTTGTTGCCACAGGTAGGCTTTCTCTAGTTGCAGGGAGCAGGGGCTTCTCTTTGTGCAGTGCTTAGACTTCTCATTGCAGTAGCTTCTCTTGTTGCGGGCAACAGGCTCTAGGCACGTGGGCTGCAGTAGTTGCAGGACACAAGCTCAGCAGTTGTGGCTAGAGGGCCTTACAGCTCGGGCTTTAGCAGTTGCGGCACATGGGCTTGGTCACCCCACAGCATGTGGGATCTTCCCAAACCAGGGATTGAATCCACGTCCCCTGCATTGGCAGATAGATTCTTAACCATTGGACCACCAGGGAAGTCCTGGACGGAGCCTTTCGCTGAGGGAGACACAGGTGTCCCATCTCTCTCCCTCTGCCCCTTGCACGGCTTCTAGAGCCTATCACGCCTCCCTATTCGAATCCCCATGGAGGTGCCCCACCACCTGGAGGAAGAAGGTTGAAGGTCTTGGCTCAGCCACCGATGTCCACCAGGATCCTCCTCTGTGCCTTGTCCATGCCCCTTAGGCAGGACCGACTGCCTAAGAGCACCCCGTTCCTGTTCCAGGGCCACCTGCCTGAAGACCTCATCCTACTTACTCCAGAAATGTCCATCCACCCTCCTCCCATGGTGCCTCTGTCCTGGGCGTTGCCGTGAACTTCATTGCATTGTATTATCTTGACCCTTGGACTCCTTTCACGCCTCCATGCCCCCTGCCGTGATATCCCAGGTCCTGTTGAAACTGGGGAGCTGAGAGAAGTGTGCGTGGAGGTGACAGTGGAGGAGCTGGGTGAAGGTGGAGGCAAGGAGAGACCAGTGGAGGTGGTGCTCGGAGAGACGGACCAGCACGTTTGCAGTAAGAGCCAGTAAGAGCCCGGGGCTGGGCTGCGGGTGGGGAGCGGGATGGCGGGGCCCTTGGGCAGTGCCAGTTAGGGCCTCCTTCACGCCTTAGCTCAGGTCCTCTGTGGCTGGGTGACCCCATCTCCCGGCTTGCTGGGGACAGTCCTGGTTTCTGCTGCTGAGTCAAGTAATGATGAACAGTATGGGACTTCCCTGGTGGTCCAGTGGCTAAGACTCCATGCTCTCAGAGCAGGGAACCTGGGTTTGATCCCTGGTTGGAAACTAGATCCCACATGCCACAGTGAAAAGATTCTGTGTGCCACAACTAAGACCCGGCTGCTGCTGCTGCTGCTAAGTCGCTTCAGTCGTGTCCGACTCTGTGCGACCCCACAGACGGAAGCTCACCAGGCTCCCCTATCCCTGGGATTCTCCAGGCAAGAACACTGGAGTGGGTTGCCATTTCCTTCTCCAAGACCCGGCACAGCCAAAGAAATAAATAAAACAAAACCTCCCACAGTACCATGCTTTCGCCCTCCAAAGAGTACCAGTGGGGTGTCCACTTTGTGGCCACTCCACCTATAACCACTGTGGCCAGCAGATGGGAAGAGGTGATGCTGTCTTTTTCTATCCCAAAGTAGGATGAGCTGTCTGTACCCACTTACCTTCCTTCTCCTCCCAGCTGTGTATGTACAAACACTGCCATACGTTTTGGGGGCATGACACTTGTATAATTTGGAGGGCTTTTTTTTTTTTTTTTTTTCAAAAAAAGAGTATGAAATTATGAATGCAAAATTACTGGGAAGTAGCAAGAACAGCAGAAAACAGCCAAGACAGGAATAAACACATTCCATAAATAGATGAATGAAAAGCTATTACATGAGTGTGAAAAACTTAAGGAGTTTGGAAAACATTTCGGCAGTTCTTCAAAAACTTAAGCATAGTGGGGCTCAGGAAGCTCAAACAGGGGCTCTGTATTAACCTAGAGGGGTGGGATGGGGAGGGAGATGGGAGGGAGGTTCAAAAGGGAGGGGATATATGTATACCTGTGGCTGACTCATGCTGAGGTTTGACAGAAAACAGCAAAATTCTGTAAAGCAATTATCCTTCAATAAACAATAAATAAATATATAAATAAAAACTTAAGGACCTCCTAGGTGGTCCAGTGGTTAAGAATCTGCCTGCCAATGCAGGGGACACAGGCTTGATCCCAGGTCTGGGAAGATCCCACAAGTCACAGGGCAACTAAGCCCATGAGATGCAGAAGTACTGAAGCCCACACACCCTACAGCCTGTGATCCACAGCAAGAGAAGCCGCTGTAATGAGATACCCGTGCACCACAACTAGAGAGCAGCCCCCACTCGCTGCAACTGGAGAAAGCCTTTGAGCAGCAACAAAAATCCAGGGCAACCAAAAAAAAAAAAAAAAAAAAAATTGGTGGAAACAATCCAAATGTTCATAAACAGATGAATGGATACATGAAATGTGGTCCATCCATACAATGGAATGTTTTTCAGTCATAATAAGGAATGGGGGGAGTTCTGGGAATTCCCTGGAGGTCCGGTGGTTAGAACTCAGTGTTTTAACTGCCAAGGAACCAGATTCAGTCCCTGGTCGGGGAACTGCTGCTGCTGCTGCTGCTGCTAGGTCGCTTCAGTCGTGTCCGACTCTGTGAGACCCCAAAGATGGCAGCCCACCAGGCTCCTCTGTCCCTGGGATTCTCCAGGCAAGAACACTGGACTGGGTTGCCAGTGGTCGGGGAACTAAGATCCCACAAACAAATAAATAAACAAAAGAAGAATGAAAAAGGGAATGGCGTTTTGAAACCTATTATACCATGAATGAACCTTGAAGACAGATATCATGTGACGTCGCAGAAGTCAGTTCATAAAATATCCCGTGTTAGTGGATTTCATTTATAGGAAATGTCCAGAACAGGTGAATCTATAGGGGCAGGAAGTAGATTAGTGGTTGTCTAGGGCTGGAGAGAGGCTTCCCAGGTGATACTAGTGGTAAAGAACCCACCTGCCAATGCAGGAGACACGGGTTCGATCTCCGGGTCAGGAAGATGCCCTGGAGAAGGGGATGGCAACCCACTCCAGTATTCTTGCCTGGTAAATCCCGTGGACAGAGGAGCCTGGCGGGCTACAGTCCATGGGATTGCAGAGTTAGACACAACTGAAGCGACTTAGCACGCATACACGCAAGGCTGGGGAGAAATGGGGAACTTTGGGGTGATGAATAAAAGATTCAGATTTCTTTTGGGGATGATGAAAACCTTCTAAAATTGGTTGTGGTGATCATTCACAACACTCCTATTTTTTTTTTTTTTTTGACCACGCCGCATGTGGGATCGTGATTCCCCAATCAGGGAATGAACCTGGCCCCCAGCAGTGAAACAGAAGCACCAAGTCCTAACCGGTGGGCCGCTGGGGATTCCCATCACTGTATACTCTAGAAACCACCCACTCCTCTCCCAGCTGCTCTCCCAGGCTGGGTGAGGGCCTCTGTTCTGCTGCCCTCATTCAGCCCTGCATCTCCCACGAGGCAGCTTCTATGACTCAGGGAGATGTTGGAACAAAGCAAGCAGGCTGTGAAGGACGAGAAAAGCCAGATGTGGGGGTGAGTCCTGGAGGCTTGAAAAAGGCAGCTTGAAAAAGGAGGGGGAGACTCCCCGAGAGGCAGTTCCAGCCCTTGGCCAAGGTCCCAGGGGGCCTCAGGACAGGCTGCTGGGTGTCCCTGCTTTCCTGGATGGGGGCTTCAGGGAGGCTTGAACCTCATCCTTGCATCTGCGACCCTGCAGGTCTGGGACCCAAAGGCTAAAGGTAAAAGTTGATTCTTGGGATGGATGCTTCTGACCCGGGGGTGTGTGGCTTCCCTGGTGGCTCTAATGGTAAAGAGTCTGCCTGCCAATGCAGAAGATGTAAGAGATGTGGGTTCGATCCCTGGAGGAGGGCATGGCAACCCACCTCAGTAACTAGCCTGGAGAATCCCATGGACAGAGGAGCCTGGCGGGCTATAGTTCACGGGGTCACAAAGAGTTGGACACGACTGAAGCAACTGTCACTTCACATCGTTTCTGATCCAGGAACAGGCTGAGCCTGACCCTGACAACAGAGTCCATTCTGATCTCCGCGTCACATGTTGAGCCTCAGTCTTTGGGTCACAGACTGAATCCCTTCCAGTGTCATCGACGGAACCTCGGTCCTGCGTCATACACCAAGACCTGATTGTGGTGTCATAGGCTGAGTCCCAGTACTGGGGTCATGGACTGAGCTCCCATCCTGGAGCTTCAAGCTGTACCCCAATCCTCATCACACACTACACACTGACCCCAGGCACACACTGATCCCTGACTCCGAAGTCACACTCTGAGCCTTGGTTCTGGTGCCAGATTTTCTCAAGCTCCAGACTTTGTCTTCAGTGGCGTCTGGTCACCACTGCCTGATATTCCCACCTGCACTTCAACCTCAAGCTGTCAAGACCAAACTCCTTGTCTTCCTTTCTCCTTTGGGGTCTATGTATCAATGTGACTGGTGTCTCCCCAGTGATCCCCACCAGAAACCCGAACTCGAGCTCCTCCCAACCCCTCAGGACACCAAGCCCTATCAATTCCTCCCCCTTCCCACACACAGTGTTTCTCCACTCAGTCCTTTTTTTTAAAAAAAATTTCCATTTCTTTAGCTTTATTTATTTATTTGGCTGTGCCGGGTCTTAGTCATGGCATGCAAACTCTCAGGTGTAGCAAGTAGGATCTAGTTTCCTGACCAGGGATCAAACCCAGAGCCCCTTCATTGGGAGCACAGTCCTAACCTCTAGACCACCAGGGCAGTCCCTCCGTCCTTCTTTGGTTTTGCCTCTGATATGATCTTAATATCAGCCTCCATTATGCTCTATCTGGGTTTCCCAGATGGCTCAGCATTAAAGAATCTGCCTGCCAATTCAGGAGACCTTGGTTCAATCCCTGGATCAGGAAGATCCCCTGGAAGAGGGCATGGCAACCCACTCCAGTGTTCTTGCCTGGAGAATTCCATGGACAGAGGAGCCTGGTGGCTACAGTCCATGGGGTCGCTAAGAGTCGCATACAACTTAGTGACGAAACACAACAGTGCTCTCTCTACACAATCACAAGTTTTTTTCTTTTTGGTCATGCTATCCAGGCATGCAGGGTCCTAGTTCCCCAAGCAGGGATCAAGAGTATGAGTATGGAGTCCTTAACCATTGGACCATCAGGGAAGTCCCTACAATTGCAACTCTCATTGGGATTTTCCTGTACAAACCATTGCCAACAACAGTTGGCTTCTTCCATCCCAGTAGAAGATGTGTCTTCTTGGCACGACATTTCAGAGTCACCCTCCTTCGTCTGGTCCCCACCCTGTAGACTCCAGTCCCCTTACAAGGACATCTGAGCACTTTTCAGTCTACCCGCTCAACTCCCCCAAAATGCCCGAGCTCCTAACTCACCATTCTCCTGCCTCTGTGCGATTCCCACCACCCTTTCCCACTCTTCTGCCTGGCGACCAAGGGGTCCCTCTGATCCTCTGCAGACAGTCTTAGTCAGAGGACTTTGGATTGGTTTGCTAGTGGCTAAGAACCCCTGGGCCAATGCACAAGACATAAGAGACTCGGGTTCAATCCCTGAGTTGGGGACCAAGGGGGTCCCTCTGATCCTCTGCAGATGGTCTTAGTCAGAGGACTTTGGATTGGTTTGCTAGTGGCTAAGAACCCCTGGGCCAGTGCACGAGACATAAGAGACTCGGGTTCAATCCCTGGGTTGGGAAGATCCCCTAGAGGAGGGCATGGCAACCCACTCCAGGATTCTAGCCTGGAGAATCCCATGGACAGAGGAGCCTGGTGGGCTAGAGTTCATGAGGTTGCAGAGTCAGACACCAGTGAACGACTGAGCACGCAAGCACGCACCCCTTTTCTACTTCTGGATGGACTTTAACTGGACTACTTGTTCTCTTCTAGACCAGGAGTTTCACAGGCCAATTATGGCTCCACACCTGATTTTGTAAATAAAATTTTAGTAGCACACAGCCACACCCATTCGTGTACCTTGCTGTCTGTGGCTGTCATCATGCAACAATGACCGTGTCCAGTATTTGCATCAGAGACCATATCACCTGCAAAGCTGAAGGTATTTACTCCTTGGCCCTTTACAGAAAAGGTTTTCTGACTCCCACTCTGAGGTCTGTGGGGGCAGGTTCTGTATCCAACCCACTTTTACATCCCCCAAGTCTCTTGATCAGTTCCAATATGTCTTGCTTCAATGCTAAGCCTGTCATGTTCTTCCCATTCTTCTATCTTAACAACAACTCTCTGAGTCCCCACATTATGGAAGGAGAAACTGAGGCTCAGAGAGGTGTACTGACTTGTCCAAGGTCATACCAGGCTGTCAAGAGGCAGAGTTGAGATGGGAAGCCAGGTATTTCTTATTCTAAAGCAAGGGCTCCTAACCACAGAGCTATTCTGTGGTGAGCTGATGAATGGATAGATGGGTGGATAGATGATTGGATGGAAGGGTGGATGGATGAATTGGATGAATTGTTGGATAGATGGTTGTTGGATAGCTGGCTAGTTGGTTGGCTGGCTGGCTGAAGGGAAAGTTGTCTGGCTATATGGTTGGATGAGTGGATGTTTAGATGGGTGGATGGTTACCTACATGGATGAATGGTGGTTAGAGGGAGGGAAGAATGTGTAGATGCATAGGTGGATGGTAGACTGGCTGGCTGGTTGGATGGATGAATGAGTAGATGTTTAGATGGATAACTAGTTGGATGGGTCTTTGGATGGATAGGTGGATGGATGCATAGATACAAGGATGCATGGATAAACAGTTGGCTGTCTCTCTGGTTGAGTAGATGAATGGGAAGATGTTTAGATGGATGGATGGATGAAAACATGTATACATGGAGGCATGAATGGATAGTTGGCTACCTGACTGGTTGGACAGATAAAAAAGTGGATGGTTAGATGGGTGCATGGATGGATGGGTAGTTGGGATAAGTCGTGTGGCAGTTTCCAGCAGCAGTGATTGCTCTGTATTCTGGAGATGGTATTCCTAGGGGACGAGGGTGGGGAGAGCTCTAGATGGACGGAGGCAGGACTGTGGCAGAGAAGCCAGGCAAGAAGGAAACCAAGTTGAGACACAGAATGTACTCATGATATACATGCTTATCATATACTAGGGAAAGAGTGGAAAAAATGTGGCCAAAATGAGTAACTGAGCAACCGAGGGAAAGGACCAGTGAGGCTCTGCCCTGCTGCAAATCCCAACCCTCCTTCCCTAGCCTTGTCTGGCTCCCTACATCTACTCCATTATTTTCCCGGGAGGCCCCATCTGGTGCCCAGACAGCCAGTTATAGAGCATAAGAGGAGGGTGCAGAAAGGCTAGAGACGGGAAGGACACGGTTAGGGAGCCCCTCTCTGTGCCGCACCCCCAAGCTTCTCTCTAAGGAGCCGCCTAGCAGCTTGGATTCAGGTTCTAGGCAGCCTCTTACACCAGCAACCCCTGCAGCCCTGGCCATAAAAGGGTTTAAGAGTTGCCACTGGTTCCCACAGCTCACTCCCCCACCTGCCAGCCTATAAATCATAGCTTCAACCTGCCTGGGGTGAGGAGACAGGGTGGGCTGGGTGGCCAGGAGTGGCTAGACCTTCATAAGGATGCGGGCATTTTCGTGATCCGTGGCTGATACCCTAATTCTCTAGCATAGCCATCCACTGGTGGATTTAAAAACTCTGCAAGCCGCCCCCCTACACTCACACTGGTAGCTTCCTTCACTGCCCAGAACACACCCCCGAGGTGGTTTTGGAACAGAACGGGCTTCAAAGCGTGGCTCTTTCAGCATATACTTGCTGTGTGACCTTGAGTTCATCACACCTCCTTTCTGAGTCCGGCTTCACAAGGGCTCAACAACGGGCAGCAATTTCTACCACTATGACTGTTTTTCTATTGCATCCCAGTCCCCAGGCCACCCTCTCCCTCCCCAGCCCCAGCCTCCAGGTCCCCTGCTAGCCCTATCTCCTCCAGCAGAGTGCCTGGCACTCTACAGGTCCTCAACCAGAGCGTATGTCATGAAGAAGTTGGGTCTTCTCCATGGCTCGTCTCCTGCATGGAAACTCACTCACTAACAAGTACCCAGCTTAGGCAAGGGGTAGGGGGAGTTCCTATCACACAATCCCCCTGTGCCCCGTGGCCTCGGACACTATCTGGCTATCTTCCAGGACTAAACTCTTGCTGAGATTTAAGAAGTGCCTTTTTGCAAAAGCAATTCACTCAGACCTTGGGGGGTATATGATACGAGAGTCTCTCCAGCTTCCAGAGGTAAACTGAGGTCCTGGGACCCAGTAGGGGGGCGCTACCAGCCAATGTGTATGTGTGTGTATATTCCAGGGTGTGTCTACTTGAATCTCTGGATGTCTCAGACCTTCCTCTTGCTGCCTCCCTGAGTCTCTGTCCTGCACCCACCCCGGGGAACAAGTAGCATCAAGAACCCCCAGGAAGCCACCAGGCTGCCCCAGGTCTATGGCGAATTGTCCGTCCACAAATTTACCTTCTGAGACAACCTCCTGGCAGAGCTTGGGGAGACATCTCCTCTGAGACAAGAGGGACCCCACAAGTCTGTGATGTTCCATGGGGGCCCTGGGGAAGCAGAGATCATCTGGGGCTGACTCCGGCAGTGTCTGTACCCTGAGAAAAGGCTTGGAGTGGGATGGTGGGCAGCAGGCTGTCCAGGGAACCTGGGTGGCCAGTGCCCACTACTCACTGCATGCCCCCTTACCTCTCTTAAAGGCCCACCGCTTCAGCCAGAACTTGGAGAGAGCCGGCCAGGAGTGGTTGAGCGCCGAGCTGGCCATGGGGGCTGTGCGTGCGAGCGTGTGAGTGAACGGCAGGATGAAGAAGGCGCTCGGCTGGGAAGCCCTGCCAGGACAGGGCTGCCAGCAAGAGGGGCGGAGACTGTCTGCAGGGGCTGCCAGACACATCAGCTGATGGCAGCTTGGGACTGGGGCGGGGGACGGGGGAGGCAGGACTGCAGCCTTGGGGGAGGCCAAGCACTTAGCACTACCCCACACCTCCCTTGCCCTCTAGGCCTCTCAGCCTGGCTGTATTAATACAAGACATTCCCAGGAGGAGCAGAAGAGAGCAGTGAGGGAGTCCTCAGGATACAGGTATAAACTGGGTCCTGAGGTCAGTGGGCTTGGTATGCGTGAATGTCTGAGTGTTTGTGTATGAGTGTTTGTCATTGTCTCTGCTTTTGAGGGCTTCCCTGGTGGCTCAGATGTTAAGAATCTGCCTGCCATGCAGGAGACCTGGGTTTGATCCCTGGGTCAGGAAGATCCCCTGGAGAATGGGATACCACTCCAGTATTCTTGCCTGGAGAATTCCATAGACAGAGGAGCCTGGTGGGCTACAGTCCAGGGGGTCACAAAGAGCTGGACACAACTAGACTCACTTAGCATGCACACACTGTGCTTTTGACAGCGCATTTGTGTGTCAGCTTCCCAGGTAATGCAGTGGTATAAAGAATCTGCGGCAATGCAGGAGGTGCAAAGATCTGGGTTTGATCCCTGGGTCCAGAAGATCCCCTGGAGGAGGAAATAGCAACCCAATCTGGTATTCTTGCCTGGGAAGTCCCATGGACAGAGGAGCCTAGTGTGCCGCAGTCTGTGGGATTACAAAGACTTGGACACAACTGAGTGAGTGTGAACATAAAGTCCTTTTGTGTGTCAGCACACAGTGTGTTTTAAAATCTTGAGTGTCAACTTGTCTATGGGTGT
Source organism: Tragelaphus eurycerus (assembly GCA_935064755.1). Lineage (NCBI taxonomy): Eukaryota > Metazoa > Chordata > Mammalia > Artiodactyla > Bovidae > Tragelaphus > Tragelaphus eurycerus. The sequence goes on along the minus strand of CAKXYN010000058.1, from coordinate 2,966,101 downwards.
GTGTGTATATAGGGGTGTTTATATAAATGTTTTCCCCTAGTTTCATTGAGGTATACTTGACTGACATCACTGTATAAGTTTAAGGTTTACATCACAATGACTTAATATATTGTGAAATGATTAGTGCAGTAAATTTAGTTAGCATCCATCAACCCATAAAAAGTGAAGTTGCTCAGTTGTGTCCGAGCCACCAGAGAAGTCATCAACCCATAGAGAAACCAAGAAAGGAAAAAATACGTTTTTTTTTGGTTGTTCTGATGAGAACTTGTAGGATTTACTGTCCTGGTTGGTGGTTGATTTAGTTGCTAAGTCGTATCCATCTCTTGGAACCCCATGGACTGTAGCACACTGGGCTCCTCTGTCCACGGGATTTCCCAGGCAAGAATACTGGAGTGGATAGCCATTTCCTTTTCCAGGGCATCTTGCCAACCCAGGGATCAAAGCCACATCTCTTGCATCTCCTGCATTGCAGGTGGATTCTTAACTGACTGAGCCACCAGGGAAGCAAATACACCATATAGCAGTGCTAACTGTAGCCATCATGTTATATGTTACATCAAAGATTTACTTATCTTACAACTGGAAATCAGAACCTTTCGACCAACTTCATCCAATTTCCCCACCCCACTCCCTGTCTCTAGTAATCTGATCTGATTACTGATTACACAAATCTGATCTCTTTTTCTATGAGTTTGATTGTCACCGTTTTTTTTTTTTAAGTTCCACATATAAATGAGATCACATAGCACTTGCATTGAGAACTTATTTATTTCATTAACATAATGCCTTTAAAGTCTATCCATGTTGTTGTAACAGGCAAAATATCCTTTTTTTAAAAAATGGCTGAATAATATTATCTATGTGGTTTTAAAATCTCTGGATCCTCTATATGTGCTTGTGTGAATGCCCATATCTATGGGATGGGTTCTACACGACTCACCTGGGACTTGGGGAGATCTGCTTCCAGTATTTGGGGGAGAGCTTGGTATTGGCCTGTGGTTTCCTTGCGTCTACAAGTCTGTGGCTTTATCTGTATGTGCATCTGTGTGGACGCCAGCCAGCGCCTGTTCATACAAGTGCTGCCCCCTGGTGGTCGAATCTTCCTCACTTCAGTTCAGTTAAGGTCAGTCGCTCAGTTGTGTCCGACTCTTTGTGACCCCATGAATCGCAGCACACCAGGCCTCCCTGTCCATCATCAACTCCCGGAGTTTACTCAAACTCATGTCCATTGAGTCGGTGATGCCATCCAGCCATCTCATCCTCTGTCGTCCCCTTCTCCTCCTGCCCCCAATCCTTCCCAGCATCAGGGTCTTTTCCAATGAGTCAATTCTTCAAATGAGGTGGCCAAAGTACTGGAGTTTTAGCTTTAACATCATTCCTTCCAAAGAAATCCCAGGGCTGATCTCCTTCAGAATGGACTGGTTGGATCTCCTTGCAGTCCAAGGGACTCTCAAGAGTCTTCTCCAACACCACTGTTCAAAAGCATCAATTCTTCCGCGCTCAGCCTTCTTCACAGTCCAACTCTCACATCTATACATGACCACAGGAAAGACCATAGCCTTGACTAGACAGACCTTTGTTAATGTCTCTGCTTTTGAATATGCTATCTAGGTTGGTCATAACTTTCCTTCCAAGGAGTAAGTGTCTTTTAATTTCATGGCTGCAGTCACCACCTGCAGTGATTTTGGAGCCCAAAAAATAAAGTCTGACACTGTTTCCACTGTTTCCCCATCTATTTCCCATGAAGTGATGGGACCACATGCCATGATCTTCGTCTTCTGAGTGTTGAGCTTTAAGCCAACTTTTTCACTCTCCTCTTTCACTTTCATCAAGAGGCTTTGAGTTCCTCTTCACTTTCTGCCATGAGGGTGGTGTCATCTGCATATCTGAGGTTATTGATATTTCTCCCGGCAATCTTGATTCCAGCTTGTGCTTCTTCCAGCCCAGCGTTTCTCATGATGTACTCTGCATATAAGTTAAATAAGCAGGGTAACAGTATACAGCCTTGATGTACTCCTTTTCCTATTTGGAACCAGTCTGTTATTCCATGTCCAGTTCTAATTGTTGCTTCCTGACCTGCATACAGATTTCTCAAGAGGCAGATCAGGTGGTCTGGTATTCCCATCTCTCTCAGAATTGTCCACAGTTTATTGTGATCCACACAGTCAAAGGCTTTGGCATAGTCAATAAAGCAGAAATAGATGTTTTTCTGGAACTCTCTTGCTTTTCCAATGATCCAGCGGATGTTGGCAATTTGATCTCTGGTTCTTCTGCCTTTTCTAAAACCAGCTTGAACATCTGGAAGTTCCCGGTTCACGTATTGCTGAAGCCTGGCTTGGAGAATTTTGAGCATTACTTTACTAGCGTGTGAGATGAGTGCAATTGTGCAGTAGTTTGAGCATTCTTTGGCATTGCCTTTCTTTGGGATTGGAACAAAAACACCTTTTCCAGTCCTGTGGCCACTGCTGAGTTTTCCAAATTTGCTGGCATATTGAGTGCAGCACTTTCACAGCATCATCTTTCAGGATTTGAAATAGCTCCACTGGAATTCCATCACCTCCACTAGCTTTGTTCGTAGTGATGCTTTCTAAGGCCCACTTGACTTCACATTCCAGGATGTCTGGCTCTCGGTGAGTGATGACACCATCGTGATTATCTGGGTCGTGAAGATCTTTTTTGTACAGTTCTTCTGTGTGTTCTTGCCACCTCTTGTGAAAAATTCCTGGCTGTCCCTTCTCTCTTCAGTGACCTTTCAGCCTCCACCCTCCCTTCTCAAAGGATCATCCAAACTTCTGTCTTTACTGACACACGCCTACTTGACCCCACCGCCCCCTGAAGTCTTATTTCCATCCCTTTCAGTCTTCTAGCTCTCTCTGGGGCTCAATCTATAACAGGCACTTTTCGATCTCACATTCGTGGGACAGGTCTGACCATTCTCTTCCTGAGCTCCATCCCTCACAGGCCTCTTGTTTCTCCGTCTGTTCCTTCTCAGTTTCCCCTTCTTGACTTGGCTCCGTTTCCTTTTTCTGCCTGACCTTTGAACTCTGTATACTCAGGGCTCTGTCCTTGGCCACTTCTTGCTCTCCCCACTGCCCTTGGTGACCCTCATCTGCACCTCCTTCATCACTTCCTCTATCCTATTGAGTAGGCGGCACCTGAATCTTCAACCACAAAAATACATAAAAATACACCCTACAGATGTAACACACTGGCAGTCCAGTGGTTAAGACTTTGCCTTCCAGTGTAGGGGGTGAGGGTTCGATTCCTGGCTGGGACTTATGGCTAAAAAACCAACACATGAAGCAGGCAGTATCGTATTAACAGCAAACTCAATAAAGACTTTATAAATCCACATCAAAAAAACCTTGAAAGATACCTCAGCATACTCGATACACCAACACTTCCCAACACACTCTCCAGCACTTGTAGACAATGGCAAACACACACACATAAGCAGTCAGACATATGTTAACAGATGGCTCAATGGTAAGGAATCCACTTGCTACTGTGGGATATGTAAGAGACATGAGTTTGATCCTGGGGTCGGGAAGATCATCCCCTGGAGTAGGAAATGGCAACCCACTCCAGTATTCTCACCTGGAGAATCCCATGGACAGGGAAGCCTGGCAGGCTACAGTCCATGAGGTCGCAAGGAGTCAAACACAACTGAGTGACCGAGAACAGTTATACACAAACATCCAGATGCATACACAGAAATCCAGAGGAACGCCCAAGGAGATTTAAAAAATTACCTCCTCTGCTGTGCTCCAGGTTTTAATTCCTCATCTCCCATCACTTTCGCTGGAAAGACTGCAAATGCCTCTTGGATCTTTCAGACCTTTGGGTAGAGAGCAGATGGTAGAACTTCAGGGAAATCAAGGGCAGTGAGAAGTTAGGAGGGGCCTTCATCAAACTGGTGGCAACAAAGGCAGGGACCCAGGAGCCCAGAAACAGAGAAGCATGGTGAGTCGAGCAGAGTCAGAAATGGAGGCTTGATAAAAATCTTAGTTAAAAATACAACAGGAAGGACTTCCTTGGTGGGTTAGTGGTTAAGAATCCTGCCAATGTAAGAGACGCAGGTTCGATCCCTGGTCCACGAAGATCCCACCCGTCACGGAGCAACTAGGCCTGTGAACCACAGCTGCTGAACCTGTGCTCTGGAGCCCAGGAGCCACAGCTCCTGGAGCCTGCATGCTCTGCAGTGAGAGAAGCTTCTGTGATGGGAAGCCTGTGTACCACCACAGAGAGCAGCCCCTGCTAGCTGCAACTGGAGAAAAGCTTGCAGGCAGCGGCAGAGACCCAGCACAGCCGAAAACAAGTGAATACATAATTTAAAATACTTAGAAAAAATACAACCGGGATAACTATTTCTAGTGATGGCAGGCTACCTTATTGCAGATTTACCCTTCCATCAGAATCAGCTTTTTTTAAAAAAAAAAAAAGCTGGATAAAATCAGAAGGAAGAAAACACTCTCAGTTTGAAGGTGTTGTCACACCAGGATTTGAGAGGTCAGAATCCTAGAAACGTGAGTTGACACGATGCAGTGTTGTTTCCACCCCCACTCCCCCTACCCCCGCCCACTTGCAAGCAAGTTGTTGATTTGAATGCAATTCTTCAGTGCAAAGCAGGCCAGAGAGAGAGGCTGAGAAGCTGAATTCTGAATTCTGGCAATCTTCTGGGGCTGGAGAAATAGACCCTGGAAGTCAAGGATCACAAAGATGGGGTCACCAAAAACTTCATTCTAGGAGCAGGGAGCAACGAGAAACAGATCAACCTTCACCCAGACTAAAATCCGGCTTCCACTCAGCTTAATTTCCGATTAGACTGAAGTCACCTGCCTTTGGGGGCTTCCCAGGTGGCTCAGTGGTAAAGAATCCACCTGCCAGTGAAGGAGACGCAAGAGACACAGATTCCATCCTTGGGTCAGGAAGATCCCCTGGAGGAGGAAATGGCAATCCACTCCAGTGTTCTTACCTGGGAAGTCCCACGGACAAAGGAGCCTGGCGGGCCACAGTCCGTTGGGTTGCAAAGAATTGGATACGACTGAGCAACTGAACAGTCACGCAACACCTGCCTTTACTTTCACTATCTGCTAGAAGCAAAAGTAAAACTTCTCTGGAAGGAAATAGCACCATGAAGAAGCACCAGAAATATCTTCAGTTTTTTATAAACGATATCTGGCAGTCAATCAAAAGTTGAGGCACATCAGAGAATAGGATCTCATGAACTAAAAGTAGAAGAAAAACAGACAATAGCAACAAACCCACAGAAGATACAGATACTGCAAAGAAAAGCAAGGTAGAATACGGCCCAGGGAGGGCTGGGTCTGGTGTAAAATGTCGCAGGGAAGGGATATGTTCAGGAATCCCCTCCACAGACACGATCAGGTGTACCTACTTAGTAGAAAGTTTTGATGTACAGCCATCCCTCTATACCTGCGTGGGGTTGGTTCCAAGACCTGTCATGAATACCAAAATCCTCCAGTGTTCAAGCCTCACAGTTGGCTCTCTGCATCTGTGGATTCAACCAACCCCAGATCATAAGCATAACAGTCCACAGTTAAATATTGAGCTGTTGGGCTGACTGTGATGTTGTCAGGGAGGAGGAAGGCTGGGTTGATTTGTGTGGTAGGGGCTAGTCATTGGAGGCAGAGGGCCAATGACCTTAAATGTCTCAAGTTAAAGTTGTAAATAGCCCTTTGGCCTGCCAAAGGATGGTCTTCTGGTTCTAGGTTTTAAAAGATGATAGAAAGATCTGGAGGAGAGTCTGGATGGGGGTGAAGGGTATGGAGTGTGTTCCATCTTGATGGACGTAGCCGCTATCTTGATGGGGATAGCCTCCATGGTGGTGAGGGCATCTATTGTCTTGGTGAAGATCTCTGCCATCTTAGTGAGGTCTATTACCATCTTATTGATGGTGACTGCCATCTTGTTGATGGTATCCTCTCTTGACACAATGGTGCCTTGACTCCTAGAAAGGGCAGATTCCAGAGACACCTCCATGACAGTGTGTCCCATGAATCCATTAGTGAGCTCAGCAGAGATTGGCTGAAGCTGGAAGAACCAGCCAGGTGGTGTAGGGTTAGGTAAGCTGATGGGCATTGAGAGGGAGTGCCAACCAGAAGGCCATGTGTGTGGGTCATGCCAGCCCAAAGGCCAGGGATGAAGTAATAGCAATACAAGTTAACATTTAACAAGCTCTTATGTCAGGCCAGCCACCACTCCAAAGGTTTTACGTCAATAATTCTTTTACTCTTCACAGTCATCCTATGGTGGCATGATGCTAGTGATGCTTCCAGCATTCCCATTGTTCGGACGAGGAAACTAAGATGCAAAGAGGCTAAGTAACAAACATCTTAAACACAGCTTCTCCCCAAGTCATATCCATCCCGTCATTAAAGCTGAAATCAGCATGTTGTTCTGGATTCCCCATGGGCTTGAGCCATGTCTAGAGTCACCAGATGGTCCCAAAGTCCTGTCTCCAGTCCTCTTCCATATGTATATGAGGGGATACGTATATCCCCTCACTCTTGAGCCTCCCTCCACCCCCTCATCCGACCCCTCTAGGTCATCACAGAACACTGAGCTGTGCTCTGTGTGCTATTCAGCAGCTTTCCACCAGCTAGCTACTTTACACCTGGTACTGTATATATGTTGGGCTTCCCTGGTGGCTCAGTCGTAAAGAATCTGCCTGCCAATTTCGATTCCTGGGTTAGGAAGATCCCGTGGAGAAGGAAATGGCAACCCACTCCAATATTCTTGCCTGGGAAATCCCATGGACAGAGGAGCCTTGGTGGCTACAGTCCATGAAGTCACAAGAGTTGGACACAACGTAGCAACTTAACAACAACCACGGTGTATATGTCATGCCACTCTCTAAATTTGTCCCGACTTCTCCCCCTGTGTCCACACGTCTGTTGTTTATGTCTCTATTACTGCCTTGCAAATGGGTTCATCAGTACCATTTTCTAGAGTCCATATATATATACATGCATTAATATGTTGCTGTTCAGTCAATAAGTTGTGTCCACTCTCTGAGACCCCATGGACTGCAACACACCAGGCTCCCTGTCCTTCACCAACTCCCGGAGTTTGCTGAAACTCATGTCCATTGAGTCGGCGATGCCATCCAACCATCTCATCCTCTGTCGCCCCCTTCTCCTCCCTGCCCTCAATCTTTCCCAGCATCAGGGTCTTTTCCAATGAGTCAGCTCTTCGCATCAAGTGGCTTAAGTATTGGAGCTTTAGCTTCATAATCAATCCTTCCAGTGAATAGTCAGGGTTGATTTCCTTTAGGATTGACTGGTTTGATTGCCTTAATTGGCTGCCTTAACATGTGATATTTGTTTTCCTCTTTCTGACGTACTTCACTCTGTATAACAGACTACTCCCTGCACGCTTGATGAAGGTTGACACCCATGACTAGTCCCTCTTTCTAGATGTGACTCACAGAGTTTCTACAGATGCACACGTGTGGCATGGGTGGAGAGTGCTCAGGATAGCCGGGCTGTGGGATAGGGACAAAATATGAGAGAATGGGCAAGGTGGACAGTATTTCAGAGTGCCTACTGTATGCTGGGCACTGAGCCATGCGCTCACATGCAAGATCCACAGCACCCGTTCTATGGAGGAGCACAGACAAAGCCAGAGCGGTGCGGACACTTGCCTACAGCCATGCAGACACGGGGGAGTGGGGCTCTGAACCCACAACTGGCCAACACAGCCATCCTTCCATCCACAGCAGTATTGAGTGCTGGCAGGTGTCTGGCCCTGTGTCGGGGCTTAGGGGGTGGGGTGGGGGGCAGTGTCCCAGACCAGATACACTGATGGGTTTGTGGTTGATATTCCACTGGTGCTTCAAGGTCCAGTGAAAAGCCTGCCTCTGCCAGGAAGTCCTCCCAGATGGACTCACTCACACCAGTGGCCAGGGAGCTCAAGGTGCTCGGCGGCGGGGGAAGCGCCCCCTTGGCTGCGGGTTTTCCTCAGAACCACGGGTGACCTGGCCAGTGGAACTCTCTGAGGAGTCTGAGTGCCGCATTCAAGGCCTTTTCCGATGTGCCCCTAGCCTAACCCCACCAGCTCCATCCTCCCTGGCTCCAGCCTTCCACTCTAAATCCACCCCACTCCTGGCTGCTTCTGGGCCACCTTCCCAGACCCTGATGGCCGTGTTGGCACTGGGGCCGGGAGGAAGCAGCAGGCCTGGGTGTGCCCTTTCAGAAACCACATCCTTTCTACCCAACCTCACCCCACCCCAGGCAGCTGGGTGTGAAGGCTCCCGGTGGAGGGCCAAGGTGGGACCCGGGGCGCCTCCCCAAGTGGAGGGCTCCAACCAGGAGGGCTGCCTGGGTGGTGGGACCTCCTTCTTTGATGACCTTGGAAGACTAGGACAAGCATGTCCTCGGCACTGGTGCTCGGGCCTCACTCATCAGTGGGTGTTCTGAAATTCAGACTCCCCCAACGCCACTCTCTGGATTATGTTTCAGGGAGGTCTGAGACCTCTCTGGGGCTTCCAGGGTGGTTCAGTGGTAAAACAATCCATCTGTCAATGCAGGAGATGTGGGTTTGATCCCTGGGTCAGGAAGATCTTCTGGAGGAGGAAATGGCAACCCACTCCAGTATTCTTGACTGGAGAATTCTATGGACAGAGGAGCCTGGCAGGCTGCAGTCCATGGGGTTGCAAAGAGTCGGACATGACTGAGCGACTAAGCACAGCACACACATAACCTCTCTTCTCACCCCACATCTCTAGTTTAAGAACAAAAGCATCTTTGACTGACTTTGCCTCAGGGAGCCTAATCCCATCTCCCAATTTATCCCCTGTTCCTTGTTCCCCGAGCGGACTTTGGCTACAAGGGGGCCATCCTTCTCTCTTGCTCTTACTGATCATGGACCCCAGCCCTCTGAGTTGACTTCTTAAAACCACAGACATTTGCAGAGCAAAGACTCAAGTCAAACAGCCTCCCCAACCCACTCAGGAAGCGGGCTGACGAGAAGGTGGAGAGAAATTGTAGATGGGCTATCTGCTGCCCCTGAGGCCCCCCTCCCAGCACTGCTCATCCATCTGTCCCGCTCTCCCCAGGGATGGTCACTCACCAGATGGAGCCTTGTCCTTGCTGCTGTGGGTGCCCCAGCTTGGCGAACTAGCTCCCGCAGCCCTCACAACCCTTGTCTAGGGCTTTGAGCTGGCCCCGGGGGAGCATCTGTGGGCCAGAGCCCGGGTTAAGCCACAGGGTGACCCAACTCTGCCCCAACTTCCTCTTCCTCAATCGCCTGCCTGCCTGGCTGGCGCCTCTACCCTCCTGTCGTGGGCTGAGGCACGGATGTGAGTGCAGCACACGTTTAGAAGAGGGAGCTCTCCCCCCTCCACTCAGCAACACCCCGCCCCGTGCATGCAGGCTTCTTGAGGTGGGTAGCAGACTGGGGATGTGGAGGGCAGCCTCAGCACTCTCCCCACCCCCCACTTCCTGTGGAACCCACTGCCAAAGAGGTATAGAGGGCTGGGGCCTCCCCCCAGCAAGTGGGACACGCCAGTCATGTGTATCCACGGCGACACAGGCACTCACACACACGCACGGCAACACGAGCATACACACGGTTACATGGGGCATACGGAGGCGCCTGCGTCCCCAGGGTGCACTGGTAAAGGTTAGTAACCACCTCTCTTGACCACACACCCAGACACATCCACTCAAAGCTGTGATGCATAGCATTTGCTGATTTTGTAGGGGCTTCCCTGGTGGTTCAGTGGTAAAGAATCTGCCTGCCAATGCAGGAGACAAGGGTTTGATCCCTGGGTTGGAAAGATACGCTGGAGGAGGGCGTGACAACCCACTCCAGTATTCTTGCTTGGGAAATCCCATGGGTAGAGGAGCCTGGCGGGCTACAGTCCATGGGGTTGCAAAGAGTCGGACACGGCTTAGCGAATGGGCATGCAACTGGTGTGTGGTGTAAATACTCCCATCATGACTGATTTCAACTGCCAACCTGATGTCATTCCACATGGGGCGAGGAAGAGATGCTCAGGCTTGCCTCCAGCATGCCACTAGAGTGGATACCCGGGCACTTGGATTCTTACAGAGAGACACGTGCCCCCAGGTTTGCAGGTGTGTAGGTATCTGTGGGTCCCCAGGATGTGGGAGTGTGTGGACAGAGCAGTCTGCCCACAGACACACCTGGGTGCGTGCAAGGTACACGTGGGCTCCTTGGCACTCAGAGACAGGTGGTGTATAGACACAGACAATATACTCATGGAGACTCAGGAAAACTCAAGCGTGGGGACATACACCTGGAAGCTAAGGTTAGAAGGAGCCCATAACAGCACAGAGACTGGCAGAGCCAGCTGTCTTGGCTCACAAAAGCCCATTCTTTTAAAAAACACATTAAAAAGTTCTTATTTATGTATTTATATTTGGCTATACTGGGTCTTTGCTGCAGTGCTTGGACTTTCTCTAGTTGAGGCTTGGGCTTCTCGTTGTGGTGGCTTCTCTGATTATGGAGCATAGGCTCTAGGGCATGTGGGCTTCAGTAGTTGCAACACATGGGCTCAACGGTTGTGGCATGCAGACTTAGTTGCCCTGTGGCATGTGGGACATTCCCAGACCAGGGATGGAACGTGTGTCCCCTGCATTGGCAGGCAGATTCTTAATCACTGGACCACCAGGGGAGCCCCATATTCTAAAATGTGTAGGAATTTCGTGAGCCAGTTGTTAAAAGCAGCTATCATAAAAAATTTGATGATATGAATTGACAAAGTAATAACCACTTAAATCTGTCATCATGTACTTAATGCTCCTGAACTGCATGCTTAAAAATGGTTTAAGTGGTACACTTTGTGCCACGATGTTTTACCGTAATAAAATAGAAAAGAAACGCATCGCTTCCTAATTATTTTGCTCCATTTTTCTCTTACTCATGCTTTTGAGGTTATTTATGGCTACTGAGCGACCTCACTTTCACTTTTCACTTTCATGCATTGGAGAAGGAAATGGCAACCCACTCCAGTGTTCTTGCCTGGAGAATCCCAGGGACAGAGGAGCCTGGTGGGCTGCCATCTATGGGGTCGCACAGAGTCGGACACGACTGAAGCAACTTAGCAGCAGCAGCAGCATGGCTACTGAGACTGCTCTATGGAAACAGTATATAAAGGCATTATATACTAGTCCATATCTATATATCTGCATGGAGCTATCTCTCTATTAAGGTATATATTTGTATACTGGACTACATCTTTGTAATTCTGTGTTTGGTGACATCACATTGGTACTTTGAAATTGAGGGTATTTATACCATGCAAATGGGCAAATCAACACTTTCCACCTGAGAGCTGGCTGTTGACTATTTACCAGCACACCACTGCACAGAGTGTGCACAGCTGCACATGTGACATTGCAGGCATGAATGCAGGAGCCTACAGGGCACACACTGCACAGCAGAGACACGAGACACACAAGCATGACAGGCTCCCGGACACCTGGAAACAGGAACCTGCAGAGACTCACTCAGATAGGGGTGTGCAGGAGACACTAATATAGACCCCTGTGTTCATGCTGTGAACAAATAGCTTACAAATGGCTGTGAAAAGAAGAGAAATGAAAAACAAAGGAAAAAAGGAAAGATATAAGCATCTGAATGCGGAGTTCCAAAGAAGAGCAAGGAGAGATAAGAAAGCCTTCTTCAGTGATCAATGCAAAGAAATAGAGGAAAACAACAGAACGGGAAAGACTAGAGATCTCTTCAGGAAAATTAGACATATCAAGGGAACATTCATGCAAAGATGGGCTCGATAAAGGACAGAAATGGTATGGACCTAACAGAAGCAGAAGATATTAAGAAGAGGTGGCAAGAATACACAGAAGAACTGTACAAAAAAGATCTTCATGACCCAGATAATCACAATGGTGTCATCACTCACCTAGAGCCAGACATCCTGGAATGTGAAGTCAAGTCGGCCTTAGAAAGCATCACTATGAACAAAGCTAGTGGAGGTGATGGAATTCCAGTTGAGCTATTCCAAATCCTGAAAGATGATGCTGTGAAAGTGCTGCACTCAATATGCCAGCAAATTTGGAAAACTCAGCAGTGGCCACAGGACTAGAAAAGGTCAGTTTTCATTCCAATCCCTAAGAAAGGCAATGCCAAAGAATGCTCAAACTACCGCACAATTGCACTCATCTCACACGCTAGTAAAGTAATGCTCAAAATTCTTCAAGCCAGGCTTCAACAATACGTGAACTGTGAACTTCCAGATGTTCAAGCTGGTTTTAGAAAAGGCGGAGGAACCAGAGATCAAATTGCCAACATCCACTGGATCTTCGAAAAAGCACGAACGTTCCAGAAAAACATCTATTTCTGCTTTATTGACTATGCCAAAGCCTTTGACTGTGTGGATCACAATAAACTGTGGAAAATTCTGAAAGAGATGGGAATAGCAGACCACCTGACCTGCCTCTTGAGAAATCTGTATGCAGGTCAGGAACTGGACATGGAACAACAGACTGGTTCCAAATAGGAAAAGGAGTACGTCAAGGCTGTATATTGTCACCCTGTTTATTTAACTTATATGCAGAGTACATCATGAGAAACACTGGGCTGAAAGAAGCACAAGCTGAAATCAAGATTGCTGGGAGAAATATCAATAACCTCAGATATGCAGATGACACCACCCTTATGGCAGAAAGTGAAGAGGAACTAAAAAGCCTCTTGATGAAAGTGAAGGTGTAGAGTGAAAAAGTTGGCTTAAAGCTCAACATTCAGAAAACGAAGATCATGGCATGTGGTCCCATCACTTCATGGGAAATAGATGGGGAAACAGTGTCAGACTTTATTTTTTTGGGCTCCAAAATCACTGCAGATGGTGACTGCAGCCATGAAATTAAAAGACACTTACTCCTTGGAAGGAAAGTTATGACCAACCTAGATAGCATATTCAAAAGCAGAGACATTACTTTGCCAACAAAGGTCCGTCTAGTCAAGGCTATGGTTTTTCCTGTGGTCATGTATGGATGTGAGAGCTGGACTGTGAAGAAGGCTGAGTGCCAAAGAATTGATGCTTTTGAACTGTGGTGTTGGAGAAGGCTCTTGAGAGTCCCTTGGACTGCAAGGAGATTCAACCAGTCCATTCTAAAGGAGATCAGTCCTGGGTATTCTTTGCAAGGAATGATGCTAAGGCTGAAACTCCAGTACTTTGGCCACCTCATTTGAAGAGTTGACTCATTGGAAAAAACTCTGATGCTGGGAGGGATTGGGGGCAGGAGGAGAAGGGGACAACAGAGGATGAGATGGCTGGATGGCATCACCGACTCGATGGACGTGAGTTTGAGTGAACTCCGGGAGTTGGTGAGGGACAGGGAGGCCTGGCGTGCTGCAATTCATGGGGTCGCAAAGAGTCAGACACGACTGAGCGACTGAACTGAACTGTGTTCATGCACACATGGTCACACTTGAGCAAGTGCCATCACGATGGGACATGATAGACACACACACAGTGAACACCCCTGGACATACAGGGGGCCATGCTGTGCTTAGTTGCTCAGTGGTCTCTGATTCTCTGCGACCCCATGGATTGTAGCCCTCCAGGCTCCTCTGTCCATGGGGATTCTCCAGGCAAGAATACTGAAGTGGGTTGCCATGCCCTCCTCCAGGGGATCTTCCAGCCCAGGGATTGAACCCAGGTTTCCCACATTACAGGCAGATTCTTTACCATCTGAGCCACCAGGGAAGCCCGAGAATACTGGAGTGGGTAGCCTGTCCCTTCTCCATGGGGATTTTCCCGACCCAGGAATTGAACTGGGGTCTCCTGCCTTGCAGGCCGACTCTTTACCAGCTGAGCTAAAGGAGATCATGCAGCGACTCACACATACGTGCACACACACAAGCTGTAGGCACTGGGCACCCAGGAGAACACACACGGAGACACAGACACACTGCTTATCCTGTGACATCTTCCCCAAAGCCACAAACACGCAGACCCCCGGGCCCTTCAACACAAAGCTTCATTGACCCAGAACTTCACTCTTGTCCTCAGGGACACACGTGGGACTGTCCTTAGAAGACTACAACCACAGGAAACACCCGGGACACAGGAGACAGGAAAGCACACAGATCCAAGTGCACCACCCATTCATTCTGTAACCGGTCGATTATTTGCAACACACATTGATTGAGCGCCTACTGTATGCTGGGCACTTTTGTGGGTGTGGGATTACCGTAAATAATACAGATGCAGTTCCCTGTTGGGGTTGGGGGAGGCTCACGGTTCAGTGGGGAAGGCAAACTGTGAATCAGGAAACAGACCCGCGAGGTAACTTCAGATGGTGTTCATTGCTGGGACAGGAAGTAAACCTTGTTATGTGACAGAGACTGGGTGGGGGTGATGGCCGCTTCAGCGAGGGTGGGATGGGGGAGGGGAGGTCAGGGAAGGCTCTAGGAGCTGAGACCTAATTGCCCAGTGGCCAGGCATGGAAATGAAGAGCTGTGGGGAAAGGGCATTCCCGGTGGTGGGAACCGCAGGGACAAAGGCTCAGAGGCAGGTCTGAGCTTTGGCGTGTTTGAGGAGTAGGAGGAGGCCCAAGTGACTGGGGGGAGGCTGGCGGTAACAGAGGCTGTGAGGCTGCTGGAGATTGGGGGAGCCTTGGGGGATCAGGTTGTAGGTGTGGTTGCTGGGCACCACTAGAGGGGTTCAAGCAGGGGATGAATTGGAAGCAGCGGGGGCAAGGTGACTCAGGATGAGGGAGCCCAGAGAGTCCCAGAGAAGGTCACAGTGCGGCACTGGGAGGGAAAGTGGGTTCAGGATCCTACAGCAGGGAGGGAGCTCTGCTCTCTGCCTCTGTCCATCTTTCTCTCATTTCATCTTTATCACAGTCTTTCCTCCTCTCTTTTTCTCCATGCCTCTCTGTTCTTGGGCTTCCCAGGTGATGCTAGTGGTAAGGAACCTGCCTGCCAATGCAGGAGATATAGGAGACAGAGGTTCAATCCCTGGGTTGGGAAGATCCTCTGGAGGACGGCATGGCAACCCACTCCAGTATTCTTGCCTGGAGAATCCAATGGACAGAGGAGCCTGGCGGGCTACTGTCCATGGGGTCACAAAGAATCAGACCAAAGCAATTTAGCACAGCACACATTCTCTCTTTTTAGTCTTCCCTTCCCGGGCTCTCCCTCCCCCAGAATTTAAGCTCTCTCAAGCTTCTCCGCTGACTCCACTGTCCCCTTTCTGCACACCCTCCCCCACCCCCACCCCCACCCCCCCCCCCCCCCCCGGCCCTGCCACCTCCGGGTCCTGCTCTTTCCTCTTATGGCCAAAATTCTTGAGAGTGCTATGAGACTCTTAATCCGGGCTTCCTCACCAGATGCACCCTGGTCTCCACCCCCACAGACCTATTGCCTCCCTGTGAGGTCCCCACCTACTCCTGGAGGCTCTCCCCTCTCCCCACCCAGAACAGCGGCTCACCTCCACAAGGCTCCCCCCAGCCCCTGCCTGCACTACCCTTTCCCACTTTCCTTGTTGGTGAAATATACATGATGTAAAATTCACCATTCTAACCATTTTAAAGTGCACAGCTCAGTGGTATCAAGTTCCTTCCCACTGTTGCTCAACCATCCGCACCATCCATCACCAGAACTTTGTCATCTCCCCAAACTGAAACTCTGTCCCCAGGAAGCACTCACTTCCCATCCCCTCCCCCAGCCCCTGGCCCCACCATCTACTTCCTGTCTCTGTGGATCTGACTCCTTCGAGGACCTTCTGAGGGTGGGATCTCACAGCATTTTGTGTCTTATACTTTTGTGTCATGTTTATTTCTCTGAGCGTCACATCCTCGAGTTTCATCTCGTTGTAGCACATGCTGGAAATTTCCTGAATATTCCACCACGTGGATGGATCACGTTTTGTTTTTCTATTTATCTGCTGATGGACACTTGAATTGTTTCTACCTTCTGGTTATTGTGATGATGCTTCTGTGGAGCAAATATCAGTCTGACTTCTGATTTTCAATCCTTTATCTTCTGCTGGTGAGTTTTAAACACAGACATGGGAAGGGATTCTGGCTCATGACATGGATCATGTCAAGATCTTCATGACCCAGGACATGAGCTCCAGACATCTGGCTCTAGGTGAGCTGCTTGCTGCCATCATGGTTATCTTGGTCATGAAGATCTTTTTTGTATAGTTCTTCTGTGTATTCTTGCTATCACTAGGACAGAAATGGTATGGACCAAACAGAAGCAGAAGATATCAAGAAGAGGTAGCAAGAATACACAGAACTATACAAAAAAGATCTGGCATATTGAGTACAGCACTTTAACAGCATCATGTTATAGGATTTGAAATAGTTCAACTGGAATTCCATCACCTCCTTTAGCTTTGTTTGTAGCAATGCACATCAGACGTGGCTTTTCCAGGATGTGGCCTCTCCTGAGATGAAATGGGAGCAGCTCAGCAGTCCTCCAAAGAGACAGCAGCTCTTGTTCCTAACCCTGACGTGGGGTGGGCACAGCAGCTCTTGTTCCTAACCCTGACGTGGGGCTGGCACAGAGGAGCCAAGCCTTAGCACCTTCTTGTTCCGAGGAGGCCCTCGTGAGCCCCATCAAATACCCCAGTCCCAGGTCATCCTGAGAGGAGCCTGCTAGCCCCTTGCTCCTTGCTGCCTGTCCCCAGATCCCTGGCACTCCCTCCACGTGGGCCCACTGGCCATCCCTGATCATATCCCCTCCATGTGGGGGGGGATCCTCAGCCATCAGCACCCAGCCCAGATGCCTGCCTCTTCTTCCCAAAGCTGTTCTGGCCCCCACCCCGACCTGGCTGGCACCATGATCGAGACCCCGGCTCTGCCTCCTGGGGCCTGGGGCCCTGGGCAGGCCTGTGGGTCAGGCACTGGTGGGAGTGCATGCACACACACACGCATCCTCATCCTCGTGGAGCTGAGCACGGTGCAGGCACAGCTGTCTGCTGAGGTGGGTGCTGTCCCAGACCAAGGGACAGGGTCCTTGTGCAGAGCCCTCTGTTTCCCTGGGCAGGTCCCCGTTCCCACCTGTAATCCACGCACAGGTCAAACAGGCAAAGTAGCTGGACTCAGTGATGCCAGAGACCCTTTGCAGCTGCAGAGCACAGTCCAAGCTGCTTCCGGGCTCCAGAGACTCTAGTGGGAGCAAGGTGAGGCGGCAGCTGGGATCTGTGTGCCCAGGGTGGAAGGCGAGTGCCTTTCCTGGCCATTGGGGAAAGGAGAGGGATCTGGCAGGAATGGGCTGTGAGGCTGGCATGCGCCCAGCAAAGAGGTTGCCAGGGCACAGGACACAAGGAGCCGACAGCTGTATCTCCAGGCTGTAGGTGCTATTACTTAATTAGCCACTAGAGGGCAGTGCTTTCCTGGGGCTTCTCTGGCTAAGTTAAGACCACAGAGAGAGAAAAATAAAGGGAAAGCCAGGTCAGGGATAGGACTTCCAAGGCGGAAGGGTTAAAGCTATGTCTTGAGTTAGAGAGGAAGGTAGGTATGGAGGGGCTTCCCAGGTGGCGCTAGTGGTAAAGAACTCCCTGCCAGTACAGGAGACATCAGAGAGACGAGTTTGATCCCTGGGTCGGGAAGATGCTTTGGTGGAAGGCAGGGCAACCCACTCCAGTATTCTTGCCTGGAGAATCCCATGGACAGAGAAGCCTGGCGGGCTGCAGTCCATAGAGTCGCAAAGAGTCGGACACAACTGGAGTGACTTAGCATGCACAGGTATGGAACACAGGTGGACTGTTTACCTTTTTTTCTCCCACTGTTCATAGAGATGTGATGGGGCGAAATATTTCTGTGTTACAAGGAAAAAGAAAAAAAAACAACCAGAAAAGTGAAAGTTAAAATGTAAAAACAAAACAAGAGCTCCCACCCCCAACTCAACATATGTGGTAGAATGAATTTCAAGGCTACTTTTACAACTTAGGCTTAAAAACCTTTTGTTGTTGCTGTTGCTGCTGTTTTGGTTTTTAAAACTAAGACAGTAAACTTGGAAGGCATAAATGAAAGAAATATAAGATTATATATAAACCTACAAAATCTTAGGGAAATAATATTATAAATAAAAGCAACAAGTAAAAAATCAACTAGTAGGTACTTCCCTGGTGGTCCCGTGGTTAACAATCCTCCTGCCAATGCAGAGGACACAGGTTTGATCCCTGGTGGTGGTCTGGGGAAGTTCCCACATGCCTTGGGATAACCAAACCTGTGAGCCACAACTACTGAAGCCTGAGTGCCTTGAAGCCTGTGCTCTGCAACAAGAGCAGCCCCCGCCTGCCACAACTAGAGACAGTTGGTGCACAGCAACGGACACCCTTTTGGCCAAAAATAAATTAAAAAATCAATTAGTCTGAGAAGAGTTAGTACCTTCATATATAAAGAGTTTCTATACGCTGATAAGAAAAAGACAAAGAACATAAACAGGAAATTTAGAAAGGATATGAGCAGACCCTTCTCAGACCCTAAAGCCAAAGAACATGTTAAAATACAGCCCCCAGGAGCCCAGAGAGTGCAAATTTCAGAAATAATGAGCTATCACTTCACACCCAAGCAAGTGGCAAAAACAACAGTCAAAAAGAGGGAAAGCATGTATTTAATGTTCCCCTGGAGAAGGGAAAGGCTACCCACTCCAGTCCTCTGGCCTGGAGAATTCCATGGACTATATAGTCCATGGGGTCGAAAAAGAGTTGGATAGGATCGAGCGACTTTCACTTCCATTTATTGTAGTTAAATTGTAGCAGAAATCATAAAGTTTGTGAAATCCTACATGTTTAACTTGTCCATCACATTGGAAATCTGATATTTTCTAAAACTGAGCAAAGATCTTTAAAGCAATTATCATAAATTTAAAAGTTTATTTTTAAATGGAGGGCAATTGCTTTACAATGTTGTTCTGGCTTCTGCTGCACAACAATGTGAAGCAGAAGCTATAAATATATGCAGATGACACCACCGTTATGGCAGAAAGTGAAGAGGAACTAAAAAGCCCCTTGATGAAAGTGAAAGTGGAGAGTGAAAAAGTTGGCTTAAAGCTCAATATTCAGAAAACGAAGATCATGGCATCTGGTCCCATCACTTCATGGGAAATAGATGGGGGAACAGTGGAAACTGTGTCAGACTTTATTTTTCTCGGCTCCAAAATCACTGCAGATGGTGACTGCAGCCATGAAATTAAAAGATGCTTACTCCTTGGAAGGAAAGTTATGACCAACCTAGATAGCATATTCAAAAGCAGAGACATTACTTGGCGAACAAAGGTTCATGTAGTCAAGGCTATGGTTTTTCCAGTGGTCATGTATGGATGTGAGAGCTGGACTGTGAAGAAGGCTGAACGCTGAAGAATTGATGCTTTTGAACTGTGGTGCTGGAGAAGACTCTTGAGAGTCCCTTGGACTGCAAGGAGATCCAACCAGTCCATTCTAAAGGAGATCCGCCCTGGGATTTCTTTGGAAGGAATGATGCTAAAGCTGAAACTCCAGTACTTTGGCCATCTCATGCGAAGAGTTGACTCATTGGAAAAGACTCTGATGCTGGGAGGGATTGGGGGCAGGAGGAGAAGGGGACGACAGAGGATGAGATGGCTGGATGGCATCACTGACTTGATGGGTGTGAGTCTGGGTGACCTCCGGGAGCTGGTGATGGACAGGGAGGCCTGGCGTGCTGTGATTCATGGGATCGCAAAGAGTCGGACACGACTGAGCGACTGATCTGGTCTGATCTTATACACATATCCCCTCCTCTTGAGTCTGTGTCTCACCCCTCTGTATCCCACCACTCTAGCTCATCACAGAGCACTGAGCTGAGATAAAATATTTTAAAAAGTGAAGAAAAAACATTAAAAATTGGCAACACCTGCTGCTGATAGAGATGAAGAGAAAGGGGTACTCGCACATCTTATCATATATCAATATTTAGTTATTCTTCCTCTAACATGTATAGACCAGAAACAGTCACAGGTGAGGCTATCTGTGTGAAAATTAATAAACAGAAGGCTCATTAAAAATGGAATAAGATAAAGAACAGACATATGGTTGCCAAGGGGGTAGGGGTTGGGGAGGAATGGATTGAAAGTTTGGTAGGCACCTTTTTTCCCTAACCCTGAAAATCACTGCTATCTTCTCTGTCTCTATGGTATTGTTTTTCTTCTCTGTCTTTATGGAATTATTCAGCTTTTTTTTTTTAAGGCCAAACAAAACCCACTTATTTATTTAATTTGTTTCTTTGGCTGTGCCAGGGTCTTAGTTGCAGCATGCAGGATCTTTAGTGGCAACATGTGGGATCTAGTTCCCTGACCAGGGATTGAACACTGGCCCCCTGCACAGGGAGCACAGAGTCTCAGCCACTGGACCCCCAGGGAAGTATCAGAATCATTCAGTCTTTTAGCCTGGAGTCTGACCTTTTCTGCTTGTGCATTCAAAATTTATCTCTGTTGCTATGTGTATTGATGATTCCTTTCTGTCTCTCAGCATTGCATGATATATACAGCTGCTTGCTTACCCATTCACCCACTGAAGGTCATTTAAAGTGTGTCTCGGGACTTCCCTGGTGGTCCAGTGGTTAAGAATCTGCCTGCCAATGCAGGGGACACTAGTTTGATCCCTGGTCTGTGAAGATTCCACATGCTGTGGGGCAACTAAGCCCATGTGCTGAGGCCTGCACACCTAGAGCCCATGAAACACGATGAAAGAAGCCACTGCAAGGAGCCCCACACTTCAGCTAGAGAGGGGTCCCTGCCTGCCGCAACCGGAGGAAGGCCATGTGCAGCGGTGAAGCCCCGGCACAGTCAAAATAAATACGTATTTTAAACAACTGTATCTGGTGGTTGGTGATTATGAATAATGCCACTGTAAACATTTGTGCTGAAGGTTCTGTGTGACACAAGTTTTCATTTCTCTTGGGACAGTATCTAGGGATGGCATTGCTGGGTCAGATCTGTAAATGTGCATTTACCTTGATAAGAAAAATGTAAACTGTTTCACAAAGTAGTGTTAATAACGCACAACTCTGCATCCCCGTCAGCAACATTTGAGAGTTCTAGTTGCTCCAAACCCTTGGCAACACTTAGTGTTATTGTTTGCTAATTTTAGCCATTCCAAACAGTGTGTCATGGTCTCTCATTGTGTTAGGGTTCCTTTATAACATCAGAAAAAAATTTAAAAAATAGTTACATTATTACCAGAGCTGATTTCCTCCTTTTTAAATTGAAGTATAGTGGGATTTCTTTGGAAGGAATGATGCTAAAGCTGAAACTCCAGTATTTTGGCCACCTCATGCGAAGAGTTGACTCATTGGAGAAGACTCTGATGCTGGGAGGGATTGGGGGCAGGAGGAGAAGGGGACGACAGAGGATGAGATGGCTGGATGGCATCACTGACTCGATGAATGTGAGTCTGAGTGACCTCCGAGAGCTGGTGATGGATAGGGAGGCCTGGCGTGCTGCAGTTCATGGGGTTGCAAAGAGTCGGACACGACTGAGCGACTGATCTGATCTGATCTGATAGTTGATTCACAGTATTATGTTAGTTTCAGGTGTACAACATAATGATTCACTATTTTTTGTAAATCATACTCCACTTAAAGTTACTATAAAATATTGGTATATTTCCTGTGCTGTACAATATACCCCTGTAGATTATTTATTTATTTTTAATTTTATTTTATCTATTAAAATGCTTTTATATTAAATTTAAAAATATTTAATCTTTTAACTTAAAATTTTTCTTGTTTAAAGACTTTTTAAGAAGTCTTTATTAAATTTGTTATAATATTCTTTCTATGTTTTGGGTTTTTGGCCCAGAGGCGTGTGTGATCTTAGCTCCCTGATCAAGGATGGAGCCCACATCCCCTACATTGGAAGGCAAAGTCTTAACCACTGGACCACCAGAGAAATCCCAATTATTTATTTTATACATAGTAGCTTGTGCCTTTTAATCCCTTACCCTTCTCTTACCCCTCCTCTCATTCCTTCCCTCCCTCCAACTAGTAACCACTAGTTAGTTCTCTATATTTGTAACATCAGATAATTTGAATGATTACTCTTGGGTCTTTTAATATCCCTGGATGGAGAGTAAAGGTAATAGAGTCTGCACGGGCTAAGAGTGTGAAATCTGGGTTCAACTTCCAATCCGGCCAATGACTTGCTGAGTGGGCAAGTGCCTATATCTGTCTGTCCTACAGTACCGCCCACCCCATAACAGAGGTTTTGATGAGGTGATGCAGGTAAAGCACTCAGAACAGGATACAGTTCACTGTAGGTATCAGGCAGGTTTCCTCTCCATTGCTGCCAACAGCCTTCTAACCTCGGGGTCTCTACACCTGCACATCCCTCTGTTGGACTAGTCCTCTACTGGTGCCCTTTCAACTACATAATTGTGTGTGTGTGTGTGTGTGTGTGTGCACGCGCGTGTGCGTGCATGCAGGCAAAGACCTAAGATGATTTCATCAGCATCTTTAATCCATTTGTATTTTTAAAACAAGGCAGCACCTGCCCTCATTATAAAAATAGACCTACCTATATGCAGGACACATTATTTATTCATACAGGAGAGGGTCCTTTGCACAACTGTAGACTCAGGGCTCGGGGAAGGCAATGGCACCCCACCCCAGTACTTTTGCCTGGAAAATCCCATGGACGGAGGAGCCTGGTAGGCTCCAGTCCATGGGGTCGCTAAGAGTTGGACACGACTGAGCGACTTCACTTTCACTTTTCACTTTCATGAATTGGAGAAGGAAATGGCAACCCACTCCAGTATTCTTGCCTGGAGAATCCCAGGGACAGGGGAGCCTGGTGAGCTTCCGTCTATGGGGTCACACAGAGTCGGACACGACTGAAGAGACTTAGCAGCAGCAGCAGCAGCAGCAGACTCAGGGCTTCCCTGGTGGCTCAGATGGTAAAGAATCCCTCTGCAATGCAGAAGACCTGGGTTGAGTCCCTGGGTTGGGAAGATCCTCTGGAAAAGGGAATGGCTACTCACTCCAGTATTCTGGCCTGGGAAATCCCATGGACAGAGGAGCCTGGAGGGCTACAGTCCATGGGGACGCAGAGTTGGACATGACTAAGTGACTAACATTTTCACTTTGTACTTTTAGACTCAGGCTTGCTAGATAAAATAGAAGTTGCTAGATTCTGTCTCTTTCTCCACATATATGTATACATGTGTGTGCTAAGTTGCTTCAGTCGTGTCTGACTCTTTATGACCCTAGGGACTGTAGCCTGCCAGGTTCCTATGTCCATGGGATTCTCCAGGCAAGAATACTGGAGTGGGTTGCCATGCCCTCCTCCAGGGGATCTTCCCGACCCAGGGATCGAACCTGCATCTCTTACATCTCCTGCATTGGCAGGTGGGTTCTTTACCACTACTGCCACCTGTGTGTGTGTGTATATATATGATATACATATATATATATCATATATATATATATGATATACATAGGCTGTAGGATCTTAGTTCCCCAACCAGGGATCAAACCCGCGCCCCCTACATTGGAAGCATGGAGTCTTTTTTTTTTTTTAACATTTCCCTGACTTTATTTGCATTTTCTATTAAATACAATTCATTTTTTCTAGATCATTCAGAACTGTATCAGTGATTCCAGGCACCCCCCAGTAATCACCCTTGCTTATTTGGAGAAGCAAGGAGTCTTAACCACTGGAACACCAGGGAAATCCCCAGACATCTTATAGTTTTATATGGCAGCCCCACTTAGGGAACATTTTGGGGTGACTCCCCACCGCCGGGGGGCTGGATTCTGAGCTTAGACAGCAACACAAGGTGGGAGGCTGGCTGGGCCCCTTCTTGTGCCCACCCCTTACTGAGAACCCATTCCTTCCCTTGTTGTTGAACCCCGAGAGAAACCACAGAGGACGCGAGAGGCTCCAACAGGAAAACCACATCTTAATATAACCCAAGAACCCAGTGTTCTCACAATGAGATGCCCACAGAAGCACAGCATGGTTTCTTTACATAGTTCCGGTTGTAAGATGAGCCCTGAAGTAGCTGGCCCTGCCTGTCTCCGCTGGTAACCTGGACTCAAGAGCCCTGCAGCTTCTTTCAGCCCAAGCTCCCTCTTGAGGCATGTCTACCATCACAACAGGGGCAGGGGTCATCCTCCACTGCTGGGTGGGGCGCACAGAGGCTAGAGAAAGATGGCTCCAAAACATTCCTTCACACAACCGAGGTTGTCCATGGTGAGAGGTAGTGAGCCTCCCAACACCAGGGCTAATCAAGGTCATCCATGGTGAGAGACAGTGAGCACCCCCACACCAGGGTTAATCAAGTCCCATTCTAGGCAAAGTTAGGCTTTGAACTTTTAGATGCTGATTCTTCCCTTAAAAACTTCCTTTTTAGGAAAGTTTTTTTTTTGGCCCATGAAGCTCATCTTGGCTAAGAGAGCACAGCAAGCGATCACCTATGTCCACCTTCCGTGTGAACCATGAAGAACAACTTGTTAGTGCCTAGTAACCACCTATAGCCCCATCTATCACGGAACGGTGGTTAGAACAGCAGCACCTGCCAGGCACAGTCAGCTTGAAACCCACCTCCCCATACAGTATATCTTGTGTTATCTATTAAGCACCTATTTTGAAGCAGACGCCATGCCAGGTGTGGGAGACCCCTGCAGAACTCGAGTCTGCTAAGGACACAGAGATACAGGTAAGAACAAAGCAATATGGACTGAGCTCTAGCAGGAGCTGGGTGAACTTGGACTTTAGAGTCCAGGAAGGTGTCTTCAAGGAGCCATGCTCAGCAGACTCTTATTAAAGAATGGGGGAGACTGGGGGCTGCTGGGATAAGCTGCAGAGGAATCCAAAGTGAATTCACCTGTCTGCTACCAGCAGAACCACGAGGAGGAGAGACCATGATAAAGGATGCTAGAGACAGAGGCCACGGTGGGCTGGGCTGGAGGAGGTGGGGTTTTAAACCTTTAGGTTTGGCACTAAGGGCAATGGGGAGCCATCGAAGGCTTTATCCAGGGGGCAGGTGGCAAGGTCTGGGGCTTCTTTTAGATAGAAATCCCTCTAGCTGGGTGGGGGCAGAATGGATAGCGGTTGCCACCAGCAAAGTGGATAACAGGTTGGGGGAGGGCTATTATCCAGGGGAGAGAGGGTGGTTGCTTAGCGGGGCTGCAGGAGGGTTTTGAGGGGCATTCAGGCGGCAGAATGAGCTGGTTTTGGTGTAGGTATGGAGCTGGGTAGGGAAAGAGGGTGCCCCCTGGCTTTCAGCCTGGTTCCCTAGCAGACAGGCCCTGGGGGAGGCTCCAGTGGGGAGCAGGGTCGTGGGGTCGGAGTCCAGTACCTCCACGCTTGGGATGCAGGGCTTCAGTTCCCGCCAGTCTATGGGTGTAACGTCCCTGCCTGCTTCCCGCAGATTTCCCGTGCTTGGAATTTTCCAGCAACCCCTCTGGTCACCCTGGAAGGGAGGGGGCTGGGAAGAAGTTCCCCCACCCCAGCGGCTGGCCCACTCCACAAGGCAGCGGCTGCCCTGGGCTGACGTTCTTCCTTTTCCTTCTGGTGAGGAGCCCGTGGCAGGTGTCTGGGAACCCTGGAGGAAGGGCAGGGCGTCTCAGCCATGGGCCCTCTTTTCCCGTGCACTCATGGACTCAGGGGTCAAGGAAGCCGAGTCTGCGTGTGGGGCTGGGGAGCTGGTCATCTGGCCGTGGTCGTGCGTGTGCGTATTGCCGTGCAGGATGGGTTCTTACCTGCTGGAGCATGCGCGTCTGCGGTGTGCGTTCCTCCTTCATTTGCCCGTCACAGCTGGAACTGCAATATAGCACCAACCTGAGTTGTTTTTTTTTTTTTTTTGGTGAGAAATTGAGCTTTATTTTGTCTTAAATGAAATCTTTTTTTTTTTTTTAAACAGTGAAGATAGCAGATATGCTATGCTGTGCTAAGTCACTTCAGTCGTGCCCGACTCTGTGTGACCCGCATAGATGGCAGCCACCAGGCTCCCCCGTCCCTGGGATTCTCCAGGCAAGAACACTGGAGTGGGTTGCCATCTCCTTCTCCAATGGATGAACGTGAAAATTAAAAGCGAAGTTGCTCAGTCGTGTCCGACTTCCAGCGACCCTATGGACTGCAGCCCACCAGGCTCCTCCATCCATGGGATTCTCCAGGCAAGAGTACTGGAGTGGGGCGCCACTGCAGATATTTGGCCTTAAAATCTAACATTTGTCATTATTGTGAAAGTAGCACAGGGACAATTTTTTTTTTCAAATTTTTGCAATGTTTTGTTGGTTTCTGCCAGACAACAATGTGAATCAGCCATAATTATACATATATCCCCTCCCTTTTGAGGCTCCCTTCCCTCCTCCATCCCACCCCCTAGGTCATCACAGAGTGCCAGACTGGGCTCTCTGTGTTATATATGGCGGTTTCTCACCAGCTACCCATTTTACACATGATGGTGATGATGGTGTATATATGTTGATGTTACTTTCTCCATTAGTCCCACTTTCTCCCTCCTCCCCTGTGTCCACAAGTCTCTTCTCTACATCTGTATCTCAATTCCCTTCCTGCAAATAGGTTCATCAAAACCATTTTTCTAGAATTCCATATGTGTGCGTTAATATATGATATTTGTTTTCCTCTTTCTGATTTACTTCACTCTGTATAGCAGGCTCTAGGTTCATTCACCTCACTAGAACTGACTCAAATACGTTCTTGTTGTGCCTGAGTGATATTCCATTGTATATATGTTCCATGTCTTCTTTGTCCATTCTTATATCGATGGCCGTCTAGGTTGCTTCCACGTCCTGGCTATTGGACATTGTACCAGCCTGACCTAAAGACAGATTCCTGGCTTTCAGCCTCTCCGTCTCTCCCCAGCTTCCTCTCCAAACTCTCTTCCTGTTTCATTTTCTCTGCTGTCTGCATTTTCTTGCCACTCTCTGAAATCATTTCTTTCTCTCTTTGCATCTGATTTACATTTATTTTTTTAATTTTAAAATTAAAAATTTTAAATTGGATTATAGTTGATTTACAATGTCATGTTAGTTTCAGGTGTACAGCAAAGTGAATCAGTTATACATATACATATATCCATTCTTTTTTCTTTTTTTAAAGATTCTTTTCTCATACAGCTCATTACAGAGTATTGCGTAAAAGCCCCTGTGCTGTACAGCAGGTTCTTATTAGTTATCCATTATATATATAAATATATAAATTTAAAATGTTTTATTAGAGCATTTGGTTTACAATGTTGTGCTAGTTTCTGCTGTATCTGAAATCATTTCTTCCTCTGCACACGTTAACCTGCCTTCTGCATTTGAATGCAAGTTTTTTGGGGGGAGCAGGGGCTTTATGTCTATTTCCTTTGCCTGCTAGGCATGCTGGAGAAGGCAATGGCAACCCACTCCAGTACTCTTACCTGGAAAATCCCATGGATGGAGGAGCCTGGTAGGCTGCAGTCCATGGGGTCACGAAGAGTTGGACACAACTGAGCGACTTCACTTTCACTTTTCACTTTCATGCATTGGAGAAGGAAATGGCAACCCACTCCAGTGCTCTTGCCTGGACAATCCCAGGGACTGGGGAGCCTGGTGGGCTGCCGCCTATGGGGTCGCACAGAGTCGGGCACGACTGATGTGACTTAGCAGCAGCAGCAGCTAGGCATGCACTAGGTGCTCAATAAATACTTGGTAAAAGAAATAAGGAGGACTTCCCTGGTGGTCCGGTGGTTAACACATCTGCCTGCCAATGCAGAGGATGAGGGTTTGAGCCCTGGTCAGTGAAAATCCCACATGCCACGAGGCAACTAAGGCCACCCACCACAACTACTGAAGCCCATGTGCCCTAAGCCCCTGCTCTGCAATGAGAGATGCCACCACAACGAGAAGCTCAAGCACCAGAGAAAGACCCTGAGCAGCAACTAAGACCCAGTGCAGAAAAAAATAAATAAAAAGAAAGGAGAAATCCTTTGTCCCCAAGGGAGTAAGAGATAGATAATAGATAGGTTAACAACAGAAACAATATTGTCTAGTATTTACTCAGCTTGAACAACAACAGAAGATAATTATGGAACACCTACTGTACGCTGGCACCATTTAGAACTGAGACACCATCAGAGCACGAAGCCCACAGATATTCTTGTCTGGAGTGACTTTTCACATAGTAGGGGAGAGAGACCAGAAATGAAAACTGAAGGAAGTTAAGGGAGTAAGTCAAGATACCTGAGAGAAGAGCAGTCTGGACAGAGGGCACAGCCTGTGCAAAGGTCCTGGGCAAGGACCTGGCCTGCCATGCTGGAGGAACAGCCAGGAGGCCCATGCAGCTGGAGCAGAGTAAGCAAGAGGAGAGAGGGAGGGTGGAAGGGAGGGAGGGGATCGACCAAGTTGTCTAGCTTTGTGGGCTGCGGGAGCATTTGGGTTTTTGCTCTCAGTAAATTGGGAGCCCTGGAGGGCTGTGGGCAGAGGAGGAGGCGGGGCCTGACTCAGGTGCTCACGGGCGCCCTCCGGTGGTTGCTTCAGGGAGGACAGACTGTGAGAGCTGGGGTGGGAGCCGGGGATCCGTACTCCGAAGAGGATTGCATTGGTCCAGGTGAGCGATGCTGGGGCCTGACCAGGTGAGGGAGCGTAGGAAAAGGAAGTGGTTGGATTCTAGGTATATTTTGACGACTGAGCAGGTGTTAAGATTTGAAATCGGGTACAATTCAAGATTGAGGACAGACTGTCGGGGGGTGGGGTATGCAAAAGTTTGTGCAAAAGTTTTTCCTGTCTGTGTTGGCAGGTGGCTGGCTGGATTTGAGCTTTGGGTTTGTCTCTGGTCTCTACGGTGGCTCAGATGGTAAAGCGTCTGCCTACAATGCAGGAGACCTGGGTTCGATCCCTGGATGGGGAAGATCCCCTGGAGAAGGAAATGGCAACCCTGGTCTCTACACTCCTGCAGGGCAAGGCCGTGTTGTTTTTTGTTTTTCTTTCTGTGTTTTTTTTTTTTTTAATTGAAGTATATATAGTTGATTTACAGTATTGTGTTAGTTTCAGGTACATAACAAAGTGATTCATATATATGTATATATGGCAACCCACTCCAGTATTCTTGGCAGGGTAATCCCATGGACAGAGGAGACTCTACAGCTTGCATGGGTGTATTGGAGTGTATTCTTTTTTTAAAAAAAAAAAAACTTGTTTATTTATTTTTGGCTGTGCTGAGTCTTCTCTGCTTTGCTCAGGGTTTCTCTAGTTGCAGCAAGCAGGAGATAGACTCTTCACTGTGGTTCTTGGGCTTCTCAGTGAGGTGACTTCTCTTGTTGTGGAGCATGGGCTCTAGAGTGAGGGCTCAGTAGTTGTGTGGCACATGGGTTTAGTGGTCCCTCAGCATGTGGGATCTCCTTGGACCAGGGATCGAACCCAAGTCTCCTGTATTGGCAGGCAGATTCTTGTTTACTGTGCCACCAGGGAAGTCTTTGGAGTATCTTCTTGCCTATGTGCTTATTAACACACGTCTGTGCATGTGCCCACTTAAACACACATGTGTCCCCAGCATATTTGCATGTGTACCCAGGTCTAAGGATGTCCATGCGTGATGCCCATGAGCCTTCACAGGTGGCCTATCCTGAGCCAAGGGGTCTCCTAAACCCCCCACCACTCCAATACTGACTCATTGCAGACCCAGAGAAGAGCTTGACTTCCTCTCTCCCCCAGCCTTGACCCTGAGCCTCTCTGGCCATCCCCCAAGACAAATTCGCCTTCAAAGAACCGGGACACAGTGGAAGAAATTCCTCCAGCAGCTGCGGGCGTCCCAGTAGTTCCCATGGAGGGACCCAGAGCTGTCCGGAGTGGGAACTATCTTCCTGGACGCCTTCCAGGACTATCTTCCTTGGCTCCCTGAGGGCAGGAGCTGGGACCACAAATTCTGGGATGTTCCAGATCTGATTTCTCTGGCAGGATCCAGTTCCATGCATGCGCGGCTGAGTTCACATGTGGAACTGGATGATAGTCAACAAGATAGAGGTGACGTGTTGTGCCTGGGTGCTGCACCTGGGGGGCTATGCTGCCAAATCCTCAGCACACCCTGAGAGGCATCATCAGTGGTGTCCAAAGTTCAGAGCTAGGGAGACCGAGAGGGACTGAAGCCAAGCTTGGGCCGCTCTGGGGCTTTTCAGGTGGTTCAGAGGTAGAGAATCCACCCGCCAATGCAGGAGATGCAAGAAATCTTCCTTTTCTCCTTCCTTCCCTCCTTCTTTCTTCTTCTCCTTCCTCTCCCTCCTCCTCCCCTTCCCGTATCTCCTCTTCCTCTTTCCCTTCCTCCTCTTCTCCTTATTCCTCCCACTCATTCTCTCTTCCCGTCTACTTTTCCTCTTCCTCTTTCTCCATTTTCTTCTCTTTGGTTGTTATTTTCCTGAATTTTGTTGTTGTGTAGTTGCTAAGTCATGTCCGACTCTTCGTGACCCCGTGGAGTGCAGCACCCCAGGCTTCCCTGTCCTTCACTATGTCCCTGAATTTGCTCAAACTCATGTCCATTGAGTTGATGATGCCATCCAACCATCTCATCCTCTGTCATGCCCTTCTCCTCCTGCCCTCATCCTTTCCCAGCATCGTGGTTTTTTCCAATGAGTCGGTTGTTCAGTGGCCTAACTATTGGAGCTTCAGCTTCAGCATTAGTCCTTCCAATGAATATTCAGGACTGATTTCCTTTAGGATTGATTGGTTTGATTGCCTTGCTGTCCAAGGGACTCTTAAGAGTTCTCTAACACCACAATTCAAAAGCATCAATTCTTTAGCACTCAGCCTTCTTACGGTCCAGCTCTCACATCTGTACATGACCACTGGGAAAACCATATAGCTTTGACTAGACAGAACTTTGTCAGCAAAGAGCTGTCTCTTCTTTTTAACCTGTTGTCTAGATTTGTCGTAGCTTTTCTTCCAAGGAGCAAACATCTTTTAATTTCCTGGCTGCAGTCACAGTCCGCAGTGATTTTGGAGCCCAAGAAAATAAAGTCTGTCACTGTTTCCATTTTCCCCCCATCTATTTGCCATGAAGCGATGTGACCAGATACTGTGATCTACGTTTTGCTATTATGTAAAAAAAAAAAAGTCACTGACCTCTGACAAAAGTGTCTTGGGTGAGTGGGAAGGTGGTGCTGACTCCAACCCTGTTCCCGTCAGGAGGGTGTGGGCAGTGTTTGAGGGCTTGAGGAAGGATGAATGATGCACCAGCTGGTCAGCCCTTCCCAGGCAGGGTCTTCCTGAGCCAGATCCTGGAGAGGCTCCCACGGCCCACTCTTGCACCTTGGCCACACCTAAAGGCCGGGAACTTCCTGATGTTCGGCCCCTGGGGGCAGCAAATGCAGCTCTTAGCCCTTTGAAGCAGTTATAACAATCGTTATATTTACTGAATGAGGGCTGTGTGCCAGGCCCAGGGCTGGGATATGTGCTCAGTCACTCTGTAGTGTCCGACTCTTTGTGATCCGTGTTCTGTAGCCTGCCCGGCTCCCCTGTCCATGGAATTTTCCAGGCAAGAATAATGGAGTGGGTTGTCATTACCTCGGGGATCTTTCCAATCAAGGGATCGAACTCATGTCTCTTTCATCTTCTGCCTTGCAGGCAGATTCTGCTGCTAAGCCATCAGGAAAGCCCTGAGATGCTATAAACTTTGTTTTATATTTTCCTCCCAACAAATTGTACCCCTCCCTGCTCACAGTCCTCCAGCCACACCGGCTGCCTTTTTGCCCTTCGGACAGACCTCTCTCCAGCCTCAGAGCCTGTGCAGTTACTGTTTTTTTTTTTTTCCTCCTTGGTATCCTTTTCCTTTCCAGACATTCATGGCTGGTCTCATCTCATTCTCTGGGTCTTAGGTCAAGTGTTACATGCCCCCCTTCCTAAGTGGAAACACTCCTATTCCATCACTCACTATCACATCACTTGACTTTATTTCCTTTATTATATTTATGACACTTAGATTCTTGATTGTTTCTGATCTTATTTTTTTCTCTCTGCAGTTAGAATGAAAGCTTGGTGTGATCAGGGTCCTGCCTGATCTATTTCCAACTGAATCACAAACTCTGTTACTTATCATCCATGTGGGTAATCACTTTAACATCTCTGCGCCCTCCTTTTACTGGTCTGTAAAATGCCTATGATAGTATTTCTTTTTTTAAAAACATTTTTTTTTTTTTTAGTGTTTAGCCCTGCTGTGTGTGGTGTGCAGGATCTTAATTCCCCTATCAGGGGTGGAAACTTCACCCCTGCAGTGGAATCTCAGAGTCTTCACCATTGGACCACCAGGGAAGTCCCTTGATAATATTTCTAAATTCAGAGTAAACCCATGGGAAATGCTTAGAATATGGTGTCTTGGTGCATATGAGCTCAAAAGTTATCCATTATTTTATCAAGTCCTCAAAAAACAAACAAACAAAAAACCTTGCTAGAAGGAAGGAAGGAAGATTCCCTAGTTATATAGCTCCATTAATGCAAAGATTCATTCATTCAACAAATGTTACTTGCAAACCTGCTATGAGTCAACTGCAAAAGAGGCATGGACCAGTAAGTTCACACCGTAGAGACTAAAGTTAAAAATAATAGTAATCATGGTACTGGGGTTCTTGGTGGCTCAGATGGTAGAGAATCTGCCTGCAATGCAGGAGACCTGGCTTCGATCCCTGGTTTGGGAAGATCCTCTGGAGAAGGGAATGGCTAGCCACTCCAGTATTCTTGCCTGGAGAATTCCATGGACAGAGGAGCCTGGCAGGCTATAGTCCATGGGTCTGCAAAGAGTTAGAAACATCTGAGCAGTTAAACAATGACAAGAACAAACTAGGAACCTAATGCATGGTACAGTGGTCACAGGACTGGAAAAGGTCAGTTTTCATTCGAATCCCAAAGAAAGGCAATGCCAAAGAATGCTCAAACTACCGCACAATTGCACTCATCTCACACGCTAGCAAAGTAATGCTCAAAATTCTCCAAGCCAGGCTTCAGCAATATGTGAACCGTGAACTTCCTGATGTTCAAGCTGGTTTTAGAAAAGGCAGAGGAACCAGAGATCAAATTGCCAACATCCACTGGATCATGGAAAAAGCAAGAGAGTTCCAGAAAAATATCTATTTCTGCTTTATTGACTATGCCAAAGCCTTTGACTCTGTGGATCACAATAAACTGTGGAAAATTCTGAAAGAGATGGGAATAGCAGACCACCTGACCTGCCTCTTGAGAAATCTGTATGCAGGTCAGGAAGCAATAGTTAGAACTGGACATGGAACAACAGACTGGTTCCAAATAGGAAAAGGAGTTCATCCAAGCTGTATATTGTCATCCTGTTTATTTAACTTATATGCAGAGTACATCATGCGAAATGCTGGACTGGAAGAAACACAAGTTGGAATCAAGATTGCCCCGGGAGAAATATCAATAACCTCAGATATGCAGATGACACCACCCTTATGGCAGAAAGTGAAGAGGAACTCAAAAGCCTCTTGATGAAAGTGAAGGTGGAGAGTGAAAAAGTTGGCTTAAAGCTCAACATTCAGAAAAAGAAGATCATGGCATGTGGTCCCATCACTTCATGGGAAATATATGGGGAAACAGTGGAAACAGTGTCAGACTTCATTTTTCTAGGCTCCAAAATCACTGCAGATGGTGACTGCAGCCATGAAATTAAAAGATGCTTACTCCTTGGAAGGAAAGTTATGACCAACCTAGAGAGCATATTCAAAAGCAGAGACATTACTTTGCCAACAAAGGTTCGTCTAGTCAAGGCTATGGTTTTTCCAGTGGTCATGTATGGATGTGAGAGCTGGAATGTGAAGAAGGCTGAGTGCCGAAGAATTGATGCTTTTGAACTGTGGTGTTGGAGAAGACTCTTGAGAGTCCCTTGGACTGCAAGGAGATCCAACCA
The DNA here is from genome assembly GCA_935064755.1 of Tragelaphus eurycerus. Taxonomy (NCBI): domain Eukaryota; kingdom Metazoa; phylum Chordata; class Mammalia; order Artiodactyla; family Bovidae; genus Tragelaphus; species Tragelaphus eurycerus. The sequence goes on along the minus strand of CAKXYN010000058.1, from coordinate 2,932,282 downwards.
GTCTATTCTGAAGGAGATCAGCCGTGGGATTTCTTTGGAAGGAATGATGCTAAAGCTGAAATTCCAGTACTTTGGCCACCTCATGTGAAGAGTTGACTCATTGGAGAAGACTCTGATTCTGGGAGGGATTGGGGGTAAGAGGAGAAGGGAACGACAGAGGATGAGATGGCTGAATGGCATCACTGACTCGAAGGATGTGAGTCTGGGTGAACTCTGGGAGTTGGTGATGGACAGGGAGGCCTGGCATGCTGCAGTTCATGGGGTCTCAAAGAGTCAGACACGACTGAGTGACTGATCTGATCTGATCTGATCATAGCCTTGCAGGAAAGATCCAATTCTGACTCCTTGTTTAGATCTATTTCTTTTACTTTAATCTTTGCTTCTCGTTGCTTTTGTTCACTGAAAGGATTTTGTTTATACAGAATGGCTTGCCTCAGGGAACCCTGCCCCCTCTCTAAATATTAAACCAAAGTGCCTTTGTGCAGGACCCTGTCCACCTGTGGATGGCTGCAGGAAGGAGGCTACACATCCTTTCTCTGAGATTTCCCATTCTAAGAGATGTTTGCAAGATTAATGGGTTTTTTACTTCTCTTCCCCACCTCCATCTCTCTTCTATAAAAGAACCTGGCATTCAGACCATGATAAGAGGGTTACTCTGAGACAATAGTCGGACATCTCCGTAAGCCGCCAAATAAAGTTGTGTTCCTTGCCTCCACACCTCTCTCCTGGATTTATTGATCTGTTGTGCTGCAAGCAGAGCAAGCTTGTACTTGATGACAATGATGTTAGTTGCTCAGTTGAGTCCGACTCTGTGACTCCATGGCTTGTAGCCCTCCAGGCTCCTCTGTCTGTGCAATTCTCCAGGCAAGAATACTGGAGTGGGTTGCCATTTCTTCTCCAGGGGATCTTCCCAACCCAGGGATCAAGCCCAAGTCTCCTGCATTAGCCGGTGAGTTCTTTACCACTGAGCCACCAGGGATGCTAGGGATGTTTGTGATTATGTGCTAAAGATTATGTGATATTAAGATGGCACTGTCCTCTGCTAGAAGCCTCCCTCTCTTTCTCCCTTGATGATGCTGAAGAAGCAAGCTGCCAAATTGTGAGCTGCCTTTGGACCATATAACATAAAACTGAAAGTGTACCCTGCCCAACAATCAGCAAGAAATGGAGTCAATTATTCAAAAAATCTGAACAGATTTTAGTGGCTTGGAGTTGACAGTCCATGGAGATGGTGAAGGCAGAGGAGAAGAAAGACTATTGAAAAATTGTGTTCCCTTGGTCTTTAAGGAAATTACTGTTTATTTACAGCTTAAGAATACAATTCTGACACCATGGGGTCTGACTCACTTGTCTCACGAAATTGATGACTTGTTACAGAAATCACACCATCCATCACTTTGGGTTTTTTGTGTGTGTGTGCATGTGAAGACAACATCTCTCCAAAGGTTGACTCTGTCTCTGACACATAGTAGGTGCTTTATGACTGAAATACTTATAAGGTGAGCTTCCAAGACCAAGCCTTCATGCAAGGTCATACTGGTTTCTTGTTTGTTTTTATAACCCTGTAAAGAAATTATAGTGCATATTTATTGTGAATAAATAAAAGTGCCAATGGAAGGGATAACATAAAAGCCAGTTGGGATTTTATGGGAGGATTGTGGCATTCACATCCAGAGTTCTTATCTATGTCTGTACAGTAAATTTTTAAATGGTCTTTAAAAACTCATTTTGTAAATAATTTTGGATTTGCAGAAAAGTAGTAAAAAAGCAGTACAGAGAGTTTCCATACATCCTACATCCAGCTCTCCCTAAAGTTGCCATCCTATGTACAACTAGGGTATTTTTGTCAAAACTAAGAAATTGGCATTGGTACACTGTTGTTGACTGCAAGGAGATCCAACCAGTCCATTCTGAAGGAGATCAGCCCTGGGATGTCTTTGGAAGGAATGATGCTAAAGCTGAAACTCCAGTACTTTGGCCACCTCATGCAGAGTTGACTCATTGGAGAAGACTCTGATGCTGGGAGGGATTGGGGGCAAGAGGAGAAGGGGACGACAGAGGGTGAGATGGCTGGATGGCATCACTGGCTCGATGGACGTGAGTCTGAGTGAACTCCAGGAGTTGGTGATGGACAGGGAGGCCTGGCATGCTGCGATTCATGGGGTCGCAAAGAGTCAGACACGACTGAGCGACTGAACTGAACTGAACTGAATTGTTGTCTAGTCACTCAGTTGTGTCTGACTCTGCGACCTCATGAACTGTATGTAGCCTGCTGGGCTCCACTGTCTATGGGATTTCCTGGGTAAGCATACTGGAATGGGTTGCCACTTCCTTCTCCAAGGGATCTTCTCGATGCAAGGATTGAACCTGCATCTTCTTCATTGGCAGGTGGATTCTTTACCTCTGAGCCACCAGGGAAGCCGTAGGTTATTCTAAATGATTCATTTTTTATGTGTTATGTATTATGCTATGACAACCATCCATATATTCAATTCTTTGCATATGTTCTTCCTTAAGATGATTTTTTAAAAATTAGGTTTATTGATGTATCACTTACATACACTAAGATTCTCCCAGTTCAGTCTACAATTTTATAGGTTTTAACAAATACCTGCAGAATATTCTGTTGTTTGCCCGCACTCCTGCAGGGTTTTTTTTTGTGTGTGTTCACTTTCTTCCCTTCACTCTTGTCCTTGGAAACCACTGCTCTGATGTCTGTAATTAGTTTTGCTTTCTGCAGAATGTCATGCAAATGGATGCAATATTTAGCTTTTGGAGCCTGGTGTCTTTCACTCAGAAGAATACGTTTGAGATTCATCCCTATAGTTGTGTGTATTTGCCATTTGTTTAAAAAAAATTTTTTTTGGCCACACTGCATGGCATGTGAAGTCTCAATTCCCTGACCAGGGATCAAACCTATACTCCCTGCATGGGAAGCTTGGAGTCTTAACCACTAGACCACCAAGGAAGTCCTGCCATTGTTTCCTTTTTGTTGTTGAGAAGAATTCTAGTGTGTGGATTATGCCACAATCTTTTTATTCCCCTAAAGGACATTTGGGTTGTTTCTAGTTTCTGGGAACTATAAATAAAGCTACAATACACAATAGCATACATAGAGGTTTTGTGTGAATATTGTTTTCATTTCTTTTGAATGAGTATCTACTGTTGGGTCACAGAGATGAGTGTTTGGAAGACTTCAGGGTTGAATGGTGTTTATATTTTTTACCTAAAGTGAAATTGAGCTCAGAAAAATGGATCAAACTTATTCTCTCTTGTTCTGTATATGAGTTGGTTTCCCCACATCCTCCCCAGCAGTGGGTATTATTATGTTTTGCCAAATGGAAAGGCAAATAGTGCATCTTATTTTAATTTATAAAAAACTTTGATATCTAATGAAGCTCCGCATTTTTTATATGTCTCTTTCCCATGATCTTTTCTTTTCCTTGTTGATCTCTTACATATAAAATAATCCACTGGCTAATACATTTCAAATAGCCTTTCCTAGTTTTCCCGTTCTTTTTTAACTTTTTGAACTTGGTTTTGGCCCCCAGAGTAAAAAAAAAAAAAAATTATCTAGTCAATTTTCTCAGTCTTTTCCTTTATTATTGATACCTTTGATAAATATTCATCTTGTATTTTCTTCTAATGTGTGTGTTACCACATTTAAAAAAAAAAAATCTTACTTTTCTATCCATCTGGAATTTATTTGGTTGTGAGGGTTGAAATGAAGGTCAAACGTAACTTTTTTTTCCAAACATTTAGTCAGTTGTCCCAGATCCATTTTATTGAATAAGTAGTTATTTGCTTTCTGATTTGGAGTTCCTCGTTTGGAAATACCAAATAGTTATCTACATTTGGGTCTCTTTAAGGATCTTCTGTTTTTTTATTTTTTCCTATAAATCTCTCTTTTTTTTTCTGTATCTTAGTGGTTCATAATATTCTTCCCTTTCAGGAATATTTATTTGTTTCATTTTTAAATATTCCTTACAATTTTAATGATTTCATTCACATTAACCCTATCCAGTTATGATCAATTGTACCCCTAGGTTATATATGTTTTGGGTTGCTATTACAAAATGAGTCGTTTCCCTTTTATATTTTTTGGCAACTGCTGATCTTTAGGAAAGTGATTGGGCTTCCCGGATGGCTCGTCTGCCAGTGCAAGAGACGCAAGAGACTCCGGTTTGATTCCTGGCTCAGGAAGATCCCCCGGAGAAGGAAATGACAATCTCTCTAGTATTTTTGCCTGGGAAATTCCATGGACAGAGGAGCCTGGTGGGCTACAGTCCATGGGTTGCTAAGAGTCCGACACGACCGAGCAATAGCAATAATGGCAGTAACAAAGTGATGAGTGTTTGTGTATTTTTTTGGTACACTGTTGCCTTCCGGATTTCCTGTTAACTTGAACAGTTTTTCAGCTAGATTTTCTAAGGCAAATATGGTTATTACCTGTAAATAAAGATGATTTGATCTCCTTTTCTCTTGATAATTATTTTTTCTTATTTTACTAGGTGATTAGAACATCTAAGAATTAACTAATAATGGCAATGTATTCTTCCCTTAATTATAATACAGTATACTAAAGCATATATATGGAATTTAGAAAGATGGTAACGATAACCCTATATGCGATACAGCAAAAGAGACACAGATGTATAGAAGTCTTTTGGACTCTGTGGGAGAGGGCCAGGGTGGGATGATTTGGGAGAATAGCATCAAAACATGTATATTACCATATGAGAAACAGTTCGCCAGTCCAGGTTCGATGCATGAGACAGGGTGCTCGGGGCTGGTGCACTGGGATGACCCTGAGGATGGGATTGGGAGGGAGGTGGGAGGGAGGGTCAGGATGGGGAACACATGTACACCCATGGCTGATTCATGTCAATGTATGGCAAAACCCGCTACAATATTGTATAGTGATTAGCCTCCAGTTAAAATAAATAAATTTTAAAAAACTCAATTAACCTGGAGAGCCCATGCTGCTGCTACTGCTGCTAAGTCACTTGAGTCGTGTCCGACTCTGTGCGACCCCACAGACAGAAGCCCACCAGGCTCCCCTGTCCCTGGGATTCTCCAGGCAAGAATACTGGAGTGGGTTGCCATTTCCTTCTCCAACATATGAAAGTGAAAAGCGAAAGTGAAGTCGCTCAGTCGTGTCCGACTCTTAGTGACCCCATGGACTGGAGCCTACCACGCTCCTCCGTCCATGGGATTTTCCAGGCAAAAGTACTGGAGTGGGGTGCCATACTCTAATATAAAATAAAAAAATTTTTAAAATTTTTTTCACAAAAAAACACTGTAACAATAGCTACCATTGACGAGGTTCTTACTATTGCTGATCACTTTTCTATATGTTTTGCAGGATTGTTTCATTTAATTCTTTTCAACAGTCCTCAGAGGTAGGTGCTATTGTTCTTCCCATTTTACAGGAGGAAACTTAGGTTCAGAGAACCCAAGAAAAAACAGTCAATGGAAGCATCAAGGTTTAAAAACAGGGAATAAGGACCTCCCTGGTGGTCCAGGGGCTGCGATTCCATGCTCCCAATAAATACAGGGGGCCTGGGTTCCATCCCTGGTCAGGGACCTAGATCCTGCATCCTGCAACTAAGACCCAGACCAGTCAAATAGACACATAAGTAAAATAATTTTTAAAAAATACAGGAAATAGAATTTTTGAGTCTGTGTGTTTAACAATGCTATGATACCTTCCTGGACCATAAAAATGTCTTTGCATTATTAAATTTTTATATTGTAATGGATTGGAAGATTTTACCAAATGACTTTCTGACTTCTCTGGAGCCGAACATCTACTGTTTTTTTTTCTTTCACTTACTGATAGTGAATTTTATTTAAAACTTTTCAATGTTCAGTAGCGTGCTGGTAGATGGAGGGAGGGAGGGGAAGGTTCAGAAGAATTTGCCAATTGCTGTGGTATAAATACTCTTCCTGAGATGGTGCTAGTGGTAAAGAATCTGCCTGCCAATGCAGGAGATACAAGAGATTCGAGTTTAATCCCTGCATCAGGAAGAGCTCCTGGAGGAGGGCATGGCAACCCACTCCAGTATTCTTGCCTGGAAAATTTCATGGACAGAGGATCCTGGTGAGCTATAGTCCATGGAGTCAAAGAGTCGGACATGACTGAGGATGCACACAGATACTCTCCCCATGGATGGTTTCAGGCTACCAGCGTGATATCACTTAGTGAAGAGATGGAGAAATGAACTCTGATGCTTCCCATGACCCAGCTACCAACATAGATTCATCCTTGCATTCCTGGCATAAGTCTCTAAGGTCACAGCAAATTGCTATTTTTTCAAACACACAACACACACACACACAAAATAGAGTGTATATTCTGTATTGTCACTTAACACCGCTAGTGGGTTGTTGGAGAACTTGTAATCAAACACATTAATATTTAAGCACCAAAGGTGCATGAATTTATTCACATAATATATGTAATATATATATTTATTACATATATTATATATAACATATATTATACTATATATTCATATAATGTTGATTCATAAATATTATAAAGAAGCTCATATCACTGTGGGTCATGTTGGCTATCAAATTAGATTTTCTCTCTTTTAAAAATTTTTTTAAATTATGAAAGTATGATAACACATTTACAGGAGATTTGCAAAATACAGAACAAAGTTACATGTAGTTTCATTATATATTACAATTATTTTTTGAGTAGAAAAAGTAAGATTTTTAGTTGGAGTTTCAGTATCAGGCTCTCAAAAATTAGTAGAATGAATATACAGAAAAGTAGAATGATACGGTAGACCTGAAAAGCACCATGAACCAATTCAACAAATTAGGATTTATACAATTTTCACAGAACAGTAGGATATAAGTTTTATTCAAGTTCCCATAGTCTATAAAAACTAGGAGACACTGGAACATATCAAGGGGCATAAAACCAGGCGCAAAAATTTCATGGTCTAAAGGTATAGGTATCGAAATCATGAAGTCCATTCTCTTACCACTGTGGAATTATGTGAGAAATCAACATCAAAAGATATTTGAAAATAACCCACATATTTTCAAGCGGAATGTGACATTTGCCAAGAGAGTATCAACTTCGTTTTTATGCCAAACTTACCAAAAAAAATTTCACTTTGCAGAACTTTTTTTTTTTTTCGGAATTACAGACAAGAGTCTGAACCTGGGCTTTGTTTAATACGTCTGTTCTTTTTTTTTTTTTTTATTGGATGAGCTTAGTCTTTGAACATTTTTTTTCCCAGGTTAGCAGGTTTTGTATCAGGGTTGGGCTGTTTACAGAATGATTAGGAAATTTTCCATCTAACTTAGAAAAGTTTACCTCTTTCTTGACCTTTTGAAGACTGAGCTTCTGAAGGTTGAATGGCGAAATCGTTCGAGACTGACTTTTTTGACAATGTCTTTAGTTTTGTTTTCCCATCATTATTTATTCGTTCAGGTGTTCTGTGCCTTCTTGAGCTAATGTTGGTAACATATATGTTTGTAGAAAGCTAAGTTTCACTGAGATCTTCAAATTTTCAGCTTAGAGTTGCATGTCATATTCTTCTATTGAAAGAGCCTCTCTATCTCTGGTTTTAGATAATTACATTTGTTTTTTTCTGTTTCTTGAATTAACTGCCTAGAAATATGGCTTTTCTGTTCCAGAATTCCTTTTTTTTTTTATTCTAACATTTTTATGTGTTCTCCCTGATGAAGTTCTACTCTGTCACTCATTACAAATTCCTTCCTAGGCTTGTTTTTTCTTTCTGACTTATTGAATTAAATGCTGCAGCAGTTCCTTCTTCTCCACACTAGCACAGTAGAGGAGGGTGTTATCTCATAAGGCATAGGAGAGAGGAGAGTCAGCGAAAGGGGACTTTAAGTTAGGCTTTGAAGGATGAATAGGAGTTTTTTAGATGGAGAAGAAGTTCTTTCCAATTGAGACATGAGCCACAGAGAGATGAAAGACTTACTTTGTTTTAGAATTGACCACTAGCATAGTGCAGTTGAATGGACAAATAAATGACATTTGCAGTAATTTATTATGTTAGTAATATAACATAACATAATTAATATGTTTATAATATACTATAGTAATATATCTGTGTAATTTTTAAAAAATTTTTTATATTGGAATAAAGCCAGTTAACAATGTTGTAATACTTACAGGTGGACGGAGAAGGGACTTGGCCATACGGATACACATATCCATTCTCCCCCGTACTCTTCTTCATCCCAGGCTGCCATGTAACATTGAGCAGAGTTCCCTGTGCTCTACAGGAGGGCTGTGTTGGTTATCCATTCTATTTATAATAGTTTGCCTCTGCTAATGCCAAACTCCCAATCTCTCCCTGCCTCCTGCCTTGGTCTCCACAACACTTTTCTCTATGTCTGGGAGCCAATTTCTGTGGCATAGATAAGAGTTCACTTGTGCCATATTTTAAATTCCACATATAAGTAATATACGGTATCTATCTTTCTCTTTCTGACTTACTTCACTTAGTATGATCATTTCTAGGTCCATCCACATTGTGCAAATGACACTGTTTCTTTCTTATGGCCGAGTAGTATTCCATTGTATGTGTATGTCTGTTTTCTGTTGGAGAGGCTTGGGGTGACCCTTTGCACTGTGTACAATAATCATTTCATTCTGATTCATCACTTGCAGCTATGTGTGTATATGTACATACTTATGTGTGTGTGTGTATGCATGTGCTCGGTCATGTATGACTCTTTGCAACCCCACGGACTGTGGCCCATTAGGCTCTTCTGTCCATGGGATTTTTCAGGCAAGAACACTGGTGTGGGTTGCCATTTCCTACTCCAGGGGATCTTCCCAACCCAGGGATTGAATCTGCATCTCTTATGTCTCCTGCGTTGGCAGGTGAATTCTTTACCACTGCCCCACCTGAGAAGCCTATATATATGATATATATGATATGTATGACTGTGGCTCAGACCATGAACTCCTTATTGCCAAATTCAGACTTAAATTGAAGAAAGTAGGTAAAACCACTACACCATTCAGGTATGACCTAAATCAAATCCCTTATGATTATACAGTGGAAGTGAGAAATAGATTTAAGGATCTAGATCTGACAGATAGAGTGCCTGATGAACTATGGAATGAGGTTCGTGACATTGTACAGGAGACAGGGATCAAGACCATCCCCATGGAAAAGAAATGCAAAAAAGCAAAATGGCTGTCTGGGGAGGCCTTACAAATAGCTGTGAAAAGAGAAGCAAAAAGCAAAGGAGAAAAGGAAAGATAAACATCTGAATGCAGAGTTCCAAAGAATAGCAAGAAGAGATAAGAAAGCCTTCTTCAGTGATCAATGCAAAGAAATAGAGGAAAACAACAGAATGGGAAAGATTAGGGATCTCTTCAAGAAAATCAGAGATACCAAAGGAACATTTCATGCAAAAATGGGCTCGATAAAGGACAGAAATGGTATGGACCTAACGGAAGCAGAAGATATTAAGAAGAGGTGGCAAGAATACACAGAAGAACTGTACAAAAAAGAGCTTCACGACCCAGATAATCACGATGGTGTGATCACTGACCTAGAGCCAGACATCCTGGAATGTGAAGTCAAGTGGGCCTTAGAAAGCATCACTACGAACAAAGAGAGTGGAAGTGATGGAATTCCAGTTGAGCTATTCCAAATCCTGAAAGATGATGCTGTGAAAGTGCTGCACTCAATATGCCAGCAAATTTGGAAGACTCAGCAGTGGCCACAGGACTGGAAAAGGTCAGTTTTCATTCCAATCCCAAAGAAAGGCAATGCCAAAGCATGCTCAAACTACCGCACAATTGCACTCATCTCACACGCTAGTAAAGTAATGCTCAAAATTCTCCAAGCCAGGCTTCAGCAATATGTGAACCGTGAACTTCCTGATGTTCAAGCTGCTTTTAGAAAAGGCAGAGGAACCAGAGATCAAATTGCCAACATCCGCTGGATCATGGAAAAAGTAAGAGAGTTCCAGAAAAACATCTATTTCTGCTTTATGGACTATGCCAAAGCCTTTGACTCTGTGGATCACAATAGACTGTGGAAAATTCTGAAAGAGATGGGAATAGCAGACCACCTGACTTGCCTCTTGAGAAATCTGTATGCAGGTCAGGAAGCAATAGTTAGAACTGGACATGGAACAACAGACTTGTTCCAAATAGGAAAAGGAGTTCGTCAAGGCTGTATATTGTCATCCTGTTTATTTAACTTATATGCAGAGTACATCATGAGAAACGCTGGACTGGGAGAAACACAAGTTGGAATCAAGATTGCCCCGGGAGAAATATCAATAACCCCAGATATGCAGATGACACCACCCTTATGGCAGAAAGTGAAGAGGAACTCAAAAGCCTCTTGGTGAAAGTGAAGGTGGAGAGTGAAAAAGTTGGCTTAAAGCTCAATATTCAGAAAACGAAGATGATGGCATCCTGTCCCATCACTTCATGGGAAATAGATGGGGAAACAGTGGAAACAGCGTCAGACTTTATTTTTCTGGGCTCCAAAATCACTACAGATGGTGATTGCAGCCATGAAATTAAAAGATGCTTACTCCTTGGAAGGAAAGTTATGACCAACCTAGATAGCATATTCAAAAGCAGAGAGAGACATTACTTTGCCAACAAAGGTTCGTCTAGTCAAGGCTATGGTTTTTCCTGTGGTCATGTTTGGATGTGAGAGTTGGACTGTGAAGAAAGCTGAGCACCGAAGAATTGATGCTTTTGAACTGTGGTGTTGGAGAAGACTCTTGAGAGTGTCCCTTGGACTGCAAGGAGATCCAACCAGTCCATTCTGAAGGAGATCAGCCGTGGGATTTCTTTAGAAGGAATGATGCTAAAGCTGAAACTCCAGTACTTTGACCACCTCATGTGAAGAGTTGACTCATTGGAGAAGACTCAGATGCTGGGAGGGATTGGGGGCAAGAGGAGAAGGGGACGACAGAGGGTGAGATGGCTGGATGGCATCACTGACTCGATGGATGTGAGTCTGAGTGACCTCCGGGAGTTGATGATGGACAGGGAGGCCTGGCGTGCTGCGATTCATAGGGTCACAAAGAGTCGGACATGACTGAGTGACTGATCTGATCTGATCTGATGTCATATATCATATATATACATATATAATCTTCCTTATCTTCCCTGTTCTCCTGCTAAGACTCACACCTGTGGCTTTCAGCACTGCCTTGCTCTTTGGAGTGGTTTCAGAGGCGAGCCAGAGTGTCTGGAGCCTCTCTACCTCCTCCTCTGTCGTGCCCCATAGCAAATGTCTAGAGAGTCAAAGCCAAGCCCCCTTCAGGAGACAGAACAAACTCCAAGATGCCATCACACTCAGGGCTCTCAGCAGCATCAGGCTGAGGCCAGCTGGGACTTAACAGGAATTCACTCATTTACATAGCTTTCCCCTGCTCTATCCTGCTTCCCACCCTCCCTTCCTGGTGACTTCTCTGTAATAAATCCTTGCACCCAAATCCTTGATTTGGATGGAGGAGACCCCACCCTCTAGAACCTCTGACTGCTTGGAGTTCAGCTAGGGCTGGGTATGCAGCAGGTGCTCCATGAATGCAGGTGTGTGCAGTGCTGCTGCATCAGGGGCCAGCTTCTCACTCCACACACCTTCCCAGGGTCTTCCCATCCTCTCCCACAGTGGAGGAATGACTCTGGTTCCATGTCTTGCTCTGAGCCCTAGCTGCCTCCTGACAGCACCAGCCTCCACACATCCCCACCTGCTACTGCTACTGCTAAGTCACTTCAGTCGTATCCAACTCTGTGCGACCCCGTAGACAGCAGCCCACCAGGCTCCCCCGTCCCTGGGATTCTCCAGGCAAGAACACTGGAGTGGGTTGCCATTTCCTTCTCCAATGTATGAAAGTGAAAAGTGAAAGTAAAGTCGCTCAGTTGTGTCCAACTCTTAGTGACCCCATGGACTACAGCCTACCAGGCTCCTCCGCCCATGGGATTTTCCAGGCAAGAATACTGGAGTGGGGTGCCATTGCCTTCCCCACCTAGCACATTCCCAAACTGAACTCAGCATCTTTGTTCACTCAACATGCTGCAGACAGAAGGGTGACACGTGGAAAGAATCTGGATTTTGATTCTGCTGTTTTTAGGAATTCTGGAGCCACTCAACATCAGAACTTCTTGTTCTATGAGATAATACATTCCTTTAAATAGTCTCTTTAAATGAAACACAGTTGTGTAAGTTTAAGATGTACTCTGCTGATCTGATACATTTATATATTGCAACACTAACACCACCATAGCCTTAGCTAACACCCTTATCTCATTACATAATTATAACGTGTGTGTGTGTGTGTTGGGACCACTTAAGATCTGGTCTCTTAAAGACTCTGAAGTTTATAAGACAGTATCGTTGACTCATGATTATGCTGTGTATAGAATCTCTAGATTTATTTATCTACTATAAATAAGTTGCAAGTTTGAGGACTTCCCTGGTGATCCAGTGGCTAAGACTCCACCCTCCTAATGCAGGGGGCCTGATTTGATCCTTGATCGGGGAACTAGATCCTGCTCATTGCAACTAAGAGTTAGCCCGTGTGTGTGTGTGTGTGTGTGTGTGTGTGTGTGTGTGTGTGTTGCACGTTCAGTTGTGTCCAACTCTTTGCAACCCCATGGACTATATAACCCACCAGTCTCCTCTGTCCATAGAATTCTCCAGTTAAGAATACTGGAAAGAAAGAAAGGGAAGTTGCTCAGTCTTGGCTGACTCTTTGCGACCCCATGGACTGTAGCCCACCACGCTCCTCAGTCCAAGGGGTTCTCCAGGCAAGAATACTGGAGTGGGTTGCCATTTCCTTCTCCAGGGGATCTTCCTGATCCAGGGATCAAACCTGCATCTCTTGCGTCTCCTGCAATGGCAGGCGGATTCTTCAGCACTGCGCCACCTGTGAAGATGGTCTCCTGAGGTATGCCATAGGGCTCTTCCTTAACTCAGCAGCTTGTGTGTTTTTATGATCTCTTATCAGATTTCACTTTTATTTTGTTCACAGCTCTCATTGCTTTTCTGTCATCGTTATTATTGCCTCCCCTCTCCATGTTTATGGCTTGTTTTCTACTTCTAGACTATCAGCTCTACAAACAAGGGCTGCTAAGTGCTGCTAAGTTGCTTCAGTCGTGTCTGACTCTGTGCGACCCCATAGACAGCAGCCCACCAGGCTTCCCCGTCCCTGGGACTCTCCAGGCAAGAACACTGGAGTGGGTTGCCATTTCCTTCTCCAATGCATGAAAGTGAAAAGTGAAAGTGAAGTCGCTCAGTCGTGTCCGACTCTTAGCAACCCCATGGACTGGAACCTACCAGGCTCAGGGATTTTCCAGGCAAGAGAACTGGAGTGGGTTGCCATTGCCTTCTCCGTAAACAAGGGCAGAGATCTTATTTGTTTTTATTTAAGGCCACATCCACCATGTTGTAGGCAGGATGATGGCCCCTCCAAGGATGTCCACTCCCTAAGTCAGCCCGTGAGTATGTTAGATTATATGGCAAAGGGGAATGAAGGCTGTTAATCAGCTGACCTTGAGATGGGGAGATGATTCTGCCTTATCTGGCGGAGCCCAGTGTAATTAGTCATCAGGGTCCTTAAATATGGAAGAGAGAGGCGGGAGAGAGAGAACCAGAGAGATGGAAACATGAGAAGGACTTGGCCCGGTGTTGCTGGCTTTCAAGACGGAGGAGTGATCTATGGGCCAAAGAATGCAGGTGGCCTGCAAAAGTTGGAAAAGACAAAGAAATGGACTTTCTAGAACTTTTAAAAGAATACAACTCTGCCGACATCTTTAAAATATTTTTTAAATGAAAACATAGCTTCCCAAGTGGCTCGGTTGTAAAGAATCTGCTTGACAATGCAGGAGACACAGGAGACATGGGGAAGATCCCCTGGAGGAGGGCATGGCAACCCACTCCAGTATTCTTGCCTGGAGAACCCCCATGGACAGAGGAGTCGGGCAGGCTACTGTCCATAGGGTCGCGAAGAGTCAGACACGACTGAATGACTGAGCATGCATGCATAGTCAATTTACAATGTTGGGTTAATTTCTGCCATACAGCAAAGTGACTCAGTTATACACTATACACATTCTTTTTAATATTATTTTTCATTATGCCTGCTGACATCTTGATTTTTGCTTATTGAGACGATTTTGGACGTCTTAACTCCAGAACTGTGAGAAGATAAATGTGCTGTTTTAAGTTACTGAGTTTGTGGCAGTTTGTTACAGGAGCCCTAGGAAATAGATACAGTCAAACTGGCACCTAGTAAATTCTCAGGAAATGTTTGTAAAATGATTGATGGAAGGAGGAGTGGTCTCCAGACTCAGACATGGAGGAGATACAGCAAAGCTTAATTTCAAGTGTCTGAAAGGAAGCCAGGAGAGGGGTGGGGGTCTTGAATGCCTGCGGCAGTCCAGACCCTTTCTACTGGGTGTCCAGGGGTGTTCCCACAGTGCCCCTTGTGGAAGTGATTCAGAAACAGAAAAGGGTTTAAGATTTTTAAATTCTTTTTAGATTCTTTTCTATTATAGTTTATGATAAGATACTGTTCTATACAGATCAGATCAGATCAGTCACTCAGTTGTGTCTGACTCTTTGTGACCCTATGAATCGCAGCATGCCAGGCCTCCCTGCCCATCATTAACTCCCGGAGTTCACCCAGACTCACATCCATCGAGTCAGTGATGCCATCCAGCCATCTCATCCTCTGTCGTCCCCTTCTCCTCTTGCCCCCAATCCCTCCCAGCATCAGAGTCTTCTCCAATGAGTCAACTCTTCACATGAGGTGGCCAAAGTACTGGAGTTTCAGCTTTAGCATCATTCCTTCCAAAGAAATCCCAGGGCTGATCTCCTTCAGAATGGACTGGTTGGATCTCCTTGCAGTCCAAGGGACTCTCAAGAGTCTTCTCCAACACCACAGTTCAAAAGCATCAATTCTTCGGCACTCAGCCTTCTTCACAGTCCAACTCTCACATCCATACATGACCACAGAAAAAACCATAGCCTTGACTAGACAAACCTTTGTTGGCAAAGTAATGTCTCTGCTTTTGAAGATGCTACCTAGGTTGGTCATAACTTTCCTTCCAAGGAGTAAGCGTCTTTTAATTTCATGGCTGCAGTCACCATGTGTACTGATTTTGGAGCCCAGAAAAATAAAGTCTGACACTGTTTCCCCATCTATTTCCCATGAAGTGGTGGGACTGGATGCCTTGATCTTCATTTTCTTAATGTTGAGCTTTAAGCCTACTTTTTCACTCTCCACTTTCTCCGTTTTGGTTATCTATTTTATCCATCAGTTCAGTTCAGTCGCTCAGTCATGTCCAACTTTTTGCGACTTGCCAGGCCTCCCTGTCCATCACCAACTCCCAGAGTTCACCCAAACCCATGTCCATCGAGTTGGTGATGCCTTCCATCCATCTCATCCTCTGTCGTCCCCTTCTCCTCCTGCCCTCAATCCTTCCCAGCATCAGGGTCTTTTCCAATGAGTCAATTCTTCGCATGAGGTGGCCAAAGTACTGGAGTTTCAGCTTTAGCATCATTCCTTCCAAAGAAATCCCACGGCTGATCTCCTTCAGAATGGACTGGCTGGATCTCCTTGCAGTCCAAGGGACTCTCAAGAGTCTTCTCCAACACCACAGTTCAAAAGCATCAATTCTTCGGCACTCAGCCTTCTTCACAGTCCAACTCTCACATCCATACATGACCACAGGAAAAACCATAGCCTTGACTAGACAGACCTTTGTTGGCAAAGTAATGTCTCTGCTTTTGAATATGCTATCTAGGTTGGTTCACATATTGCTGAAGCCTGGCTTGGAGAATTTTGAGCATTACTTTACTAGCGTGTGAGATGAGTGCAATTGTTCGGTAGTTTGAGCATTCTTTGGCATTGCCTTTCTTTGGGATTGGAATGAAAACTGACCTTTTCCAATCTTGTGGCCACTGCTGAGTTTTCCAAATTTGCTGGCATATTGAGTGCAGCACTTTCACAGCACCATCTTTCAGGATTTGGAATAGCTCCACTGGAATTCCATCACCTCCACTAGCTTTGTTCGTAGTGATGCTTTCTAAGGCCCACTTGACTTCACATTCCAGGATGTCTGGCTCTAGGTCAGTGATCACACCATCATGATTATCTGGGTCATGAAGCTCTATTTTGTACAGTTCTTCTGTGTATTCTTGCCACCTCTTCTTAATATCTTCTGCTCCAAAATCACTGTAGATGGTGACTGCAGCCATGAAATTAAAAGACGCTTACTCCTTGGAAGGAAAGTTATGACCAACCTAGATAGCATATTCAAAAGCAGAGAGAGACGTTACTTTGCCAACAAAGGTTCATCTAGTCAAGGCTATGGTCTTTCCTGTGGTCATGTATGGAAGTGAGAGCTGGACTGTGAAGAAGGCTGAGTGCCGAAGAATTGATGCTTTTGAACTGTGGTGTTGGAGAAGACTCTTGAGAGTCCCTTGGACTGCAAGAAGATCCAACCAGTCCATTCTGACGGAGATCAATCCTGGAATTTCTTTGGAAGGGGAATGATGCTAAAGCTGAAACTCCAGTATTTTGGCCACCTCATGCGAAGAGCTGACTCATTGGAGAAGACTCTGATGCTGGGAGGGATTGAGGGCAGGAGGAGAAGGGGACGACAGAGGATGAGATGGCTGGATGGCATCACTGACTCGATGGATGTGAGTCTTAGTGACCTCCGGAAGTTGGTGATGGACAGGGAGGCCTGGCGTGCTGCGGTTCATGGGGTTGCGAAGAGTCGGACACGACTGAGCGACTGATCTGATCTGATCTGATCTGATCTAGGTTGGTCCATAGTAGTGTGTACATGTTAATTCCCAGCTCCTAATTTATGCCCCCTTTTGGTAACTAGACATTTATTTTCTGTGTCTGGGAGTCTGTTTCTGTTTTGTATATATGTTCATTTGTATAATCTTTTTAGATTCCACGTATGGTCAAAATCATATATTTGTCTTTCTCTTTCTGAATTACTTCAGTTAGTAGGGTAATCTCTAGGTCCATCCATATTGCTGCAGATGGCAATATTTTGTTCTTTTTTCATTCTTTTATTATTTTTTATCTTTGATATTTACATATTTTTATAAAATAATAATATTTTATTTATAGGTATTGTGTTTTCTTTACTCATTCCTCTGTTGACAGACATTCAGTTTGTTTCTGTGTCTTGGCTATTGTCAATAGTGCCTCTATGAACACTGGACATATGGACATGACTTTGGGGAACTCCGGAAGATAGTGAAGGACAGGGAAGCCTGGCATGCTGCAGTCCATGGGGTTGCAAAGAGTCAGACATGACTGAGCAGCTGAATAACAGCAATGACAAGGAACACCGGGGTGTACGTATCTTTTCAAATCAGAGTTTTTGTCTTTTTGTGGATATATGCCCAGGAATGGGATTGCTGGGTGATACGGTAACTCTGTTTTTCTCCGTACTGTTTTCCATAGTAGCTGTACCAACTCACATTCCCACCCACAGGGTAGGAGGATTCCAGGAGAGGGCTTCTTAATCCCCCACCCCACCCCCCACCGCAGCGGCTGTTTTCAGTACATCTCATTGATGCGAGCTGGGCGTCCAAGAGAGGTGCTTTTCTGCTTCCATTTTAAATAAAATTTTTAAAGTTTAAATATTTTATTCTAAAAAATGTTTCCATAGAGTAGCTTTATAGAAAAATTGAGCAAAAAAATAGTTTCCAGATACCTTCTCCCTGCCTCCGCCACCCCCCTCAATTTCCCTTATTAGCATCTCGCACGAGTGGATTCTGTTTGCTACAACTGATGAGCCAACATTGAAGTCAAGGTGGTCGTTGGGCCAAGAGTTCAGTCTTGGTGTCGCATCTTCTTTGGTTTTGACACAAATCCCTCATTCCAGTACTATACAGAATAGTTTCACCGCCCTAAAAAGCCCCGCCGTGCTCCATCTCTTCATCCCTCCCTCCTCTCCCAGGCCCACTCCTGGCAACCCCTGATCTTCTTTTCTATCTTCATAACTTTGCCTTTTTCCAAAATGAAGTTCACATAGTTGGAATCATATGTAGCCTTTTCAGACTGACTTCTTTCACTCAGAGCTATATATTTTTTGTTGTTCTTTAAAAAAAAAAAAAATAGAAAAAATATATAGCTTGAAATTTACCATCTTGATTTTTTGGACGTTTTAAAAAAATTTTTTTTGTTTTTTAATATTAACAATGTTGTGTTGGTTTCTGCCATACAGTGTACAGTTCAGTGCACTCAATAATGTTCTCAATATCATGCAGCCATCACCACTGTCCAGCTGCAGAGTATCTGTTTTCCAGCTTACTGAGGTGCAGTGGACGAATAAGACGGTACACATTTTAAGTGTGCAATGTGATGATTTGACAGCTCAGGTGGTAAAGAATCTGCCTGCCATGCAGGAGAACTGGGTTCAATCCCTGGGTCGGGAAGATCCCCGGGAGGATGGAATGGCAACCCACTCCAGTATTCTTGCCTGGGGAAATCCCGTGGACATAGGAGCCTTGTGGGCTATAGTCCACGGGGTCACAAAGAGTCGGACACGACTGAGCACACACACACGGTTATCTCTGGGTCTTCTTTTGTTCTATTTTTCAGGCTGCTCAGAACAGCAAGGGCGATCTTAGTTCCCCAACCAGGGATTGAAGCAGTGTCCCCACTGGACTCCCCAGAAGGTCCCTTGTGTCCTAGCTTTAAACTGGTGAATTTCATAGGTGACTGATGGCACCCACCTAAGTGGTTTTCACTCACGCCATTTCTCTGCTTAAGAGTAAACCTGAACCCTTGACTTCTTGGCAGTTTTATTTTCTGAGAACAGTCCCTTCATATCGTTTGCTTATTCTCTAATAGGATCTCTTTCTTTCCCCTATATCAATTTGTAAACACCCTTTCTGTAAGGCAGGTATGAACCTCGGTGTCATGCTTGTTGAATATATTTTCTCTCTCTGTTACTTGTGTTTTCATTTTGGCCATTTCTTTTTTTTTTTAATATGTCAACGTTTTCATTTTCATGGAGTGAAATCCTGAACTTGTTATTGTCATGTTTTTGGTGACTTAGCAAGGGCTTAGCAAGGGCTCTCTCTGGAAAGATGGATCAGATCAGATCAGATCAGTCGCTCAGTCATGTCCGACTCTTTGCGACCCCATGATTCGCAACACGCCAGGCCTCCCTGTCCATCACCAACTCCTGGAGTTCACTCAGACTCACATCCATCGAGTCAGTGATGCCATCCAGCCATCTCATTCTCTGTCATCCCCTTCTCCTCTTGCCCCCAATTCCTCCCAGCATCAGAGTCTTCTCCAATGAGTCAACTCTTCACATGAGGTGGCCAAAGTATTGGAGTTTCAGCTTTAGCATCATTCCTTCCAAAGAAATCCCAAGGCTGATCTCCTTCAGAATGGACTGGTTGGATCTCCTTGCAGTCCAAGGGACTCTCAAGAGTCTTCTCCAACACCACAGTTCAAAAGCATCACTTCTTCAGCGCTCAGCCTTCTTCACAGTCCAATTCTCACATCCATACATGACCACTGGAAAAACCATAGCCTTGACTAGACGAACCTGTGTTGGCAAAGTAATGTCTCTGCTTTTGAATATGCTATCTAGGTTGGTCATAACTTTCCTTCCAAGGAGTAAGCGTCTTTTAATTTCATGGCTGCAATCACCATCTGCAGTGATTTTGGAGCCCAGAAAATAAAGTCTGACACTGTTTCCACTGTTTCCCCATCTATTTCCCATGAAGTGATGGGACAGGATGCCATGATCTTCGTTTTCTGAATGTTGAGCTTTAAGCCAACTTTTTCACTCTCCACTTTCACCTTTCTCAAGAGGCTTTTGAGTTCCTCTTCACTTTCTGCCATAAGGGTGGTGTCATCTGCATATCTGAGGTTATTGATATTTCTCCCAGCAATCTTGATTCCAGCTTGTGTTTCTTCCAGTCCAGCGTTTCTCATGATGTACTCTGCATATAAGTTAAATAAACAGGGTGACAATATACAGCCTTGACGAACTCCTTTTCCTATTTGGAACCAGTCTGTTGTTCCATGTCCAGTTCTAACTATTGCTTCCTGACCTGCATACAGATTTCTCAAGAGGCAGGTCAGGTGGTCTGGTATTTCCATCTCTTTCAGAATTTTCCACAGTTTATTGTGATCCACAGAATCAAAGGCTTTGGCATAGTCCATAAAGCAGAAATAGATGTTTTTCTGGAACTCTCTTGCTTTTTCCATGATCCAGTGGATGTTGGCAATTTGATCTCTGGTTTCTCTGCCTTTTCTAAAAGCAGCTTGAACATCAGGAAGTTCACGGTTCACATATTGCTGAAGCCTGGCTTGGAGAATTTTGGATACATACCCAATTCTACATTCTAGTTTGTTCCAGAAGAATAGAACAATTTAAAATTCTCCAATTAGTAAATTACATTTAAACTTAAAAACACTTTTTAAGTTTTTAAATCCATTCATTAAAGACAATAGATTATCCTCCTCCAATTACTAAACAATTATCCTGGCCACTTTTATTGAATGATGATGTTGAAGATCTTTCTCTTTTCGGCTGACTGGGAGTGACATTTGAAAATAAATGATTGTAAATAAACTATACTCCAATAAAAATTCTTTAAAGTGGTTAAAAATGGGAGCTCCTTCCTAGGTTACTCCTGATATAAAACTGGCTACACTTGGGTCTATTCAAACTTACTTAACTTTGTTGTTGATCAGTTGCTAAGTTGTGTCTAACTCTTTGGGACCCCGTGGACTGTAAGCACTCCAGGCCTCTCTGTCCCTCACTATCTCCCAGAGTTTGCCCAATTTCTTTTTTAGCTTTATAATATTTTAATATTTTGATATGTGAGAGTGTTACTGCTTTCCTGATTACTCAGTAAAAGAGCTTTTCCAGATCTTTCTTCTCATTGCTAGTTTTTTTTTTTTTTTTTTTCTCCTGCCTTACCTGGATCTTCATTGCAATGCACAGGCTTCTCTCTAGTTGTGGTGCTCAGATTCAGTAGCTGCAGTGGGCGACATGTGGGCTTCATTGCACTGGGGCATGTGGAATCTGAATTCCCTGGTCAGGGATGGAACCCGCAACCTCTGCATTGAAAGGTGGATTCTCAACCACTGGACCACCAGGGCAGTCCCCTGATGCTGATTGAATTATTCTTTTAGACCAGTGGTTCTCAGTCAGTATTTTGCACCCCAGAGAACACTTGGCCGTCTCTGGAGACAGTTTTGGTTGTTACAGATGAAGTGATATAATGGCATAGAGACCTAGGATGCTGCTAAATATCCTATAATCCATAATTCAGCCCTTGCAACAAAGAATGATCTGGCCCCAAATGTCCATAAATCCTGAGACTGAGAAACCCCTTTCTAGATGAATATCAGAATAATTTTCCTATGTCCTTTTAGGTACAGATTTTGATTTAAATTGGATTTAGAAATTCTTTTTTTGAGGGGGAGGGATAGTCCTTAGACTAACCTTACTTTCTTATCCAGAAATAAGCCCCCCTTTTTTTGGCCATGCCACGTGGCATGTGATGTATATACATATATCTGAATCCCTGTGCTATACAGCAGAAATACACACACACACGTGCATATATGTACATACACATACTTTTTTTCATGTTCTTTTCCATTATGGTTTATCACGGGATATTGAATATAGCTCCCTGTGCGATACAGTAGGACCTAGCTATTTATCCATCCTAGATGTAACTGTTTGCAGCTGCTAATCCCAAACTCCTACTCCATCCATCCTCCTTGGCAACTACTTATCTATTTTCTATGTCTGTGAGTCTGGAAAATGGTATTCTTTAAATTATAATTTTTATATAATTTTTTACACCTAGATTCAGGTAACTGCTGTCACTCTCAGCCAATAGGAAAGAGTCCTGGACCTTGCAACAGTGAAAGGAAATGTTTCTGAGAAAGAAAAATATTTTATATGTGCTTCCTCGCAACTTTCATCTTTCTTGAAAACTACACTGGGAGAAAGGAAGGAGGTAAGAGACACGAGCATCACAGTGGTAAGACGTTCATATTAGTTGGCAGTACTCACTTAATATTTTTTGTCTTATTCAGGACGAACAAACAGTTTGTCTTGGCAACTTTTCCATCTCTTTAGCATTTTATTTGTTAAGTTCAGCCACAATCTAAATTCTCTGAAGCTGGTTAAGATGAAGCCTCAATTTGGACAATGCATCAGAAACCAGGAGAAACCCATTACTCAAAAATTCCCAGGAGCTGGGACTTCCCTGGTGGTCCAGTGGCTAAGATTCTGCATTCCCAATGGAGGGACTCTGGTTCAATCCCTGGTCACAAAACTAGATCCCACGTGAAACTGAGTTTGCTTGCCACAACTAAGACCCAGAACAGCCAAATAAATAAATAAGTAAGTAAATATTAAACATTCCCATGGGTTGCAGTTCAGTCATGCTATAGATTTTGGAAAATGTGGATTCAAGTGTGGGTGCAAAATGGGAATATGGAAGGGCCTGATGATTCAAAATCCATATCCACGTCTATTGATAATGGAATGTCATTCAGCCATTAAAAAAAAAAAAAATGAAGAAGTAATCCTTTGGACTGTGAGATCAAACCAGTCAATCCTAAAGGAAATCAACCCTGAATATCCATTGGAAGGACTGATGATGAAGCTAAAGCTCCAATACCTTGGCCACCTGATGTGAAGGGCCAACTCATTGGAAAAGACCCTGATGCTGGGAAAGATTGAGGACAAAAGGAGAAAGGGGTGAGAGAAGATGAGATGTTTAGATAGCATCGCTGACTCAACAGGCATGAATTTATAGTGAAGCACAGGGAAGCCTGGTGCCTGTAGTCCGTGGGGTTGCAAAGGGTAGGACCTGACTCAGTGACTGAACAACTAATCCGTGCTACAATATGGATGAGCCTTGAAAACATTATGGTAAGGAGTGGAAGTCACAAAGTCACATAATATATGATCTTATTTATAGGAAATGTGCAGAATAGACAAATCCGTGGAGGCAGAAAGTAGATTAGCAGTTGCCAGGGGCTGCGGGGAGGGAGAAGGGAGAGTGGTTGCTTAATGGGTATGGCGTTTCCGTCTGGGAAGATAAAAAAAATTTGAAACAAGATGATGGTAAAAGTTGCACAACATCATACTGAATGTCACTGAATTGTACACTTTAAGATGGTTTAAATGGTGAATTCTATATTTATATATTTTACCACGATAAATATAAAACAAAAACAATAGCCGAGTGTATTTGACTAAGGGTCAGACATGGAGATTTTATGAATAACAGTGCTTTGTGGAAGTGTTGAAATAACACCCATCAGAACAGGATGGGCAGACATCAAGCTGTGTAAGTATAAGATGTCTGTTTTTATATCAATTTCACACCCTGCCTTTATAGTCTCAAAGGAAAAATAAAACCCAGGAAAAAGTAGGAGGATCCTGGAAGTTACTATAACTTGTCGGTGTAAATCATATGTGAGTGGAATCAGAGAAGAAAGAAAAGACAAAGGACAAGGAAATTTTGAAATATTTGAAGTGATGAGGCATTTTGAGGAGAATGTATAAGTCTCCCTGTTTCTTGGGGGAAAAGTTAGTTAGGTTGCTTTCAGGCTTTGTTGCAATGACTGTCTTTGAGAATACTTCTTTTTACACCCGTGGAGAATATTTGCGCAGTGTCTAATTTCCTCGAAGTGAGACCAGTGGGAAAAAGCATCAAAGCAATTTATATGCTGAAAGTCATTGCCAAATCTACTCCCCTCATTGGCTAAACTCATTTATACCAGTGGGTTTAAAAAAAAAACAAAACAAAACCACACACACTTAATGTCATTAAAAAATATTTATTTGGTTGCATCGGGTTTTAGTTGAGGCATAAGAATCTAGTTGCAGCATGTGGCATTGAGTTCCCTGACTAGGGATCGATCTTGGGCTTTCTGCATTGGAGGAAAGGAGTCTTAGCCACTGGACAACCGGTGTTTATACCAGTGTTTATGTGTGTGCATTCTCACAAATCTTCACATTGTGTTACCGTTTTCCTGACTATTGGCAAACTCAGTTGAAAATGATATGGGCATATCTCTAACTATGAAGAAAGCTGAACATCCTTTTCTATATTTCAATATTTTTTGTGTTCCATCTTTTTTTTTCTTTTCTTTTCAAGGGTCTGTCTTTGTGCCTATTCATGTCCTTTGCCATTTTTATTTTGGCAAATAAAAGTTTGGACTTTTTTCCCTCACTGAAAGTATTACGTATTACACATTATGTAACATGCCATAATGCATGCCCTTTATCTGTCACTTAAGCTGCATATGTTTTTCTCACTTTTAAAAATCTGACATTCGGTTTTATGCAGGATTTTATTTCGCTATTCATATAACTCAATGTTTACATAGCCAGATTTGTTATTTTTAGATTTTAGATTTGCGTCTTGCTTGAAGAGATGTTCCCTACTTTGCAATTATAAAACAAAATTTCCATATTGCAGAGTCTTATGCTTTCTTTTTTGAGCGGCTATGGAATTCATCAAATACATCTAAAAGTATGTATTTATTTGTTTGGCTGCACCAGGGCTTCGTTGCAGCACTCGGGATCTTTGATCTTTGGTGCAGCAGGATCTTTACTTCTGTCTTGTGGCATCTGATTTCCTGAACAGGGATTGAACCTGGGCTCTCTACCTTGGGAGCATGGAGTCTTAGCTACTGAACCACCAGGGAAGTTCCATAAAAGACATTTTTAGTAGCATAGAGATGCTCATGTACCCTGAATCATGAAGATGCTGATCTGGATGACTAGACTTCCTAGTGTTGAACCATCGTTGCCCTCCTGGCCCAAGTTCCATTCAATCCTGGTGTGGGTGTCATGTTCATGCAAGCTTCCGCCTGGTTCTGTTAGTAAATTCTCACTGCTGGGTTTTTGCACTGTTACCCGCAAGGCAGATCCATCTGTAGTTTCCCCCTCTACTCCTAAATGTACTCTATTAAAGCAGGTTTCCATGACAACACAGGAGTCAGGATTTACACTGGGCTTCCTGCTTTAACATAACGGAAAACTTTAACATAACATAACGCAAGATTGAGGGAGATTGTCGCAAAGGGACTTGCTAAAGGAAGACCCCAGCAAGGTGGTGGTGGTGTCTCTCCAAGCCCTCCTCGATGCATAACAAAAGTACAGTATTTGGTGTTTATACTCATGAACCGTGAAATGATCTCTCTCTTTCCATCATGTCTTCAAGTATGGTATGTGTTTAAATGTCAGACCAAAGCCAACCTAAGAAAAACAAAGCCAAACGAAAGTCCCAAGTGGTTTTTCAAAACTATTAAGGCTTTTATTAATAATTTTGACATGATGTCAGACTTCTTATGGGGTCGCACAGAGTCGGACACGACTGAAGCGACTTAGCAGCAGCAGCAGCAGCAGTAGCAGACTTCTTCAGTGGTAAAGAATCTGCCTGCCAATGCAGGAGACTTAGGAGACGTGGGTTAAATCCCTGGGTTGGGAAGATACCCTGGAGGAGGGAACAGCAACCCACTCCAGTATTCTTGCCTGGAAAATCCAATGGACAGAGGAGCCTGGCGGGCTACAGTCCATGAGGTCACAAAGAGTCAGATATGACTGAGCGACTGAGTACACACCTGCACAGACATCCAGAAAAGTTGCACAAATAGTGCAATTAATTCTTATATACACACTGTTCATCAGATTCACCAATTTCATCATACTTTTAAAAATCACACCTGCTTTGTTCTTTCTCTGTCTCTTTCTTTTTTTTTTTTTTCTGAACCATTTCAGAGTAAGTTGCAGATATTATGTGCCTTAACCCCTACATACTTCATTTGATGTTTATTACGTAAAGCCAAGGACATTCTGTTATATCACTTCAGTAAAAGGATCAAAATTAATATTGATACAGTATCACTGTGGAACAGATAGACTCATTTCAATCTTCCCCAACTGTCCCAATAATTTATTTTATTAAAAAAGAAAATCCTGGAGTAACTTTGATCATTTTGTTAAGCCAGGTTTTTCTTCCACAAAGCTACCATTTTTATTTTTTTGGACAAACATGCTGCAAAGAGATACTTGCAGACCATGGAAATACCCGATTACTTTTCAAGCTTCCAACCATCACTTTTAACATTCGTTGATGGCTCTTGGCAGAATCAACTATTTTGGAGATTAGCAAATGGTGATTTTCTACTTCCACTCCAGTGCTTTTAAGAAAAGGAAGAGGTTGACTTTCATTTTTTATATTCTGGTATTTTTTGGTGGGGGAGGTGGGGGGAGGTAGCTTACAGAAGAAATAATGAGTTTTTTTTTTTTTTTTTTGGAAGTGGAGGTGTCTTCATTTTCTCCCAGTAAGTCACAACTACAATGATTCTTCTGACTTTATACCCAACTTTACGTGGAGGTCTTGCATCCTGAAGGATTTCCAGAGTGTAGTATGTCCCTTGGAATTTTTGCAAATGGCACCTGCCTGAAATTGTTGGTGGCTTTTCAGTCGCTTCAGTTCAGCCGCTCAGTTGTGTTCGACTCTTTGCAATCCCATGGACTGTAGCATGCCAGGCTCCTCTCTCCATGGGATTTTCCAGGCAAGAATACTGGAGTGGGTAGCCATCCCCTTCTCCAGGGGATCTTCCAGACCCAGGGTCCAACCTGGGTCTCCTGCATTGCAGGCAGATTCTTTATTGTCTGAGCCACCAGGGAAGCCCAACCCTTTGGTATAAACCCTTTAATGCATCCCTGTTGCTTTTAGGATAAAGGGTGTGTTGAAGACAACCCGTACATGGTATATCCCTTCTAGTCTCGCCTACCAGCCCAGCCTCCCTCTTTTCTTTCTTCGCTCCAGCAACAGTGCCTGGCTCAGTTGTGAGAACACTGGCCTATTCTCTGGGCCTTTGCACATGCCGTTCCTCCACCTGGAACACTTTCTTGATGCTTCCCTGGGCTGGCTCTGCCTCCTCAGATTTCAGTTCAAAATCACCTCTTCGGAGAATCCTTCTGCCTCTCCCCACCTCACCTTATAAAACATCTGATGTGTAACTTAATGGCTTTCTCCCCACACTGGGTTGTGAGGTCTACAAGGAAATGAATGGTATTTATTTGGCTCCCTGCAAATCCCCACTGCTTACTGTGTGTTGATTTTTCCACTCAACAAATATTTATTAAGCAATGGATATGTCAGTCACTGGGTGTAAAATACTGAACACGATGGACAAGATTTCTGCCTTCCTGGGGAGGGGTGAATACATACCCAGGATTTCAAGTAGAGACACCAGTGTGTTGTCCGGAACAGGAACAAACGGCGGAGGGGACAGGGAGTGTTTGCAAAGTGTGGTCAGGGAAGGCTCATTGGAACAGACAAGTGGAGCCAGACACTAGAGGGACAGGGAGGCAGGAACAGATCTGAGTTAGAAGAACAGTGGGCCCATCTACTGGCAAACTAATATTTGGTTAATAGATGAAAGAATGAATGCCCTCAGCCAACAGTTGTTCTGGGTGCTTTGTCATGCTTTATTTCCCCTCTGAGACTGTGTGTGTGCATGTGTATGCGTGCTCGGTCGTGTGTGTGTGTGTACGCATACGAGCTCAGTCATGTCAAACTCTTTTCGACTCCATGGACTGTAGCCTGCCTCTATCCATGGGATTTTCCAGGTAAGAATACTGGAGTGGGTTGTCATTTCCTCCTCCGGGGGATCTTCCTGACCCAGGAATCTAACCTGAGTCTCCTGCATTGGTGGGCAAATTCTTTACCCCTGAGCCGCCCCGGAAGCCCTTACAACTCACCAAATCTGACCTGAAGGTGTCCTTACATGCATCATACAGATGAGGCCCATCGAGAGAGAGAAAAATTACTCATTCAAGGCCGCACAGGAAGTCTTAAGCAGAGGGACCAGATTCTCACTCGGTTCTGGCTTTTCTGTGCTTAAGGCCCCTCTTCAGCAAGGCGGGGTGGCCACAGTCATGTGACTGACACTCAAACACACATGGACTCTGGGTCTGCGAATCGAAAATTGGGTGTGTCTACCTGTGTCCTACCCAAGATCTCCAGCGCCTGGTTTGCACTTCTTTTTTTTTTTTTGCTAGTTTCTACACTTTCTCCTAAGGGTCATTTTTCCACCTTGAACCACGCATTGTGCGGAGGGGCCCAGGCTACCGAATACTTGAGCGCACGCGCCACGCTCGTGCACGTGGCTGTCCCCAGGGGCCTGGCTCTAGGCGGGGGCGCACTCTGGGGTAGGACATCTGGGGCGCTTGAGGCCCATACTCACTGGCCAGACTGTGACGAGGGGGAGGTGAACGCAACATTTAAGGGAGTACCAAAAAGCCGAGTAACCACGATAAACAATATTTTAATGCAATATTAAAAAAAATAAAAATGAATTTTCCAAAGTCCCACGAAGAACAAACTAGCAAAATGTTTTAAACACGGGATACGATTTGCTGAGTTGGTCAATCTGGGGCGCTCCCGGGCTCTGAGACAGGAGTTCTGGGGCTGTACAGGGCGCTGGGGCTGGGCAGGGATCTGGGGCGCCCCCTCGGCTAGGGCGCGACGGGGGCCTCCAGCGCGGGGCCCAGGATAGGGAGACTGGCGGGCGGGCGGGGCGGCGCCTCCCCCCTGCCCGTCCTCCTTCCACCCCTCTCGGGCCTCTGCCGGGCGCCGAGTCCCTTCCGAGCCCAGATCCGCGCCGCCTTTTCCCGCGGCCCGAACGGGGCCCAGCTGACGGGCCGCGTTGTTTACGGGCCGAGCAGCCCTGGCTCCCGCCGCCTGCCCGCCACCCGCCAGCCCAGGTGCCCGCCCGCCTGTCCGCACGTCCGTTTGTCCGCGCGTCCGAAGATCGGAGCTCCGGAGCGCTCGGGGCCAAGAGCCTAGAGTCAGGGGGCGCAGCGCGGGGCTCCGGGCTCTAAGATCGTCGGGACGGGGGCCCGGGCCGGGGGGGGCCCGGAGTCGGGACGTCTCCACCCGGCCGCGCTGCCGGATTCGTAGCGGCGGAGGCCGCGAGCCCCTCCCGGGGCCGTTTCTAGAGTCCTCCTGGGCGCAGGCTGCGAGACCTTGGGCGGCCCGCGTGGAAGAGAAGGACGCGCGACCCCCAGCCCATCTGGGGCGGCCGCTTCGGAGCATGCACCCCGCCAGCCAGCGCCTCGCGCTCTGATCCTTCGGCACCCCGCGCTCCCGCAGCCATGGGCGCCGGGGGCAGGAGGGGGGGCGGCAGCAGTGCTGCTGATGGTGGTCGTCGCCGCGCTGGTGGTGGGCGCCGCGGGCCACCTGTACCCTGGAGAAGGTGAGTCTGGGGGGTCCCGGAGTGGGCGGGAAGCCGCGCGGGTGGGGAGGGGACCCTTTGCCAAAATGGAACCACCCCCCGTTGTGGACGGAGTGCCGTCCTCCGTCGGAGGGCTGGTGGCCCGGACGGTTTCTCCGACCTCGCGGGGGGCGAGAAGCCGCTGACCTTGGCCTTTGCCCGCCTGGGCTAGCGGCTCCACGACCCGCATGCGGCCCCGGGCTGGAGGAACCTTGCCCTAGTGCCCGCCCCTCCGCGGGCGCCTCTCCCCGAAAGCGCTCCTCGAACCCCCGTGTCTGGGCCTCTCCGAGCCCACCACCTGGCTCCAGAGACGGGACACACGTCCTCTCTGGGTCACCTCCGAGAAGTAGGGTCATCGGACACTCTCGGACAGCCAAATGCCCCGGGCACAGACGGTTTGGAGTGAGAATCGAGGGTGACTGGCTGAAGGCAGGGTGGTCCCTTGGCATCCCAGCAGCTTGGTGACGTTCCCCCAGGGGCCGAGGAAGTGTAGAGCCGCCCCCTTTCTTTCTGGTATCTGGACCCACGACTACCCTGACTTCAGTTCCATGTTTATACTCTGGAATTCTGTTTCCAGATGTCGGAGGCAAGCTCTAGCCCTTGGCAACAGCGCAGCTGTAGTAGCAATAGTGTCGGCTTTTATGATTATTATAGCTAGTGTCGCCAGATACCTCGGCTGGCCAGTCTTATCTCTCTGGATCTCTGCCGCAGCCCGTGGAGGCTGATACTGTTGTTGGTCCATTTCATAGAGGAGTAAACTGAGGCTCAGAAAGGACACAGAATTCACTTGCCCCAGAATCAGAGCTAGAGAGAAGACAAACCTCTCTGGTGGTGCCAGGGCCCAGGGCTCTGCCCAGCTGCCCACACCCCAGGAACCCCTGGTAACCTCCCTCCTCCACCCTTTTGCCTGTCGGCTGGGCAGGTCTCTAACCTGTGGTCAGCCCAGCACCCCAACCCGTCTCCCTTCTCAAGTCTCCCTCATGAGTGTCTCTGGGCTAGCAGCTCCCTGGTATGGAGAGAGGGGCAAGTCCCAGCATTTTCCTTGGGCTTGACAGCAGGTCTTTCTGGCTGCAGGTCAAGGATGGAAAATCTTTGAAGAGAATATAACTGGGGTTTCCCACCATGATGGCGGAGGCCCTGCTTTCAAAATATGTGTTGGGTTACTTCTTCAGATTTCTCCATAAAAGGAAATCAGTCCCGATGAGGAAGGGGTCAGGCAGGGAAAGAGCAGAAGTTCCTGAGTTGCCTGTCGGTGAGTGGGGATGCACGAGAGAGCACGTGGGGGCTCTGGAGTTGACAAACCGGGTTTATGGAGCACCTTTGCCAATTAGGCAAGGTCTCCAAGCGCCTGAGTGCCTGGCATACAGTGGGTGCTCCTCCAAGGAAGGGTAGCAGTGGATTTAGGCTCTTGTTTTTACAAACAAAAACCCAGACCAGCTGTTAGATCTGTATCAGGCTTTGCACGTCCATGCCCATGTGTGTCTGTGTGTGCGTGCACACCTGTATATGTATGCGATTCCTTGCTCCTCTGTTCCTGGTAGCTTTAGTAATTAATGGTGGATTTGTGCCTAGACTGGCTTTCCTGGTGGCTCAGATGGTAAAGAATCTATCTGTCTGTACGAACCTAGGTTTGATCCCTGGATCGGGAAGGTCCCCTGGAGAGGGGAATGGCTATCCACTCCAGTATTCTTGCCTGGAGAATCTCATGGACAGAGAAGCCTGGTGGGCTACAGTCCATGGGGTCCCAAAGAGTCCGATACGACTGATCAACTTTCACTTTCAGGGGTCAGTGGATGGATTTACCATGTCTTACATGATTATATAGTTTCCACGAGGGAGAGGCTTATGTTTCTCTTGTTCACTGCCACAGTTCCAGGGTCTAGAGCAGTCCCTGACACCTAGTAGATGTTTGATAAATTTATTTATTTTGACTGTGCTGGGTCTTCATTGCTGTGCTGGGCTTTTCTCTAGGTGTGAGGATCGAGGCTACTCTCTAGTTGCTGTGCATGGGCTTCTCATTCCGGTGGCTTCTCTTGTTGTGGAGACCGGGCTCTGGGGCACGCGGGCTTCAGTAGCTGTGGCATGTGTGTTCAATAGTTGGGGCTCCCTGGCCCTAGAGCACAGGCTCAGCAGCTGTGGCACTCGGGCTTAGCTGCTCTGCCGCACATGAGATCTTCCCACACCAGAGGTCGAACCCCTGTCCTCAGCACTGGCAGGCGGATTTGTCACCCTTGGACCGCCAGGGAAGTCCTAAATATTTGTTCTAGATTCAACTCCTATCCTTCCTGTTCTCCCCAGGAGTCCAAGTTATGGCTCCTTTATTCTCCAGATAAAACCTAACTGACACAAATATAAGCAAAGGCTTCACAGGCGCTATTCTACACACTCTGCATTGATAATCTCGATTAATCCTCACCACAGCCCTCTGAGGTAAGGTTTATCATCCATTTCAAAGGTGAGGAACTTGGATGAGGTGCCAGTGCTGAGATGAGAAGCCCGGTTTGTTAAAAGGTTTCTCAACAGAAGGTTCTTCTTGGGACTCTGAGCCTCCCCGCCCTAACCCCTGTGGTATAAAGGTTAACAAAATACTCTCGAATAAATGACATGTGATGCCCTTCGGAGGTTTGGGGAGGGGCAAGGAACTTTCCGGATCGTTGGTTAATCTCCAGCAGCAAGCAGTGTGGCATTCTGTCTGGGGTGGGGGTGGGGTCGAGGGAGATCAGTGGGATTTTGAAGGACTGAGGACTCTCTCCTCGATGTCACGTGGGATGTTCCAGCCCATTTCATCCCCCCTGTGGAGTCTCTGTGGCTTGGCTGAACTGGGCAGTGGTTTTCCCTCCCATGTCTCCTTGGGTTGACCCACTCTGGCCCGAGATGACCCAGGAGCACTGCAAAGTCAGAGAATGAAGGCAAAGTGGGATTAATTATAGTGGAAACTGAATCTTGGCAGGGGCAGTGAGTTGATGAGTTGAGGTGCTGGATGTTGCTTTTGGATCCCCCTTACATCTCGAGGGTGGAATCTAGTGTGTCTCTTGTGGGTTCTCTGGTGCACTCCGGGACCCTCAGAGCAGAACTTCTGCTCTCTGGGTCAGTTCTCTGAGGTTCTTCCTAGTCTTTGCTTCCCTCCTGGTGACCTGCCTCTCGACCCTGCCCTACTCATTCATAGAGGTCACTGCGGGCGAGCCTCATCCCAAGGGCCCCCACCTCACTCCACTTCCTCATTGACATCCTTTATTTTTTGGCTAGAATAGACCTTCTCAATTTCCATGCTCTTGATCAATGAGGTTGGATAGTTCTTGGTTGCAGGCGGCTGACTTGTGTATCTTAAGATGTTGCTCACTGTCTGTGGTCTCTGACCAGTAGCAATGCCCCTCTCCAAGTCATGACCACTAAAAAGTGTCTCCAGATACCACCAACTGTCCTCTGATTGAGAACCACTGCTTTTGATGCTAGTGGTAAAGAACCTACCTGCCAGTGCAGGAGACACATGAGATGTGGGTTCAATCCCTGGATCAGGAAGATCCCCTGGAGGAAGGCATGGCAACCTGCTCCAGTATGCTTGCCTGGGAAATCTCATGGACAGAAGACACTGGCAAGCTGCAGTCGATGGGGTCATAAAGAGTCAGACACGACTGAAGTGACTTAGTATGCAGGACACTTATCCACTTAGGTTCCCTCCTCTCTCCTCTCTGTTCAGGGATCTCCATCTGCCCAGGAGCCTTTTTCTTTTCAGCCTATAAACACTCAATACTCCCCAGGGCCCCGCTACCCACCACCCACCTTTTGCCTTCCTCTGTCAAGCCTCCCTCAACCGCGATGGGCACTCATCACCCTTGCTCTCTCACCTTTCACCCACTGCTCTGCCCACAGCATCTGGCTTGTGTCTCCGTTGCTTTGCCCATGGTGCTAGCAAAAGTCGTTCCTCACCTACCAATGGCAGCCTCACCCCAGCTGACTTCTCTGGGTTTTGCTTCCCCTTTCCTGGTGAGTTTTCACCTGTACCTGGCTCCTCCCATTCTCTCTCTTCTTTTCCTCTGCTCCTTTTCCGGGCTTATTATCTTGGTCTGCATCGATGGCCATTCTCTACTCTGACTCTCTCTCTCACGCTCACTTGTTAATTTATATGTGGTCAAAGTCTTTAGAACAGGGGTCAAACCCTGTCCGCCCACGCCTGTTTTTGTAAATAAAGTTTTATTGGCAAGCCGCCATACCCGGCTCACGCGTCCTCTATCGCTGCTTTCGTGCTCTAAGGGCAGAGTTGAACGGTTGCGATCGCGTGGCTCCCAACAATATTTACACTTGGGCCCTTTCCAGAGAAAGTTTGCCGACTCTGGATTTAGAACAAACTCCTCGAGGATCGTTATGACATGCCTCATAGCTTGTGTGGTCCCCGGTTCGACTTTGAATGAATCAAGTTAAATGAAATGCCCAGGAAAAACACTGTGTTTTTCCCTTTACAGAGCAAGCCTTATTAAAGAAACTGATATCATTTGCTGTGCTGAATGTATGGGTTCTCATGGTGAGAAAATAACAGCGATGTTCCTTCTTTGGGTGTGTGTGTGTGAGAGATCTTTGGGTTTATTTGTTTAAACGGTCTTCTTGGCATTGAATGAGGACTCTGTGCTATCAGCCCTGTCTCTAGTGCCAAGAGAAAGTAGTATCTGCTGGGAGATACCACTTGAGGGGCCTCTTGAGAACCCCTTATGTAAATTTCTATGAAGAATACAGTGAGGGTGACTTGCTTTATGTTTTGCAATTGGATCATATTTATGGTTTTTAAATTAAAATAATAACTGCATTCTCATTGCAAAAAAAAATTGCACAAGTTTAGAGGGGGAAAAATAAAAGTTCCCTTTTGTCCCTAAAACCATTGTGTTTCTGTCCTGGGAGATGACTACGCTATGTTTGGGCTTCCCAGGTGGCTCAGTGGCTGATCCCTGGGTCAGGAAATGCCCTGGAGAAGGAAATGGCAACCTACTCCAGTATTCTTGCCTAGATAATCCCATGGACAGAGGAGCCTGGCAGGTTACAGTCCCCTGGGGTCACAAGGAGTCAGACATGACAGCTTGTACATGCGCACACGCACACATACATACACATATACAGGTGCGTGTCCTATTTTGGTGTGTATTGTTTTGTTTTAAATATTTATTTATTTATTTGGCTGCTTCAGGTCTTAGCTATAGTGCATGGGCTTCTCTCTAGTTGTGGCATATTGGCTCTAGAGTGGGGGGGTTTCAGTAGTTGCGGCACATGGGCTTAGTTGCCCAGCAGCATGTGGGATCTTAGTTCTCCCAACCAGGGATCAAACCTGCATCCCCTGCATTGGAAGCCAGATTCTTAACCAGTGGACCTCCAGAGAAGTCCCTGTTTGGTGTGGATCTTTAAATATTTTTATTATAAAAATGGTGGTACAGTAAATCTGACTTTTTTTTGGTGTGTACAGGTTTTTCATTTTAATCCCTGCATAGAATTGTGTAGCTGTCCCCACAGTTAGGACATGAAAGTGTCCCATCTACCACCACCCAAACTCCTTCTCCTGCTAAGTCGCTTCAGTCGTGTGCAACTCTGTGCGACCCCATAGACGGCAGCCCACTAGGCTCCCCTGTCCCTGGGATTCTCCAGGCAAGAACCCTGGAGTGGGTTGCCATTTCCTTCTCCAATGCATGAAAGTGAAAAGTGAAAGTGAAATCACTCAGTCATGTCCGACTCTTCGCGACCCCACAGACTGCAGCCTACCAGGCTCCTCCATCCATGGGATTTTCCAGGCAAGAGTACTGGAGTGGGGTGCCATTGCCTTCTCCACAAACTCCTTCTAGCCACCCCTTTATTGTTATGCCATCCCTACCTCAAACCCCTGGCAACATTTTGCATCCCTATAGTTTTCGCTAAACTTTTAAAAGTGTCTTAATTCCTGTGACTTCCTTGGTGGTCCAGTGGCTAAGACTCCATAGTCCCAATGCAAGGGGCCTGGGTTTGATCCCAGGTCAGGAGCTTAAGATCCCACATGCCGTAACCAAACATCCCACAAGCCACAATTAAGACCCAGGGCAGCCAAATAAATGAATAACTATTCTTAATAAGTATCTTATAATTGGATCAATAGTCTTAAGCTTGAAAACTTCATTTCTCATTTTTTCTGGATTCCATATTTGTGAATTCACCTATTTGTGAAAATTTATTTGGCATCCCTGGTGGCTCAGATGGTAAAGAATCCACCTGCAATGTGGGAGACCTGGGTTCGATCCCTGAATTGGGAACATCCCCTGGAGAGGGAATGGCAACCCACTCCAGTATTCTTGTCTGGAGAATCTCCATGGATAGAGGAGCCTGGCAGGCTGCAGTCCATGGGGTCGCAAAGAGTCAAACACGACTGAGTGACTAAGCACAGTAAAGCACATTTGTAATTCCAAAATAAATACTCAGAGCTTTAATGGTTATTCCTGGACATGCACCAGGAGGCACAAATGGCAAAAAATTGGGATCATCTGACAGGCATGTTCCAGCTCAGATCAAACAAGGTGACATCTTGCCTTCTCCTTGCATCTCTCCTGTTGTGGATTCATAAATCCCCAAGGATTAAGACAGACATCCTTAAAATTTTTTTAATTGAAGTATACTTGGTTCACAATGTTGTGTGAGTCTCTGGTGTACAGCAAAGTAATTCAGGTCTATATATGTGCACATTTGTTGTTCAGTCACTCCATCATTTCCCACTCTTTGCAACCCCATGGACTGTAGCCCGCTAGGTCCGTGGGATTTCCCAGGCAAGAATACTGAAGTGGGTTGCCATTTCCTCCTCCAGGGGATCTTCCTGACCCAGGGATCAAACCCACATCTCCTGCACTGGCAGGTGGAGTGTTTACCACTGAGCCACCTGGGAAACCCTTGAGAGATGAGAGATGGGAGAGAGCCCCTAGCTGTTGTTTCAAGGAGCAGGGAGGTCCTCCTGTGTTCTGCTGACCCTGGTGCTGAGCCATTCCCCAGTGGCTGTTGGGGCTTCTAGAAACCTATTTTGTTTCCAGCAGAGTGAGATTCGTGTTGCCCAGTGCAGACTGGATATGAGTTCCAGGTGGAGTTCGAGGCAGACTGATGAGAATTAAAATTTGATGTCAAATCAGAGCTTTTCTTTCGATTCGTTCAGGGGATGGTGTCCCATCAGGTTGAGGGGATACCTTCTATTTTGTGTTCAGGAAGAGCAGCCTGTTACCAGGAGGTGCTCGCTTCTATCCCAAGCCTTTGTGAGAAGGTGGAAAACATAGGTACTTAAAAAAAAAACTGTGTTTATTAAGAGTGCAGGGGAAAAGGTAATGGTTGGACACAAAGGGATAAAGAAAGCAGGGCTCCCCCTGTTTTCTGATGGCCTTTCTGTGACTTCTTGTTGCTAATCTGTTTTCAACCATGGATCTGGTTTCCTTGCAGGAGATTAGAAAACGGATAAATTCTCACTGAGATGTTTCTTCCTAATTATATCCAGCTACATGGTATTGAAGACATCTGCTACTTTTTTGTTGTTGTTCTTATAAGAGTTCTCTTGGTTTTCTTTTTCAAAACTTTGTTATTTATTTTTGACTGCACTGGGTCTTCATTGTTACGTGTGGGCTACTATCTAGTTGCGGTGCGCTGGCTTCTCATCAAAGCGGCTTCTCTGGTTGTGGAGCACAGGCTCTAGGGTGTGCAAGCTTCTGCAATTGCAACACTTGGGTTCAGTACTTGCTCCGCGGCACCTGGGATCATCCCAGACCAGGGATCAAACCTGTGTCCCCTGCGTTGCCAGGCTGATTCCAAGAAAAGTCCCAAGACTTCTCGGTATTTTTTTCCGGTGTCTTTTGTGGCATCATCTGTATACATGAGGAGGTAGGACTCTTGAAATGGCATGGAAGCCCCTTGTAACCTTGTGGTTTGATGGGTGATGTCCTTGGGGTGGTCTATACAGAGGTATGGAACTGACTGGAGGGATTAGCCTTGCTGTTCCGGAGCTTTCAGAGAAGCTTGTGGAAGATATGGGTGTCAGGGTGACTGTGGGTCTTTGGTCCTCTCTCTGGTTCCCTGGTCTTAAATACTGTGCTCTCCAGACCTCCCATATCCCTTCCATCCTTTTATCCTCTTGGTTTTAGCACATACTGCCATCACTTCTCGGAGAAGGCAATGGCACCCCACTCCAGTACTCTTGCCTGGAAAATCCCATGGACGGAGGAGCCTGGTAGGCTGCAGTCCATGGGGTCGCTAAGAGTCGGACATAACTGAGCGACTTCACTTTCACTTTTCACTTTGTGCATTGGAGAAGGAAATGGCAACCCACTCCAGTATTTTTGCCTGGAGAATCCCAGGGACGGGGGAGCCTAGTGGGCTGCCGTCTATGGGGTCGCACAGACTCAGACACGACTGAAGCAACTTAGCAGCAGCAGCAGCAGCCATCACTTCTGCCTACATCCACCCCCTCTCCCCAAGCTCCGGGTCTACATCTTCCCAACACCCACTGGATCCACATCCCAGAGCATCCCCAAGGCCCCCACAGACTCACTGTACCCCAGTCCGAGCCTGCTGTCCTTGTCACTGGTTCTATCTGGCCCTCTCTAGGTTCATCAAACAATGGTTCCTCACCCCTCGCCCCTACCCCACCTCCCTGGGGACCAAGTCCCTGTTGATGCTGATTCCTTAGATGACTCTGTGGTCTTGTCTGTTTCCTTTTGCACCCACCCCATGACAGGCCCCCTAGGCCAAGCCATAGCAATGGTTCCAGAGTGCCCTGTCCAGTAGCTTCTCTTCCCTACTACCAGAGAGATTTTTCCACTTGCTGCTTCGGTCCGTCTACAGCTGCCAGCTCAAGCAGCCCATCCCCCTGGCAGTTGAGCCTGGCCTTAGCTGGGCAGCGTGCGGTCTCAATTCCCTGACTTCATGACTGCACTTCCTTGGGGTTCTCTCTTCTTTATGTGCTTGCGTTTGCTTCCCATGCCCCAAGGACCTTTCTTCCTTCTTTTCACCCATGGATTCCTACTTTTTCCTCAAGGAACTGGGTCAGAGGCCTCCTTCCTCCCCTCTCTGGCTTCATCACCCACCCCATTCTCCTTCCCTTTCAGCACAGACTGGGTGTATCTTTCTGGGTCCCCACAGACATTGGTCTGCCCAGTGGAGGTGCGTTCTAGTGAAACACTGACTACACGGTAAATGAAACCGTACTCTAAGTGTGGGTCGGAGAAGGCTTGATACATGTTTGTCTAAAGTAGGAAGCAGTCTGTCCCAGAGTGGGCAGGTCCTGGAAAGAAAGAGAAAAGAACTGTTGTGGTCTGAATTGCCACCTCCCCGCTCCCCATTCATCGGTTGAGACCTTAACTTCTCAACATGGCTGTATTTGGAGAGAGAGCTTTTAGGAGGTAATAAAGGTTAAATGAGGTCATGAGAGGGCAGTCCTAAACCAATAGGACTGTGGCCTCAGGACGAGGAGGGACTTCTCTGGTGGTCCAGTGGTTAAGACTCTGACTTCCCAGTGCAGGGGTCCCAGGTTCGATCCTTGGTCAAGGAACTAGATTCCACGTGCCACAGCTTAAAGATCACATGTGCTGTGACTAAGACCAGGTGGAGCCAAGTAAATTAAAAAACAAAACAACAATCAACAACCCCAAAGAAGGCAACTAATGGTATTGATCCTGGAACAGAGTGCTCAGAGGAACAGGTGGGGCTGGAGAGGTGACCCAGGTTGGGTAGATGGTATGTTTGTCTTACGTGAGTCCCTGTCTTACCCTTGGGGACCTCATTTAAAATGCAGATTCATAGGCTGGGCTCCTAGAGACATTGATTCATTTGGTCCAGAGCTGGGCCTAGGAACCTGCATTTTAACATACACCACTCCCCCCTCCAACACTCCAGGTGATTCTGATGGACCACAGAGAATTTTTATTAAAGGAAGGGATACTCTATTTTTAAAAATATTTATTTATTTATTTGTGGCTGTGCTGGGTCTTCGTTGCTGTGTGGGCTTTTTTTGCTCTTTTTGGTAAATAGAGGGTACTCTCCAGTCCCGGTGGGCAGACTTCTCATTACAGTGGTTTCTCTTGTTGCGAAGCATGAACTCTAGGGCGCTTGGGCTTTAGCAGTTGTGGCCCGTGAGCTCAGTAGTTGTGACTTCTGGGATCTAGAGCACAGGTTCAGCAGTTGTGACACATGAGCTTAGTTGCTCTGAGGCATGTGGGATCTTCCCAGATCAGGGATCGAACCTGTGCCTTCTGCATGGACGGGCAGATTCTTTACCACTGAGCCACCAGGGAAGCCTTCCACTGAATATTTTGAGAAATGCTGTGTGATGGCTAAGGACACAGGTGTGGGAATCCTAAGGACCTATGTGTGATGGACTGAATTTTGTCCCTCCCCACAAACTCACATGCTGAAGTCCCAACCCTCTAACATCTCAGAATGTGACTGTCTTTGGAGATTGGGTCTTTAAAGAGGCAGTCAAGGTAAAGTGAGATAACCAGCGTGGCCTCTAAGCTAATAAGTCATGTGCTCAGTCCTGTCCTTCTTTTTGCGGCCCCATGGACTGCAGCCAGCCAGGCTCCTCTGTCCACGGGATTTCCCAAGCAAGAACACTGGAGTGGGTTGCTGTTTCTTCCTGCAGGGCATCTTTCTGACCCAGGGATTGAATCCACATCTCCTGTACTGGCAGGCGTGTTCTTTAGCAGTGAGCCACCTGGGAAGCCCATTTGCTGATAAGACTGATGTCTTTATAAGAGGAGATTAGCATAGAGACACACCCAGAGGGAAGAGCATGTGAGGACGAAGGGAGAAGACGGCCATCTACAAGCCAAGGAGAGAGGCTTCAGAAAGGATCAGTCCTGCTGACACCTTAATCTCGGACTTCTGGCCTCCAGAATTGGGAGAAAATAAATTCCTCTTGTTTAAGCCACCTGGTCTGTGGTCATTTGTTAGGGATGGCACAGTAGACTAATATGCTGGGTTTAAATCCCAGCTCTGTCTCCTTCTGGCTTCGTGACCTGGGGGAGGACATGTTTCTTTCTGAGCCTCAGTTTCTTTCCTCTTTGAGGAAATCTGTCTTGGTGACAGTTTGCTTGTTGCCCAGACCCCAATCTTGTGCCTCTCACACCTCAGGGTGTTTACTGCCCTTCTGTGTCCAGCCTTTTCCAGCAGAATCCATCTCACACACTTTTGTTGTTGTTGTTCAGTTGCCAAATCATGTTCAATTCTTTAAGACCCCATGGACTGCAGCACACCAGGGTTCCCTGTCTCTCACCATCTCCTGGAGTTTGCCCAAGTTCATGTCCATTGAATCAGTGATGATGTCCAACCATCTCATCCTCTGTCATCCCCTTTTCCTCCTGCCCTCGATCTTTCCCAGCATCAGGATCTTTTCCAATGAGTCAACTCTCTGCAAGAGATGGACAAAGTATTGGAGCTTCAGCTTTAGCATCAGTGCTTCCAGTGAATATTCAGGGTTGACTTTCCTTTATGATTGACTGGTTTGATCTCCTTGCAGTCCAAGGGACTCTCAAGTCTTCTCCAGCACCACAATTCAAAAGCATCAATTCTTTGGCACTCAACCTTCTTTATGGTCCAACTCTCATATCTGTACATGACTACTGGAAAAACCATAGCTTTGACAGTATAGACCTTTGTCAGCAAAGTGATGTCTCTGATTTTTAATATGCTGTCTAGGTTCTGGCTGAAGTCAGTTTTAAGAGCCAGTCTTAAAAGCAGGCAGGTGGAGATTCATAAAGGTATCTGACACCTCGGTGTGCCCAAGTTCTAATTTTTGAAGGGAATAAATCTGGGAATTGGTTCCAAGTAGCTTGGAGTGAAGAACTGATACGTGTACATGGCCAGACACCGGTTTTCCTCTATTTTTCCTACCCTTCATCACGTGATTATCATCATTTATAGATGAGGAAACTGAGGCACACAGAGATTAAATATATGACTCAGGATTATACTGTTGGCAGGTGCCCATGCTGGAGTGGGAGGGCAGATCTGTTGGGTTTCTCTCTGTCTCTCTTTAAAAAAATTATCTATTAATTTTCGGCTGCACCAGCTCTTAGCTGTGCCACACAGGGTCTTCCATCCTTGTTGAGGCACGCAGGATCCTTACTTGCGGCATGTGAACTCTCAGTTGCGGTGTGTGGCATCTAGTTCCCTGATCAGGGATGGAACCCAGGCCCCCTGGACTGGGAGTGTGGAGTCTTAGCCACTGGACCACTAGGGAAGTTCCCAGATCTGTTGGGTTTCTAGTGTGCCCTGAAACTGGTGTGGGTGGTGGCCTAACACCTGAACCCAAGACTTGTTGGCCAGGACTCCTGAATTTTGGAAGAAGCAGTGTTAAGACCGGAAAGAATGCAGAGAGGAACGTGTGGCCCCGGAAGAGGCCACCAGGGAGCATTTGAAGAATGTCTGAAGAATGTACAGGCTTGAAAGCAAAAAGTATAACTCTTAGCATTGTAAAGAAGTTTCAGAATCTTCTAGACCCCTCCCTCCCAGATCCTCAGTACTTATTTGCCGTTTCCATGGTGACGAGAAAACCAGGGGAGAGGGGACACTTTCCAAGATGGCTCTCGTATCCGTCTTCTCTCCAACTGAAAAATTCATAGATTCTTCTGGCCAAGAGGGGAACTCCAAGACTAGCACTGTCTGCTTTGATGGAAATAGTCTATAGTTGCATATCCAATATGGTGGCTACTATCCACCTGGTGCTCTTGAAATTGTGGCCAGGGCAAATAGATTTTTACTTTAATAGTCTGTATAGTCAAAGCTATGGTTTTCCCGTAGTGATGTATAGATGTGAGAGTTGGACCATGATGAGGGCTGAGTGCTGAAGAATTGATGCTTTTGAACTGTGGTGCTAGAGAAGATTCTTGAGAGTCCCTTAGACTGCAAGGAGATCAAACCAGTCAATCCTAAAGGAAATCAATCCTGATCATTGATTGGAAGGAGTGATGCTGAAGCTCTAGTACTTTGGCCTCCTGATGCGAAGAGCCAACTCATTGGAAAAGACCCTGATGCTAGAAAATATTGAAAGCAAAAGAAGAAGGGGGCGACAGGGGAAGAGATGGTTGGATGGCATCATTGACTCAATAGACGTGAGTTTGAGAAAATTCAGGGAGATAGTGGAGGACAGGGAAGCCTAGTGTGCTGCAGTCCATGGGGTCAAAAAGAGTCAGATGCGACTTAGACTGAACAACAACAAACTTTAATTCATTGAAACATAAATGTGAAAAAAGGAAACAAAGTCTTGTTTAACTTTAGTTGATTGAAATGTCAGAAAATCAACACTTGATTCTGTTATTGAACAACTGTTTTGGGGAGGGATACACAGAACCCTACATTTTCAATGATTCATTTTGTGGAATATGCGTATACTGATTGAGTATTTCTGATCAAAATTTAGCACCTAAATTGAGACATGTTGCAAGTGTATAATACACATGGCATTTGGGAGGCATAATGTGAAAAAAAATCTTGTAGTTTTTTTTTTCTTTAGTATTGCTTACATGCGGAAGTGAAATTTTTGGATACATTGGATTAAGTATATTTAATTTCAGTGTTTCTTTTTTACTTTTTTAGAGAAAATTTAAAATTCTATCATGTTTCTATCAGATAAGGCTATTCTAGACCCTACACACCCTGGTGACCTACAGCGATGAGCTGTAGCTTGCTGCCATTCTTGACCTTCCAATGAAGTAGGCAGAACAGAATAATTCTTA
Organism: Tragelaphus eurycerus; assembly: GCA_935064755.1. Taxonomy (NCBI): domain Eukaryota; kingdom Metazoa; phylum Chordata; class Mammalia; order Artiodactyla; family Bovidae; genus Tragelaphus; species Tragelaphus eurycerus. Next base: position 2,889,263 of record CAKXYN010000058.1, on the reverse strand, counting down.
TTGCTCTGTTTGCATAGGTTTTAGTCCTGGTGTCACCTCCTCCGGGAAGCCCTCCTTGACTGTCCCGGGCTTAGTCAAGTCGCTTGTTTTTTTATGATTTCTTCTAGCCTTTGGCACTGTCCTTAACTAACTGAGATATCCTCCTCAGTTATACCTTCAGTTGATTTGAATAGTTAACAGTAACTATAGTCTCTGAGACCCAGGGCAGCCTGTATCGTATTCGTTTAAGCACTTCCAGTCCCTGGAACAGTGGAAACAGGTTTTCAGCAGATAGGTGCTGCAGGAGTGAACGAAGAAAATCGTCTTCAGCAAGTTTCCTCGGTTTGTCACCGCATGGACATTATTTCATTGTTTCCTTATTTAAGTCACATTCACCTGCTTCTTCATTAGGTATGTTTTTGAAAAAACAGAGGTGGAGAGACTGTGACATAGTTACAGCATAAACTTTGCCTTTAATTGCTGGGTTGAAATCTCAATTACCCCTGACAACTCATTCTGTGTGAATCTTGACTTGCTCATCACAAAAATGGGCATGGACCATTTTGTTTATCTACTTCCTCTGGGATTAGTTGTAGAATTCATCAACAGAGGACTTCCCTGGTGGTATAGTAGATAAGAATCCGCCTGCCAGTGCAGGGAATATGGGTTTGATCCCTGGTTTGGGAAGATTCCACATGGCCCAGGGCAACTAAGCTCAAGTACCACAATTACAGAGCCCCAGCTTTAGAGCCTCAGAGCCACAACTCCTGAGCCCATGAGCCTGAGTCTGTGTCTGCAACAATAGAAGCCACTGCAATGAGAAGCCTGAGCGCTGCAACTAGAGAGTAGCCCCTGCTCACCACAACTGGAAAAAGCCCGTGCATAGCAATGAAGACGGAATGTAACCAAAACTTAAATAATTTAAAAAGGAGAGAGAGAGAACGTGTCTGCCAGAACACGACCAAGCTCTTCACATAAGTGAGCGTGTTAGTTGTCACCAGGATTGCCCTCCTCCCCTGATCCCCCTGGTCCTTCCCTATCTGTGTGTAGAGTGATGGTTAACCAGGTGCCACTTACTGAGGACCTGAAGTATCCTTCAGTTTCCCACCCAGAGGTATTAAAAACCAGTGCAAAGTCTTACATATATTGCTGGCACCACTTCTAACATCCTCTGGGTATTTTCTGTCCCCGCAGTAAATTGCTCTATTGTCTTATACTAATAGGGACACATACGGCTTTAATGAGGAGAAGGAAATGGCAATCCACTCCAGTATCCTTGCCTGGGAAATCCCATGGACAGAGGAGCCTGGTGGGCTGCAGTCCATGGGGTAACAAAGAGTCGGACACGACTGAGGAGCTAAACCACCGCCGCCACCACTATGGCTTTAATGACTTTAACTCAAGTCATTGGAGTCATTGGAGATTAAAAAATAAAGCAATTCTTTGTCGTCCCGGGTAGTTATAGTCATTTAATTTTTAAACAACAACTTTACTGAGAGCTAATTAAGTACCATACAACTCACCTATTTAAAGTTTACCATTTAGAGGCTCTTAATACATTAGTACATTCACAGAATTGGGCAACCATCACTATGGTCAATTTAGAACATTTTCATCAGTCCTCCCAAAGAAATCCCATACTCTTATCTGTCCACATTTCCCTCTCTCGAACCCCTTGAAACCACTAATCTACTTTCTATAGATTGGCCTATTCTGGATATTCATGTAAATGGAATCATTCCACATGTGGTCTTTTGTGACTGGCTTCTTTCACTGAGCGTCATGTTTTCAGGGTTCATCCCTTTTGTAGCTGGTGTCAGAGTTTCCTCCTCTGTTATTGTTGAATAATCCTCCTCTGTATGGACCTGCTACATTTCGTGGACATGTAATGTTGCCTTGATTCTCCCTTGTTGGTTATCATAAATAATGATGCTATGGACATTTGTATACACATTTCTGGTTGGACCTATGTTTTCATTTTACCTAGGAATGAAGTTTCTGGGTTATATGGTAACTCTTTGCTTAATCTTTTGAGGGGCTACAAGACTATTTTCCACAACAGCAGTTGAGCCATTTTCCATTCCCAACAGTAATGTGCAGGGTTTTAATTTCTCTGCTTCTCTGTCAACTATTGTTATTGTCTGTCTTTTTAATTTTAGCCATCCTGGTGGGAATGAAGTGGTATCTCACTGTGGTTTGGATTTACATTTCCCTGATGTTCAACAGCTGTTTAACCTTTGAATGAATGTTCATATCTGATTTCTCCCACAACTTGGGAAGGATGGTGTTTTTGTCTCTGCACCAGTTTCACAAGTGTGTGAGTGTGTGTGTGTGTGTGTGTGTGTGTGTGTGCAGGTAACATAGAGTTACAAGGCTCAGGCTTGAGAAGCCCAGACCTGTGACCAAGTCTAAGCTGTACACTGCTAGATATAGTACAGGACACCAAGTTAAATTTGAATTTAATATAAACAATGAGTAATTTTTAAGGGTAAGTATGTCCCAAACATTGCATGAGACAGACTTACCTAAAAAGTACTCCTTGCTTATCTGAAATTCAAATTTAACTGGGTGTTCTGCATTTTTTTCTAAATTTTTAATCAATAATTTCTGACTGTGCTGGGTCTTCATTACTGCTCGGGCTTTTCTCCAGTTGCAGTGAGTAGGGGCTACTCTCTAGTTGCAGTTCAAGGGCTTCTCATTGCAGTGGCTTCTCTTGTTGCCTAGCACAGGCTCTAGGGCGCTCGGGCTTCAGTAGTTGCAGCTCCCAGGCGCTAGAGCACAGGCTTAATCGTTGTGGCACGTGGGGGCTTAGCTGCTCCAAGGCATGTGGGATCTTCCTGTACCAGGGATGGAACCCGTGTCTCCTGCATTAGATGGCAGACTCTTTGCCACTGAGCCACCAGGGAAGCCCTGTCCTTCATTTTTATTTGCTAAATCTGGCAACCTTGAATGTTACTGGTGGGTTGTATGTCCTTGGCTGATTGGCTTTGCCTCTCAGAGTTTTCTCATCTGTGGGGTGCAGATGGAGCCTGTTGGGAGGGATCAAGGTGCGGTACCTGTCTAGACAGACCTCTGTGCATAGATGCTGTTGATGTGACTGAAGCTGGGAGCCTTAGACAAGGCTTGGGTTGCATGAGTGTGTGGTGTTGGAACTGATATCCTAGTCCTCTCAAAGGTGTCTCCCAACCTCTGACTGAGTGAGTGTGTGTGTTTTGGCAAGGAGAGGCTGTCTGAGGGATTCACATCTGATGAATGTTAACTCCAGTATAAGGAACACAGGAGGAGGGAAAGATCTAAATAAGTATATGGAGGAAAGGAAATCAGAGAAGCCTTCCTGGAGGAGGTGGCCTCTGAACTAGATTTTGACAGATGATGAGCTGGATTTCAAAATAGGGAACTGAGTGTAAAGAACTTTGACAGCCAAAGGGACTCAAGCTACTGTATTCAAAACAGTGGTCACTTGGAGCACATGTCTATTTCCATTCATACTAACTAAAGTGAAATCAAATACTTAGCTCCTCACTCTTATATAAGCCGCATTTCAAGTGCTTGACAACCACGAATGGCTGGTGGCTTCCATATGACCAGCACATATGTAGAACATCTCTATTGTTGCAGAAGTGCCATTGGACTTTGTCAGAGTAAGGCAGGGGTCACCAGACTACCACTTCAAGGGAAAACACCAGTCTACAGCCTGCTTTGATAATAAAAGTTTATTGGAACACAGCCATAGCCACTCGTGGTCTCTGGGCTGCTTTTGAGCTGTAACGACGGAGTGGAATAGTCTAAACAGAGACTGCCCACAAAGCAGAATGTATTTACTCTCTGAGCCTTTATAGAAAATATTTGCCCACCCTGGTCTAGGGGGATGAAAGCACAGAGCCGAGAGGTGACACTGTGATGCATTTGGGAGAAATAAACAACAACAAAATGGCTGACATTAATTGAGCACCTACTGTGTGCCAGCCACTGCTTAGGTGTCTGCATTATTTCATTCCCTCCTCTTCATAGGTCTTGTTATGGGAGGGGGAGGTTTGAAAGACACTCTTGTAATTGGAGAGTCGTGGACAGGCCTGTATTACATGGTGCCGGGGATGGAGGGGAAGAAACTTGAGAGCTGTGAGAGAGAAAGTGCAGGGTGCTGGGGAGCCATAGAGGGCGTCTGAGCAAGGGAGAGACCAACTGCAGGAGAATAGGTGTTCAGGATGTTTGTACTGGGGAGATCAGACTCTCTGGGAAGCCCTTGACACACCTGGGTAAAAGGTAATTAGCCTGTGGCTGCCTGCCAGGAGGGCGGGTTGGGAAGGAGAGTCAGGAAAATGAGAGAATTGACAAAACACAGCCAGGTCTCCTTGCCTCATTTTTGATGTGGGCACCTTTATCCCCATAAATCCATTTCCTGAAGATGTTTCACATTGACTCACTGGGGATGGCTCCCCTTTCCCCTTCTGCACCTGCTGCATTACTCAACTCCCTGTAATCCCAGTGTCTCCTTTGCATCATATTTGATGTGATGGTTTTAAGGTTTCTAAACAGGTACTGCCAAAGGAATTATTACTATTCAGGTTTTTTGCCTTTTGAGAGTAATTACTTAGGCATGGACACTTTACGGAGAAAACCACTGATGGGGGCTGGCTATAGAAGTCGTGGGGTTCAGTGCAGAATGAAATCTTGGGACCCCCCTCACCCAAAAATGATTAAGGATTTCAAGATGGATGAAAGAACATTAAGCCCAGGGCAAGGTCCTTCTGAGCAGGCGTGGGACCCAGGTCACATGGCCACGTGGCTGCCCTGCCACTCATTCTTATAAACCATCCATGGGATGTTTGCTCACTTGTCTTGCTCTCTGCTTGTTTGCACTTCCAGTGTGCCCCGGTATGGATATCCGGAATAATCTCACCCGGCTGCATGAGCTGGCCAACTGCTCGGTCATTGAAGGACACTTGCAGATTCTGTTGATGTTCAAAACGAGACCTGAGGACTTCCGAGACCTCAGTTTCCCCAAACTCATCATGATCACTGATTACTTGCTGCTCTTCCGGGTCTATGGGCTGGAGAGCCTGAAGGACTTGTTCCCCAACCTCACGGTTATCCGAGGCTCGCGCCTCTTCTTTAATTATGCGCTGGTCATCTTTGAGATGGTTCACCTGAAGGAGCTTGGCCTCTACAACCTGATGAACATCACCCGGGGGTCTGTCCGCATCGAGAAGAACAATGAACTCTGCTACCTGGCCACCATCGACTGGTCTCGCATCCTGGATTCCGTGGAGGATAATTATATCGTGCTGAACAAAGACGACAATGAGGAGTGTGGGGACATTTGTCCAGGCACCGCCAAGGGCAAGACCAACTGCCCTGCCACTGTCATCAATGGGCAATTTGTGGAGCGGTGCTGGACACACAGCCACTGCCAGAAAGGTATGTCAGAGTTCTCTGGATTCTATACCATTTCTTGTGACTTGGTTCATTAAAAAGATGCTGAAAGTGTTTACTAGCTCAAGTGGTGATAAACCTTGTTTTGCAAAGGCTCAGACAATAAATAAACTTTAAACTTTGCAGCCTATACAGTCTCTATTGCAACTACTCAACCCTGCTTTTGGACTGAGGAAGCAGCCACCTGGCAACAATGGGCAATAAATATACAGGCATGGCTGTGTTTCAATAAAACTTTATTTACAAAACCAAGTGGTGGGCCCGATTTTGCCAACATCTGAGCTAACTGGTTGAATGTTCCTCTTGCTTGAGAGAGCAGATGAGTATGGATTTTGCTGTCAAAGAAAGCAAATATATTTCTTGTCTGATTTAAGATTGCTCATGGTAGGCATTTGGAAAAAGGAATGTGTAAAGGATAAAAACAAAGCGGCCATCCTTATTCCACGATTACTGGGGGTATTTCCTGCTAGTGGCTCTGTTGTGTCTGGATTTACTTAACTTTCCCTGTCATTGGGTATTTAAATTATTTCTAGTTTTCACAAAGAGGGTTGAACATTTTGGTGTGGAAGCTTTATTGAACATTTTTTTTTTTCCCCTTCAGATTTTGGTTTTCCAGAAGTGAAATTTCTGGGTCAAAGTTTCTTGATACGGATTGCCAAATGGCTTTCCGGAAATGTTGTACCAACGGGCACCCCTCCTAGCACTGGCTGAGAGGGAACACCTTGGCTAGCTTGGAGTGTTGTTTGAAAAATCTTTCATAATTTACTGGAGGGAGGAGCTGGTGTGTTGTCATTGTTTCTATTTGCGTTTCTTTGATTGCTATCAGGGTTGAACCTTTTAAAACATGTTTATTTATCATTTAGGTTTTTTCTTTCTGTTCATATCCTTTGTCCATTTATCTTCCAGTGCCTTAGTGGTTTTTGAAATATTAATCTGCGTGTGGTTTTCATAGCCAGGACTGTTAACTTTTTGCCAATTACATTTTCAGATGTTTTTGTTCCGTGATGAAAATACTCTGGTTGTCCGTTGCCAGAGAAGCTTAAAATGTTTATGGAGTTCAGACCTGAATTTTTTCATGCATCTCATATTATTTTATGCTTAGAGAGTCCCTTTCTATCCATAAAATGAAAGTTTTTTTTTCCTCAAAGTTTTCTATCTTAACTTTAATTATTATCATTAAAAAATTTGTCAAGGGTATCCATTTTCCCCCAAATAATTAGGTGAGGGCTCAAGGCCACTTATTGCAGAAATTTACCCCTTCATCATTGATTTGGGGGTCTGTTTCTGAGTTTCGGTAAATATGTCTGCCTTTCCACGTGCTGAAGTTACTACCGTTCTAATCCATGTAGTTTTATAATGTTTTGATATCCAAGAAGGCTAGTTCTCAACACAAACTTGTTAGTTGTTTATCGTTTTATTGACTCTTTGACATGCTGTGAAATTCCCTGGGAAGAATTAGCAAATACGAGATGGAGACAGAGAAAGTGAGTGGGTGGTTTAACGATTGTATCACAAAAGATAAGGGAAGGGAAAAAAGAGGGTTTTCTCACCTGAGCCCAAAGCTATGGAGAAGCCACACAGCTATGGAGAAGTCAGTCCTGAGTAGAATCCATAGACTCAGCAGGAAGGGCTCCTTCAAGTTCCAGGAAGGAATCATCATGCATGGAGATGTTGAATGGGAGAAAACAGGAGGTGAGAGAGCAGATACCTCTTTTTTGAGAGTTTGGCCAGTGAGGGGAGGGAGAATCTGGTGGTTTGTGGAGGGATGAGGGAACAATGGTTATTATGTTGTGAAAGAATCTTGAGAACGTTGGTAGGTCAGGGACACAGAGAAGCCAAGCTGTGATCAAGAAGAAAGATCAAAACTGGGGCAAAGTCTTGGCGAAAGTAGAGGACCACCTGTGGGTTTGGAATTTCACAGAAGAACTGGGAGATTTCTGAGGTGGCAGTGGGGATAAATAATCTGAGTGGGAGTGAATATCCTGATGAATTCGGAGGTAAGGGGGTTACCTTCTTTGATGGTGAGGGGAGGAGAGGCTGTGTAGGCCCTACCATGTTACAAGGACACACCTCTGCAACGGGAATCCTGTTATCCTTGTTTTAGAGACCAGAGAGGTTTTTAAGCTGCCTAAGGCCACACAGCTAATAAAAGATGGCTGGAGTTTGCACCACATCTGAGATACAAAAATAGCATCTTTGTGTGTGTTTTGTGGGGGCAGGGGTGCCTGCTCTGTTTAGAGGTGGGGAGCTTACTAGTAGCTTGGGCATTGGGGGAAAACAGTGAACACTTTTATCCCAATGCTCCGTTCTCCAAAATCAGTTTCTTATTTTTGCTCCATACTCACACATCTTGAGATATAATTTAAGACATTCATCTGTGGATTTATTTCTGTACCCATTTTAGTCAAAATATCCAGGATGGTATTATCTGCAAAAATGTCCGTGATGTTTTGAGTAGGTTTTGTTTTTAATCTTGTGCTTTGGAGAACAAGGCTTGTTTTCCTACACTGGGGGTTTCATCACCAGAGAAGGCGTGGCTTTGCTTATAAGGTTGCAGCTGAGAAGTTGAGACCTGTGCCAGGTACTGGTTCCTGGCATATGGAATCAGTGTTTGCTCCTGGTTCATAATCCTGTGGTGGGGTCCTCTGTTAGTCACTAGGTTGTGTCTGACTCTTTGCAGCCTCATGGGCTGCAGTATGCCACCCTTCCCTGTCCTCCACTATCTCCCAGGGTTTGCTCAAATCCAGTCAGTGATGCCATCCAGCCATCTCATCCTCTGTCACCCCTTTTTCTTGCCCTCAATCTTTCCCAGCATCAGGGTCTTTTCCAATGAGTTGGCTCTTCACATAAGGTAGCCAAAGTATTGGAGCTTCAGCATCAGCGTCAGTACTTCCAATGAATATTCAGGGTTGATTTCCATTAGGATTGACTGGTTTGATCTCCTTGCTGCCCAAGGGACTCTGAAGAGTCTTCTCCAGCACTACAGTCTGAAAGCATCAATTCTTTTGGTGCCAGGACATTGTCCTCTCCTGGTCACAGATGATAAGAAATGATTGTTTATTTGAAGCTACACTCTTGTCTATCCAGTACAACTCAGATCTGGCTTTTTGCCCCTTCAATTTCTTTGATTGTGGTAAAATATATATAACATAACATTTACCATCTTAACTGTTAAAAATGCACAGCTCAGTGACACTAAGTACAGTCAATTGTTGTGCAACCATCCCCACATCCATCTCCAGGACTTTTGCATCTTGCCAAACTGGAACTCTGTCCTCATTAAACACTCACTCCCCCTCCCCTCCCCCAGCGCCCTGCCCCCACCATCTACTCTCTGTCTCCATGGATTTGACTTCTCTAGGGATCTCATATAAGTGGTATCATACAGTATTTGTCTCTTTTTTCACTTTTATTTTTATGTCTGGCTTACTTCATTGAATATAATGTTATTGAGGTCATCCATGTTGTAGCAGGTGTCAGAATTTCCTTATTTTATAGGACTGAATAATATACCATTGTATGAATGGACCACATTTCGTTTATCCATTCATCAATGGACATTTGGGTCATTTCCACCTTTTGGCTATTGTGAACAATGCTGCTATGAACATGGGCACACTTCTCTGGCTTTTAAAATGCTTATGTTACTTTGTTCCTGTGGCTTTAGAAGGCTTACCCAACACTGTGTGGGATTTTCCAAGGTAAAACAGACTGAAACGAATCTGTAGAAGATACTCCTCCCACCCTGTCTTAGGCAACAGATACAAACCTGTGAAAAGTACCATCAAGTCCTCAGTTTCCCTCGAGTCCTCTCCAACACCTCGTTGAGCCTCTTTCTAGCATGATTGCCAGGTTCTGGAAATGTCCAACGTCTGTCAGTGGACCAGAAATCTAGAGAAAAGGATGGATTGCATCCTTTTCAGAGAGTCCTCCGTAAAGATCATTACTCCAGATCAGATGTGTAATTCAAAAACAAAGAGTTTAAGCTTTAGTTTTCTACTAAGGATCTGGAGTGTAGATATACTGTGTTGCAATAATGACCCACCCATGTGCGTGGACAATCAGTTAAGCAGAGTGAATCATTATTTGTTCTTCTTTTTAACATTAATTTACATCCATAATTATTAGAAAACAGGACATTAAGAGTGTTAGGATAATTGCATCTGTGAAAACTAGAAAGAACCAGAAATATTCAGGGACAGGAAAAAAGGATAGTTTTGGGTAGCAAATTAACCTATCTCAAAATAAGACATAAAGAGGGGGAAAGAAAGAAAATCCCTGGAAAATCAGATTTGCACTTTATGAAGAATGGATAGCTAATTTCATAATGATTTTATGTATATATTCAACTAGAACAACAACAAAAAAAAACCCAAGAATTTGTAAAATATGTTTTTAACTCTAGAGAAAAAAGACAGACCAGACCAGACAGACAGACCAGTGGGATGAAGGTGTTGGGTTGTCCTTGGACCCAGTTTAAACATTCTCTACAATGGCTCCTTTCCTACCTGATCCCCAAACAAGGATGGTTTGGGCAAAGAGAGAAAAGAAGGTTCTCAATGGTTAAAGTAAATTAAAAGGATAATCACTCTGGCGTGTGTCTTGAGCTGCTTCCTCTCCATCACTCTGTCCACATATTTGGGGTGGAGATGCAAACGGAGGTCAAATACAAGGAACTCTGAATGAGCGGAGTGGATAGGGGTCTATGTAAGCTGGGTCACAAGCTGTGTTTACTGAGAACCTACTGTGTGCCAGGTCGTGCAGTCCTTGGGGACACAGAAGTGACCAGCTCCTTTCTCCTTAGAGAGGCCCTTCTGGTAGCAAATGCAGACATTGGACATGTGACTGAATGCACTTGTGGGTTGAGTGACAAGAGGAAGGATCTGTGGGTGAAAGCATGGGGTGAAGCTCTAGTCTTCCAGGTCAGAAAATCGCTCCCTGCCCCCTACATGGATGGGTCATTAAGACCCCGAAAGTCAGAATTCCCTGGTGATCTAGTGGTCAAGAATCTGCCTGCCAACGCAGGAGACCACGGGTTCGATCCCTGGTCTGGGAAGATCCCACCTGGTGAGGAGCAACTAAGCTTGTGTGCCGCAACTACTGACTCCTCACTGTAGAGCCTGTGCTCTGCAACAAAAGAAGCCGCTGCACAAGAAGCCCGTGAGGCACAGCTAGAGAATAGCCCCCACTCGCCGCAACTAGAGAAAGCCTGGACATGGCAATGAGGACCCAGTGCAGCCAAAAATAAATAAATAAATAAAATTACTTTAAAAAAGGAAATGGTTACCACCTAGAAGATGAATAAAAAGGGTTTTAAAAAAAGACCTCAAAGATTGGCCGTGCTGGACCCATTTTCAAACAGTTACAGGAATTGTTCGGAGTCCTGTCCTGCTGTTCATGGTACATGAGCTGGACTAAATCTGCGCTTCCCCATCTGAAGAGTTTGAATAATTGTGGCACCTGCTTGTCAGGGTTGCAGTTTGGGGGGTTAAATGAAATGATACCTAGGGGTACACTTATCCCAGCACCTGGCACTTGGTGAATGTTCTGGAAGCTTCTCCTAGGTGCCATGAGTTCACCAGTCTCTCTGGGCAGTTCAGCCCCTGGGTGAGTGTCTGCCAAAGCTTGGCTCCATTTCTGACTTTGGTCTTGAGGCAGGCAGATGAAAACCCACCATAAGAACTGGTTGCTTGGACCTACAGCCCCAGAGGAAAATAACTTTCTTTACTTGGTGCCTCAGCTTTGGGATTTTGGGGAGACTAGACACCACAGGACTTGCTTGACCAGCTGCTCTAGCCAAACCCACTGGTATTTCTTTTTCCCCTGGGAGGCCACACCAGCAACTTGCTGCCAGTCAGAGAAGAGGATGAGTCTAGGGCATGCTGGGTACCAGGAAACTGGCTGGCAACATAGAGACATTGGTAAGAAAGCAGGAAGGAGCAAGAGGCAGAGGGAGGTGAGTCTCTCCAAGTTTGCATTTCCATCTGTGTTTCAGAGGGCTTCCCAGGTGGCGCTAGTGGTAAAGACCCTACGTGCTGATGCAGGAGATGCAAGAGAGGCAGGTTCCATCCCTGGGTTGGGAAGTTCCCTTGGAGGAGGGCATGGCAACCCATTCCAGTATTCTTGCCTGGAGAATCCCATGGACAGAGGAGCCTGGTGGGCTACAGTCCATGGGGTCACACAGAGTCGTACGCTACTGAAGTGACATAGTATGCATGCTGTGTTTCAGGATCTCTGAAGGTTAAGGTGCTCTGTTGATATCAAACACTACATTTTTAATGCACACACAGTCACTCTTGAACGGTTTGCTTTGAGGCAGAGGTCTGAACTTCAGGTTGAAACTTTTCTCCCACTTCTTCCATTTTTTAACTTTGCCTCTGCTATTGTAATAATTAGAGGCTTCTTAGTGAATTATTTTGTGCCAGACACTAAGTTACTTTGCTTACAATACGGCAGCAAGCTCTTCCAACAATTTCTCCTTACAGATGAGGTCCTGGGAGCCCCAGGAGGTGAAGCCACTTGTCCAGGGTCACATCACTCATAAGTAGTAGAGATGGGCTTTGATCCCCAAACCCAGGTATTCTGGCTCCAAATCTAGCTCTTAACCACTGGGCTTACCTGTGCTCATTGTGGAAAGTTGGGGGAACTGCAGAGAACAAAGAAATCTGGGGTGGGAGATGCCCTAGAATTGGCCCTGCCAACATTCTGACTGCCTTTTCCTATCACCCTTCCCATCTCATCATTTTTTCAAATTAATTTTTAATGCAGCATAGTTGGTTCACAATGTTGTATTGGTTTCTGCTGTATAACAGAGTGCATCAGTTATACGTATATCCATTCTTTTGTAGGTTCTAGTCCCCTATAGGTCATTACAGAGTATTGATTAGAATTCCTTGTGCTATACAATAGATTCCTTTTAGTTATCTATTTTTTATATAATAATGTGTACATGTTAATCCCAGTCTCCCAATTTATCCCTTCCTCGCTTTCCCCTTTGGTAATCATCAGTTTGTTTTCTCTATCTGTGACTCTTTCTGTTTTGTAAATAGATTCATTTGTACCATTTTTTTAGATTTCACATATAAGCAATATCATATAATATTTGTCTGACATTTCACTCAGTATGATAATCTCTAGGTCCATCCATGTTGCTGTAAATGGTGTTATTACATTCTTTTTTATGGCTGAGTAATATTCCATTGCAGATAAGTTACCACAGTATTTATCCATTTCTTGTTGATTAACATTTAGATTGCTTCCATGTCTTGGCTATTGCAGTGCTGCTATAAACATTTGCAGACATGTATCTTTTTGAACTATGATTTTCTCTGAATATATGCCCAAGAGTGGAATTGCTAGATCATATGGTAGCTCTATTTTTAGTATTTAAAGAAATCTTCATACTATTCTCCATTGTGTGTGCTCATGCTCAGTTGCTTTAGTCGTGTCCGACTCTTTGTGACCCTATGAACTGTAGCACGACAGCCTCCTCTGTCTATGGCATTCTCCAAGCAAGAATACTAGAATGGGAAGCTATAGCCTTCTCCAGGGGATCTTCCCAACACAGGGATTGAACCCGGGTCTCTAGCATTGCAGATTCTTTACCATCTGAGCCACACAGGGCCTGTAGTGGCTGCCAGTTTACATTCCCACCAACGGTACAGGAAGTTTCCCTTTTCTCCATGCCCTCCTTGGCATTTATTGGTTCACAGAGTTTTTGATGATGGCCATTCTGACTGATGTGAGGTAGTACCTCATTGTAGTTTTGATTTGCATTTTTGTTGAGGATCTTTTCACGTGCCTCCTGGCCATTTGTATGTCTCTTTTCATCCCACCTCAAGTTAGCTGTCTCCTCCATCAGACTGAGTTCTCCTGAATACAAGGACCGTGGCATTTATATTTGTGTCCTCAGGACCAGTAATGTAGATAAATAATGACATCTTTGACCATTTATTACTAGCTAATGCTTATTGAGCACTTACGATGCACTAAGCTCTGTGCTAAGAATGTGACAAGCTCTGACTCATGGAATCCTTATGGTAGCCTATGAGAAGATGTTATTCCCATTTTGCAGAAAGGGACACTCAGGCTTGGATAGTAATTAAGAAACTTATTCTAGGAGACTTTGTTGGGAAATGGTTTGATCTCAGATTGTCTGGTCTAAAACCATTGACCGGTCAGCAAACTACAACCCATGAGCCAAATTCAGTTCTCCAACATTTTTGTGTGGTCCATGAGCTAAGAATGTTTTTTCTACTTTAAAAAGATTGAGGGTACAGACATAGAAAACAGACTTGAGGTTGCCAAGGCCGGGTGAGGGAGTGATCGATTGGGAGTTCAGGATTAGCAGATGAAAACTCATATATGGGATGGATAAACAGCAGGGTCCTATTGTACAGCACAGGGAACCAGATTCAATATCCTGTGATAAACGATAAAGGAAAAGAATATAAAAAAGAATGGATATGTAAACAGGTTGCTGTACAGCAGAAAGTAACACAGCATTGTAAATCAACTATACTTCAATAAAATAAATTTTAAAAATACAAGGATTGAGGGGAAAATATAGAGAGTAGTATTTTGTGAGAGGTGAAAGTTATCTGCAATTAACATTTCAGTGTCCCTAAATCAAGTTTCATTGGAATACAGTCATGCTTGATCATTTATTCATTTATGTCTTGCCTGTGGCTGCTGTATGGACCAAAATTGTATGGCTCTTTAAAGAAAAAAAAAATACCATCATCTGTTCTTGGCTGTGCCCCTTACAAAAATGAGGAGGACCTTTCCAGGTAGATGCTTGTTTTCAGTGGAAGTTGGGACATCTTAGCATTAGGCCAAAGCAGTCCCCCCCCGTTCCTTGCTGGCACTGACGTGAGGGCCTGGAAAGAATGGAATATCATCCTTGCCCCTCAGGAGCTCTCAATGTGGCTGGGGAGTTAAAAGGCAGGAGCCAATTAACCATTCAAGGTAGCCCAGTGAGCAGGAGATGTCCCAAGGCAAGAGAGACTCCCCCTTCCCCCGCTAAGTGAGTCATCAGACCAGTGATTCTAGACATGTTTGGTGCTGGGGCACCTGAAATCATGATGTTCTCTAGATAACACTTCAGAATGTTGATAAATTAAATTCCTTTGTGGTTATGCCATTGCAGTCCATGCAGAAAACAGAAAACTCTAATATGTACAGGGTCTTGATTATAATAGTTAGAAAAAAGGCAACAGATCATGTAGTACAGAAGCCCATTGGAGTGTTTCATTTGTATTTATGCTTTTTTGTTTTAAAATCTAGGAGAGAATTAAAAGCACTACACTGAAAAAGTTTTGTGGTCTTTGTAATTTCTTTATCACTGAGATGATCAGAATTTTTTAAGTAAACTCTTAATTTTGGAAATGATTGGATTTTTGTATAACAGGGGAAAACAAGCGTCCTAGGGAATATGGACTTCCTTGGTGGTCCAGTGGTTAAGAATCCACCTACCAATGCAGGGGACATGGGTTTGATTCCTGGTCCAGGAAGATTCCACATGCAACTAAGCCCGAGTGCCACAACTACGGAAGCCCCCAAACCCTAGAGGCCATGCTCTGCAACGATAAAAGCCATTTCAGTGAGAGGTCTGCGCACCACAATGAAGAGTAGCCCCACTCACCACAACTAGAGAAAGACCATGTGCAGCAACAAAGACCCAACAAAGACTCTCTATATATAAAGAGTTCTAGAGAGTTTGTTTTTGAGCCTCCCCTTCCTTCCCCAGTATTGATGATGACTTGCCATGGCATCCATGGAAGGAGAGAGATTATCCCAGGCTGGAGTGGTTGAAAAGATGCAATTTGGTTTGTGTGGCAAATGATGCTTGGAGGGTAAGAGGGAAGGGTGTTCCAGATGGATGGAAAGGCAATGACAGAAGCACAGAGGTCCTCAGGGCGAGAGTAAGGAGGCTGCTTATACTGTGAAGAGAGGCTTGTGCAATCATGTGCTCTGAGTCCTAGAAGTTTTCCTGCGGGTATGGTGGAGAGATCACAGAGGTTACACTTGGGGCTACAATCAGGATGGGTTGTTTTTCACTGATATTGAGTAGACAGCTGTGCTGAGCTAGGCTTGCTACTGGGACCCCACAGTCCTTGCTGAGTCTGGGAGAAAGTCAAAGAAATAACAATAAGGAGATAAGATAGGTAGACAGAAAGTGTTTCAGTAGGCCTGAAGCATTGAAGAAAGGTCGACCAGTTGACCGCATAGTCACCTGGCATCTTAGGGACAGTACAGTCTGAAAATTTATTAGTGAAGATATAGGCCTACAGTTCTCACAAGTTCTTGCCTTCCTGGAGGGGGGCTTAGGGATACTCATTCAACTACCTTTTCACTTAGAGAAATAAATTGACCCAATCCTTTAGAAAAAGGTAGGGTAGAGTTAAATACATAATTACAGAAAGGTGGCTGACTGTCTGGTAACGTGGTAAGTGATCTGATGAGTCTTTCTTTTTCTCCCACCTCCTTGATGAAATTTGTTGACCAGTTATTTCCCGTCCTGTCCCCATACCCTTTTTCAGAATTAAAATCTCTTCTTTGTAGCTGAACACCTGAAATGCTCCACAGCTGTGCTGGGGACCTCAGCTCTGGTCAGGCTGGGAGCCCAGGTACTCCCTGTGGTCAGTACTTCTCTCTCTACACACTTGTGCCTCATAGAATGTTCCCTTTCCTGGTAAAAGAGAACTGATGTGGGTGGTGGGGTTTCAAAATTGTGTCCTTTATCTCCTCTTCCTTCTTCCTCTCTCTCTTCTGCCTCTCCTCCCCATTCTCCCCCTCAACCTCAGCTCTCCCATCTCTTCATCTACCCCCAACCCAGTCCCCCACCTCCCCTTCTCCCTCTTCCTCTCTTTGTCTTGGGCTTAGAGTCTTTGCTTAGAGTAGGAAATGGTAACCCACTCCAGTATTCTTGCCTGGAAAATCCCATGGATAGAGGAGTCTGGCAGGCTACAGTCCACGGGGTCACAAAGGGTTGGACACGACTGAGGGACTGAGCATAGAGTCTTTTGCTAGCTCAAACTAAATGCCTGCCCACACTAGAGATCAAAGTCAAGAGTAGGAAACAAATGGGGCTTCCCAGCTGCCTCAGTGGTAAAAAATCTGCCTACCAATGTAGGAGGAGATGCAGGTTCGATCCCTGGGCCAGGAAGATCCCTTGGGGAAGGAAATGGCAACCCACTCTAGTGTTCTTGCCTGGGGAATCTCATGGACAGAGGAGCCTGGCATGATGCAGTTCATGGGGTTGCAAAGAGTCAGACACAAATTAAAAAAAGACTCGCTTTCCTTGGGCTCCTGTTGTCCATCATGGGCAGGACCATATGAGTAGCAGTAGATTGGGCTACTTTCCTTGGATTCCAGGTTTGGGAAATGGACTGAGATCTCCCAGCCCAAACTCAAGCCACAAGACATAGAAGCACAGGGTAAAGTGTGTTCATCAACTAGGCACTGTGGGGCATCTGGTAGATAAAGCCCATATTTGTTAAATGCCTGGGAGGTTTGGGGTAGAGGATCATTTGACCTTTTTATTATAGAAGGTTTTTTTAATGTATTTATTTATTTGGCTGTGCTGGGTCTTGGTTGCAGCATTCGGGATCTTCTGTTTTGATTGTGGCATGTGGAATATTTAGTGGCAACGTGTGAGATCTTTCAGTTGTGGTATGCAGGTGGCTCAGTGGTAAAGAATCCTTTTGCCAATGCAAGAGACTCAAGAGATGTAGGTTTGATTCCTGAGTTGGGAAGATCCCCTGGAGCAGGAAATGGCAACTTGTTCCAGTATTCTTGCCTGGAAAATCCCATGGGCAGAGGAGCCTGGTGGGCTACAGTCCATGGGGTCTCAAAGAGTCAGACATGACTGAGTGACAGAGCCTGGACACAAGCAACCTTATATCCCCCCAACTCTGGCTGAGCAGTAGTACTTTGCCAGCAACCTTGCCTCTGGAAGTCCTTCCATGGTCCCCACTCTAGGCACAGTCCCCCTTCTCCCTCCAGCCCCCAAATGGTCACTATCCTGTCTTTTCTACTAGTTACTTCTTTCTGTTTGATCACTTGAATGTGAATCTGTAGACAATATAGTTTAGTCTCAACTATTTTTTTAAAAAAATGGATCTGTCTCTTTGGGTCTATAGCAGTGATTCTCAACTGTGGGTGATTTTGACCTCTAGAGGACATTCTTCAATGTCTAGAGACATTTTTGGGTATTGCAAATTGTAGGGGGTGATACTACTGACATCGGGTAGGTGGAGGTCATGGATGCCATTCAATACCCTGCTGCTGTTGCTGCGGCTAAGTCGCTTCAGTCGTGTCTGACTCTGTGCAACCTCATAGACAGCAGCCCAACAGGCTCCCCCATCCCTGGGATTCTCCAGGCAAGAACACTGGAGTGGGTTGCCATTTCCTTCTCCAGTGCATGAAAGTGAAAAGTGAAAGTGAATTCGCTCAGTCGTGTCCGACTCTTAGTGACCCCAGGGATTGCAGCCTACCAAGCTCCTCCATCCATGGGATTTTCCAGGCAAGAGTACTGGAGTGGGCTGCCATTGCCTTCTCCGATTCAATACTCTACAATGCAGTTATTATTGTTGTTGTTTGGTTGCTTAGTCGTGTCCAACTCTTTGAGACCCTGTGGACTGCAGTATGCCAGACTTTTCCATCTTTCACTATCTTCTGGAATTTGCTCAAAATCATGTCCATTGAGTCAGTGATGCTATCTAACTATCCCATACTCTGCCACCCCCTTCTTGACTGAACTCCATCTCCAGACTCCTCACCTGTGTGGAGGCCAGGCTGAAAATCCCACCCCTCTAATTATGCACTTGATCTTCCAGTGTCCAGCCCCCATCTTGAATTGTCTTTGTTGTTACTGTTCAGTTGCTAAGTCATGTCGGACTCTTTGCAACCCCATAGACTGAAGCATGCAAAGCTTGTCCTTTGCTATCTCCTGGAGTTTGCTCAAACCCATGTCCATTGAGTCAGTGATGCCATCTAAACATCTCATCCTCTGCTACCCTCTTCTCCTCCTGCTCTCAATCTTTTCCAGCAACAGGATCTTTTCCACTGAGTTGGTTCTTTGCATCAGGTGGCCAAAGGATTGGAGTTTCAGCTTCAGCAGCAGTCCTTCAAGTGAACATTCAGGGTTGATTTCCTTTAGGATTGACTGATTTGATCTCCTTGCTGTCCAAGGGACTCTCAAGAGTCTTCAGCACCACAATTTGAAAGCATCAATTCTTCAGCACTCAGCCTTCTTTATGTTCCAACTCTCACATCCATGCATGACTCCTGGAAAAACCATAGCTCTGACTACACAGACCTTTGTCAGCCAAGTGAGGTCTCTGCTTTTTAATATGCTTTCTAGGATTGTCATAGTTTTTCTTCCAAGGAGCAAGCATCTTTTAATTTCATAGCTGCAGTCACCATCTGCAGTGATTGCCACCCTACAATGCAGACAGAGCCCTTACCTCCTAGAATGATCTGGCGCCAAATGTGAATAGCATTGAGTGTAAAAATCCTCATCCATAACATTCCCCTCCATCCCTTTCTTTTTCTTCCACTCTCGCTGTTGGAGAACTGGGCTGCTCCACCTGGAGGCATGTCCCCCCATCTGAGTGTTGCTGACTGCTCTCTCATGGCACAGTTCAGCTTGGCTTTCTGTCCTCTGGACCCAGAGTGAGGGTCATACTCAGATTCTAGTCCCTCAGTGGACTTTATTTAACATCTGCCCCACCCCCCAGCTCCACCCTAGGACTATTTGCAATGGACCGTTTTGAGAGGCAATCATTCTGGCTGCTCCTCCTCTGGAGCACGGATATGGGTGGTGGTGGGCTCTTTGAGAACTATTTTTTTTCTTTTTCAAAAACCTAAAAATTTTGTTATGCAGTCAAAGAGTACTCAGTGGCCTCCCATTTTTAGTTTATGATAAACAAGGCACAGGCTGAACTTTGTAACAAAACTCTATGTTCTTTAACCAAGGCAAGTTTTGCTAAGAAAATTATTTTTATAAGCGAGGGAGGTATGAAGGCTATTTGCAAAGGAATTTTACAAGGGCAAGAGAAAAAAAAAGCAAGAAGTTGATCTTAGGATTTGTGGTTGTACAGAAGACAACTTAGTCAGAAGACCTTGAGACACGTGTCGGAAGTAAAACAGTAGATGAATCCAAGAAAGGAAAGATGTACCATGTGGGCATGAGTTTGATGAAGAAAAAGTTGGAGAATTGTCTTAAAGATGCCCATGTGGTTCAGATGAGGGCATAATTTTTCACAGATTTTCACAGTTTTGAAAGGATGTCTTTGAGACCCACAAGCTTGGTACACTGCCTGACTTTATTGGAGGAGTCCTGGCCATTGGGAGTGTAATATTTATTGGGGATTGCAGATAACAGCAATGGGCATTTGCTAGGATGAAAAATAGGACTAATGGGATAGAAAGTGAAGGACACCTTGGCATATTGACCCTGAGATCTTGGGAGGAGGGATGAAGGAAGCTAACATAGACCCAGGGCATAAGAGTTACAAATTCAGAATAAAAGAAGTCAGAAGATGACATTGATTCTTTTCCCCACTTGATGTAAAGTGCAGCTATTGCCTACACAGAGTTTTTTTTTTTTTTTCCTCTAAGTTTTCCCCAACTCTGTGAAAGCTCTAGAAAGGGGTCTAGCCAATAGGAGTGGACATTGGGAATCCATTGTTCAGAATCTGTTTTTGCTAGCTGCATAAGCACAGCATGGCATCAGTTTATAAACACATAGGGTATGGAGTTCCTGGAAAAAGAGAACCAAAGGTGGCTTACTGGACATAAGAGAACCTATTTTTACCTAACCCATTTTGTGATCTAAGCCCAGCTGCAATGCTTGCCCTTGAATAGGTCTCAGTAATTAAACATTTTTTTTTTTCTGGCCATGCAGCTTGTAGGATCTCAGTTCCTCAACAATAGATCAAACCTAGGCCACAGCAGTGAAAGCCTGGAATCCTAACCACTAGGCCACCAGGGAACTCCCAGTAATTAGTGAGGTTACAGGAGGGAATGCAGAAAGAAGGGAGGTAGTCAAGAATCCATAGTGCAGCCTTGGGGCAGGGTCCTGGTTCAGAATATGCATACCTATTATTACCTGGAGAATCCCATGGACAGAGGAGCCTGCTGGGCTGCAGTACATGGGGTCTCAAAGAATTGAACATGACTGAAGTGACTTAGCATGTACACATGCATTCTATTGTATACATAATAATATACCTTTGAGTTCTGCAGGAACTAAAGCCCCCATCCAGGTGGAGGATAGAAGGATGATGTTGGCTCCTGCTTATCACCCCCCACTTTAATCAACTAAAGATCTGTCTACCTTTGTCCCAATATTGCACTGAATTCTTCTCTCTTCAAGCCCCCTCATGAATATGCATGTTGTGGTTTTTAGTTTGTAAGTTTGTTTGCTACCCCATGGACTACCACCAGGCTTCTCTGTGCATGGAATTTCCCAGGCAAGAATACTGGAGTGGGTTGCCTTTTCCTTCTCCAGGGGATCTTCCCAACCCAGGGATCAAACCTGTGTCTCCTGTGTTGGCAGGGGGATTCTTTACCACTGAGCCACCAGGGAAGCCCTTAACTTAAAACTTCCCCAATTTTGCTGTTTGGGGAGACATTGCTTTGGGAGGGATCCCTGGTGTTCTTACTTGGAGCAAGTAATACATCCTTTCTTATGATCTTTGGCTTTGTTGTGTCCATTGGGTCAACACCCACCAAAATGTGAACTCAGTTTTGGGGTAACAGGTCGTCTGTTGGTTTAATTTTAGAGAACATTAACATATTTATAGAGTACTTTACTAGGTTTGGTTGTACCTAATGCCCTCATGCTCTTTTCCCCTTAAGGTGTTATCACCTTTCAATTGCCACTTCTGGTTGTGTGGGTGGGATTCAGGGAGCATAAGGATGTTGAGGGTCTCCCCTTTGATGGTGGTGTGGAACCAACTTGATGGTATTCTAGAGCTGTGCTGTCCAGTATGTGGCTAAGTTAAAATGAATTACAATGAAATAAAAATGAAGCATTTCTCTCTTGATTGCACTCACTATGTTTGGATAAACAAATGTAGGACTTTTCCATCACTGTCATAAGTTCTGTTGGGTAGCACTGTTCTGGAGCACTTCACTTCATGATTAAAGTCAGCCTGCCGGGCTCCTCTATCCATGGGATTCTCCAGGCAAGAATACTGGAGTGGGTTCATTCCCTTCTCCAGGGGCTCTTCCTGACCCAGGGATGGAACCCGAGACTCCTGCATTGCAGGCAGATTCTTTACCATCTGAGCCACCAGGGAAGCCCAAAGTTAGCTCTGAAGTCAGGCAAACCTGGTCTTGAATTTTGAGTCTCTTGTGTGACCTTGGACTAGCTCTTCTCAGCCTCTGTTTCCTCATGTAGAATGAGGAAATGCTAAGGAACCCAGACTTAAAGTTTTTTTTTTCTTTAGCTTTTAACTGATATCTCTTCTTTGGTCAAAAATTTAAAAAAAAATCCTATTCCTTTTCTCTACTTTGAGTTTGATTTTTTCCCCTTTAAAGATAAGATAACAATGAATAGTTCCCCATCTCCCCCTCCACCCCAAGCTTTGTAAGCCCTGGGATAGAGGAAGGAGTAGCTTGGGAAAGTTGAACATAACAAAGAGGCCATTATAGGGACATCTAATCGAGAAGAGGAACAAGGAAGGGGTAGGTGTGTTGACCAGGGCTGAGAGTGTCATCATGTCTATGGGTGACTGAGAGCAAGGAATGTGTCAGCTCCTTCTTGACCTCTCCTCTTTCTCTGGGGAACAGAGTGCTTTCAAGGTAACAGAGTAGAGAGGAAGTGGACTCAGGATGAGTAAGGCGGCAAGGGAGGGAACCTCAGCCGAAGTTTGTCTTCCTGGCTCAGCTTTGAGCGGCAGAGTCAACTCATAATTGCTGGTGATGGGAATCTACTCAGACTAACTTAAACCACAAGGGGGCGGTTTATTGGGATGCTGTTGCTGCTGCTGCTAAGTTGCTTAAGTCGTGTCGACTCCGTGCGACCCCATAGATGGCAGCCCACCAGGCTCCCTCGTCCCTGGGATTCTCCAGGCAAGAACACTGGAGTGGGTTGTCATTTCCTTCTTCAATGCATGAAAGTGAAAAGTGAAAGTGAAGTCTCTCAGTCGTACCGACTCTTCGAGACCCCACGGACTGTAGCCCACCAGGCTCCTCAGTCCATGGGATTTCCCAGGCAAGAGTACTGGAGTGGGTTGCTATTTCCTTCTCCATTATTGGGATGACATGGGATCTTCTCTTGGAACTTGTATCAGCTAGCTTTTGCTGCATAACAGACCTTCTCTGAAACATGCTGACTTTGCACAACTGTCATCTTTTAAAAAAACTTTTTATTTTGTATTGGAGTACGGTTGATTAACAAGCAATGTTGTGATAGTTTCAGGTGAACAGTGAAGAGATCCAGCCATGCATATGCGTGTATCCATTTCCCTCCAAACTTCCCTCCCATCCAGGCTGCCACATAACATTGAGCAGAGTTCCACAGCACAACTGCCATTTACTTTGCTCATGACCCTGTGAGTTAAGTTTTCTAAGTGGGTTTTCTGGGTTGGACCACTCCAGTTGACCAAAGACACAGGCTTGGTTATCTCCAGTCTCTGGGATCAGCTGGTGGGATGACTGGTAGCTGGATGATCTAGCTTGGCCTCACTCACGTGGCTGGTATTTGGTACGGGCTGTCTGCTGGGGTGCTTTTTTTTTATCTCGCTGTGGTCACTCATCTTGCATGAGTTTGGCTTGGATTTGGATCATGTGATGGTCTCAAGGTTCCCAGAGTAACGAGACATAGTTCCCCAGTGCTCAAGTGTTTTTCAAGTCTCTTTTTGCTTCACATGTGCTAAGTCCCCATTGGTCATAGCAAGTCATGTGGTTGAGAAAAGCTTGAAGGAAGAGGGTGGATATAGATGCTACGTGTTGATTGGAGAGGAAGTACTTGTGGCCATTTCTTTTTTTGCCTTTTACTACAAAATGCCCGGCTTCCCACGTGGCACCAGTGGTAAAGAATCCACCTGCAATGCAGGAGATGCAAGAGATGAGAGTTTGATTCCTGGGTTGGGAAGATCCCCTGGACTGGGAGATGGCAACCCACTCCTGTATTCTTGCCTGGAAAATTCTATGGACAGAGGACTCTGGAGGGCTACAGTTCATGGGGTTGCAAAGAGTCGGACATGACTGAACACACACACACTACATTCAATCAAAAACCAGGATCTGCCTCAGAGATATCAGTTCTATTTTATTCATCTGTGTCTCTTCAGTACCATGCTGGTTTAATTATTATAGATCTAGAGTATGTTTTATTGATGGTAGATTGTTTTTTCCTATTAAACTTTTTAAAAATGTTTATTCTTGTCAAACTTAGGAATTTACAAATTTAACCTCCTCCCATACACATGAAATCTGTTGAAATTTGGATGAAAATTTATATTAATCTGTAAATCTGTATATTAACTTGAGTAATCAATACCTTAATATTTTTCCTTTCCACGCAGGTATGTGATCAGTTTCTCCATTTTTACAAATCTTTTCATGTTATGCTTTTAAAAATATTTATCCCATATATTTCTTGCTGTGATGATTTTTAATTCCTACAACACAAAGTTTTTGTTGGTGGTAGTACTGTAAATAAGTATATTTATCCTGAATTCAGATCCTTTAGTGAAATTGATTAGTAAGTTCTAAATGTTTTTATTTATTGTGTGCAATTTTATTGTCTACAAATTTAAAAATCATGTCTAAATGTTGTACCTTTCATTTCATTTAAAATCTTATTCTATTGACCAAGACTCATGTTAAATATTTAACAATGGTGTTATCTGACAGTCATGTTTAATAGATTTCCTAGCGTAAAGTCAGCCTTGCTTCCCTGTGTGGTAAGCCCTACCTGGCTGTGATGAGTTATTCCTCTGGTTTAGTGTTGAAGTCGATCTGCTTTGTTTTTATGGATCTTTGCCACCTGTGTTCCAGAGTGAAACTCTGTTATGCTTTTGGTCTGTTTTACTTTGCAATCTCTTCATCAAGTTTTGTTATCTGATATCCTGGCCATCTAAAATGAACTAGGCAAGTTCTCATTTTAAATGTTTTAGAATTATGGCATCAGAACTAACACTTCCTTGAAAACGATTATTTGTTGGAGAAATCCCATGGTGCAATAAACTGTTGAGGAAGCAGTTCTTTAATATCTTTAAAAATTTTGTATTAGTTTGTTATAGAATGCAGTCTAGAATTTTTTTTAAACTCTGATGAAATCTTTTTGAGTCAACTTTTGTGATTTGTATTTTATTAGGGATCATTTCATTGAAATGATCAGATTTAATACTGTGCCATTAAATAAATATCTTGTTGGCATATTCTCCTTCTACTTAGATTTGCCACTTTTTTTTTTTTTTAACAAAGCAAACCTTGGATTTACGTATCAATTTTCTTTCCCCAGGATTCATAAGTTACTGTTATAATATGAGTCCTTTTCATTTTTAGATTATTCTGAGGCATGGATTTTGCTTCTTTTTCTCCTTTTGATGTGAAATGTTTAGATGACTCACCAGATGCCTAAGTCTTTGAATAAATTGGGGGATGAATGAGTGAATAATTTAATAATATACTTTTTAATAAAATTAAAGCTTTTAAGGCCACAAATGCACCCCTGAGCAGGGCTTTGGCTGCCCTCACAGATTTTGACTATATAACATTCTTGTTTTCTAAAGAGTTTCTGAAGATAATTTTGACTTGTTATTTTTAAAATATTTATTTATTTGGCTGCATCAGGTCCTCACTGCATCATGTGGAATCTGTCGTGGTGCACAGGCTCTTTAGTTGTGGCCTGTGGGGTCAGGAGTCACAGCAAATGGGCTTAGTTGCTACAAGGCATGTGGGGTCTTAATTCCCTGACCAGGGATTGAACGTGTGTCCCCTGTCCTGCAAAGCAAATCCTTAAGCACTAGACCACCAGAGAAGTCCCTGATGTGTTATTTTTGATAATTATGTTCATGAGAGCTGTTTACTGTCTTTTAATCACTTTATATAAATTATCTCATTCTGTCTTCATACCCACCCTAATAATTATCCTTGTTTTACAGCCTGGCTTAACAGCTCCAGAAGTGGTAAAGTGACTTGCCCAAGGTCACACAGATAATGGGGTTGAGGTAGGGTAGGACTGGAATTTAGTTCATGGTCTTTTTTTTCCCTAAATCATGTGCCTTTTGGACTATGCTACAGTGCCTCTCCAGTTGAGTGAGCTTTAATCGCTAGTGTTTAGGGTTTAAAAAAAAATTAACTGTTCATTTTAGTGAGTTTCAATCTCTAGTTGGTGGGGTTTAAAAAATTTTTTTAACTTGTTGTGACCTGTAGAGTTTCTGTATTTTATACTTGCTTGTGGTTTCCCGGTAGCTGAGTGACTGTTTAATCCGGCATCTGTAAATATCATACGGAAGCTGGAAGCACCGGTGAATTTAGAATCAGAGCTCAGAATCTACAGTTCTGCAGGGAAATGTTCTCCTGGACCCACCTGCATGTGGAATGTGAAAGTAAAGGCTTAACTCTGCTGGGAAGATATCTGCACTGGGAGCGTTAGGGCTTGTTTCTGGGGAGTTCTTACTCCACGCTCCCTCTGTTATCCCAGCTGACTTACCTCTCAAGACAGCTGGAACTAGTTTTTTTTTTCCAAACACACTTTGTCTCTCTCTGCCTCCTCTTGCACTTATGGTTCTGTGATGCTGGCTTGAAAGAGCGAGGGCTGGGCCAGGCCTGAACCTGACCTGTGGACTGACCTGCCACTTGGCCCTTGTTTCTATTTCTGGGTCCTGTTCTCAGCGTGAGGATGTTGAAAGGCAGTGTGACTTACTGTGACGTAATTCAGTCAAACCTTTCGTTTAAAATGGTCTTGTGATTCATCTTTCTTTTTGTGGGACTGTATCACGTTCGAAGTATTACAGTAGGAGTTTTCATTTGAAATCTAATAGAGGCTTTAATCTGCCATCTGGAATCTGTATTCCTTACATGTTTTTATTGTTCATGACTAAGGGTGGGATTGGCCATAGACTTAACATCCACCCAGAGGACCAGGTCTGTTACCCAAAACCTCATTTTCTCTGTCTTGGCTACAGCCAGAGACTCAGGGTGGGTTGCTGATCGTAAAGGAATCCTCCTTTGTATTTTTCTTTTTAGACCAAAACCTTTTTATTACCTATTATAACCTATTATTTTAAAAAATGTTTTTTTGAAGTATAGTTTGTTTACAGTGTTGTGTTCATTTCTGCTGTATAGCAAAGTGATTCAGATATATATACACACACATATATATATGTTCTTTTTCATATTCTTTTCCATCAAGACTTATCACAGGATATGTAATACAGTTCCCTGTACTCTACAGTAGGACCTTGTTTTTATCCCTCCTATATATACTAGTTTGCATCTGCTAACCCCAAAGTCCTAATCCATCCTGTCCCCGCTCTTCCCCTTGGCAACTGCAAGTCTGTTCTCTATGTCTGGGGGTCTGCAAAACCTTTTTTTAAACAGCCCCTAAGACATACAACATAAAGAAGGCGGAACACCGAAGAATTGATGCTTTTGGACTGTGGTGTTGGAGATAACTCTTGAGAATCTCTTGGACAGCAAGGAGATCAAACCAGTCCATCCTAAACAAAATCAATCCTGAATATTCACTGAAGGACTGATGCTGCAGCTGAAGCTCCAATCCTTTGGCCACCTGACTCAAAGAGCCGACTCATTGGAAAAGACCCTGATGCTGGGAAAGATTGAAGGCTGGAGGAGAAGGGGACGACAGAGGATGAGATGGTTGGGTGGCATCACTGGCTTGATGGACATGAATTTCAGCAAACTCTGGGAGACAGTGGAGGACAGGGGAGCCTGGTGTGCTGAGTCCAGTGGAGTCACCGAGAGTTGGACACGACTGAGCGACCGAACAACAATAACAAAGACATACAACATGCAGTGTGTTCCGTGTTGGTTTTACATCATAAATCTTGTCCTATTTAATGTAGAATTATAGACAGGTTTAAACTTAAAACTACTAAATATTGAAAACAGATGTAGTAAATAAAAGTCACCATTTTGCCCCCACATCTCTCCCCCAGATCAACAAGGTCAGACTTTCTAGTTATGAACAACGGTCATAGTGGAGGATGTGGGAAGCATATATCGTGGCTTTGACATGCATTTTCTTTCTTTTTTAAAAAAATAATTTTTAATGATGTATAGTTGATTTGCAATGTTGTGTTAGTTTCAAGTGTACCGTAAAGTGAATCAGTTATACATATACATACATCTACTCTTTTCAAGATTCTCTTCTCATATAGGTCATTACAGAGTATTGGGTAGAGTTCCCTATGCTATACAATAGGTCTTTATTAATTATCTATTTTATACATAGTTGTCGGAAATGACTGAGCGATTTCACTTTCACTTTTCACTTTCACGCACTGGAGAAGGAAATGGCAACCCACTCCAGAGTTCTTGCCTGGAGAATCCCAGGGATGGGGGAGCCTGGTGGGCTGCCGTCTATGGGGTCTCACAGAGTCGGATACGACTGAAGCGACTTAGCAGCAGCAGCAGCAGTGTGTGTATGTCAGTCTCAGCCTCCCAATTTATCCGTCCTCCCAAAGGCTGTATTTTTAAAGCTGTTCAGAAGTTTCTATCAACATGGTTGTGTCCACAAACATCAAATTGTCAAATTTAAAGACGCTTTATTTATGTGTCTCCCATGCTGCCCTGCACATAGGGTATAAAGAACAGATTTTTGGACTCAGTGGGAGGAGTGAAGGGGTGACGTGAGAGAAGAGCATTGAAACATATATACTGCCGTATGTAAAATAGATAGCCAGTGTGGAATTTGATGTATGAAGCAGGGCATCCTAAGCCAGTTCTAAGGGACGACTTGGAGGGATAGGGTGGGGAGGGAGGTGGGAGGGGGTTCAGGATGGAGGGGACACATGTATACAATGGCTGATTCAAATTGATGTATGGCAAAAACATCACAGTTTTGCAAAGAGATTATCCTCCAATTAAATAAATATGTTTTTTTAAAGATACTTTGTTTTAGATAAAACGACACAACAGTCTAGTTCAAGGAAACACTCTGTTGTCAGGATGAAGTTGTTGTTTTCCAGTCGCTCAGTCGTGTCTGACTCTTTGCGACCCCATGGACTGCAGCCTGCCAGGCTTCCTTTTCCTTCACTATCTCCCTGAGTTTGCTCAAACTCATGTCTGTTGAGTTGGTGATGCCATCCAACCATCTCGTCCTTTGTTGTTCCCCTCTCCTCCGGCCCTCACTCTTTCCCAGCTTCAAGGTCTTTTCTAATAAGTTGACTTCATGATGAAGGAGTGAGTTTAAATTTCAGCTCATTGTTAACGGAGCAACGGTGTTCATCCTTTTAGAGTCTCTGTTTTCCTAACTGTAAAAGATAACATACAATCCAAGCTTCCTTGTGGAGTTGAAAATAATGCACATAAAATATTTAGGATGTAGTAAGTAGTCATTTACAATGTCGAAGTTCAGATGAAGGCATGTGAAAGAGAAAGCAGTTGTATATCAATCAACTGTACTTTAAAAAAATAGTTGTCTAGGGAATTCCCTGGTGATCCAGTGTTCTTCACTTCTCCTGCTGGGGGCCTCCCTGGTAGCTCAGTTGGTGAAGAATCTGCCTGCGATGCAGGACATCCTTGTTCGATTCCTGGGTTGGGAGGATCCTCTGGAGAAGGGGTAGGCTACCCATTCCTGTATTCTTGGGCTTCCCTGGTGGCTCAGCTGGTAAAGAATCCACCTGCAACACGGGAGACCTGGGTTCGATCCCTGGGTTGGGAAGATCCCCTGGAGAAGGGGAAAGGCTACCCACTCCAGTATTCTGGCTTGGAGAATTCCATGGACTATACAGTCCAAAGGGTCAGACATGATTGTAAATGCTGTGCATATCTGCTGCTGGGACATGGGTTCAAGTCCTCACTGGAGAACTAGGATCCTGCATGCTGCATGGACAAAGAAAAATAGTAATCTGTATTTGTTGTGTTAAGAGCAAAACATGACATACACACATATAGACATGTATGTTCTATGGTTTTGGATTACTTAAGAACTTTGTTAAGAGTCAGAATAAATAGATTTTTTTAATAGCTGCAAGAAAATCTGTAAAAGATAGCTTTCCTGAGCTACTCAAAGTACTAGACAGCCTTGGTATGAAGGTATTCAATATGCAAAATGGTAGGGAAGTTCAGTGGGCTGTGTGTGTGTGTGTGTGTGAGTGTGATAGAGTTTCTGTCTTTGTTGGTTAGATTCTGTCATTGGAAGTGTTCAGAGCACCTGGCCTCAGGGCTTTAGTGAAGCCCTGGCTTCAGTGTGGACACTTCTTGAAACCTGTAGTCATGTTTTACTTTTTTAATCCTCCCACCTAGCACACAGCAGGGCACACAGGGAACTATTATGTCTTTTAACATGGTGCTGGTACCTACTAGTTCTGGGACCCCAGGCATGTTCCCAGAATTCTCTGGGGCACCTCCGTTTCCTCATCTGTAAAATGGGAAAATACTAGTCTCTCATTATCTGCGATTTCATGGTCGGTCCACTGTTTAAAAATATTATATATATATATATGTATGTATGTATATTTATTTATTTATTTTTGGCTGTGGTGGGTTTTTGTTGTGGCACCTGGGCTCTCTAATTGTGGCCCAGGGTCCAGTTGCCCTGAGGGAAGTGGGATCTTTGTTCCCCGCCAGGGACTGAATCTGCATCCCCTGCATTGCAAGGTGGATTCCTAACCATTGGACCAGTGGGGAAGTCCTCACAATTGTGGTTATCTGCGGTCACCTGAGGTCCAAAAATATTAAATGGAAAATTCCAGAAATAAGCAAATCACAAGTTTAAACTGCAGGCAGTGTCGAGTTTCCGGATGAAGTCTTGCCTTGTCCCACTCTGTCCCCACCCAGGACATAAATCATCCCTTTGTCCAGCATATCCATGCTATATGCACCACCTGCCCATGAGTCACCTGGTGGCCACCTCAGTTATTAGACTGGAGAAGGCAATGGCACCCCACTCCAGTACTCTTGCCTGGAAAATCCCATGGACCGAGGAGCCTGGTAGGCTGCAGTCCATGAGGTCGCTAAGAGGCAGACACAACTGAGCGACTTCACTTTCACTTTTCACTTTCATGCATTGGAGAAGGAAATGGCAACCCACTCCAGTGTTCTTGCCTGGAGAATCCCAGAGACAGAGGAGCCTGGTAGGAGGTCATCTATGGGGTTGCACAGAGTCGGACATGACTGAATTGACTTAGCAGCAGCAGCAGCAGCAGTACCACAACAGTTGTGTTTAGTAGCCCTTATTTTACTCAATGGGCTTCTGTGGTGGCTCAGATGGTAAAAAATCTGTCTGTAATGCAGGAAACCCAGGGTCGATCCCTGGGTCAGGAAGATTACTTAATAATGGCTCCAACACAGGAGAGGAGTGATGCAGGTAATTCTCTTTGGTGCTTAACTGATGAATTAAACATTATATTATTATGTATGTATAGGAAAAATATAGTATGTACAGGGTTTGGTACTCTCCTTATTTCCACTGGAGGCCTTGGAAAGTATCCTCTGTTAATAAGTGGGAAGACTATTCTAGAACAAATCACAAGTTGTGTCAAATGCAAGAATGTTAGACATTATAGTCACATTGTTGTTATTATCAGATCAGATCAGATCAGATCAGTCGCTCGGTCGTGTCCAACTCTGCGACCCCATGAACCGCAGCACGACAGGCCTCCCTGTCCATCACCAACTCCCGGAGTTCACCCAGACTCATGTCCATCGAGTCAGTGATGCCATCCAGCCATCTCATCCTCTGTCATCCCCTTCTCCTCCTGCCCCTAATCCCTCCCAGCATCAGAGTCTTTTCCAATGAGTCAACTCTTCGTGTGAGGTGGCCAAAGTACTAGAGTTTCAGCTTTAGCATCAGTCCTTCCAAAGAACACCCAGGGCTGATCTCCTTCAGAATGGACTGGTTGGATCTCCTTGCAGTCCAAGGGACTCTCAAGAGTCTTCTCCAACACCACAGTTCACAAGCATCAATTCTTCTGCGCTCAGCCTTCTTCACAGTCCAACTCTCACATCCATACATGACCACAGGAAAAACCATAGCCTTGACTAGACGAACCTCAAGTAATGTCTCTGCTTGATTCCTTTCAGTTAATTTTAACAACTGAGACATCTGACATATAATGAAAGGCACAGATCTTAAATTCAGTGAATTTTAACAGGTATAGCCACCTTGGGGAAGCAAGATGCCACCACCCCAGGAGTTCTCTCAAACCCTTTCCAATGAATTCCTTGTCACTCAGACTTCTCGTACCTTTCATGCAAAAAGTGCACGGCCGAGCCTGAGACCCAGCCTAAGAAAAGTTTCACTGGACAAATTCGAGAGACACTGGCAGGTTGTGGTCAATGAGATTCACTGCCATGAGCCATTAGGATTCGAAAACCAAGAATTTGTTGGAGGGGAAAAGGTTTGCTGCATGGTAGATATACACCCAGACTTTGAACTTTATCAAGACAACAGGAAATATTTGAATCAGAACAGTATTGGCAGAAGCAAGTTCAGGATCAGGAACTTTTTTCCTTTCTTTGCTGAACAGTCAGAATGTTCCTTGGAGATTTTTCAGTTTCCTCGTCGCAGGCTATGCAGATTAAGTGGGCAATTCTGAGTTTCTGCAATTCAGCAGGCTCATGCGGCTCGTGGCTCCTGGCTCTCGCTCCCGAGGCCGCCCAAGGTC
The DNA here is from genome assembly GCA_935064755.1 of Tragelaphus eurycerus. Taxonomy (NCBI): domain Eukaryota; kingdom Metazoa; phylum Chordata; class Mammalia; order Artiodactyla; family Bovidae; genus Tragelaphus; species Tragelaphus eurycerus. Next base: position 2,857,032 of record CAKXYN010000058.1, on the reverse strand, counting down.
TTGGACCAGCCAAGGGAGTGAGTGCCCCAAGCCAGGCGTGGAAGCTGGAGGCTTTTAAAGGCCATAGCTCCGGCTGTAGACACGTGTTCCTTTGGCGTTCGCTTTGTTGAAAACACATTCCCTAGATAGTTTCTCTTCTGTACAGACCTCTGGGGTTTTCGGGCATGCTGGAGAGCCTCATGGTGTGAAGAGCAGCCTGATTTCCTCTCTCCTGCTAAGTGCTAAGTCACTTCAGTCGTGTCCGACTCTGTGCGACCCCAAAGACAGCAGCCCACCAGGCTCCCCCGTCCCTGGGATTCTCCAGGCAAGAATACTGGAGTGGGTTGCCATTTCCTTCTCCAAGGCATAAAAGTGAAAAATGAAAGTGAAGTCGCTCAGTCGTGTCCGACTCTTAGCGACCCCATGGACTACAGACCACCAGGCTCCTCCGTCCATGGTATTTTCCAGGCAAGAGTACTGGAGTGGGATGCCATTGCCTTCTCCTCTCTCCTAGGAGAGGCTATGAGCCGATGTGGATGGAAGACAGTGTGCCTTGCTGTAAGACGGACCCTTTGCTTGAATTGTCTCACCAGCTTTTTGGTGACTCAATAAGGTGGACACCATTAGCATTCCCATTTTATACAGGAAGAAACTGAGGCTTCGAGAAAAATCAGGACCGCACTTAAGGAGACCCAGCTACTACCAAGCTGGGTAACTTGATGATTCTCTTTCCCCTCCCCCATTCACAGTCTGACCTGGGCCTGGAGCAGAAAACCCCTCTCTCCCTTATCCTTTGACCTGATCAATCATCAAAGCCTCTCTCTTTTTTTAAAAAATATTTTTATTTATTTATTTGGCTGCACCAGGTCTTAGCTGTAGCAGGCAAGATCTTTAACCTTCTTCGCAGCCTGAGGGATTTTCAGTTGCAGCCCTCCAACTCTGAGTTGTAGCATGTGGGATCTAGTTCCCTGACATTGAACCTGGGCCCCCTGCATGGGGAGCATGGAGTCTTAGCCACTGGACCACCAGGAAAGTGCCTGTGCCCTTTTCATCTTTTGTGTCTCTAGTATTCACCTGGTGGCTGCAACGTGGCAATCAACAGTGACATTCAGTGGATGGAGGAGTGAGGAATTTGAGTCTGCTGGGGGGAGAGAAGTACATACTGTTAAGGTTGTCAGGACAAGGGGGGACTGGAAAGTGGAGGAAAGAGAGGTGGGTTCTTGTTCATTGCTGGTAGGCTTGCTGTGGTCTGGAGGTGGCGAGTGCCACATCATGGGACCCCACCCACCACTGTGGTCCCTTTGGGTTGGATCATGTGCCTCCCAAAAAGATATGGTGGATTCCTCACCTCCAGGAGCTCAGAATGTGACCTTATTTGGAAATAGATTCTTTAGAGAGGCAACCAAATCAAAATGAAGTCATTAGGGTGGGTCTCAATCCAGGAACACTAGTGTCTTTATAAGAAAAGAAAACTTGGACACAGATAAATATGTCCAGGAAGATGATGTGATGAGAGATAGAGAGAAGTCAGTTATCTCTAAATGAAGGACAGAGGCTTACTAAAGATCCTGTCTTCATGGCCCCTCAATAGAAACCAACTCTGCCGACACTTTGATTTTAGACTTCTGGTCTCTGGAGCTATGAGAAAGTCAGTTTCTAATGTTTTACTCTTTAGAGTCCTTTGGACTGCAAGGAGATCAAACCACTTAATCCTAAAGGAAATCAGTCCTGAATATTCATTGGAAGGACTGATGCTGAAACTGAAACTCCAATACTTTGGCCACCTGATGTGAAGAACTGACTCATTGGAAAAGACCCTGACTCTGGGAAAGATTGAAAGCAGGAGGAGAAGGGGACAACAGAGGATGAGATGTTGGATGGCATCACTGATTCAATGGACCTGAGTTTGAGCTAGGTCTAGGAGTTGGTGATGGACAGGGAAGCCTGGTGTGCTACAATCCATGGGGTTGCAAAGAGTCGGACACAACTGAGGGACTGAACTGAACTGAACATGTTTTACGCATTTCATCTGTGGTACTTTGTTACAGCACCCTTAGAAAATGGATGCTGGCTCCACCTCTGAAAAGAAGTGGGTTGGAAACCTCAATAGAATTCATGTGACCAGAGTCTGGAGTTTACACTCCTATCTCTTTTTTGTGTGGTGTGTTTTTAAAAAAAAAATTATTAAAGTATATTTGGTTTATAATTTTGTGTTAGTTACTGCTGCGCATGCATGCTAAGTCGCTTTAGTCATGTCTGACTCTTTGCAACTGTATGGACTGTAGCCCTGCTTTTCTGTCCAAAGGCTTCTCCAGGCAAGAATACTGGTGAGTTGCCATGTCCTCCTCCAGGGGATCCTCCTGACCCAGGGATTGAACTTGCGTCTCTTATGTCTCCTGTATGGGCAGTCGGGTTCTTTACCCCTAATGCCACCAGGGAAGACAAAGTTCTGCTGTACAGCAAAAGAAGTCAATTATGCATATATGTATGCTGCTGCTAAGTCGCTTCAGTCGTGTCCGACTCTGTGCGATCCCATAGACGGCAGCCCACCAGGCTCCTCTGTCCCTGGGATTCTCCAGGCAAGAATACTGGAGTGGGTTGCCATTTCCTTCTCCAATGCATGAAAGTGAAAAGTGAAAGTGAAGTCGCTCAGTCGTGTCCGACTCTTAGCGACCCCATGGACTGGAGCCTACCAGGCTCCTCCATCCATGGGATTTTCCAGGCAAGAGTACTGGGGTGGGGTGCCATTGCCTTCCCCGATATGTATGCTATGCTATGCTAAGTCACTTCAATCGTGTCCAACTCTGTGTGACCCCATAGACGGCAGCCCACCAGGCTTCCCCGTCCCTGGGATTCTCCAGGCAAGAACACTGGAATGGGTTGCCATTTCCTTCTCCAATGCATGAAAGTGAAAAGTGAAAGTGAAGTCGCTCAGTCGTGTCCGACTCTCAGCGACCCCATGGACTGCAGCCCACCAGGCTCCTCCGTCCATGGGATTTTCCAGGCAAGAGTACTGGAGTGGGGTGCCATTGCCTTCTCCATGCATATATGTATATCCATGCTTTTTATTTTTAAATTCCTTTTTATGTGTTTATTTATTTTTTGGCCATGCAGCATGGCATGTGGGATCTTAGTTTCCCAACCAGGGATTGAACCCTTACCCCCTGCATTGGAAGGATGGTGTCTTAACCACTGGACCACCAGAGAAGTCCCTATTCACTCTTTTTTAGATTCTTTTCTTATATGGGTCATTATAGAGTATTGAGTAGAGTTCCATGTGCTATACAGTAGGTCCTTATTAGTTATCTATTTTATATATAGTAGTGTGTGTATGCGGAGAAGGCAATGGCACCCCACTCCAGTACTCTTGCCTGGAAAATCCCACGGACGGAGGAGCCTGGTAGGCTGCAGTCCATGGGGTCGCTAAGAGTCAGACATGACTGAGTGACTTCACTTTCTCTTTTCACTTTCATGCATTGGAGAAGGAAATGGCAACCCACTCCAGTGTTCTTGCCTGGAGAATCCCAGGGACGGGGGAGCCTGGTGGGCTGCCGTCTATGGGGTCGCACAGAGTCGGACACAACTGAAGTGACTTAGCATAGCATAGCATAGCGTGTGTATGTTAATCTCAAGTTCCTAATTTATCCCTCCCCTCACCCTGTAACCATAAATTTGTTTTCTTCATCTGTGACTCTATTTCTGTTCTGTAAATAAGTTCAATTGTACCATTTAAAAAAAATCCACATATAAGCAATATCATACTATATCTCTCTGACTTACTTCACCAGTATGCTAATCTCTAGGTCTATCCATGCTGCTGCCAATGGCATTATTTTGTTCTTTTTATGGCTGAGAACTATTCCATTAGACTCCTATCTGTTATCTATTTGTCTATCTATCTAACGTGAGAGATTTTTTTAAAAAGCACTCAGTGAAACAATGTCATTTGCAGCAACATGGACGGACCTAGAGATTAGCATACTGCTACTGCTAAGTCGCTTCAGTCGTGTGCGACCCCATAGACATTAGTCCACCAGGCTCCCCCGTCCCTGGGATTCTCCAGGCAAGAACACTGGAGTGGGGGTGCCATTGCCTTCTCCCAGAGATTAGCATACTCAGTAGAGTCAGACAGACGAAGGCCACTAGCATTTATCACTTATACGTGGAATCTAAAAAAATTCATACAAATGAACTTATTTACAAAGCAGAAACAGACTCACAGACATAAAAACAATCTTACGATTACCAAAGGGGATGGGGGTGGAGGGATACATTAGGAGCTTGGAATCAACATATATACACTGCTACATATAAAATAGTTAAACGACAAGATCCTACTGTATAGCATGGGAACTGTATTCAGTATCTTGGAATAACCTACAACAGAAAAGAATTTGAAAACTAACAGTACCTAACTGAATCACTTAGCTGTAGACCGAAACTAACACAACAGTATAAATTAACTTTGCTCAAAAAAAAAAAAAAAAAATCAGTTTGCAATCTAAAAATAAAAAAAACATTCAAAGTGGTAATTTTTCAGAATATGGGCCAGAGATTGTGTTTTCTCATTTCACCACTACTTTATTAAGTGCTTACTATTTTTAAAAGCTGTGCACTTGGTTCTCTTCAATTTTCCAACTCTACAATCATAGCACCTGAAGATAATGGTGATTTGCTGTCCTTTACCAATAATTACATCGGTTATGGCTGTTCACCCCGTTAGGGCAGGGACTTCCAAAGCCATGTTAAATGACAGATTTGAGTGTGGTCAGCCCAGGCTGGCTTCTAATTGGAGTGGAATGCTTCAATTGTTTTACTGTAGAGGATAATTATATAATTGTTAAGACACTTGACCTTCCTGTTTTGAGCCTCGCTCAGTAAATGGGAGGCAATCAGGAACTCTTGATCACCTCATATATCCGGGAGATTCAGATGGCATTTGTCCATTTGTGAGGACGGTGGAGCCCATGTGCTAAGCTGTTAAAATAGCCTTTAAACCCCCACCCCTGTATTTCCAGCAGAATGGAGACTTGGTTTGTCGCCTCCTGCCAAGTGGCCACATCCATTCTAGGGCAGCTTTCATGGACGTCCATGCAGCAACATGGACGGACCTAGAGATTAGCATATTAAATAGAGGAGGGTGGGGCCTCCTGGGCTCCAGACTCTTGAGAACCCCCCTGAGTACGTTTCAGAGCTGCCCTGCACAGTGGTGCCTCAGAGGAAAACTGCCTTTGTGAGCAGCACCTATGAGGTTCCTTCATGGCTGGTCCTTGTGCCAGAGAGAGGCTCCAGGTTTGGGATAGTCCGGTAAACGTTGGCCAGCAGGTATTCTAGGCGATGGCACTCTAATTCCTGTGTTGAAACAGGATCTTCGTGTGAAGGTATAGGTGTCAAGATTACCTTGTTCCTTCCTGGAGGAGGAAATGGCAACCCATTCCGGTCTTCTTGCCTGGAAAATTCCATGGACAGCAGAGCCTGGCGGGCTAACAGTCCATGGGGTTGCAAACAAGTCAGACATGACTGAGTGACCAAATGGCAATAACGACATGCATGTATCATGCTGTTGAATATTTAGCCATCTTTGGTTCAATTATTTTTTCTGTTGTTTCCCTTTTCATTTAATATCATTGTTTTACATTTTAAATCTTTCACACTCAAAAAAAAAAAAAAAAAGACTACCTTGTCCCAGGTATATTAAGAAACAGAAAAGTACCTTTCAGAATCTTGCGTTAAATAGTTGACAATATAAGACAATTTTCAGGAAACACACACACAATAAAACTGAAACTGCTGCTGTGTGTATCATGGAGGTGTCTTTATAATCCTGAACCCTGTGTGTATCTCGATGGAGAAATTGTTGTGTAATTTACAAGACAGTGTGCAAGAACTGCAGTCCTCTTGGTGAAAGGGGAGACTGATGTCAGGAACCAAGCCATCTAGACATGATATGAAAGTCAAAGAGCTTTGGGGAAACTCGAGCTATCCTTAGGCAGGAATGCAAGTTTTCCCTAGATTTTGAAGTGGCTGTTTAACACGCTTCCTGGTGGCTCAGATGGTAAAGAATCCCCCTGCAATTCAGGAGACCCAGATTCGATCCCTGAATCAGAAAGACTCGCCTGGAGAAGGGAACAGCTACCCACTCCAGTATTCTAGCCTGGAGAATCCCCATGGACAGAGGAACCTGGCAGGCTACAGTCCACGGGATCCCAAAGAGTTAGACATGACTGAGCGACTAACAATACATTGAACACAGAGCTCGCTTTGTCCCAGATGGGCTGTCTAGCAGCCCATTCACTGTCAATGGTGAATGTGTTAATTTTCTAATCTTCTCCATTGCTTATTTCCTGGTTATCTAATCTTTCACACCAAAGCCTCCTATTTAAAAAAAATTTTTTTTTTCTTTCTTTCTTTATTTGACTGCCCTGGGTCTTAGTTGGATGTGGGATCTTTAGTTGCAGTGTGTGGGATCTAGTTCCCCAACCTGGGGATCGACCCCAGGCCCCCTGCATTGGAAACACAGATCCTTAGCCACTGGACCACCAGGGAAGCCCTATGGCCTCTTGAAAATTGTTCTTGAAACATACATATTTACCACCTCAAGGGCAAAAGTCACAGAAAGTCTGATGCTTAGCATTGCGAGGAAAGACTCCTGCAAGGGCCCCATGGTTGGCTTGCCTTGTTTCATACATTTCCAAGGTAAGATTTGAACTGTTTACTAAAGGAAATTAGTGTAATAAGTCTCCTCTGGCATATATTTCCAGTGTCCAAGCGGGATTGCTGAGATGTTGCTTAAGAGTAACAGAAGGGAGGGTGGGGTGTGTCCTGTCAGCTTAAGGGATTTTTTTTTTTTTTTAACATCAATGTTTTTGCAATTTGAAAACCTGTTTGCAGTGGGGGTCAAATTGGGCTGCTGCTGCTGCTGCTAAGTCGCTTCAGTCGTGCCCGACTCTGTGCGACCCCATAGACGGAAGCCCACCAGGCTCCCCCGTCCCTGGGATTCTCCAGGCAAGAATACTGGAGTGGGTTGACATTTCCTTCTCCAATGCATGAAAGTGAAAAGTGAAAGTGAAGTCGCTCAGTCATGTCCGACTCTTAGCGACCGACCCCATGGGCTGGAGCCTACCAGGATCCTCCATCCATGGGATTTTCCAGGCAAAAGTACTGGGGTGGGGTGCCATTGCCTTCCCCCAAATTGGGCTAGTTTCAGGCATTAAAAAAAAAAAAAAGTTTCACAGCCAGCTGTTTGAAAGACAAAGCTTTTCCCCCTAAGCTTGTTTCAGAATTGGAAACATTGAGATCTTAGCTTTGATGCCACTGAGAGGGGATCGGCTCTCTCTGGTATAGAATTTCTCTGTCTTGGCACTCACAACATTCAAGGCAGGCTAATTCTCTGTGGTGAAGACTCTCCTGTTAGGTAGCATCTCTGGTCTCTACCCTCTCGATACCAAAAACATCCCTCCCTCCAGTTGTGACAACCTCAAATGTCTCCAGACATCACCAATGTCCCTTTGGGAGGAGCAGACTCACTCCCATTTGAGGACAACTGGGGAAGGATGGGGTCGCACAGAGTCGGACATGAATGAAGCGACTTAGCAGCAGCAGCAGCAGGAGAAGGATGATGGAATTGGGAGAGGGGGGCACCCTGCAGCTGTCTTCTGCTCCTTTTCACGGCAAAATGGAGACGGGGGGCCAGTTGTCCACCATGTGTGTGTGGAATCAGTGCTTTGGCATCACAGTGATGCCTGCTGACAAAAACTACATCTCCACCCTTGAGGGACCATGAAATCTAAGGAAATGTGATTATAATCTGACGCGGGTAGGTTTATGGATTTCTCAGGTGCTGTGGGAGAAGGCGAGAAAGACACAGCAGTGGGGAGCAAGCAAAGCAGGTGCCCGCCCCCTTGGAAACCATCCGTTAAACACCTGATCAGTGACATCGAAGACTAGAAAAGCCCTGGACGTGAGTCAGGTTGATTTGGTTCAGGGTGGGTGCTGGGAGCTAGAGAAACCCTAAACTGATCTGAAGGAAGAGACAAGCAGAGGGACTTGCAGCATTCTCCCCTGAGCACATCGCACACAGTAGGGCAGAATAAAAAGAAGTCATCTCACGATGGCAGCTGGCTCTTGGCAACGCTGGATTGTCTGACTGTGGCTTCGCCACTCACTAGCTGTGTGACCATGGGCAATGGCTTAACCTCTCTGTGCCTGTCTTCTCATCTGTTAAATGGGGACAACAGTAGTGCCTATGGTTGTTGGGAGGAATGGATGGCTAACCATCAGAGCCGTGCTTGGCACACGGGAAACACTGTCAGAGTGTTAGGCAGTGCAGGGGCACAGGCTCTTCTTCCCCGTGATGTCCTTAGTGGGTAGTCACTTCTTTCTTCACGGTCCTCTTTTCTCTCCTCTGTGTACTTTGTAACCGTCCCACCTCCCTCTCCCCTGCCCCCTAACCTTGCTGCTTCTCCTCCTCTCTCACCTTCTCTGCTGCAGTTTGGCCGAAGACCTTTCACAGCCAGGCAACGTAGAGATAAGCATAACCTGGATATTTCATGGACTTTAGAATCTTCTGCACAATACCCAGTCTTTGTAAAAAAAAAAAAAAAATAACCCTGATTTATTTGTGCAGAAGCCCACCCGTGATCAATTTTCCCAGGTCTCCACATTCAAATATGAGCTTCATCAAAACACCCCCGGCTGTATTTAATCACAGCATGTTTCTTTGGGACTGCCTGTCTTTCTGTGACTTCGCCCCTTGCCGGGTGCTAAGACCTCTATCTTCTGACAGTGTCTTGCTTTGTGCATTCTTGTTCTTCTGGTCCAGACGTGGCTTGGTCGCCTGGAGTGGGGCAGTCTCCTCAGCCTCACGGAGCCTCCTTGTCCCCATGCCTGAAGACTCGGCTGTGCTCTTGGGCTGCTTGACACCTTTGAGCTGACCATGAATGGATTTTCAGAGCTTCTCTTGTTTACTTCGCTGCACGCCTCTCTGTGGGCTCTTGTGAAATCGTCGGGAGAAGAGAAGCCAAGTGAAAAACAACCCTGCTTGGTGTCAGGGCTTGAGGATGATGGGGAAAGACTGGATTTGCATTAACTGGTTTGCGCAAGTTACAAGATTTTATCTTTCCTTACTTTTTTTTTTTTAAAGTGTGTGCTTGTCTGTTTCGGTGGTTCAGAGACGGGAACATGGGGAACTTCGGGTCGAAAGGAGGATAAGGACAGGTAACAGATATAGCAGATTAAGGCCTCTGAAACACCATCTACCAGGCACCTGGGCTTCCCTATTGGCTCAGTGGTAAAGAATCCAGCTGCAGTGTAGGAGATACAGGTTCAATCCCTGGGTGGGAAGGATCCCCTGGAGAAGGAAATGGCAAGCCACTTAAGTATTCTTGCCTGGAAAATCCTGTGAACAGAGGAGTTCATGGGGTCACAAAAGACTTAGTGACTAAACAACAACAACCAGGTGCATGGTCCTCATAACAACTGTTTCCTGGACCTAGGATTTGAAGCTAGAGTCTGGCTTCAGAACCTCAGCTTTTTCCTGCTACACTCTGCCTTATACAGGAATGGTCCTTTTGCGTTGGGTTTTGAAGGGTGAATAGGAGTTCTATGAAGAGGACCCACCTCCTGTACTGACTTTAGCCTCCTGCTCCTCCTAAAGCTGGCCAGGGTTCAATACCTAGAAGCCAGAATTAGGTCACTAGGGTGACTAACTTGCCCTGGTTTGCCTAGGACTTTCTTGGTTTTAGTACTAACAGCCCTGTTTCTTGGGAAACCCATGAGTCCCAGGCAAACCAGAACATTTGGTCATCCTAGGTTTCACCCAGCAGCGGATTCCTACACCAGAGGCCAGAGATCTGTTGGATTCTGACTCATTCCCAACAATGCCCCAAATGCCCCCTCATATCTTCACGCTGGGCTTCTTTCTCAGGACGGTTCCATTTCCTGGTCTGGGTGAGAATTAAGTGAGATAATTAATTCTTTCGATAAGCTAAGCAAAGCATCTAGCGCATGGTAACCCCTGGGGTTCTAGTCCGTGCTGGATGTTGACCTTCCTCTTTGCCTCGAGTGGGAGCTGGCACCCCTGTCCCTTGGAGTGAACAGGCTTCCTTGTAGCCTAATTCCTCCAGCCTGGCTCTCCCCAAGGACAGAGCTGCGTCCCCACAAGAGCGAGGGCTGAGCATAATCACCATCCGCCAGGGAAGCCGTCTGTGTCAAGTGTCAGAGTAAATAGGAAACAGGTTCAGGGCTGGGATTCAGGGCCAAGACGGCTCAAGGTCATCGGAGGCCAGGGAGCTGAAAGCGGGCTGCAACCCAGAGGGTCAAGCAGAGTCAGATGTTGGTTAAGAGTCACTCTCCTTCCCCGCGCTGCTGCCGCGTCTTTTCCCTTCCCAGTGCTGTTCAGCAGACAGCCAGGCGCTCTGCCGGTTTATCGGGGATGTGGGCTCACTGTGGCCTCCATCCTTCAGTCCACCTGGGCTCTGATACGGTCTCTGGACCAAATGGGGCCGTGCAGAACGACCATTTCTCAGGTGCTTACTGTGTTGGGCACAGGGCTATGCTTTTTTCTTCACCACTTCCCCCTCAAACAATGTTCATTTTCATCTCTATTCCCAACAGAGCTGCGCCTCATGTTGTGAGCATGTCATTGGAGGTAGGGGGAAGGAAGCAGAAAGGGGAGCCGTTCTGAGGATAGGAGGCTCAGTATTTTCTGGGGCTTGCTGACTGCTCACACAAAGCATCGCACTTTGAGTCTTTTCTCTGTCTTTTGAGAGGTGATGATGTGGGGTGGGCTCCCTTACATTCTAGTTGGAAACTTTTGACACTCTGGGAAAGAAGCTGGAGGCTGACCGAGCTGATGGGCGATGACATTAACATATGTGAACAGGAGCTGTAGTCCCAGGTTTGAATCCAGGTTAGACCATGTCTTTGCTGTGTGACCTTGGGACTTACTTAACATCTCTGTTTCTGCTTCTATAAAATTAGGAGAAATAATCCTTTTCCTTCATGACTTGTTCAGCAGCCTGTGCACCAGGCTAAGGATTGCTGTTGTCATTGTTTACATGCTTAGTTGTGTCTGACCTTTTAGACCTCATGAACTGCAGCGTGCCAGGCTGCCCTGTCCTTCACTATCTCCCGGGGTTTGCTCAAACTCATGTCCATTGAGTCAGTAATGCTATCCAACCATCTCATCCTCTGTTGCTCCCTTCTCTTGTCCTCAATCTTTTCCAACATCAGGGTTTTTCCAATAAGTCGGCTCTTCACATCAGGTGGCCAAAGTGTTGGAGCTTCAGCTTCGGCATCAGTCTTTCCCATGAATATTGAGGGTTGATCTGACCCTAAATGTGGGCCAATTATCTGCAACTTGTGCTTCTGAAATCATCCTGAGGCACTCTTTATTTGCTTGGGGTATTTTTTTAAATTGTGGCACACAGTATAAAACCTATTTCATGATGGCTCAGGGGATAAAGAACCACCTGCCAATGCAAGAGACACAAGAGATCTGGGTTCAATCCCTATATCAGGAAGATCCCCTGGAGGAGGAAATGGCAATCCACTCCAGTATTCTTGCCTGGGAAATCCCATAGACAGAGGAGCCTGGAGGGCTACAGTCCATGGGGCCACAGAGAGTCAGACATGACTGAGCACACACACACACATTTAACCATATTTAACTGTGCAGCTCAGTGGCATTAAACACGTTCACCTTGTTGTGCCATCTGCACCATCATCCATCTCCTGAATTTTTCACCTTCCTAAACTGAAATTCTGTCCCCATTAAAATCTAAGTCCCCACCCCTCTTGCCCTGGCCCTGGCATCTACCCATTGAGACAGTCTTTGTCTTGATGTATTAAAAATCACATCCGCCGTGTATGGTTCTCGAATGGATTTCACAAGACAGTCTTTGAAAATTCCCTGATTCCGTGCCCAGCATGGAGCTGGCCTCCGTTACGGTACCCTGGGCTCTAGCTATGGTGGGTTTAAAACCTCCAAAGTCTGCCTACCTGCAGTGAAGATCGTTGTCTAATCTGGGTATAAGCCCAGAGGAGAGGAGCAAGGACCTCAGGCTAGGATAGAGACCCGGCTCCCCGACCTTGAGGAAGTTTTTCACTTTTAACTTGAGTGCTTACAAAACTGGCTCCGTCTGGACAGGTGGCTGGTGACCTAGGTCTTGAGGTTTCTATTGCCTCCAACCCATTGGTGTGTTTGTTCAGTAAACGTGTGTGGAAGGTGGGCACAGGAGGAAATCTGACCCAGGCCTTGCTTTCTCAGGCTCTGCAGTGGAGGTACATGATGAGGTCTTGGAAGGAGTGAGTTGGGGATGGGGGAAGGGAGAGATTTGTTTCTCTCTTATATGGTTCACTTAGACTGGTTCCCCTCTCTGGATGAGCACATTGTTTAATTACCATGAGAAAACACTTTCACCAGGTTGAAAGGAGCTGATTCACAGAATGTTTGGTGAGGATGTTAAACAGCTGACCGGCCTGGGTCTTAGATAGCTCATCTGGTAAAGAATCCACCTGCAATGCGGAAGACCTGGGTTCGATCCCTGGGTTGGGAAGATCCCCTGGAGAAGGGAAAGGCTTCTCCAGTATTCTAGCCTAGAGAATTCCGTGGGCCATATAGTCCATGGGGTCACAAAGAGTCGGACATGACTAAGCGACTTTCACTTTCACTGGGTCTTAGGAAGTTCAAGTGCCTCTGTCTTATGTATTAGCCATGGATGCGTGAGTACTAAGTCACTTCAGTCATATCTGACTCTTCACTGCCTATCGACTGTAGCCCACCAGGCTCCACTGTCCATGGAATTCTCCAGGCAACAATACTGGAGTGGCTTGCCAAGCCCTCTTCTAGGGGATCTTCCCGACCCAGGGGTTGAAACTGTGTTTTCTCTCGTCTTCTGAGTTGGCAGGTGGGTTCTTGACCCCTAACGCCACCAGGAAAGCACTGTACTAGCCACGGTTTCCTTTAAAAACCCACATTCACATGTACCTCCTTCAGGACGCCTTCTCAGATGTAGAGAATTCCGTTTCTTCACTCTGGGTCCTGTTTGAGCTCATAGGTTTTTCCTGTTGACTCTAAGTAGGATTGTTAGGGATTGTTTTTATTTTTCTTAGATATTTAAAAAAATTAGTTTTATTTATTTGGCTGCGGTGGGTCTTTGTTGCTACTCACGGGCTTTCCCTATTTGAGGTGCACAGGCTTCTCACTGTGGTGGTTTGCCTGGTTTCAGATCACAGGCCCTAGGGCACAGGGGCTTCAGGAGTTGTGGCACGTGGTATCTAGATCATGGATTCAGTAGCTGTTGGCACACGGGCTTAATGGCTCCACAGCATGTGGGATCTTCCCTGACCAGGGATCAAACCCATGTCCCCTCCATTTGCAGGCAGGTTCTTAACCACTGACCCACTGGGGAAGTCTGTTAGAGATATTAAATTTTGTAATATGATATAAATCAGTAGCATCTTCTGTTGATCGAGGGTTTCTGATTTTTCTAGGACCTGGGCTAGTTGCTTTCCATGATTATGGGTGTTTAATTAGCTAATCAATTGCTATGGAGGGAGGGTTAGTCATTACCCCTGTTTTACAGATGGAGAAACTGAGGCACAAGAATTTGCAGGACCTCACAGAAGGGCAAGTAGAGTTGTTTATTGAACCCAGATCTGCCTGACCTCAGAGTCTGAGCTCTGAGCCCTCTTTGGTGGCAGTCCTGTCCTGCTCCCCACTGGACTTGGGGCCCCTTTTCCCCCTGTATATCATCAGGGCTCAGCTCAAGGCCAGTTGAACTAAAGAAGAAGTGTGTGAGGTCTGGCTGGGGTCCTCTGGTTGTCACAATTCCCTTGTGTTGTTGAGAAGGTCACAGGCCGAAAGGCAACCATCAGGGATTCATTCGAGGAAATGCAAGGAATTTACTGGAAGGCAGCTTCCCAGGTAGCTCAGTGGTATAGAATCCGCCTGCCAACACAGGAAATGCAGGAGATGCATCCCTGGGTCGGAAGATTCCCTTGGAGAAGAGCATGGCAACCCACTCCGGTATTCTTGCCTGAAGAATCCCATGGACAGAGGAGCCTGGCAGGCTACAGTCCATGAGTTTGCAAAAAGTTGGACACCACTGCTCACACCGGGGATTGGTGGATGTGAAGAATCAGGAAGCCTGAGTTTGAAGACTCTACAACTAAAATTCCAACTCCCGAGCCAGACTGCCTGGGTTCAGCTCCTGGCTCCATCCACTGTGACCTTGATGTGAGGATAATTTTAGACCTGATGTGGTGAATGAGAGGATGCAGATTCTCCTGTTACAATGCCTGGCATACAGCTGCCTACCATCATTGCTCGCTGAGTTAGTTTTTTTTTTTAATGGTAGTAAAATATATATAATGAGAATTATATCATTTTAACTATTTTAAGTGTCCATTTCAGTGACATTAACTCAAATTACATGGCTGTGCAAGCATCCATCTCTAGAACCTTTTCATCTTCTCCAAACTGAATCTCTGCCCCCATTAATAAACTTCTCACCCCTCCCTCAGCTCCTGGCCCCCATCATCCAACCTTATGTCTCTATGGCTCTGACTCCTCTTTTTGTGTCTGTCTTCTTTCACTGAGCATCCTGTCCTCAAGGTTCACCCATGGTGCAACAGGTGTCAGAACCTCCTTCCTTTTTAAGGCTGAATAATATTCCTTGGCATGAATGGGCCACACTGGGTTTACTTGGTCATCTGTTGATGGTGCTCCTTGGATTTTATTTATTTATTGTTTTTATGTGGACCATTTTCAACGTCTTTATTGTAATTTATTACTTCTGTTTTTTAAATTATTCGTTTATTTATTTTTGGCCATGCTGGGTCTTTGGCACTTTAGTGGGCTTTCTCTATCTGTGGAGAGTCGGTGGGGGAGCTACTTTTTATTGCAGTGCCCCGGCTTCTCACTGTGGTGGCTTTTCTAGTTGTGGAGCGTGGGCTCTAGGGCTCACGGGCTTCAGCAGTTGCTGCACGTGGGCTCAGTAGCTGTGGCTCCCGGGCTCTAGGCCACGTGGGCTTCAGTGATTATGGTGCACAAGCTTAGTTGCCTCGCAGCATGTGGGATCTTCCCGTATCATGGATGAAACATGTGACTCCTCCATTGGCAGGCAGATTCTTTACTACAGAGCCACCAGGGAAGCCCCGATAATAATTCTTTGCCTACTTCCTCAACAGTGGGTTCTTGCAGTGCCCTGTAGTGGTTTGAGGAATTCTCAGTGTTCATTCCAAGCCTCACGTTTTAAATGCAGAAACTTCTCTCTGACTCTGCATGCTTGTCTGCTAGGCTGGAAGCATCATGAGGGCAGAAGCCACAGGACATCTGTGGCCTGGCACATGGGCAGCTCCAAATTCTGACAAGTGAATGATGCTTCACAAGTATGTGCAGGTTGGGAGCTGAGCTGGAGTTGCAAGACGTGGGGTGGGCAGACAACCAGAAACTGGGGTGTGACCACAGGGAGGCTTGGGGGAAGAGTGTCTCTGAAACTGTAAGTCAGGGATGGACAAGCACAGCCATTTCAGCCCCATCTGCTGTTCTGAATTTCCTCTGTCTTTACTTCTGATGGGGCTTCCCAGATGGCACTAATGGTAAAGAACCCACCTGCCAATGCAGGAGCTGTAAGAGACTCGGGTTCAGTCCCTGGAGGAGGGCATGGCAACCTGCTCCGGTATTCTTGCTTGAAGAATCCCCATGGACTGAGGAGCCTGGTGGGCTACAGTCCATGGGGTTAGACATGACTGAAGCAACTTAGCACGCATGCACACCTCTGATTAGGCTCTAAGGCCGGGGGCACAGGGGATGATTCTGGTTCTCACTGGAGGGTGATCATGGAAATAAATGTCTGGGGATGTCTGTGGTTGTGACAACTGGGGGCGATGAAGTGCTCTTGGCATTTGGTGGGGGGCGGGGATCAGGGATGTTGCTCCACATCCTGCAATGCCCACCTCCACCTCCTGCAATGCCCACCTCCACCTCCAATCCCAGAGAATGGTCCGGCCCCCCATGTCAACCCAAGTTAAGAAACCACACTCTAAGACCATAGTGATGGCATCATCAGTCTGAGAGACTGGTCCAAGTCTGTGATTTGGGAAAGTTACCAGGTGTGAAACTGGCAAGAATAATGGGAGGGGGTGTTAGCAGGGGTCCTGTCCCTCCTCAATGATCCAGTATCCCCTCCAGAGCCCTGTTTGCTGCCTCTTGCCCATGGCTGCTCCCTGGATAAGCAGATTGGTCCAGCTCGTGTCCGTGGGGA
This sequence comes from Tragelaphus eurycerus, assembly GCA_935064755.1. Taxonomy (NCBI): domain Eukaryota; kingdom Metazoa; phylum Chordata; class Mammalia; order Artiodactyla; family Bovidae; genus Tragelaphus; species Tragelaphus eurycerus. The sequence continues at coordinate 2,840,785 of CAKXYN010000058.1, read as the reverse complement.
CAGCTTCCGGCTACATGACCATTGCCTTGTAGCTCTCCCTCTGTGAGAGAGGAGACAGCTGTTCCCTGCTTGGGCTTCCTGCGTACATGTGTTTGTGCATGTTTTGGTTCCGAGGGTCAGTGGGTTGTGTGCTTTGCTTTGTCCTCAGTTAACTTAATTTGTTGCTAATAATAAAATCTGGAACTTACCTGGCCCTGAAGCCCCGGGTCATTCATTGAGGAAGCTTGGCACACACATCCTTCTCAAAGGCTGCCTGTGGAAAATGTAGATGATAGAGTGAAATTCTTCTCGGAGACAGAAGGGTTGGCAAGATCAGCTCCTGAAAGTGGAATTCAGTGTATTTCTAAACAAAGAAACAACTTGATCCCAAAATGGTCAATTATTCTAGAATTACCTGGTTGTTTCAAAGGCAGTTTGATGAAAGTTTCTGGATGGGGGACCTTGGGGCGCAAAATATAAGGCAGCATCAGAGGGGAAAAAACCACCTCAGTACTTTAGTATTTTGTCTTTCTTTTTTAAAAATTGTATTGATGTGTGCTACTACTACTACTACTACTACTAAGTCGCTTCAGTCATGTCTGACTCTGTGCAACCCCATAGACGGCAGCCACGAGGCCCCCCTGTAGTTGATGTATAATACTATATTAAGTTACTGGTGTGCTGGGAAAGATTGAAGGCAGGAGGAGAAGGGGATGACAGAGGATGAGATGGTTGAATAGCATCACTGACTCAATGGACATGAGTTTGAGCAAGCTCTGGGAGATGGTGTAGGACAGGGAAGCCCGGTGTGCTGCAGCAGCTGAACAACAACAACAAATGGTGTACAATATCATAATTCACAATTTTTAAAAGTTATACTTCATTTAGAGTTATTGTAAAATATTAGCTATATTTCCCATGATATATATGTGTGAATGTTAGTCACTCAGTCATGTCCAACTCTTTGTGAACCCATGGACTGTAGCCTTCCAGGCTCCTCTGTCCATGGGATTCTCCAGGCAAGAATATTGGAGTGTTGCCATGTCCTTCTCCAGGGGATCTTCCTGACTGAGGGATCGAACCCAGGTCTCCTGAATTGCAGCCGTATTCTTTACCGTTTGAGCTACCAGGGAAGCCTTGATATATAAGATATCTTTGTATCTTAATTTAAAAGTTTTTTTTTTTTTCCGCTGCAGTACTTGGCCATCGGGATCTTTGTTTCCCAACTAGTATTCGAACTGGAGCCCAGGCAGCAAAGCGTGGAGTCCTCACTACTGGACTGCCAGAGAATTCTCCTTGTATCTTATTTTATACACAATACTTTGTACCTCTTAATCCCCTCTCCTTGTGTTGTCCCTTCTCTTTCCCTCCATTCAACCTGTTTTTAATATTTATTTATTTTTGGCTCCATCGGGTCTTAGTTATGGCATGGGAGATCTTTGATGTAGTGTGTGGGCTTCTCTCTAGTTGCAGATCTCAGGCTCCAGGGTATGTGGGCTCTGTAGTTTGTGGCACACGTGTGTGCTAAGTAACTGCAGTCATGTCTGACTCTTTGGGACCCTATTGATTGTAGCCCACCATACTCCACTGTCCATGTGATACTCTAGGCAAGAATACTGCAGTGGGTTGCCATGCCTTCCTCCAGGGGATCTTCCCAACCCAGGGATCAAACCTGTATCTCTTAAGTCTCTTGCATTGGCAGGTGGGTTCTTTACCACTAGCACTTACCTGGGAAGCCCATAGTTTGTGACAGGCAGTCTTAATTGCCCCGAGGCATGTAGGATCTTAGTTCTTCACCCTGGGATTGAATCCATGCCTTCTGCATTGGAAAGTGGATTCTTAACCACTGTACCACCAGAGAAGTCCCCATTCAACCTATTTTTTAAAAAAGAGTATCATATATACAATTGTTAAGACCATTTTAAGAGATTTACAAGGAAAAGTAAGGCCTTTCCATGTCCACTCTCTCCCCAGAGGCAACCACCAGCCTGAGTTTCTTGTTCACCCCAGAAAGGAATTGGATGTGTACACATGTGTGAACATTACACTCACCTGCCTACCTTTCTTTGACACAAAGACACTTTCTCTGTTGCTCTGTGCCTTGGCTTTCTCCCTTAATAACATTTCCTGAAAGTCATCTGAATATTTTTCTTATGTGCTCACAGTCATTGGTAACGAACTTATCAAACTCACAATCAATGGGCATTTCCAGATCTTTGTTATTATCAATGGTGAAGCTGCTGAGTGTCCTCATCCTTGAAAGGCACAGGATTTTAAAAAAATTTTTAAATTGAAGTGCAGTTGATTTACAATATCGTGTCAAACTCTGCTGTATAGCACAGTGACTCAGTTATACATGGATATTCCTTTTTTAAAAAGGTATTCTTTTCCATGATGGTTTATCACAGGATATTGAATATAGCTCCCTGTGCTGTACAGTAGGGCCTTGTCCATATCAGTTTTTGTCTGCTCATCCCACACACCCAGTCCTTCCCTCCCCCATCTCCCTCCCCCATGGAAACCACAAGTCTGTCCTCTGTGTCTGGGAGTCTGGTTCTGCTTTGTAGATAGGTTTATTTGTGCCATATTTTAGATTCCACACATACATGATATCATATGGTATTTATCTTTCTCTTTCTGACTTACTTTACTTGGTATGATCATCTCTAGGTCCGTTCATGTTGCTGCAAATGGCATCCTTTTTCATGGCTGAGTAATATTCCATTGTATAGATGTACCACACCTTCTTTATCCATTTCTCTGTTGATGGACATTTAGGTTGTTTTCGTGACCTGGCTATTGTAAATAGTGCTACAGTGAACATTGGGGTGCGTGTATCTTTTTGAATTACAGTTTTGTCCAGGTACACATGAGAGGTGTACGGTTTTGTTTGGGACTGCTCACAGCATCCTGAGCCCTAGCTCTTGGACTGGAGGAGTGCAAGGGAAGTTGTATTCAAAGCAGAGGGTTAGGACTTTCAGTATCTTAACCTGGAGTTATTCATTTTTATCTTCAAATCCACTTGGCTCTTCCATGGTGTCAAATATGCGACTTCTGCAGAGTCAATGTTTGCATGCAGTTAAGAGTGGAAGCTGGAGATGCCGAATGCACGCCCAGCCTCTGCACACATCTCGGGTGAGGTGTGTCACATATTCATTGCTCTCCGCAAGGTGTGCTTGGAGAATTAAGCCTTAACTATGAAGGCAATCGGAGAAGGCGATGGCACCCCACTCCAGTACTCTTGCCTGGAAAATCCCATGGACGGAGGAGCCTGGTGGGCTTTCATGCATTGGAGAAGGAAATGGCAACCCACTCCAGTGTTCTTGCCTGGAGAATCCCAGGGATGGGGGAGCCTGGTGGGCTGCCGTCTATGGGGTCACACAGAGTCGGACACGACTTAAGCGACTTAGCAGCAGCAGCAGCAACACAATTTAAGGTACTGAATTGAGCACACTGAGGATTTTTTTAAATTTTATTTTCATTTACTTATTTTGGTTGTGTGGGTCTTCACTGGTGTGTGTGATCTACTCTCTAGCTGTGGTGCACAGACTTCTCATTGCAGTGGTTTTTCTTGTGGAGCACAGGCTCCAGGGCACACTGGTTTCAGTAGTTGTGGCACGTGGGCTCAGTAGCTGTGGCTCCCAGATGCTAGAGCACAGGCTCAGTAGTTGTGGTACACAGGCTTAGCTGCTCTGAGGCATGTGGGATCTTCCTGGATCAAGGATCGAACCTGTGACTCCTGCATTGGCAGGCGGACTCAACCACTGGGCCACCAGGGAAGTCCACATTGCAGGTTTTGAGTTTGCTTCTGTGCCATCTTGTCTCCGAGAAACACTTGAGGAGCTGGACTCTGAAAACTGCATCCAGTTGACACAAAACGCGAGCACGCACCTCAGACACCCACCAGCTCCCTCGTTGCCCTTCTTGGGTTATGAGCCGCCACTGTCCACATCTGAGGTTCTGACTTGAAATCTAACTTCAGACAACCCTCCGTCTTTTCACCATCACTCATCGGCCGCCTGATGAGAAGAGCTGACTCACTGGAAAAGACCCTGATAATGGGAAAGACTAAAGGCAGGAGGAGAAAGGGGCGACAGAGGATGAGATGGTTGGATGGCATCACTGACTCAGTAGACATGAGTTTGAGCAAACTCTGGGAGATGGTGAAGGACAGGGAAGCCTGGTGTGCTGCAGGCCATGGGATCACAAAGAGCTGGACACAACTTAGCGACTGAACACCAACACAGGCTACAAACCTCCAACACCCACTTCTGCACAAGTAAACTTCAGGCCCTGTCAAAGTTAAGTGTCTTATGTCTTGCTGTGGTTGTGTATTTCTTTTCTTTTTTTAAAAAAGATTTATTGATTTATTTTTGGCTCTGCTGGATCTTCAGTGCTGTGTGAAGATCATGGGCTCTAGGGCACACACAGGCTTCAGCAGCTGTAGTTCGTGGGCTCTACAGAGAAGGCTCAGTAATTGTAGTGCATGGACTTGGTTGTTCCCCGGCATGTGGAATCTTCCCGGATCAGGGATCAAACTCATGTCCCGTGCGTTGGTAGATGGATTCTTAATCACTAGACCACCAGGGAAGCCTGGTTGTGTGTTTCTTAACATGCGTAAAATTGTTACTCTTCTTTTAAAAAATTAGATTCCTGTTTTATTATGTGCCACTGATGATGTCCTTGCCCCCTGTGGTCCCTAACCTTGTTTTTCCCAAAAGTGTGGTGATTTTTAGGAATGCTTGTGTCACTCTGGCACAGAAAGGGCTTCACTTCTCAGTACTGTAGTAACAACGAGTCACAGTGTGGCATTGCCCCATGGCCCAGCCCATGGCCGGGGAGACCTCAGTTTTGTCACCTCTAGGTCTGTGACTGGCCCCCATGTTTCCTGTGGGCTGGCAGACTACAGCCCACATGAGGCCATCATTAGAAGCAGCAGCTACTGTTTGTGCAGTTCTTGATCTGTGCAGGGCTCTAGAGTCTGGCAGTGGATTCAGAAATGCAATGTGCCTGCTCCCCTACAGCCCACACTCCCGTGGGCCTGATGGTAGTAAACACATCACAGAGAGATGGACACAATATTATAATTTCAGGTGGCAGTAAGTCCTGGAAGAAATTATGTTGGGGTGACAAGATGGGGTGAGCTGAGAGGGTCTCCTTTAGAATACAGAGGCTGGGGAAATAGAACCTCTTTATTCTTCAGAATAAAGAGGTCTGAGGCTAAGGTTTGAGCTTTAGACCAGGAAGAGGAAGGGAAAGCTGTCATGGGAGCCCTGGGGAGCAAAGTGAATTCTAGATGCTCAGAACAGCACGTGCAAAGGCCTTGAGGTTGCCTGGGGATTTTGAAGGAATATATTTTCTTTTTTCTTTTTTTGTCTGTGCTGGGCATGTTGTAGGATCTTAGTTCCCTGACCAGGGATTGAACTTGGACCCTTGGTGGTGAAAAGTGCAGCGTTCCAACCATTGGAACGATCAGGGAATTCCCTAGAACAGGTTTTTATTGCTTGATTTTTCTGTGCCATGACTGAGGCACAGAATGGACCTCATAGCAACTCTATAAACTGAGTGCCTAGGGATCTTCCATTTTATCAGTTCTAAAGGGGAAATCAAAGCTTGGAGAGGCTGAGACACTCAGTAGCTTGGAACCTGGGAGCCACAGAACCTACCTTGGATCTTACTCAATGGCCTAGTTTCTAACCACTGGCATGCCCTGGCCTAAATAATGATAGAATCCCAAGTGGGATGTAAGGACCATTTGCCTCCCATCCCTCTCTTAGACCACCCTCCCTCAGCTTGGCAGCTGCCTCCTCTGCCTTGCTCTTGGAGGGGTGGCTGCCTCTGGCACCAGTGGGCCAGCATATATCTTGCCCCCCACCCCCCACCATTTCCATGGCTCTGACCTTTGATTTTTCATACATGTGAGACTTGTCTTCCAAACATGGTCAAGGTTATGATGTTTATGAATATGCATACATGTGTGTGTGTGTCCCCCTAATTTGAGTACAAAATTTCTATTTGGATATCTGCTGTTTAATTTTCCAAGGTTCCCCCCCCCGCCTCACAAAAGGAAAAATGCATTACGTTTTATCTTTGTATCCTGTGGAACCCTGTGAATAATGGGCAATTGGGGATGAGGATTGCCAAGGAAACAGATAGGAAGGAAATTCAGGGTGTGTTGGGGCGGGGGGATGTCTATTTGAGCACAAAGGTGCACTTTTGATCTTCAGATTTCAAAGTGGGAAAGTCAAGGTGAAGTGGGAACAGGGGTGAGGAGTAAATCCAAGAATGTCCAGTGCACAGTTCTTCTTGGAAGCTATACTAGCTTCACGTGGCCCAGGATCAGCAATGTCTCAGAGGTGGAGTGTGTTGTCTTTGCCTTAGATCAGTCCCAAGAAGCAAAAGTTAGCGAGCCAAACACGGTGGTGGTTTTCTAGCAGGTGTAAGGGCAGGAAGAGGGTAGAGGCAGGTCTTCATCATAAATCCCTTTCCATGTTCAAGATCCAACTCCTTGCCACGCTCTTTTCCTTAGCAGAGGGTGAGGACCCATAACTGGTAGACCTGTGCTTTAGTTCAGCTTTGATCCTCTGCGTGAGAATTTCTTTCTTTCCAAGCTCCAAGCCCCCCATCCAGCTTTCTTTTGGTGTCTATGTTTGTATGTGAAGGGACTAAGCTATACCTCTTGTGCTGGGTCAGATTTGTCTTAGTTTGAGCCCGAAGTTGCTCGTGGCCCAAATTCTCAACCTTTCCCGGCGTTCCATAATCACAGGCCTTGGGGAGGAATGCATCCCATTGCCCTCCAATTATGGTTTCCTTAGGAGGCTATTAAATCTTGATTTCTGAGAGGAAAATTGGGCATCCCGTGTTTTCCCTTTCAAGCCCTAGTGTTCTGCTACTGTGGGTGAGCCCTTCTAGAAACTTCCAAGTGGTTTCAGAGGCCATCAAGATATCACTGGGAATTGCAGTTATTTTACAATGGAGCTGGGCTTTAGAAAGAGCATAGGGAGTGGTTTTTTTTTTTTAGTTTTTATTGGAGTGTAGTTGCTTTACAATGCTGTGTTAGTTTCTGCTGTACAGCACAGTGAATCAACTCTACATTTCCATATATCCCTTTTTTTTTTTTTTTTTATTTCCTTCCCATGTAGGTCACCCAGAGCCTTGAGTAGAGATCCCTGTGCTATACAATAGGTTCTCATTAGTGATCTATTTTATACCTAGTATCTGCAACTCCAATACGCTGGCCACCTGATATGAAGAGCTGACTCATTGGAAAAGACCCTGATGCTGGGAAAGAGTGAAGGCAAAAGGAGAAAGGGGCAGCAGAGGATGAGATGGTTAGGTAGCATCACCAACTCAGTGAACCTGAATTTGAGCAAACTCTGGCAGATAGCGGAGAACAGAGGAGACTGGCATGCTGCAGTCCATGGAAGTCACAAAAAGTCAGACGTGAGTTAGGGATTGAATAATAGCAACATAATAACAACATAGTATCAATAATGTATATATGTCAGTCCCAATTTTCCAATTTATTCCACTCTCCCCTTCCCCACTTGATGCTCAAATGTTTGTTCTCTATGTCTGTGTCTCTATTTCTCCTTCTCAAATAGGTTCTCTGCACTATTTTTCTACATTCCACATATGTGTTAATATACAGTATTTGTTTTCCTCCTAATGACTTACTTCATTCTGTATGACAGTCTCTAGGTCCATCCATGTCTCTGCAAATGGCACAATTTCTTTTCTTTTTTTTTTTTTTTGGTGGCTGAGTAATATTTTATTTAGAGCCCTGGACAATTCTTTTAGGCTATTTCCTTTGGAGGAAGAGGTCAGTGTGGGGTTGATGGGAATGTGCAGAGATTGTGGGTTTGGATCTGGATGGACACGTAGAGGTGTTCAGCCGGGACCTTTCTGAGTTCGGCAGTGGTGCTTCTGAAGGGCAGGGACAGTCCATTCCTTGCTGCCTCCCATGCCTGGCCTGGGGCTGCCTGAAGAGCAGGTATGTATGCCTTTGCATTTGTTAAATTGGATGGAGCACAGTGACAAGCTGGATTTGCAGGGTCAACCATCAGTCAAGATCAACAGTGTTACCAAGTCCCAATTTATCCCTCCCCCCATACCTGGCAGATTTGAGGAGCAACATGCAAAGGTGATGATGAACACGGTTTCCCCAAGAACACCTCTAGGGGGAGGAGACAAATGTTCTGGGGGCTTTAAATTTGATCACTTATGGGTTGGAGAAGGCAATGGCACCCCACTCCAGTACTCTTGCCTGGAAAATCCCATGGATGGAGGAGCCTGGTAGGCTGCAGTCCATGGGTCGCTGAGGGTCGGACATGACTGAGCGACTTCACTTTCACTTTTCACTTTTCACTTTCATGCATTGGAGAAGGAAATGGCAACCCACTCCAGTGTTCTTGCCTGGAGAGTCCTAGGGACGGCAGACCCTGGTGGGCTGCCGTCTATGGCGTCGCACAGAATCGGACACGACTGAATCGACTTAGCAGCAGCAGCAGGGACCTCCCTGGTGGTCCAGTGACTAAGACTCTGGGCTCTCAATGCAGGGGGCCCAGGTTTGGGCCCACACACCATAACTCAGAGTTTCAGTGCCAAAACTAAAGATCCCTTGTGACACAACTAAGACCCAGTCACATAAATAAATAAACAATAAAAAATTTGGTTACTTAATCCATCCAATGCCCCTCCCCCATCCCATGTCAGAGATTGTTATAGCTGTTTTACAAAGCAGACTGAGTGATCAGATACCTGAAATTGTTGCTGAATTGTGGCTAGTGCTGATGACATCTTTGAAAACCCTCCAAGGGTCCAGGTGCTATGCCAAGCACACTTCATATATTATCTTGTCTGATGCTCAAGACAGCCCAAGGTACTGTGACTGTCCCTGTGTATGCATGGTGGAACCAAAGCACAGAAAATGGAGTCACGTGACCAGGAAGTGGCTGCTTCCACTCCAAACCCAGGTCTGCCTGACTCCATGATTCGTTGTGCTCCACATGCAGGGTGATGTGAAGCTGTAGATCCCAGGGCTGATGGGAGAGCCTTGAGAGACCAGATTGAGACACTCTGAGCACATCACACCTTCCCCATCCCAGGCCTGGAGGTTGAGGGACCAGGGTGCTTGGTGGACGGTCCGTCTGTCTATCAGCTTGATCACACGACAAAGATGGAGAAGGAAGAACTGGGAGGACTAAGGCAAGGCAGAAGGCTCAGCCAGAAAGTGGCATTTGGCTCTCTGGCTGTTCAGTGCAAGAAAGAAAACACTTTAGCTTTTGCAGAATAATCTGAGGAAATGAACAGGTTAGGCGTGTTCCAGCCCTGCTGTGAATTTGCTTAGAGTATCAGCACAATTTGTTACAAAATGTTCTTGATTTGTAACTAAACGTTCTTGTGCTGGTGCACTGATTTCTGTCTGTCTCCCCAGGAGGCAGTGGAACTGTGTGTGTTCTATTCACAGTCTTGTGTTCAGAGCTCTGATGCTGCCTGCCACTCTGTAGGAGCTCAGAGCTGTTGGTCCAGGGACCTAGAAGGAAGATGGTGATAGGATTGGCAACACTATGGGTGTTGCTGCCTAGTCAACTTTTTAATTAAGAAACTAAGAATCCTAGTCAGAGAGCCTGTCTGGAAAGGTCAAAGGGTTTTCTAGGACATCTCCATGGTGCGGAAAACAATCCGCTGCTGCTAAGTCACTTCAGTCGTGTCCAACTCTGTGCAACCCCATAGACGGCAGCCCACCAGGCTCCCCCGTCCCTGGGATTCTCCAGGCAAGAACACTGGAGTGGGTTGCCATTTACCTGTGAGTAAATACTGGCTGGAGAGCAAGAGTGTGGCTGCTCTTGATCCTGGTGGGGAAAGAAAATTCCTCCATGGTCCTGTATGCATGTAAAAGAGACTTCTTATCAATGAGCTTTTTCCCCAAAAGGGGACTTCGTCTGAGAGCGGAAATGCTACTCATCTTTCTTCGAATGTTCTTAGAAGTACCTTGCATCCACTTGAATGGACAAGCATTTTGCTGTTGTTGTTCAGCTGCTCAGTCATGTCCAACTCTTTGTGACCCCACGGACTGCAGCATGCCAGGCTTCCCTCTCCATCTCCCGGAGTTTGCTCAAACTCCTGTCCACTGAGTCGGACAAGCATTTACACAGCTTTAATTTCCTTCATGCATTTCTCCCAAGAGTGTGCCGGGGCTTGGCAGCATAAACAGAAGCAGAATCAGGAAGTTCCAGGTGTACAGGTGTTTACTCAGGTAGATGGAGGGCTGCAACGTGGGTCCAAAGAGCTAGTAAAGTCTGAGGGTCCAGTGGCAAAGGGACAAACACATTCTTTTCATAAGTCAAAATAAACACGGGCAGGAAATGGGTGCCCCCCAATCCGCATTGGAGGACTCCATCTTTTTCTAACAGAAGAGCCGTGTCTGAAGTGTACACACGGGGGTGTCCCAGGAATACCTGCTGGGCTCCCGGAATGGACACGCCACATGGAGCGTCTAGATGGAAAAATAAAGCAGCCAGGCTGGCTTCAAGAACCAACTGAACAAGGAAATGAGTCGAGTGTTGTGTCTCTTTGGTCACGATGGAATTTAAAATAGGTGTTTTTTCATTCTGACGAATGATTCCATTTCACGGTGTCTCCACAGAAAGGCAGGACGTTCTCCTGTTTACTCTGTCCTTTAGGAGTTGAGGATATTTTCTCTGTTCCCTGTCTCTCTGCTTAGTCTCTGCCAGCACGTGGGTGTAGCAACTCCCGGGAAACTGGCTTCTGGTGACCTGTACATTATTCAAGACCACCGTGTTCTTGTTACTGGGAAGCCATCAGTCATATGAATGGACCTTTTTATGGTTGAGATTGTCCCCAGGGAAACCCTCCTTGCAACTCAGACCTTCCACAGTGACAGATTTCAGACTCTGACATTTCTCATTCCCACTCTGTTGTTCCCATGGATCCTATGGTTCTCTCTCTCACTTCTCCCCACTAGAAAATGGTTATAGAAAATCCCAATGCTGGGAAAGATTAAGGGCAAGAGGAGAAGGGGGCGACAGAGGATGAGATGGCTGGATGGCATCACTGCCTCAATGGACATGAGTCTGAGCAAACTCGGGGAGATAGTGAAGGACAAGGAAGCCTGGCATGCTGCAGTCCATGGGGTCGAAAAGAGTCGGACATGACTTACAACTGAACAACAGCAACAATTAACACAACATTGTAAATTAATTCTACTTTGATTAAAAAAAAAAAGAAAGAAAATGGTTATACCTAAACCCCAAAATGACACAGAAAACATGTAAACATGTGGGCAAATATCAATGAGAAAAATATGCATGGAATTCAAGGCAGCTGGCATTATCAAGGAAAGAAGGACAGAAGTTTTGCATTAAGTGAAGGGACAATCTTTAAATGAGGGTCAGGTATGCATAGAACCAACTTCAGAGAACAAATTGCAGCAAATAAGAGGAAAATTAAGAAACCTCAGGGGAGGGACTTCCCTGGTGGTCCAGTGGTTAAGAATTTGCCTTCCAATGCAGGGGGTGCACTGGGTGCTGGTTCAAATCCTGGTCAGGGAACTAAGATCCCACATGTGTGACCAAAAAAAAAAAAAAAAACTAAGGGGAGATACAAACAGAGCCTTGATCATGTAGATAAACCTCAATTAAGCAACAAGGAGTTTGAATAATATGGTTAATAAGATCATGGTAACAGATATGGGCTGGACTTTGTATTCTGCAAACAATACACATTTTAAAGTGCTCTTGGAATATTTAGAAAAACTAATCATCTGTTAAATCTCAAGGGGAAAAAAAAAACCCAAATACTTTCCAAAAAGCAGACACTGAACTGCCTAATCTCTGGCTGTAAGTAAACGTAACTGGAAATTAATTTTTAAAAGCTTAACCAAACAACGATTCAAGACAAACTCCTACCATGTGATAATGAAAAACAATACAGAACTCTTAACTTTGGTCAAAGGCAGAACTCAACACAGCAAGGATAGATGTTTTAGAAGACGGGAGATGTGAACACAGACTTAAATGATTAAACAGAGAAATGAGACAACAAATAATGAAGCAAATCTACACAGGAAGAAGGAAATAATAAATTAGTGGGGACTCACTGATTAGAAAACAAACAGAACTGACAATTTCAAAACTGAATCTTTTAGAGCTGCAATATGCAATAGGGTAGCCATTAGGTACAGCAAAATTAATTGTTTCTCAGTCACATCAGTTGGTTTCCAGCACTGGGTGGCTACAGATGACTAGTAGTAGTGGTGTTAGTTGCTTAGTTGTGTCTGACTCTTTGTGACTCCATGGACTGTAGCTGGCCAGGCTCCTCTGTCCACGGAATTCTCTAGGCAAGAATACTGGAGTGGACTGCCATTCCCTTCTCCAGGGGATCTTCCTGACCCAGGAATCAAACCTGTGGCTCCTGCATTGCAGGCCGATTCTTTACCATCTCAGCCACCAGGGAAGCCCCTGCTGCTGCTGCTGCTGCTAAGTCGCTTCAGTTGTGTCTGACTCTGTGCGACCTCATAGACGACAGCCCACCAGGTTCCCCCGTCCCTGGGATCCTCCAGGCAAGAACACTGGAGTGGGTTGCCATTTCCTTCTCCAATGCATGAAAGTGAAAAGTGAAAGTGAAGTCGCTCAGTCGTGTCCGACTCTTAGCGACCCATGGACTGCAGCCCCTAGTGACTACCAAATTCCACAGTACAGATACAGATCTTTTCTGTCAATGCAGACTGTTTATTGGGCAGTGCTATCTTAGCATGAAGACTATAGTCTAACTAAGGGAAAAAATATGTGGAAAGAATAAATATATATTAATAAAATAAAGACAGAACATCGAAATGTAACAAAACCCACAAAAAGATTATAAAGCCAGCTCTGGTAATAAATTAAGTTGCAAAATATTATTAAAATAACCATTTACTGGTTTAAGTGCTCATCTTATTTAGGTTAAGTTTTTAGTTTAGTTGATAATTTGTGTTATTTTTAGTTTAGTTATCATTTGTGACTCTTTTGTGACCCCATGGGATTTCCCAGGCAAGAATACTGGGGTGCATTGCCATTTTCTTCTCCAGGGGATCTTCCCAATGCTGAGATCGAACCCATGTCTCCTGCATGGCAGACGAATTCTTTACCACTGAGCCACCAGGAATTTAAGTTAGTCATTTCCTTTCACAAGAAATTAAATTTCTGAATTTGCCCCTAAGAACAGCTATGCCTGAATCTCATAAGTTGTGCTCTTTTGTTGTTAATTTCTAAATAGCCTGTAAAAGTTACATTGATTCAAGAAGCAGTAGGCTAAAACTTAGTAACGTTTAAAAAGTCATTGCTACAGTTAATTGCTTAAAATGCGTATGGATTATGTATATACATGAGGGAAATTTTCCAAAATATCCATAACAAACAAGGCACTTTAACAAGAGTAGTTTTAAGGAGCAGGTTGGCAGCGGGTGGGGGATTGGTTTGAGGTGCGACTTAGCAATGGGAGACACAGTCAATCACGTGCAGAAGCTCTGACATCCTGGACTCACACCGCAGATCCAGATGGTCCAAGTCTGAGTACCTACCTAGCTTCTTTTCTTAGTTCTTCTTGTGAGTCTTGTGCACCTGCCCAAGGTGGAGACTTGGGAGTCATCCATGTTGATAAACCTGATAACCTCACTTCCCCTGATGGCTTCAGAAGTCAGCCTCTTTCTCCTTGTTTCCTCTTGTCTTCTTTATCCAGCTACCAGAGAGCTGAATACTGACCCTGAATGTGGATCTGAAAGTGAAAGTCACTCAACCCCACAGACTGTAGTCCTCCAGGCTCCACTGTCCATGGGATTCTCCAGGCAAGAACACTGGAGTGGGTAGCCATTCCCTCTCCACTGTCCATGGGATTCTCCAGGCAAGAACACTGGAGTGGGTAGCCATTCCCTTCTCCAGGGAATCTTTCTGACTCAGGGATCGAACCCAGGTCTCCTGCATTGGCAGGCAGATTCTTCTTTACCATCCGAGCCACCAGGGAAGCCCAAATGTGCATCTGGTGGTATCTTTTTCTGGCTGAAGCCCTTCTTTGGCTTCTCCTGTGATGCAAAGTCCAAGCCCCTCGGCTCCCTAACCGTCCCGTCTGGCCCAATGTCCCACACCTTTTCCTCTGTATTTTGCCCTTCATCAGCTCTGAACTCTTTTATACTTAAATGCAGCCCTGATGATTCACACATTTGCATGTACTGTCCCTCTCTTGCTGGAATAAAACCAGTCACCTGATTCCCTCCCCTTTTTTTTTTCTCCCCTGTTTTTCTGTGCACTTCTGTGTGTGCATGGCACTGGGATGCAGTAATTCGACAGATGCAGTAATAAACCTCCCCTTCTCAGGACTTTCTTGGTATCTCAGAAGGTAAAGAGTTTGCCTGCAATGCAGGAGACCCAGGTTCAATCCCTGGGTCAGGAAGATCCCTTGGAGAAGGGAATGGCAACCCACTCCAGTATCCTTGCCTGGAGAATCCCATGGACAGAGGAGGCTGGTGGGTTACAGTCCATAGGGTCCCAAAGAGTTGGACACAACTAACACTTTTGACTTTTTTCACTTTCTTGTGGCTTGCCTGTTTCTTTTGTGCATCCTAGGAGAGAAGAGCGGGGAAGGCAATGGCACCCCACCCCAGTACTTTTGCCTGGAGAATCCCATGGACGGAGGATCCTGGTAGGCTCCAGTCCGTGGGGTCGCTGAGGGTCGGACACGACTGAGCGACTTCACTTTCACTTTTCACTTTCATGCATTGGAGAAGGAAATGGCAACCCACTCCAGTGTTCTTGCCTGGAGAATCCCAGGGACAGTGGAGCCTGGTGGGCTGCCGTCTATGGGGTCGCACAGAGTCGGACACGACTGAAGCGACTTAGCAGCAGCAGCAGCAGCAGCAGGAGAGAAGAGATAATGTCTCCATCCCTTTCTGCAACCCAGTGCCAGGAAGGGCCCAAATCCAGATGGGCCAGAGTAAGAAACACCATGAATTAAACCTGCAGTGTATCCATGGCGCCGCACCCTGGTCCTAGTCTCCCTGAGACCTGGGTTCCAACTGGCCCTGCTGCTTGCTAGCTGAACTGGCACTTAGCACAGCAGCCCTTATGTGCTTCAGTGTTTCCATCTATAATGGCGATGGTTGTTCGAATAATAGTGTTGCTGCTGCTGCTGCTAAGTCGCTTCAGTCGTGTCCGACTCTGTGTGACCCCATAGACAGAAGCTCACCAGGCTCCCCCGTCCCTGGGATTCTCCAGGCAAGAACACTGGAGTGGGTTGCCATTTCCTTCTCCAATGCATGAAAGTGAAAAGTGAAAGTGAAGTCGCTCAGTCGTGTCCGACTCCTAGCGACCCCATGGACTGGAGCCTACCAGGCTCCTCCGTCCATGGGATTTTCCAGGCAAAAGTACTGGGGTGGGGTGCCATTGCCTAGAGCTTATTAACTGATATAGATTGAATGTTGTATTCAGCAAACGGAATATACATCTTAAAGTGTATTCACGTGGAATGGGGTGGGGGTGGGGGGAGGTTAGAGAATGGCCATTCACTGCTTGGGTCTACAGGAATTGCAAGCAAAGGTGTGCTGCGTGCGTTGCTCAGTCATGTCTGTCTGACCCTTTGCAACCCCATGGGCTGTAGCCTGCCAGCCTTCCATTCCTCTGTCCATGGAATTCTCCAGACAAGAATACTCCAGTGGGTTGCCATGCCCTCCTCCAGGGTATCTTCCCAACCCAGGGATCGAACCCAGGTCTCCCGCGTTGCAGGATTCTGAGCCACTAGGGAAGCCCAAGCAAGCATAGGTGGGCATCTTCAAATGTGGGGGCGAGAGGGAACATTGGTTGGAGGGCACTCCGAAAACAAACCTTGTAAGTTTTCTTAGGAATGTAATTTATGAGCATGGTGTTCAGTATTTGGGGCCCGTGGAGGGTAGAAATCTCGAGAGTAGGGTCCGAGAAGAGTGCGGACTCTCCCTGCCACACCCCCTAGCCCCCAATTTGGCAGATTGTGCTATTAGACCCTGGCGAACCGATGCCCCTCTCTGGGCTCCTCCCGAGTGAGGCCTGGGGCCAGGGCCCCCCTCGGCCATCCAGGGCGCTGCCTGCCACGCGGTGACCCGATCTCCTCCCGGGCACACGCCCAGTTCCGCGCGCGGCCCAAGCCACACGGCGGCCGCTCGAGGCGGTCCGCACACTCGGTTTCTCCTTTTCTTTAATTTCTTCCAAATTTCCATCCTCTGCGGGCCTGCCCTGCAAGGTTGAACCCTCGAAAGGGGCCCCCTCCTGGGGCCCCCGGCGCGGACCGCCCGGCGGCGGTCACAGCCAGAGCGCCAGTCGGGCGAGCCGAGCGCCGCGCGCCCGAGGGGCGGGGCCAGAGCCCCAGCAGCACGCCCGCCCATTGGCTGAGCGCGAGGGCGGCGCTGCAGCTGCCGCCACTGCCCGGCCCGGATTCCACGGAGCGGAGCGCACCTCGGGCTTTGTGCTTCTCGGCTGCAGCCAGCTTGCGGGGGGCGGGGCTTCTCCCACCGTGGGTCCGCCTCTCATGAACACGAACACACACACACACACACACACACACACACACACACTGTGAGTCCGCCTCTCATGAACACGAACACACACACACACACACACCGTGGGTCCGCCTCTCATGAACACGAACACACACACACACGTTTGGAATCCACAAATCTTGAGGCTGCCGAGGCGGGGAGCCACCCCCCCCACCCGCCACGCCCGCCCGCCCCTTGAGGCTCCGCCTTCTTCTTCACGCGCCGTATTTCTGCGAAGAGCTCCGCCACTCGAATCCAAACGCATCTGGGAAGATGTTCGCGCGGGCGGGGGCGGCATTGTCGGAGGAGGAAAGTGGAGCGGGGAGCTTCTTTGCTTCAAGAACGCGAGCTTCTGCGGTCGCGGCTTCTCAAGGAGCGCAGACCCTAAAGGGCGTCTGGACAGTTGACCACCTAAGCTGTCGAAAGACACTCAGTCTCCCTGTCCCACCGTTAAATCAACTGAATTCCAAGTGAGGAATTTACCGAGAAGATGCTGCCCGCACTCGGGGGCTTCGGGGACTCAAACCTCCGCCGTCAGAGTCTGGGGCGGACGCGAGAGAGAAGGTCATAGGATGGACTTTAAGGAGTTTATAAAATTCACACTTTCAGGGAGGGCCACGGAGCCCTGTGGTTAATGTGTCCGCCGGTCTATGACGCCACTGTTCCGTTTGGAAATTTCTGGAAAGCAGTAGTTTTTGGAATAATAAATCGAGTTTTTTTTTTTTTTTTTAACTACAGGCTTTGGGAAGGAGGGCAATGTAACAAAATGCTATTAACATATGTTGTGATATGGAAAAATTTAATACTTTTTTTTAAAAGTTTTGTTTTTACCATATAACGGCTTAACTGAGAAAAACCAAATTGATTTGAACTTAAAAAGGCAAAGAAACCAAAAGTGGGTGTGTTTTTATAAGTAAGTCATTTACCTCTCGGTCTTTGTCCCACTATTCCAGCTTTTAACCTTGCTTGAATATAAATTGGTAACCTTAATTTTGATGTAGTTTGCAAGTTGACAGAAAAGCCTCAAGAATTGTACCAAATTCACTAGTTTTACCTCTTTGATTTTATTATCTGTCTCGTGGATTTATGTATACACATTATATATAGGTGTGTGTGTGTGTAAAGAGAGAGCTTTCCCCTCTCTGAATCATCTTGAAAGTCAGAGGTAGGCAGGTGTATCGTTCCTTTGCCTTAAATTCCTTGGGGGTTATACTCTTAAGAACAAGAAAATGCTCTTACACAGCCGTGGTACAATGTTGAAAATCAGGTAACACTGATCCAATATTTCAATCCACAATCTATTAAATAAATTTCATCCATTGTCCCAGTGTTGCTTGTCCTCAATAATATTACTTCCTCTCCTGGTCCAGATTCCAATCTAGAAAACACTTGGTAGTCAGTTACTTTGATTGTTGATTTTGTACTAAGGCAAAAAAAAAAAAAAAAGATCATAAGAGAAAACTTTGTAAAGCTCTCGCAGATGTCTGTCGGCTATTCTGACAGTCAGTAGAGAAATATTTGTGAGTAGAATGATATAATGGATCAAAAACCTTTCTTAATCATCTAGCAGAGTTTTTATGTACTTTTATTTTTAAATTTTTATTGAAGTACCCTTAATTTACCGGGGAAGGCAATGGCACCCCACCCCAGTACTTTTGCCTAGAAAATCCCATGGACGAAGGAGCCTGGTAGGCTCCAGTCCATGGGGTCTCTAAGAGTCGGATACGACTGAGCGACTTCACTTTCACTTTTCACTTTCATGCATTGGAGAAGGAAATGGCAACCCACTCCAGTGTTCTTGCCTGGAGAATCCCAGGGGCGGGGGAGCCTGGTGAGCTTCCGTCTATGGGGTCACACAGAGTCGGACACGACTGAAGTGACTTAGCAGCAGCAGCAGCTTAGCAGCAACCCTTAATTTACAGTGTTGTGTTGGTTTCAAGTGTCCAGCAAAGTGATTCAGTTATACTAAAACATGTATTTTTAAATAGATGTCAATTTCAGAAGGGTGTACCCATACATAGGAAAAATGAAAAATCAACTTGTGCTTATATGTGAGTATGCCACTACGCACCCTCTACTTCATCCACATTCCCACAAGAAGTCATGGGGCACATTTCCTGTGTCCCTTCCAGGGGGACATGTGTCCCACTCATCCTTTTCTTTCCCCCTCATTTGAAAATGTGATTTACATGCAGCAGAATTCATGTGTTTTGGTGTAATGCTCTGTGGGATCCTTGTTCCCTGACGAGGGATCAAACCTGTGCCCCCTGCATTGGAAGTCATAGAGTCTTAACCACTAGACCTCCAGGGAAGTCTCATTTTGACTTGTTATTGGGCTTCCCTGGTGGTTCAGGTGGTAAAGAGTCTGCCTGCACTGCAGGAGACCCGGATTCAATCCCTGGGTCAGGAAGATCCCCTAGAGAAGGGAATGGCAACCCACTCCAGTATTCCATGGACAGAGGAGCCTGGTGAGCTACAGTCCAGGGAGTGGCAAAGAGTCGGACACACCTGAGCGACTAACACTTTTTTCTTTCTGGTCACGTAACCACCACTACAGTCAAGATATGGGATGGTCTGGTCACTCCCCTGCTCCCAATTTCTTTCTGTTGCTTGCAGTCAGCCTTCCCCAGTTCCAGCCCCTGGGTAATGTGTCCACTGTCCCTATGGTTTTGCTTTTCCCAGGATGTCACATAAAGGGAATCATAGAAAGTGTATCTTTGGAGACTAGCTTTTTACACTCAAAATGATGCATTTGAAATTCATCTCTGTGTTGTGGGATTCAGCAGTTAAAAAAAATTTCTTTTAGAGTAAAGTTGCTTTACAATGTTGTGTTAGTGTTTGCTGTACAACACAGTGAATCGGCTATATGAATACGTGTGTGTGTGTGTGCGCTTAGTCATGTGCTTTGCGACTCCATGGACTGTAGCCTGCCAGACTCTTCTGTCCATGGAATTCTCCAGGTGAGAATACTAAAGTGAGTTTTCTACTCTAGGGATCTTTCTGACCCAGGGATTGAAACTGCGTTTCTTACATCTCCTGAACTGACAGGCAAGTTCTTTACCACTAGTGCCACCTGGGAAGCCCCACGTATACATATATTCCCCCTTCTTTTTGGATTTCCTTCCCATTTCCATCACCACAGAGCACTGAGTAGAGTTCCCTGTAGTATACAGTAGGTTCTCCTTAGTTATCTATTTTATACTTAGTAGTATCTATATGTCAATCCCAAAGAAAAAAACAAATGTCAGATATTAACACATATATATGGCATCTAGAAAAATGGTACAGATGAACGTATTTGCAAAGCAGAAACAGAAAACAAATGTATGGACACCAGGGGGAAAAGGGGTGGTGATGGTGGGAGATTGGGACTTAATTCTTTTTTGACTGTTCTCTAGAGTTCATTGTCAGAGAAGGCAATGGCACCCCACTCCAGTACTCTTGCCTGGAAAATCCCATGGATGGAGGAGCCTGGTAGGCTGCAGTCCATGGGGTCGCTAAGAGTCGGGGAAACGACTGAGCAACTTCACTTTCACTTTTCACTTTCATGCATTGGAGAAGGAAATGGCAACCCACTCCAGTGTTCTTGCCTGGAGAATCTCAGGGACAGAGGAGCCTGGTGGGCTGCCGTCTATGGGGTTGCACAGAGTCGGACACGACTGAAGCAACTTAGCAGCAGCAGCAGCAGAGTTCATTGTATGGAGATACAGTGTTTATCCATTCCCCAGCTGAGGGATATTTAGTTTGATTTCCAGTTTTACGACCAACCTAGACAGCATATTAAAAAGCAGAGACATTACTTTGCCAACAAAGGTCTGTCTAGTCAAGGCTGTGGTTTTTCCAGTGGTCATGTATGGATGTGAGAGTTGAACTATAAAGAAAGCTGAGTGCCGAAGAATTGATGCTTTTGGAGTGGAGCAGTGGTGTTGGAGAAGACCCTTGAGAGTCCATTGGACTGCAAGGAGATCCAACCAGTCCATTCTAAAGGAGATCAGTCCTGGGTGTTCATTGGTAGGACTGATGTTGAAGCTGAAACTCCAATACTTTGGCCACCTGATGTGAAGAGCTGACTCATTTGAAAAGACCCTGATGCTGGCAAAGATTGAGAGCAGGAGGAGAAGGGGACGACAGAGGATGAGATGGTTGGATGGCATCACCAACTCGATGGACATGGGTTTGGGTGGACTCTGGGAGTTAGTGATGGACAGGGAGGCCTGGCATGCTGCTGTTCAAGGAGTCACAAAGAGTCGGACACGACTGAGCGACTGAACTGAACTTGCGGTAATGACGAACGTAGCCACCATAAACATTCCCATTCGGGTCTTTGTGTGAACCTAAATGTTCTGCTTTGTTCTTCACTTCACCTGGCTAAACCCCTAGGTTCTGTGGTAAGGATCAGAAGTATATGTGTCACTTTATAAGAAATGACCAAACTGTTTCCCAAACAAGCTGTCCATTTCAGAGTCCTGCAATGTATGTCTTGTTCCTTTTCCCACTAACAAGCTATATTCTTTAGATACTTTTTCCCCCTTAATGCTATCTTGGAAGTAATTCCAACATTAAAATACATCGAGCTGCCTCTATTTTCACAGCTGTGTACTATTCCATCCCTTTGATCCACATTAATTTATCTACAGTCTCCTATCTTGGACCTTTATGTTGTTTACAGGCTTTTGCTGTTGCAAACCCCAATGGCTAATATCCTGTAGGGTACAGAATATCCTTGTCTAGGCGTCTAGGTGCACATATGCTCTCTTGTCTGCAGGATAATTCCTAGCAGTAGATATTCTGGGATCGAATTGTACCTGCTTCCTTTGCTTCATACCACCCCTCTCTCTCTCTTTCTTTTCTTGGCTTCTCTGAGTCTTCATTGTGTCATGGGGGCTTTTCTCCAGTTGGGGCTGTAGTTGTGGCATGTGGGGTTTGAGCACACAGGCTCAGCAGTTGTGGCACATGGGCTTAGTTGCCCCCATCACATGTGGGGTCTTAGTTCCCCGCCCAGGGTTTGAACCTGCATCCCTCACATTGGAAGGCAGATTCTTAACCACCAGGGAAGTCCCCCATATCACCTGTCTTAACCCAACTGGCATTTCTGTAGATTTCTCTCTGGAGAAAGGGTCATTTGGTCAGGAGCCTTCCACTTTACTTCGGGAAGTTCAACCAGAGGATGCCTTCTTGCGGTTTGTTTAGAATTCACTTTTCAATCTTCTCAGTGGGGTGGAGTGAAAAAGCCACTTGAGGTGAAAGTTTCAGGAAGGTAGTGGCTGCCTCTGCTCTAGTGAAGCTGGAGGCCAGGAGCTTTTGGAAACTTTAGGGAGAATTGGGAGGATATTGGGGCCAGCAGCCCAAGGCAGCTAGGATGAGAGGGTGGGGGACAGGAGATGGGTGAACAAGGAACCTGTATGTTTGGAAGGGGGAGGTCTGGGTGGATTTTCCATTACACACGAGTCATGAACCTGTCCTGGGAGAGTCCACAGCTCCTGGGCTTCTTGGCATTTTCTTGAAAAGACTGCCATCCTCTCTGGAAGGAACAGCTTGGAGAGGAGGGCATGACATTTTGAGCCAGGGCTGGTGTGTGTTGAGTGTGCTGTGTGTTGGGGACTCATTTGGTGTCTATGAATGGGGGCAGGGCAAGGGGCCCAGGGAGGGGAGAGTCAGACCCCTCCTCCGTTCTCATCTTGCTAAATGCCTGGTTTTCATAATTCAACCTGGGACGAGGGGTGGGTGGGGGGGAACCACCAGTGGCATTTCTGCTAAATAAGATAAAGTACTTGGAAACAGAATGGAAGACACCCAGAGCTGCCTTATTGTTATCAGAGTATAGTCTTTGAAAGTTAAAAAACACAACTCTTACACAAAAAACCAAACAACTCCCCCAACCAACCAGTCAAACAAACCAAGAAGAATACCAGGCAGCACTTTAAACCCTTTAGCAAGGGCACTAGCTGGGATGGTAAAGCTAAAGCATTTGTTATCACTAAACCACGATCACAGAGTTAGATATGAGGACGTTACAGTCCCAGGGTGGGCAATAAACCTGTCATCATTGCAGATTATTTCTTCTCTGGGATAAAAATGACTTACAATATATCCATCTCTAAGTTAACATCTGGCTTTCTGGAGTTGAGGCCCTAACAGAAATAGTAAATCAATCACAGGTAAGTTTCACAGGGGGAAGGGGTTGACAAATGATCCAGCCCATTGCCTGCTTGTGTAAATAAAGTTTTATTGGACACAATGTGTTTGTACCCATAGGTCTTCTCTGAGGCTGTTTTCACACAGGGTGCACTTGTCGTGGCATGGAACATATGGCCTGAACATTTGCCTTGTGACCGTCTGTGGGAAAATCTTGCCAGCTCTTTTGCTGGAGAATGAAATTGTTCTTAGGTGGACCTCTTAGGCAGCGCTCCGGAAGAAGACTGAATGGCTCTGTGGGCAGCCTCTGGCCTCGTGTGTGAGCTTCGGGTCATTTTTTCTTAGCATTGTCTAGGCAGGAAGGTTTATGTGTCTGGGAAGTTTTTGGTAGGTCTTTGCCAATAGCTCTTTTGAACCAAAGTGCTGACCCTCAGAGGCAGCCCCAGCCCAGGAAACAGACTCCTTCCTGCCCACACGTGTGCTTTTCCAGAGGGTGGAGTCTTCATGGATCTTAGATAATTGTCTGCCTTCTGTATTGCTTCCTGCCATTGAGTTCCTTCGGTTCCTGTGGACAGATTATTAATAATGATGAGAATACTATTGCCCACAATAACTGCCATCAAACCTACACTTGCCTATCAAATAATCCAGTGCCTTGCCCACATCCCTTCTTTTAAGTGTGAGAAGGAGTTAAGAGGTTGTTATCATCCCCATTTGACAGACAAGAAAACTGAGGCTGTCATGGGTTCTTTACAGAAACCTTTGTGGCATGCCTGTGGGTGGAGAACTATATGCGGGTCACTCCTCCTGACTGGGTGGACCCTGTGGATGCCTGTTTCATTGTTTAAACCTAGGAGTATCATGTTCAGAGCCAAAAGATCGAAGTTATGGCTTTGGCCCTGCTGGGTCTCAGCTGAGTAAAAGTCTTCTCTGTGAGATGGAGATAATGTTACCTGCTCTCCCTGCTGGAGTCTTTATTATAATGAAGTAAGACTCTAATACTCCAATACTTTGGCCACCTGATGCAAAGAGCCAACTCACTGGAAAAGACTCTGATGCTGGGAAAGACTGAGGGCAGCAGAAGGGGGCAACAGAGGATGAAATGGTTGGATGGCATCATCAACTCATTAGACACGAGTGTGAGCAAACTCAGGGAGATAGTGAAGGACAGAGAAGCCTGACGTGCTAGAGTCCATGGCGTCCCTCAGAGCTGGACATGACTGAGCAACTGAACAATAACAAAGAATCTAATGGGGGGGCAGGGAACCCTAAAGACCCTCCACAGACACTGGTGGGTTAACTCCATCCTGCTCCTGTTACAGTTTCTTAGTTCTTTCTGGATCCACACAGAAAAATCAGATGATGCACTTGGGCACAGATGCTCCAAATTTTCCATGTAATTTTTTTAAAAAATAATATTTATTTATTTATTTTTGGCTGTGCCAGGTCTCCACTGCTTCACGAGCTTTCTCTAGTTGCAGTGAGTGGGGGCTACTCTCTAGCTGCAGTGCACAAGCTTCTCATTGCCACGGCTTCCCTAGGGTGCATGGGCTTTAGTAGTGGTGGTGCACTGGCTTGGTTGCCTCGAGGCATGTGGGATCTTCCCCGATCAGGGATCAACCCTGTGTCCCTTGCATTGGCAGGTGGTTTCTTAACCACTGGACCACCAGGGAAGTCCCTTCACAACTCTTACTCAATGGCTTCCCCCGCCCCCGCTCCCACACACACCTTTGGATTGTGACAATCTTAAGGAGAATTAAAATTCCAGAAAAATTTGCCTATGAACCCCTTGCAAAGCTTGGATTTTCCCCTTTATTGACCTATAGGATTGATTTTCATTGTATAAATTTCAGCAGCTACAGTTATTCAAGCTCATCTTATTGTGTATAGACATTTCCCTCCTTTTTAAGTTGTAGTCAAGCACCCATTTGGTGAAGGGCATGGCAACCCACTCGCACTCCTAGAGAATCCCATGGACAGAAGAGCCTGGTGGGCTACAGTCCATAGGATCACAAAGAGTTGTACACGACTGAAGTGACTTAGCACACACGCATGCAAACACCTATTGCTGATGCTGTCAATGGGAATTCTGCCTCGGTTAAAATGGGGATTAAAATGGGGATTCTGACGCCTGCTACAACATGGATCAACTTTGAGGACGTGCTGTGGTTTAGCCACTAAGTCATATCTGATTCTTTGCAACCCCGTGGGCTGAAGCCCCACCAGGCTCCTTTGTCCCTGGGACTTCCCAGGCAGGAATACTGGAGTGAGTTGCCATTTCCTTCTCTAGGGGATCTTCCCAACCCAGAGATCGAAACTGCATCTCCTGCATAGGCAGATGGATTCTTTACCACTGAGCCACCAGGGAAGCCCTAAGGACGTGATGCTCAGTGAAACATGCCAGACACAAAAGGACACACACTGTCTGATTCTGCTCATTGGAGGTCCGGAGAGGAGTCAGATCTGTAGAGATAGGAAGTAGAGCCCCCTCCCCCAGGGGCTGGGGGAGGGGATGGGTATTTCTTGGAGACAGAGTTTCAGTTTGGGAAGGTGAGAGAGTTCTGGGAATAGTTGTACGACAACATGAATGTACTTAATGCTCCTGAGCTGTGCGTTTGCAATTGGTTAAGATGGTAAGTTTTATGCATATTTTGCCACAATTAAAAAAAAAAAAATGTGTTCCTCGTTGCACTAACCACACTCAGCAGCCACAGGGAATTGGCTACCGTGTTGGACAGCACAGATCGAGATGATTTCCGTCAAGGCAGAAAGTTCCACCCGACACCGATCCTCATGTGGAAATGTAGCTTCAGAGGCCTTCTAAGTCCCCTGGGTCTGGTCGGTGGTGTTCACGTGGGCCGTAATGTTCACTGCAGCTCTCAAGGGGCCTGGGGATTTGGGGGTGAAGAACATGTCCCAGCTTCCAAACCGTGTTTTGAGCTATGCAGGAAGTGAGCAAAGAAGGCATCCTTGGGGAACAGGCTCTGCTTGTGGCCTCAGAGGAACCATCGGTCCAAGGACAAATTTGCTGGTAGCCTGGGAAGGGAAGGCTGGTCGTGGAGGTCCAGGCCAGATACTGAGGGATCAAAATCAGGGGCAATGGGGAAGTCATGAGTAGTGAGATGTCAGGAGAAAGAGTGTGTTACGAGCTGCTGGAGAACGCCAGAGTTGAGTCCAACCTTCAGTGGACAAGTTCAGTTGCATCAAATAAGAAACTCCAGGCATAGAAATCCAAGCACAGTGTCTGCCCCGTTCATCATCTCCTGCAGGTCACAGCAGAAATACCACCTCCACTTACCTTTGGCACAGTGCTTGTTGTGTATGCAGTTATACTTCTTTTTTTAATTTAAAAATTGTTATTATTTTGGGGTATGCTGAATCTTCAATGTGGAGTGCAGGCTTTCTCTAGTTGCAGGGCACAGGCTTAGTTGCCTTACCACGTGTGGGATCTTAACTCCCCAACCAGGGATTGAGCCTGCGTCCCTTGCATTGGAGGGTGGATTCTTAACCACTGGACAACAGGAAAGTCCCTGCAGTTATGCTTTTAAATAATGAATATGCCTCCTGCATTAGACTCGTGGGCCTAAAGGCAAACTTTGTGGCCGTTGTGTTCCCATAGGGGTTGTAAACATCTGGATCAAATGTGTGAGCAAATGTGCGTTGAAGCACAAATAAACCTTTGGGACATTTGCTTAACCTCCTCACACCTCAGTTTCCTCATTGTAAAATGGAGAAAATGTAGATCAGGATGTATCTGTTTATACCAGTATGGCAGCTACGTGCAGGAGCAGACTTGCTCGAGGCAATTGTGTAATTTTCAGGAAATGTGCAGACTGCTTCTTAAACAAGCTGGTAGTTCCGTTTGTTTGTTTCTAGTCTTTTCTTTTTTTTTTTTTTTTTAACTTTATTGGCGTATATTTGCTTTAGAGTGTCTTGTTAGTTTCTACTGTACGGCAAAGTAAATCAGCTGTACATATACATATACCCCCTCTTTCGTGGATTTCCTTCCCCATTTAGGTCACCACGGAGTCCTGAGTAGGGTTCCTTATGCTGCACAGTTGGTTCTCATTAGTTATCTATTTTATATACAATATCAATCGTATGGAAGTGAAAGTGTTAATCATTCAGCCATGTCCAACTCTGAGACCCCATGGACTGTAGCCCGCCAGGCTCCTCTGTCCATGTAATTCTCCAGGCAAGAATACTATAATGGGTTGCCATTTCCTTCTCTAGGTTATCTTCCCGACCCAGTGATTGAACCTGGGTCGCCCACATTGCAGGCAGATCCTTCACCATCTGAGCCACCAGGGAAGCCCTGGTGTATATATGTCAATCCCAATCTCCCAGCAAGCTGGTATTAAAATTTAAATAACATCAACAATAACATCTTTATAATTAAAGAAATTATGTTAAAAAGCAAAGAGAATAAATGCTTCGTACTTACCACTTCCTAATCATCTCAGTAGCTTTTTCTATGATTATGCTTTTGAGGTTGCTTGCTACTATTGATTCTATGTAATCAGATGTATTATTTAATGCTGTGCTACTGTAGATCTCTCGCTGGTTTCACATTTCAGTAACTTTAGGTGGGGTAGCTTGAAAAGGACCCTGGTGGGAATATTTACACTGTGGAAATTGGCCAGCGCTCTAAAGCAAGAGGTTCTCTACTCCACTCAATGAAGAAGTTGTTAAACGTTTAAGAGCACATCACTGGTTTGGGGACTGAAACGAGTTAATAGTTATGCCTGGGAGTTGGGACATTAGAAACTAGCATTTTTTTAAATGCATATTTATTTATTTTTGGCTGTGGTGGGTCTTTGTTGCTGCGTGGGCTTTTTCTCTAGTTGTGACAAGCGGGGGCTTCTCTAGTTGCTCTGCACCCGCTTCTCATTGTGGTGGCTTCTCTTGTTGCAGAGCATGGGCTCTAGGATGCACAGGATTCAGTAGTTGTGGCAAACGGGCTCAGTAGTTGCAGCTCCCGGGGTCTAGAGCACTGGCTCAGTAGTTGTGGAGCACAGACTTAGTTGCTCCTTGACACGTGGGGTCTTCCTGGGCCAGGGATGGAACCTGAGTCCCCTGCGTTGGCAGGCGGATTTCTTACCACTGACCCACCAGGGAAGTCCAGAAATTTGTATTTTTAACCAGCAGGCAACATGTACTGTAGAAGTGAGCCATTGCTGACATGATTTTGTTTGGCTTGCACTTCCTCCTCTCAAGTTGCTGTCGCGGCATTGGTAAAGCCTTTGACCAACTGTTTTCTTTCTCTCTCCAGTGTGTCCGACCATCTGTAAGTCACATGGCTGCACCTCTGAGGGTCTCTGCTGCCACAGCGAGTGCTTGGGCAACTGCTCAGAGCCCGACGACCCCACCAAGTGTGTGGCCTGTCGCAACTTCTACCTGGACGGCAGGTGCGTGGAGACCTGCCCACCCCCTTACTACCACTTCCAAGACTGGCGCTGCGTGAACTTCAGCTTCTGCCAGGACCTGCACAACAAATGCAAGAACTCTCGGAGGCAAGGCTGCCACCAGTATGTCATTCACAATAACAAGTGCATCCCTGAGTGCCCCTCTGGCTACACGATGAATTCCAGCAAGTGAGTCCTGAGTGGGTTCCAAGGGGGTGGAGGGCAGGTTGTCAAGAGGGAAAGGAACATGGGGTTGGTGCTGGAAGCACCACCTGTTAAAATTGTGTGGGAAGCTAGAGTTGATTGGCTACGAGTGAGGAAGCTGCTGATGATGTGTGACACAGTTGGGCCTCTCAGGTGCCATTCTGCCCTCCTGGTTTTGGGCACTGGCCTTTGGAGAGGGAGTCAATGACCTTTTTCTCGCAAAGGGCCAGATAGTAAATATTTTTGGCATCTTTCATACCAAAAATTGAAAGCTTTCTGTGCTTATCATTGGAAACAGAAGTCCTTAGTTTCATATACAGTCCTTTGTATGGCCTGATTGCTCCCACTGATGGAACTGTCTATCACAACCCAGGTCAGAGCTCAGATTGTTTAAGTGTTTTCTCCAAACTGGATCTGGATCGTGTCCTGAGGTTAGCCTGGAGTGGAAGGAAGAAGGACTCAATTCTAGATTATTCTCAAGGCTTTGTTGTCTTTTGAAGGACAATACCATCAAACCATTTCCTACTATTTGGGTGAGAAAAAGCAGGGTTTTCTCTCCCCAGCGGTGAGTCAGATTTCCTCCCCACACCTCAGACTTTTTGTTCACGCTCTTAGCTTCTCGGATGAGCTATTTTGGGGGCTTGGGGCTGGAACAGAGTTTAAAAAAAACATCCATTTCCTGGTTTTTGTGTTGAGGGTCTGAGAAAAAAAAAAAAAAACGCCACAAAACAACACAAAAACAAATCAGAGATAGACGCACATCAAGGGGCCTTGAGCTGACCTGCTTACGTAAAACATCTTCCCTCTTCAGACTTGGAAATGAGCCAAGTGAGAGTGTTCTGGTGGGAAATTTTATTGCCCTGGGTGGGGAGGGTGGGAAGGAAAACAACCTTTATTCTGGCTCCCAGGAGCTGCTCCCTGAGTGTTTGTGAAACCTGCAAGTACAGTATGTTTTGTTTCACTCGTTTTTGATAAAACCTATCACGTGGCTTTGTGGACCGAAAATAGGCTCCTATAAATCACCTTTGCATTCCAGACAGAGCTATTTTTTTTTTTTTTTTTGGGGCCAGTTTATCAGTAAGATTGGGGAAATGACCATATTCCTCTTGATTTATTTATTTGTTTCATGTTTGAAATAAAGCAAGGATATTAACATCTTCCACTGAAACACACTGGCTTTAAATAGAAGAAGGGTTTTTTTTTTTTTCCTGATCATAACAAAGATATGAAAAATAGAGCAACTTCCTTTGATGTTTTCCTGATGGCAGTGGCCCCAGGATTGAAGCCCCAGGAAATTGTCTTGTCCCATGATGCTTGGGACCTCTACTGAATGAAAGAGGGGAAAGACAGGGATGTTAATTATGACCCATTCTGGCAGTAGTTGAGGGCTTCCCAGGTGTTGCTAGTGGTAAAGAACCCGCCTGCCAGTGCAAGAGACATAAGAGACTTGGGTTTGATCCCTGGGTCGGGAAAATCCCCTGGAGGAAGGCATGGCAGCCCACTGCAGTATCTTGCCTGGAGAATCCCATGGACAGAGGAGCCTGGCGAGATACAGTCGCATGGAGTCGCAAAGAGTTGGACGGGACTGAAGTGTCCGAGCACGCAACATGGCAGTATGTTACTTTGTCAGTTAAAAAAACTTTTTTTTCTTCTGAACCTTTTATTTTGTGGAAGACTTCAGGGCTGTCATGTTTTCTTATGTGGTTTGATATCAAATGGGGCCAGATATGTTTTCTTTCTTTCTGGTGGCTTTATCTGGGAAGTGGTTCTTGATGTTTTTATAGCAGAGGACAGTGAACCCATGTGGGTTCACTATATTCCATCTGTGGTCACTCCGAGATACCTGGTAGGGTGCTCTTCAGTGAGATGAGGAGTATTAGATATTTGGGGTGCATGTTAAGGGTGTGATGGGTATGGGGCATCCCTGTCCTTCCTCCCCTACCCCCCACCCACCTTCTAGAATTCTCTGCCTCTTGATCTTTGCATGGCTGGGTTTCTCCTGGTCACCCAGGGCATCACAACTTAAAATTCACTTCCTTTGAGACTTCTTTCCTGTGTGACCACCTCGCCTGAATTAACCATCTGGCTACCCTTTGGCACATCTCTCCATTTTAACTCTTTTCGTGCTCTTTACCACTAGCTAATATTTTCATTGTCCATTTGTTAATTTTCGCCAATGAGACCGTACGCTTCAGAAATGTATCAGCTAGCTCTTGCTGTGTAACAAACCTCCCCAGTACTTTGTAACTTATAACAACACTCATTTATGGTTTCTATTGATTTTGTGGGTTGACCAGAGGTTTATCTGGCTCGGCATGGGTCGGCTCTGATGGGATGGTACAACCTAGCCACTCATACCCTGCATGGGCAGCTGGGGCCTCTCTCCATGTGTAGCCAGGAATGGCAGGCTTTAAACTGTGTAAGTACTTCTTAAGCCACTTCTGTGTCACGTGTACTAATGCCTCATCAGCCAAAGCAATTGAGAGGGCCACACCCAGATTCCACGGATGAGGAAGCACGACTCCACTTCTTGGCTGGAAAAGGACATGTGGATTTCCCACGGGGAAAGTTGGTTGTTTGTTCACTTGTGTGCCTGCGGTTTACAACCGGCATTGGCAAAGGGCCAGATAGTAAATATCTTCTGCTCTGAGGGCCATATGGTTGCGGCTACTCTACTCTAGCCTTATAGAGTGATAATGGTCATAGATGGTACTCAAACCAGTGGGTGTGTTCTGATACAGTGCTAGTTACAACAACAGGTGGCCAGCTGGAGCTGACCCATGGGCCATAGTTTGCTTATGCCTGGCCTGGGGGATCATCTGTCACATGATAAGTGCTCAGTGAATATTTGTAGAACCAACAAAAGAACCCAAACATTTGGTCAATATTCTGTTTCCACCCCAGCTGCTCTGACACCAGCTGGGTGTACTACAATAGATGTCAACATCAACCACCTGGAGTTGGCATCAGACCCACAAGTTAAAGGCTTGGTCCTCCGCTGGACTGGCTTTACTTCACATGCCAGCCACACTTTGGGGGTCCCCAGGGCAGCCACATGGGCACTAGTGGTAGAGAACTCACCTGCCAATGCAGGAGACATAAGAAGTGCCGAGTTGATCCTTGGGTTGGGAAGATCCCCTGGAGGAGGGTATGGCGACTCACTTCAATATTCTTGCCTGGAGAATCCCATGGACAGAGGAGCATGGTGGGCTACAGTCCATGGGATCGCAAAGAGTCAGACATGACTGAAACGACTTAGCACACACGCATGCAAGAGCACCCACACTGCTGATTGGTTGGCTATAAATTTTGAGGCTCCCACAAACCTACTGGGTTCAATAATTTGCTGGGACAACTCACAGAGCTAAAAGAAAAAGGCTGATGGTCCCAGCCTATGGGTGGTAGCACCCTGGGTTAGGGTGCCTACAGAGCTCACCTAAGTATACATCACCTATAGCTAGCTCTGCAGACACTGCCCCCGGGGGGTGCCCTATTTATGGCTGGGCCAACTCTTGCTGTGCTTCAGCAAGAAACCATCAGGGAACCTTAAGGAACAAAGTTTGTTATTCACAAGTCCTGGAGGGTCACACAGTGAGGTCGTGGGAAGGGGGAAGGAAGAAGGGAGAGAGGGAGAGAGACACACTCAGAGGAAAAGAGAGAGGGGGGAAAAAGAGAGACAGAGAGAGTCAGAGAGAGAGAGGAAAAGAGAGGGAGAGAGGAAGAGAAAGAGAGGAAGTGGCCCTTGGGAGGTCTGCTTTTCTTAGGGTCTGAGGGTGGAGTGTCTGGGGTTTGATGGCTTCACTCTGTGGTGAATTTAAAGCTCAAGAGCAGGAATTGGGGCACAGGAAGAGAGAGGCAGGTCCATCAAGTGGTCAGTTATCTAGGTTCCTCAGGGCTTTCTGAAAGAGGGACCTTCAGGGGTGGGGGCAGCCTTGTTCCTTATCTAGTTGTTTTCGTTACATTTTACTCAAGACAGATGTCTTTTGAAATAGATGCCTCAGCAGTCAAAAAGCTTCATGTCAGGCACTTACAATTATAGCTTTATTATTAAGGAGGCACAGAGGATGAGGGCTGGGAGAGTTCCAGACACAGGGTCCCATACCCTCGTGGAATCAGAAACATCAGCCTTAGAGGACAGCTGTGTGCTCACCAACCAGATAAATGGACTGAGTTGGTGTCCAGAGTTTTTCTTGGGGTTTTGTTATATAGCTGTGATCAATTGAATCACTGGCCATGGATTTGAGCTCCATTTCCAGCCTCCCTCTCTCTCTGGAGGTCAAAGCGATGAGGCAACCCTCCAAATCACACATTTGACCTTTCTTGTGACCAGCCCTCATCCTGAAGCAACTAGGGGGTCACTGCTTCATTAGCACAACAAAGATGTTTCTATCACTCAGGAAATTCCAAGGCTTTTGAGGCTCTGTGCCAGGAGCTGGGCACCAGATGTGTTCTTTATTATACCACCATGACAAAGATCCTCCTGCAAAATTGAATAGGCAGAGGTGTAGAAATAACAAGGGTAGCAATGATACCACTAGTAAAAAGTGATCATCATAGCAAAGGACTAATGGTTTTTGTTTTCTATGTGCCAAGTACTTTAGATGGCACATATCATTCAGTCATTCAGTGCTCATCGCCGCCTGCCCTGTGAAGCAGATACTCTTATTGTCTCTATTTCACAGCGTGTGTGCCTGTTAAGTCATTTCAGTCGTGTCTGATTCTTTGCAATCCAGAGGACAGTAACCTACCACTCCTCTGTCTATGGAATTCTCCAGGCAAGAGTACTGGAGTGGGTTGTCATGACCTCCTCCAGGAGATCCTCCCAACCCAGGGATCGAACCCAGGTCTCCTGCATTGCAGGCAGTCTCCTTCATTGCAGATGGATTCTTTACCAACTGAGCCACCAGGGCACCCCACATAGAACAGCAGACATCCCATCACCTTGCAGTAGCAGCCTGAGTACCACTAGTTGGGGTAAAATCATTAGCTCTGCACATTTGGTCACTATGGTTTCGTCAGGAGTCCCATCAGTTCCTTGTAATAGTGTGAGTTCTATCTCCAGGGTAGTACTTGATTCTCCATGGGGTACAGTGGGAAGCCCCTCTCTTTGGACAAGGCAGAAGCCCCATCATTTTGGTATAAGTACCCTGACCTTGGGATAATGCTGTAGAACCTGTCACCCTGGAGAAAAGCCCTAAGCGTATCCCAGACAGTGGTTCTTATCTGGAGGGACATTTTGTACCTCCTTCCCCAGGGGACAATGTTCGGAGACATTTTTGGCTGTCACGCCTTGGATGGGAGGTGGTGTTGGCATAGTATGGGAGTGTGGGGATGCTGCTTAACACCCCTCATGTGCAGGACAGCCCCCAACAGTGGAGAATTCTCCAACCTCAATGTCAGCAGTGCTGTGGTTGAAGCACTCTGCCTTATAGTCACTTGGGACCCTGTGTAGCACGCTCTCTGCTGTGTGTGTGTGTGTGTGTGTGTGTGTGTGTGTGCATCCTGATCTTTCTCCCCACTCTTTCTGCAGCTTGATGTGTACCCCTTGCTTGG
This sequence comes from Tragelaphus eurycerus, assembly GCA_935064755.1. Lineage (NCBI taxonomy): Eukaryota > Metazoa > Chordata > Mammalia > Artiodactyla > Bovidae > Tragelaphus > Tragelaphus eurycerus. Next base: position 2,806,948 of record CAKXYN010000058.1, on the reverse strand, counting down.
GCCCCTGTCCCAAGGTATGCCACCTCCTGGAAGGCGAGAAGACCATTGACTCAGTGACATCTGCCCAGGAGCTCCGAGGCTGCACCATCATCAATGGAAGCTTAATCATCAACATTCGAGGGGGCAGTGAGTGCTCTGTGGGGAGGGGTTGCCGCCTCCTGGGATCCACTCTCCCTCTGAGCACACCAGGACCACAACCCAGAGACCCATCAGTGGAGTCATGCAAGGAATAATGTGCTTCCAAACTTGGGGTTCACAGCTCAGTCCTGGACCCATCACAATATTGTAAAGTAATTAGCTTCCAATTAAAATAAATAAATTAAAAAAAAAAATGGAAATGCCTGATGTCCCAACTCTCAGCTTGGAAAATAAGAATCTTGAGGTGGGGACGGGGAGGGGCAGGGAGGAGCAGGGAAGTGGGTCCAGGACTGAGCTGGGACATCAGGCATTTCCATTTGTTAAAATTAATTTATTTAAATGGAAGCTAACTATTTTACAATTTTGTGATGGTTTTTGCCATACATTGACATGAATCAGTCACGGGTGTACACGTGTCCCCCATTCCAAACCCCCTCCCAGCTTCCTCCCCATCCCATCCCAAGCACATAGCATGATCTCTTTTGCAGGTCTGGGGACTGTGTTTCCAGGCACAGGCAAATTCTGTCACAGGCAAAAGTATTCATTTGTTTATTTATTCAGCAAACATTTATTGAATACTCGCAGTGAATAAGGCCAGTCCATGCATGGTGGATCTTGCAAATAAACAAATGAATGTGTAATATAAACCCAGGCAGTGGTTCCTGCATTGAAGGGCAACAAAGCAGGGGGACGGAGGGAGCAAGGGTCGGCCGTATAATAAACACATTCAGCTTTGCAGGCAGGACAGTCTCTGCCATAACCACACTGCCTTATAAATGTGTTTGGAACTGGGCTCGCAAAAATCATTTTCAGCCTGGAAGTTAACGCTTCACCATGGGGAATTCTGGAAAGGTTAAAATATTTTGGTAGAAACCCACTGGATATTCATTCTCTCCTTTCCTTAGACAACCTGGCAGCTGAGCTAGAGGCCAACCTTGGACTCATTGAAGAAATTTCAGGATATCTGAAAATCCGCCGGTCCTATGCCCTGGTGTCACTTTCCTTCTTCCGGAAGTTACGTCTGATTCGAGGGGAGACCTTGGAAATTGGGTATGTGGGCCTGATGCTGTATCTGTGGCCTCACTAGGAAGTTTGTGAGTTAGAAAATCTTAGGGTTTTTTTCTGTCAAGACATGGAAACAAACTAAGTATCCACTGATGGATGGACGTGTGTGTGTGTGTGTGTGTGTGTGTCTAAGTATCCACTGATGGATGGACGTGTGTGTGTGTGTGTGTGTGTGTGTGTACTAAGTATCCACTGATGGATGGACGTGTGTGTGTGTGTGTGTGTGTGTATACTAAGTATCCACTGATGGATGGACGTGTGTGTGTGTGTGTGTGTGTATACTAAGTATCCACTGATGGATGGACGTGTGTGTGTGTGTGTGTGTGTTATGTGTGTATACTAAGTATCCACTGATGGATGGATGTGTGTGTGTGTATACTAAGTATCCATGATGGATGGATGGATGTGTGTGTGTGTGTGTGTATGTGTGTGTGTGTGTGTGTGTGTGTATACTAAGTATCCACTGATGGATGGATGTGTGTGTGTATATACTAAGTATCCACTGATGGATGGGGATGTGTGTGTGTGTGTGTGTGTGTATACTAAGTATCCACTGATGGATGGACGTGTGTGTGTGTGTGTATACTAAGTATCCACTGATGGATGGATGTGTGTGTGTGTGTGTGTGTGTGTGTGATGTGTGTGTGTATACTAAGTATCCACTGACAGATGTATGTGTGTGTGTGTATACTAAGTATCCACTGACGGATGGATGTGTGTGTGTGTGTGTGATACTAAGTACCCACTGATGGATGGATGGGTAAAGAAAACATGATGTATGTGTGTGTGTGTGTATATATATGTAATGGAATATTATATAACCATAAAACTACCTTTTTTGGCCAAAGGTAACACCTTTCATTTGGATTATTCCAATGACCTCCTTGCTGGTTCTAGAACTACCAGGGCCATCCCACAGAAATAAAATGCAAGTCACATATGAGACTTTAAATGTTCTAGTAGCTACAATTTTAAAACTTTGGAAGAAATAGGTGGAATGAACTTTAATAATACATTTTACTAAACCCATTAAATCTGAAATGTTATTTTGACATGGACTCAATATCAAGAAATGATAAACAAGATCTTTTACATCCTTTTTTTTCATGCTAAGTGTTTGAAGTCTGTGGGGTTTTTTGCTGGTTTTTTGTTTTTATTTCTGATACAGTTCAGAAGGGCCACATTGCAGGGGCTCAGTAGGCAGATGTGGCTGGTGGTCTCTCTGTTGGATAACACAGGTCAAGCGGCCGTCCGTTTCCCATTCATCACGTCCTGGTGGCCCACCCATAAGTCTAAGGCGTAGGTCTACCTGAGTTACTGAGTTGTTATAAAACCTTCAGTGGCCCCCCTCTGTCTCCCGAGGAAGCGCATGTGTTCTTGGTCTTGGTCTAGTATGCAGTATACTAGAGGGTTTGGCCCATGGTATTGCTTCAGTATTGCCTTTTCACCTATTGTTCAGAACAAGCTACTTTGCTCTTCCCTGGGCCCAGCTCAGGTGCCTCTGTGTCTTCAGTCTTTCCCTTTTGCAAAACCCATATCTCAATCCATCACAGGCTTGCCCCCACTCCCCTACAAGACTGATCTCAAGTATCTTCCTGGCCTTGAAGACCTCCTCAGCTTCCCCTATACTTCTCACCCTCCATTCAACACGTAATGAGTACGTGTCAAGCAAGTGGTTAGAACTGGGGATGGAGCACTGAATGAGATCAGTTCCAGCCATGGCCCCACCATTTTGGAAGTGGAGAAGACAAGCTGATGAATGATTAGGTCTGTGTGCGTTTCCATAGGAACTACTCTTTCTACGCCTTGGACAACCAGAACCTAAGGCAGCTATGGGACTGGAGCAAACACAACCTCACCATCACTCAGGGGAAACTCTTCTTCCACTATAACCCCAAACTCTGCCTGTCGGAAATTCACAAGATGGAGGAAGTTTCAGGAACCAAGGGACGCCAGGAGAGAAATGACATTGCTCTAAAGACCAATGGGGACCAGGCATCCTGTAAGTGGCAATGTTCTTATCCTTTCATGGACCAGACAATGTGACTTCCCCTACCTCCCCCACCACACTGGTACCCAGGACGGGTGTCACTTACCCCCAGTGAGCTAAAACAACTAAGTGTGTGTTAGACTTTCTGAAACCCTGAGGACAAGTGTTGTACATGTTAATCTCTTTGCCAAATACCAAATACAATGCCTGATCCTGGAAGATGCCACATAAGCACTGAATGAATGAATGGCATCTCCTTTATATATATGGCCTTGGCTCAAATGCTACAGCAAAGTTCTTCAATTGCTACAGTTGGAGATTGAGAGCTGGCCACCCTTCTGTGAGGAGTTTTTCTCTTGAAGAAATAGCTAAGCATTGAGGTGCCAAGGCTTCCATGATACCCTCATGTGAAGCTGTTTTGTTATGAGACAATTTGTTGCAAACTGTGGTAATTCAGGGGAGGGAGAGGGCAAGGTTGGGGTGGAGGTTAAGGGAGGGCTTATATTCCAGGCAGAGGGAATTACTGTCTCCAAGGCATTGTCTTTCCAAAGAGTGGTCACTCCAAGATATAATGATCTGCACTCTCTCTAAACCCAGTCAGCTTGTATCCATTTGCACTGGAGTTTTCTGACATGTCAGGCATGAAAATCCACATGTAAGACAAATTGTGTTAGGACAAATGTTATTCTTGAAAGTGTCCTTTTCCCAGCACCAGTTGGCCACTTGTCCTTCCCTGTTGGTGCCAACCACAGCTCTTTAGATGAGCATCTGGTCAAGTAATTGACTTGCAGTTGGGGTCAACCTATATGATCTGTTCTTGCCTCTGAACAAGGGAGAGGCATGTGGAAATGAGACCTCACTAGGAAACAGCAGATTACCATCTTCCTTCTTGTGGATTCTCTTGGAAGTATGAGATCACCTGCTTTGGGCTGAAACAAATTATTTAAAATTCTGATACTGGGTGTTGTTTTTTTTTTTTAACCTTTCTAGGTGAAAATGAATTACTTAAATTTTCTTACATTCGGACATCTTACGACAAGATCTTGCTGAAATGGGAGCCGTATTGGCCTCCTGACTTCCGTGACCTCCTGGGGTTCATGTTGTTCTACAAAGAGGCGTAAGTAGAAAGATAAAGAGGTGTGTGTGTTACATTTGTGCTCAGAGGTTCCCCCACTGAAGTTCCTTTCTATCTCCTTCTTATCCATGGAATAAATATCATAGATCCCTTGGTGGGATCTCACCAATTGATGGTGTATAACGTCAATAACATTTCTTATTGTCGAAAGCCAGAAATTGAAGCAGGCAGGTTTCTTTTGGAGGTCTAGATTGGGCAATCTCCTATAGAAATATCCCGTTTTTCTCACCAGACTTTCTCAACAAAAAGTCACTGAGTCTACTTAGGAGGTGTCTTTTTAAAAAGTCTACTTAGTATGTGTCTTAGTAGGTATTTCTATTTAGTAGGTATCTACTTAGTAGATGTCTTTTTAAAAAAAAGTTTATTTTTAAGTCTATTTTGGATTTTTTTCCAACAGAAATAATTATTTATGGTAAAATAAACATGAAATTGATCATCCTAGTGATGTTTAAATGTACAGCTCAGTGGCATTAAGTATATTCCTGATGCTCTGTGACCATCATCACTGTCCTTCCCCACAATTTATTCATCATCTTACGCTGAAACACTGTCGTCATTCAATGACACCCAGTTGTCTTGAGTATATGACTGTGCTGGAGTTTTAAAAGGAGACAGTGGACGTGGTGATCATATTAACATGGATAATTGTTCCATCCCTTATGATTTACTATATGTCAGGCTGTGTGTGGAGGAGTCAGCCCACATCCTCTCATGTGATCTTGTCACTAACTCAGATAGTATCGTCATCATGATCACTATTAATATTACTGGGAAATTGAGACACAGGGGAAGCAATCCCTTTCTCTTTGATTGTTTCTGTGTCCTTTCTCCTTGTGGCAGAAGATTGTTGGTGAACAGGGTGCAAGCCTGTAGGAGGTAACTTCCCCCCAGCCACATCTCTCTGGTCTTTAGAACTATAGTCAAGGAGTGATAATCATCTTTATCTGTTTGGTCTTGAAAGCCCTTACCAGAACGTGACAGAATTCGATGGGCAGGATGCGTGCGGCTCCAACAGCTGGACAGTGGTGGATATTGACCCGCCTACGAGGTCCAACGACCCCAAGTCACAGAACCACCCTGGGTGGCTGATGCGTGGTCTCAAGCCCTGGACCCAGTATGCCATCTTTGTCAAGACGCTGGTCACCTTTTCTGATGAACGCCGTACATACGGGGCCAAGAGTGACATCATCTATGTCCAGACAGACGCCACTAGTAAGCATTTCTTGTCAATGTGAACTTATGCGTGAGCTCAGACATCTTGCCTTTCATATGAAATGCTTGTGTCGTTTTTTTTTTTTCCTGCATGGTCATTGGCTCCTACAAGAGCTGGGCACTGAGATTTACAATTTCAGATGATGAGGCAGTAGCAACAAGACATCAGAGAGGAACATATATTTCTTCTTACCATTATGGAAAATTTGCAAATATTTACAAAAGTAGGAAAAAATAGCCCCTCTCCCTGTGCACTCATCTCTTAGCTTCAATAATTATCAATATTTTGCCATTTTTTTTCATCTCTGCTTCTCTCCTCTTCTCCATTTTTCTGAAATTAAAAATTTTAATTGATTTATTTTTAATTGAAGGATCATTGTTTTACAATGTTGGTTTCTGCCATATATCAAATAAATCATCCATAGGTATACCTATGTGCCCTCCCTCTTGGTCTTCCCTCCCACCTCCCACCCCATCCCATCCCCTAGGTTGTCACAGAGCACCAGTTTGAGCTCCCGGAATCTTACAGCAAATCCCCACTGGCTATCTGTTTTACATACGGTAATGCATGTATTTCCATGCTACTCTCAGGAATCATCCTACCCTCCCCTTCTCTCTCTGGGTCCACAAATCTGTTCCCTATGTCTGCATCTCCATTGCTGCCCTGCAAATAGTTCATCAGTACCATCTTTCTAGATTCCATATATATGCATTAATTATAATATTTGTTTTCTCTTTCTGACTTACTTCACTCTGTGTAATAGGCTCTAGGTTGTTTGTTTGTTTGTTTGTTTGGTGTGGACCATTTTTAAAGTCTTTATTGAATTTGTTAGAATATTGCTTTGGCTTTATGTTTTGGATTTTTGGCCACAAGGCGTGTGGCATGTAAGCTCCCCGACCAGGGAGCGACCTGTTCCTCCTGCATTGCAAGACACAGTTCTAACCATTGGACCACCAGGGAAATCTCTCCCACATCTCCACTTTTTGGGGAGGAATGGGCCACTGGAGAATTTTCTAGAGTGTGGGACCAGACATGCTGCTTAATATACAGCAATGCACAGCACAGCACCCACAGCAAAGAATTATCCACCTCACAAAATCAGTAGAGAGAAATCCTATCCTATAGGATAGAGCCGAAGCTTTAGGAACCAGCTCTTGTGACTACTGCCCTCTTGCCCTGTATCCACCAGAAACACCAAAGGACTCAGAGTTCCGGAAACTTGCAGCTTCCAGGCTTTTGTACACACTGTGTCTTCTGTTTGGCGACTCCTGCTCCTACCCCTTGCTGACTCTCAGCCACCTCCATTCTTCAGGGGAAGCTTTTGTGGAGCCCAAAGTTGATGCCTTTCGGGGGATGTGAAATGGACTGCCAGCTCAGGGATAGGTTTGAATGGCTTTGCACTGCCGAAACTTGCCCCATAACTGGGTTCAGTTTGGGGCTAATTAACTGGAAAATGTGACTTTATCTATTCCCACCACGGTCCTTTTCCCCGCCACCTTTCCAGTGCCTAGAACAAAGACAGCTTGCCTTTCCTTAGAGCTCTGTAAATGTTTGTTGCAAAAATGGTGGAACATGGAAATCTATATAGTCTGCGGTCCTGCATGGACTGTAATTTTGTAACCCATGCCCTTATTAGGCAAGTGTTCCATATGTCCAGGTGTCTCCAGTTTTCTCTGATATTAAATAACACTGCAGAGAACATCCTCAGGACTTGGCTATTCCCTCTCATGCCCACCTGACCACCTGTACCCTCCCCCTCACAGTGGATCTGTCTGTCTCCTTTCTCCTTGGCAGATCCTTCCGTCCCCCTGGATCCCATCTCAGTTTCTAATTCCTCGTCCCAGATTATTCTGAAGTGGAAGCCTCCCTCTGACCCCAACGGCAATATCACACACTACTTGGTGTTCTGGGAGAGGCAGGCGGAAGACAGTGAGCTGTATGAACTGGACTATTGCCTCAAAGGTGAGTGCAGGCAGGGGTCAGGGAGGGGCTGGTTTTACACGCCGGATCCTCTGTGTTCTTGTTTTCTGGGACACGTCTCTCCCCTCCCATTTCCAGCATGCGCTTATGGGAACACACACTCCGTTTTATCTCAGACAAAAACACACACACGGGCATTCTTCAGAGATACTGAGGGTTCAGTTCCAGACTCCTGAAATGAAGCAAATATTGCAATAATCAAATCACATGAAGTTTTTGGTTTCCAGTGCCTATAAAAGTTATATTCACATTATACTATAGTCTATTAAGTATGCAATAGCATTATGTTTAAGAAAAAATGTGCTTAAAATATACATGTGCATGCATGCTAAGTCATTTCAGTCGTGTCTGACTCTTTGCTACCGCAAATAGACAATCAACAAAGACCTACTGTATAGCACAGGGAACTCTAATCAATATCTTATAATAATTTATAATGAAAAATAATCTGAAAAAGGATATATGTATATGTGACAGTTATTTTGCTGTACACCTGAAACTAATACAACATTATAAATCAATTCTATTTCAATAAAAATTTTAAAAAGAAGAAATCTAGACAAAAAAAAAAAAAACATGCACATACCTTAAAGAATACTTTATTGCTTTAAAAAAATGTCCTAACAATTAAATTAGTAACATCGAAAATCACTGATCAGAGATCATCATAACAAGTGGAATAAAAATAAAAAGTTTGGTATATTGTGAAAATTACTGAAGCATGACATAGAGATACAAATTGATCAAATACTGCTGGGAAAACGGTGGTAATAGTTTTGTTGGACATGGGGTTCCCACAAACCTTTGATTTGTTAAAAAAAAAAACACAGTAAGGGGAGGTCTGTCTGCCCGTTCACATTTCGAAACATCACGGGGTGCAGACAAGCTCTGAAGACTCATGTTGAAACCAGACACTCCCCATGTCTTGGCATCAGTGCATTCTGGAATTTTCTCCTCTTCCCCTTCCTCGTCCACCTCCCCCTGGTGGGGATGTAGCTGTGTTAACCCATGCAAGACTTCCCTGCTAAGCTAGAAACACAGCTGATGTGTGCACTGGTGATTGACAAAGTCAGAGAAGAATTTTGGTCCCTTATTTTTAAAAATTTTTACTGGAGTAGTTTATTTACAATGTTTTATTAGTTTTTCAGGTGTACAGCAAAGTGAATCAGTTATACATATATCGACTTTTTTGGTCTCTAATTTTATTTTTTACTTTTAATTTTTTTGGCCACATGGCATTTGAGATCTTAACTCCCCGACCAGGGATCAAATCTACCCCACCCTGCATTGGAAAGGTCCTAACCGCTGGATCTCCAGGGAAGACCTGGCCCCTAATTTTAGACCCTTAACTTTTAAGGATTGGAGATAGCAAAGAGTCTCCAATCTCTTCCTCCCTAGGCTTCCCATTAAAAATGTACATGAATGACACCTATTTTCCAGTCTTTAATCTCACTTACTTAATGGGCTTGCATCCATCTACAGAAAAAGGAAAAAATATTTGAAGCCTCAAACTGGTGTGTATAAATTAGTCTTACATCATTTTAAAACTGGGTTGTAAAAAAGTCCATCAAACTGAAGACACAGAAGTCTTTTCCCTCCCTTTAGTTGTTTTGTTTGTCTATATAAAAGGTTTCCCCCCCAATCCCTAGACTCTTTTGTTTACTATTTATTAAAAAAAAATTATTGGAGTATGGTGCCGCCAGTGCTAAAGAATCCGCTTGCCAATGCAGGAGACACAAGAGATGGGGACTTGATCCCTGGGTTGGGAAGATCCTCTGGAGTAAGAAATGGCAACCCACTTCAGTGTTCTTGCCTGGAAAGATCCCATGGACAGAAGAAACTGGCGGACTTCAGTCCATGGAGGCACAAAGAGTCAGACACAACTGAGTATTTAAAAAATAGTTGACTTACAATTTAGTATTAGCTTTGGGTGTACAGCAAAGTGGTTCAATTATACACATGCATAGATTCATTCTTTTCAAAAATGATTTATTTATTTGACTGTCCCGGGTCTTCGTTGCAGCGTGTGGGATCTGGTTCCCTGACCAGTACTCAACCCCAGGCCTCCTGCACTGCGAGCTCAGAGTCTTAGCCACTGGACCACCAGGGAAGTCCCTAGATTCATTCTTTTTCAGATGAATTTCTCATATAGGTTATTACAGAATATTGAGTAGAGTTTCCTGTGGTAGGCAGTAGGTCCTGGGTGGTTATCGGTCTTACATGTAATCGTGTGTGTATGTTCATCCAAAGCTCCTGATTTATCCTTTAGTTGTTTCATTGTGGTTTGTTGCTTTGTTGTTTTTGTTCAGTCACTAAGTCACGTCTGACTCTTTGCGACCCCACGGACTGCAGCAAGCCAGGCTTCCCTGTCCTTCACTCTCTCCCCGAGTTTGCTCAAATTCATGTCCATTGAGTCGGTGGTGCCATCCAGCCATCTCATCCTCTGTCACCCTCTTCTCCTCCTCCCCTCAATCTTTTCCAGCATCAGGGTCTTTTCCAATGAGTTGTCTCTTCACATCAGGTGGCGAAAGTTTTGGAACTTCAGCTTCAGCCTCAGTCCTTCCAGTGAACATTCAGGGTTGATTTCCTTAAGAATTAACTGGTTTGAGCTCCTTGCTGTCCAAGAGACTCTCGAGAGTTTTCTCCAGCACCACAATTCGAAAGCATCGATTCTTCGGTGCTCAGCCTTCTTTATAGTCCTACTCTCACATCCATACATGACTACCGGAAAAACCATAGCTTTGACTAGATGGACCTTTGTCGTCAAAGTGATGTCTCTGCTCTCTGGTCTGAGTTTATTTTCCTTTAGATGTTGTGAGTTACTGGTATCCTCCTACCTCAGGGCAGCTGATGACATGTGACTGAGGTCTGGAGCCTAAGGTTTTCTGTGCCCTGATGTAGGGCTTTGGGCAAGTCACCCAGCTTGTCACCAGCTGCCTCCTTTTGGGGAAAAGGGGCAGGGGGCCAGATGATCTCCGGGAGCTGTCCCAGCTCTAAGATCATGTGCTATATGTATGCCTGTGACCTCATCCCCCGCCTGAGCAGAGGGTTGCAAACGTGATTTATCTCCTCGGATGCTTTATATAACTCGAGAGCAAGCAAAGTCATGGGCTCAGCTGTGCACTCTTGGCCCTGCATTCGAGTAACCGAAACCACCAGCTAGAACTGCCACCATCAACGGGGCAGGCAGTGTTTTCTTTCTTTTTTTTTATTAAAAGCAACAACTTTTATTCTGGAAGTCAGTCTGTCGTTAGAAGGTGATGATTTGACATGATTTTATTTGTCATTTTGCCCAAAGTTCATGGAATTAAAAAAAAAATAAACTTACTAAGGACAGCTATTGTCTGATTCCACTTACAGGAGTTCCCTGGACGAGTCAGATCTATAGAGACAGGAAGCAGATGGTAGGGGCCAGGGATGGGGGAGGGGATGGAGACTCAGAGTTTCAGGGGCACAGAGTTTCCGTTTGGGAAGGTGAGAAAGTTCTCGAGAGGGATGGTGGGGATGGTGTGGGAGGGGGGAGGGAGGAGGGTTCAGGATGGGGAGCATGGGTATTCTGGTGGCGGATCCATCTCGATGTATAGTAAAAGTAATACAATATTGTAAAATAAAATAAAATAAAATAAAAGTCTATCCATTTAAAAAAAAAAAATAATGTAAATATACTTAATGACACTGAATCACGATGCTTTTTTTTGTTGTGTTATGTGTATTTTGCCACAAAGAAAAAACCCCAGTACACACACAAATAAATAAACTTGATAACACACACAAGATAAATAATTTACTAACTGTGATCTGTAGTAGTTTCCTTTAGAATCAGAAGTGGTTTTTTTTTTTTTTTTTCAGTTTTATTGAGATATAATTGACAAGTAAAACTGTAAGATATTTTAAAGTGTAAATTGTGATGACTTTTTGTCCATTCACATTGGAAAAGAACTCCTTCCACCTAGTTAATACATCTATCACTTCACATATTTATTTTTTGTTTAAAGAAATCTTTGTTTACTTAGTTTTGGCTGTGCTGGGTCTTCACTGCTACTCAAAGGCTTCTCTGGTTGCGGCAAGTGGAGGCTGCTGTCCTTTGCGGTGCACAGACTTCTCGCTGCGGGGGTTTCACTTGTTGCAGAGCACCGGCTCCAGAGTGTAGGCTCAGTAGTTGAGGTGCACAGGCTTAGTTGCCCCATGGCATGTGGAATCTTCCTAGACCAGAGATCAAACCTGCATGTACTGCATTGGCAGGCAGATTCTTTACCACTGAGCCACCGGAGAAGTCCCCTCCTTTTTCAAATGAGAACTTTTAGCTTCTTCTCTGATATTGAATTGTATATTTCAATTATACAGTACAGTCTTGTCAACTGTATGGTTTTTTAACTGTAAAACTTTCATAACATAAAATTGGCCATTTGAACCACTTTTAAGTGCAAAGCTCAGTGGCATAATGCGCATTTACATTGTTGTGCAACCATCGCCACCATCATCTCCAGAACTTTCTCATCTCCCCAAACTGAAACTCTGTCCCTGTGAAACACTGACTCCCCCACTCCCTACCTTTCCACTTTGTCCCTGAGATTTGACTAGATTGTCACTGTACCTTCAGTTCAGTTCGGTTCAGTTGCTCAGTCGTGTCTGACTCTTTGCGACCCCATGAATCGCAGCACGCCAGGCCTCCCTGTCCATCACCATCTCCCAGAGTTCACTCAAACTCACATCCATCGAGTCGGTGATGCCATCCAGCCATCTCATCCTCTGTCGTCCCCTTCTCCTCCTGCCCCCAATCCCTCCTAGCACCAGAGTCTTTTCCAATGAGTCAACTCTTGGCATGAGGTGGCCAAAGTACTGGAGTTTCAGCTTTAGCATCATTCCCTCCAAACAAATCCCAGGGCTGATCTCCTTCAGAATGGACTGGTTGGATCTCCTTGCAGTCTAAGGGACTCTCAAGAGTCTTCTCCAACACCAAAGTTCAAAAGCATCAATTCTTCGCACTCAGCTTTCTTCACAGTCCAACTCTCACATCCATACATGACCACAGGAAAAACCATAGCCTTGACTAGACGGACCTTTGTTGGCAAAGTAATGTCTCTGCTTTTCAATATGCTATCTACCCATGGGGTACCAAGTGGCATGCAGAAAGGATGACAGGTGTCAGGAGCCCTGTCTGTGTCTGATCAAAAGTCCCTTCCTCCCCAGAAAAAAAATCAGGAGCCACCCCCCCACCACCCTTTACTAAGGAAATCCTAAGTTTATTTTCCATCTATAATGCCATCAATAACCCCTCTAACAGCTAAAACCTACATAGGCTATTCTGTGTCTATTAATAAACATTAAGAAGTATGTTTAAGGATTTGCAAAGCTTCCGAGTGGGTACTCAGCATTCACAGGAAGATACTTAGAGCTCATTGTCTCCCGGAGCCATTAAAAGGGAGAGGAAGAGATGGAATTTCCCTTGCTCAATAGACACAAGTAGGCACCCGGCATCAAGGGCATGGTTTTAAGCCTTTAAAGAGTAGCCTGCATCTTCTATGGGCTTCCCAGCTGGCTCAGCAGTAAAGAACCCACCTGCCAATGCTGGAGATGGAAGATCCCCTGAAGGAGGCAATGGCGACCCACTTCAGTATTCTTGCCTGGGAAATCCTGTGGGTAGAGGAGCCAGTCGAGCTCCAGTCTGTGGCATCACAAAGAGTCGGGCAAGACTGAGTGACTGAGCACACACACAAGACGTGCGCATGGACCATTCTTTTACTTACTTGGGGACTGCTTAGCATCACTTTCTCCGAGACATTCGCCCCAGAGACCCTCTGTCCTTTTCCCCTGCCATCTGACACACAGTGTATGCATTTCTTCATTTACTGTATATTCCTCCCACTCCCGTGCACCTCATCCACTGGAATGCTAAGTCCCCCAAAGGCAGGGACAGGCACAGTTACCTTTGGCTTCCAGCCTTGTGGTGCTGTGGTGTCTGACAGTGTCCTGCTGCATGCTGACAGGCACCTTCTCTGTTGTCAGGACCCTCCAGTGAAGGATCTTATTCTTCCCAGGAGAACTTGAACCCAGATCTCTGCACTGAGCTCTGTCCATGTGCCCAGCCCCTTGAGAAGGTCCCCCTTGCTCTGCATGTGTGTGTATATATGTGTGTGTAGGTGGTGGGGAGCGGGAATGGGATGGAGACTTGAGCCCTGCTCTGCCTTTCCCTAGGGTTGAAGCTGCCCTCCCGGACCTGGTCTCCACCGTTCGAGTCAGAGGGCTCCCAGAAGCACAACCAGAGTGAGTATGAGGAGTCTGCTGGCGAATGCTGCTCCTGCCCGAAGACCGACTCTCAGATCCTCAAGGAGCTGGAGGAGTCCTCGTTCAGGAAAACATTTGAAGATTACCTGCACAACGTGGTTTTCATCCCCAGGTCAGGATTTGTTATTGGTTTGGGATCTCAGGTCTTTAGGGAACAAGACAAAATGGGGGCAGATGCAGAGGATAGGCTGAGTCCATGCTGAGCCACTTCCCTGGATGCAGGAAGAGATTTTGAGATTATAACAAATGCCTTACCAGGAAGAGGAACTGCCCCCCATCCCCGCTCAAAAGGAGGAGTGTTTAAAAAATTTAGCCTTTGCTCTCTGATGTCTCATGAACTCAACCTCTGGTCTCAGTCTGAGTTCTGATGAATTCCATTAGATTATCAATGATTTATTATTACCTAATTGATTCATTATAGATAATAAATTCAATTATTAGATTAGATGACAGAGAGCTGCATGCCCAGCCCAATGCTTGATTTATGGCTGAGTCTCAAGCTCAGTGCATTCCTTTTTTTAATCTAAAGAAACTTCTCATCCTTCCAGAACTTTCCATGGCCTTGTCAAAACCCCAGTGACTTCACTATTTAAATATGTTTCCTTTAGTGAGTGAACGGGAGTAAACAGAGGGTCTGCAGTAAAAATGACTCTTGGTTTTTTCATACCTCTTTATCCTTGCTGTAAGCTGAGACACTTAGGAAGAAGGCAAGTTTCTGTGGGTCACAGGTTGTTCTGCTTCTCTTGGTGCCTCAGTTTATCCAACTGAGGAATGGAGAGAAAAATGGTTCCTATATTTTATGGTTGTGAGATTACAAGAGTCTCACAGGGATTCTCAGCCTTGGTGTTGTTGACATTTGGAGCCAGCTCATTCTCTGGAGTGGGACCATCCTGTGCGGGGTAGGATGTTGAGCTGCATCCCAGGTCTCCACCCACTAGATGGCAGTAGCACTGTCTGCATCTTAATAAGTTCATGAGTCTTTCTGGTAACCCACTGAAGCACTTGCCAACTCCCTTTTATGGGTCCAAAGCCTTACCCCCTCACCCACCCCAACTCTTCCCAGGTTTACAAAGCAAATATGCTGGGAGCTTTCAGTTGCCCCTACCCTCTCCACTCTTGACCCTTCCTGCTAACAGACTTCACCAGATGGCTACCCAGAAGTGTCCAATACAATTGGTCATTTCCAAAGTGGATCAACCTCCCGCCCCCAGAGGTTGCACTGAGATAAACAAGATTCGAAAGTGGGTCTCTTCAGAGGCTTAGCATTGCTCCTGCTAGAGGCTTCATTAGAACTGTCCATATATAACGTTTCTTTTCTCTTTCTTGCCTTCTTATCTGACCCTGAGTCCAAAAGAGCACTAAATGGCACAGCCCAGGCGTGGAGACAGTTATTGTTTCACCCATTAAAACTCCACCAGACTTAAGGATAGTGGCCGAGTCAGTCATAAGGTTTAAAACTAGTTTGGACTTCCCTGGTGGCCCAGTTTTCGCTTCCAATACAGGGGACACGAGTTCAATCCCTGGTCAGGGAAGATCCCACATGCTGCATGCTTGTGTGATTAGTCCCTTCAGTCGTGTCCGACTCTTTGCGACCCCATGGATTGTAGCCCACCAGGCTCTTCTGTCCAGGGATTCTCCAGGCTAGAATACTGGAGTAGGTTGCTGTGCCCTCCTCCAGGGGATCTTCCTCACCCAGGAATTGAACCTGCATCTCCTGAATTGTAGACAGATACTTTAGCACTGAGCCACAGGGGAAGCCATGGCATGACGCAAAAGAAAAAAGTAGTGTTATGTTTGACATCTCATGGGAACCCCAGATGACCAGGTCTTGGGGGTGTTTTCTTGACTCCTTCTTCCCAACTGCTAGCTGTGTCCTACACACCTGCTGGGGAACATGTGGTTCAAGTGATGGGAACAAGTGGCCCATGGTCTGGGGCAAGCACCCTTGGGCTGCTGACACAGGGTGTCAGAAGCAAGAGGTCTATCTGAAGTTCTGTCTGTCCTCAAAGCGGCTGGTTTTGTTTTCACAGAAAATCATCTTCAGGCCCTGTTGCCGAGGACGCTAGGTACGACTCACCTGTGGGACGTCCGCGTGGCCCCTGGTGGCTGCACAGTGCAGGGCCAGTGGGCCCGCGGGGCAGGCAGCATGTTGAGCCCCTTTGAGATCCCCGGGGGCCTTGTGTGGTTTGATGCATGAATCGCGCTGTTCTGCCGAGAGGGGGCGCTTCACAAATTCACACGTTACAGGCCTTCACCCTGAAATGGAACCTGGGCGTGATTGTGGGGGGGTATCCTAACTAACACACTCCTACTAAAACACAGAATCAAGGGTGTACTTCCTGGGGCACTTCTAAGCTGCTGCCCACTTTTCCTCCATGCCCTGACACATTTATTTATCAAGCCTATCATTTGTGCAGAACTGTGCTGGGCACTCAGTCAGTCGAGACCACTTAGCAGCAGGTAGTGGGGAAAGCTAATCCGGGAGTGGAACGTTTTTTATCTGGGGTGACTAGTGCGGGATGGCGGCAGGCCTGAGCACAGGTGTGCTGTGTCCCTGTATCCGCCGAGGACAGTCAGGGATGCTCCCCTTTGACGTGTGCCTTAGACAGTCAACTATGCCTCAATGTGAGGAAACCCTGGTGGCTCAGATGGTAAAGAATCCGCCTGCAATGCAGAAGATTCCGCTGGAGAAGGGATAGGCTATCCACTCCAGGATTTATGGGCTTCCCTGCAGCTCAGACAGTAAAGAATCTGCCTACAGTGCGAGAGTTTCGATCCCTGAGATGGGAAGATCCTCTGAAAAAGGGAATGGCTTCCCACTCCAGTATTCTTGCGGAGAATCCCATGGACGGAGGAGCCTGGTGGGCCACAGTTCATGGAGTTGCAAAGGGTCAGACACGACGGAGTGACTAAGTACAGCACGCCTCAATTTAAAAGAGAGAGAGAGAGAAGGATTGAAGGATGAGGGGGTGTCCTGGAGGAGAGAACAGGCAGAGAGAACGTGGCGAAAGGGAAGTCAGTGGAAAGAATCCTGGACTCTTGGGAAGAAGAGGAGGGGAGACTGGAAAGGCAGGGTAAGAGAGCTGTGAGGAACGATTTTATTCTTCCAAGGGAGGGTTTATTTATTTTCAGGCAATGTTCGGCCCCAGTCTGCCCTCTAGTGGCCATTTGGAATATAATCTGTAGTAAAGAAAGATCTGGGCTTCCCTGATGGCTCAAATGGTAAAGAATCCGCCTGCGATGCAGGAGACCCAGGTTCAATCCCTGGGTGGGGAAGATCCCTTGGAGCAAGAAATGGCAACCCACTCCAGTATTCTTGCCACAGTTGATGGAGTTGCAAAGAGTCAGACACGACTATAGCACAATGGCTCAGCAGCTAAATCCACCCGCAATGCCGGAGACAGGAGGTGAGGGTTCCATTCCTGGGAGGGAAAGATCCCCTGCAGCAGGAAATGGCAACCCCCTCCGGTATTCTTGCCTGGAAAATCCCACAGACTGGAGCCTGGAGGGCTAAAATTCCAATGGGTCTGAAGAATCAGACACACCTGAGCGTTCAAGGCACACACCCACACCCACCCCCACACAAAGATCTAGAAATGTGAGACCTTGATCCAATCATGGGGGTCTTCTGTGACTACGTGGTGGTCTTGTCCTATTGGATATAATCCTTTTGGTGTATGCACATTTGGCCTGGTAGAGGCCATTTATGTTTCTTTTTGATTAGATAATCAATTTTTCAGTAGTTATTCGTGAGACCCCAGGGTCTCCATCATTTCTGGAAGGCTTATCTGTGCTTGTATAGAAATGTTTTGAATCTTGCTAGCATGGGTGTATCTTTGGCTTACTAGCTTTGGTTTCCATTCAGGAATGTCAGTGGTCTTTTCAGACAAAAGGACCACAAAGAAAATCTTAGTGAGTACTCCCACAGTAAGGTTTGTTTTTGCTGATGACAAAGCAACAAAAACTAAAGGTAAACTTCAAGAGCTTGAACAGAAAACTCTACTTCCTGGTGATTAAAAGTGGATCACTTAGATTTCTATTGGGTGGAAGTTGAAATAGAAACTTTCATTAAAATCCATTTGGAGGGACTTCCTTGGTGGTCCAGTGGTTAAGATTCCATGCTTCCAATGCAGGGAGGCCTGGGTTTGATCCCTGATCTCAGAGCTAGGATCCCATGCATGCTGCACAGTGCAGCCAAAAAAAAAAAAAAAAAAAAAGATCCATTTGTAAAATATCAGAGATATGACCATCACATACCTTCACTTGTAGAATATTGCCAAACCTGGACTTGGCTGTAAATTAGTAGACTTAAATGATTTTTTGTAAATTAAGAAAACACTATAAAATATAAAATATAATGTGTTAGGGAGGCAGGGAAAATTAATATAGCTAAATTTGTGGTAAATTCTCTGGATAACCATGAGCTCTTCAATTTGAAACTTTAAGAGAGGTGAAAATTTTAACTTGTCTAAGCTAATTCAGGAAGCAGCAGAAAGATTAACTATCCTAATGACCTTGGGAAAAGACTGGAAAAAAAATGTCAATGAATTTCTTCACAAAAAGTCCCCAGGTTTGGAGAGTTTTATAAATGTGTTCTTTCACACTCTCAAAGAAGAACTATTTTCAGAAACTTTTCCAGAGCATAGTAATATATGGAAATCTTCCCAATTCATTTTGTAAAACAACATCCCTTAGCAGAACCTGATGAAGATTCTACATTGAAAGAAAACCCCAGGGCCAACTAATATGGGATTTTAGATCCAAATGTCCTAAACAAAGCACTGTGCTGGCAATACCATCAATCTCATGAGTTCAAGAATGGTTCAAGATCAGGTGTTCTGATAGTAGAATCTAATTCATCAAGAGATTCAATAAGGAAAGTCATAATAATCTCATTAAATAACATTTATTAAAAATTATGGGGGGGGGGGGTCCCTGGGTGTCCAGTGGTTAAGATCCCGTGCTTCCACTGCAGGTGATGTGGCTTCAATCCCTGGCTGGGGAACTAAGATTTTTTTAATTACTAACCTAAAGATGCTGGAATCAAGATTGCTGGGAGAAATATCAATAACCTCAGATATGCAGATGACACCACCCTTATGGCAGAAAGTGAAGAACTAAAGAGCCTCTTGAGGAAAGTGAAAGAGGAGAGTGAAAAAGTTAGTTTAAAACTCAACATTCAGAAAACTAATATCATGGCATCTGGTCCTATCACTTCATGGCAAATAGATGGGGAAACAATGGAAATGAGAGACTTTATTTTAGGGGCTCCAAAATCACTGCCCATGGTGACTGCAGTCATGAAATTAAAAGATGCTTGCTCCTTGGAAGACAAGCTATGACCAACCTAGACAGCATGTTAAAAAGCAGAGACATTACTTTGCCCACAAAGGTCCATCTAGTTAAAGCTATGGTTTTTCCAGTAGTCATGCATGGATGTGAGAGTTGGACTATAAAGAAAGTTTAGCACTGAAGAATTGATGCCTTTGAACTGTGGTGTTGGAGAAGACTCTTGAGAGTCCTTTGTACTGCAAGGAGATCCAACCAGTCCATCCTAAAGGAAGTCAACCCTGACTATTCATTGGAAGCACTGATGCTAAAGCTGAAGCCCCAATACTTTGGCCACCTGTTGGAAAGAGTTGACTCATTGGAAAAGACCCTGATGCTGGGAAAGATTGAGGGCAGGAGGAGAAGGGGACTACAGAGGATGAGATTGTTGGATGGTATCACCGACCACTGAGTTTGAGTAAGCTCCAGGCGTTGATGATGGACAGGAAAGCCTGGCATGCTGCAGTCCATGGGGTCTCAAAGAGCCAGACATGACTGAGTGAACTGGACTTAAAGAAAGGTGGTTGGGGGAGAGGCTTTTATAAAGCTAGGACTAGAAAACTTCTGCAACAAGATAAATATTATTTAGATGAAACCAACATCCAAAGTAACATCTTTCTTAAAACTATTCCTGTTTACTTTGGAAGGAAGCCAATCTCATCATAACTAATTAACAATTCTATGGGTATCTAGAAGGCAGTGGCCACCCACTCCAGTACTTTTGCCTGGAAAATCCCATGGAGGGAGGAGCCTGGTGGGCTGCAGTCCATGGGGTCGCTAAGAGTCAGACACGACTGAGCGACTTCCCTTTCACTTTTCACTTCCCTGCATTGGAGAAGGAAATGGCAACCCACTCCAGTGTTCTTGCCTGGAGAATCCCAGGGACGGGGGAGCCTGGTGTTCTGCCGTCTATGGGGTCACACAGAGTTGGACACGACTGAAGCGACTTAGCAGCAGTAGCAGCAGCCAATGAAGTAATGCAGAAATGAGAATTAAAATGGATTGTGGGAAACAAAAGCATTGACATTTTCAGGTTTTCTGATTCAAGAGTAGACAGACTGCCTGTTTTAGGCAACAAGTTTTATTGTAATGTAGCCACGCCCACTTGTGTACATCATGTCTCTGGCTGTTTTCAAGCGGCCATGGCTTGAAAGCCATTGCAAGTTGAACAGCTGTGACAAAAAACACACGTCTGGCAAAACCCCAAATATTTACTATCTAGCATTTATATAACAAGTTTACCGACCCTTTATCCAAGAGTATTCCTTGAAAACCTAAGAAAATCAACCCTGGAACTCTTAGAATGAGAGTTTCAGAAAGTAGGTACAATATAAATAAATAGGCAGCAGATATATCTGTGTGCTTAAGCTGCTTCAGTCGTGTCTAACTCTTTGGGACCCTATGGACTGTAGCCTGCCAATCCTCTCTGTCCATAGGATTCTCCAGACAAGAATACTGGGGTCGGTTGCCATGCCCTCCTCCAAGGGATCTTCCCGACTCAGGGATTGAACCCACGTCTCATCTCCTGCATTGGCAGGCAGGTTTTTTACCACTATTGCCACCTGGGAACCCCCTTTATGGGGGTGACCACAAGTCAGTTTAAAAGGTCTGGAGGGTAGCAATTTAACCATAGGTATGAAGAGGCATAATCTAATAATTTCTAAGAATCTACTTTTAGGAACTAATGAGACACTTGGACAATGATCACAGTACTATTTATAATAGCAAAAAATTGGAAATATGCTTATATTTTAAAAATTGGAGGATGACTAAGTAAATTATGGTTCTTGCATTAAATGGAATATTCTACAGGTTTCCAAGTTTTCTGCAATGAGCATGTGGCACTTTCATAACAAGGAGGGAATATCTTCACGTTGAAGAAAAAAAAAAAAGTAAATTCCATCCTACTTGAGACATTATGTTTTCAGGAAAATATTTGAGATTGCTTCTAATACAAGTGAGCCAAGTGGATTATAGAACTAGCTTGATCCCCCCATTATACCTGTATGTAACATTCACAGAAAAAATAATTGCCCAAAGGACATAGCAGTCAGTGGAATGCTAAGGAATTCAAATTTTCTTTATACCTTTCTTTTTGGATTTATAATTTTTTAGGCTATTAACATTTTTCTTCATATATCTTTTAAAGGGGAGAAAATGTGCCGATCGCATAGGCAATTTTGGGAGTTACCCTTAGTAACCTGAGTGTTAAGATTTTTTTTTACCAAGGATTGAAGTTTAATCACTTAGATTACGCCATTGTCCTAAAGGGGCCTAAGAATAAGAAGATGTATTTCTTCTGGTTAAACTGGTGATGGTGTCAAGTAGCTTGAACCATTTGGGAGGGCTAGACTCTGACACACTTTTGGCATCTCAATTTTGACACTAACCCTGGCTGGACTATTCATCTGCAAAATGAAAACCTGAAATTAAGCATGTTGAGAGGAATATTGGTGTGTCTACTATGGGTGGTCCCAGAGCCTCCCCCTCCTCTCTTAGGGTGGGCTTGCCTGACATGATGCCTAGGAGGGCATCTTCTTTAAAAGCGACTCTGGGTTATAATTCCTGGAAATTTACATTGTAATCTACACGCTCCTCCCCTTGAATCTCACTGCATCTCAGTCTTTGGTTTTAAGCCTTTTATTCTCCAGCAGCTCTTTCTCAAAGATGATGATTGTATGACCAGGTGTGTCCCCCTGTCATGACAGGCCTTCGAGGAAACGCAGAGCCCTTGGTGACGTGGGGAATGTAACAGCAGCTGTGCCCACCGTTCTGGGGTTCCCCAATACCTCCTCCACCAGCACGCCCACGAGCTCGGAGGAGCACAGACCCTTCGAGAAAGTGGTGAACAAGGAGTCGCTGGTCATCTCCGGCCTGCGTCACTTTACTGGCTATCGCATCGAGCTTCAGGCTTGCAACCAAGACTCCCCGGAGGAGAGGTGTAGCGTGGCTGCCTATGTCAGTGCCAGGACCATGCCGGAAGGTAGGTCAACTCCTCGCAGAGGCAAGAGACACAGGCTAGCCAAGGAAGCTCTCCACTCTCTAGGCAGCATACATGCGACTTTATTTGCCTTCATCATTTTTCATTTTCCCCTGAGATGCAGTGGACATAAAACACTGTAAATTTCAGGTGTACAATATGTTGATTTGCTCCATTAGACACTGCAAAATCCTTACCACAATAGCATTAGCTAACATCTCCATCAGGGCACAAAATTACCATTTCTTGTTTGTGGTGAGAACATTTCAGATCAACTCTCTTAGCAGCTTTCAAGTATAAAACATAGCATTATTAACTTTGTGCTTCCCTAGTGGCTCAGACAGTAAAGAATCTGCCTGCAGTTCAGGAGACCTGGGTTTGATCCCTGGGTTGGGAAGATCCCCTGAAGAAGGGACTGGCAACCCACTCCAGTATTCTTGCCTGGAGAATTCCATGGACAGAGAAGTCTGGTGGGCTACAGTTCATGGGGTCGAAAAGAGTCACACACAACTGAGCAACACACATACATTGTTAACTACAATCATCTTTCTAGTTGTTGTTTAGTCGCTAAGTTGTGTCTGACTCTTTTTCTGTATGTGAGTCATAAGAAAAATAAAGTGAAATTAAGAAATACATACAGATAGTATATATATATATATATATATATATATATATATATATATAAATGAAAAAAAAGTCACTCATTCGTGTCCAACTCTTTGCGACCCCATGGACTGTAGCCTACCAGGCTCCTCCCTCCATGGGACTCTCCAGGCAAGAGTACTGGAGTGGATTGCCATTTCCTTCTCCAGGGCATCTTCCCGATCCAGGGATCGAACCCTGGTCTCCTGCACTCCAGGCAGATGCTTTAACCTCTGAGCCACCAGGGAGGCCATATATATATTATATTAGGGTTCTCAGAGAAACCTAACCAACAGTATGTAAGATAGATCAATAGATACATAAATAGATAGATAGATGGATAGATAAACATAAATATGTAAAGAATTCCATGAGAATGTCCATTCTCCAATAAGGGAAATGGAACACAGTCACACAACCAATTTAAGGTCGCTCAGCTGCTCAGTGGTGGAGGTGGGGTTTGATCCAGGGATTGAGTCCCCAACACTAATCACTGCTCCTTACAGCCAAGGCAGATGATATTGTCGGCCCCGTGACCCATGAAATCTTTGAGAACAACGTCGTTCACTTGATGTGGCAGGAGCCCAAGGAACCCAATGGTCTGATTGTGCTGTATGAAGTGAGTTACCGACGATACGGTGAGGAGGTAAGATCCTTGATGCCTGGGGATGTGCCTTCAAAGCTGTTCTTGGTACCTCCTTCCTTTTCGTGAATTCTGGCTCCTGTGCTTCTCTCGTTAGATGCTCTGTCATGAAGACTCAAAGCCTTGATATATGACTTTCCAAGGAGATGGGTCAGGTCCAACATTTTATTGTAGCTAAACTCTCCCCAGGACTGTGTGCCCCATGCATGCTAAATGCTTTGTACATGGTATCTCATTTATCCAATTTTACCACATCTAACATGTGATATTATTCTCACAGCCTGTTATTCTCACAGACTGCTCAGAAAGAAAAAGGCACTGCCCATTCTAACTGTAATATGCACTCAGATTTCAGAGGTGTCAAACGTAGAAATAATATGTCTCTTGGGATCAATGAAGTACAATAAATCCTCAGAAAACCCAATGAGCTTGGTACTGAGTGAGGCATCCAGAATTTAAATTGCATCCAGGGTTTATAAGAATAGAATCAGGATTTGAACCCAGGGCTATCTGATGTTGTAATCCAGGGGTTGGCAATTCTTTCTGTAAAGGTCCAGATCCAAAACATGTTTGGCGTTGTGGTCAGATGGTGTCTGCAGCTACTCAAGTCTGCCTTTGCGTTTTGAAAGCCACGTGTAGATAATATGTAAATGAAGAGGGATGGTTGTGTGCCATTAAAACTTTATTTGCAAAAACAGGCAGCAAGCAGGCTGGATTTGCCGCCCCCCGTTCTAAGCTAGTAACCACTGTGGGGCAAGTCTCTATCCTCAGATATGGCTTATCATCTACCTTGTGGCTCCGTGGTAAAGCATCCTCCTGCCAATGTAGAAGACACAGGAGATGCAGGCTTGATCCTTGGCTCTGGAAAGTTTCCCTGGAGGAGGAAATGGTAACTGACTCCAGGATTCTTACCTGGAGAATCCCACAGACAGAGGAGTCTGGCAGGCTACAGTCCATGGGGTTGCAAAGAGCCAGACATGACTGAGCGACTGAGCACACATGCACACCAGAGAGGCACTGCTGAGGCTTGGACTGATTGGGGCCACTTCTCTCATTTACTGGATGACTTCAGACAGATGTCAGGTCACCTCCCTGAGCTGACCCAGAGGATGTACCCTGCCATCAATTGAGCCCTTTGCAATGATCCGTTTACACCTCACAGTGACCCTACAAAGTAGAATCTTGCTGGTGAGTGTCTCCCTTTATGGCTGAGAGAATGCAAATTTAAGGGAGCCAAATAGACTTCAAAGCAGACACAGAATGAAAATGAATGGGCATGGCCATTTGCCGATAAATCTTTATTTACAAAATCAACCAGTGGACCAGATTCAGCCTGTGGGCTCTAGTTTGCCAACCCCTAACAGAGGTTGTTGGCTTCCCTGGTGGCTCAGTGGTAAAGAACCTGCCTGCAATGTAGGAGCTGCAGGAGATGTGGGTTCAATCCCTGGGTCAGGGAGATCCCCTGGAGAAGGGCATGGCAACCCACTCCAGATTTCTTGCCTGGAGAATCCCATGGATAAAGGAGCCTGGTGGGCTACAGCCCATGGGATCGCAGAGTCAGACACAACTGACTTAGCACGCATGCAACAGAGGTTGGTGGGCACAGTTCGGCTTCCCCAAGCCAGAGATGACAAATGGACCTCCATCTGTTGATCCCTCCTGGGACCACATCTCTGGATGCCCAGATATCAAGCTTTGATGATGATTTAGAACTGAAATCAGCAAACTATGATCTATGGGCCAAACTGGCCCCTGGCCTGTTTTTATATGTCCTGCAGACAGTCGTCAAGAGAAACAGTTGTCAAGGAAAAATATGCACCAGTGTGAGCCTAGTGGCCGAGCCCAGAATCAGTGTGGGAGAGGAGCCTTCGTGGGTATATAAAGAGAGGCACGATTCACAGGGACCCACTAGTGCACAGGCGATTCAATATCTCATCCCATATATATTAATCCCACTTGTTCTACTGAAATAGTTCAGATTTGGGTTGGTAGCAAAGCTTTATGCATAAGAATTTCACCACTAACAAAAGTGCAAGCCACTAGATGTCCACCCATTGGAGAATGGATACATAGAAGATGCTGCGTACATAAAACTGGTGGATATACAGCCTTTTAAAGTTTTATGTTGGAGGTGATCATGGTCCAGTATAACAAGGAGACTGAGATTTCCAGCTCTGGATTTTAGATTCTCTAAGCTGTTACTCTTCTTCTTCCACCAGCAGCCACGAAAGTAACTTATGACAAAAGGGAAGCTTATTAGCTTCCATAACCAGCTGATGGAGTTCAGGCACAGCTGGATCCAGATTCCTTTGGATCTTTTGTGTCTCAAGGGTCCTTGCAGTGAGCCCAGTAGCTCCTGGCTGTCCTGTGATTTTAGAGGTTCCAACCTTCATATTCTCTCAGCACTAAGCCTGGAAGAAGAGAGTCTGTGTCCCAGCATTTCCAGCCAGGCTGAGGTCACATGACACCCAGTCATACGACCAGGACAGTGCTGTGTGCTGATTGGCTTAGGCATAAGGTTTTTAAATCACAGCTTAATTGAGATACATTCACACATGGTAAAATACAACCACTTAACACGTATTAATGCGAAGAGCTGACTCATTGAAAAGACCCTGATGCTGGGAAAGATTGGAGGTGGGAGGAGAAGGAGACGACAGAGATGAGATGGTTGGATGGCATCACCGACGTTATGGACATTAGTTTGAGTGGACTTTGGGAGTTGGTGATGGACAGGGAAGCCTGGTGTGCTGCAGTCCGTGGGGTTGCAAAGAGTCGGACACAACTGAGTGACTGAACTGAACTGAACACATATTAATACAATGCAGTGATTTGTAACATAGTTACAGAGTTGTGCTACCATCACCACAATTCCAGAGTATTTTCATCACTTCTTAAAGAAAGCCTACCTCCACCTCCAGCCATTAAGCCCCCAATCTTTCCTACTTCCTTTCCCTCCAACCCTTGGCAATCACCAATGCAAGGAGATCCAACCAGTCCATTCTGAAGGAGATCAGCCCTGGGATTTCTTTGGAAGGAATGATGCTAAAGTTGAAACTCCAGTACTTTGGCCACCTCATGCGAAGAGTTGACTCATTGGAGAAGACTCTGATGCTGGGAGGGATTGGGGGCAGGAGGAGAAGGGGACGACAGAGGATGAGATGGCTGGATGGCATCACTGACTCGATGAATGTGAGTCTGAGTGACCTCCGGGAGTTGGTGATGGACAGGGAGGCCTGGCGTGCTGCGATTCATGGGGTCGCGAAGAGTCAGACACGACTGAGCGACTGATCTGATCTGATCTGGCAATCACCAAACTGCTTTCTGTCTCTATGGAGACAGGTCTCTGCTACTGTGGCCATCTCATCCTCATTTGCCTGGAATTTCCCAGGTTTGAACACTTAAATCCCACATCCCAATATAACATGGATAAACTGGTACAGGTATTACCCTATTGGCACTGGATCCAACCCTTCTCCCAGCTACCTTTGCTGGCCTGCCTCTCTCATTTCTGGAACCCAAAGGTCACCAGTAGGGCTTCCCTGGTAACTCAGCTGATAAAGAATCTGCTTGCAATGTGGGACACCTGTGTTCAATCCCTGGGTTGGGAAGATTCCCTGGAGAAGAGAATGGCTACCCACCCCAGTACTGTGACCTGGAGAATTCCATGGACTCTATAGTCCATGGGATCTCAAAGAGTTGGACACGACTAAGTGACTTTCACTTCACTTAGCCGGTTTGAACACTAAATTCTTACACCCCAGTATAACATGGGTTACCCTATTGGTGCTGGATCCAACCCTAACTTCTCCCAGCTACCATTGCTGGCCTGCCTCTCTCATTTCTGGAACCCAAGGGTCACCAGTAGGAATCCCTACCACCAATCCCCACCATAATCTCTGCCTGACCCTGACCCTAGGCAGACCAGCCCTATTTGCTCTTTAGGGGAACAGGGACTTAGTTGGAGGGAAAGTTAGGAGTGAGAGGTTGTAATACCTTAAAAGAAAAAAAAAACTCATGAACAAAACTGGTCTGTATTTCCATTTTCTCTAATTGTCTAGCATCACTTTGAATACTATGTGTGTATGCTCAGTTGCTCAGTTGTGTCTCACTCTTTGTGACCCTGTAGACTGTAGCCCACCAGGCTCCTCTGTCTATGGGATTTTCCTCGCAAGAATACTGCAGTGGGTTGCTATTTCCTCTTATAGGGAATCTTCCCCACCCAGGGATTGAACCTATGACTCTGGCAGCTCTTGTTTTGACAGGGAGGTTCTTTACCACTGTACCACCTGGGAAACCCTTGATGGCACCCCACTCCAGTACTCTTGCCTGGAAAATCCCATGGAGGGAGGAGCCTGGTGGGCTGCAGTCCATGGGGTCGCTCAGAGTCGGACAGGACTGAGCGACTTCACTTTCACTTTTCACCTTCATGCATTGGAGAAGGAAATGGCAACCCACTCCAGTATTCTTGCCTGGAGAATCCCAGGGATGGGGGAGCCTGGTGGGCTGCCATCTATGGGATCGCACAGAATCAGACATGACTGAAGCGACTTAGCAGCAGCAGCAGCAAAGTAAAAAAAAAAAAAGTTTTTTACACCAGTTGTACTGTTGGGATGTAATTTTGCTAGGTTTACAAAATTCTCTCCAGCATTTGGTGGGAGGTCATTTTTTCCCCTCTTTTTTGCTAGTTGAACAGCCAAAATCACCATTGTTTTTGATTCTGCTTCTCCTTGAACTTTGCATCAGTCATTTCTCCCCTCACCACTTCCCCTCCCATCCTGGGACACCCTGGACCCAGGAACCATCTCTGTGGAAAGCATCAATTTTCAGTTTCTGTGCACTAAACATCTCTGCCTCAGCATGTTTTTGCAGTTTTCAGCTGTTTTGCTTTTTTTCCCCCTTGTTTGCACAAACTTTTCTGTAATTGGCTTCTTCACTCTTCATCAGACTTGCTTCTTGGTGTGTTTTTTTTTTTTCTTCTTTTTTTTTTTGGTGTCTCTAGTTCCTTCCATCAGGCTCTCTTCTCTGTCCTCACCCCTCAAGGTACCCAACCGGCACTGGAGGCTATATTTTCCATCTCTCCCCGGATAGCAGCTCCCTTTGGTTTCTATATTTGCTTGTTTTTCCCTTTCCACTTGGTGACTCATTCGACTTGGAAGAACCTTTGGACTAGACTTCCCTACTCCTACCACTAGCCTGATCTGTTTTCTTGCTGTTATTATCACATGATAAGCATGGGAATTTTTACGTTTCTCTCCCTCCTCCCCACTCCCTCCTGAAATTTTCCAGTCCAGTTCCCTGCATGCACTATGAACTTGGAGCTGTTTTGGAAAGTTTTAAAACTGGCCGATGCTTACAGGTTTCATGATCATATCTCCCAGTGAGCCTTATGCTTCTCCTGATAAGCCCTGGGTTTCTTTCTTTTCACATGTTTATTGCTGGGGTGTGTATGCTTACTTATCTCTACCCTTCTTTCCAGACATTTAAGTAGATCCCAACTCTTTTAGATCCCCTGGAGAAGGAATTGGCAACTCACTCCAGTATTCTTGGCTGGGAAATCCCATGGAGAGAGGAGCCTGACGGGCTACAGTCCATGGGGTCACAAGGAGTTGGACATGACTGAACGTGCGCATGCGAGTGCATACACCCACACACACACACACACAAACTCTTTCAATAAATAAATCAAAAGGCTACATTGTGAGAAGGAAGCTGTTTTAAAATTTGTCCTTAAGACATTAAATCCATGTATCTGTTTGGTTCTTAGGTGATTTAGGAGATATGGGTTCCTTCTTTCCTGCCCTCCTGGAGTCCTGGTGAAAATACTCCATGGTGGTTTCAAGGAAGCCAGACATTTGGTGGTTTTGGAGCCAGACAGTTCTGGGTTCAAGGGCTGCCCTGCCAATGACCAGCTATGAGATCTGGGACAAATCATTTCAACTCCCCCAGCAGCAGAAGACAAACTATTTATGCAATGCCTGTTTTTTTTTTTTTTTTTTTACAGCTCATGAGCTAAGAATCACTTTCACATCTTCAAACAGTTGAAAAAAAATTCAAAAGAAAAATAGTAGCTCATGTGTGTGTGTATGTGTGTGTGTGTGTGTGTGTGTGTGTGTGTGTTAGTTGCTCAGTTGTGTCCGACTCTTTGTGACCCCATAGACTGCAGCCTGCCAGGCTCCTCTGTCCATGGATTTCTCCAGGTAAGAAAACTGGAGTGGTTTGCCATTCCCTTCTCCAGGGGATCTACCTGACCTAGGGATTGAACCTGGGTCTCCTGCATTGCAGGCAGATTATTTACTGTTTGAGCCACCAGGGAAGCCCTAGTATCTCACATGTATAGATTTCTGCAAGGTTCAGCTTTCAGCATCCACTGTGTCTTGTGGGCACACAGCCACGCCTGTTTGTCTACGGATATTAGAGATTCAGAATTTGATTCTGACTGCTTTTGAGCTATTGAAGGTTGAATTGATAACAATGACCACCTGGCCCCCTTGGAGCTAAAAATAATTTACTCTCTGGCCCTTTACAGCCAAAGTTCACTGACCTCTGCTCTAAACCTCACTTTCCTTGTTTCTAACTAAGCTAAGCGTGACATCGTAAGGGTTAAGTGCCATGATCTAAGCGGTGCTTGGCTATGGTTTTGGAATATTGGCTCTTATCAACAACAATAACTTCTCTGAAAGTGAAAACGTGAAAGTCACTCAGTCGTGTCCAACTCTTTGCAACCCCTTGGACTGTAGCCCACCAGGCTCCTCTGTCCATGGGATTCTCCAGGCAAGAATGCTGGAGTGGGTTGCCATTCCCTTCTCCAGGGGATCTTCCTGATCCAGGGATCGAAGCTGGGTCCCTTGCATTGCAGGTGGATTCTTCACCCTCAGAGCCACCAGGGAAGCTCGATAATCTATCTGTGCCTTATCCATAGAGCTACGGTTCGGGAATTCCACGAGGCTCAAAGTCACCCACACGCTGCAGTGTTTATGCCTCACTCCCTCCATGTTGTTTCTGAGTGGGATCTTTGTCTTTCAGGAGCTGCACCTCTGCGTCTCCCGCCGGCATTATGCTCTGGAGCGTGGCTGCCGGCTGCGCGGGCTGCTGCCTGGGAATTACAGCGTGCGAGTTCGGGCCACCTCCCTGGCAGGCAATGGGTCTTGGACGGAAGCCACCTATTTCTACGTGACAGACTATTGTAAGTCTGCACGGCCACTTCGACTGGTAGAGTCTGTGATTGGTGCTGGACCTAGCAGGGTGTTTCAGAGAATGCTTGGGGAAGCCTGGAGGCTGTGGGTACTGCCTCTGACTTGACCTTGGGGTCCACCGGCTGCTGCTGTGTGACCAGGGCAAGATGCTTGCCCTCTCTAAGCCCATGCTTCCTCATCCGACTATGGTATAATACTAGGACTACCACTGGAGGTGAAGGGAGGCTTCAGAGACATCATGAATGTCAAGTGGCTGGCACAGGGCATGTGTGATAAGCACATTAGCTCCTATTGTTGGGGTCTCCGTCTTTGTCTTCAGATGGGCCATGTCCTCCAAGGGAGTATGTGGGAGTTTATCTACTCAGCCTTGGGCGTGCTGGCAGGAAGTGCTGCCATTGAGCGAGCTGGACACACTGTGGACAGTAGAATAGGGAGAGATGGGGAGAGCTGAGCTGGTCAGGGAGTGCTTCCTGGAGGCGGGGACATCTTGGCTGAAACCTGGAAGAATGTATAAGAGGGGACAGACCAGTGGGTGTAGGGACCCAGACACTTAGAAGGAGGGGCAATTCTAATTCTAGACCAGGAGGAGTAGAAACTTGGGTGGGAGGGGGGCAGATAGAGTTTCTGCTTAGTTGGCTGGATTTTCATCTAGCAGGCTTGGTGAGACTGTGGAAAGTGGAAAGTGATTCTTTCTGGGCTGGTTCTGGTCAAGTTAAAGAGCACAGTTCCCACCAAAACTACCCTCACCTCAGATGCCAGATGCAAGCTTGGGGGTTCTCCAGGCCACCTGCACTTCTGACTGGCTGGCTAAAAATCTGGGGGTTATCACAACCCCCTCAGATTTAGTTGCTTGCTAGAGAAGACTCTAATGCTGGGAAAGATTGAGGGCAGGAGTAGAAGGAGACGACAGAGGATGAGATGATTGGATGGCATCATTGACTCAATGGGCATGAGTTTCAGCAAACTCCAGGAGAGAGTGAAGGACAGGGAAGCCTGGCAGTCCATGGGGTCGTAAAGAGTCAGACAGGACTAAATGACCGAACAACAACCTATGGCTCATAGAACTCAGGAAAATGCTGTGGGACAGTGGGCTTTATGATAAAAGATGTAAGTCAGGACCACTCAGATAAAGAGCCGCATAGGGCGGGGGCCAAGAGGGGACCGGAAGACATGGCTCCTATGTCTTCTCTGCATGGAATCAGGACACATCACAGCACCATCCTGGCATATCAATATGCCCACCAGCCAGGAAGCTTCTCTGAGCCTTGGTGAACAGAGTTTTTATTGGGGTTTCATTATATCGGTGAGATTGAGCAAGTCATTAACCACGTGACTGAACTCCATCTCCAAACCCCCTCCCCTGTCTGGAGGCCAGGCTGAAAGTCCAACCCCTCTAGTCACACACATGGTCTTCCAGTGACCAGCCCCCATCTCGAACTATCTTCTCTCTTAGCATAAACTCAGGTGTGTCCCAAGGGCTTCATCAATAACAAAGGCATTGCTAACATGGATTTTTCAAGGATTTAGAGGGAAACCATGAATGGAATTCGAAAGAAATTATCAAAATGGGGAAAATATTTGTGACCTCATTGACAAAGAGTTCATATCTTTAATACAAAATGAGTATGTATCTATGTCTCCTATGAGTAAAAGATATATGTCCTCACACAAAAATAAGCAAGGGATATAAATAGCCAATTTTAAAAGAAATAGAAAACTAAGGGAAAAAAATAACCAACTTCACTCAAAACCACACCGAAAGGGAAAAAAAAAAAAGCAAATCAAAATGAAATAGAATTTTTAACTTATCAAATTGGCAAGTGTTTTGCTTGTTTCTGTTATTTAATTACACACAGTGTTGTCCAAGAGTGCAGACACATGGATGTTATTTTTCATGGTGGGTGAGTCCTAAACCACAGTCTTTTAATAACATATATCCAAAAAAAAAAAAAAAAAAGCTTATAAAAGCTTTTACTGTTTCAGCCAGCAATGGTGGCTCTAGAAATTCATCCTAAGGAAATGATCAGAGATGTCACCAAAAGATAAATGATTGAGGAAATTCAGCACAGCTTACTAACAGTAGCTAACAGTGGAGAATTAAATATTCAACACATTCAGTTAACAACTCTTTCTTAAATAATAAGGAAGCTGGCAAGACACCCAGGGTGTAAAATTTAAAGAGGCACTCACCGTCTGGGGGTGACTCTGCCCTGGCATGGCCCAAAGCAAGAGTTCCTCTCAAATTTTGCATCCTGGCTGCCTCCCTTCCTGAATCCTAGTTCTGGTGGCCACTGGAATCTCAGGAGTGAACTGGTCTGTGGGTCTGGGAAGCAGAGGTGGGGTGGGGTGGGCATCATGGCTCCCAGGGGTGCTGGGTGCCGGGCAATCGGTAGCCTCCACCTTTCCCACTCCTGAGAAAAATGCCCACCACGGCACATGACCAGACGGTTTCCATTGTTTGTGTCCCATCCAACCCTGAGTATTCACTGAAAGGGCTGATGCTGAAGCCGAATCTCCATTCCTTTGGCCACCTGATGTGAAGAGTCATTGGGAAAGACCCTAATGCTGGGAAGGATTGAGGGCAAGAGGAGAAGGGGGCAACAGAGGAGGAAATGATTGGATGACCTTACCGACTCAATGGACATGAATTTGAGCAAACTCCAGGAGACCGTGAAGGACGGGGAAACCCGGCGTGCTGCCGTTCATGGGGTCGCAAAGAGTCAGACATGACTGAGCAGCCGAACAACAACGTCCAATCATCAAATATTTAGAGAGGCTTTCTCCATGTGGAAGGAGGCAGTTTGCTGTCGATTCAGGGAGGTCCGGGAGGACAAGATGTCTCCGGATAGAGCTGACCCCTAAGGGCAGTATGGAGCAGTGGTCAAGAACTTGCTCAGATGGCCTGGGTTCAAATCTCTGCTCCACCACGAATCAGCTCTTAAACTTGGGCAAGAACTCTCACCTCTCTGAGCCCCTGTGTCCCATTCTGTTAACTGGCATTGATGTTAATACCACCCCCACCCCACTCCTGCCACTTTGGCTTATGGAATGATTAACTAAGATCTCCCAGGCAGGGCACTTCAAACAGTGCCTGATATGTTCATAAGTGTTCAGTAAACTGTTACTATTAAAGACCCGAATGACCAGGTTCCTTCTCTGGTTTCCCGGAACTCACTTTCTTCCTTGGCTTGGAAGCATCTGAATACATGGATGCATTTGTAATTACAGACAATTCAGCCTTACATGAGAATTAGAAAGAATTAAGGCTGCATAACGTTTCTTCGGTTGGTTTAGTTCTTTGTGACAACCCCCTGGCACACACAGGGCACTTCCGATGGATTTTTCATCTGCCAGAGGTACTGCTGGGATTGAAATAAGCTATTTAATTTGAAGGGTTCTCTTGTTTAAAAAGTGTCAAGATTTTCAAGACAGGAAGAGCAGAGCATTAAACAGAGAGCAGGACCTTCTGAGGGCTTCCCTGGTAGCTTCAGTTCAGTTCAGTCGCTCAGTCGTGTCCGACTCTTTGCGACCCCATGGACTGTATAGCACACCAGGCCTCCCTGTCCATCACCAACTCCTGGAGTTCACTCAAACTCATGTCCATAATGTCGGTGGTGCCATCCAACTATCTCATCCTCTGTTGTCCCCTTCTCCTCCCGCCTTCAATCTTTCCCAGTATCAAGGTCTTTTCCAATTAGTTGGTTCTTCACATCAGGTGGCCACAGGATTGGAGTTTCAGCTTCAGCATCAGTCCTTCCAATGAATATTCAGGACTGATTTCCTTTAGGATTGACTGGTGGATCTCCTTGCAGTCCAAGGGACTCTCAAAAGTCTTCTCCAACACCACAGTTCAAAAGGATCAGTTCTTTGGTGCTCAGCTTTCTTTACAGTCCAACTCTCACATCCATACATGACTACTGGAAAAACCATAGCTTTGACTAGATGGACTTTTGTTAGTAAAGCAATGTTTTTTAATATGCTGTCTAGGTTGGTCATAGCTTTTCTTCCAAGGAGCAAGCGTCTTTTAATTTCATGGCTGCAGTCACCATCTGCAGTGATTTTGGAGCCCAAGACAATAAAGTCTCTCACTGTTTCCATTGTTTTTCCATGTATTTGCCATGAAGTGATGGGACCAGATGCCATGATCTTCGTTTTCTGAATGTTGAGCTTTAAGCCAACTTTTTCACTCTCCTCTCTCACTTTCATCAAGAAGCTCTTTAGTTCTTTGCTTTCTGCAATAAGGGTGGTGTCATCCGTGTATCTGAGGTTATTGATATTTCTCCCGGTAATCTTGATTCCAGCTTGTGCTTCATCCAGCCCGGCATTTCGCATGCTATACTCTGCATATAAGTTAAATAAGCATGGTGACAATACACAGCCTTGACGTACTCCTTTCCCGATTTGGAACCAGTCTGTTGTTCCATGTCCAGTTCAAACTGTTGCTTCCTGACCTGCATATAGGTTTCTCAAGAGGCAGGTCAGGTGGTCTGGTATTCCCATCTCTTTAAGAGTTTTTCACAGTCTGTTGTGATCCACACAGTCAAAGGCTTTGGCGTAGTCAATACAGCAAAAATAGATATTTTTCTGGAACTCTCTTGCTTTTTTGATGATCCAGCGGATGTTGGCAATTTGATCTCTGGTTCCTCTGCCTTTTCTAAATCCAGCTTGAACATCTGGAAGTTCACGGTTCACATACTGTTGAAGCCTGATTTGGAGAATTTTGAGCATTACATTGCTAGCATGTGAGATGAGTGCAATTGTGCAGTAGTTTGAGCATTCTTTGGCATTGCCTTTCTTTGGGATTGGAATAAAAACGGATCTTTTCCAGTCCTATGGCCACTGCTGGGTTTTCCAAATTTGCTGGCATATTGAGTGCAGCACTTACACAGCATCATCTTTCAGGATTTGGAATAGCTCCACTGGAATTCCATCACCTCCACTAGCTTTGTTTGTTGTGATGCTTCCTAAGGCCCACTTGACTTCGCATTCCAGGATGTCTGGCCCTAGGTCAGTGATCACACCATCATGATTATCTGGGCCATGAAAATCTTTTTTGTACAGTTCTGTGTATTCTTGCCACCTCTTCTTAATGTCTTCTGCTTCTGTTAGGTTCATACCATTTCTGTCCTTTATTGTCTTTGGATGAAATGTTCCCTTGGTATCTCTAATATTTCTAATCTGGTAGCTTAGGGGTAAAGAATCCTCCTGCCAATGCAGGAGATCCAGGTATGATTCCTGGGCTGGGAAGATCCCTTGGAGAAGGAAATGGCAACCTGCTCCAGTATTCTAGCCTTGGAAATCCCATGGACAGAGGAGTCTGAAGGGCTGAAGTCCATGGGGTCTCAAAGAGTCAGACATGACTTAGTGTGACTGAAAACCAACAAGGACCATCTGAGTAGGAGGCCTAGCTGATGGCTTGGGTTGCATGTCTATGAAGCTGGTGGTGAAGGGAGAAAGCTGGCCCTGGGCAGTGGTCTGGGGTCACTGCAGGGGATACTGACTCAGGGACTAGAGAAGGGGAACAAGTGTGAGTGGCCCATTAGATGTGTCGATATGCTTTCTGGCGTGACCTTTGATGTGAACACATTTTGATGAGAACCCTACATTTTCTTATTCTATTTCAGTAGATGTGCCATCAAATATTGCAAAAATCATCATCGGTCCCCTCATCTTTGTCTTTCTCTTCAGTGTTGTGATTGGAAGTATTTGTCTGTTCCTGAGAAAGAGGTGAGTGCGGTGATGTGCTGGTAAGTGGTTAACAACCAGCTGTCTTGGGGAAAAGTATGCCTACATGTGTGTTAGTCGCTCGGTCGTGTCCAACTCTTTGCAAGCCCATGGACTGTAGCCTGGCAGACAGCACTGTCCATGGAATCCTCCAGGCAGGAATACTGGAGTGGGTAGCTATTCCTTTCTCCAGGGGAACCTTCCTGACCCAGGGATCAAACCCAGGTCTCTTGCATTGTCGGCAGATTGTTTACTATCTGAGCCAACAGGGAAAGCCATATGCATTATGATAGGATTTAATTTATCCTTTTTTTTTTTTAACATGGACTTGATTTCTTAGTTTTCAGTTCACAGCAAAACTTAGGCAAAAGTATAAGAATTTCCCATACCCTCGTTGACCCATGCATGATCCCCTATTATCGACATCCCCCATCAGAGTGATTATTTGTTATAACTGATAAACCTACATCCATATATTGTTATCACCCAAAGTCCATAGTTTATATGATGCTTTACTCTCGGTGTTGTGCTTTGTATGGATTTGGACAAATAATACAATGACATGTTTCTAGTGGGGCTTCCCCAGTGGCTCAGTGGTAAGGAATCCACCTGCCAATGCAGAAGATGTAGGTTCGATCCCTGTGGAAGGAAATGGCAACTCACTCCAGTATTCTTGCCTGGGAAATCCCATGAACAGTGGAGCCTGGCGGACTACAGGCCATGGGGTCGCTAAAGAGTCAGGCATACAGCTTAGCAACTAAATAACTACCACAGTGCAGTGACTCATGAACATATAGTATTTCTGCTATATGTATGCAACCATCTAAATAAATAAGGTAACAGTGATGGAAGAAGAGTGTAAGATACAGTGTGATAATTAGGAAGTGGCCAGTTTTGAGTATGCGTTACGTTTGCTTTGAAGATAGTGTATTTAACTGTAGGCTTATGTAATTTAATTTTAAGCGGTGGTTGTATTTAACAACTGGCTTGCAAATTTCCTGAAAATTCAACAATTGCTTCTCATAAGCTGGAATGAGATGGTTTCAGAACAGCAGCGGGTTAATAGTTTTTAGATGTTATAATGACAACCATAAATTATAGTTTATGGGTAAGTTGTTCCACGCTGATGCACTTAAGTAGCCATCTGATGGGCTTCTGCTAAAAAAAATTAGGATTCCCCCACCCTCACTGCAGACTGTATCCAGGATTATGTGGCTGCTGCTAAGAAGGGTAGCTGTTTGCTCTGGGGAGGTTATATCTTCCTGCTAGACACCCACAGAGTCCTGTGAGTTTATCAAGATGGAATGTCTCCATTCTTCTCATCCAGGCAACCAGATGGGCCACTGGGACCACTGTATGCCTCTTCAAACCCAGAGTACCTCAGTGCCAGCGATGGTGAGTTCTATCCCTTTGCCCGTGGGTGACCCGAACCCCTCTGTTTGGTTTCCTTTGCCATCTCCCTCAATTGACAGTCAAGGGTTGGTACCTTGGGGGGCTGAGAAGAGTCTTCTTGTTCCCTTGAGTCGGCACACCTGCCCTTTGTGCAGAAACCCTGTTACCAGGAACAATTAGACACCTGCCGTCTGGCACTTGTTTGGATGGGCTGATCAAGATGATCTAGATGTGCTTGGGCTGGGCTGAGATACCCTGAACTTGGTGCTGCAGCTGTAGAGATACAGAGCATAGGACCCATGCTCTGTATGGGTCCCATGCTCTAGAGAGCATGCCAAGGGTCAGAGCCAGAAAGTGGTGACAAAACAGGCCATCCAAGCTGGGAGGTGGGGTCAGAAGCCAAGATGGGAGGCTGGAGATGAGGGATGGGGCAAATGAGAAGCAAAGACCAGATGGGGAATATGGGAGGCCGGGTGGGTACCACCAGCACCTCTGCCGTTGGTGGCCACTGAATATGGTAAGATGCTGATGCTGGTGACAGGAGCATAGGACCAATGACCATGTTCCCTTGATTGCACCAAAGGGCAGTGAGTGACCTTGTAGATAAAGCTTTGGCTGTTCCTTTAGACGTGAAGGCAGCTATTGCATTACAACTTTCTAAAATGCTTCATGCAGCAAAAAAAAAAAAAAAAAATCAAAGAGCGACTTTCAAGGCATGAACACTATTGCATGGCAGGATGCTGCTTTGGGAGACAGGGGTGGTGTTTTTAAGGATACCTGGGATTCATTTCAAAGAAGTCTGATAAGACATGTAGACATGGAAGTGACCGTCATGAGGAAGAAGGGTAGACTCACGATGGAGCCTGGAAAGACAGGAGGCAGGACCACACAAGGAAGCACCAGGGTTGGTCAGGAGGCAGAGGGAGTGGGAGAAAAATATGAGCAAGAGGCTTTATTGTCTTTTCCATGGGAAAGGTGAGACAAGACATAGGAGGGGCCAGTTCAAGCTAAACTATTTCAGCAACATCTGGGGCATATGAGCTGTCCCTGGTTGTCTCCTAACTGAACCTGGGTTGATCAGGGCAGGGGGATGGTGCCCCAGAGTGTGAGAGCCTGATAATGGAGGGGGTTAGGGTGTGGGCTCTGGATTGACTGTTTTGCCTATGAAAGGTGGACTCACAGGCACTTTGTGAATTGGCCACCCCTGGGAAGGGCAGTCCTTCCAGCACCAGCAAGACCTCAAAGCATCAGAATAGAGAACCTAGACAAGGGAGTTATTCCTGGTGGGAATAGGCACAGATTCCAGGAGCAAGAAGGGGTGACTGTTGATCCAGAGCCTTTCTCTCTCTGTTTGGCAAATGGCATTGTTAACCATGTCAGAGATGGGAA
This sequence comes from Tragelaphus eurycerus, assembly GCA_935064755.1. Taxonomy (NCBI): domain Eukaryota; kingdom Metazoa; phylum Chordata; class Mammalia; order Artiodactyla; family Bovidae; genus Tragelaphus; species Tragelaphus eurycerus. Next base: position 2,767,848 of record CAKXYN010000058.1, on the reverse strand, counting down.
AGCTGAACGCCAGGGCTGCCATCAGCCCCCACAGTGTTCTGCTTCCACTCTATTATCCTGCTTCCTTCTGGGGCTGCAGCAATGGCTGAGGGCACAGGGGTGCACAGGGAAAGCTGGAAGTTGCAGCTCGTGGATCTTTAAGGCCAGGAAGTTCTGGGCCAAGAGATACAAAGGGAAGGGTCCAAGCTCTGGGATCTTGGGGGCTGGGAGAGGGACTCCCCAATGAGTATGTGTAAGTTCATTTGGGTTCAGAGCTCTTGTATGATCCAGTGTCCTTGCAAGAGCCATTGGTGATGGTACTGTGTTGCTTGGACTGCTATACTCAGACTGGGTGGCTTAGAAAACAGTTTGATTTCCTCCCAGTCCCAGAGGCTGGAACTCTGAGATCACGGTGTCAGCAGGGTTGGTTTCTCCTGAGTCCTCTCTCCTTGGCTTGTAGATGGCCATCTTCTCCCTGTATTCTCACATGGTCTTCCCTCTGTGTGCGTCTGTGTCCTAATCTCTTCAAGGACTCCAGTCAGATTGGATTAGGGCCTCTCTAATGACCTTATTTTACCTCGATCATCTCTGTAAAGACTCCACCTCTAAATACAGTCACATTCTGAAAAACTTGGGTTCGGACATCAACATATAAATGTGTGAGGGATACAATTTTAGCATGCAACAGGTGCAGAGGAGGGCAGGAAGCATTATGGTTTTTCTTAAGACTGTGTATTTGTCTGCAAATTATTTGCTGCTGTGTAACAAACAACTCCAAACTTAGGGGCTTAAAACAACCACTATCTATTGGCTCAAAATGTGGTGGGTTTGCCAGCTGGGCAGTGCACAGCTGGGTGGTTTTTCTGGTCTCACTCACATGGCTGTAACCCTTTTGCAGACCCACTGGCACTGAGTTGTCTTGAATGGGCTCACTCATCTATCAGGTGGCAGGCAGGCTGGGTGTTCCCCCTTGCTTTTGGTACTCTGCAGAAACAACAGGCTTACAAGGGAAGTAGCATCCTTTGGGACGGGGACTCTGAAATCAGACAGGATGCAGGCTCAGCTTGGCACGCTACTGTCCAGGACCCTGGACTGATTATGGTTCCTTCCTGAACCTATGTCCATCCTGTTATTGGCCCTGTGCCCACTGCCCAGCACAAGGTCTGGACCACAGGAACCACTTCGTGAACATTTACAAGGAGGAGGTTGGGTGGGAGGTAGCCAGGACCCCCGAGGGATCTGCTGAGGGTGCTGTGTAGATAAGTGAGGAGTAGTGTTTCCATGCTCTGTGTATGTGCCGGACGAGTGGGAGGTGCCTCGAGAGAAGATCACGCTCCTGCGAGAATTGGGGCAAGGCTCCTTTGGCATGGTGTACGAGGGCAACGCCAGGGACATTGTCAAGGGTGAGGCGGAGACCCGCGTGGCAGTGAAGACGGTCAACGAGTCAGCCAGCCTGCGAGAGCGGATCGAGTTTCTCAACGAGGCTTCAGTCATGAAAGGCTTCACCTGCCACCATGTGGTAAGTCCCCCTGCTGGTTCCGGGAGCAGACAAAGGCTTTATTTTTTAATTTTTATTTTAATTTTTTAAATTTTTAGTTGAAAGATAATACAATACCATGTGCAAAATAGATAGCTAGTGGGAAGCTGCTATATAACACAGGGAGCTCAGCCCAGTGCTTTGTGACGACCTAGAGCCTATATATACTTATGACTGATTTGCTTGTCGTGTGGCAGAAACCAACACAACAGTGCAAAGGCTTCCTTAACATGCATTCTTTCATCCCATCTCCTCCATCCTTCCTCTTAATGCATAGAGCTTGAGGATGCTGGGTGTGGACCTTCTGCTCAGCCCCAACTCTGCTGAGCATCCCAGAGGTGGCCCTTCCCTTCTCATTTCTCCAATCCCATCCTTTCCCACCTCACCTAGAGTGAGACCCTTTTGCTGTCCCATCACTTTCTAGACTCTTCTATCTCTTCCCTCTTCCTGGCTCCTATGTAACCTTTAAACACTGTGGTCCACCGGATCCCCGCTCCCCACTCCCTAGTCAGCACAGACTCTCCCTGCCTTTCTACTCCTTTAGTTTCCCCTTGAGCCTGTGTCTTTTCATCCTCACCCCAAGCATATTCTTGGAGCACCTGCTCTATATGAGCTCCATTCTCCTCTCTGAGATGCAGCGGATGTCTGTCCTCCTGGAGCTCCCAATCCAGAGGTGGAGACAGAATCTAAACCCAGTAAGTTAATGATGTCATCCCATGAGGAGACGATGCTATGGCAACAGGGGAGAGGAGGGCGGAGCTGGGATTTGGGAAGGCAGAAGTGGCAAAGGTATATTCGAGCAAAGACTCCAGGATGTAGGGACTGGGTTGAGGGACAGGTGAGGGCACAGAGCATCAGGCAGAGGGAACAGTTAATGCAAAGGTCTGGAGGTGGGCTCAGAGACACAAGGATTTGCCTTGGCATGTTGCTGTTTGGGAGCAGCCATTTATTCACTTCTTTAAGTAGTATTTGTGCAGGCCACTGCAGGAAATGTTGCAGGGACAAGATTGAATGAACCACTGTGATTCTTTTGGCCCTTGTGCAGCTTGCTTTTTTTTGGCCTCGCCCCATGGCTTATGGGATCTTGGTTCCCAGCACAGAGTCCTAACCACTGGACTGCAGCTTGCAATTTTCATCTGTACCATCCAGGACAGTGGAACTTCCCTGATAACTCAGTTGGTAAAGACTCCACCTACAATGCAAGAGACCCTGATTCGATTCCTTGGTTGGGAAGGTCCGCTGGAGAAGAGATAGGCTATCCACTCCAGTATTCTTGGGCTTCCCTTGTGGCTCAGCTGGTAAAGAATCCGCCTGCAACGTGGGAAGCCTGCATTGGATTCCTGGGTTAGGAAGATCCCCTGGAGAAGGGAAAGGCTACCCACTCCAGTATTCTGGCCTGGAGAATTCCATGGACTGTGTAGTCCATGGGGTCTCAAAGAGTCCGATACGACTGAGGAACTTTCACTTTCATCCAGGACAGTAGCAACTCGCTCCCCCACCCCAAATCTAACAAGATGTTGACCCTGGTGTTTCTTCGGGACAGACCAGGGTTTCCTACAGGCCACTCAGGACCAGGGTGCTGGGTGTGATGTAGGTACCAGACAGAAAGACCCAGGTGGATGGACATCTTCTCACAGACCCTCATTCAAGAATCTTCCCGGCCCCTGCTTATTCCACAGGTCCGCCTCCTGGGGGTGGTGTCCAAAGGCCAGCCAACGCTGGTGGTGATGGAGTTGATGGCTCACGGAGACCTGAAGAGTTACCTCCGTTCCCTGCGGCCTGAGGCTGAGGTGAGCTGTCTCCAGGTACCTGGCAGGGCACCCAGCGCTCCTGGGCCTCAGGCACATGTGTGGCTGAACATGCCCCCTCTGTTTCAACTTTAGAATAACCCTGGCCGCCCTCCCCCTACGCTGCAAGAAATGATTCAGATGGCGGCAGAGATCGCTGATGGGATGGCATACCTGAACGCTAAGAAGTTCGTGCACCGGGATCTTGCAGCCCGGAACTGCATGGTTGCCCACGACTTTACCGTCAAAATTGGAGGTGCGTCTGGCTTTCTGCCTTGAAAGGTGTGACCCAGGCTTTTTGGCTTCAGTTGTCTATAGTGAGCGCTTCAATCTTTTCTAGTGGAAAAGATTGGAAGGGGCAGGGTTTGGGATGGGGGCTCACCCTCATTCTATAATTTAATTTCACTTGTTCCTTACTTCATTCATTCACTTCTTTAAGTAGTATTTGTGCTGGTGGCTGCAGGAGGTGTTACAGGGGCAAAGGTGAGTAAGCCACCATAATTTTTCTGCCCTTGAGAAACCTGCAATTTTTGGCCTGGACACATGGCTTCTGGGATGTTGGTTCCCAGCTCAGAGTCCTGACCACTGGACCCCCAGGGAATTCCCTGCAGCTTGCAGTTTTTATCTGCACCAAGCAGCACAGTAAAATAAAATAAATTCAGTAAAAGTAAATAAAAATAATTTAAATTCACTAAAACAAAATTTTAAAATTCAGGAAAATAAAATTAATTCAATAAAATAAAATAATTAAAATTCAGTGAACTAATTTAAATGAATTTAAATTCAGTACAATAGAATGAGGTTAATTCAGTAAAATAAAATAAAATTAGTTCAGTAAAATAAAATAATTAAAATTCAGTGAACTAATTTAGAATTTCCCAGGTAGCACTCAGGATAAAGAACCCACCTGCCAAGGCAGGAGTCATAAGAGATGCAGGTTCGATCCCTGGGTTGGGAAGATCTCCTGGAGGAGGAAATAGCAACCCAAACCAGTATTTATGCCTGGAGAATCCCATGGACAGAGAAGCCTAACAGGCTACAGTCTGTGGGGTCACAAAGAGTCAGACACGACTGAAGCGACTTAGCACTCACACATGAGGAGGTTGAAACTCTGTCTTGTCTGTGGAGTGTGAGGACAAGGGGTTGTGAAGGGAGGACCCAGCCTTTGGTTTCTGGCTGCGCAGCTAGGTGGGTAGTGGTGCTAGATCCAATGGGGAGCAGTAGGTTGGCTGCAGAGGGTGAAAAGTTCAGCGTGGGTTGCCTATGAAGTCGTAGGTAGGAAGGAAGTTTTGCTGAGATTGATATCCCCATGTTGCAGGTCAGAACATTGCTTCTTTGCTGCTTGGTGGTTCTTTTCTTTCCTTTAAAGTGGTGACCCACCCTCCTCCTCCATATCCCCCTGAGTACCCTCAGATCCACTCTCACTGTATTTGGCTGTGATCCATGTGAGCTCACACCTGGGGCAGGTGAACTCAAGAGCTCTGCCAAGGGTGGGGGAGTAAAGACGGCAGACAGCTGGGTCACAGCTGAAGGCTAAGAGCATGTGAACTGTTTGTTGTCAGACTTCGGAATGACAAGAGACATCTATGAAACGGATTACTACCGGAAAGGGGGCAAAGGTCTGCTTCCCGTGCGGTGGATGGCACCTGAATCCCTGAAGGACGGAGTCTTCACCACCTCTTCGGACATGTGGTGAGTTATGTGTGGGCTGGCGGAAAGAACACTTGAATTCCAGGTTGCTCTGATACTATGACCAGCAAGAGAGGAGTCACTTAAAAACTGACTTCTTCATGGCTTCTCCATCAAGGAAAGGACGGGATAGCATGCCGGGGGGACCCTTGCACAACTCCTGTGACATTCCAATGAAGATTAGTCTTATAGGAATTTCTGAACTGCAGCATGAACTGTTTAGAGAACTGGCCACCCAGGTTCTAGTAAGCCAAGAAAGGGTGTGTGTGTTTATTTTAATGGCTTCATTGTTACTACTCCCAACTGTCATTGGCAGGTCTTTTGGTGTGGTCCTTTGGGAAATTACCAGCTTGGCAGAACAGCCTTACCAAGGTCTATCAAATGAGCAGGTGCTGAAATTTGTCATGGATGGAGGGTACCTGGATCAACCTGACAATTGTCCAGAGAGAGTGTAAGTGTAGAAAGGCGGTGTAGTGTGTGGGGTGCTTGTTCAAAAGCCTGTGCCTTTTGCACGGATACTCGTGTTTGCATAATGTATGTCTATGTGTGTTTGTGTTTGCAAGTTTTATCTTTGAATGCGCACTTGTGTTTTATATGATGTCTGTGTGTTTTTGCTTGCCTTTTGCATGCACATTTGGATCTGCATATTGTGTCTACATATTACTACATGCTTGTGTATTATATCATTACATGTGTGCTTTATTGCCTTTCATATCTTCGGAAGGTTGTATAGGAAACTGCACAGCAGTGGTTATTTGGGGACTAAGACTGGAGCGCTGGGGTGGAGACTTACATTTAACTATATATTCTTATTATATCTCACTGGAAGTGGAAAAAATAATTCACAAATTATAAACACTAAAACTTCAGGGGTATGTACAACATATCCCCTTCCAATATTTGTCTTAAATTTTTGTTGCAGGAGCAGATGTACAACACAAACATCAAATGCACATCAATAAATACTTGCAAAATTGTCCAGCATCGTAATAGTCCAATAAATGTAAAGTAAAATAAAGGAAAGTACTATCTTCCTAATTAGCAATAAAAAGAAGAGAGGGAAAGAAGGAAGAGTTATGATATTCACTGCTATCAATGGTATGGCTAGATAGTCATTCATATCACTCTATTATAAGAATTTTTTGTTTGTTATCATTTAGTTGCTAAGTTGTGTCCAACTGTTTCATGACCCATGAACCTCCAGGCCTCTCTGTCCATGGGATTTCCCAGACAATAATACTGGAGTGGGTAGCCATTTCCTTCTCCAGGGGATCTTCCTGACCCAGGGATCAAACCCAAGTCTTCAGCATTGGCAGACAGATTCTTTACCACTGAGCCACCAAGGAAGCCCATTATAATAATAGCTACTCACAGAAATTTTATTTAAAGTCTCAAAAAAAAAAAAAAAAAAGAAAGAAATGATCTAAACATCCAACAATATGAGAACTGGCAAGTAAATTGATAAAATAATCAGTAAAGTAATTTGATAAAATAATACACTATAGTAATTGACATTTCAAATGATGCTTATGAAATATTTTGTAACTCAGTGGTCTAGCTTATGTTAAAATGTTAAATGTAGTAACTGTGTATAAATTGCATTTCCGAATGTATCCAGACAGAAAAGATGAGATTATATCTGAAGGAGAGCTGTATGCAAGCTGTATTTTCACTATATTATTGGGTGTTTTCTAACTTTCTACAATAAGCATTTACTATGCATTGCTTATTGCATGTAGTATTTCTTTACCAGTGTTTCTGCAAAAAAAAAAAAAAAAAAAAGTTTGCCTTCCTGAAAAAAATGCATGGAAGCAGGCCATAGTGATGCTTCATCCTCGCAAGAATAAGATACTCGTTTAGAAAACCTAATTTGAAGAAATCTCACATGTAAAAAAGTATGAAGCAGAATTCCTTGGAAACTTTGAGCAAAGTATTTCTAAACATTGCTCCATGAAGTTTCTTTCTTTTTTTATTTTATTTTATTTTTTTATTTAACTTTACTATATTGTATTGGTTTTGCCATACATCAAAATGAATCCGCCACAGGCATACACGTGCTCCCCACCCCGGACCCTCCTCCCTCCTCCCTCCCCATACCATCCCTCCGGGTCGGGTCGTCCCAGTGCACCCGCCCCAAGCATCCAGTATTCTTTCCTGGCTATATCAGGAGGAAATTAATGCCCCTAGGGTGGGGACCTGCCAACTTTTCCTCTAAAGGGCCATATCGTATTTTCAGCTTTGTGGGCCTGGCAGTTTTCTGCCTTGTAGTTCAAATCAGCCAGGGACAATGCATAATTGAATAGGTGTAGCTATGTGCCAATAAAACCTTATTTACAAAAACACTCGGAGGACCAGATTTGGTCCAGGGGTGAAGTTTGTCAACTCCTTCCCTGAAAGAAGTTACAATAGTGAAAGGCAGAGGTAAAATGGAAATCCTGAGCCCCTGGGTCCTATCCTAAGTAAAGTCATAGTCCCCTGCCCCCTCCTCTCCTCCCCTTCTCCAGAGAGTGGGGACTGGGCTTGCAGAACACCTGCTCAGAGCTGGCCCTCTATGGTGGGTCCACCCAGCTGCCCTCATTCTGAGCAACAATGTATATATAAAATGAGGAACCCACAGAAATAGACCTACAGACACAGAAAACAGACTTACGGTTACCAAAGGGGAAAGGAGGGGCGAGGGATAAAATAGGAGCTTGGGATTAATAGATTCACAGTACTGAATATAAAATAGAAAAACAAGGACCTACTGTATAACACAGGGAACTATGTTCAGTATTTTGTAATAACCTATAAGGGAAAAGAATCTGAAAAACAGTTATATATATATAACTTTTGGGCTTGACCAAAGTGTTTGTTTCCATAACATCTTACAGAAAAATCTGAATGAACTTTTTGACTAACCCAATATATCTAGGGCTTCCCTGGTGACTCAGTGGTAGAGAATCTGCCTGCCAACGCGGGAGTTGCAAGTTCGACCCCTGGGTCTGGAAGATTCCCTGAAGGAGGCAATTTGAGCCCACCCCAGTATTCTTGCCTGGAGAAGTGGATGGACAGCGGCGCCTGGGGGGCTGTAGTTGTGGGGTCCTAAAGAATTGGACATAACTTAGGGACTGAACAACATCAGCAACAAAAATATATATCTGAATCCCTTTGCTGTACATCTGAAACTAATACAACATCGTAAATCAACTCTAATTTAAAAAAAAAAAAAATGGTGGACCTGGTTGGTCTTCACCAAGTGGCAATATCAGGAGAGGCCCTTGTGGATCTGGTTTGGGAAACCCTTGGCTCTCTTTTTGAAACCATCTTTCACGCCCTCAGAATGGTTGTTTCTGCTTGACCCTCCTGAGGTCAGCACTTGTCCACGTGGGTGTGTGTGCACCGCAGGCACAGGGTCGGGGAAGGAGGGCCGCTTGGCGGGGACCCCCGGGGCCTCACCCTCCACGTGCCCCTCTCTGTCCCACAGCACCGACCTGATGCGGATGTGCTGGCAGTTCAACCCCAAGATGCGTCCGACCTTCCTGGAGATCGTGGACCTGCTCAAGGACGACCTGCACCCCAGCTTTCCCGAAGTGTCCTTCTTCCACAGCGAGGAGAACAAGGCGCCCGAGAGCGAGGAGCTGGAAATGGAGTTTGAGGACATGGAGAGCGTGCCCCTTGACCGGTCCTCGCACGCCCAGAGAGAGGAGGCCGGGTGCCGGGATGGAGGGTCGGCGCTGGGGCTAAAGCGAAACTATGACGAGCACATCCCCTACACCCACATGAACGGGGGCAAGAAAAACGGACGGATTCTGACTTTGCCCCGGTCAAATCCTTCCTAACAATCCCTGCTAGTGGTGGACGGGTTCCTGTCTACACTTCCCTCTGGTTCGAAGGCCTCCAGAAAACTCAGGATTTCCACCTAACTCTGCCACAGTGTCAAACGGAGCTCAGAGATCACGACTATCCATTTCTGTTCCTCTTCTGACTTCAAACGCAGTGGTTCCATTGCCTATTTGACTTGTCATCTGAGCACTTAACTGTGAACCTGGATGGGGAGGGGGTTTCCACGGCTGCTGTCCTTTTGGGCCACCGAGGTTGCAAGCCCAGATGTTATTATTATTATTATTATTATTTTCCCTAGTAGTTTGAAAGAAAGCACCTATTTTTACAAAGTTTTTTTTTTTTTTGCTGGTGTCTGAGCTACAGTATAAAACATAAATCTTGTTTATGAAACAAAAGTTAGAAAGAAACAAACCCGGTTCTAGTAGAATTCCAAGCTTTATGGAGTGGGCTTCAGGAAAGTATTTTTTCATCCAGGCTGAAGGATTGCTTTTTGTTTTTTTCCTTCACAAAACCAGTTCCTCAAATTGACCAATAGCTGCTGCTTTTGTACTTTGGATATGGGTCTGCAGTCCTGGTGTGTGGTTCACGTATGCACTTGTGAGTGTGTGTGTGTGTGTGTATGCGCACGTGCGCAAATCATGTGTGCTGAGTGGACACTTTGGGGATCAGCCCATGAAGGTTCAGCTCTTCTGGAGTACGTGAGCCCCTGCTTCCTCCACCCCCCACCCCTTCCTTCTTATCTACTGGGAGACTGTGCCCTCAACAAATTTTTCTGTCCCAGATGGAGCCTCAGGATTCTTCTGTCCCTTAACTTTGGTGAAAAATGTTTTCTGGGAGCCATGGGAGTCATTTGGAGTGATAATGGATCTTTTCAAGACCAAACAAAGCCAGGACATAGAAAAGATTTAAAAAAGAAGAAGAAAATAAAAACAAGAACTGAGATGATGAAGAGTTTTGAGAACATATTTGTAACATATTTAATGTTTTAAAAGAATCTCCAGTATCAGCCTCATAAATTATTGACCATTTCCTGGGGTGGGAGGTAGGGCGTGTGGGTTTGTCTGCCTGTGTTGGGCAGGAGGAGCCAGGCACTGCTGGCCTCTTTGCTTGGTCTTCAAGGCATCCATTTTTTCTGGGACTAAAGCCACGTTAGCTGCTAATCCTCTGGACGTCGTGGTGAGGCCACACTGAGCGTGTGGGTGATGGGATTTGATGGATGGTTTGGTTTCTTCTCTGAAAAGCTGAGCCCTGCCTTCAAACACACTTGTGGCTCCTGGATCTTCTGGTTCCCTGTGTGTACCTCTCAAGCTTCCTCAGCGGGGTGTCCATGTCCCACAGGGATGGTGCAGATTTGGCACCATTAGATCTCAAAGTGGGACAGCACGGATGGACTTTGAAAACACTAGCAATATGAAGACGTGCCTGTCGGTCCCCTCTGCCCTCAGGGCATCTGACCGTCCTCAGAACTGAGCTCCCAGAAGCTGCTCTGCGCCCAGTGACCTCAACTGGACCAGGTGTGAAGCCTGAGCTGAATTCTCAGGTACTTAACAATCGTGCAGTTCCTAAGAGAGTCAAGTCCAGAGGAGAAACCGCTAAGGACCTTCACACTACGGAGAGCATGAGAATGGGCGTGATGCCACAGCTGCTTCCCCTTCTGGGGGAAGAAAGACCGCTGCTCAAATACAGAACATGATGGACTCATTGCCATGGTTCATCCGAATCATCACCCACAGGTTATCTCTCGAGTGCATTTTTTCACGAGTCTAAGACTGCTTTCCTTCTCTTCTCAAGAACTGTGGGCTTCAGAGCACCTGGGATGCCATGGTGACCTCCGAACCTTCTCAGTTCTTGATGAAGAACACAGGTAGACACGCGTCCCAGTTGCCTCTGGCTATCTTATTTATACGATTTCAGAAATGACAGCATGTCAGAATATTTCCAGGGAGCCTCAGTGATTGGGTACAAGGAGCACAGAAATTATTTTCGCCAAATTTATTTTGTACATAGACGAGGATCTGTATGTAAGTTAAAAAGGAACGAAACACGTAGATCTAGGTATTTTGTTCTTTTCGTAGTAAATTTGTAGTGGCCGTATACTACGGTAGCAGCAATTTTCACATTTTTCTAATTCAGAAAGGTTTTCTTATATTAGGGGAAAATTATTTATTTTAATATATAAAAATCACTGTAAAAAATCACTTTCATAAGAAATGGAGAGCATGTAAAAAAAATTTTTTTTCAAAGAAAAATAAACAGGTGAATGTGGGGTAATGATTTTTTTTTCCCAGCACAGTCTACCTCAGTGTATTGTTAGGATGTGGTTCAATATTGGACATCTTTGAGACTTCAGAATTCTGTCTGGATCCGATCTGAATCAGGGAAGATTCGTATCAGCTGATTCCGAATGCCAGGGACCAGTAAGAATTTTGAGGGAGGGAGTGGGGCTGAAGCACGGCTTTCACGTGAACATAGATCCTTTTCCTGGCTGATAATATTCACCTCTGAATTTAATCTTCCTTTTTTGTTGTTGTTGTTGTTTGATCCTCCATCTATTGACACCATGGCCCTCAAGAATGAAGCAAGTTTTAGGCCATCACGACGTATCTGATGTATCCAGTTCTGAGCTACCCTTAGCTGATGAGGGAAGCTGCAGTGTTGAGACAGAGATAGTCTTTGATCCAGGCAGCATGCTCCTTTCCCCTTAGAATCTCTGTGGTGTGTGAGCATCCAGGTGCCCTAGGCTCTCCATGGTTTATTTCCACTCTTTTTAGGCTGAGATGCTTTGGGTGGGGAACATATCATTATCTTGGGAACTTTACACACAAACACTCAATGCAGTGTCTGTTGTTATTCTCTAAGTGGGAAGGGAGATGTTGAGAAATCTCAACCCTAAATCCACTGAGAGGCTGAACACATTTTTTTAGCAACAAAACCTTGGACCCTCTCATTTTGGTTCGGTTGACTTCAAGCTGATACGGTTTGATCTTAGGGACTTTGACAACCCATGTGTAAGCCTGGATGGGGCCAGCAGAAATGCTTTTGTACGCATGGGACCTCACTGCCCTTCCCAAACCTGTAGGCACCACCCCAGCAGAGTCACCTTTCTCCACTTGCCCTGGAGAGGTACTGTAAAGTGCTGGGCCTGCCCTTTGTGAATGGAATTTCCCTGACTTCATTTAGCTATCTCTGCTGCTGGCAGTGAAAGAACAAGCAGGCTTGGATCACAGGCTCCTTTTGCATCAGATAATATGGACTCTGTCACAACAGAATTCCGTCCTCAAATTGGATGTCCTGGAGGGTTGTAGTGATGATTATTTAAAAAAAAAAAAAAAAGCAACAAAGCCAGCTTTGGTTGAATTTTTTGTTGTTTGTTTTTAGAGGTGTCTCATTATTTTAAAAACCCCTTTTTGTTTGTGTGGCAAAATCAACATACAGTAGTTCCTCCCTGGATCGGTGATGTCAAACGCACGTCTGGAAATGTTTGTATTCTGGGAGCTGTCCTGGGTGCTTTTCTGTCCTTTTAAGCTAGTAAGAAGCGAGAAGTGTTGCTGGTTCTCTGGCTAGATGTTGAGCACAACTGAAAGGAAATGTGGGAATTGATGCAAAGGTCTGCACAAACAACCCTGAGACCGCTGGAGACTGCCTCCAATTGCTAGGCAGATCTCCATCTCTCCAACCAGAGCAGATGGTCTGCCGTGAAATGTGCTTGTTGGGTTGGGAGGTGTTTATCTGAAACCATAAGGTTGATCAGTGGGCAGGGTTTGGCCCATACTCTCCATCTGGGTACATGAGTGGATGTGCTATAGTCCCCCAAATGACAATCTTTTTCTTCTTTGTGGTGGGTAGGGGGGTTCGAGTGCCACTTGACAAACAGGTGATTCAGAAATAATGATTTTGTTTGGAGTAGTGGAATGGGGTTGCGCTGATCATATATATATGAATGATGCCCGTAGAATGATATCCGTTCAGAAAACCTTCTGGAATGTTCTTGAGAATATTGATCTACACTAGAATTGAGATTGGGAATAGAAAGTATAGATGGGCATTTGTTCTTTAAAAGACGTTAAGGAATGCAATGGACATTCCAAGGCTGTACCTGGAGGTGAATGTTTCCTTAGGGGTCCCCCAGAGACAGAGGGAACCAATGGCTTCTTGAGCTCACTGTCATCTTCTTATACCAGTCAAGATCCAGAACCAGGCTCTAGCCACATTTTTATTTGGGTTTGGGCCCTAAAAATCCTTGTTAAAACTCAAATCAGGAACCCAGGGCTCTTGGTCCCATTTGAGAAGAAAGGAAACAGTATTCCCTCCCCCGCCCCCAAAGCAAGTGTGTCCACATACATTCAGGAATGGCTCATCTATTCTCTACCTTGTGTGCCTGGCGGGGTGGGGGCAGGGGTCCAAGCCCTGCCTGTTAGCAGCAGACACCTCCTGTGCCTCAGCTTATGCGGAAATCAACTCAGAGACACAAGACCCACCGAAAGCTCAATTCTTATATTTTTCAATGTTTTCCTACAAGAGCCAAGTAGCACCATATACAGAATATGCCTTTTTTTTTTTTGAATATCAAAATCGCTCTGCATGTAAAATATGGGATAATTACCTGTTTATATGAAAATTCGGAATAAATTATCTGAGAATACTCTTGTTCCTGTGTGGTGTCCCAGCCAGGAATTGTGAACTGTGTTAAGCTGAATCCCTGGGGTGTTGTGGGTATTTGTTATGAGAGGAGACAAACCCCTAGGTTCTTCATAACAGTGAATCAGGAGGTTAAATATTGTTGCCATCAGGGTTGGTGATAATCCACTGATCCATACCTGTACAGTTGAATCAACCCTTTACATACTGAGCTATTTCTATACTAGTTGCTAAGTACCTGCCACCTCAGGGACCCCAAACCTCCCCAGGTTCCAAACACTAACCCCAAGAATACCAGGGAACCCCAAGATCTTGCTCCAGTCCACCATGCTGGAGGCTTAGATGTGGAGTAGCTGGCCAGTACAGTGTTTGCTACTGTCCACTTGCCCAAAAGAAGTCACAGAGATGAGCCCAGAGTCAGCCTCAGGGGAGGGAGGGGGTCTGTCTGAGGGTTTTGGTTGAGGGTGTATGTGAGTTCTGCAACAATCACCCACACGTCTCACTTTACCCTTCTATGATTGAGGATGATAGACCTTCCTTCATCTGACCATGTGTGTGACTGTGTGTGCGTGCGTGCGCGCTCAGTCGTGTCTAACTCTTTGCAGTCCCATGAACTGTAGCCTGCTAGGCCCCTCTGTCCATAAGATTTTCCAGGTAAGAATACTGGAGTGGGTTGCCATTTCCTTCTCCATGGGATCTTCCCTACCCAGTGTCTCCTGCATTGGCAGGTGGATTCTTTACAACTGAGCCACAGGGGAAGCCATATGACCATAGTGAGGATCAAATAAGGTAATATTTATCCCCCATACCCCTCCAGGTTCCTCACCACCAAGAAACTGATGCCACTATAGGTAGTAGCCTGAATTGTGCCTCCCTGGGTTTGTGAAATTCAATAGAAGCCTCTTGGGAAAGGGAAAATGCTTTTCTCCCCAGGAGAGGATCTCAAAGATGCTTCAGTCTTGAGTGAGAAGCTGGGCGGGTGGTATCTTCTCAGAGGGGCCACTCAGACTCCTCAAACCCATAGCCAAGAGATGACTGCAGCTTCGGGTCCCTGGGACCCTGGCTCTAACTCAAATGTGAGCAGCATGACAGATGAGATAGTTGTCACAAGCAAGAGGAAGCATATGGAAGGTTTGGTATCTCCAAACTTCTTGCAGGAGGGAAGTGATGGGGCTTCCCTGGTGACTCAGTGGTAAAGAATCCACTTGCCAGTGCAAGAGAGGCAGATTGAATCCCTGATCCAGAAAGAGCTCACAGGGCTCAGAGCAGCTAAGCCCGTGCACTGCAACTATTGAGCCTGTACTCTAGAGCCCAGGAGCTGCAACTGCTGATTCCACTCGCCCTAGAGCCGGTGCTCAGCAACAAAGGAAGCCACCACAAAGAGAAGCACGCACAGTGCAACGAGACAGTGGCTTGCACTTACTGCAACGAGAACAAAGCCTGCACAGAGGTGAAGACCCATAATGGCCCCAAATAAAATAAATAAATAATTTTTGCAAAGACTATCCAGGAGACTTCCTAGAGGAGGCAGCATCCCAATGGGGTGCTGAACTACAAATTAAAAAAAAAGAGGAATGTGATACTCTTAATATGGATGACAGTGTTGGTTGTGGCCTACACTCTGTGTGATGAGATCCAGATTTTCTAGCTGTGGCTCTCCAACCTCCTGGGTGCTGCTGACTCATCCCCTGGGGTATGGTCCTGCCGTCCCACCCCATGAAGCTGACTGTTCTGTCTGGGGTTGGGTCCTCAAGGTGACTCACCCAGAATCTTCAATCTCACCTACCTCTAGAAGCCCTTGTTATAATCAGAGACTCACATGGAGGCCACTTTGGCGGACACCAGGCTGCACCACTCAGACCACCTCTTCAGAAGCTACCAGGGAGGTTGTCTGCTGGGGGCTCGCAGTGAAGTGGTTCAGTTGTGTCCGACTCTTTGCAACCCCATGGACTGTAGCCTGCCAGGCTCCTCTGTCCATGGGATTTTCTAGGCAAGAGTACTGGGGCTTGCAACTGAGCCCTTTTTGCCAGAACTTTCCAAGGCTTAAGGGAGCTGCTTGGTCCAACATTATGTCCCCTCCCTAGGAGCAGCCACATTTTATGAATGGCCAGGGATACAAATGCCTAACCATTGTGCCTAAATACAAGTTGAGGGCTCAGTTGTGTCCCCCACTGCCTAAAAGAGATTATGCCCAAGTCCTAATCTCCAGCACCTTAGAATGTGAGCTTATTTGAAAATTACATTGTAGATGTAATTTGTTCAGGTTTAAGGTGAGGTCATCTTGGAGTAGGCTGGGTCCCTAATCTGATACGATGGTAGCCCTTATAAAAGGGGGAAAATTGGACACAGACACACACACATACACACACACAGGGAGAGCGCCTTGTGAAGATGAAGACAGGAACTGGAGAGAAGAGTCTGCAAGCCAAGGGATGCCAAAAACCACCAGCAAACTGCCTTCAGGAGGAACCAGCTTGGCAGACACCTTGATCTTCAACTTGCAGCCTCAAAACATAAAACAGAAGCAATATTGTAACAAACTCAAAAAAGACTTAAAAAATGGTCCACATCAAAAAAAAAAATCTTTTATAAAGGTAAGATAAAATACAAATGGATAAAAGTTCTTTATGGCTACAACCCTGGAGTCCTTTTAGTCTCTTATTCCCACAGACTTGCTGGGGCTCCTCCAAGGTCTCCTCACCTCCACTGCATCTGAACTCACTGTCAGAACGGAATATGATTCTAGTTACTGTCCTCTGGAACATTCAGCGGGTCAGCACTCCTTGGTGTGTAGTTGTGTTGTTGTTAAGCCGCTAAGTTGTATCCAACTCTTTCTGACCCCATGAACTGCAGCACACCAGGCTTCTCTGCCCTTCTTTAGCTCCTGGAGTTTGTTCAGATTCATGTCCGTTGAGTGAGTGCTGCCATCCAACCATCTCATCCTCTTCTGTCCCCTTCTCCTTTTGCCTTCAATCTTTCCCAGCATTAGGGTCTTTTCCAATGAGTTGGTTCTTCACATCAAGTGGCCAAAGTATTGGAATTTTAGCATCAGTCCTTCCAGTGAATATTCATGGGTGATTTCCTTTAGGATTGACTGATTTGATCTCCTTGCAGTCCAAGGGACTTTCAAGAGTCTTCTCCAGCACCATAAATCAAAGCCATCAATTCTTCAGTGCCCAGTCTTCATTATGGTCCAACTCTCACATCCATACATGATGTTTAGAGCATAAACCAAAATTTTTTTCTGCTTGGCTTCAGTCTCACTGTCTCCTTGTTTTCTCTGTGAGGTTGAGACATATTTTCGAGCTTTCTTTTTAGATGCAAAATGGAATGTGACATTTGGGCAAAATGTTGGACCAAGACTGCTACCCACTGAAGCTACCCATCAGCTCATTTGAAGTCTCCTCTCCCTTCCTTCCACTGTATAATCATAAGGGATTTGATTTAGGTCATACCTGAATGGTCTAGTAGTTTTCCCTACTTTCTTCAATTTCAGTCTGAATTTGGCAATAAGGAGTTCATGGTCTGAGCCACAGTCAGCTCCTGGTCTTGTTTTTGCTGATTGTATAGAGCTTCTCCATCTTTGGCTGCAAAGCATATAATCGATCTGATTTCGGTGTTGACCATCTGGTGATGTCCATGTATAGAGTCTTCTCTTGTGTTGTTGGAAGAGGGTATTTGCTATGACCAGTGCGGGGAAGGCAATGGCACCCCACCCCAGTACTTTTGCCTGGAAAATCCCATGTACGGAGGAGCCTGGTAGGCTCCAGTCCATGGGGTCGCTAAGAGTTGGACACGACTGAGCAACTTCACTTTCGCTTTTCACTTTCATACGTTGGAGAAGGAAATGGCAACCCACTCCAGTATTCTTGCCTGGAGAATCCCAGGGACAGGGGAGCCTGGTGGGCTTCTGTCTGTGGGGTCGCACAGAGTCGGACACGACTGAAGCGACTTAGCAGCAGCAGCAGCAGTAGCAGTGCATTTTCTTGGCAAAACTCTGTTAGTCTTTGCCCTGCTTCATTCCGTGTTCCAAGGCCAAATTTGCCTGTTACTCCAAGTGTTTCTTGACTTCCTACTTTTGCATTCCAGTCCCCTATAATGAAAAGGACATCTTTTTTGGGTGTTAGTTCTAAAAGGTCTTGTAGGTCTTCATAGAACCGTTCAACTTCAGCTTCTTCGGCGTTACTAGTTGGGGCATAGATTTGGATTACTGTGACATTGAATGGTTTGCCTTGGAAATGAACAGAGATCATTCTGTCATTTTTGAGATTGCATCCAAGTACTGCATTTCGGACTCTTTTGTTGACCAGGATGGCCACTCCATTTCTTCTGAGGGATTCCTGCCCACAGTAGTAGATATAATGGTCATCTGAGTTAAATTCATCCATTCCAGTCCATTTTAGTTCGCTAATTCCTAGAATGTCGACATTCACTCTTGCCATCTCTTGTTTGACCACTTCCAATTTGCCTTGATTCATGGACCTGACATTCCAGGTTCCTATGCAATATTGCTCTTTACAGCATCGGACTTTGCTTCTATCACCAGACACATCCACAGCTGGGTATTCTTTTTGCTTTGGCTCCATCCCTTCATTCTTTCTGGAGTTATTTCTGCACTGATCTCCAGTAGCATATTGGGCCCCTACTGACCTGGGGAGTTTCTCTTTCAGTATCCTATCATTTTGCCTTTTCATACTGTTCATGGGGTTCTCAAGGCAAGAATACTGAAGTGGTTTGCCATTCCCTTCTCCAGCGGACCACACCCTGTCATATCTCTCCACCATGACCCGCCCATCCCGGGTTGCCCCTCGGGCGTGGCTTAATTTCACTGAGTTAGACAAGGGTGTGGTCCTGGTGTGATTAGATTGACTAGTTTTCTGTGAGAATGGTTTTAGTGTATTTGCCCTCTGATGCCCTCTTTCAAGACCTACTGTCTTACTTGGGTTTCTCTTAACTTGTGCGTGGGGTATCTCGTCCTGGCTGCTCCCGGCTGCTCCGGGCCAGCGAAGCACAGCCATCGCACCTTACCTTGGACGAGGGGTCTGAGGGGCTAAAAAGCCTCTTGATGAAAGTGAAAGTGGAGAGTGAAAAGGTTGGCTTAAAGCTCAACATTCAGAAAACGAAGATCATGGCATCTGGTCCCATCACTACATGGGAAATAGATGGAGAAACAGTGGAGACAGTGTCAGACTTTATTTTTCTGGGCTCCAAAATCACTGCAGATGGTGACTGCAGCCATGAAATTAAAAGACGCTTACTCCTTGGAAGGAAAGTTATGACCGACCTAGATAGCATATTCAAAAGCAGAGACATTACTTTGCCAACAAAGGTTTACCTAGTCAAGGCTATGGTCTTTCCTGTGGTCATGTATGGATGTGAGAGCTGGACTGTGAAGAAGGCTGAGCGCTGAAGAATTGATGCTTTTGAACTGTGGTGTTGGAGAAGACTCTTGAGAGTCCCTTGGACTGCAAGAAGATCCAACCAGTCCATTCTGAAGGAGATCAATCCTGGAATTTCTTTGGAAGGAATGATGCTAAAGCTGAAACTCCAGTATTTTGGCCACCTCATGCAAAGAGTTGACTCATTGGAGAAGACTCTGATGCTGGGAGGGATTGAGGGCAGGAGGAGAAGGGGACAACAGAGGATGAGATGGCTGGATGGCATCACTGGCTTGATGGGTGTGAGTCTGAGTGACCTCCGGGAGCTGGTGATGGACAGGGAGGCCTGGCGTGCTGCGGTTCATGGGGTCGCAAAGAGTCAGACACGACTGAACGACTGATCTGATCTGATCTCCCTTCCTTGGAAAAATGTATCTCCAATTGTAAACTGTATCACAATCATCTAGAGGGTTTTGAAAATTCAGATGGCTCAACCTCAACCCAAGTGATCTGGGATGGGGATGGAAAATTTTCATTTCTAAAAGGTTCCCAGGTGATGCTGATGACACTATTACAGGCACCACACATTAAGAATAGGATTCTAGAACATCACCAAGCTAATGTGAGACAAGGACAGAAAGCTGAAGGTCATTCAGATCAGATCAGATCAGTCGTGTCCGACTCTTTGCGACCCTATGAACCGCAGCACGCCAGGCCTCCCTATCCATCACCAGCTCTCGGAGGTCACTCAGACTCACATCCATCGAGTCAGTGATGCCATCCAGCCATCTCATCCTCTGTCGTCCCCTTCTCCTCCTGCCCCCAATCCCTCCCAGCATCAGAGTCTTCTCCAATGAGTCAACTCTTCGCATGAGGTGGCCAAAGCATCATTCCTTCCAAGGAAATCCCAGGGCTGATCTCCTTCAGAATGGACTAGTTGGATCTCCTTGCAGTCCAAGGGACTCTCAAGAGTCTTCTCTAACACCACAGTTCAAAAGCATCAATTCTTCGGCGCTCAGCCTTCTTCACAGTCCAGCTCTCACATCCATACATGACCACAGGAAAGACCATAGCCTTGACTAGGCAAACCTTTGTTGGCAAAGTAATGTCTCTGCTTTTGAATATGCTATCTAGGTTGGTCATAACTTTCCTTCCAAGGAGTAAGCGTCTTTTAATTTCATGGCTGCAGTCACCATCTGCAGTGATTTTGGAGCCCAGAAAAATAAAGTCTGACACTGTTTCCACTGTTTCTCCATCTATTTCCCATGTAGTGATGGGACCAGATGCCATGATCTTCGTTTTCTGAATGTTGAGCTTTAAGCCAACCTTTTCACTCTCCACTTTCACTTTCATCAAGAGGCTTTTTAGTTCCTCTTCACTTTCTGCCATAAGGGTGGTATCATCTGCATATCTGAGGTTATTGATATTTCTCCCAGCAATCTTGATTCCAGCTTGTGTTTCTTCCAGTCCAGCATTTCTCATGATGTATTCTGCATATAAGTTAAATAAACATGGTGACAATATACAGCCTTGACGTACTCCTTTTCCTATTTGGAACCAGTCTGTTGTTCCATGACCAGTTCTAACTGTTGCTTCCTGACCTGCATACAGATTTCTCAAGAGGCAGATCAGGTGGTCTGGTATTCCCATCTCTCTCAGAATTTTCCACAATTTATTGTGATCTACACAGTCAAAGGCTTTGGCATAGTCAATAAAGCAGAAATAGATGTTTTTCTGGAACTCTCTTGCTTTTTCGATGATCCAGCGGATGTTGGCAATTTGATCTCTGGTTCCTCTGCCTTTTCTAAATCCAGCTTGAACATCAGGAAGTTCACGGTTCACATATTGCTGAAGCCTGGCTTGGAGAATTTTGAGCATTACTTTACTAGCGTGTGAGATGAGTGCAATTGTGCGGTAGTTTGAGCACTCCTTGGCATTGCCTTTCTTTGGGATTGGGATGAAAACTGACTTTTCCAATCTTGTGGCCACTGCTGAAGGTCATTAACCAGTGTCAAATCCACACCAATTCATATAACAAACTATTCAAACACTAAAGCTTTACTATCTGAAACATTTGAAACGGATCCACTATACTTATGCAAATATATCACTTTTTAAGTGATAAATGGCAATAAAAGAGCAATTTATTGAGATCCCAAACTTTCTCTCCAAAACCCAATCACAAGATATTAGTTACTATCAATGGTTTAAAATGCAAACCTAA
Source organism: Tragelaphus eurycerus (assembly GCA_935064755.1). Taxonomy (NCBI): domain Eukaryota; kingdom Metazoa; phylum Chordata; class Mammalia; order Artiodactyla; family Bovidae; genus Tragelaphus; species Tragelaphus eurycerus. The sequence continues at coordinate 2,746,791 of CAKXYN010000058.1, read as the reverse complement.
TCAGTCACCTTACATTTATTTATTAAGATTTTTTTTAATGTGGACCATTTTTTAAGTCTTTATTGAATTTGTTACAATGTTGCTTTTGAACTGCGGTGTTGGAGAAGACTTGAGAGTCCCTTGGACTGCAAGGAGAGCCAACCAGTCAATCCTAAAAGAAGTCAACCCTGACTATTCACCAGAAGCACTGATGCTAAAGTTAAAGCTCCAATACTTTGACCACCTGTTGCAAAGAGTTGACTTATGGGAAAAGACCCTGGTGCTGGGAAAGATTGAAGGTGGGAGGAAAAGGGGATGACAGAGGATGAGATGGTTGGATGGCATCACCAACTCAATGGAAATGAGTTTGAATAGGCTCTGGGAGTTGGTGATGGACAGGGCAGCCTGGCATGCTGCAGTCCATGGGATCGCAAAGAGTCAGACACAACTGAGGACTGAACTGAACTGAACAACGTTGCTTCTGTTTTACCTTTCAGTTCTGGGGCCATGAGGCATGTGAGATCTTAGCTCCTTGAAAGAAAGTGAAGTGAAAGTGTTAGTTGCTCGGTTGCATCCAACTCTCTGTGACCCTATGGACTGTGGCCCTCCAGGCTCCTCTGTCCACGTGATTCTCCATGGAAGGATACTGGAGCGGGTTGCCATTCTCTTCCCCAGGGCATCTTCCCAAACCAGGTATTGAATCCGTGTTTGCCGCATGTCAGGCAGATTCTTTATCACTGAGCCACCCAGGGATCAAACCCTCACCTCCTGCATTGGAAGCATGGTTTTAACAAAAACCACCAGGGAAATCCTTATCACCTTATTTTTAATTCTTCAGTTCTGTCTTCAGCAAATATTTATCCTGTTGCCCTATCATAATTAATACTGTACTTCCCTTTTCATTCCCCAATATGTCCCAGTTGAGAGGGAAAATTATTTGATCTCCCTTTTCATAGAACATACATTATGTGCAAACTCTGAAGTAAAATCTGTGATCCAGAAATAAACAGACTTATTGTCCCTGTTGTCATTACTTTGTTGACAAAGGTTCAACTAGACAGAGCTATGGTTTTTCCAGTAGTCATGTACAGATGTGAGAGTTGGACTACAAAGAAAACTGAGCACTGAAAAATTGATGCTTTTTTTGAAGACTCTTGAGAGTCCCTTGGACTGCAAGGAAATCAAACCAGTCAATTCTAAAGGGAATCAGTCCTGAATATTCATTGGAAGGGCTGATGCTGATGCTGAAACTCCAATACTTTGGCTGCCTGATGTGAAGAATCAACTCATTGGAAAAGACCCTGATGCTGGGAAAAATTGAAGGCAGAAGGAGAAAGGGATGACAGAGGATGAGATGGCATCACCAACTCGATGGACATGAATTCGAGCAAGCTCTGGGAGTTGGTGATGGACAGGGAGGCCTGGTGTGCTGCAGTCCACGGAGTCACAAAGAGTCAGACACGACTTAGCAACTGAACTAAACTGATTGCCCCTGTTGATGTTAATCTAACTGAGGGGAAAGAGTTATGAAAAGCACACATTATTAAAAGAATTTATAACGTTATGTAGAAAGGGCAGAAGGAGAAGAGGGTGTCAGAGGATGAGATGCTGGATGGAGTCACTGATGCGATGGACATAATTTGAGCCAATTTTGGGAGATGGTGAGGGACAGGGAGGCCTGGTGTGCTGCAGTCCATGAGGTTGCAAGGAGTCAGACATGACTGGGCAACTGAACAGTAACAACAATTTAGAAATAACTTCCATGAGAATACACAAGGTTTTCTCCAGCCAACACCAATAGAAATAGAACAACATGTCCTATGTAATTTTAAATTTGGTAGAGCATACAGTGAGGAAAGCCAACACAAATAGAGAAAACTTTTTTTAACTCTCTTATTTAACCAAGGAAATTTAATGTTATCATTCCAAAATGTAGCCCCATAAGAATCAAGCACAACATATCGTTTTCTTCTTTCTGAACCCTGGTAGATCAGCGGTAAAGAATCTGCCTGCAATGCAGGAGCTGCAGGAGATGTGGGTTGGATCCCTGGGTTGGGAAGATCCCCTGGAGGAGGGCATGGCAACCCATTCCAGTATTCTTGCCTGGAGAATCCCATGGACAGAGGAGCCTGGCAGGATACAGTCCATAGGGTCAAAAAGAGTCGGAAACAATTGAAGCAACTTAGCACACCCTTAGCAAGCGTGCATGCTCAGTCACTCCATTGTGTCCAACTCTTTGCAACCCTATGGATTGTAGCCTATCAGGCTCCTCTGTCCATGGGATTCTCCAGGCAAGAATACTGAAGTGGGTTGCCATTTCCTTCTCCAGGTTTTAACATTACAGCCCATCTAGTTCAAAAGTTAAATTTGATCTGCATAAAGATTTTATAAGGTTTCCAATTGTAGAAAGATTCACACAAAGTATTTTTAAGCTTCTTTAATGGATTTTCTGTCCTAGAGTTTGACTCGTCTTTCTAGTACAGTTTTAGATTTTGTTTCAGGACAGAATTTCTATGTTTATATAATGTTTTGATATACTCTATCAGCAACCCACTCCAGTAGTCTTGCCTGGAAAATTCCATGGACAGAAGAGCCTGGAGGGGTACAGTCCATGGAGTAATAAAGAGTCGGACATGACTCAGTGACTGGACATGATTCAGTGTGCACACACACACACATCAGATATATGAAACTCAAAATTTCTTCCTGCTCATACTTTCCACCCCCTCCAACTTACTGGTGAATTTTGGTGAGCTTTGACTTCTAATATAAATTCATATGACTGAAGCGACTTAGCAGCAGCAGCAGCAGCAGCAGATGGAAGTTGAGAGTTTTTATTATCTGAATTTAATTGTAGCAAAAGGAATAATCCCCCTCATTGTAAAACTGCTCTATCTTTATTTTAAAATATAGCTACGGGGACTTTCCAAGTGGTTCAGTGGTTAAGAATTTGTCTTCTAATACAGGGGATGAGGTTCAGTCAGTCCCTGATCAGGAAACAAGGATCCCACAGGCCACAGTGAAGGGGGCAAGAGTGCAACTAAGACCTGATGCAGCCAAATAATTAAATGAATAAATAAATGTAAAGAACAAATAAAAATAAAGCTATGTGTTTTATTTTTGTTAGAAATGAAATTAAGCGTTTAAGTGATTATAAAAGTGTTGATTCCAGCAAAAGACTGGGTTAAAACTGCAAGACAGCTCAAGAGTATATATTCCAACAAAGCACAGTGTAAACAATACTGGAAAACTCCAAGACAGAGTTAAAAGAGAAGTGGGATGTGATTGAAGCAGGGAGCAGAGGGAGTCTGATGAGGAATTGATATCACAGTGAAAATATACACAAAGCATACTACAAACAGGTGAAAGACATCAACCCACACAATTAATTCAAAGGCCTTTAAGCAAAAAAAATACATGGGAAACAAGAATGAGTTACACTGTGGTCTAAAAATCAGAGTGAATATTAAAGATTTTGGAGAATACAAAGGTTAAATAAGCAAGAAAATGCTAACTGGGAATGTCTGAACATAAATAAGGTAGAGGCCAACAGAACACCATTTTCAAATGATGAAAAATCATATCAAGTCAGAATTCTATACCCAACATCAGTATTGCCCCCAATAAAGATAATTTCTAAAACTTAGAGTGAAACATTTCATTGTTAGCAGTCTTGAATCAGACAGACTAGTGGAGTGAGTTATGAAGTCCAAAGGAAAATAATCTCAGATTGAAAACCAGGAATGCAGGAAGAAGTGAAGGGAAAAGGAAAGAATAGAAATAAATAAAAATGAATTTTGTCTTATAAAGCAATTCTAGAACTATCTCATGGAGATTAAAACACATGTAGAATTAAGATGCATGACAAAAGCAATAGAAAAATCAGGAATGTTGAAATGGAACTGAAAGTGTTCTTAGGTATTAGCATTTGGGAGATGTGATAAAAGCAATTAACTGTATTATTCTATATTAAATAAATGATTCAGAATTTGACCACTAAATAACTGCACATGTTTGTATAAGATTGCAAGTAATAAGTTTATAGAGGGAAAATGGAATAATCATCATCAGTGAAATAAAGAGAGTAAAGAGACTGTTTCTGTTTCGGTCAAGGGGTAAGGATATCTCAGATTTACCAGTGATAAGGTGAAATGTAAATGTACAGAAAATTGAGTTCTTATTAATGACTCTGTAATATAGACTTCAAAGACTTGTTAGCAGATTTTTTTTCAACATTCTTTTATTGCTAAACATTTAAACAATCTGTAGTTTTCTCTATGAAAACATAAGTTGTATGAAAATTTTAGCTTATGGAAATGTCCATAACTATTTTTATAGATCAGATCAGATCAGATCAGTCGCTCAGTCATGTCCGACTCTTTGCGACCCCATGAATCGCAGCACACAGGCCTCCCCGTCCATCACAAACTCCCAGAGTTCACCCAGACTCACGTCCATCGAGTCAGTGATGCCATCCAGCCATCTCATCCTCTGTCGTCCCCTTCTCCTCCTGTCCCCAAACCCTCCCAGCAACAGAGACTTTTCCAATGAGTCAACTCTTCGCATGAGGTGGCCAAAGTACTGGAGTTTCAGCTTTAGCATCATTCCTTCCAAAGAAATCCCAGAGCTGATCTCCTTCAGAATGGACTGGTTGGATCTCCTTGCAGTCCAAGGGACTCTCAAGAGTCTTCTCTAACACCACACTTCAAAAGCATCAATTGTTCCGCGCTCAGCCTTCTTCACAGTCCAACTCTCACATCCATACATGACCACAAGAAAAACCATAGCCTCGACTAGATGAACCTTTGTTGGCAAAGTGATGTCTCTGCTTTTGAATATGCTATTTAGGTCAGTCATAACTTTCCTTCCAAGGAATAAGCGTCTTTTAATTTCATGGCTGCAGTCACCATCTGTAGTGATTTTGGAGCCCAGAAAAAGAAAGTCTGACACTGTTTCCACTGTTTCCCCATCTATTTCCCATGAAGTGATGGGACAGAATGCCATGATCTTCGTTTTCTGAATGTTGAGCTTTAAGCCAACTTTTTCACTCTCCACTTTCACTTTCATCAAGAGTCTTTTGAGTTCCTCTTCACTTTCTGCCATAAGGGTGGTGTCATCTGCATATCTGAGGTTATTGATATTTCTCCCAGCAATCTTGAAGATATTAAGAAGAGATGGCAAGAATACACAGAAGAACTGTACAAAAAAGATCTTCACGACCCAGATAATCATGATGGTGTGATCACTGACCTAGAGCCAGACATCCTGGAATGTGAAGTCAAGTGGGCCTTAGAAGGCATCACTACGCACAAAGCTAGTGGAGGTGATGGAATTCCAGTGGAGCTATTCCAAATCCTGAAAGATGATGCTGTGAAAGTGCTGCACTCAATATGCCAGCAAATTTGGAAAACTCAGCAGTGGCCACAGGACTAGAAAAGGTCAATTTTCATTCCAATCCAAAAGAAAGGCAATGCCAAAGAATGCTCAAACTACTGCACAATTGCACTCATCTCACATGCTAGTAAAGTAATGCTCAAAATTCTCCAAGACAGGCTTCAGCAATATGTGAACCGTGAACTTCCAGATGTTCAAGCTGGTTTTAGAAAAGACAGAGGAAAGTGAAAGTGAAAGTGAAGTCGCTCAGTCGTGTCCGACTCTTAGCGACCCCATGGACAGCGGCCCACCAGAGTCCTCTGTCCATGGGATTTTCCAGGCAAGAGTACTGGGGTGGGGTGCCATTGCCTTCTCCGGAAGACAGAGGAACCAGACATCAAATTGCCAACATCCGCTGGATCATGGAAAAAGCAAGAGAGTTCCAGAAACACATCTATTTCTGCTTTATTGACTATGCCAAAGCCTTTGACTGTGTGGATCACAATAAACTGTGGACAATTCTGAAAGAGATGGGAATACCAGACCACCTGATCTGCCTCTTGAGAAATTTGTATGCAGGTCAGGAAGCAACAATTAGAACTGGACATGGAACAACAGACTGGTTCCAAATAGGAAAAGGAGTTCGTCAAGGCTGTATATTGCCACCCTGTTTATTTAACTTATATGCAGGGTACATCATGAGAAACGCTGGACTGGAAGAAACACAAGCTGGAATCAAGATTTTTATAGAGGGTATCCATAAAAAAAGAAACATTAAAATGTTGAAAGTGAAAATAGCACCCCATTCACAAATTTAATTTTTCATATAGGATTTCATATTATTCAATAATCTAGCATTACCAATTGCCCGGAATTCTTGTGTTTGGGGATAAAGACTTAAGACTCTCTTAAGTCCTTTTGATTTGAGACGTAAGGTGTGTCCTCTGGATTGGATTGTCCCCTGATTGGCTTTTCCACTCTTACCCTATAAAAAGGAGAATCAGAGGCGGAAGTTACTGCACTTCCTAGCCAGCTACAGGCTGTCTGCATCTCAGGAGTGGTCAGAGGAAGCTCTGAAAGATCTTGGAAAATGGGGAAACCTGAACTGGACAAATTTCCAAGCCATCCTCTTCTGGTAAGTGTGGAATCCATATTGATGGCAAGAGGATCTATTAAGATGCTTTTTTTTTTTCTTATGTAAAATCTAAGTTAGAAGAATTTAGTTCTTAAAACAAGATACATTCCTTATTGAAAGTTATTTCCCAAGTGTTAATGTTTCTTAAGAAATATTCAAGATTTTATATAGTTTTGTATATGAAACTTTCTTGGGATAATGAAAAGTGTGAGTTTTTTTAAACCAAAATCCTTGGGTAGTGAAAGTAGTATTTGGCCCTAGAGTAGCTAAATCTTTCTCCTCTGTGGACAATTATTTGCCCACAAAGTGTTTGGTCTTTTTTCCCTCTTTTCTTTTTTTTTTTCTTTAAATTTCTGTTCTCTGCTTCAAATAGACCTTCCTCAGTCTCGTTGTCATCCATCATAGTAGTTAATTTATTTTTCCTATTCTCCCTCCTTACTTCTCATCCTCCTTCTTCTTTCTCTTTCTGTCTCTCTGTTGCCCTTATTGCCTAGCATAGCACTTAATTACACTTAACACTATTATTACACATTCCTTAGTCTATAGCCCTCTTCTCTCAACAAGAGTGACATAATCTGGGGCAATAACTTGGTGAAGTCAAATTTCAAGTTGTGAGTTTTAGTACACAACTCAGCTGCTATATAACTAGGCAGTTCAGGTCATTTTTCTATCAAACATTCCTTTATATCTTGACTAATGCAAGGGGTAGCACTAATAGTAACAATGGGAATAAAATAAGCTTTATGGTTTCTTTTTTAGAAGTCTTCAGAAGACAGAAATGTGAGATTTAAAAAGAAAGGTGGGCTAACGAGGTTTACAGTTTAAACAGATTAGTGTGAAGAGTCTTAATCTCAGTGACTTAGCACAAAAGAGATTAACTTATTTTACAACTGTAGTCATGTGAATTTGTTAGAAAAATTTGTTAAGTGTTTTTTGGAATTGGCATAACATCTCTAAAACGAAGACATCTGAGCACCTTGAAAAGCCAAAACAATAAGTGACTATATCCATGGAACTATGAAATTTCTCATTTTCTTCATTGAGTACCCAACTTAGTGAGAAAAACAATAAAAAAGAAGTAGATAATACTAGGCATAAATAAATTAAAAAATTTAAAAATTAACAGAGACAATGTGAGATAAATTTTGATATGGCATCAGGAAAGGTCATTCTGTGGAAATGGCATTTTGTAGGTTAAATGAAAGGTAGCCAAGAATTTAAAAGTTGCGAATCTTCAAGTGGATTCAGGAAGGCACATGGGTGGCTAATTGGTGTAAGAGTATGAGGTGGTAGGGCGTCCAGAATGCCATTCAAGGGTAGATGAGATATTAGTACCAACTAGTGAGTTTAGGGGACATTGAGATAAGGATGAATTATTTGGGAGAAACGATTGGTTCAGCGTGGGACCTGGTCACTGTGAGCTGAGTCATGAATGTTATCACTGACGTGGGTGGGCAGATGGATATTTGAGTTTCAGGGTTGAAGCCAGATCAGTGAATCTGTGAACATTTCTAGTTCATGAGGAATATTTAAAGCCAGGGAAATGGATGAGATTCCCTGGAAGAAGGTGTAGATGTAGAACAGATGTGACTGCAGGACCAACTTCTAAGAGCATTGATCACTAAGTGAAATAGGAGAGAGACAAGTAGGAGGAAGGGAGGAAGTGGGTAAAAAGGACTGTCTATGGTGGGAAAAAAAGGAACTTTATGAAAAGACCCTGATGCTGGGAAAGACTGAGGCATGAGAAGGGGGCAACAGAGAATGAGATGCTTGGATGGCATCACCCACTCGATGGACTTGAATTTGAGCAAGCTCTGGAAGTTGGTGATGGACTGGGAAGCCTAGTGTGCTGCAGTTCATGAGGTCATGGAGTATCGGACATGACTGAGTGACTGAACTGATGAAGAGAATATGGCTTTTCTAAGTTACTTTATGAGCAGGAGAATATTTGAGTGAAGATGGGACTTGGGTTTGAGAGCAAAGTATCTGAGGCTTGAGAGGCACTTGATCTCATTGGAGATGAGGCACTAAAGGAAAATAAAAACCAGGTGACTGTGTATCTTAAAGCAAAGTGAAAAAGATATATCAAAAAGTTTAATGTCTTGGTAGTCAAAGAACCCTGTGATCTCTTTGTCCAGATGATGTTGGATTTAAGGACACCAGCATGTGTGTGATTGACAGTGACAGAGATGGGAAGAGGAAAAGATCCTCTAAGGATGAAAATATGGAATTGGTACTGGGTGGTGACCTGTAGTTTTCTGTCCTTGACTCCTATCTGCTTAATGTCCCAGGATTCAGTATGGTGTCTGTACTAACAGCATTAGCAGCAGTTGGGAATGCTTAGAAATGCAATTTCTTGGCCCCACCCCAGACTTTCTTGCACTGACATCCAGAAATCTGAGTGCTATCAACCTTCTGAATAAATGTGATGCACAGAGGAATTTGAGACCCCATTTCTTCAGGGAGTTATCCATATGTGCTAAGAACATTCTCCATGACTTGCAATTGTTTCATCCCCCATTTTATTCAAAATTTACATCTCATTTTGTTTTCAAAGAGTCTCAGAAGAAATATGATGCCTGAAGAGCTGGAGAAGAAAAGACAAGAGATTTTAGTCAAGGCCAAGCAGAGGCGTCGTGACAGATGTTTACTTCCTCTAAGGCTGACCAGCTGCATTTTCCAGAAGCCAGTCACAAGGATAACCTCTCATCCTGGCAATATGGTCAAAAGGCGTCGATGCGAGGAGACCCTGGAAAAACCCCAGCAAGTCTTTGCATTCCAAAGACTTCAGGGACTCCAAGCCTACAGCCCTGAAGGAGAACCTTTCAGGACCATGGACAGCGCAAACGTTTCCGGACTCATTGTCCAGCGTGGTGCCGGTGAGTCCCTGGGCCGTGCTGGTGCCTGGTCTCTGCACACTAGCCCTGAGCCTGTCCTTGCCCAGTCTTCAGATGGGGCAGAGCTCAACCCAAGGTTGGGGCTCTTTCTCCCACACGTCCTCTGCAGACGACCAGTAACAGATGCAGATATTCGCCGACAGTCTAGGAAAGTGAAGAGAGCAAGGGAGAGATTGAGTATGGCCTTGAGGGCAGAAGAGCTTGCCAGGGAGGCAAAGAGAGCCAGGAGCCGGAAAAAATGTTCCTGAGAACTGAAGGAAAAATAGGAGACGATTATCCTGAAAAAGTTGAATGGTGTGATCCCTGGGAACTGGTTCATGGTGGGGTGTGGGGGGCGACAGCCCTCCATTCTACTTGCCGCTTTTACTGTCGACCCTGTTTCTGGTCTACGATGCTTTGTTACATTAACTTTGTACTCTATTAAAGTCTTGGTGGACAAAAACGAAAAGCGTAATTTTTTTTTTAATGGGAGAGATTGGGCTTCATGTGACAAGAGAAAAGATTTTTGCATATCTTTGTACACCTCCATTTCTGTATGTCAGAATTTCTTTACTTAATTCTACAGAGTTAATCTAGCCTGAGGAATTATTTAGTGTTTTTAGTTATAATATTTTCTTGCATTAATTACACTTAAGCAACAAATAATCTATTCTAAAGAGGATATTTTCTAATATTAAAAATTAATGCTATAAAATCTTATTAAGCTGGCTTTTACTTCTTGTTTTAACATGAGTTGTCTCATTTTTTTGTCATTCTTGTGCCAAATGTTAAATCAGACAGAAGACATTTTAATGTAAGTCAATTAGTACTTATGCTACATATTACACCCTTGTCTGTTACCTAAATCTTAAGTGGGAATTTTTTAAAAGAATGTGATTTTTTTAAAATGTTATTTATTTGTTTATTTTCTTTTTAGCTGTTCTGGGGCACTGGGTTTTCCATTACTGCCAGTTGGCTTTCTCTAGTTGTGGAGAGCAGAGGTTACTCTCTGGTTGCAGTGCATGGATTTCTCATTCCAGTGACTTCTCTTGTTGCAGAGCATGGGCTCTAGATGCATGATTTCAATGGTTCTGGTACTGGGGCTTAGTTGCTCCACAGCATGTGAAATCTTCCCAGACCAGGGATCAAACTCCTGTCCCCTGAATTGGCAGGTGGATTTTAACCACTGGACCACTATGGAAATCTTAAGTGGGTATTTTGAAAAATTATTTTTGACCTTTGAATCTTAAGAAGGAACACGTTCTTTGGAAACATTTTCTTCTGAAAATGACTTGCCAGCAAGCTTGTTGCCCTGACCCAGATATCGATCCAGAGTCCCTGAAATTTGTCCACCCCACAGGGTTGTGCACATCATCATTTGTAAGTAGTCAAGAATGACATCATTGCTTATTCAATAAACAATTCATTTATACTTATAAACACTTCATCCAATAAACATAATTATTTTCACTGACCCCATCAGTTCAGTTCAGTTCAGTCCCTCAGTCGTGTCCGACTCTTTGAGACCCCATGAATCACAGCACACCAGGCCTCCCTGTCCATCACCAACTCCTGGAGTTCACCCAGACTCACGTCCATCAAGTCAGTGATGCCATCCAGCCATCTCATCCTCTGTCGTCCCTTTCTCCTCCGCCCCTAATCCCTCCCAGCATCAGAGTCCTCTCCAATGAGTCAACACTTCGCATGAGGTGGCCAAAGCATCATTCCTTCTAAGGAAATCCCAGGGCTGATCTCCTTCAGAATGGACTGGTTGGATCTCCTTGCAGTCCAAGGGACTCTCAAGAGTCTTCTCCAACACCACAATTCAAAAGCATCAATTCTTTGGCGCTCAGCCTTCTTCACAGTCCAACTCTCACATCCATACATGACCACAAGAAAAACCATAGCCTTGACTAGATGAACCTTTGTTGGCAAAGTGATGTCTCTGCTTTTGAATATGCTATCTAGGTTGGTCATAACTTTCCTTCCAAGGAGTAAGCGTCTTTTAATTTCATGGCTACAGTCACCATCTGTAGTGATTTTGGAGCCCAGAAAAAGAAAGTCTGACACTGTTTCCACTGTTTCCCCATCTATTTCCCATGAAGTGATGGGACAGAATGCCATGATCTTCGTTTTCTGAATGTTGAGCTTTAAGCCAACTTTTTCACTCTCCACTTTCACTTTCATCAAGAGGCTTTTGAGTTCCTCTTCACTTTCTGCCATAAGGGTGGTGTCATCTGCATGTCTGAGGTTATTGATATTTCTCCCAGTAATCTTGATTCCAGCTTGTGCTTCTTCCAGTCCAGTGTTTCTCATGATGTACCCTGCATAGAAGTTAAATAAGCAGGGTGACAATATACAGCCTTGATGTACTCCTTTTCCTATTTGGAACCAGTCTGTTGTTCCATGTCCAGTTCTAACTGTTGCTTCCTGACCTGCATACAAATTTCTCAAGAGGCAGATCAGGCGGTCTGGTATTCCCATCTCTTTCATAATTGTCCACAGTTTATTGTGATCCACACAGTCAAAGGCTTTGGCATAGTCAATAAAGCAGAAATAGATGTGTTTCTGGAACTCTCTTACTTTTTCCATGATCCAGAGGATGTTGGCAATTTGATCTCTGGTTCCTCTGCCTTTTCTAAAACCAGCTTGAACATCAGGAAGTTCATGGTTCACATATTGCTGAAGCCTGGCTTGGAGAATTTTGAGCATTACTTTACTAGCGTGTGGAAGGTGGAATAAAGATGTCATGCTACAGAGGTCCAAGGGGGACAGTATCAATAAGGAAGAGAATGACATTTTCTGAACTTCCTTGTACAATTTTGATAAAGTTGTTTTATCAGTGGTGGAGAGGGAAGGCAGATATGGCTCAGACCATAAATAATCCACCTGCAATACAGGAGACCCCGGTTCAATCCCTGGATCCAGAAAATCCCCTGGAGAGAGGAATGGCAACCGACTCCAGTATTCTTGCCTGGAGAATTCCACGGACAGAGGAGCCTGGCAAACTACAGTCCATGGGGTCATAAAGAGTCAGACACAACTGAAGTGACAAAAACACACAAAGAGTAACCGAGAAACAGAAAAACAGTGAATAGAGGTGAGCGGTTATGCCTCCTGACAACAGGCTCTGGATTTAACTTAGTAATAAGTCCCTTCTAGAGCCCAGAGCTTTGATGTGAGTCTGAAGCCTCCACAGATGCACTAAGGCAGATTCCAACTCTTCGGTGTGAACCAATCTGCATATTCCAACCCTTTTTTGTCCTGGGACTGGAGTGTCACATGACCTTTTCTGATCCAAAAGGAACCAGGCACTTGACCCTTTAGGGAACGGGAGGTGGAGCCATGTTTATGCCTGGTTCTTATCTGCCAGTCCTGGGGTCTGGGAAATGGAGCCGTGTGAGGTCACCATGTAGGGAGGGCTGTCTGGGTTTGGGACCACATGGGAGCATTACATTTAAGGGTGAGCATGGAGAATGGTCAGGATAAGACCTGCCCCGCTCCCACCTATATCTATATTTGGACATAATTTACTCCCCCACAAAAAGTGTGTGTGTGTGTGTGTTAGTTGCTCAGTCCTGTCTGACTCTTTGCGATCCCATGGACTGTAGCCTGCCAGCCTCCTCTGTCTCCGGGATTTTCCAGGCAAGAAGACTGGAGAGGGCTGTCATTCCCTTCTCCAGGGCATCTTCCCGAAGCCACCAGGAAGTCCTCCCACAAGAAGGGACACATGTATATGTCTGGCTGAGTCACTCTGCTGTGCACCTGAAACTATCACAGCATTGTTAATCTGCTATCAGATCAGATCAGATCGGTCGCTCAGTCATGTCTGACTTTGAGACCCTATGAATCACAGCACGCCAGGCCTCCCTGTCCATCACCAACTCCTGGAGTTCACCCAGACTCACGTCCATTGAGTCAGTGATGCCATCCAACCATCTCATCCTCTGTCGTCCCCTTCTCCTCCTGCCCCTAATCCCTCCCATCATCAGAGTCCTCTCCAATGAGTCAACTCTTCGCATGAGGTGGCCAAAGCATCATTCCTTCTAAGGAAATCCCAGGGCTGATCTCCTTCAGAATGGACTGGTTGGATCTCCTTGCAGTCCAAGGGACTCTCAAGAGTCTTCTCCAACACCACAGTTCAAAAGCATCAATTCTTCAGCACTCAGCCTTCTTCACAGTCCAACTCTCACATCCATACATGACCACAGGAAAAACCATAGCCTTGACGAGACGAACCTTTGTTGGCAAAGTAATGTCTCTGCTTTTGAATATGCTATCTAGGTTGGTCATAACTTTCCTTCCAAGGAGTAAGCGTCTTTTAATTTCATGGCTGCAGTCACCATCTGTAGTGATTTTGGAGCCCAGAAAAAGAAAGTCTGACACTGTTTTCACTGTTTCCCCATATATTTCCCATGAAGTGATGGGACCAGATGCCATGATCTTCCTTTTCTGAATGTTGAGCTTTAAGCCAACCTTTTCACTCTCCACTTTCACTTTCATCAAGAGGCGTTTTAGTTCCTCTTCACTTTCTGCCATAAGGGTGGTGTCATCTGCATATCTGAGGTTATTGATATTTCTCCCAGCAATCTTGATTCCAACTTGTGTTTCTTCCAGTCCAGCGTTTCTCATGATGTACTCTGCATATAAGTTAAATAAGCAGGGTGACAATATACAGCCTTGTACTGCTTTTCCTATTTGGAACCAGTCTGTTGTTCCATGTCCAGTTCTAACTGTTGCTTCCTGACCTGCATACAGATTTCTCAAGAGGCAGGTCAGGTGGTCCTGTAGTCTCATCTCTTTCAGAATTGTCCACAGTTTATTGTGATCCAGAGAGTCAAAGGCTTTGGCATAGTCAATAAAGCAGAAATAGATGTTTTTCTGGAACTCTCTTGCTTTTTTTGATGATCCAGCGGATGTTGATTCTTCTACCTTTTCTAAAACCAGCTTGAACATCAAGAAGTTCATGGTTCACATATTGCTGAAGCCTGGCTTGGAGAATTTTGAGCATTACTTTACTAGCATGTGAGATGAGTGCAATTGTGTGGTAGTTTGAGCATTCTTTGGCATTGCCTTTCTTTGGGATTGGAATGAAAACTGACCTTTTCCAGTCCTGTGGCCACTGCTGAGTTTTCCAAATTTGCTGGCATATTGAGTGCAGCACTTTCACAGCATCATCTTTCAGGAATTTGGAATAGCTCAACTGGAATTCCATCACCTCCACTAGCTTTGTTCATAGTGATGCTTTCTAAGGCCCACTTCACTTTACATTCCAGGATGTCTGGCTCTAGGTCAGTGATCACACCATCGTGATTATCTGGGTCGTGAAGACCTTTTTTATAGGTTCTGTTAAATTATTTTATCCTAAGGTCTGGAGAAAGGATGGAGAATTTTCATTTCTAAGAAGTTTCCAGGGATGTACAGCACCACACACTGAGAAGGGAATTCTGGGACATCATGAAGCCCACATGAGACAGATACGGAAAGATGAAAGTCATTCAGTTCAGTTCAGTTCAGTTGCTCAGTCGTGTCCGACTCTTTTCGACCCCATGAATCGCAGCACGCCAGGCCTCCCTGTCCATCACCAACTCCCGGAGTTCACTCAAACTCACATCCATCACATCGGTGATGCCATCCAGCCATCTCATCCTCTGTCGTCCCCTTCTCCTCCTGCCCCTAATCCCTCCCAGCATCAGAGACTTTTCCAATGAGTCAACTCTTCGCATGAGGTGGCCAAAGTACTGGAGTTTCAGCTTTAGCATCATTCCTTCCAAAGAACACCCAGGGCTGATCTCCTTTAGAATGGACTAGTTGGATCTCCTTGCAGTCCAAGGGACTCTCTCAGTGCCAAATCCAGACCAATTTATATAATAAACTGTTCAAACTGAAAATCCATTCACTTAACTACATTTATGCAAAGATGTCATCTTTTGAATGACAAACTGCAATAAATTAGCAGTGACAGCTTAGATTCTAAATCCTTTCTCCTTATAATCCAATCATTAGATTCTAATCACTATCACCTGCTTTGTGTATGTGTTACTTTCTTCAGTACAACAAAGTGAATCAGTTATTTTTATTTATTTTTTTCTGAACTCTCCTGCACCATAAGCTCTTCCCCTACCCCTAGTAACTACATCACAAGGTTTATTATGCCAATGTGTTTGTGTTCGTTTCTTTTTATTTTTATTTTTTTATGTTTTAAACTTTATTTTGTATTGCTGATTAACAATATTGTAATAGTTTAAGGTGCACAGCAAAGGGACTAAGCCATACATATACATGTATCCATTCTCCCCCCAAACTCCCTCCCATTCAGGCTCCCACATAACAGTGAGCACGGTTCCCTGTGCTGTACATACAGTAAGTATTTGTTCTCATCACTATGATCTGTTTTGTATGTGAATGTTTCTTTCTGCTGTAAAACAAAATGAATCAGTTTTTTTTAAATTTATTGGAGTATAGTTGGTATACAATTTTGTGTTACCTTCTACTGTACAGCAAACCAAATCAGTTATACACATACACATATCCACTCTTTTTTAGGTTCTTCTCCCATATAGGTCATCATTGTAACCTGATGATCTGTTTTAAATGCAAATCTAATCATGTACTTCAACGAGGCAGGCCTTCATTTTTGTCTTCAGCAGATATTTATCCTGTTGCCCTGTCCTAATGATTAACACTACCCTCTTTATTCCCCAGTGTGTTCCAGCTTGGAGAGAAAATTCTTTGGTCACCCTATTTGCAAAGAATCTACTATGTGCAAAACAATGGTATAAAACCTTTGATCCAGAAATAAACTAAACAGATTCACTGCCTCTGTTTGATTTAATCCTCATGAGAGGAAAGAGTTAATAAGTAGAACAAAGAATGTATAACTTGTCATATAGAAGTAGAGAGAGTGTGTATGTATTAGAGTTAGTTTCAGCCTGTGTGTCTATTCATTTTTAAATGTTTTAGTGTGTGTTCATGTACTTGGGCTGCCTGGAGGAGGCGGGGGGATTGTCTGTGAGGGAGGTTCTTAGGCATTGGAAAAGTTCCTCCAGGTACACTTTCTTGGAACTTTATTAAGGTGTATCAGTCAAGGTTCTCTAGAGAAATGGAACCAATAGGACATAGTCTACAGAAGAGGAGAGGCATTTAGGAATCCACCCACATGATTATAACAGTGAGAAATCCCATAATCTGCTATTTGCAACCTAGAGAAGCAGAAAAGTCAGGGTTGGGACTTCCCTGGTGGTCCAGTGGTTAAGAATCTGCCTCAAAATGCAGGGGATGTAGATTGAACCCCTAATCGGGGAACAAAGATCCCACATGTTGCAAAGCAAATAAGCCCCTGAACCACAACTAGAGAGTCTGTGTGTCACAACGAAAGATCCCGCATCCCGAAACTAAGACTAAAACCAGACACAGACCATTAAATAAATAAGTAAATATCTTTTAAAAGTCAGTGGTAAATTTCAATCCAAGTCTGAAGACCAGAGAACCAGGAGCTCTGAGTCCAAGGGAAGGAAAAGATGGACATTCCTACTCAGGAAGAGAGAGTGGATTCACCTTCCTTCACCTTTTTTTCCATGTGGCCCTCAGCAGACTGAATAACACCCACCTACACTGAGGAGAGTGGGTCACTTCACTTAGTCTATGGACTCAAATGCTGATCTGTTCCAGAACATCCTCAAGAACACACCCAGAAATAATAATGAGCCAGCTATCTGGGCTGATCAGCCTTTGGATAGGCATCCATCCTGCCCCTGTCCCCTGAACCCAGATGCTGGCATCCAAAATAAAGCAAGCTTTCCCTTCCACCAATCGTGCCTCTTTACTGACTTTTGAGCAGAGAGAAGTTACAATTTAATGTATAAAATAAGCTACAAGAATATATTGTACCAACAGGGACTATGACCAATACTTTTATAGAGTATAACTTTAAAAATTGTGAATTATTCTACTGTATTATCTGCAAGTTATACAATATTATTCATCAACAATACTTCAAAATGGCTTCCCCGCTGGCTCAGATGGTAAAGAATCTGCCAGCAATGCGGGAGACTTGGGTTTGATCCCTCGATTGGGAAGATCCCCTGGAGAAGGAAATGGCAACCCACTCCAGTGTTCTTGCCTGGAGAATTCCCCATGAATACAGCAGTCTGGCAGGCTATAGTCCATGGGGTCGCAAAGAGTCAGACACAACTGAGAGACTAGGAAAAAGCACATACTTCAATTTTAAAAATCTAAAAAAAGAAAGAACCCAAATACTCAAAATGAACCCATAGAAAAAGAAATCACATCTGGTTTACCAAAGCAGAGAATGCATGGGAGGAGAAATAGGAGAAAGGTTGCCAAAAGGTACAAATTCTCAGCTTTAAAAAAAGATGCAAAGGGGTAACGAGTAACATGATGACCGCAGTTAATGTTGCGGTTCACTACAGTGCTGAAGAAATATGTTTAGAGAGTAAATCCTAAGACTCTCATCACACCAAAAAAAAAAAAAAAACACCTTAGGAAAAAAAAACATTTTGAGATGATGAACGTTAAATAAAAGAGCTTCCCTGGTGGTTCAAATAGTAAAGAATCTGCCTGCAATGTGGAAGACTGGGGTTCGATCCCTGGGTCGGGAAGATTCCCCTGGAGGAGGGCATGGCTACCCCCTCCAGTATTATGTTAACTAAAATCACCATGGTAATCATTTCATGATATAGATGTCACATATACTTCAAACATATACAGCAGCAGCAATTTTAAACATTACCTGGAAAAACAGAACTCTATCAAAAGAAAACCGTATATAGTACTGTGTGTCAATGATATCTCACGAAATTAGAAAAAAATTGTTAAGAAAACTGTATATAGTCCTGTATGTCAATGACATCTCATGAAATTAGAAAAAAATTGTTAAGATAAAAATTAAAAGTGCAAAAGAGTATAAGTGAAAGAGGACAAACCACAAGTGCTTTTTTCCTTTAGAATTATTTTATTAAATCATAAATGTACAACTGCTTCATATAATAATTCCACATGCTAAAATTTAAGGAATAATGTTATTAATATGTTTCATTACAGCATACTTCTGACTTAATAGCTTTTCAAAAACTGAGAAAAATCTGCAAAAGATTTTTTAAAATCTAACATTTTACAAAGAAATGTTAACAATTTACAAACATTTAACAAAATACTTAATGTTAAACAAAATTTAACATTATCAAAGAAGTGACGCTTCTACACTCTGACAAAGATCACTAGAAAAAAACAATTAAGCTAAGAAACTGCCTCAAAGGCATTTTCCATACAGTTTTTTCTCTGCAGGAAGGCAATGTTCTTAAATAATTCAGTTCATTCACAAATGGCTCTCTGCACCTGCTCTGGTGTCTTCTGCCATATCACTGCATGTTTTCTCATAACCTGAAGCTGCCCATTTACCTCTGGGCTCTCATTCTCCGCTATTTAGACAGTGAAGCCCAGGGCAAACAGGAAGAAGCTCAGTTTCAGCTTTGCCCTCCCAACCCCCACATCCCCCACTGCCTCCTGGACCAGAGTTTCCTTCACTGTATTGAGCCCTCAAGTTCCTGCTACCAAAGTTTCCATCCCTCATCAACTGTAATTAGATTGCTGCTGATAATTTCCAAAGTCATTGTTAATCCCACTTCTACAATTTCCTCCTCCATTGTTGCCCTGACCACCTCTGCAGCCTCAATCATGGTTGCCAGATATGGGACTTTCACCACCAGACTCTCTATTTCTCCCTTTTCCAGCCCCATGATAAGCACCCCTAAATCTAGGACCATTTCCATATGCATCAGATCCTCCCCAGGAGTTACTTTCTCTTCCTAATGCTAGTCTCAAATTGCTACCACCACCAGGATAAACCCCCAAACCAAAGCAGCCTCCTCCTCCACTTCTAGAACCCTGGACTTGCTGCATTTCCTATGTCAACAAAGCCTTTGCAACTTTTACATGACGACCATTGATGGTATGGGTTTTCGGCAACATAGTCTTGTCTACAGAATCAAGGTCATCAAAAGTCACAAATCCAAAGCCTCTTTTCTTGCCAGACTGCCTATCAGTAATGATCTCAATGATACCATTTTTCCATATTTCTCAAAGTAATCTCTAAGATGATGTTCCTTAGTATCTTGTTGAATACCAACAAACAGTTTCTTCAGTGTCCAAAGGACAACCCACTGTCCAGATGCTGCTCTTGGAACACATGTTTGGGTTCAAGTACTCTGCCGTCAATGGAACGGGGTCAGGTGGACATTTCATCCACCTCGGTCATGGAAGAAAAGGTGACAAAATCACACTGTCTTCATCTTTGGCTGGAAGGATCCCTCAGGACCACATAGTCTCTAAGTTCTTCCCACTGCTAGTAACAGTTCCCCAGACTTTCTTCTGCAGTTTCAAAGTTCAAAACACCAATAAAGAGTTTATTAATTTGTTCAGCTTTTCTCTTTTGCCTCTTCAAAGCAATTGATTTCTCGGTTTTCTTCATCAGACTGGGTTGCTTCAGTCAGATTTCCTATAGCTGAGGGAGATGAGAGAAATCTCAGAGATGAATGCAGACTGGACATGTCCCAGCCCTGTGGTAAGAACCTGTGTTGACCCAGGAAAATACCTTTAGGAGCACTTCCACCATGATCTGGCAATGCTGCCATGGCCTCTCAGCTCCTGCCGCCCTTGAATCAATCCTGAGTACTTTTCCATCTTCCTGAAAAACATTATTTGAACAGAGTGAGCTTTCCAGACGCAGTCATCAAATATTGCATTTTCTCTTTTAGTTATCCAATTGTGAACTGTATGTGTATTATCATCTCTTCATTTTATGTTAATTCTCTAACTAAGTTGGATACCCAATGAAGGGAAGAATAATGTGGACTTCAGTGATTTACCCTGGCATATATACCTACTCACTTTGCCCTTAGAAGGGGCTCAAGATATATTTTGTTGAAAAAAGTATTTGAACTCCAAATATACTTTCTAAAGCTTTCTCAGAAAGTCACTCAACTTCAGTTATACAATCTTATCACCTCTTTGGTGGGAGACTGCAGTCAACTGTCACTATGGTTTCACATCCTTTCTCTCTTAATCCATTTAAGACTTTAATCATAAAAATCTACTTAAAATGTAAACCTAATCAGTGCACACTTTCTTTTAAAATTCCATCATTTCTGTTTCAGAGGGTGTTTTAGAGGGAGAAAATTAAAATATCTTAATCCTGTTGCCCTGTCATAATTACTAACACCACCCCTTTCAACACCCAATATTCCTCAGTTTGGAATGAAAATCACTTGATCCTCATGTTTACAGAGCACCTATTACATGCCAAGTTGTGAACTAAGATCCATAATTCAGAATTTCACTGAACATAGTCATCACCCCAATTCATTTGAATCCTGATAAAAGTTTTTTAAAAAAACTCTACTCCTTGGTTCATTCAAAGCAATTACTTTACACAACAAAGAACAACCACAACATTATCTAAAAAGCTACAAAGTTACAAAACCCAAAAGAGAAAATGAATAGTCCTGACTGTACAATAAAATCCAAAACAGCAATGTACTCATTGCTAAGGTAACCTGCAGGGCAGTGAATAGCACACAACTGCCCTGGGTAGGGGTGGTTCTGTGATGCCCCAGCAGAGCTGGCTGGAAACTTACCAATTTCAGAGAAAGGGAGGGTGTGTGTATGTTTGTGTGTGTGTACTTATCAATTTCAGAGAAAGGAAGGGAGGGTGTGTGTGTCACAGAGCACGGGGTACTTGACCCTAGAGGTCAGAAGAGGACACAAACAGGGGCGCGGGGCCAGGCTAACAGTGATGGCATCACTGCTGGACTCTGCCGGCCGACAGGTTAGGGCAGGACCAGGCCACCGGATCGGCCCAGGTCGTCTGGGACATGGAAAAACGTACTCTCAGGCCGGGGCGGTCCATCCGTCTGAAGCCCCCTGCTCATCCCTGCTGGCTTTGCCAGCTACCTGACTCCCAGGAACTATAGAAACTTGGAAGTTTTCCAGCCAGAACACTAGAGGGCACCTTTACAAACACAAACCAGCAACACCCCTGCAGCCGGAGCTCTGCTGCTCGGGGACACTTGTCAACATCTGCCCTCACCTTCGGCAGGAGCTGGAGCTGGAGCCGCTCCAGTGGCGGGGGCGGCGCGGGGAGCGGGGTCGCCGGCGCTCTGGGGATCTGCCCCAAGGGGAACGCGACCTGCTCCTCCTCAGCCTGCGCCACGTGGGGGGTGGTGGCAGCATTCTCCGGGGAGCGCTCAGTCGCCTGGGTGGTGGCTGGGGCCTGGGGGCCAGCACAGCTGTGGCCGTGATCTGCTGGCCGTCGATTTGCCCTCCGTCCATGTGCTTGAGCGCCTTTTCAGCCTCTTCCGGATTCTCGAACTCCACGTAGGCGTGGGCTTGAGACGGATGCCCGCGCATACTTTCTCTGCCCAGGTCGATCGCTCTAACTCTCCCGAAGGTGGAGAATATCTCCCGGATGTGCTCCCTGGTCACCTTCCGCGTGAGCCTCGCTACATGCACTTTGGTGGGCTTAGCGGCGGAGCTGCACCGTCTCCTTTCCTTCTCGTCTCGTCTAGGTGGTTTGGGTTTGGAACCCGACCGCCGCCTGCGGTCTCGGGGGCGCCAAGGCCTCGGAGAGCCGGGGGAGCTGCTGGAGCTGGAGCTGCGGGACCCATGGGAGCGTCCCGAGCGGCCGGATGCTGAGGGCGAGCTGGAGCCGCGGCTGGAGCCCGAGCGGGACCGGACCCCCGAGCTGCTGCTACCGCCCGAGGCTCTGCGCCGCTTCCGAGCTTTATCCCTGCCGCGGTCCTTCTCGCCGGACTGCTGCGTGGCGCCTGTATTTTTACAGCGATCCGCGGACTGCTTATCAGAGCGCTCTTTGGGTGGGATGGGAGACGGAGTCATCTCGCCTCCGCGCTTCTCAGCCTCAGGAGAGAAAGGGGTTAATAGATTAAAGGCTGTTTTCTACAGTGTGAAGTACAATAGAATGTTGTGGTCATCAATGAGGCCATCACAGCGACGAAGAAAAAGGAGATATGGAGGAAGAGAAGTAAGAAGAAAGAAAAAATGACGGTTATTGATGAAGATATTGGGGAAGGGCCACCCTGTAGCTCAGACGGTAATGAATCTGTCTGCAACGCAGAAGACCCGGGTTCGATCCCTTGGTCAGGAAGATCCTCTGGAGAAGGGAATGGCAATCCACTCCAGTATTCTTGCCTGGAGAATCCCATGGACAGAGGAGCCTGGCGGGCCACAGTCCATGGAGTCGCAAAGAGTCGAACACGACAGGGCGACCAGCCATAGCCATTTAACTTGATGATACATATGGATCAGAGAGCTGAATTTTTAAAAAACATTGTTTACTAAATATTCCCCGAAATACAAGAGCCAGTGATGTACTAGCTTATTTTATCCCAACATCAAAGCAGGTTCCATGTTTTTTAGACAGCATTAGAATTACAAATTGAGCTTCCCTGGGGGCTCAAACGGTAAAGAATCTGCCTGCAGTGCAGTAGACATTGCCTGCGTGCTAAGACGCTTCAATGGTGTCCAACTCTTTGCAACCCTATGGACTGTAGCCCGCCAGGCTCCTCTGTCCATGAAATTTTCCAGGCAAGACTACTGGAGTGGATTCCCATGCCCCGCTCCAGGGGATCTTCCAGGCCCAGGGATTGAACAGGTGTCTCTTACGCCTCCTGCATTGGCAGGCGGGTTCTCTACCACTAGCAACACCTGGGGAGCAGCAGACATTAAACAAAGAATTATAGGAACATCAGAATACACAAAGGTAATGGATTAATTTGGAAGAGAAATGAGATAAAGTTAGACATGGCTTCAGAGGATATCTCAGGTAGAGAAATCAAACTGAGAAAAAAGTTAAGTAGGACACTGTAAAATAACTTTTAAAAGTCACCTTGACCTTGCTGTGAGTGATATAGGCAAGTCACAGTCATAATCCTTAACCCAAGTTCTTGCACCTCCCCTCCTTGTCACCAGAGCCTATGATGTCCAGTTTTTACTCTCTTCCTTGTAGCTCAGGGTCACCACTGCTGCTGCTGCTGCTAAGTCTCTTCAGTCGTGTCTGACTCTGTGCGACCCCATAGACGGCAGCCCACCAGGCTCCCCCGTCCCTGGGATTCTCCAGGCAAGAACACTGGAGTGGGTTGCCATTTCCTTCTCTAATGTATGAGAGTGAAAAGTCAAAGTGAAGTTGCTCAGTGCTCAGTCGTATCCGGCTCTTAGCGACCCCATGGACTGCAGCCTACCAGGCTCCTCCACCCATGGGATTTTCCAGGCAAGAGTACTGGAGCAGGGTGCCATTGCCTTCTCCAAGGGTCACCACAGGGGAAAATAAACCACAAAGGGCAGACTCTTTGCTATTGTATCAGATAGATGGCCTGGAACATTCTCTCTTCTTCCAGCTTACAAATGGGACAGTCTAGTCTTTGTAGCTCAACTACTTCAGAAAGCAATCTTATTTCCTTTCATGGGAGCACTGTCTCCTCAGCCCACATTATAAGCACTATTAATAGGAAGAGAAAGAAATCTGAATCCCAATATGGCAGAAGCTGGGGCAGTATGGACCCATTCTTGCTATGGGGTCATCCTAGGCCTCTGCCTATAGGAAGAACCCTCCGTCAAGTCTCAGAAAGCTTCTCCACCCCACCAGGGACAAGCTAGGCCAGTGGTTCTCAGAGTACATCCTTAGACTTTGAGCAGGAGGACCAGTGGTTCTCAGAGTGTGTCCTTAGGGCAGGAGCAGTACCTGGGGACTTACTAGAAATGGAGAGTCTCAGGCCTTGCTCCTAGATGTGATGAATCAGAAACTCTTGAATGGAGCAGCAATCAGAGAGCTGAATTTAAAAAGAAAGAAAAATAAAAACCAAGAAAAATAAATTTGTGGGTAAAACATTTTTCAGAGAGAACTATTTAAACAGATCCCAGGCAAATACTACCTCTACTTCATAGTGATTAAAAAAAATCTGGCTAATTATCCCAAGAAAGCTTCATACACAAACCTATACAAAACCTTGAATATTTCTTAATGCTAACACCAAAGAAATAACTTTCAGTAACGTAACATTTTAAGAGCTACTATTTGCTTAATTAAAAAGATTGTACAAAAGGCAAAAGTATATAGATGGACATCAGTATGGATTCCAAACTCACCAGAAGAGACTGACTTGAAAATCTGGTCAATGCAGGTTCTCCCAGTTCTAAGAGCTGTCCACTGACCACTCCTGAGATGCAGACAGCCGGTGCCTCAATGGAAAGTCTGACTTCTGCCTCTGCCTCTCCTTTTATAGGGGAAGAAGGTGGACAACCCAATCAGTGGACAACCCAATCAGTGGACAACCCAATCTAGAGGGCACGCCCTCTCAGGTCGAAGGTATTGGAGACATTCCTAAATCTGTGCCCACAAACACAAGAATTTGAGGCTATTGACACGGATACTATTGTAGATGAAAAAACTCAGAGTTCAGACAAATACTACTTCTACTTCATAGTGATTTTGGTTTTTTTTTTTAAATCTGGCTTATTATCCCAAGAAAGCTTCATACACAAACCTATACAAAACCTTGAATATTTCTCAATATGAACACCAAAGAAATAACTTTCAGTAAGGTAACTTTTCATTTTAAAAGCTACTGTTGGCTAAAACAAAGAGATTTTAGAAAAGGCAAATGTAGATGTATACTGTTTTGCCATCAGTATCAATTCCATGCGCACCAGATAAGGCCAGCTTGGAAATCTGGTCTATGCAGGTTCCTCCAGTTTCAAGAGCTGTCCTCTGACCACTCTTGAGATGCAGTCAGCCTGTGGCTCACTGAAAAGTGCACTAAACTTCTGTCTCTGATTTTCCTTTAATAGGGGAAGAGAGTGGACAATCCAATCAGGGGATAACCCAATCTCCAGAAAACACACTCTCTTTCAGATCCAAGGCATTGAAGAGATTCCTAAATCTATGCACACAAACACAAGAATTTGAGGTGACTGACACCATCAGATACTATTGTAGATGGAAAAAAACAACACATTTTGTGCCTGCCCACTCCAGTACTCTTGCCTGGAAAATCCCACAGACGGAGGAGCCTGGTAGGCTGCAGTCCATGGGGTCGCTGGGAGTCGGACACGACTGAGCGACTTCACTTTCACTTTTCACTTTCATGCATTGGAGAGGGAAATGGCAACCCACTCCAGTGTTTTTGCTTGGAGAATCCCAGGGATGGGGCAGCCTGGTGGGCGGCCATCTGTGGGGTCTCATAGAGTCGGACATGACTGAAGCAACTTAGTAGCAGCAGCAGCAGGTATTTGCAGTCCCTACCAACATTGTAATGTTTTCTTTTTTTTTTTTCCTATTACAATTTTTTTAAATTTTATATTACTTAACTTTACAATATTGTATTGGTTTTGCCATACATCAAAATGAATCCGCCACAGGTATACATGTGTTCCCCATCCTGAACCCTCCTCCCTCCTCCCTCCCCATACCATCCCTCTGGGTCGTCCCAGTGCACCAGCCCCAGGCATCCGGTTTCAGGCATCGAACCTGGACTGGAGACTCATTTCAAATATGATATTATACATATTTCAATGCCATTCTCCCAAATCACATTGTAATGTTTTCTTTCCCTCAGCTGGGATACATTGTACAAAAATAAGAGTGGAAGTTTCTTTCTGCGCTTCATAGTAGCTTTAGAAGGACCAGGATTCCAGGTCTGCTTTACAACTCACAACCTGCCTCAGCAACAGTGTAGATCTACATTTCCCTAAGAGAACACTGTGCCTGGAATTTCTTTACTATACCTAGTAACAAACACCAATCTACCTAATGCACCAGAGTAGTGCAAAGAGTCATTTTGTGAATCCATCAGTATTTTAGAACATGACCTTACTGTGGGGGCTTACCAGGTGACGCAGCAGTAAAGAATCCACCTGTCAGTGCAGGAGACACAAAACTTGAGGGTTCCATCCCTGGGTTGGGAAGATCCCCTGGAGAAAGAAATGGCAACCCAATCCAGGATTCTTGCTAGAAAATTCCATAGACAGAGGAGCCTGGCAGACTACAGTCCATGGGATCTGAAAGAGTTGGACATGACTGTGTGGTGCGCACACGCGCACACACACACACACACACACCGCACATTCTGAACTTACTGACTGGATATGAGGGAAAGGACAGAACCAGAGATAACTGTGGTTTTCAGCTAAAGTGGCTGAGCAAAGGAAGTGCCTTTTAAAGGAAAGAGGAAGTCAGGAGAGGTGGCAAGTACAATCTTAAGCAATGGGGGTTGGGGTGGGAGTTAGGGCCCAGCCCCTCCACAGATTTGAGAATTTGGGGATAACTCCACAGTCGGCATCCATGGTTCCACAACTGCACATTCAAACAACTGTTACTGAGTCCAAACTCGACCTGCTGGCCACGAAACAGGCCAGTTAATGGAGAAACTAGGTGTTGCGGCAAGGAGCACAACTTTATTTGGAGAACTGATGACCGAGATGACAGAGGACTAATGTCTCAAAATAACCATCTTATCTGGGTCTGAATGCCAAGTTCTTTTATAGAACAGAGACAAGGGGAGGTGAGGAAGCAAAGTAAAATGGCCTTTAATCTTGAAAATATCTTCTGGTATAGTCTTAGAGGGGAGATGTGTTAACTTCTTCCTTTCTGCCATCCACAGGTGGACAGGGTCCTGAACTAAGGTACTTTGGGTCAATACTCAGGCAGAGGGGTGCAGGCAGAATAAACAGTATCTTTTTAGTGAACGAAAAGGATACATTTATAGAATATTTGGTTCCCATTAGCTTGGATAAATAGTGTCCTTTTAGTAAATAAAAGCAACCAGAAGCAAAGTTAAGGGTTTAAGTAAAAGAAATAGATCCAACATGGAGTCAGTTCTTCCCTGTAACACAAACACAGGTTGCGTAGTACTATGCTGCTGCTGCTGCTAAGTCGCTTCAGTCGTGTCCAACTCTGTGCGACCCCAGAGACGGCAGCCCACCAGGCTCCCCTGTCCCTGGGATTCTCCAGGCAAGAGTACTGGAGTATGCATTTATTTTTTAAAAATAGGCTTATAAGAGGACCCATACAGTTCAAACTTGCACTGTTCAAGGGTCAACTGTAGAGACTATGTAAGATTCTATATCAGTTCTATTTTGGGTAGAGTGTTAGTGAAAGTTGCAGAAAACTGGGAGTAGGTATCTTGACTACAGCACAGAATCTGAGACTAGAGTCAAACGGAAATGTAGGGGTTAAGATGTGATGCCACCAAAATAAAAGAGCAAAGAGAGAAGGAGAGTAGTATGCCTTTATGTTTAAGAGAAGAGAAAGGACTCAAGGGGTAAAGGAGTTTCACAGGGGAGTGAATTAAGAGCGGCAGATATTATTGAAATGGAAGCTGAGGACTGAGAAAACAGCATTTCCTCTGTCCTTGGAGTTTTCCAGGCAAGAATACTGGATCGGTTTGCCATTTCATCCCCCAGGGGATCTTCCCAACCCAGGGACTGAACCCTTTACTGTTGTGTCTCCTGCTTTGGCAAAAGGATTCTTTACCACTGTGCCTGCTGGGAGAGCCCCTTTTGAGTTTATACAACCTCCAGAAGAACAGAACTCCAGCCCTGCAAGGGGTTTCCCCCAGAGGACACTGACTCTCAGGTCTCCAAAGCCCACTGCACTGTTGTGTCAGGCCGGCTGCTTCAGGATGGCTGGGGGAAGGAAGAACAGTGAATTCGAAAAGCGTTTGCTCATTGCCACATTTCACTTCCTGTGCAGTGAGTTCCTTCATCAGAAGCAGCGTGTGCAGGACACCTGGACGATGGATAAGACATCTAGGAGCATTGCCTGAGGGGAAGGGGAATCTGTGTCTGGGGTGAATGTCTCTCCCAAAAGAAGGAAGAACCGCCCCTTCAAGAACCAAATTTGTCCAAATTACCCCTGACACTCAGGGCTGATCATCCCAGTGATTGGTCCGATCCCGAGGACCCTGCCTTGGATCTCATTATGAATGAAAAATGCCCACTTCACCTTCCTTTGCTACCTTACTCAATGTAATTTGTTGAAACGTGTTGTCTCTTCCCCACTAAATGAGCCTGTCAGCCTTATTGAAGTTCACCTGACCAGATTTTGGAGGGAGTTTGTTGTTTCTTTGTTGTTGTTGTTCTTTTTCCAGGGCTCTGCTGCTGCTGCTGCTAAGTCGCTTCAGTCGTGTCCGACTCTGTGCGACCCCATAGACGGAAGCTCACCAGGCTCCCCTGTCCCTGGGATTCTCCAGGCAAGAACACTGGAGTGGGTTGCCATTTCCTTCTCCAATGCATGAAAGCGAAAAGCGAAAAGTGAAAGTGCCGTCCAGGGCTCTAGGCTTTATTTTGGAGAAGGCAATGGCACCCCACTCCAGTACTCTTGCCTGGAAAATCCCATGGATGGAGGAGCCTGGAAGGCTGCAGTCCATGGGGTAGCTAGGAGTCGGACACGACTGAGCGACTTCACTATCACTTTTCTCTTTCATGCATTGGAGAAGGAAATGGCAATCCACTCCAGTGTTCTTGCCTGGAGAATCCCAGGGACAGGGGAGCCTGGTGGGCTGCTGTCCATGGGGTCACACAGAGTTGGACACGACTGAAGCAGCTTAGCAGCAGCAGCAACAACAAACTTTATTTCAATGTTATTTACTCCAGTACCACACCGTTTAATTAATTTGGTGTAACACTTTTGGGTATTTTGGGATCAGGAGGTTTCATACCTTCAGCTTTGATTTGCTCTTTCAGGATTCTTTTGGTTATGCAGGGTGCCTGAGATTTCAAAACAAATGCTGGGATACATTTTTCTATTTCCACAAAAATGTCATTGGAAGTTCAATAAAGATTGCATTAAGCCTGTAGATCACTTTGTGTAGTAATGACATTCTCATGTATTAAGTCTTCCAATCAATAAAATGGTATGTCTTCCTATTTATTTCTATCTCCTTTAGTTTATTTCAGCAATACTTTATAGTTTGGGGAATAAAATCTTTTGCCTCACTGCTTATGTTTATTCCTAATAATTTATTCCTTTTTGAATTGTTTGTGCTTACTGTATACAAAAATCATAATTTTGTGTCTATTTTTAAGTTATTTTTTAAAATTTTATGTTTTTGTTTTTGTTTGCTTTGCCATGCATGTGGGATCTTAGTTCCCAGACCAGGGACCAGAGTTAGAACCCAGGACACCTGCTTTGGGACCTCGGAGTCTTGGCCACTTGACCAGCAGGGAGGTCCCTTGTGTGTTGATTTTTTTATCCAGCAACTTTGCTGAGTTTATGTTTTGGGTCTAACTGTGTGCATGTGTGTCCCCATGTGTTTGTGCTGTTTGAGTGTAATCTAAGCGTTTCTACATATGACACCATTTCACTATCAACAGGGATCATTCTCCTCCCTCCTTTGTAATGTAACTGTCTTTTCATAACTTTTTCTTGCTTCTTTGTTTAGCAGGGACTTCCCATGCTGGGTCGACTAGAAGTGGCAAAAGTGGGCACCCCTCTCTGGTTCTTAATCTCATAGAAAATATTTCCAGGCTTTCTTTATCAACTAAGATGACAGTTGCAGCTTTTTGATGTATGGCCTCTATTCTATTGAAATCTCCTTTTATTCTTCTTCTGCTGGCTGAGTGTCTTTGTTATGAAGGAGTGTCATATTATTAGCTATTACACTGATTGGTTTTCATACACTGGACCATCCTTTTAGGTCCCAGGAATAAATCTCATTTGTCTGTCATTCAGAATCCATGTGTTGCTACATTCAGTTTGCTAGTATGTGTTAAAGATTTTTCTACTAGTATTCACGAGTATATGCATCTAATAGCCTTCTCTTTTTGTATTGTCTGTTTCTGGCTTTGGTAAAAGAATAATACTGACCTCATGGAATGAGTTAGAGTTCTCGCCTCTTCAGTTTTTTGGGGAAGCATTTTAGAATCAGTATTGTTAAGTAATTTTTTATGTTTGGTAGAAATCAACAGTGAAACCATGTGGTACAGGCTGTGCTTTATAGGACTTTTTGGATTATTGATTCCATAGTCTTACTGGTTACAGGTCTATTCAGATTTTCTACTTCTTTTCGATTCAGTTTTGGGAGCAGCTTTCCCAGAAATTTGTCCATTTTGTCTGGATTATCTAATCTGTTGATGTACAGCTGTACATAATATTTTCTTCAAATCTTTTTTTTCCCTATAAAGTCAGCAGTAATGCCCACAAATCCATTTCTTATTTCGAGTAACTGAATCTTCTCTCCTTTTTCACAGTCAGTGTATTTGAAGTTTGTTATTTTTGTGGATTTTTGCAAAGAACAAATTGTTGATTTTCCTTCTTATTTTTCTCTCCTCTCTTTTATTCTGCTGTCCATATAATCTGTATCAGTTCATGCTCTGTGATAGATGTGAATTTAGGTTTTATTGTATTTCCTAACACTTCATGGTATAAAATTGGGTTGTTAATAAGGTAGATTTCAAATTGTATTTGAGATAAAGAAAATTACTTTCTTAATTATATATGCCAAGATCAGTAATTGATGAATAAATTTACTTTCTTGCTAAAGCATGAATTGAATTATTATGAAAAATCCTAAGATGATTTCAGACCAGCTTGTTTCTAACCCTCCCATGTCCCTCAGCTCAGTGGTGACACAACCACCATGAGTTCCGTGCAGGGACATCAGTCATGGACACAGGAGGGCAGAGCCCTCAGTGTCGGGCTGGGCTTGTCTCCCCACACCTCCCTCTCTGTTTCCAAGCCCTGAAGCCTGAGAGTCACAGACTGTGATGCAATCACAGAGGGAAGGGGAAAAACATGTTTATGGTCATTGTTTTTCACCAGGATGGAGGGAGGCAGGTGCAGAGCCCCAGGACAGGAGCCTCCCCAGAGCTCCTCCGTCAACTTTATTGACATGAAGCAGTAAAAAGAAGGGGAAGGAGGCTGCTCACGTCATGGGGACACCAAGGGTGAGGTCTCAGCACTGTGACCCCCTTATACACACCTGCTCTCTGATTCTACCTGTGCCCTAGTCTGGCACACCAGCCTGGCACACGCCCTGCAGTTCTCACAGGTTGAGAGACAGAGCAGCAGTGGCCTGTGCTGCGCTGGCGTGAGGGGAAGTTTTCCCTTCTGAGAGCAGAGCCTACAGACCTGCTCCCGAGCCAGCTTCTTCCCAGCTCAGCTTAGACACAGGGTTTTGTCTCCCTGTTGTGCAGACCCTTCCATGTCCTTTCTGACTTGTCTTTTCCTCCTCCTGCATTTCTTACACACCGTATGTGAGCTGTATTATGGACATTGTTTGTGATTCCAGAAACCAAGAGTCTGTAGAGATGGGGACCTAGTGATGGGGTGGATTTTTTATCAGACACATTGTAGCTCTCTTTTGTGGACAGCCAAAAACAAGAGGCGAACAATAGGTAAGTAAGTTCTTGTCTACATGTGCACATGGGTGTGTGTGTGTCCATTTAATCCCACAAAGAAGATGCTAAGGTATGCACAGAAATTTCAGAATTGTAGGCTGACACCCCCTCACTGGTGCTTTCCACATGGTGCTGGTGGTAAAGAATTCACCTGCCAAAGCAGGCGATCCTTTGGAGTGGGAAATGGAGAATTCCATGGACAGAGGAGCCTGGCGGCTACAGTCTATGGAGACACAGAGTCAGATATGACTGAGCAACTAGGATCAGATTCTCATTGTTTTGATCTTCTTTATCTCTTTTTTATCTTAATTTTTTTCTCCCCACTCCCTTCAAGACAGAGTAGAGAGTTAGACAACTTTTGTGTCAGCTCCATGAGCCTATTCTCAATGATCACTCCCCAGAGGTCTCAAAACTAGTGAACCTGCTGGGACTCCAGCCCCTGCTGTTGTCAGACCTTCCCACTGAGGAACACCATCCCTTGAGTCACTGATCCCCTGGTCTGAGGTCACACTTAGGAGAAAGTGGTGCAGTCTGGCTGCTCACTTCTGACAGGGACATTGCTGAAGTGTGCACCCCTGGAGATACCCCAAGTTCCTTATATCAGTCATCATTTAACCCTAAAATGAATGAGATATTCAGCCCATTATTCTAAAGGCCAAACAAGAAAAGGGGATAACATTTCAGACCAGGTTAAAGCCCTTCATTTTTTATCCTTTGCACTAATTTCTCCAGGAAAAAAATGAGAACACTGCCTTAAAATCTGGACTTTATCCAACTGTGAAGCAAGTGTGTTTCGTTCCAGTAATGATGCCTAACAAGGGATTTCCTTCAAACCGCCTGTGTGCTGTTCATGCTTTTTTTTTTTTTTTTTTTTTTTGTTCATGCTTTTTTGGTTGAAGGAATCGCTAGTGCCTCTGAAACATTTAACAACATGTCTAGGCTTCCCTCATAGCTCAGTTGGTAAAGAATCCGCATGCGATGCAGGAGACCCCAGTTCAGTTCCTGGGTTGGGAAGATCCCCTGGAGAAGGGATTGGCTACCCACTCCAGTATTCTTGGGCTTTCCTTGTGGCTCAGCTGGCAAAGAATCCGCCTGAAATGCGGGAGACCTGGGTTTGATACCTACATTGGGAAGATTGCTCTGGAGAAGGGAAAGGCTACCCACTCCAGTATTCTGGCCTGGAGAATTCCAGGGTCTCAACGAGTCTGAGTGACTTTCATTTTCACTTTGCATGTCCTCAGAAGAGTAAAGGGATGTGTAGGAACTCCACACTTTGTTTCCATGAGTTGTTTCCATCAGACTAATTCCTTCTGGAATTTTAAATCTATAGTGATTTTGGCAGGTGCTCTTGCGCTGGAGGGCTACTGACCTCTGGGGTTAGAATTTCAGTCTTTCCAGAGTTTTATCTGTGTGAGGACCTTTGTATGTCCAATCTTTGTCCATTCCAGCTGTCTCATTTCATGTTTTGTTTCCTCTTGGTTTCCTTCCATAACTTTAAAAGTAAGACATGGAATATTTTATGGAAATTATGTCAGGCACATACATTGTCTAGTTTGGTGAAAGCTACGGATCACTTGCCTTCTACCAGAGTTAGGGTGTCAGAAAGTGACTATCAGGGGATGAAGTAGACCCTCTGATCTCAGGCACCATGAGGGGAAAGAGGGAAGTTGTTTTCTCCTTGAGGCCAGTGTTGAGGGTAGGGCAGTGGGAGTCTTATTAACATCAAAGGCTGGAGGTCAAACTTTGTTCCTTTCTTCCTGTACTGGACGCCAGGGAAATTTCTGGCCATCTCCATTTGGGACAGAAGAGCTGGAGGCATTATGTGATTGTCAAAGTTATTTCTAAAAGTCTCTGGGTTAGTCCGTGATTGTATATGGTCAACTCCATTCTGTAAACAGATGTTCATACCTCACAGTGTATCATGAATGTAATTTAAGTAAATGTATATCATGATTATTATTGAATGTCTACAGAAGTCATGTCATATAGATGTGGCAACACTTTAGCCATTGTGATTAATGTTATATGACAACAGACATATGATAACTAATCCTTCTTAACAAGCTTGGGCATTTCTCTTATTGCTGCTACTGCTAAGTCACTTCAGTCGTGTCCGACTCTGTGTGACCCCATAGACAGCAACCCACCAGGCTCCCCCGTCCCTAGGATTCTCCAAGCAAGAACAATGGAGTAGGTTGTCATTTCCTTCTCCAATGCATGAAAGTCAAAAGTGAAAGAGAAGTCGTTCAGTCGTGTCCAACTCTTCAAGACCCCATGGACTGCAGCCTACCAGGCTCCTCCGTCCATGGGATTTTCCAGGCAAGACTACTGGAGTGGGGTGCCATCGCCTTCTCCGTTCTCTTACTGAGGTAAACGTAAAACTGCTGGGTCAAAACACAGGCACATTCATATAGCTCTTGGTGTGTGTGGTGTGTGGTCAAGGACCGGCTGGGAAACTAGCACTTCACAAGCCAGCCAGCAGACGGCAGGGTCATCCTTTTTCTGTGTTATGGGTGCTTAGTAGCTCAGTCCTTTCCCGCTCTTTGTGATCCCTTGGACTGTAGCCCGCCAGGCTCCTCTGTACATGGGATTCTTCAGGCAAGAACACTGAAGTGAGTTGCAATGCCCTCCTCCAGGAGGTCTTCCCAACCCAGGGATGGAACCCTTTCCCCACATTTTTATAAACTGAATATTCTATTTTGAACTTGGCTTCCTCAGTGACTCAGTGGTCAAGAGTCGGCCTGTAATGCAGGAGACTTGGAGACGTGGGTTCGTTCCTGAGTCAAGAAGACCCCTTGGAGAAGGAAATGGCATCCCACTCCAGTATTCTAACCTGGAAATTTCCATGGCCAGAGGAACCTGGTGGGGTCCAGTCCATGGGGTTGCAAAGAGTCAGACACAACTGAGCATGTGTTCTGCATCACATGAGAGGCACAAATATAAAGGCACTTTAAAATTATTCAAGGAATTATTTTAAGGCCATTATTTTAATGTGCACATCTTTACTAATTAGAGTCACAGTATTGTTACCTATTGTTTTAGGACATTCTACCTATTTGTGAAGGCGTTTGTATGATCATAGCCTTTAACTTTAATGATATTTCAACAGAGTATTATTCTGTTACTAATTTATTTATTTTTTTTTTATGAAAACTATTTTTGTGCTATGCTGGGTCTTCATTGTGGTATGTGGGCTTTCTTAGCTCCTAGACCAGGGATTGAACCCATGTTCCCTGAATTGAAGTGAATAATTCCATGATTTCCATAACAATTACCTGAGTCCACTGTGGGATGTTTGACCATCATTTATCCTCAGTCTGTTTTGCCATTTAATCCTGTGTTGACGTGGAGAATTCAAAAAGTATGAATTCCTCAGACTTTGCAGTTAATTTTTTTCCCACTTTTGCTTTACTTTTCATCTAACTCCAGAATTTATCAGTATCCATCTATACTGAATTTTAAAAAATAAATGCAATGTTTCATGGAGATATAATTCACACAAAAAATTCAGCCTTATATAGTGTACAGTTCAGTGATTTTTGCACACTCACAGAGGTGTTCAATCCTCACTCCTATCTAATTTTAGAATATTTGTGTCACCCGAAAATGCAATTTCATGGTCATCATTAATTTCTTTCCATTTTCATCCGCTGTCAACACACATTGATAATCTACTGTCTCTTTAGATTTTCTAATTCTGGAAGTTTCATATAAACAGGATTATGTAAAACGTGACCTTTTGTGAGTAGCTTTTTTCACTTAGTTTCTTTATTATCTGTCTGGATGATCTATTCGCTGTTGAAAGTGGGATTGAATTGTTGTCTATTTCATTCCCTTATGATTTGTTAGTATTTGCTTAATACTTAATGCTTCCATGAAATAGGATGTTAAGTAGAGAGTTTTTCATACATGTGCTTTATCAAGTTGAGGGAATCTCCTCTATCCCCAGTTTGCTGAGGTTTTGTTAGGAATGGATGTTAGGTTATTTGCTCTACACTGTTTGCAGTTATATGACTTTCTAAAATTGAAGGACAGTGATTTACAATATTGTGTTATTTTCAAGTGTTGCCCTGTGGATATTGTGGGCATTTTAACAATATTAACTCTTCCATTCAGGAGTATGGGAAATCTTTCCATTTCTTTACATCATCTTTGGTTTCCACAATCAGTGTTTATTCCAACCATTTGTGTGTGTGTGTGATTTTATTTAAATTTTATTTTTTAAAATCTATTTCTAATTGAAGAAAAATTGCTTTACAATGTTGTTGTGGTTTCTGCCATACATCAACTTGAGTCAGCCATAGGTACACATGTCCCCTCCCTCTTGAACCTCCCTCCCACCTCCCATCCCATTTTAACACCCCTGTAGGATGTCACAGAGCACTGGTTTGAGCTCCCTAAGTGATAAAGCAAATCCCCACTGGCTATCTAAGTATATGTTTCCCTGCTATTCTTTGTTCGGTCCACTCACTCCTTCCCCTGCTGTGTCCGAAAGTCACTTCTCCATGTCTGCATCTCCATTGCTGCCCTGCAAATGAATTCATCAGCACCATCTTTCTAGATTCCATGTAAATGGGATGTATTTTTTTTCACTTTGCCTCTCTGATACTTCATTATTAGCATAAACAAATGCAACAGATTTCTGTGTATTAATATTGTTTCTTGCACTCTTGCTGAATTCATTGATTAGTTCTAAGGATTTTTGTGTGGAGGATTTATGGCTCTGCAATGGCACCCCACTCCAGTACTCTTGCCTGGAAAATCCCATGGATGGAGGAGCCTGGAAGGCTGCAGTCCATGGGGTCGCTGAGGGTCGGACACGACTGAGCGACTTCCCTTTCACTTTTCACTTTCATGCATTGGAGAAGGAAATGGCAACCCACTCCAGTGTTCTTGCCTAGAGAGTCCCAGGGACAGGGGAGCCTGGCGGGCTGCTGTCTATGGGGTCACAGAGAGTCGGACACGACTGAAGTGACGCAGCAGCATAGTGTATCATGTCATCTCCAAATAGACAGTTTTACCTCTTCCCTTACAATTTGGATACATTTTAGTTCTCCAAAGGATAAACGGATAAGCAATGAAGCAAGATTCAGTCATTAAAAGAAAAGATTGGTATACATACAAGCTTTAAGAACATTATGCTAAGTGAAAGAAACTGGACACAAAAAGGGAAATATTATACAATTTCTTCCATGAAAAATGTCAGGAACAGGCAGATCTATAGACAGAATGTAGATTAATGACTGGCAGGGATTGTGTTTAGGGAGAAATGGGGAGTTTGACTTCCATGGGTTTTTTGTGATGATGAAAATATTCTGGCATTAGACAGTGCTGATGATTGCACAACATTCTGTATGTCCTAAAACCCACTAAATTGTCCCCTTTGAAATGGTGAGTCATATGTTATGTGAATTGTACCTCAAAAATGAAAGCGTTCACTATTTCCCACAACAAAGTGACAAACGCTCCTGTGGTTCAGGATTAAAAGCCTAAATCAACAATTCCATTAATGCTCTATGAGTTGTAGATTTTAATTTTCTCCCATAGTGAGCATGTTTCACCTATTGTCATCAGACAGTCATCAGTTCGTCACTCAGTCATGTCTGACTCTGCAACCCCACGGACTGCAGCACACTAGGCTTCCCTGTCCTTCACTATTTCCTGGAGCTTGTTGAAATTCATGTCCATCAGGTCGATGATGCCATGCAACCATCTCATCCTCTGTCGTCCCCTTCTCCTCCTGCCTTCAATCTTTCCCAGCATCACAGTCTTTTCCAATGAGTCAGTTTTTCACATCAGGTGGCCAAAGTATTGGAGTTTCATTTTCAGCATCATCCGTCCTTCCAATGAATATTCAGGACTGATTTCCTTTAAGATTGAGTGGTTTGATCTCCTTGCAGTCCGAGGGACTGTCAAAGTCTTCTCTAGCATCACAGTTCAAAAGCATCAAAGATGACAAACACTACTTTCAGAACTGGACTGCATTTTGAATGGCAACTTGACCAATTAGCTTAGAATTCAACCTCTTGTCTAGCCAGGTCCCATGTGTTGTGCTCAGTCATGTCCCACTCTTTGCAACCCCATGGACTGTAGCCCACGAGGCTCTTCTGTCCATGGGATTCTCCAGGCAAGAATACTGAAGTGGGTTGCCATTCCCTTCTCCAGGGGATCCTCCCCACCCAGGGATTGAACCCTGTTCTCCTGCATTATATACAGATTCTTTACCGTCTGAGCCACCACGGAATCCAGTCAGACAGTCATATTCTTGATCAAAAACATCCAACTGCAGGATGAGAAAAAAAAATTTCATGTTGTACCTTTTTGAGAATACAGGCATTTTTTTCCAGAAGCCACAAGCAAACTTTATGGGTCTGGTTTACCAAAACTTATAACAAAGGCAAGGCTTTGAACAGTGTCTGGACTGTATTCAATTCCTTCTCTCCTTGTTTTCAGGATGAGAGGAAAAGTTCATGTCACTGGAGACCAAGAGATGATAAACACCCAAACAAAACTCAGATTCTACCAACAAGAAAGCTTGAGTTTGAGGAGGTGGGGAAGTGCTTGCTTTGTAAGTATAGCCCTTCCATCTCTAATTTGAATACACTTTCCATTTCTCAATCTTTCTTCTCCTCTAGCTTCACCCATTCCTGTATAAAATTCAGTTTAGAAACAGTCCTGGGGAGCACATGTCCTTGGAAGAGAAAAGAAGTCATGTGGTGCAGTATGATATCCTGAATGCTGTGAGTTTTCCAGGTGGTCTTGGGCTCCTGATTAAAGTGGGAGAGTTTGGCTCTGATAGTCTATATGATCAAGGCTTGGTGATCAAGGAAGAGATGAATAGAATGCCCTATTCGATTTAAAGAGGTATGAGATCTTTTCAAGATGAGATGTACACACTGTAAAGCTATCAGAGTCCTCATATGAGATGCCCCATTAAGTCAGCACTAAACTTAGCCTTTGATTGCAAAATCTTGATTTTATACTATGTAGCCTACAGGTGTTCTGAGCCAATGTCCAGCAGGAGCAGATATGTATTAGATCAGATCAGATCAGTCGCTCAGTCATGTCTGACTCTTTGCAACCCCATGAATCGCAGCACGTCAGGCCTCCCTGTCCATCACCAACTCCTGGAGGTCACTCAGACTCACATTCATCGAGTCAGTGATGCCATCCAACCATCTCATCCTCTGTCGTCCCCTTCTCCTCTT
Organism: Tragelaphus eurycerus; assembly: GCA_935064755.1. Lineage (NCBI taxonomy): Eukaryota > Metazoa > Chordata > Mammalia > Artiodactyla > Bovidae > Tragelaphus > Tragelaphus eurycerus. The sequence goes on along the minus strand of CAKXYN010000058.1, from coordinate 2,707,792 downwards.
GCCCTCAATCCCTCCCAGCATCAGAGTCTTCTCCAATGAGACAACTCTTCGCATGAGGTGGCCAAAGTACTGGAGTTTCAGCTTTAGCATCATTCCTTCCAAAGAAATTCCAGGGCTGATCTCCTTCAGAATGGATTGGTTGGATCTCCTTGCAGTTCAAGGGACTCTCAAGAGTCTTCTCCAACACCACAGTTCAAAAGCATCAATTCTTCGGAGCTCAGCCTTCACAGTCCAACTCACATCCATACATGACCACAGGAAAAACCATAGCCTTGACGAGACGAACCTTTGTTGGCAAAGTAATGTCTCTGCTTCTGAATATGCTATCTAGGTCGGTCATAACTTTCCTTCCAAGGAGTAAGCGTCTTTTAATTTCATGGCTGCAGTCACCATCTGCAGTGATTTTGGAGCCCAGAAGAAGAAAGTCTGACACTGTTTCCACTGTTTCCCCATCTATTTCCCATGAGGTGATGGGACAGGATGCCATGATCTTCGTTTTCTGAATGTTGAGCTTTAAGCCAACCTTTTCACTCTCCATTTTCACTTTTATCAAGAGACTTTTGTGGGGAAGGCAATGGCACCCCACCCCAGTACTTTTGCCTGGAAAATCCCATGGACGGAGGAGCCTGGTAGGCTCCAGTCCATGGGGTCGCTGGGAGTCGGACACGACTGAGCGACTTCACTTTCACTTTTCACTTTCATGCATTGGAGAAGGAAATGGCAACCCACTCCAGTGTTCTTGCCTGGAGAATCCCAGGGACAGGGGAGCCTGGTGAGCTTCCATCTACAGGGTCGCACAGAGTCAGACACGACTGAAGTGATTTAGCAGCAGTAGCAGCAAGAGACTTTTGAGTTCCTCTTCACTTTCTGCCATAAGGGTCGTGTCATCTGCATATCTGAGGTTATTGATATTTCTCCTAGCAATCTTGATTCCAGCTTGTGTTTCTTCCAGTCCAGTGTTTCTCATGATGTACTCTGCATATAAGTTAAATAAACAGGGTGACAATATACAGCCTTGACAAACTCCTTTTCCTATTTGGAACCAGTCTGTTGTTCCATGACCAGTTCTAACTATTGCTTCCTGACCTGCATACAAATTTCTCAAGAGGCAGATCAGGCGGTCTGGTATTGCCATCTCTTTCAGAATTTTCCACAGTTTATTGTGATCCACACAGTCAAAGGTTTTGGCATAGTCAATAAAACAGAAATAGATGTTTTTCTGGAACTCTATTGCTTTTTCCATGATCCAGCGGATGTTGGCAATTTGATCTCTGGTTCCTCTGCCTTTTCTAAAACCAGCTTGAACATCAGGAAGTTCACGGTTCACATACTGCTGAAGCCTGGCTTGGAGAATTTTGAGCATTACTTTACTAGCGTGTGAGATGAATGCAATTGTGTGATAGTTTGAGCATTCTTTGGCATTGCCTTTCTTTGGGATTGGAATGAAAAGTGACCTTTTCCAGTCCTGTGGCCACTGCTGAGTTTTCCAAATTTGCTGGCATATTGAGTGCAGCACTTTCACAGCATCATCTTTAGGATTTGGAATAGCTCAACTGGAATTCCATCACCTCCACTAGCTTTGTTCATAGTGATGCTTTCTAAGGCCCACTTGACTTCACATTCCAGGATGTCTGGCTCTAGGTCAGTGATCACACCATCATGATTATCTGGGTCGTGAAGATCTTTTTTGTACAGTTCTTCTGTGTATTCTTGCCACCTCTTCTTAATATCTTCTGCTTCTGTTAGGTCCATACCATTTCTGTCCTTTATGGAGCCCATCTTTGCATGAAATGTTCCTTTGGTATCTCTGATTTTCTTGAAGAGATCCCTAGTCTTTCCCATTCTGTTGTTTTCCTCTATTTCTTTGCATTGATCGCTGAAGAAGGCTTTCTTATCTCTTCTTGCTATTCTTTGGAACTCTGCATTCAGATGTTTATATCTTTCCTTTTCTCCTTTGCTTTTCGCTTCTCTTCTTTTCACAGCCATTTGTAAGGCCTCCCCAGACAGCCATTTTGCTTTTTTGCATTTCTTTTCCATGGGGATGGTCTTGATCCCTGTCTCCTGTATAATGTCATGAACTGCATTCCATAGTTCATCAGGTACTCTATCAGATCTAGGCCCTTAAATCTATTTCTCACTTCCACTGTATAATCATAAGGGATTTGATTTAGGTCATACCTGAATGATCTAGTGGTTTTCCCTACTTTCTTTAAGTCTGAATTTGGCAATAAGGAGTTCATGGTCTGAGCCACAGTCAGCTCCTGGTCTTGTTTTTGCTGACTGTATAGAGCTTCTCCATCTTTGGCTGCATAGAATATAATCGATCTGATTTCGGCGTTGACCATCTGGTGATGTCCATGTATAGAGTCTTCTCTTGTGTTGTTGGAAGAGAGTGTTTGTTATGACTAGTGCATTTTCTTGGCAAAACTCTTATTAGTCTTTGCCCTGCTTCATTGCGTATTCCAAGGCCAAATTTGCCTATTACTCCAGGTGTTTCTTGACTTTCTACTTTTGCATTCCAGTCCCCTATAATGAAAAGGACATCTTTTTGGGGTGTTAGTTCTAAAAGGTCTTGTAGGTCTTCATAGAACCGTTCAACTTCAGCTTTTTCAGCATTACTGGTTGGGGCATAGATTTGGATTACTGTGACATTGAATGGTTTGCCTTGGAAACGAACAGAGATCATTCTGTAGTTTTTGAGATTGCATCCAAGTACTGCATTTCGGACTCTTTTGTTGACCATGATGGCCACTCCATTTCTTCTGAGGGATTCCTGCCCGCAGTAGTAGATATAATGGTCATCTAAGTTAAATTCACCCATTCCAGTCCATTTGAGTTCGCTGATTCCTAGAATGTCGACATTCTCTGGCCATCTCATTTGACCACTTCCAATTTGCCTTGATTCATGGACCTGACATTCCAGGTTCCTATGCAATATTGCTCTTTATAGCATCGGACCTTGCTTCTATCACCAGTCACATCCACAGCTGGGTATTCTTTTTGCTTTGGCTCCATCCCTTCATTCTTTCTGGAGTTATTTCTCTGCTGATCTCCAGTAGCATATTGGGCCCCTACTGACCTGGGGAGTTTCTCTTTCAGTATCCTATCATTTTGCCTTTTCATACTGTTCATGGGGTTCTCAAGGCAAGAATACTGAAGTGGTTTGCCATTCCCTTCTCCAGTGGGCCACATCCTGTCAGATCTCTCCACCATGACCCGCCCATCTTGGGTTGTTCCACGGGCATGGCTTAGTTTCATTGAGTTAGACAAGGCTGTGGGCCTGGTGTGATTAGATTGACTAGTTTTCTGTGAGTACAGTTTCAGTGTGTTTGCCCTCTGATGCCCTCTTGCAACACCTATTGTCTTACTTGGGTTTCTCTTACCTTGGGCGTGGGGTATCCTAGGGGCATAAAGTGGTTATCTCATGATTTAGTTTGCATTTTGTAACATATTGGTTTTGAGCATATTTTCATGTATTTAATACCTATTTGTATATCTTCTTTGGAGACATGTCCACACACATCCTTTGTTCATAGTTTAATTGGGTTGTATTTTTGTTGTGTGGGTTTGTAGGAGTACTGGATTGATTCCAGATATTAATCCCCTATCAAATGAAGATGTACAAATATTTTCTCCCTTTTGTTCCACTGTGCCTTCACTTTCTTGACACTTACCTTGATACACAAAAGACTTTAATTTGGATAAAGCCAAACTTACCATTTTAAAATTTATAACTTTACTCATGTACTGGGGAAAGTAAAGAGGAAGAATCAGTGCCTTTGTTAACTGAACCACAAATGAGCATACCCATTTCCTCCACATTAGAAGATTCATTAATACATGTATGTTTGTTTTTTTTCCTGAAAGTATTGTCCCTTCGTATAAATAGTCTGGTTTGTTTGAAGGTGACATCAGAGGGGATAAATACACACATCACAGAAATGGTGACAATATTCAAATGTGGTGAAAATAAATCGTGAAAATGAAATGCTGTCTTTCTCCCCAGGTGCACAGCATTGTGTCTGGCGCCCAGACCAAGAGTACCCAAACAGGAAGAGAAATCGCCGCCTCCCCAAAGTCCTGACTTTTGTGGCCTGGGAGGATTCTCTGGGGATGTCATTGGCCTGCACAGCTCTGTGCTTCTGTGTTATCACAGCTGTAGTTTTGTGGGTCTTTGTGAAGCACCGACACACCCCCATAGTCAAGGCCAATAACCAGCCTCTCAGCCATGTCCTGCTCATCTCCCTCCTCCTGTGCTTCCTCTGCTCCTTACTCTTCGTCAATCATCCCCACACAGCCACCTGCATCCTCCAGCAGATCACATTTGAAGCTGTGTTCACTGTGGCTGTGGCCAGTTTTAGCCAAAACCCTGGCTGTGATCCTGGCATTCAAGGCCAGGAAACCAGGAAGAACCATGAGGCGATTGCTGGTAACTGGACCTGCTATGTCTTTCCCATGTACTCCATGATCCAGGTGATTATCTGTGGAGTCTGGTTGGGAGCCTCTCTCCTTTTAAGATGGACACTCACTCTGAGCCCAACAAGGGCTCATCGTGTGCAACAAGGGCTCGGTCACTGCCTTCTACTGTGTCCTGGGCTACCTGGGCTCCTTAGCCCTGGAGACCTTCTCGGCTTTCCTGGCCCAGAACCTGCCTGACACCTTCAGCATGCTGGTGCTCCTCAGTGTCTGGGTCACCTTCCTCCCTGTCTGCCACAGCACCAAGGGCAAGGTCATGGTGGCCATGGAGATTGTCTCCATCTTGGCCTCCAGTGCTAGGCTCCTAGGCTGTATCTTTGCCCCAGAGTGCTATATTACCCTCCTAAGACTTGAGAACTCTCTGAGGTTTAAGTATCAGATTCTAAGAGAAATCTGCATTCAGGTTTCATCTCATAGTAAGTTGCTATTACACTTGGCTTTTGAACAGTATACCAGATACTATTCATTCCAACAATAGAAAGCAGTAAGTTGCTATTAGCAGTATACCAGATAGATATTTTTTATTCATTCCAATAAGAGTATCAGAATTGCTTTACATCTCTTTTGCAGAGGATCTATTTTCTCTTTTTAAAAGTCTCAGTCATTTAGTTATGAATAGATGTTCTATCTCAGATTAATGGCTCCTCAAAGCTCCTGCTACTGAATCTAGCTGGGTCCTCCATTATTAAGTATACAGTAAGTACATCCTTATTGTTCTTCCATTCCTGTATCCAGAAAGTTCATTTTCTCTGTAAAAAACATTTCAGGCCACCCTTTACTGTATTATGTCTGACAAGACGAAAGATTCCTATTAGG